>CM035838.1:307974067-310374067 GCA_020510985.1 Pholidichthys leucotaenia | reverse complement strand
AGGAAAAATTATTGCAACAAGACTCAAACTGCATAAGCCTGGTAAGACTGTTACAAAACGGGATGGGTATGGGATAAAAACTGTGGCTAAAAAACAACAAACCAATAAAATGTTTCAAACTGTAAATCATGCCAAGGTATTGTGGGATCATACTATGAAACTTAAAGGCTTTTTGGAGGTCATCTCAATATTAGGAGCATTGTCTCTAAAACAGAACAAATACAACAACTATTGACAAATTCAAATCTTGACTACCTATGCCTTTCAGAAACCTGGTTAACCCCAACAACACCTCCACCTGTTTTCACTGTACCAGGGTACAATACCTATAGACAAGACAGAAAAGTTTGCAGGGGAGGAGAGGTCATGATTTATGTAAAGGATGGTTATCAGTGTATACAACTTGGCATTGGTGAAAATATGCTGGAATGTGTTGGAGTTAAAGTTGTACTATCACCAGAAATGTCTTTTGCTTTGATTGTGATCTATCGATCTCCATCCTCTAAGGATATATTCTTTAACTGTCTATCAAATGTACGTACTGAAAGAGTTTGGCAGCAAAGAGTTAATCCTCATGGGTGATTTCAATTTAGTTTAGTTTAGTTTAGTTTATTTGAAAAGGGACAATGCAATTTCATAAAATACATGATTACACATGGTTAAAAAAGCCAGAATTAGCCAAAAGGCTAGTTTTCATCTGTAGTCCCCTGGCCAAGATGTAAAAAAGCAGTAAAATGCATCTACAAGAAAAAAACATGGTTAGACATTTAAGAGGGCACTAATGTAACAAATAACATATACATAACAAACTGTACATTTAAACACAACATCAAACATCACAGCAGACTTATCTTTTAGTGTTGGCAGCTGTAGGTGTTTATAAGCCACTTTTTTGTGAAGGCCTTGAATGTTGTGAGCAGTTTAACCTCCTCAGGTACTGAGTTCCACTCACTAGCGCTCCTCACTGACCAGGCCGACTTACTGAAAGTGTTCCTGCGCAGAGGAATGAAACAGTCACCTCTGACAGAGCCTCGAGTGACACGCTCAGAGCTGTTTCTTTGGCTGATGAACTCTGCCAGAGGATCTGGAGCCAAATCATGCAGTACTTTATAAATCAAATTTAAATTTGCAAATGTATGAAGACTATCCCAATTTTAAAGACTGTATTTTTTTAAAATTGCACAATGATGATAATGCCTAGGTTTTTTATCCATAACTTTAACTGCTTGTTTGTACAAAACTTCCAATGTTTTTTTTGCACTCAAACCCGCCTGGGACCAGCTAGTTAGGCAATAGTTGAAGTGACTCAGAATCATTGAATGCAAGTATATTTTTGCGGCTTCAGTTGACATTTCATTTCGAATTGCATGGAAATTTGCAAGATTTAACTTGATTTTTTTTACACAATTTAGCAATATGGGCTTTAAAGGAAAGCTGTGAATCTATTATTAACCCAAGATATTTATATTGGCTAACAATTTGTATTTAAATTGGCTTTGTAAAACACGCAGACAAATTAAAGGACATCACCAACAAGTTTCATATGGATCAGATGATCAGTAGCCCAATTAGAATAACCTGCTCATCTCAAACTCTCCTTGATTTGATTTTTACCAACAAACCTGAACGCATAACAAAAAAATACAATCTAATTACTGGCATGTCTGACCCTAATCTCACTTTAGTAGTACGCAAATTGTCAAAATCACAATACAAAAAGCCTGCTGATGGTGGAAAATATATTTCATAAGATAAGATAAGCCTTTATTAGTCCCACAACGGGGAAATTCCAGGATTGCAACAGCACAGGGATAGCAACACTCAGAGCAACAATCAGAAGGCAAGAAAAAAACAAACAAAAAAAGGCAAGCAAGCAAGAGCAGCTAATATATATATGTACATATTACTATAAATATATATATATATATACACACAGACACACAGTGTAGAGCATTGTAGCTGGATGGGATAAATATATGAGTATATAAACACACAGTACGGAGCACTGCAGCTAGATGGAATAAATATGTAAATATATAAACACAGTGCAGAGCAGTGTAGCTAGATGGAATAATATGTAGATATATAAACACACAGTACGGAGCATTGCAGCTAGGTGGAAAAAATATGTAAATATATAAACACACAGTGCGGAGCAATGTAGCTAGATGGAATAATATGTAGATATATAAACACACAGTGCGGAGCATTGTAGCTAGATGGAATGAATATATAGATATATAAATATAAACATAAACATAAACACACCCAGTGCAGAGCATTGTAGCTAGATGGAATAAATATGTAAATGTATAAACACACACAGTGCAGAGCATTGTTGCTGGATGGGATGAAACAGCGCAACCGTCTACTTAGTTATCCTACATGGTATGATTATGTGCCCATACATATTCTCACCCTCCGTAGCTACCGGTATTTTCCTAGTTGTATGCCGGAGGGGACCATTGTGTAAGTCTATTGCATCTTTTGCATTCAAAAAAAAAACCTATTAGGTTGTTACGTCTTTTTGCTATCTCTGCGAGCAGCCCTGCTTAGGTTGTACAGTCTGACAGCCGTTGGTAGGAAGGACCTGTGAAACCTCTCGGTTGTGCACCTGGGATGATGTAGTCTGCTGCTAAATGAGCTCCTCAGTGCATTCAGTATGTCCTGCATAGGGTGGAACTCGGACTCCAGCAAAGATGACAGTTTAGCCACCGTCCTTCTCTCTCCTATCTCCTCCACCGGATCAAGGCACTGCCCCAGGACGGAGCTAGCTTTCTTGATCAGTTTGTTCAGTCTCTTCTTATCGGCTGCAGTAATGCCACTGCCCCAGCAGACCACTCCAAAAGTGATGGCTGATGCCACCACCGTGTCATAGAATGTCTTCAGCAGCGCCCCTTGTACACCAAAAGACCTGAGTCTCCTCAGTAGGAACAGCCTGCGCTGTCCCTTCTTGTAGAGTGCATCAGTATTGTGTGACCAGTCTAGTTTATTGTTCAGATGAACACCCAGGTACTTGTAGGATGTCACCATCTCAATGTCTGGTGCTGTGAGGGGTTGTCCTTGCCTGCGGCAGTCCACCACCAGCTCCTTAGTTTTCCTCGCGTTGATCTGGAGGCAGTTCCGATGGCACCAGTCCACGAAGTCCTGGATAAGCCCTCTGTACTCAGCTTCATCTCCATTGGAGATGAGGTCAATGATCGCAGAGTCATCAGAGAACTTCTGTAGATGGCAGTGTGTTGTGTTGTGTGAGAAGTCCGCAGTATAAAGAGTGAACAGGAAGGGAGCCAACACCGTTCCCTGGGGGCCCCCCGTGCTACTGATGATCGTGTCGGACACACAGTCCCGGATTCTCACAAACTGAGGCCGGTTCGTGAGGTAGTCCAGGATCCATGATGACAGGTGCTGGTCCATCCCTGCGCGCAGCAGCTTGTCCTTCAGGATCATCGGTTGGATGGTGTTGAAAGCACTGGAGAAGTCAAAGAACATGATCCTCACCACATTCCCGGGCTTCTCCAGGTGGGACAGAGAACGGTGAAGGAGGAAGATCACCGCATCCTCCACCCCAATGCCATGCTGGTAGGTGAACTGGAGTGGATCCATCGCTGGTTCTACCAGGGGGCGGAGGTGAGCAAGGAGCAGTCTCTCCAGGGTCTTCATCAAGTGGGACGTCAAGGCCACCGGTCTGTAGCTGTTCAGGTCTTTGGGGTGGGAAGTTTTTGGTACAGGTACCACACAAGATGTTTTCCACAGCTGTGGTACCCTCCCCAGCTTCAGGCTCAGGTTGAAGATGTACGTCACAATCCCACACAGCTGGTCTGCACAGGACTTGAGGAGCTTTGCGCTGATGCCGTCCAGTCCCAACGCCTTCCTCGCCTTGATTCTCCTCAGCTCCGTCCTCACCTGGGTCCTGGTCAGGGTCAGGATGGGGGGCTGTGTGTTGGGAGTGGGGGGGGGGGTGTCGGTGGAGTGGGGAGTGGGCAGCAGGACTTGATGTCTTTACAGGCAGCAGTGGTTGTTGTGCAGTCAGGGGGGAGGGCGGTTGGTCAAACCTATTGAAAAACAGATTCAGATTGTTTGCCCACTCCCTGCCCCCCCGTGGCCTGGGGGGAGGTATTCTGGAGCCCAGAGATGGTTTTGAGGTTTCTCCAGACCCCGCTGATGTCGCTCTGTTGCAGCTTGTCCTCCATCTTCCTCCTGAAGCTGTCCTTGCCTTCTCTGATCTTTCTCCTCAGCTCCCTCTGTACGGACTTCAGCATCACCCTGTTCCCTGACCTGAAGATCTTCTTCTTCTCTCTCAGAAGTGTTTTTATCTCAGGGTTGATCCAGGGTTTGTTGTTTGAGCAACACCGTATGGTCTTGGTGGGAACGGATTTGTCCGCACAGAAGCTGAGGTAGCCCGTGAAGATGTGAATGAGGCCATCGATGTCCTCACCATGTGGATCGCAGAGCTGCTTCCAGGCGGTGGCTTCAAAACAGCCCTTTAGAGTGTCCATTGCCTCCTCAGACCATAACATCACTGTGCGCATGGCCGGGGGTTGTCTGTGCACTAGGGGTTTGTACACCGGCCGGAGATGAACCAAGTTGTGATCCGATCTCCCGAGTTGGGGGAGTTGTGATGAGGTGTACGCCTCCTTAGTGTTTGCGTAGAATAAGTCCAGTGTTTTATTGTCTCTAGTGTGGCATGTGACATACTGGGTAAACGTGGGTAGAATGGGAGACAGTGAAACATGGTTGAAATCGCCTGAGATGAGGAGAAGAGCATCTGGGTGTTTTGTCTGCAGCCTGCTGGTTACTGAATGGATGACGTCACGCGCTGTCCCAGCGTTCGCCGTCGGATTTGCATAAACAACAATGCAGATCACGTGTGAGTGTTCTCTCGGGAGATATGTAGGCCGCATGCTAACAGCTAGCAACTCAATGTCTTTGCTGCAGTGACGTTGTTTAACAGTGATATGTCCCAGTCTGCACCAGTTGTTGTTAACATACATTATCACTCCACCACCCCTTGCTTTGCCACTGTCTGGTGTTCGGTCTGCCCTTATCATGTGGAAACCCTCCAGCTCAATGTTAGCATCTGCTGCTAGTTCAGTTAGCCACGTCTCAGTAAACAAAAGGAGAGAGCACTCCCGGTATGTGCTATCGTAACGGCAGATAGCCGCTAGCTCATCTACCTTTCCCAGTATAGAGCGTACATTCCCCATAATAACGGATGGGAAGGTGGGTCTGTACCTTATACTCCTTGTCCACCGTCTAACACCAGCCCGACAACCACGTCGTTTTCGCCTTATTTCTCTCCGTACGTCGAGTTTTTTCGTCAGCACCGAGTGGCAATTAAGTCCAAGCAGCTGCTCCCTGCTGTACCGTCTCCTGCTGTAAACAGTGGCTCCGTCCGCCGGCTCGGGAGGCATTTTGGGGCGATCTGTGTCCATGATGTATAAAGTGTGTAAAGAAAGAAAGAAAAAAACTCAGAATTGAGCCGCTGTTGCAAAAGGCAGCCGACTCGTGTGGCGCCGGAAGTTTTTTTTTTTTTTTTTTTTCATACATACCAAACTAAAATATTGAATCATTTGAAAATAAGTTAACAGCACATAAAGTGGAATGAAATAAATTGTGATACAAACTATGAACAGATATGTGAAAATATGATATCAACAATCAAAGAAATGATCTCAAAACATAAAAAAACAACGCTATCTAAGCATAAGAGAAAACAAGATCTACCTTCGTTAAATGAAAAATTATGGAATCTCATAAAAAAGGGACTTAGCTGTAGTGGATTTATGGGTTTATAGATATTTTAATGTTGGTACAGTATTAATGTAAATATGAATGTGAGTAGGAATGAAGATTTAACTTTTATTACACTCAAATAGTCAGCTTCATGTGTGCCTGTGTTTGTGTTTATCCATCCATCCATCCATCTTCTACCGCTTTTCCGGAGGTCCGGGTCGCGGAGGCAGCAGTTCAAGCAGAGAAGCCCAGACTTCCCTCTCCCCAGCCACCTGCTCCAGCTCTTCAGAGGGGATACCAAGGCGTTCCCAGACCAGCTGGGAGACAGAGTCTCTCCACCGAGTCCTGGGTCTGCCCCGGGGTCTCCTCCCAGTGGGACGTGCCTGAAACACCTCAAGTGGGAGGCGTCCAGGAGGCATCCTAATCAGATGCCCATACCACCTCAACTGACTCCTTTCAATGTGGAGGAGCAGCGGTTCTACTCTGAGCCTCTCCCGGATGACTGAGCTCCTCACCCTATCTCTGAGGGTGAGTCCAGCAATCCTACGGAGGAAGCTCATTTCAGCCGCTTGTATCCGCGATCTCGTTCTTTCGGTCATTACCCAAAGCTCGTGACCATAGGTGAGAGTAGGAACGTAGATTGACTGGTAAATCGACAGCTTTGCCTTAGAACTAAGCTCCCTCTTCACCACAACAGACCGGTACAACGTCCGCATCACTGCAGATGCTGCTCCAATCCGTCTGTCGATCTCTCGCTCCATTTTCCCCTCACTCGTGAACAAAACCCCAAGATACTTAAACTCCTCCACTTGGGGCAGGAGCCTGTCCCCAACCCGGAGAGAACAATCCACCTTTTTCCGGCTGAGGACCATGGACTCGGACTTGGAGGTGCTGATTCTCATCCCAGCCGCTTCACACTCAGCGGCAAACCGTCCCAGCAAGAGCTGTAGGTCATTGCTGGATGAAGCCAACAGGACAACATCATCTGCAAACAACAGAGATGAGATCCTGTGGTCACCAAGCATGACACCCTCCATTCCCTGGCTGCGCCTAGAAATCCTGTCCATAAAAATTATGAACAGGATCAGTGACAAAGGGCAGCCCTGGCGGAGTCCAACTCTCACTGGGAATGACTCCGACCGAGTGTTGGCAATACAAACTAAACTCTCACAACGGTCGTACAGAGACCGAATAGCTCGTAACAACAAGCCCGATACCCCATACTTCCGAAGCACCCCCCACAAAAATCCACGAGGGACGCGGTCAAATGCCTTCTCCAAGTCCACAAAACACATGTAAACTGGTTGGGCAAACTCCCACGAACCCTCAAGAATTCTCGAGAGGGTAAAGAGCTGGTCCGATGTGCCACGGCCAGGACGAAAACCACATTGCCCCTCCTGAATCTGAGGTTCGACCAACGGCCGGACTCTCCTCTCCAGTACCTTGGCATAGACCTTCCCAGGGAGGCTGAGGAGTGTGATCCCTCTAAAGTTGGAGCACACCCTCCGGTCCCCTTTTTTGAAGAGAGGAACCACCACCCCGGTTTGCCATGCCAAAGGCACTGCCCCCGACCTCCACGCAATGTTGCAGAGGTGTGTCAACCATGACAACCCAACAACATCCAGGGCCTTGAGGTACTCGGGGCAAATCTCGTCCATCCCCGGGGCCCGGCCACCAAGGAGCTTTTTAACCACCTTGGCGACCTCAGTCCCTGTGATAGGCGAGTCATCCCCCTCGTCCCCAAACCCTGCTTCCTCTGTGGAAGGCGTATCAGTGGGATTGAGGAGATCCTCAAAGTATTCCTTCCACCGCCCGACGATATCCCCAGTTGAAGTCAACAGTGTCCCATCCGCACCATACACAGTGTGGACGGGGAGCTGCTTTCCCCTCCTGAGCCGCCGAACAGTTTGCCAGAATCTCTTTGAAGCCGACCGAAAGTCTTGTTCCATGGCCTCACCGAACTCCTCCCATACCCGGGTTTTTGCTTCAGCAACCACCCGAGCTGCACTCTGCTTGGCCTGCCGGTACACCTCAGCTGCTTCGGGAGTCCCACAAGCCAACCAAGCTTGATAGGACTCCTTCTTCAGCTTAATGGCCCCCCTCACCACTGGTGTCCACCACTTGGTTCGGGGGTTGCCACCACGAGATGCACCGACCACCTTGCGGCCGCAGCTCTGGGCCGCCGCTTCAACAACAGAGGTGGAGAACATGGCCCATTCAGACTCCATGTCTCCAGACTCCCTCGGAATGAGGTTGAAGTTCTTCCGGAGGTGGGAGTTGAAGACCTCCCGGACAGGGGCCTCAGCCAGGCTTTGTTTGTGTTTATGTTGAATGTAATTGTGGTTTGTAAATATGGATGTCACCAGACTGCAAAACAAATCTACCTGTGGGTACAAATAAAGTAACCTGAACTTGAACCTGAATCCTCATTAGTGCACCAGAATCAGTCTCAAAACAGACCCTTGTGAGTTCTTGTCTCTGATGATCAAGAAGATGGACATGAAATCAAACAATAACTCCCATATGTCTTTCAGTGGTTTAATAAGAAGTGTCAGAATAGGTTAACATATTTGGATAACTTTAAAAACAGAGAATTCAACATGTATCATGGGCATCATAGACTGAGTTATTTATGAATCAAACAGTTGTGGAACCAAATGAAGCATAGTTTAATTTGTCAGTATACTGGAAACTGGAAAACCATAAAACAGCATTGGTTAAGAAAAGTGGATGCAATTTTATGAAGAAAATGATAATTAACTTTATAAAAATTTAGAAAATTTGTTTTACTCTGAAAAAGAATGTAAATTAATGAAAGACAACATGCATTTTGAGATTCTGATGGGGGTTTGCATAAAATTAGGTTAAAAGAACTTATACCAGGAATATTCTGAAGAATTAAGGTAAATTAACAACAGACCGTCAGCCAAGCAGAATCATTGCATCCCAGTGGGCAGCAGGCGGGTCCACTGGATTCTGTTTCACTGGACCAGCATGGGTCTGTGGGGAGGCTGGCAGACAGGCTCCTTACCACTGTTATGGCCTACTCCCAGTATCACAATGGCTGGTCTCCAGCAAGCTGGGCGAGGTCTCTTCTGATGCATTGAAGAAGGAATTAGTTTATTGTGCAAAGTCCGAGCAGAAAGTCAAAATGGAATAAAACACGCCACAGACCCATTTCTTCCGATGTATGTGGCTTGAATGAGTTGGTTTAAGCTTAGAAAAAAATCAAACAAATCTTGTTGCACGAAGATTTAAAGAAAAAGGAGATTAAAATAAGAAAAATTAATTTTAAAGAAAAGAAACAGGATCTTCACAGAGCCTGGAAGAGATTCTGGGCCTTCTTGGAAGAGAGGAGAAAAATGGAGGAGCAGAGAAAGCTCCTTACGGCTCAGCCAATGCCCCAGAACAGACTGAACAAAGAGCAATAAAAGTTAAGTTTTCAAGGGTGTTGTAGGGTGGTCCTAAACTTCAGGAAACCTGAGCTGGCCCAATTATATTTGAGCTTTGTTCAACAAAAGCAAAGCCTGGAGTTCTATTGGTCAGTTAAAGTTTCTGCTATGGTCTCCCTAGAGAGCAGAGAGATGGAGACATTTGATATGAGGAGTAAAATCCTCCTTAAGACACATGTTGCTGAATAAAGCATAAATTCCTTAAACTTTAGTGACTAAGATATTCTACTTGACAATAGGAACACACAATATCTCTACATTGTAACTGTGAGACTAATTTGTGATAGTAAGCATGCAAACATTAATTTCTTCTTGAAAATAAACAGACATATCAAAATCATATCAGTAAAAGAATTTGAAACTACATTGTCCATCCCAGAGTTCAATCAGGTCTTCACGGGCAGATACTGTCTTAAGAGAAAGAATATGAATTAATTCATTTGTTCATAAGGCATATATTCCACCACACAGAGAAAAAGTTAAAAATTCCTGATGTGTCCACCAGATGGCACTGTGAAACTGTCTGGTTGTTTCCCCACACTTGGATTATATCACTCAATAAATCTGTCAATTAGAACATTCCTTTGCCAAAGAGAAGAAAAGGGAGAATGACTAGTCCCAGAGAAGGGATTAACCACTCAATGCAGACTGCATGTTGTTACTTTATTGAAATGATTAAAGAAAATCTGGACAAAGGGGGGAGGGGGTGGTAGGAACCATTTTTTTTAGACTTGCGTAAAGCCTTTGATACAGCCAATCACTCAGTCCTTCTCTCTAAATGATCAGGATAGAAACTGTCCATGAACACTCTTAGCTGGTTAAAATCTTATCTATCTGTCATGAACTTAGGTTTGAGGGTCTCAAACCCAGTTCTGACACTGTGGCCATTTTGACCATTTTGTGTATTGGTATGCTTATTTTCTATCAGGTGCTTCAGGGAGCCCTTTGGGTCCTTCGTTCCCTGACAGCTTGGCCATGCCTCCTCCTCCTGTCAGTGGCACCAGCTGTTTCTTATTATTGGTTTCCCTTACGCACGCACACACACATACGCACTTACTCTCATTCTCACTCACATTCAAACATACACACACACGCCTCCATTTGTCTTCACTCACATGCCCAGACACTCACTCTTGCACATGTGTTTCCATTCAGTCTAGCCCACGCACTCCCTTTGGTTACTCCTCATTATGCACACCGTTGATCTCTTTCCTCATTAGTATTGTCATTATATAAACTCTGTATTTGGGGAAAGAGATTGCCAGATCATTGTGCGCATTATACACAGTAGCAGTTCTCCTCTGTGTATGTTGTCTCCACTCTCTACATTATTACTTTCAACCCGACTGTTATCGTCGGCCTCCGTCGGTCTATGATGACCATGGAAGAGAATCCTAAACGTCTACTCTGCTGGAACAGCACTGCCTGCGGCTGAACAGGCCGATGCGCGAATGGCAGTCCCTGTCACACAGGTCGCACTTGTGGGTGGTCTCCGTGCTGCTGGGTCTGTAGCGGATCTTCCTACGGGTCCTTTTTTCATCTGCTGCAGCAGTCAGTCTCTCTTCACCCGCCTTAAGCTGTCTGGTCAGGGTGCCTCTCCATTTGGAGCGGTCCGTTGCAAGGTCCTCCCAGCGCTCTGTGTTGATCTCCAGGACCTTCATGTCTCTCTTGCAGACGTCTCTAAAGCGCAGCTGTGGGCGGCCAACGTCTCTCCTGCCAATCGCCAGTTCTCCGTAGAGGACGTCTTTGGGGATTCTGCCATCCTCCATACAGTGAACGTGGCCTAGCCAGGGGAGCCTGCGCTGCCTGAGTAGAGTGAACATGGAGGGAAGGCCGGCGCGGGACAGAACTTTTGTGTTGGGCACTTTGTCCTGCCAGGATATGTCCAAGATGTGGCGAATGCAGCGCAAGTGGAAGGAGTTCAGTCTCTTTTCCTGCCGGGCGTATGTTGTCCACGTCTCACTCCCATAGAGCAGTGTGCTGATGACGCAGGCGTTGTACACTGCCATCTTCGTCTTGACAGAGAGTTTGGGATTCTCCCACACTCGTGTGGTGAGGCGAGCGAGTGTGAAGGCTGATTTTCCAATCCTTTTATCGATCTCTGTATCAAGGGAGAGGTTGTTGCTGATCGTGGACCCCAGGTACGTGAACTGATTCACGACCTCCAGCTCGTAGTCGTCGATGGTGATGGTTGGTGGTGCTTCCGTGCCTTGTGCCAAGACGTTAGTCTTCTTCAGGCTGATGGTAAGCCCAAAGTCCTTGCATGCCTGGGAGAAGCGGTACATCAGGGTCTGAAGCTCCTGCTGTGTGTGGGTTGCGACTGCAGCGTCATCTGCGAACAGCATGTCTCTGATTAGAGCCTCGCGTACTTTGGTTCTGGCTTTCAGGCGGGCGAGGTTGAAAAGCCTGCCGTCAGATCTTGTGTGCAGGTAGATCCCCTCTGTTGCTGTGCTGAAAGCATGCCTCAGGAGCATAGCAAAGAATATCCCAAAGAGGGTTGGTGCAAGTACACAGCCCTGTTTCACTCCGCTGCGTATGTTGAATGGCTCTGAGACGTTGCCGTCGTGCTGCACTATCCCCTGCATGTTGGTGTGAAACGATTCGATGAGGCTTTGCAACTTTGATGGGCATCCTATCTTTGGCAGGATCTTAAAAAGGCCCCCTCTGCTGACCAGATCGAACGCTTTGGTGAGGTCGATGAAGGCGACGTACAGGGGCATGTTCTGTTCTCTGCATTTCTCCTGGAGTTGGCGGATGGAGAATATCATGTCTACCGTCGATCGCTCAGCGCAGAAGCCACACTGAGACTCGGGGTAGACATGTTCGGCAAGCTTCTGTAGACGAATGAGAACAACTCGTGCGTACATTTTGCCAACAACGCTGAGGAGGGAGATGCCCCTGTAGTTGTTGCAGTCGCTTCTCTCCCCCTTGTTTTTGTAGAGGGTGATGATCTTGGCGTCCCTCATGTCCTGTGGTACAGCACCTTCCTTCCAGCACTGGCAGAGGACGTCATGCAATGGCAGCAGTAGGGCAGTCTTGCAGTGCTTGATCAGGTCGGGGGGTATGCCGTCGTTGCCAGGTGCCTTGCCAGCGGCCAAGCTATCAATGGCCTTGCTGAGTTCGTCGATGGTTGGCTCGGCATCAAGTTCGTCCATGGATGGCAGGCAGTCAATGGCATCAAGGGCTGACGGTGTCACGGTGTTCTGTCTGGAGTAGAGGTCGGAGTATTGTTCCACCCATCTCTCCATCTGCTTGTCCTTTTCTGTGATCATCTCCCCAGTGGAGGATTTGAGGGGGGCCGTCTTGCTCTGAGCCGGACCAAGTGCTTTCTTGATGCCATCGTACATACCATGGATGTTCCCTGTTATGGCAGCGGTTTGAATGTCTTGGCTGAGCTGAGTCAGTACTCGTTGGCACAGCACCGAGCAGTCTGCTGAACTTTGCTTCTCGCAGCCCTGAGAATCTGGAGATTCTTCTCGTTTGGGTACTTCTTGTACTCAGCAAGTGCTGAGCGCTTGGCTTCAATGACGGGGGTCATCTCGGTCAACTTGACATCAAACCAGTCCTGTGACTTCGAGGTCTTCCTCCCAAAGGTAGCCAAGGCTGTGCAGTGGATGGTGTTTCGCAGCTCTTCCCACTTCTGCTTTGCAGATTCTCCTTCTTGTGGTACACCAAGTTCCTTCACAAAGGTGGAGGCAAACAGCTCAACAAGTTCTGGTTGGGCCATCTTGCTGGTGCCAATCCGTGCCTTTCCAGGCTGTCTAGCATGATGGAATTTCTTCAGCTGCAGCCTGACCTTGCAACACACCAATGAATGGTCTGTGTCGCAATCTGCACTCTGGAACGAATGGGTGATTAGCACGTTCTTTAGTGAGGTGTGCCTGGTCAGGATCAAGTCCAGCTGGTGCCAGTGCTTTGAGCGTGGATGTCGCCAGGAAACCTTGTGTTGGGGCTTGGTCTTGAAGAACGAGTTTGTGATGCACAGATCGTGATATGTGCAGAACTCGAGCAGCCGCTGTCCGTTGTCGTTCATTCTTCCCACGCCAAATGGCCCAAGACAGGAGGGCCAGGAGTCGTGGTCAGCACCCACTCTGGCATTGAAGTCTCCAAGGAGAATGAGTTGTTCAGAGTTGGGGATGATCCTGACAGTTGTTGCGAGATTCTTGTAGAACTCGTCTTTTGCCTCTGGTGTGGCTGTCAGTGTTGGGGCATACACACTGACGAGGGTGACTGGGCCTTGAGTGGTGTTGAGGCGGAGGGTGAGGAGTCGTGCAGAGCCATTGCTGCCCGGTTCCACCATCTTCAGCAAGGTGTTCTTCACTGCGAAGCCCACTCCGTGTTCCCTGTGTTCGTCACTGCCCTTTCCCTGCCAGTAGAACGTGTAGTCCTTCTCTCTCAGTGTGCCTGCGTCAGCCAACCGTGTTTCCTGGAGAGTGGCGATATCCACTCCCAGTCTCTTCAGCTCATTATTGATGATGGCAGTCTTCCTGGTGTCGTTGATGTCCTTGAGGTTAACAGCGAGTCCTGTCATCATAGTGCGGATGTTCCAAGTTCCCAGTTTTAGAGTTGGTCTCTTTTGTTTTTTTTGTCTTGCCTGGTGCGAAGGTTCTCAGCCTGCTGTTCGGACTTCTCCTCATCCCCATGCACCCAGTGAGGAAAGCAAGCTGTGGCGGGACAACACCCTATTGGCTGGGGGCTGCCCAGCTTGAGGCGGGCGGTAGCTGTCCAGTGAGATCCGATGATCCCTCCCACCATCGGGAACAACCCCTGGCACCACGCTCTACGCCAATTGAGCGGTGGCTTATAACCGGTAACTGTCATTCCCCATGTTTTGTCTACACCAAAGGCGAAGCTGGAGCGTCCTCTCCAGTGATCCGGTGTTCTACCTTCCAGCGTTGGCCGTTGGTAGGATTCAAGCCTGGGCAGGAATATATGGAGGACAAGATGTTGCCCATGCAGCATGTCCCCCCTCTCCATGTCACTGATGAATCCAAAGGAACAGCAGGGCTACTACAGTTTGGCACCAGCTCCGTTGCAGGAGCTGCCAGAATGATGTTGAGCACAACAGAGAACTGCCTTAGGGGCTCTGACTCCGGATTTTTCCTCAGGGTTGACTCCTGAAGCCTTTCCCGTGACCGGGTGTGCCGCAAGGCAGCGGAGGTTTGAAATCAGGGTTTACCTTCCCCTAGATGGGCTACCTTCCCAGGTTGACGAGCCACCATCTACTCGAAGCATCTGGTTTTAAGGCGCCAGAGATCCGCCCTCGCCCCTTCTCCTATTAGTAAAAGCAGTTCCGCCGGGCTTAGAGACTAAACCACACGGGCAGGCTAGGAGTTGGACTTAGTTGTCAGAGGCTTTTCGAGACGCACGCCGTAAGGAGCATTTTATGAGCACTGGGAGCTTAACCCCAGTGCTGCTCCTGGCTATGACAACCTTGGAACCTTGGAACCTTGGAGCCCGACTGTTATAGTCTTCTCTAATTTCACCTGACACCCGTTTGTTGCCTGTTTTTAGCGGCCGTTCCTGATCTCTTGCTTACACTGGACTGCATGGACTGCCTCGGACCGCTCCAGCTCGTAAGTTCATGTTTGCCTTTCTTTTTGTGCCGTCCAGCTGTTCTGCGGTACTAGGCATCCTAAGGTGCCCAGGGGGAACGCAACTGAATGATCCGGCCAGAAAAGAAAAAACCCAGCGGAGATTTGTGAGTGCAATTTTCTTTTCTTTTTCATTTTTGTCTGCTTTTTCCGCCCACCTGCTCTGAGGATCCATTATGCCTCAAGCTGGTGAAACAGTATGGAGGAGACAGTGGAGCCGGGAGGACCGCCAAGCTATCGTGGCGATTGAGGGTTTGGCAGCCAGTGCACGCAGCTGTACCTCCCAGAGGGAGGAGATGGACTGCTGGAGCGGAATTACCAACTTGGTGGAGCAGAGACCTTACCTGCGCCTTCATCCCCGGGTGATTGCTCTATCACTTCCTCCGCTGCCACCTCTGCCTCCACCTGTTCCCTTGCCGTGTGTTGCGAGGCCGACGTCCGCACGTAGAAGAATTTGGCGAGAGAAGCCCAGTCTCGTCTCCTGCGTATCGGCTCCTGTCCCGCCAGTGTTGCCTCTTCCACGGCACCGTGACCCAGTGTTGGACCGCAGGAAGAACTCCTCCGCTCCTCTGCCTGTCTTCCAGTTTGTGGGGGTGGCCCTCTCTGGATTTTCCAAGGAACCCAGGAGCACCACAGATAAGAAGCAGGAGGTTGGGTGTACTGCAGCTAAGACCACTGCTTCCGGGATTTACAGGCAAGTGTGCTTTCATTTGATTAATTCATTTGATAAATCATCTTGCCTGATGCCCGGGAGCAAGGCCCAGTTTGTGCAGTCCGCTGGGTCCTCACCTACCGCTGCAGCAAGAATTAACCCCCCTACTCTCTCCATATTTCCTTCTATCTCCTTTTGGTGTTCATCGGCCCTGGAGCTCGATCTTCGGAGGAAGGAGGGGTCCGCGGTGCTGAAAGATTCTACTCCAGTCCCGCAGAGCCGCCATGGTCAGAGAAGGGGTGCTGTGACCAACCTGAAGCCTGCGCTGATGGAGGAGCATCCCCTGGCTTCAGCCTCCCAGGATCCAGTGCAGCGTGGTACTCCACCTCCAGAATCCTCACCGGAGGAGTCATCGGCATTGGAGAGCTCTCTGGAGGAGATCAGGACTGCAACTACCATCATGCCTCCTGCGGAGGCCGCAGCAGCAGAGTAAGCGCCTGAACCATCGCCCTCAACATTATCGACAGAGTCCCGGACGGTGGTGGAGCTCGAATTCAGGCGAGTAATTTCTTTTATTTTTCTTTACTCAGCTTTAGAGAAATCATGCCTGGCTCTTGGTGAGGAGAGTCGGGTGCAGCCATCACCTGAGCTCACCTTACCGGGCTCCGCTGCTGCTGGCGACCCTGACCTCCCTTCTTTGTGCTCTCTGTCCAAGCCTTCTTTCAGGGTCGCTGGAGATGGTCCAACATCGCCTGTTGTTCCGCTGGTGGGCTGCCTCCTGGGTATGGTGCTCGCCTTGGTTGATCAGCTTCCCGAGGACATAGCATTGGCCCAGCCGGGGTCCACCGCGGGTGCAGCAGAGCTCCAGCCGGAGTTCACCGTGGGTGCAGCCTCCCCCACTGTGATCACCATGGACCCACCTCCTGTGCCTTCGCCTGGGGTTCCCCCAGTTGACCGTTTCCTGGGTCTGGTGCTCTCATGGGTTGGCTGGTCCACCGTGGGTACAGCTCTGGCCCGGTCCGGGTCCACCACGGGTGCAGCAAGGGTCCAGCTGGGCTCCACCATGGATGCAACCATGGCTCAGTCGGGGTCCACTGTGAGTGCAACGCAGGCCCAGTTGGGGCTCACCGCGGGAACAATGAGGTCCTGGGAAGGGGCCACTGCTGGTGCAACATTGTCCCAGACCGGGATCATCGTGGGTGCAGCTATGTCCCAGACTGGGACCATATTGGGTGCTACGGTCCCCCTGCTCAAAGCCACGGGGGGCGGGGGGGGCTCAGTCCTCATCGCCAGATGCCGGCATGGTTCTTCAATCCTTGCTGCCAGATGCCGTCGGGGTTCCTATCCTTCAGCCCGGTCACCCACCTCCACGTCTCCCAGTGGGTAGGCCACCTCCTTGCTCTCCCCTCCGGTCCTGGTGGCTCAACAATGCTGGTGGGCCACCTGAAAAACTTAGTCTCCAGGTTGAGTGGCCCATCTGTCCTGGCAGGCCACCTGACGCTGTTCAGCGGGCCGCCTGCTGGGCTTGGGACTCTGGCAGGCCACCCGATCAGCCACCCCTCACCATGCCTTGCGCCTGGGACCCTGGTCGGCCCCCTGAACTTTGGACTCCTAGGTAGGGGGTTGTTGTCCTAGGTTGGGGCTGGGAGGAGGTTCTCCTCACTTTACTTGTATATTATCATTCTTGTATTATTTGTGTCATTTCCCCCCACCTCCCACCCTGGTTTGTTGTTTTCCTCTTGGGGTGGGTATCTTATTGGATTCTTTTGTGTTTTTCCTCTGGTGTCACTAGGGTGTCTGGATCCACCCCTTGCGATGGTGGTGGGGGGGTTTCTGTCATGAACTTGGGTTTGAAAGTCTTAAACCCAGTTCTGACACTGTGGCCATTTTGACCATTTTGTGTATTGTATGCTTATTTTCCATCAGGTGCTTCAGGGAGCCCTTTGGGTCCTTTGCTCCCTGACAGCTGGGCCACGCCTCCTCCTCCTGTCAGTGGAACCAGCTGTTTCTTATTATTGGTTTTCCCTTACGCACGCACACACACATATACACACTTACTCTCGTTCTCACTCACATACACACATACACACACACGCCTCCATTCATCTTCACTCACATGCCTAGGCACTCACTCTTGCACACGTGTTTCCATTCAGTCCAGCCCAAGCACTCCCTCTGGTTACTCCTCATTATGCACATTGGTGATTTCTTTCCTCATTAGTATTGTCATTATATAAACTCTGTATTTGGGGAAAGAGATTGCCGCATCATTGTGCGCATTATACACAGTAGCAGTTCTCCTCTGTGTATGTTGTCTCCACTCCCTAAATTACTACTTTCAGCCTGACTGTTATAGTCTTGTTTAACTTCACCTGACGCCCATTCGTTGCCCGTTGTTAGCGGCCGTTCCTACTCTCTTGCTTACACCAGACTGCACGGACTGCCTTGGACTGCTCCAGCTCCTAAGTTCATGTTTGCCTTTTTTTTTGTGCCATCCAGCTGTTCTGTGGTACTAGGCATTCCCTTCCTCGAGCTAATGAGCATCCTAGAGGCATCCCTGTTTTTCCGGTGCCCTTCATGACCATAACCCATCTGACTGTTTGCTTGTCTAGATTGTTTGCTGGACTGAAAACTTATTTTTGTTTAATAAAATTGCACACAATAATCTCTGCACGTGGGTTTTCATTCCTTCCCCCGTGTACTGCGTAAAAGCGCACGGGAACGTAACGCTATCTGGTCACTCCCAGTGTGTGTGCATAAACAAAACTGCATCCTAATCAAAGGCATGCACCATGGGAGTACCACAAAGTTCAGTTTTAAGCCCACTGCTGTTTACTTTGTATATTAATGATTTGCCATCAGTATGTGAAAAAATAAGATGTATGCAGATGACACAGTCATCTACACACATGGGAAGGATGCTGGGCCAGATTATCCAGAGAGCTTACCAGGGCAGCAGCCCAGGGGCCCCGCTTCTTTTGGGGCCCCGAAAGAAATGCTATTTTTTTGTTTTGGCATATCAACTTTTTATTTGTTGAGGTGTATGTGACAGTGGCAAGAAGGGTAAAGGTATGTGCCTCAGGCAGGAGATGCAAATGTAGGTGCTTTGGCATCCAGGGAGAGAAACAAAGAGATGCAAATGTAGGCACCTTAGGTGCCCAGGGGGATGAAATGTGTGAAGATATGTGCATTGAGATCTGGAGGACTAGGTGTGAATGTATGCGCTGCTAGCGCCAAGGAGGCTAGATGTTTTTCAAACTGTTAGCACTGGAAATGCTGACATGGACGTACTGGTGGAGGCGGAGCCGCTGTCTGATAATCTGTCAGAGGGCATCACTTTACCGGCCACAGAAGCACCCCCCGGTTATCGAAGTTGCAAAACACGTGTTGGAAGGGTTAATGATTCCTACAGCAATGATCCTGCTCTCTGGGGAAATATTACTGATGCTGTATGGGAATACTGGACCACAAAAGGACCGGAGCGCTGTCACAAAAAGGATGCACATTTCAGAGAATCTGAACGTTCATACAAACAGCAGAAAATGTTTTTCTCAAATTGCCACTTTGATCACAAACTTGCAAACGGTGAGTCTGTGTCAAGACAATGGCTTGTCTATTCTCCTTTCACTGGCTGTATATATTGTTTTGACTGCCGCATATACAGCAATGGCAACTGTCAGTCATGCTTTGAAACCGGGTTTAGTGACTGGAAACATGCAACAGGACACATTCGGGACTAATTTCAACTTGAGGATCTTTTTTAAAATTGTTCTTTAGTCAGTACTGCAGGGCTGGTAATTTTTGTTTTGTGTAATGTTCAGTAATAGATGCTAATAGATGTAATAGATGCTTTTGTTTTTTTTTTTGACTTCCGGCGCCACACGAGTTGGCTGCCGTTTTGCAACAGCGGCTCAATTCTGAGTTTTTCTTCCTATTTCATATTTACTATTTGGCTTCTCTTGCTAAATTTTCTGATCCGGCAACACCTTATCCATCATGGACACACAGATCACCCCAAATGTCTTCCGAGCCGGCGGACGGAGCCACTGTTTATAGCAGGAGACAGTACAACAGGGACCAGCTGTTAGCACTTAACCGGCCCACAGTGCTAACGCAAAAACTCGACATACCGGGAGAAATAAGATGGAAATGGCGTGGATATCGAACTGGAGTAAGACGGCGGGCGAGGAATATAAGTACAAACCCATCCTCCCATCCGTTATTATGGGGAACGTTCGATCGCTACTCAATAAGACAGATGAGCTAGCAGCTATGTCCCGCTATGAGAGCATCTTCAGAGAGATTAGCATGATGTTGTTTACTGAGACGTGGCTAACAGAACTAGCAACAGATGCTAACATCGAACTGGAGGGTTTCCACGCAATACGGGCAGACCGGACACCAGACAGTGGGAAGGCAAGGGGCGGAGGAGTGATAATGTATGTCAATAACAGCTGGTATAAACCGGGACATATCACGGTTAAAGAGCAACACTGCAGCAAAGACATTGAGTTGCTAGCTGTTAACATGCGGCCTGTTTATCTCCCGAGGGAATACTCACACGTGATCTGCATTGTTATTTATGCAAATCAAACGGCGAACGCTGGGGCAGCGTGTGACGCCATCCACTCAGTAACTGGCAGGCTGCTGACACAACACCCAGATGCTCTCCTCCTCATCTCCGGTGATTTTAACAATATCTCACTGTCCCCCATTCTGCCCACGTTCACCCAGTATGTCGCATGCCACACTAGAGACAATAAAACACTGGACTTATTCTATGCAAACACTAAGGAGGCATACACCTTTCACCACTCCCCCCACTCGGGAGATCGGATCACAACTTGGTTCATCTCCTGCCAGTGTACAAAACCCTAGTACACAGACAACCTCCGGTTATGCGCACGGTGAAGATACGGTCTGAGGAGGCAATGGACGCTCCAAAGGACTGTTTTTAAACCACTGCCTGGGAGCAGCTCTGCGATCCACATGGTGAGGACATCGACAGCCTCACTCACACCATCACGGACTACATCAACTTCTGTGTAGACAACACCGTACCCACCAAGATCATACGGTGTTACTCGAACAACAAACCCTGGATCAACCCTGAGATAAAATCACTATTGAGAGGGAAGAAGAGCATCTTCCGGTCAGGGAACAGGGAGACGCTGAAGTCCGTACAGAGGGAGCTAAGGAGGAAGATCAGAGAAGGCAGGGACAGCTTCAGGAAGAAGATGGAGGACAAGCTGTGACAAAGCGACATCAGCGGGGTCTGGAGAAACCTCAAAACCATCTCTGGGCTCCAGAATACCTCCTCCCAGGCCACGGGGGGCAGGGAGTGGGTGAACAATCTGAACCTGTTTTTTAATAGGTTTGACCAACCGCCTTCCCCCCCGCCTGCACAACAACCACTGCTGCCTCTACCGTCATCGAGACCTGCTATCCACCCCCCCCACCAACACCCCCCCCACTCCCAGCACACAGCCCCCCAACCTGACCCTCACTAAGACCCAGGTGAGGGCAGAGCTGAGGAAGATCAAGGCAAGGAAGGCCTTGGGTCCGGACTGCATCAGTGTGAAGCTCCTCAAGTCCTACGAAGACCAGTTGTGTGGAATTGTGGAGCACATCTTCAACTTGAGCCTGAAGCTGGGGAGGGTACCACAGTTGTGGAAAACATCTTGTGTGGTACCCGTACCAAAGACTTCCCATCCCAGAGACCTGAACAGCTACAGACCAGTGGCCCTGACATCTCACCTGATGAAGACCCTGGAGAGACTGCTCCTTGCTCACCTCCGCCCCCTGGTGGGACCAGCGATGGATTCACTCCAGTTTGCCTACCAGCATGGCATCGGGGTGGAGGATACAGTGATCTTCCTCCTTCATCCTTCCCTGTTCCACCTGGAGAAGCCTGGGAACGCGGTGAGGATCATGTTCTTTGACTTCTCCAGTGCTTTCAACACCATCCAACCGATGATCCTGAAGGACAAGCTGCTGTGCGCAGGGGTGGACCACCACCTGTCATCGTGGATCCTGGACTACCTCACAAACTGAACACAGTTTGTGAGAACCTGGGATTTTTTGTCCTACACTATCATCGGCAGCACGGGGGCCCCCCAGGGAATGGTTTTGGCTCCCTTCCTGTTCACCCTTTATACTGCGGACTTCTCACACAACACAACACACTGCCATCTACAGAAGTTCTCTGATGACTCTGCGATCGTCGGCCTCATCTCCAATGGAGATGAAGCTGAGTACAGAGGACTTATCCAGGACTTCATGGACTGGTGCCATCGGAACTGCCTCCAGATCAACGCGTGGAAAACTAAGGAGCTGGTGGTGGACTGCCGCAGGCAAGAACAACCCCTCACAGCACCAGTAAACATCCAGGGAACAGACATTGAGATGGTAACATCCTACAAGTACATGGGTGTTCATTTGAACAATAAACTAGACTGGTCACACAATACTGACGCACTCTACAAGAAGGGACAGTGCAGGCTGTTCCTACTGAGGAGGCTCAGGTCTTTTGGTGTACAAGGGGTGCTCCTGAAAACTTTCTATGAGCCGGTGGTGGCATCAGCCATCACTTTTGGAGTGGTCTGCTGGGGCAGTGGCATCACAGCAGCCGATAGGAAGAGACTGAACAAACTGATCAAGAAAGCTAGCTCTGTCCTGGAGCAGCGCCTTGACCCAGTGGAGGAGATAGGAGAGAGAAGGTTGGTGGCTACGCTGTCATCTCTGCTGGAATCCGAGTCCCACCCTATGCAGGACATACTGAACGCACTGAGGAGCTCATTTAGCAATAGGCTACATCATCCTAGGTGCGCGACCGAGAGGTTTCGCAGGTCCTTCCTGCCTATGGCTGTCAGACTTTATAACCTAAGCAGGGCTGCTCGCAGAGATAGCAAAAACACGTGACGACGTAATAGTATTGAATGCAAAAGACGCAACAGACTTATACAAAATGGTCCCCTCCAGTATACAACTAGGACAATATCAATCGCTACAGAGGGTGACAATATGTATGGGTACATATTCATACTATGTGGGGTAACTAAATAGATGGTTATGCTGTTTAGTGCATCTAGCTACAATGTTCCGCACTGTGTATATACAGTATATTTATATATTTATGTGTACATATGTATATTCACTGCTCTTATTTTCTTATCTTCTAAATTATTGCTCTGAATGTTGCTATCCCTGTTGCAATCCTGGAATTTCCCCATAGTGGGACTAATAAAGGCTTATCTTATTAATTAAATTAAAATTAAATTAAATTAAATTAAATTAAATCACCCTTTATTAAATTAAATTAAATTAAAATTTAATTTAATAAAGGGTGATTTAATTATCTTATCTTAATAAGATAAGATTAATTATCTTATCTAAGATAATTTAATTATCTTATCTTATTTAATTTAATTATCTTATCTTATCTTAATGTGTGCATGGTGTTTAAGGCAAAACAGTGTTTTTCTGGTATCATGCTGTAATCGCTGCTTAGTTCAGCTGTTACTATGCTCTTATATAGCATGTGTGTGTGTGTATCCCATTTACACAGGGTGCGTGTGAAGCGCCTAGTGCAGTAGTATAGTAACGTAGAGATGTTTGTAGACAGTGCATGTCGCACGGCATATGTTGCATGTTGCTTTCTGCTTGCTGCTCAGCTTACAGCTACCGCCACCAACTAGCCCCCATCGGGGGTGAAAAGAGGAGGCGAGTGCGTAAGTCTCCTCCTGCTGGTACATAGCCTCTCCACTACCAAGACCCCTGCAGTGCCTCCTTGTGGCCACACATGGTAACTGGGTACCCTGCGGTCCCAGGCTAAACTGGAGGGGATCTCGGAGCAGCAGGGGGTCCCAGAGACGCGGCATATAGGCCCACCCTGTGTGGACATGCCCTGACACCCGTCAACCGACTATGGGCAAATAGCCCCACTGCCTTGTGGGTAATCTATTAAGGTGAAGGCTAAGGGAGCAACCCCTGACAGAAAAGCAATGCGCTGGTGGTGCGCAAAAGGCGGGACTTAAAAGACCAAGGACCCGGCAGCCTCCTGCAGCTATGTTGAGGGACTGGTTGTCATGGGCTTACCCACGCCATTGGATTTACCTCATCATCGTGAAGACAGTGCTATTGGGAAGAGCGCGCCCCCTACGGCACTCTAAATAATTCAATGCGCAGGTGTCCACCTCTGACCATGGTGGGCCTTACCTTCCTGGACATCTGGTTGAAGTCTGGCGGCGACAGGGTGTGTGGCGACGGGAGCAGGTATGAATGTTACTGGGAGCTCCTAGCTATAACCCTGCACGTCAGCAGCACAGGGCTATTATGGTCGCTATCAGCTGGGGTGGCAGCTGTTTTCGGCAGACCCCTGTGTGATTGAGCAGCCCTATTTAGGACAGCACTACTCACCCCAACTGGGGAGAGGCCTAGAAAAAGTGGCCTAAAAATTGCCCACCCATCTTTCGCCTGAACAGGTTACCGTGCCTGTTGGGTCATTCCACCTCTGCGGTCGAAACAATAAAAAGAGAACATGCAACCTAAAACTGGCAACATGGAATGTAAGGACACTCCTGGATCAAGGTTCTGATAGACCCCATAGGAGAACAGCTCTGGTTGCTGCTGAACTGAGTCGCTACAACATTGATATTGCTGCACTGAGCAAGACCAGGCTCCTAGATGAGGGCTCTTTAACAGAGGAAGGGATGGGCTACACATTCTTCTGGAGGGGTTACCCCTCAGGAGAACAACATCTGCATGGTGTAGGACTGGCCATCAAAAACACCCTTCTACCAAGACTCAGTGAAACACCTGTTGGCGTTAGTGAGAGACTGATGACACTCCATATCCCCCTGGTTAAGAATCGCTTTGCTACACTTCTTAGTGCCTATGCACCGACCCTGCCATCGGAGAGTGAGGCCAAGGATTCCTTCTGCCAGTTACTGGACGAAACTCTTCGCCAGATCCCCAAGAATGACAAGATCTTCTTACTTGGAGATTTTAACGCCAGAGTGGGTCAGAACAATCAGATATGGAGTGGAGTGCTTGGCAGAAACTGAGTTGGCCAGGCTAATGCAAATGGAGTGAGATTGCTCACTCTCTGCTCTGAGCATAATCTGACCATAACCAACACCATCTTCCAGCAAAAGGCCACATACAAAACATCATGGATGCACCTTCGCTCTAAACACTGGCACCTGATTGATTACATCATTGTGAGGCGCAGTGACATCAGAGATGTCCATATCATCCGTGCCATGAGAGGTGCAGAATGCTGGACAGATCACCGGCTGATCGTGGCCAAGGTCCACATGCAAGTGCGCCCCCCCTTGCGACTACAAGGGCCCAAGAGGAGGAAACTTGATTGCTCCCGTCTGGCAAATCTGGATGTAAGAAATGACTTTCGTCGCTCCCTGGTTGAGAAACTGGGGGGGGGGGGCATTTCCTGAGTCTGCCTGAGAAGACCATGGACCAGAAGTGGGACTTCATCAGCTCGGCTCTTTGTGAGGCAGCAGCCCAAACGATTGGCTATAAGAGAAAGAACCGCCAAGATTGGTTTGATGACAACTCGGAGACCATCCATGTCTTGTTGGAGGACAAGCACAGAGCACATCAGGCAACCTTAAGGAACCCATCATCCATTATCATCAGGCATCAGTGGCAGAGAGCTCGGCGGGATGTACAAAGGGCTACTCGGACAATGCAGAACGAGTAGTGGACAAAAAAGGCACATGAAATCCAGGCCTTTGCCGATAAAAATGACATGCATAATTTTTATAATGCTGTCAAGAAGATTTACGGCCCAACAAATCGCTGCATCACTCCCCTGAAAACAGCAGATGGGCTGAGAATCCTAAAGGATCAGCCTAACATCTTGCTGAGATGGGCTGAACACTTTAGTACCCTGCTTAACCAGGACTCAGATGCAGACCCCACTGTTCTCGACGACTTGCCTACACTTCCTCCGATGCAAGACCTGGATCAGCCCCCAACCTTCCTGGAGGTTCTATCAGCTACCCGCTCTCTCAAAAACAACAAGTCCCCTGGTAATGACAACATCCCTGCTGAGCTGTTGAAACAAGGACGCTACTTGTGTACAAAAACCCTGCACAAGTACATCACCAAGGTCTGGGCCGATGATAACATCCCACAACAATGAAGAGACGCCACAATTGTCACCATTCATAAAAACAAGGGTGACAAGGCTGTCTGCGGCAACAGCAGGGGTATTTCGCTCCTTGCTGTTGCTGGTAAGGTCCTGGCGAAGGTGATGCTTCACAGGCTGATCAACAACATCACAGAATCAGTGCTGCCTGAAACGCAGTGCGGTTTCAGGAAGGGCAGGAGCTCGGTGGACATGATTTTCACAGCTCAGCAGCTGCAGAAGAAATGTCGGGAGCAACACCAGGACCTGTTCATGGCCTTTGTCGATCTCTCCAAAGCTTTCGACACTGTCCATAGAGAACTCCTATGGGAAGTTCTTCTTAAGTTTGGCTGCCCCAGTAAGTTTGTCAATATCCTCCGCCAATTTCATGATGGTATGACTGCTCGGGTGACTATAGGAGGGCAGGAATCTCTTTCCTTCCCCGTTTGTACAGGGGTTAGGCAGGGGTGTGTATTAGCACCAGTACTTTTTAACATCTTCCTGCTCTGTGTCACCCAGCTTCTCCACAAGGAGATTGAGGACAGCAGCAGTGTAACAGTGGACTTCCATCTAGATGGCAACCTTTTTAATATAAGGAGGCTCCAGGCAACCACCAAACTGCAAAGGGTGAGAGTCATTGAGATACAGTATGCAGATGACTGTGCTCTGGTATCTCATAGCCCACAAGATCTCCAGTCTGTTCTTACTGCTGCGGTGAGAGCATACAGCAGGATGGGACTGACGGTGAACACCCTCAAAACAGAGGTCGTCTGCCAATGGAGCACCAATATCCCATCTACTCCACCTACCTTCACTGTTGCTGGTGAGCAGCTGTCTGTTGTTCCATCTTTCAAGTACCTGGGGAGCATCCTCTCTGTAGACAACACCATTGACAGTGAGGTCCAGAACAGGATCAGGCAGGCATCAGCTTCTTTTGGGAGACTCCGGCGTCGGGTCTTCCAGAACAAGAACCTCCATCTCCAAACGAAGATCTCTGTTTACCAGGCAGTCTGTGTCACTACTCTCTCTACAGCTGTGAATCCTGGGTGACTTACAGCCGCCACATTAGGGATCTAGAGCGGTTCCATATTCGCTGCCTTCAGCGCATCCTGGGAATCCCCTGGCGTGACCATGTGCCTCATTCTGAGATACTCTTTAAGACCAGCTGTAGGAGTATTGAGGCAATGATCACCCAGCACCAGCTACGCTGGCTGGGACATGTGGTGAGGATGCCCCCAAACCGGCTGCCTCGCAGGGTGTTATATGGCCAGCTACACCATGGTCGACGCTCTGCTGGAGGGCAGAAGAAGCGCTACAAGGACCAGCTAAAGATGGCCTTAAAGAAGTGCAGGATCTGACCTGAGGCTCTGGAGGAGGCTGCTGCTGACCGGAACACCTGGCGACAGCAGTGCCTTGTGGAGACCTGTATGATGGAGGAGGACAGAACAGCCAGGAGACAGGAGAGAAGACTGAGGAGGAATGCACCTGCAGTCCCTGCTGCCACTACTACAACTTTTACATGCCCTACCTGCAACAGGACATGTGGGTCCAGGATAGGACTACACAGCCATCAAAGGACTCACCGATAGAAGTGGACGTCATCATCGGACTCGATGGACAACCGCAAGCAAGCAAAAGCACATTTACATTTTTCCCCACTAATGGCCCTGTGTTGTTTGGCCACAGTCTCCAGTCATTCCATTATTGCGGTTCCTTTTTGCTTTTATAAAGCTTTGACAGTGCAGTTGTTAAAGGTTTTGTGGTTCATTTGTGCTTGTGGTCAGTGCAGTAGCACTGAATTAAAGTTGTGTGTTGATAAAAGATATTTTGTCTGTTGTTAAGCCTGATGGCACAATATTTTTCTGCTGTTTAAGATAAACCTAGAACTTTGTGGTCTTTATTTAGTATTTTAGGACCTTAAAGGTCCAGCTGATCCATCAATGACCCCGGCTACATGGCCACAATAATCTGATAGATACGAATAACGAGAAAATGGTAATAATTGGATTTGACATTTTTACATGCACTGAATAAACAGCTTATTGAACAATAAACTATGTGTTAATGTAATTTCTCATAACACAGTAATTACCTTTTATCTGATTATTGTTTTTACATGATTGCTTTAACAATCAGATAACTCTAGAAATACAATTATAAACGGTTTATTACTGTGCATGTAAACATAACCATTTTGCATATCATACTCCCATAAATTACATGTGGGAGGGCCCCAAAAATTGCTCTAGCCCAGGGGCCCACAACCTCGTTAATCCGGCCCTGGAAGGATGCCAAACAAGTGGCTGACAAGCTAATGATAGCAATGGAGAAACTGTCAAAATGGCTTAATCAATCATGCTTTGCTCTGAACATAGGGGAAACAGCTATCATGTACTTTACCAACAAACAAAATCATATGCACTATCCGACCATAACTGTAACAGAGTTTAAGTATTTGGGTGTCATATTAGATCCCACGCTCAGCTTTAAAAAGCACATAAAATGGATGAGCCTCACTGTAAAATATAACCTTGCAAACTTTCGTTGCATTAGAAACTCACTTGCTCTAAAAGGATCAAAAACCTTTCTGAATGCCATGATTTTGACACATTTCTCCTATTGCATCTCTTGCTGGTCACAAGCCACTAGAACTCTGTGTACTGTGTGTAGTAACTCTGAAACCCTTGGAATCCATGTATAAACAATCCATCAAAATTCTGGATAAGAAGACATGACAGTATCACCATCGTGGTATACTTGCCAAACACAAGATGTTAAGCTTTGAAAATATGATCATGTATGCAAATATACGGTTGGTCTTTAAAATTATCCATGGTTCTGCACCCCCACCCCTTAACTCCTTAAGAATTAAATTTGATTACATGATGTAACTCTCCTGTTGCTCGTGTTGCAGATACGCACCTGTCACGTGGTAGGTCAAAAAGTATGTTAAAAAAACAAAAACAAAATTAGCCCAGATGTATCAACCATTTCACATCACTAGATGGCAGACACATATAGCTTACTGCTCTTCTCTGGAGGACTGAGTTAAGGCATCCAGAGAAGAAGAGACATACAAACACTTGTGCAACATATATTTTAACAGGGAGGAAGCATTTGCTCCAAATTTTGCCAACTATGATTCTAAAAGGAATTATTTAGCTTCTGAAGGGAAATATTTACCTTCTGTAACAGCACAAGATGGACCGGAGCATGTACACTTTTTGTCCGCTGTTGACGAAGCTGCACATGACAGAGAGGAGAATACTGCCATTTCAGTGGCATTGTGTAACTAAAATCGAGGTGGAATAAATCAAAATAAATGTGAGAGTTTCTGGATGTGGGAGAGAAAGCAAAAATGATCAACAGAAGATGAAATAAGGACCAAGATCAGCACACGGATGCATTGTGACATATGACGCGTGGTACGTCCGATGATTTTATCAGTTTTATTACATTTTACTGATTTTCTGGTTCATATATTGTGAAGCTAAGATAACAAAAAACAAAAACAAAGAAAAACAAACAAAACCACCCTTTGTGTAAATATGTCCAAAATCCACTTTGACCGAAAGTTATGTAATTCGAGATGGCTGCCATCACATTATGCAAATTAGATGCATAAATTTACTCCTATCATAAACTTTGGATCATATTCTACATCTTTCTCATTTACAGTAAGCCATTATCTCTTACCACTTTCAAGTTAGAGCCTTTGGAATTTGTGATATCTAAACTGAATATTTTCTTCAAGAAAATCTTCGCCACCAAAGGGTGCGTGCAGATGGTGCGTATCTGCAACAGAAATCCTCAACTGGTTAAGACTTTTGTGTACCTAACTTCTGAAAAAATACCAGAATAACAAGGACGTCCTCTAGGTGGCATTGTTACATCCCCCTACGTAAAACTGCTTTTGGACAATCAGCCTTTTCATACTAAGCTATGATGGAATAGCACAAGCTCCCCACTGCTTTGAAGACCAGAACAAATTACAGAGACTTTTCCACAGAGACTAAAAAATGGATTTTAAGTAATCAAGCCTGCCAGCATTGACTCTCCCCCTTAAATGGGATTTGAAATTGCACTCTTAAATTGTTTATGTTTGCCGTCTCGCTTATCTTTTTACCTTTTAAACTTATTCCCTGCTTGTTTCAGGGTCAACAGTTTCTGAAACCCGACCTGAACTGCTTTCAATATGTGCTGTTTTTCTTTTAATATCTTCCTGCCTGCCCCAGGGACTACAGATGGAAATTAGTGAGAATGCTATAATCTGGTACAGAGCATCTTTACCCTGTGTTTAATGTTTTTTCTGTATGTTGTCCCTGACAAATAAACCAATAAACTAAACTAGTAGGGCTGAGCATTGCACCAATTATATTTGTTATATCGATACATTCTACTATGCGCAATACATAGAATACCTTTATTGCGGGTATCGATAAATTGTCATGGCAACATAAGCTATCAGCATTTATTTATCTTTTAGAAGTCCTTTCACACAGCTGCACTGCAGCTCATGGACTCCCACCACAGTCGTGTTTTGTATCAGGGTCGTTGCGAGGTCTGTTTTTCCAGCCTTTTTTTTTTTAAAAATTACTTCTTTTGAGCCTGTTTTAGTGGCGCAGAGACGCTTATTTATTATGCACAATCTGGAAACACTGGCAGAGCATTGGGGGAGGGAAAATAAGATGAAGCGAAAAAGCACCGGTTCCATTTTAAGTGTTTCAAGTCTGGCAGTGGTTCAGAATTCAGTAGGAAGACACCGAATAAAAGACAGCTTTCTGCAAAATATGTTGCAAAGCTGTTGTCTTTAAAGGTAGCAGTACCACTAATTTGTTTCACCACTTGAGATGTCATCCACAACAATATGAAGAATGCATTAAAATCTACTTGTCAAAATCCCAGGGAGCCCCCACAAAAATAAGGTTAAAGGAACCAAAGATTTCCATGGTGACTGTGGCATCTTCCTTTGAAAAATTTATCCCATATGACAAAAGTGCAAATGGAATAGGATCACCCCTGCAGTCACACATTACAATGCCAAAGACATTGCCCCAGTGTTAAAAACATGACCAAACAGAAAAAGGTGCACTTTAATTTATATGGTATTGACACATCTCTTTTTAGAATTCTTGCTTAATGCACTTTTTAATTGTTTTGAGTTCTTTTTAAATTTTGTTTTGGTTTTATTGTTGCCTTTAAAAATAAGATGCAATTATTTGACCACTTGCAGGGAAATGGTTTATTTGAAGAGTTTCAATTTTGGTTCAGAATCCATCATAGTACTGAAACAGCCTTAGTGAAGGTCACTAATGACCTCCTTATTGCATCTGATAATGGACTTGTTTCTGTACTTGTCCTTTTAGATTTTAGTGCACACTTTGATACTATCGACCATGGTATTCTACTTGATAGATTAGAACACTATCTGCCACTAAGGACGGGCCACATGGCTAATGACCTGGACATCGGCTTAAGGACTACGAGTTTGGAAGTGGTGCAGGATGAGGGTGAAGCTACAAGAAGATGCAACTTCTGCGGTGGAATGTTCAAAAATGAACGAGGTGTGAGAATTCACCAAGGCAAGACCAAGTGCAAAGAGCGACTACAGCAACGCAAAGTATCCAATGCCTCCCAGAGGAAAATCTCGGAGTTTATTAGCTCTACTTGTCAGACGGCGGAGGTTGGGGACCAGGAGGCAAACCACAGTGACCCAGACCTCTCTGCTGAACTTAATCAGAGCACAGGCAGCGGAGGTGAATATACAGTAACAGGCTGGAAAGTATCATGAAGAAACCCCGGCTGAATCTCCCACCAGCAAATGACCGCAGATGGGCACAATTGGATGAGGATTTAGGTATCTCACTTGATAACATCTTGAAAGGAGATGTAGCCAGGAAGATCAAGACCATGGTACATACCGTGTATCAGGCATGTCAGGACACCTTTGGAGTGAAAAAAGACAAAGGTGTCAAGCCACCGGCAGGACCCTCCAGAAGGCAGCGTCAGATTGCAGAAGTGCGGAGGGATCTAAGATCAATTAAAAAAAGGTGGCGGAATGGGAATGAAGATGAAAGGGAGGCCCTAAATGAATTAGATGGAAAGTTGCGGAAGAAATTGCTCCAACTTTGCAGGGCAGAAACAAGCCGGAGAAAGCAGAGAGAGAAGCAACGACAGAGGAAGGCCTTTTTTAGTAACCCCTTCAGGTTTATAGCCAATCTCCTCGGCAAGCCCAAAAGTGGAAGGCTGACGTGTTCAAAAGAAGAAATTGAGGAAACTGTGGCAGCGGCACATGGGGATCCCAATAGAGACGTCCCATTGGGAGATTGCCGTTTCCAACTGCCGCCACTTAAGCCACACTCCCCTTTCAATATAGCAGACTTCACTTTTGAAGAAGTAAAGGATGTAGTGAACAAAACCCGGGCAGGTTCTGCTCCAGGACCATCAGGTATGACTTATAAAATCTATAAAAACTGTCCCTGCTTGTTGAGAAGGCTGGCAAAACTGTTACGAGTTCTTTGGAAGAAGAAACAAGAGCCCTGGATTTGGACACTAGCTGAGGGCTGCTTTGTTCCTAAAGAATTAAATTCATCTGGACTTGACCAGTTTTGAGAGATTTCTCTCCTAGATGTTGAAGGGAAGATATTCTGGTCCATCATTGCTAAGCGGTTAATATCATATTTACTTACTAATAAGTTTGTTGACACAAATGTCCAAAAAGGAGGCGTCCCGGGATACTCTGGTTGCTTGGAGCATACGTCAGTGATTAGCCAAGTCATTAAAGAGGCAAAAAAGAATTAACACCACCCTCTCTGTTGTCTGGCTAGACCTTGCCAAAGCTTATCCAAGTGTACCCCACCATCTGATCCGTAGAGCATTGGAATACTACCAAGTACCATCAGAGGTGATTAAGCTTGTGAGGTCCCATATGAATTTCCTGAGGATGAGGTTTGCTGTTGGAGATTTCACCACCGAATGGCAGAGACTCGAAAAAGGCATCATGGCAGGGTGCACAATATCTGTGGCTTTGCTTGTGGCTGCTATGAATTTGTTATTGAAGGTAGGAGGGATACAATGCAGAGGCCCAAAAGCAGAAGATGGCACTAAGCATCCAGCTTGTAGAGCCTTTATGGATGATATAACCATAATGACTCCATCAGTGCAAGGAACGCGTTGGATCTTGGGCTCATTGGAGAAGATGGCAGCTTGGTCATGAATGCAGTTTAATCCAGGAAAGTCTAGGAGTCTGAGCATTATGAAAGGAAAGCTGATGGAAAGCATTTTCAGCATTGAAGGGTCTGTAATTCCATCAATTCAAGAACAGGGAGTACGATGCCTGGGAAAGTACTACGATTGTACCTTAAATGATAGGGGGAATTTAAAGCAGACCATGGCTAGTTTGTGTAGCTGGCTTAAGACAATTGACAGAAGCCACTTGCTTGGGAGGTTTAAGGTATGGTGCTTTCAGTATGGCATCATACCCAGGTTGCAGTGGCCATTCCTGCTATATGATTTTGCTGTTACCAGAGTAGAAGCAATGGAGAGACTCTGTAGCAAATTTATTCGCAGATGGCTAAGAGTTCCCCCATCCTTCAGTTCAGTTAATCTCTACTGTAAGACTTCCAAGCTTCGCCTACCAATCTCATTGGTGGTGGAGGAGTTCAAGGCCACTAAGGCAGGGTCTGTCTGTTCTCTGCTCTATTCTGATGATAAGAAGGTCAGGCATTCCAACACAGCCATTAAGTGTGGTAGGAAATGGAGACCCCAGGAAGCTGTCAGGGAAGCTGAAGCATACTGGAGACATGACGAAATTGTCGGCGTAGTTTGTCAGGGACGACTCGGGCTAGGAAATTACAATGGTAGAAGGTGGAGCAAAACTGACACCAAAAGCAGGAGAAGATTCATAGTACAGAGGGTCAGAGAGGCAATGGAAGAGCACCGCTGTGTGAAAGCCGCAGGGCTTGCCTCTCAGGGGCAGTGGATGCAGTGGAATCATGCACTCGAATGATCACTGTCCTGGAATGATATCTGGGGCACGGACCAGGGTAAGTTGGTTTTTCTTCTCTGTGCAGTGACTGATCTTTTACCGACACCAAGTAATTTAAAACTTCGGTACAAAGACGAGGATTCATCTTGTAAGCTGTGCAGTATGACCCCTAGTACTTTGAATCACATTTTGACCGGGTGCTCTAGAGCACTTTGAGAAAGGCGTTACCGGTGGAGACATGATAAAGTCCTTGCAGAAATGGCAAGGTGGGTTGAATTCCAGAGGATTAGAGCCAATAACCATCAGGCAACACCATTTCAGGTCATTAGCTTTCAAAAGCCGGGAAATAGGTCTCCAAAGGAAAAAACAACTGCCAGAATGCGCCCCTCTGTTTTGTATAAAGCATCAGACTGGGAGTTGCACGTTCACCTAAAAAAGAAGCTTGTCTTCCCAGAAGAAGTAGTAACAACCACACTCTGCCCGGACATGATTCTTTGCTCTCGGAGTGCAAAATCCATTGTAATAGTTGAGCTTACAGTGCCTTGGGAGGAGAGGCTGGCTATATTTCACGAACTCAAGAAGGAAAAATATCAGAACCTGGTTGTTGCCTCCGGCCTCCGTCGGTCTATGATGACCATGGAAGAGAATCCTAAACGTCTACTCTGCTGGAACAGCACCGCCTGTGGCTGAACAGGCCAATGTGCGAATGGCAGTCCCTGTCACACAGGTCGCACTTGTGGATGGTCTCCATGCTGCTGGGTCTGTGGCTGTTCTTCCTGCGGGTCCTTTTTTCATCTGCTGCAGCAATCAGTTTCTCTTCACCCGCCTTGAGCTGTTTGGTCAGGGTGCCTCTCCATTTGGAGTGGTCCGTTGCGAGGTCCTCCCAACGCTCTGTGTTGATCTCCAGGGCCATCATATCTCTCTTGCAGACGTCTCTGAAGCACAGCTGTGGGCGGCCAGCGTCTCTCCTGCCAGTCGCCAGTTCTCTGTAGAGGACATCTTTGGGGATTCTGCCATCCTCCATACGGTGAACATGGCCTAGCCAGCGGAGCCTGCGCTGCCTGAGAAGAGCGAACATGGAGGGAAGGCCGGCGCGGGACAGAACTTCTGTGTTGGGCACTTTGTCCTGCCAGGATATGTCCAGGATGTGGCGAATGCAGCGCAAGTGGAAGGAGTTCCGTCTCTTTTCCTGCCGGGCGTATGTTGTCCACGTCTCACTCCCATAGAGCAGTGTGCTGATGACGCAGGCGTTGTACACTGCCATCTTCATCTTGACAGAGAGTTTGGGATTCTCCCACACTCGTGTGGTGAGGCGAGCGAGTGTGAAGGCTGATTTTCCAATCCTCTTGTCGATCTCTGTATCAAGGGAGAGGTTGTTGCTGATCATGGACCCCAGGTACGTGAACTGATTCACGACCTCCAGCTCGTAGTCGTCGATGGTGATGGTTGGTGGTGCTTCCGTGCCTTGCGCCAAGACGTTAGTCTTCTTCAGGCTGATGGTAAGCCCGAAGTCCATGCATGCTTGGGAGAAGCGGTCCATCAGGGTCTGAAGCTCCTGCTATGTGTGGGTCGCGACTGCAGCATCATCTGCGAACAGCATATCTCTGATTACAGCATCACGTACTTTGGTTCTGGCTTTCAGGCGGACAAGGTTGAAAAGCCTGCCCTCAGATCTTGTATGCAGATAGATTCCCTCTGTTGATGTGCTGAAGGCATGCCTCAGGAGCATAGCAAAGAAAATCCCAAAGAAGGTTGGCACAAGTACACAGCCCTGTTTCACTCTGCTGTGTATATTGAATGGTTCTGAGACGTTGCCGTCGTACTGCACCATCCCCTGCATGTTGGTGTGAAACGATTCGATGAGGCTTTGCAACTTTGGTGGGCATCCTATCTTTGGCAGGATCTTAAAAAGGCCCTCTCTGCTGACCAGATCGAACGCTTTGGTGAGGTCGATGAAGGCGACGTACAGGGTCATGTTCTGTTCTCTGCACTTCTCCTGGAGTTGGCGGATGGAGAATATCATGTCCACCGTCGATCGCCCAGCACGGAAGCCACACTGAGACTCGGGGTAGACACATTCGGCAAGCTTCTGTAGACGCACGAGGACAACTCATGCGTAGACTTTGCCAACAATGCTGAGGAGGAAGATGCCCCTGTAGTTGTTGCAGTTGCTTCTCTCCCCTTTGTTTTTGTAGAGGGGGATGATCTTGGCGTCCCTCATGTCCTGTGGTACGGCACCTTCCTTCCAGCACTGGCAGAGGACGTCATGCAATGGCAGCAGTAGGGCAGTCTTGCAGTGCTTGATCAGGTCGGGGGGTATGCTGTCGTTTCCGGGTGCCTTGCCAGCGGCCAAGCTATCAGTGGCCTTGCTGAGTTCGTCGATGGTTGGCTCGGCGTCAAGTTCATCCATGGATGGCAGGCAATCGATGGCATCAAGGGCTGACGGTGTCACGGTGTTCTGTCTGGAATAGAGGTCGGAGTAGTGCTCCACCCATCTCTCCATCTGCTTGTTCTTTTCTGTGATCATCTCCCCAGTGGAGGATTTGAGGGGGGCCGTCTTGTTCTGTGCCGGACCAAGTGCTTTCTTGATGCCGTCGTACATACCATGGATGTTCCCTGTTATGGCAGCGGTTTGAATGTCTTGGCTGAGCTGAGTCCAGTACTTGTTGGCGCAGCGCCGAGCAGTCTGCTGAACTTTGCTTCTTGCAGCCCTGAGAATCTGAAGATTCTTCTCGTTTGGATACTTCTTGTACTCAGCAAGTGCTGAGCGCTTGGCTTCAATGACGGGGGTCATCACGGTTGACTTGGCATCAAACCAGTCCTGTGACTTCGAGGTCTTCCTCCCAAAGGTAGCCAAGGCTGTGCGGTGGATGGTGTTTCGCAGCTCTTCCCACTTCTGCTTTGCAGACTCTCCTTCTTGTGGTACACCAAGTTCCTTCACAAAGGTGGAGGCAAATTGCTCAACAAGTTCTGGTTGGGCCATCTTGCTGGTGTCAATCCGTGCCTTTCCAGGCTGTCTGGCGTGGTGGAATTTCTTCAGCTGCAGCTTGACCTTGCAACACACCAATGAATGGTCTGTGTCGCAATCTGCACTCTGGAACGAGCGGGTGATTAGCACGTTCTTCAGTGAAGTGCGCCTGATCAGGATCAAGACCAGCTGGTGCCAGTGCTTTGAGCGCAGATGTCGTCAGGATACCTTGTGTTGGGGCTTGGTCTTGAAGAACAAGTTTGTGATGCACAGATCATGATGTGTGCAGAACTCGAGCAGCCGCTGTCCGTTGTCGTTCATTCTGCCCACGCCAAATGGTCCAAGATAGGAGGGCCAGGAGTCGTGGTCAGCACCCACTCTGGCAGTGAAGTCTCCAAGGAGAATGAGTTGTTCAGAATTGGGGATGATTCTGACAGTTGTTGCGAGATTCTCGTAGAACTCGTCTTTTGCCTCTGGTGTGGCTGTCAGTGTTGGGGCATACACACTGACGAGGGTGACTGGGCCTTGAGTGGTGTTGAGGCGGAGGGTGAGGAGTCGTGCAGAGCCATTGCTGCCCGGTTCCACCATCTTCAGCAAGGTGTTCTTCACTGCGAAGCCCACTCCATGTTCCCTGTGTTCGTCACTGTCCTTTCCCTGCTAGTAGAACGTGCAGTCCTTCTCTCTCAGTGTGCCTGCGTCAGCCAACCGTGTTTCCTGGAGAGTGGCGATATCCACTTCCAGTCTCTTCAGCTCATTATTGATGATGGCAGTCTTCCTGGTGTCGCTGATGCCCTTGAGGTTAGCAGCGAGTCCTGTCATCATAGTGCGGACGTTCCAAGTTCCCAGTTTTAGAGTTGGTCTCTTTTGTTTTTTTGTCTTGCCTGGTGCGAGGGTTCTCAGCCTGCCGTTCGGACTTCACCTCATCCCCATGCACCCAATGAGGAAAGCAGGCTGTGGCGGGACAACACCTTATTGGCTGGGGGCTGCCCAGCTTGAGGTGGGCGGTAGCTGTCCAGTGAGATCAGATGATCCCTCTCACCGTTGGGAACAACCCCTGGTGCCACACTCTACGCCAGTTGAGCGATGGCTTATAACCGGTAACTGTCATTCCCCATGTTTTGTCTACGCCGAAGGCGAAGCTGGAGTGTCCTCTCCAGTGATCCGGTGTTCTACCTTCCAGCGTTGGGTGTTGGTAGGATTCAGGCCTGGGCAGGAAGATATGGAAGACAAGATGTTGCCCATACAGCATGTCCCCCCTCTCCACGTCACTGATGAATCCAAAGGAACAGCAGGGCTGCTACAGTTTGGCACCAGCGCCATCGCAGGAGCTGCCAGAACGATGTTGAACACAACAGAGAACTGCCTTAGGGACTCCGACTCTGGATTTTTCCTCAGGGTTGACTCTCGAAGCCTTTCCCGTAACCAGGTATGCCTCAAGGCAGTGGAGGTTTGAAATCAGGGTTTACCTTCCCCTAGATGGGCTACCTTCCCAGGTTAACGGGCCACCATCTACCCGAAGCATCTGGTTTTAAGGCACCAGAAATCCGCCCTCGCCCCTTCTGCTATTAGTAAAAGCAGTTCCGCCGGGCTTAGAAACTAAACCACATGGGCAGGCTAGGAGTTGGACTTAGTTGTCAGAGGTTTTTTGAGACGCACGCCATAAGGAGCATTTTATAAGCATTGGGAGCTTAACCCCAGTGCCGCTTCTGGCTATGACAACCTTGGAACCAACCTTGGAACTCACCTGGTTGATGAGGCTCAGATTAAAGGGTGTAACACTACTTTATTCCCCGTCAAGGTTGGTTGTCATGGGTTTCCAGCCACATCTTTGTATCATTTTTTACATAAGATAGGTCTGGAACCTAAACATCTTAAGAAAGCCATTGGGGACATAGCCTCAGTGGCTGAGGCTAGTTCAAGGTGGTTGTGGCTCACAAGAGACCGTGGTTGGAACCCTTCTGCAAGTGAAGATTAATCTTTGCTGCCCCACTTATGCGAGGCATACAGGTTCAGGGGCGAAATGCCTATGACCCTGAGACACCTGCTGATGATGCAGGAGGGATCCTCTAACGAAGTTCTGACCACCCAGCCACCAGGACTGTTAAGAGGAGAAACTGATGTTTCATCTATTTTGCTTCTGCAGTTTCTGCTTGTAGCAAAGCATCTTTGATGTTTATCTCTCCTATGTTGGACTAAATGGAACTTCGCTGCAGTGATTTAGATCTTATTTGTCTGATAGGCTTCAGTTTGTTCATGTCAGTAATGAGCTTTCTTCCAACTCTAAGGTCAGTCATGGAGTTCCATAGGGATCTGTGCTAGGCCCTACTCTTTTTAGTTTATATCTGCTTCCGTTAGGCAACATCATTAGAAAGCACTGTATACATTTTCATTGTTATGCAGATGACACACAATTATACTTGTCAATGAAGCCAGATGATAGTGATCAGTTAGCCAAGTTAGACGCCTGTCTTAAGGAAATCAAAGCTTGGATGACTTGTAATTTTCTGCTATTAAACTCAGATAAGACTAAAGTCATTCTTATTGGTCCAAAAAACCTTAGAAATACCTCTCCAAATCAAACTCTTAGTTTGGATGCGGTTACTCTTTCTCTGAATAGTTCTGTGAGGAACCTTGGAGTTATTTTTGATCAAGATCTGTTTTTCAGTTCACATATTAAATTTGTTTCTAAGACTGCCTTCTATCATTTACATAATATTGCCAAGATTAGGAGCATCTTGTCTCAGAGTGATGCTGAGAAACTCATCCACACTTTGTTAGCTCTAGATTAGATTATTGTAACTCTTTATTATCAGGTTGTCCTAAAATATCTTTAAAAAGTCTTCAGTTGATCCAAAATGCTGCAGCAAGAGTTTTAACAGGTACTAGAAAGAGAGATCATATCTCTCCTGTTCTGGCCTCCCTTCACTGGCTTCCCATAGAGTTTAGAATTAAGTTTAAAATCCTTCTTCTCACTTACAAATCTCTTAACAATCAGGCCCCTTTTTATTTAAAAGATCTGATATTACCCTATCATCCTAACAGAGCACTATGCTCCCAAAATGCCGGATTTCTTGTAATACTTAGAATCTCCAAAAGTACAATGGGAGGCAGAGCCTTCAGCTATCAAGCTCCTTTCCTGTGGAACCAGTTACCAATCTGGATTCGGGAGTCAGACTCAATCTCTGTTTTTAAGAATAGGGTAAAAACCTTCCTTTTCGATATAGCCTACGATTAGGGAGGGATCATGTGTCTCTAAACCCTCCCTTAGTTCTGCTGCTAATAGATTTAGACTGCCGGGGGACCTCCAATAATGTACTTGGTTTCACTCCTTTAATGTTTGCTCTCTATATGCCTGTTCTTTTCATCTCTATCCCCTCACCCCCCAGCCAGTTGCAGCAGATTACTGCCCCTCCCTGAGCCTGGTTCTGCTAGAGGTTTCTTCCTCATAAAAGGGAGTTTTTCCTCTTCACCGTCGCCAAGCACTTGCTCACAGGGGATCGCCTGATTGCTGGGGTCTTTCTGCAATTGTGGGGGTTTCCCCTACATTTGAAAGTGCTATGAGATGACTATTGTTGTGAAATGGCGCTATATAAATAAAGTTGAATTGAATTGAATTGAATTGAATTGAATTGAATTGAAGGCCTGCCGTTGTTATATCTGGGCAGGATCTTAGGATCATGCCCACGCTTTATGTGCATTTGTGCTCTCTGTGTTTTCCTCTGATTTGGGTTATCATGATTATTTGCATTATTTGCATTCAGTGTTCCCCTGGGTCCTCTGTTATTGTTGTCTGTGCCTCCCTGGTCTGTTGTGTCATTCACTGTCTACCTTATGGTGAGCCTCTCTTTACTTTCATTATTGGTCATTGTGTCTGCTTTGTCCATCCCCTGTTTGGTCCTGGGTCTCTGTGTGTGTATCTGTTTACCCATTGTCCCAGCTCCTCATGTTTTCAGCACCTCTAGCCACTGCCCTCTCTGTATTGCTCCTGTATTGTTGTCCTGTATGTTCATTGTCATGTTTCACGTGCATCCCCTGTCTGTGATTGTCTGTACAGCCCCGCCAGTCCTGTTCTCCTCACCTGCAGCCTCTTCTCTGCTGTCCTTGATTGTTCCCACCTGTCCTGTGTTCTGTGATTACTCCCCTGTCTATATATGTTGGTGTCAGTCTGTGTCAAATGTGGCATCATTAATGTTAACGTGGTTCCCTAGTTGTGCCTCCCCACGCCCTGTACCAAGTTCTTAGTAATTTTATTTAGCCTCAGTGTTCTCAGCCAACTGTGCTGTTGTTTATTTTGCTTTGAGTATTTCTGTTGATAAATTACCACTTTGCACCGAAGTCCTGCCTGAGTCTGGAGTCCAATCCTTTTTACCACTATATCTGCTCATCAAGAACAGATACATGACAACCATTACTTATTCTCATTTGTTGCAAATTTATGAGTGGGGCTGCCTTACAGTTTCAACAAAGTTTGCTAAATTTGACTTTGATTTTATCCCCCCCCCTTTTTGCATGCGATTAAAAAAATGCTATATAAGGGCCTGTTTCTATTATGCTGGTGTCATTTTATGCACCCTGTCCCTACTTGTGTGTGCATTAACCCCGCCTCCACAGAGAGAAGGACAGAAGCAGCAAGACCATCTGAAATGTTGACAGATTATGTAAACAAACACACACGTAAACTGAGATACTGTATATTAGAGCCAAAAAACATATCAAGTTTGGCCTAATCTTTTTGCTCTGGGGAGAAAATATGAATGGCAGGATACCTATGGCAACATTTTCTGGAAAAAATAAAAAATGTCTGGAAAACTTTTGGATCAAACTCACACTCCCCTAAACTGGATTAGTAAAATCTTGCACTGATATTATTGGGCTCCAACAGGCTTTACAGACTTGGCCAGAAAGCCTGTGCTACTTGTTAGAAGTGCTGTTTGGAGGAAGGCACATTGATATATGTTCTGTGGTTGTGTCCCAAGATTGATGAAATACTGGGTGAAGATTCATGGCTATATAGTCAATGCCATAAAAAGGCAATTTGTTCTTGCTCCAAGCAGGAGACCGTGGAAGGGTGTCTACTCTCCTCCACTCATTGAAAAATTGGATACAGACTGCTATCATGATTTGCGGTCAGACCATTATTGGGAACTGGACATAACCAGGAGCACCTTCATTTCAGAATAGGAGGATTGAATTAAGCAAAGTAGCCATGTATTTAATGATGTCATAAAGGATGCAAGACATAACTGAAAAGTATCTTTGGAAGTGGGGCACGTATGACAATAAGTATGTATTAGTGTAAAAAATAATTCGAAGCACACTGTTATGACAGTATGATTACTTTGTTTCACTCTGTCCCTTTTTAATTTATCACTGTATGTATTAATATTTTGTGTTTAAGAAGACTATAGTTTATTTACAGGACTCTAGATACAAGCCACTTTTAGGTAGTGTGACCCCTCTTAAATGTGGGAGGGTGGGGTTAGTTATGTACTTTTACTACTGTAAAAATATTAATTAATTCAATCAATCAATCAATCAATCATCTTCAACTGCTTAATCTTTTTTGGGTCATGAGGGGCTGGAGCCTATCCCAGCATCTTTGGGTGAGAGGTGGGGTACACCCGGGACAGATCGCCAATCCATTGCAGGGGCAAAACAGAGAGACAGACAACCATTCTGTAACTACCTGGAAAAAATAATTTAAAAATATAATAAGATAAGATAAGATAAGATAAGATAAGATAAGATAAGGTAAGCCTTTAATAGTCCCACAATGGGGAAATTCCAGGATTGCAACAGCACAGGGATAGCAACACTCAGAGCAATAATTAAGGAGATAAGAAAATAAGAGCAGTGAATATACATATGTACACATAAATATATAAATATATATACACAGTGCGGATCATTGTAGCTAGATGGAATAAACAGCATAACCGTCTATTTAGTTACCCTACATAGTATGAATATGTACCCATACATATTGTCACCCTCCGTAGCGACTGATATTGTCCTAGTTGTATGTTGGAGGGGACCATTTGTGTAAGTCTGTTGTGTCTTTTGCATTCAATACTATTAGGTTGTCGCGTTTTTTTTGCTATCTCTGCGAGCAGCCCTGCTTAGGTTATAAAGTCTGACAGCCGTAGGTAGGAAGGACCTTCGAAACCTCTCGGTTGTGCACCTAGGATGATGTAGTCTACTGCTAAATGAGCTCCTCAGTGCATTCAGTATGTCCTGCATAGGGTGGGACTCGGACTCCAGCAGAGATGACAGTTTAGCCACCATCCTTCTCTCTCCTATCTCCTCCACTGGGTCAAGGCGTTTCCCCAGGACAGTGCTAGCTTTCCTGATTAGTTTGTTCAGTCTCTTCCTATCGGCTGCTGTAATGCCACTGCTCCAGCAGACCACTCCAAAAGTGATGGCTGATGCCACCACCGTGTCGTAGAATGTCTTCAGCAGCGCCCCTTGTACACCAAAAGACCTGAGCCGCCTCAGTAGGAACAGCCTGCGTTGTCCCTTCTTGTAGAGTGCGTCGGTATTGTGTGACCAGTCTAGTTTATTGTTCAGATGAACACCCAGGTACTTGTAGGATGTCACCATCTCAATGTCTGTTCCCTGTATGTTTAGTGGTGCTGTGAGAGGTTGTCCTTGCCTGCGGCAGTCCACCACCAGCTCCTTAGTTTTCCTCGTGTTGATCTGGAGGTAGTTCCAATGGCACCAGTCCACGAAGTCCTGGATAAGTCCTCTGTACTCAGCTTCATCTCCGTTGGAGATGAGGCCGACGATCACAAAGTCGTCAGAGAACTTCTGTAGATGGCAGTGTGTTGTGTTTTGTGGAGAAGTCCGCAGTATAAAGGGTGAACAGGAAGGGAGCCAAAACTGTTCCTTGGGGGGCCCCCGTGCTACCAATGATCGCGTCGGACACACAATCCCAGGTTCTCACAAACTGTGGCCGGTTAGTGAGGTAGTCCAGGATCCACGATGACAGGTGCTGGTCCACCCCTGCGCACAGCAGCTTGTCCTTCAGGATCATCAGTTGGATGGTGTTGAAAGCACTGAAGAAGTCAAAGAACATGATCCTCACCGCGTTCCCAGGCTTCTCCAGGTGGGACAGGGAACGGTGAAGGAGGAAGATCACTGTATCCTCCACCCCGATGCCATGCTGGTAGGCAAACTGTAGTGGATCCATTGCTGGTCCCACCAGGGGGTGGAGGTGAGCAAGGAGCAGTCTCTCCAGGGTCTTCATCATGTGAGACATCAGGGCCACTGGTCTGTAGCTGTTCAGGTCTTTGGGGTGAGAAGTCTTTGGTACAGGTACCACACAAGATGTTTTCCACAACTGTGGTACCCTCCCCAGCTTCAGGCTTAGGTTGAAGATGTGCTCCACAATCCCACACAGCTGGTCTGCGTAGGACTTGAGGAGCTTCGCGCTGATGCCGTCCGGTCCTGAGGCCTTCCTCGCCTTGATCTTCCTCAGCTCCGTCCTCACCTGGGTCTTAGTGAGGGTCAGGTTGGGGGGCTGTGTGCTGGGAGTGGGGGGGGGTGTTGGTGGAGTGGGGTGTGGACAGCAGGTCTTGATGACTTTAGAGGCAGCAGTGGTTGTTGTGCAGTCAGGGGGAAGGGCGGTTGGTCAAACCTATTAAAAAACAGATTCAGATTGTTCGCCCCCTCCCTGCCCCCTTGGCCTGGGACGAGGTAGTCTGGAGCCCAGAGATGGTTTTAAGGTTTCTCCAGACCCCGTTGATGTCGCTCTGTTGCAGCTTGTCCTCCATCTTCTTCCTGAAGCTGTCCTTGCCTTCTCTGATCTTCCTCCTCAGCTCCCTCTGTACGGACTTCAGCATCTCCCTGTTCCCCGACCTGAAGATCCTCTTCTTCTCTCTCAGAAGTGTTTTTATCTCAGGGTTGATCCAGGGTTTGTTGTTCGAGCAACACCGTATTGTCTTGGTGGGTATGATGTTGACCACACAGAAGTTGATGTAGTCCGTGATGGTGTGAGTGAGGCCGTCAATGTCCTCACCATGTGGATCACAGAGCTGCTCCCAGGCAGTGGTTTCAAAACAGTCCTTTAGAGCGTCCATTGCCTCCTCAGACCATAACTTCACCGTGCGCATGACCGGAGGTTGTCTGTGTACTAGGGGTTTGTACACCGGCAGGAGATGAACCAAGTTGTGATCTGATCTCCCGAGTGGGGGGAGTGGTGATGAAGTGTACGCCTCCTTAGTGTTTGCATAGAATAAGTCCAGTGTTTTATTGTCTCTAGTGTGGCATGTGACATACTGGGTGAACGTGAGCAGAATGGGGGACAGTGAAATATGGTTGAAATCACCTGAGATGAGTAGGAGAGCATCTGGGTGTTCTGTCAGCAGCCTGTTAGTTACTAAGTGAGTGGTGTCACGCGCTGTCCCCGCATTCGCCATCGGATTTGCATAAATAACAATGCAGATCACACGTGAGTATTCCCTCGGGAGCCAGTTAGGCCGCATGCTAACAGCTAGCAACTCAGTGTCTTTGTTGCAGTGTTGTTGTTTAACCGTGGTATGTCTCGGTCTGCACCAGCTGTTATTGACATATATTGTCATTCCTCCGCTCCTTGCCTTCCCACTGTCTGGTGTCCGGTCTGCCCGTATTGCGTGGAAACCCTCCAGTTCGATGTTAGCATCTGTGACTAGTTCTGTTAGCCATGTCTCAGTAAACAACATCAAGCTAATCTCTCTGAAGACGCTCTCGTAGCAGGAGATAGCCGCTAGCTCGTCAGTCTTATTGAGTAGTGATCCTACATTCCCCATAATAACGGATGGGAGGACGGGTCTGTACCTTATATTCCTCGCCCGCCATCTTACTCCAGCTTGACATCCATGCTGTTTCCGTCTTATTTCTCCTGGTATGTCGAGTTTTTGCATTAGCATCGTGGGCCGGTTAAGTGCTAACAGCTGGTCTCTATTGTACTGCCTCCTGCAATAAACAGTGGCTCCGTTCGCTGGCTCAGGAGACATTTGGGAGATCTACGTGTCTGTGATGGATAAGGTGTAATTAAAATGAATATAGTATATATACTGTTTTGAATGGAAAATAGAAATTGCAAGTCACAAAAAATAAGTCAGTGGAGTAAAATTGTGGTCAGTGACAATATGTTTAGAAAATTTTCATCTAAATTTCTCACCTTCTCACACACTTCAGCAATGACATCACTCACTTTGAGTTCTATAGAAACCCATTATAAAGTTTGAATTTTTGCTGAAAGTTCTACCTGAATTTAACTGGCAAAATTTAAAACAAAAAACAAAAAACACAGAAGTTATCAAAAAGCTGAATGGAAGTTGAGTACCTTTCAGAAGTAGAAAAAAATATGATTAAACAAAATCATGTCAACACAAATTTGACAAAATCCAATTTCCTTTAAATATGTTGATTAATGCAACATACTGGGGCAGCACTGTGGTGCAGTGGTTAGCACTGTGGCAGCAAGGCAACTCACCCTTGGTCATGGGATCTCAGGTTCAATCTCACCCTTTGACCAAAGGTGATCTTTTGTGTGGAGTTTGCATGTTCTCCCCGTGTCTGCGTGGGTTTACTCCAGGATTTCTCCGGTTTCCTCCCACAGGGGCCAAAAACATGCAGGTTAGGTTAACTGGCATTAACTGGGGAGGTATGAATGTGAGTTGTCCCTTGCCCCTTCCCCCCAGACCACAGTTGTAAATAAGAATGTGCTCTCAATCTGTCCTGCCTGGTTAAATAAAGGTTAAATAAAATAATTAAATAAATACTCAGAACTCTCCCTCCGGTTTCTCGTCTCATGTTTCAGGTTCAGGTTACTTTATTTGTACCTGTAGGTAGATTTGTTTTGCAGTCTGGTGACATCCATATTTACAAGCCACAAATTACATTCAACATAGACACAAACACAGGCACACATGAAGCTGACTATAAACATGATAAAAATACTCAAGGCTCCATCAATCAGGGTATAAAAAGACAAAGAGATGGGAGAAAAACCAGAGGTAAGAGAGGAGGGTCATATTAAAAGTTAAAAACTAGTCAAAGAGGTTAAAAACTCAAAGGTCTAAAACCCAATAAAATATTTAGAACCCAAGTAACATCCTACAAAAATAAGTAACTATAAAATGGAGTTAATAAATAGGTACCTAAATTATGTGCAATATATTGTTACAGCTTGTTCAACTCTTTGACAGCAGCAGGAACAAAGCTGTTTTTGTAGCACTGGGTTTTACTTTTTGGGACAGCAAACCTCCGTCTTGAGGGAAGAAGCTGAAAGTTGCAGTGCAAAGGGTGGGAGTCATCATTTAAAATGGAGGTAGCCATCCTCTGTACTTGTCTGGTGTACAGGGATGTCAGGCTCAGCTGTGACTCACCAAGCAAACGACTGGACCATCTAACTACCTGATCCAAGGATTTCCTCTGTTTCAGTTTTATCTGACCAAACTATGACACTAAAGAAAAGGATAAAACAGATTCAATAAAAGCCCGATAAAACATTGTCATTATGGTTCGGTCAATTTGGAAGCGTGCAAGTTTTCTCAAGCGATGCAAATGTTGCTGACCCTTTTTGCACACCCTTTCACAGTTCTCTTCAAAGTTTAAATTACTATCAATAATCGTCCCAAGATATTTGTAGGATTGTACACATTCTGTGGTCTGGCCTTTTAGTACGGTGACTTTGTGCTTGGGAGTTTTCCTCCTAAAGTCAATGATCATGTCTTTAGTTTTTGTCGTATTCAGCTGCAGGTAGGAATCCTCACACCAGTGAACAAAATCATCAACTACTGGGCTGTGGCCACTCTCACCATCCTGGAGGAGACTGACAATAACTGAGTCATCAGCATACTTTATAATGTGTCTGTCGTCATGTCTGCTCCGACACATGTTTGTGTACAGGATGAAGAGTAGTGGTGACAACACACACCCCTGAGGAGAGCCAGTAGAAGAGCACTTTAGGTCAGACAATGTACCATTGACCCTTACTCTCTGCGTCCTGTTGGTTAAGAAATCCAGAATCCAACCCACCAGATTATTGCTCAAATCAAATTGTTGCAGGAGCCTTTCAACTAAGATATGAGGTTGGATTGTATTAAAGGCGGAGGAAAAGTCCACAAATAAAAGCCTGGTGTGTGTCCCATTAAAATCCAGATGTTTAAAAAGCATGTTAAACAGAGTGACAGTGGCATCCTCCACTCCTCTGTGAGGCCTATAGGCAAACTGCAGAGGATCCAATGCATGCTCAGTCTGCTTTAGGACCTCACATCTGACCAGTTTTTCAAAAATTTTCATTAAAATTGAAGTCAAAGCAACTGGTCTAAAGTCATTTACCGTTTTAGGACAGCTGGATTTTGGAACGGGAACAACCACGGCTTCTTTCCAGATCTTAGGCACATGTTGTGTCTGTAAGGACTTATTGAAAATGTAATGAAATATAGGACTCAGTTCATGTGCACAGGACTTTACCAAGCGCCCACATATATTATCAGGGCCCTGACTTTTGTTCACTTTTACAGCGCAGAACTCCCTTTTAACATCCTGCACCTCAATATTAAAGTGCTGATTGTCTTTGAGTTTCTGTTTCAAATCTTGGGTTTCTGTGCTAAAATCAAAGGAGTCAAAACGACCATAAAAACAATTAAGAGCATTAGCCAGCTCTGTGTCTGAATTAAAACCATCTAAAAACACACGATTACTGCGCTCTGTGCTCTGAAGGCCTGCAATAGTTTTCATACTGGCCCAGGCTGAACCAAGTTTCTTTGTTGCCATCTTGCTTTCCAATTCTGATTTATAATTCTGTTTTGCTCTTAAAATTTCGGACTTCAGCACTTTTATGGCAACCTGTAGCTCAGAAACAGACCCCTGTTTAAAGGCAAGTGCTTTCCTCTGTAAGCAGGATTTAACTGATTTTGTAACCCATGGCTTGTTGTTGGGATATATTTTGACACGTTTACGTGGAACGATCTTATTTTTACAGAAAAACATGTATGAGCATGTGACGTCCACCAAAGAGTCCAAATCATCCCCGCAGGCCAGTGTGAACATCTCCCAGTCTGTACAGTTAAAGCATTCCTGGAGGCTATGCACTGAATCCTCTGTCCACACATCAATGTCTCTCGTCTCCACCTTGCCTCTTCTGAGATCAGTTTTATATGTGGGCAGCAAATGTAGCACTGTAGCAGCACAGTTTTACCCTCGGCCGGGGGATCGCGGGGATCATGAGATCGTGGGTTCGATCCCAGCCCCTGACCAACAGTGAGCTGTGTGGAGTTTGCATGTTCTCCCCGTGTTGCGCGGGTTTACTCCGGGATTTCTCCGGTTTCCTCCCGCACACCAAAAACATGTAGGTTTAGGGCGCTCGCGCACGCAGCGACCAGCAGCCGGTGGCTTGTCACCAGACTGCAAACCAAGTCTACCTACGGGTACAAATAAGTAACAAAAAAAAAAAAAAAATGTACACAGTTGTGATCTGAGGATCCTACAGGAGGAAGGGGGAGTGATTTATAGGCCCTCTTTATGGATCCATAGCACAGGTCCAATGTCTTTTTTCGCCTGGTTGGGCAGGAGACATACTGATAAAAGTTTTAAAGTGTCTTCTTTAAAGAAACATGGTTAAAATCCCCAAGAATGAAGTTTGGAGCCTCTGGAGAAATTGATTGCAGCCGCTGGATCACATCAAAGACGGTGCTGGAGGCGGAGTCAGCGTCTGCCCTCGGGTGAATGTACACAGTTGTGATGAAAAGCTGGGGGAACTCGCGAGGCAAATAAAAGAGGCGTAGTGACACAGACAGCAGCTCCACATCGGGTGTACAGATGCGCTCTCTGACCGTGACAGATGTGCAGTACTGCTTATCAATGTATAAACATACGCCGCCCCCCTGCCGTTTCCCCGTTACCTCTTCCTGCCGATTCGAGCGCAGTGGGGCTCCAAAGCCGTCAATCCGCAAGTCTGCGTCTCGGTCATGCGCATTAAGCCAAGACTCGGTGAAAGCCATGACACAGCAGTTCTTAAAGTCCTTCTGGTAGCGTACATTCGCTTGAATTTCATCCACCTTGTTTCTCAGAGATTGTACGTTCCCAAAAATCATAGAAAGAAGAGGAATGTTACCAAACTGACATCTTCTCAGGCGCAATTTCATGCCTCCATGCTTTCCGCACTTCCTTCTCCTGTCTCTCCCGTCTCTCTTTTCACCGCTGTGTCCATCTCTCAAAATAAAGTCCTGCAGTTGCAGCTTAGGCTCAATCACAGCCGCTGCATCAACCGTGTTTAAATGCAGCAACACGTCCCTGGAATAATGTATTCTGCCCGCCATGATGCCGATCGCGTTTACTTCAGAGACAAAGAGCTGGAGGAAAAGTAGCAGCAGTGCAAAAAAGGGGAGGAAGTCCATATTGATGGAACCAGGGAGCTCTTCGCCATACAGTCCACAAATATTCCAGGACAGAAACGACACAGAGAATTTTGTAAAAACACATTAAAGTACATAAAAACAAGACACACAGACAACGGATTTTTTCACCAGCTGCCGGTCGCTGCGTGCGCATGCACCCACCTTGTTTAAAGGTTTTATTTAACCTTTATGTTTGGATTATCTTTACCACTATCGTAAGTGTTCCCAGCCATTACGGCTTTCTTTATTTTCCACAGCCCCAGAGCTGCCATCTCTTGTGTTAATAAATCGTTCCTTAAAACCCCTTGACGTCGATTGTCGCGAATTCGCATCAATCCGCTTCGGCTCCAAATGCAACCAAAATACCCTCCGTATTCCTCCACTACCGGTTGATGCACTTCCAACACATACCTAGGAACCTTTTGCAAGCATTAGTTTCTCGTAGGAACGGTCAGAGACGGAGCACCATCCATTTCCTGATTGCTACGCTCGCCTCGTGCCACGTCTGCATTTTCAGAAGACAATTGTGGAAAAATTGTCCAATCTCAGGTAAGTTGTACTAAGATAAAAATATGTCCAGGCTTATTGTGTACTTTTATCACTACCATGAAGGAGTGGAGTACCTATGACGAATATTTTTGAAGATATTAGATGATTTCAGTGTGATGCTAATTCGCTACATTCAGCCACAATGGATAACCTCCATCGGCCACAACGGCCGCAAATAAGGTGTCGTATTTAGATGGTGTTCAACACTCACACACATTTTCTTTAGAAACTTCCATTCTAAAACTACACCATAGTTCACGTGAACAATAAATAACATAGCATGCTGGATGTGAGAGAGGAGAGCTGGAGCTGACTTGACAGCGGTAAAAATTTTGTGCTTTGCAACACAAAAGGTCTGCTGCATTCATTTGATATATACACAGGGAAAATTGATCCTGCACCAGGCCAACCAGACATTGAAGCCAGTGGAAACATTGTGCTAAAGCTTGCACAAGTTATCCATAGTAATGTCAACCACCTGCTGTACTTTGACAACTGGTTTTCCTCCTTGAATCTGTTTGTTGCTCTTGCAAACAAGGGGATACCAGCCCTTGGGACCGTGCAGCAAAATTGTCTGCATGGGTGCAGTTTCAGTGCAGACTCAGAGATGAAGAAGAAGGGAAGAGGGACATTTGAAGAGCAGCAGGCCGTGGTGGATAACGTGGACATTAGAGCAGTCAAGTGGTTTGACAACAGAGGCGTGATTGTTGCCAGCACTTTTGCCAGCGCCCAGCCCGTTTCCATGATACAAAGATGGGATAGAAAACTGAAAAGGAACGTGTCTGTGGAATGCCCAAGCATCATCAGCCTTTATAACAAGTTCATGGGTGGCGTTGATGCTCTTGATGCACTGATCGCCTACTACCGCATCCACATCAGGTCCAAAAAATACTACCACCGGTTGTTTTTTCACTTTGTGGATATGGTAATAGTGAACAGCTGGTTGTTGTTTCGGCGTGATTGTGAGTCACTAGGTGTACTCAGAAAGAATTAGAAGGATTTGCTGGAATTCAGATCGTCCATCGCACAGGCCCTCTGCATGGAAGGGAAGGACCTGACGGAGAAGAAAAGGGGGCGGCCTTCATCTGACATTGAACGGCAGTTTGAGAGGAAGAAACGTCGAAGTCCAGCCAAGGCCATTCCTGCACAAGAAGTCCACACAGATGCTGTGGGACACTGGCTAGAGGTGGAAAATGGGCGGCAACGCTGCAAACTTCCACAATGCAAGGGCCAGACTGTGTACAAATGTGCAAAGTGCAACATTCATCTGTGCCTCAACAAAAACCACAACTGCTTTCGGGAATTCCACAAATAAACTGAAGCAATGCACACTCTTTGCATTGAAAAGACAGTCAAACTGAGTGGGAGGAAAGAGGTGTTTCCAGCAGGTTTTTGTTCTTGTTCATTGCTTGTGTTTTGTGTTTATAATGTGTTTTTTATAGTTCATTGTAGTGGTTTATGATAGTTTGGCAGTCATGAGAGTTGAAAATACTGAAAATAACTTTGTTGCATAAATAAAAGACTCTTCATACTTGAGATGGGAACAGGTGCTTTTTTACCATTTTTTTTACCATAGATGCCTGTTGTCGCTAATTTGCATCATACCTAAAATTATATCTATTTTATGTGCTATAGTCAAATTAACTTTCTCAACTTAATTTAGCATCTACTTGAAAGCAAAAACACAAGTGAAATTTTTTTTTTTCATAATTGGAAATAAATTCAGGCGTCAAGGGGTTTTAACTGGAATCAGCCTGCCTTTAGAGTCCATTATTCTGGTCTACCAGAGGTTGCCCTGACAGTATGCTGCCTCAACGAAGAACAAAAGGTGACCGTATAAATAGACAAGGAGATAACTAAACAAGGCACAGCTGAAACTAATCAAAAGCTAAGCAATAATGTATGGAAATGAAATTGAAACCGGAAATGGAACAACCCAAACAGGAACAAAACAAAGGAGTATTTCACAGTAAGAGACAACCTAGGAACTAAGACTAAACAAGGAATACTTTCAAAATAAGAGCAGACATGCGAATTAAAAACTGGCAGGGAATAATCTTAGAAACACTACTAAATAACCGAGGACATGAAAATACTAGAACAACAAAATGACTACACTGATAAACAAGTCCAAAAATAATGGAGCATCGACATGGTCACAGACCATATCCAGCTCATAACAATTCCAAGACCACGGCCAAAAATTGGACAGGGCCTTCTTCCCTGACTCCGTCCTCAATGATGGGCACCTTAAACCGAATCCAACTGCTGGCTCTAAGACTGTAAGTGTTTGGGTATTAATGAGCTTAGAACTGCTATAAAGAGGCAGCTTACCCAACATTGACATGGTTTGCCCTTCGGGGCAGAGAACAGGACTCCAATGCGTAGTGAACAATAAACATAATTTATTCACATAAAACGGCTTGGAAGCCAAAACAAAAACTAACTCAGACTTGGCAGAACACTCACGAAACTGGACAGATCAGGCAAAAACTCCAAAACTGGTCAGGTCAGACAAAAACTCCAATACAGGACAGAATCAGGCAGAAGCGTGTGTGAAACGCCAAACAGAAAAGGGAGAGTGAATGACACCGCGCCCAACTGAGGATCTGCATCCTTTAAATAACAGGTGAACTAATTACTAAACACAAAACAGCTGTGAATAATCATGAACAGAACAATGCTGAAATCAGGCAAGCCTAAAGGTGCTTTCACATCAAACGCGAACGGGCGAATTTTTCACGCGGCACAATGACATTATAACTCAATGTAAACACACGAATAGACATGAATTCACTGTCTGAGTGAGATGTAGACAGGCAAAGTTGCCTTTATAACTTCTGCAACTGTGTTCAACCTACTGTGGAAATCCCCCCCAAAAACGTCATGCTTTAGGTTTACATTATCCAATGGAGGGCTCACCTGAAAAAGTTGTCCCTGTCTCCAAAACTTTATAAGATGATGAGTATTTCTGTTGCTAGCTTGCTAGCCATGTCAGCATGTCCGTGGCAGGAAACTGTGGGTAAATAATGCCGAAATCCGGATTCAGCTGAAGAGCTCCTGGTCTCCTGTCTCCAGGTGAGTGAGTCTCATTTTCAAACTAGTCTACTCTCCAATGTTAATACTTTTACTCCGGTGACGGCAGAATCTCAAAGCTAGAGCTGTCCCTCGGATGTGAATGTACAAATGCACGATTTCACGTGTACTCGTGTCTTTCCATTGACTTTGTATGAATTCGCGTCACCCGTTCGCGCTTTGTGTGAAGGCATCTGTAGGGTGAGAAATAAACACACACTGAATTCCACAAGATGAAAACAGAAATCAAAATGACAACTAGGATTCAGAAAAATAAACGATAATCAATGCAAAACCCAGAGAATGAACTCAAAGCGAGGATGTGAGCTGGAGGCCATATTCAGGTGACAAGAAATGTAAATTATAACACAAAACGAGGACATGGCTCCAACTCACATCCTGACAAATACAGTATAGCCTTATAAATAAAAGTATACCAGTACAGCATCCTGCGTATATTTAATGAAGACCATCTAACTAATGCATATAAGGTGCAGTGGTGGGTCCTGAAAGCTGAGCCTGTAATATACCTCAGAGCAGCATGGTAAAGGGGGCCCAATTTGGCTGAAGTGGTAGGACAGGCAAATCTGTAGATGGTATTGCTGTAGTCCAGCTGTGTTATAAGTAGACCAGTGACTAGACGTTTATGGGAGGTGGTAGAAAAGCATGTTTTCAATCTATATAAAAAGCTCAGTGTGAATTTGAGCTTTTTTATCTGATTTGTAACGTGATGTTCAAAATTTAGTTCCTTGTCAAGCCAGATACCCAGATATTTAAATGTGTTTACAAAGTCTATGGCAACACCATCCAGTGTTTTAATGGGAGGCAGGGTGGCCACAGAGTTATGGGTGAACAACATAGTTTTAGGGTGCTTTCACAACTAAATTCATTTACTTTGGTCTGAATCAGCTGATACTGTAAGTTTGTTACTTTGTATCATTTCCTCCTTGGTTTGGTTTCCTTTCACACAGGCAACAATTCAAGCAGACCAAATTCCCTCAGGTTAAATCCCGCAAGACTTGTGTCAGAATGTCCTCTGTTCTTATTGGTAAGATTTTTTTGCTGTGAGAACAGGAAAGGTAAATACAGGAAGTAGGATGGCTAATGTGCATTTATGCATTCTTGGGGAGAAAATCATACAAATCATAGCATAATCTACTGGGGGATTTCATCACCCTGGTTATCGTTTATTACATTACATGCATATACCAGTTTCGGCAAATTGTACAGTATGAAAATGAAGCGTGGCTACGGATGGAAAATAACGTTCATTAATCCTCCAGAACCATGACATGCTCAGCCACAGATATTTTTGAAGATCTATCAGGTATGTACAGTGGCACAAAATGTTTTACGATTTGCTGTTGGTCCTGTTTTAATACGGTCCCTTTCTCACCTGCAGGACTGCACCAGAGTTCGCCAGTTGATTTGAATCGAGACCACCTCTTTTAGGAGGTCTCACCATGGTTGCTTTGGTATGCACCTGAGTGCGATTACCAGGTTCTCACCAGACAAAACGAACTGTGCTAATGGAGAAAACGAACTCCAGTTCAATTGAAATGAGCTAAAGTCTGCAGGTGTGAAAGCACACTTTGTTTTCTTAGCATTGAGGACTAATCTGGCATCATGGAAAGCATGCAAAGAGGTAAAATCAGCCTGGAAATTGGAGCATACTGCCTCTAAAGAGGGAGGAGAGGACAGGACTCTATTGTCAGCATACAAACGGTATGAAGAGAACTTTAACTGGTCACAAGTACTGCTGATGTAAAGTAAAAAGAATAAGAGACCTAAGATAGACCCTTGTGGGATCCCCTTGTGCAGAGTGAAAGGGTTAGACATATCGGAACTAAACCAAACAAACTGAACATGTTCTGTTAAGGCTTTGAGTGTGACTATTGCTGAATTGTGACATAACCCCTAGTGGTCAACAGTGGTAAATATTTTTGTCAATAAAATAGTTCAGATTTCCAAGGCTATAACTTGAAAGTGGTAAGAGATAATGGCTCACTATCAATTAGAAAGATGTAAAATATGATCCAAAGTTTCAGATAGGAGTTATTTTACACATCTAATTTGCATAATGTTGCAGCAGCTATATTGAATTACATAACTCAGTGAAAAGTGGACTTTGGACATATTTACTCAAAGAATGGTTCAGTCTTTTGACACTGTTTTTTGTACAGAGGTATGTTATCATCTTATCTTCAAAGTATATGAACAAGAAATCAGTACAATGTAAAAAAAAAACAAAGAAATTCGTCACTTACCGGCGGCTAAGGGGACTCGCTCGCTGCTGTGGTCGGTGTGTTTTCGTCCGTCGTGGTCATTATTTTGCATTTTGTCAATCATTTATGCTCTCTGCTACATCTACAAAGTCTTATGATTATCCCACATAAATTTTGCTTGTATCCCACGGCTATTTTCCGTGTACGAAGCCGTCTAAGTGACGGTGCACGACGATGGACGGTGGCCATATTAGCTTTCTGAGCTAAAAGAAGGGAATACAGGAAAGGGAAATGAGTTCTTCTTCTTTGGTGTATTACATGTCAGCCATGATTCCTGCAACACGTGTCTGCCACCTTTTGAACTGCCACGATCAGTACAAGCCGTCAGTACAGCTGGGGAGTACGGGGATGTCAGAATTAGTTGACAGGCACAGCGCCACACTCTGCCACTAGGGGCACGCAAAATCTCACACTCAAAGGGTTAAATAGCTTTTAATCCAGCTGAGCATATTTCCACTAATGTCATTTTTTTGCATGGTAATGATGAGGTGACAATGGCCCATAGTATCAAAAGCCTTGGTAAGATCGACAAACAAGGCTATGCAAGGCATTTTACTTTCAAGAGCTGTTTTTAAGTCATCTAGGACTTTCAGAGTAGCTGTGATTGTGCTACCTCTGGATCTAAAGCCAGATTGTAAGGGGTTACTACAACTAAACTAACAACTAAACTCTGAGCTAAACTAAAAACAAAAATGAAAACTGCTAACAAACGAAATACTGAAACACACAAAAGAAAAAAGCAAAATACTAGCTAGGAAACCAGAGCAAGAGATGAGGAGTGAGGAACACAGGAGATGATCAAACTGGGAGAAACAAACTGAATAGACTTCATAGGGAAAGAGATAATCAGGGCAAACAGATCTATCTGTGGATCACCACCTTACTGTGGTGAAGGGTTTTACTTGCACAAATTTTCCCAGGAGCTATGCTGTCGGGGAAACTTGCCCCTAGTAGGGTCTTCAAACACAAATTAGTCCTGGGTGAAGATCAGACCAAGAGTGGTCTGGTTGATTCCTATGAAAAAAAAAGTTATAAAAACAACCTAGTGTGACCAAAGGAGCAACATGTGTCCGTCCTGATATGGGCTGACCACCCGCAGGAGGGATCAGGGTATTATGTGAACCGGGTGGCAGTCTGGGCTACCTTGCTTTGGACTGCTGCCTCTGTGACCTGGACCCTGGATAAGCGGTAGTGAATGGATGGATGGAGCACACAGACAGATGAAGGGAATCATATAAAAGAGGGAGGAGCATGGAGGTAATCAAACAGATAAAAGACAACCAAGGAGAGAATAATCACACAAGGAACCAAACACTCAAGGGAACGGAACCTAACCGACCAAAACCAGAGACCAAAGCATAATATAACTGAGAGGGTGACAAGAAAAACTACAAGAAAGAAATAAAACACAACTGCAGAAAAAAAAACACATGAAGCTAAACCTAATACACAGCTGAGAAAACTAAGGACTGAACAGGAACATAATAAAGTTAAACATACAAAAGATAAGAAAAACCTTTATTAGTCCCACAATGGGGAAATTACAGGATTGCAGCAGCAAAGGGATAACAGCACTCAGAGCAATAATAAATAAGATAATAAGATAAGAAATTGGATAGCAAAACAGTAAATATACATATATACTACACAGTCTATATACACAGTGCAAGAGCATTGCAGTTAAATGGTATTTATAGCATTACAGTTAAGTTACTTAGCATTACAGTTAATTACCCAGCAATACATAAATATAAATCCAGACAGTATATTTCACAGTTGAATGAACAGTGTTGTTGCCACCTTAAATAATAATTGTATTAGTAGTGTATTGGAATGGAACAATCCCTACTGTGAAAAGTACTGGTGTTACTGTATGTATGGTCCCTATAAGCAGCACAGATTAGATCAGGGGTGTCAAACTCATTCCATGGAGGGCCAAGACCCTGCATGTTTTACTTCCACCCAGTGTCTTCAGCAGGTGTTTTCACTGACCAGCAATCAGTGGGAAGAAATTTAGTGAAATCACCTGTTGAAGACACTGGGTTACCCCTGGATTAGATTATAAAGTCTGACAGCCGTAGGTAGGAAGGACCTGTGGAACCTCTCCCTCGAGCACCTACAATGGCACAGCCTGCTGCTAATTGAGCTCCTCAATGCATTTAGCATGTCCCGCTTGAGGTGGGACTCAGACTCCAGCAGAGATGACAGCTTAGCCATGATCCTCCTATCTCCTCTACTGGATTGAGGCAGTGCCCCAGAACAGAGTTGGCTTTTTTGATCAGCCTGTTCAGTCTCTTCCTGTCAGCTGCCGTGATGCTGCTGCCCCAGCAGACCACTCCATACATGATAGCTGATGCCACCACAGAGTCAAAGAGGGTCTTCAGGATAGCCCCCTGCAATCCAAAAGACCTGAGTCTTTTCAGAAGGAACAGCTTGCACTGCCCCTTCTTGTAGAGCACATTGGTGTTGTGTGACGAGTCCAGTTTACTGTTCAGGTGAACACCCAGGTACTTGTAAGTTGTCACCATCTCAATGTCTGTTCCCTGCATGTTTACCGGTGTTGTGGGGGATTGTCCATGCCTGTGGCAGTCCACCACCAGTTCCTTGGTCTTCCCTGCATTGATCTAGAGGCAGTTCCACAGGCCGATGATCGCAGAGTCATCAGAGAACTTCTGTAGATGGCAGTGTGGTGTGTTGTGTGAAAAGTCAGCGGTGTAGAGTGTGAACAGGAAGCGAGCCAGAACTGTTCCCTGGGGGGCCTCCATACTGCAGATGATGGTGTCAGACACACAGTCCTGGGTCCTCACAAACTGTGGCTGGTTAGTGAGGTAGTCCAGGATCCATGATAGCAGGTGCTGGTCCACCCCTGCACACTGCAGCTTGTCCATCAGGATCACTGTCTGGATTGTGTTGAAAGCACTGGAGAAATTAAAAAACATGATCCTCACAGTGCTCCCAGGCTTCTCCAGGTGTGATAGGGAACAATGTAGGAGGAAAATCACTGCATCCTCCACCCCAATGTCATGCTGGTAGGCAAACTGAAGTGGATCCATCGCTGGTCTCACCAGGGGGCGGAGATGGGTGAGGTCTTCATCAGTGTGGAGTCTTTGGCATGGGTACCACGCAGGATGTTTTCCCACAGCTGTGGTACCCTCCCCAGCTTCAGGCTCAAGCTGAAGATGTGCTCCTCAACCCCACACAGCTGGTCTGCACAGGACTTGAAGAACCTTGAGCTGATGCCATCCGGACCTGCATCCTTCCTTGCCTTGATCTTCTTCAGCTCAGATCTCACCTGGGTCTTCGTGAAGGACAGACTGCGGCAGGGGAGCTGTGTTGTGGAAGGAAGGAGTGTTGGGCATGTGAGGGGATAAACAGCAGGGGATGTGCACTGAGAGCTTGGAGATGTAAGAGGAGGGGTGAAGGGGGGGCAGTGGACAGGAGGAGTAGATGAAGGTGGAGGCATCAGGGGTTGGAGGGCAGGAGGAGGCAAGGGCAGTTGGTAAAACCTGTTGAAGAACAGTTCCAGGTCGTTCACCTACTCCCTATCCCCCACGGCCTGGAAGGTGGTAACCTGATGCCCAAAGATGGTTTTGAGGCCTCTCCAGACACAGAATGAACCTGAATTAGACAGGGTTCAGAGAGGGAAAGATGAGACAGAAGAGAGGAGCCAAGGAGAGGCAAGTGTTCAGGCAGAGGGTCAAGGAGAGGTGAGAGCAAAGGAAGGAGAGAAAGATGGCACCAGTAAAAAGTCCAAACACAGGATGTCTGGTTGGGACCCCAACTGGCCCAATATTCCAAGATTCCAGCCTTGGTTGTACAATACTTCAAATGGTAAGTTCCAAATGCAAAGTTACTGTGCAAAATTTAAAAAACAAAGAGAATAAAATTAACATATTGTAACAAAGCAGTCTGTGTGAGCCAAAAATAACCATGGCTGGAGGCCAGTATTTGCTCTGGAACTTTATTAGGCCAGGAAAGTGCCACTGTTGGCCATGGCACACGCCTTACAGCTGTAAGAGACAAGAACGAGGCACAAATTCGGTACTATTAATCTCTCTCTCCCCTTCCTGCCACTCCTTCCTTTCCCCTATGGTGCTTTTAAAGGTCCCTCAGAAAACACGTATATCTGAACAACAACCGATATACGTATGAACATGCTAATCTGTTCTCACTCCTACAGGCAGCGAAAAATAAGCTAGGAGCAGGAAGACAAAAGAAGAGGAAAACAGCAGCCTTGTGTGTAGCAGAATGGAATGTATGCACTCTGTTGGACAGAACAACATCACAGCGCCCAAAAAGACAGACCGTGCTTGTGGCCCTGGAAATGAACAGGTACAATGTAGACATAGCTGTACTTAGTGAAACAAGATTGCCTGGATATGACAGCTTGGAAGACCATGGGTACATCTTCTTTTGGAGTGGGAGATCAACTCAAGAAAGGAGAGAAGCAGGAGTGGGCTTTGCAGTTAGAAAGGAGATAGCAGCAATGCTTGATAAGGAACCTGTGCCAATCAACGACAGGATAATAACTATGAGACTCCCACTACAGTGGAAGATGTATGCCACACTCATCAGTGTATATGCCCCAACAATGACCAACACAGAGGAGGTGAAGGAAGAATTCTACAGTGATTTACGTGAGACTATTAGGCGTGTACCGACTGATGACAGGCTGATACTCGTTGGATATTTTAATGCCAGAGTTGGTTCGGACACTGAGAAATGGAAAGGAGTGCTAGGCAGTCATGGAGTAGGCAAGTGCAATGCTAATGGAGAACTTCTACTTGCACTATGTTCAGAGTACAACCTTGTGATAACCAACATTCTATTTAAACACAAGGACACACACAAGAAGACATGAATGCACCCAAGATCCAAGCACTGGCACTTATTAGACTACATCATAGTCAGGCAGAGAGACATAAGGGATGTATTGGACACCAGATCCGACTAAAGGCTATGGATGGTGAAATGGTTTTGCAGGAGAAAGACAAGATCCTGGACAGATTTGCAGACCACTTTGACCAACTACTAAACAACTCTGGAGATCTCACTGAAGAGGCTAAAGAAGCTCTAGTGCAGCGACCAGCTGTATCAAGTCTGGATGAACCACCAAATTTTGATGAACTAATGGCAGCTATCAGGACAACACAGGATGGTAAAGCTCCAGGAAAGAATGGGATTCCAGCAGAAGTGTGGAAATTTGGTGGTGTTCAGCTGACCAACTGCCTGCACAAGCTCATCCAAGAGATATGGGATGCCCAGAAAATACCTCAAGACTGTAAGGATGCAAGTATTGTGCCTTTGTTCAAGAAAGGTGACAGGAAAGATTGTGGAAATTACCGAGGTATATCACTGCTAGCCACTGCTGGTAAGATTCTCTCACGTGTACTACTAAACAGACTCAATGAACACATCTAGCAGAATGTACTACTGGAAACCCAGTACGGCTTTAGAAGTGGAAGAAGCACAATGGACATGATTTTCTGTTTGAAACAGGTTCAAGAAAAGTGTATTGAACAGAACATGCCGCTTTTTGTAGTCTTCATAGACTTCAGTAAAGCCTTCGATACTGTTTTGCGACAAGGACTTTGGCAGGTACTCAAGAAATATGGCTGTACAGAGAAGTTTGTCAGCCTGATCGAGGTACTCCATACAGGTATGCAAGCAAATGTGACAATGAGTGGTTCAGTATCTAAAGACTTTTCAGTAAGCAACGGGGTGAAACAAGGGTGTGTGCTGGCACCTACACTCTTCTTGCTATATCTGGCAGCCATGCTTGAGGTGGCTTTCAAAGACAATTCAGAAGGAGTATACATTCAAACAAAGAAAGAAGCAGACTTGTTCAGTGTGGCACAGTTTAAAGCCAAGAGTAAGACATTGATAAAGGTAGTAAGATAAATGCTCTTTGCCGACGACAGTGCTCCAGTTGCACACAGTGTGGAAGATATGCAATCTTTAGTGGAGAAATTTGCAAGAGCAGCTAGCCAATTCAGCCTCCAAATCAACATCAAGAAGACAGAGTGCCTTTATCAACCACCAAAGTTCCAATTATCAACATCACTACCAGAAGAGATCAGCATTGGTACAGAGCCACTAGTCAAGTGCAAGACTTTCAAGTATCTAGGGCAGGGGTGTCCAATCATGTGCCATGGAGGGCCAAGACCCTGCAGGCTTTACCTCCAACCAGTGTCTTCAACAGCAGATTCCACTGAATTTCTTCCCACTGATTGCTGATAAGTGAAAACACCTGCTGAAGAGACTAGGTAGAAGAGAAAACCTGGAGGGTCTTGGCCCTCCATGGCACATGATTGGACACCCCTGATCTAGGAAGAAATTCCACTGAATTTCTTCCCACTGATTGCTGATAAGTGAAAACACCTGCTGAAGAGACTAGGTAGAAGAGAAAACCTGGAGGGTCTTGGCCCTCCATGGCACATGATTGGACACCCCTGATCTAGGGAGTACTGTTTCAGAGGATGCTAGGCTGGAGGATGAACTATCTCTCAGAATGGGAAGAGCGAGCGCTGTGTTTGGAAACTTGAGGGAGAGACTGTGGAACAATCAACATTTGTCTATCCGTGTGAAATGCAAAGTGTACAGAGCGACAGTACTGGCTACTCTATTGTATGGTGCTGAAACTTGAACTGTCTACAGAGTGCAGGTGAAGAAACTCCACACATACATAATGAGACACCTTCGAGCCATAATGAACATCTCATGGAAAGACAAGATAACCAACATAGAAGTGTTGAAACAAGCTGGTCTACCATCAATGGAGGACATGCTAATACAGATGAACCTGAGATGGCTCGGACATGTTGAGAGGATGGACCACCAGCGTCTCCCTCGGCAGTTACTTTACTCACAGTTATGCGAGGGCAAACACAATCAGGGTAGACCAAGGCTCAGATTTAAAGACACTGTAAAAAGAAACTTGAAGAAGTTGGACATTGACAGGAGTTCCTGGCAGTGGAAGGCTAAGGACAGAGCTGTGTGGAGGAATCTGATCAGACCTAAATGAAACAGTCATTGTCACCCACGACAGAGTGCTATGATGATGAACACATAACATCAGACAGAACTCCACATGTCACACTGCCCTCACCTAACATCCTGAGCATCTATGACAAACTCTAAAATGTCCTGGTAGTTTCCGGCGATGGTGTTCTAGCCTAGCTGGTTCACCCACACCCTGGGGGGAAGCCTGGACTGTTTGAGACTGGTTTAAAGCTTCTGGCTCCCCACCCCTAGGATCCTTGGGCCGGTAGGGTGCAAGACGATCCCTGTGAAGCACCACCACCCGTCTCTGCTTGACCAGGCGTACTTGGTACACCATGTCTGATAGTTTCTGAAGAACCATGCAAGGCCCACTGATGAGGCATCCACTGCCTCATCAGTTTAGGGGACAACCCTTTCTTACGCTCAGGGTTGTACACCCACACCTGATCCCCTGGAGAAAAGTCTGTTCCCATGCAGCGGGTGTCATAGGCCCTCTTCTGCTTTGCTCCTGCTTCAAAAAGAGCCTGCCATGTCAATTCATCCTGTAACCTTTCCAGGTTCCAGAGGTCTACCAAACACCGGGTCCACAGGTGTACGGAGCTCCCACCCGAACATGAGGCTTGCAGGGGTGCATTTTGTCGATTCTTGGACAGCAGTACGGTAGGCCCAGAGGACCAAAGGTGAATGCAGATCCCAACTCTCTGCTGGTGGCTAGCAAGAATTGCCATCTGGGTGGCCAGGGTGCGATAAAACCGCTCGACAAGCCCATCACTCTGAAGATGCAGCGGTGTTGTCCTGGTCTTTTTGATGCCCAACCGCTGGCAGACCTGGCTGAAGACCTCAGCCTCAAAATTCCGACCCTGGTTGCTGTGCAGTTCCTCCGGCACCATGAAGCGGCAGAACATCTCTTTGACAAGGTGTTCGGCAGTGGTGGCTGCGCTCTGATCTGGGACCACATACGCCTCTGGCCACTTAGTGAAATAGTCCATGGCCACAAGGACGTAGTGGTTCCCCTGATCAGTGATGAGGAAGGGCCCTAGGATGTCAATACCCACTTGCTCCATTGGGCTGTCCACCTGATACTGCTGTAGTGGAGCGTGACAGTACAAAGTTGGGCTGTTTCTGGCTGTGCACAAGTCACATCGATGGACAAATAGCTCCACGTCCTGGTGGCAACCTGGCCAGTAGAACCTGGACTGGAGCCGATGCAGGGGTCTTGGTCACCCCAAAATGGCCCGACCCCACAGAGCCATGGACCATCTGCAAAACCTTGTGACGTAGCCAATGTGGCACCAGGAGCTGAAGGACATCATGGTGACCCCCCGGAGCCTGCCAACATCAATAGAGAAGGCCGTCCTGGCTGGTGAGGCTTGACCACTGAGAGTAGAGCACCTTCATCTTGGGATCAAGTGCTGCCACTTCCGTCCATGCTGGTCACTGTCCTGCCCCCATCCAGGCCTGAATCTAGGCAAGTACAGAATCCTGACTCTGCTCCTGCTTGAATTGTTGGGGTTCGGCAAAGTCCCAGTTGTCAGTAGCTGCAGCTGGAGATACTGAACCTCCATCAATAGGGAGGTCATCTTCATCCAGTGAAGCAGTCCGCAAGGCCGCCACCACCCCGGTTACAGCATGCCACTCCTCAACTCGTTGGCAATAGCGGCACTCCTCTTCCAAGCAGGGCCATTGAGACAGTGCATCTGCATTGGAATGAAGACGGCCATCCCGGTGATGAATCTCAAAGTTGTAGTCCTGTAGCACCTCCAACCACAAGGCCAGCTGTCCCTCTGGTTCTTTAAAGTGGAGCAGCCATGTGAGGGATGCATGGTTGGTGCGCAAGATGAACTTCTTGCCATAGAGGTATGGTCAGAAATGGTGGAGTCTTTGGGTCATAGCTAACAGCTCCTGGCAGGTCATGCAGTAGTCCCTCTCTACCCGGGAGAGAGCGCGGCTGTAGTAGGCAACACTCTGCTTCCCTAGCTCCCCCTCCTGTGACAGGACCATGCCGAGGCCCACATTACTGGCATCAGTGTTCACCACGAATGGCAATTGGGAGTCTGGGAAGGCAAGCACTGGCACTGCCACGAGCGCTGATCGAAGCTGGCTGAAGGCATTGGAGAAGTCCTCACTCCACTGGAAGGCTTGACCCTTCTGTGTCAGCTGATCCAGTGGCCTGGTGATAGTGGCAAAGTCCTTGACAAACCGCCAGTAGTAAGAAGCCAGCCCCAGGAAGCTCCGCAGCTCCCCAATGTCACGGGGGATAGGCCAGTCTCTCACCACGGCAACCTTGGCAGGATCGGTGGCAACTCCTGTTGCGCTGATGATGTGGCCAAGGAATGATGTCTCATGCTGGAGCAGGTGGCATTTCTTTGGGTGAAGGCAAAGCCCAGCCTGTTGGATGGCATAAAAGACACCTGTTATACTGGCCAGGGTACCCTCGAAGTCTGCACCATGGGAGAAGAGGTCATTGAGATAGATGACGCACCAGCTTCGGGGGATGTCAGCCAACACCTTGTCCATCAGTCTTTCAAAGGCGGCAGGTGCGTTGCAGAGACTGAAGGGCATAACCCTAAACTGCCACAGCCCTTGGCCAGTGGTGAATGTAGTCTTAGGGAGGGCCTCTGGTGTCAGCGCCACCTGTCAATAACCACTGTGGTGATCCAGGGAGCTGAACCAACTGGAACTGGTGATGCAGTCAAGGGTGTCATCCACCCATGGCAGTGGATAAGAGTCCTTGTGTGTGGATTTGTTGAGGAGGTGGTAGTCAATGTAGAACCTCCATGTACCATCTTTCTTCTTCACGAGGACTGCTGGAGCTGCCCATGGGCTACTGGGGGGTTCTAATACCCCTGCCACTGCCATCTCTTTAATCTTAAGCTCTGCTGCCTCCTGCTTGGTGAGGGGCAGGCGACAAGGGCGGATTGGGTGAGCATCGGCGGCTGTGGCGCAGGTGTAGTGTGGCCGACTACTGATTGGATGGTCAGGGGTTCGATTCCTGCTCTGTCTGCAGTCTGCATGTTGAAGTGTCCTTGAGCAAGACACTGAACCCCCAGTTGCTCCTGGTAGGTCAGGCTAGCACATGGCAGCTCTGCCGCCATCAGTGTGTGAATGTGTGTGTGAATGGGTGAATAGCAGGATCTGTAAAGTGCTTCGGTCATCCAGAGATGAGAAAAAGTGTTATATAAGTGAACACCATTTACCATTTACCATTTAATGCCATCTTGTACTAGGTTGGTGTGTGTGCAGTCTTCATCTCGGGCAGCAAAGATGTTGGTTAAAGAATACAGCAGCTCCTGCAGCTGATGTCGCTGTTCGGTGCCTAGACCCTCACAGCTCTGGCAATACAACTCCTTGATCACCTGCATGGTCTCTGGAGATGGCAAATAGGGCACTGATGATGATGCTGCAGACCCCATCTCCCTCTGCAGCCATCCACGGGGCTCCTCAGCTGGCTGTGGTGATGCAGAGACATACCGTAGTCCTCCCTTTAAGGTGGGGTGGAGTATCACAGCTTCCGAACCCAGATGGAGTGTCGCCCTGGGTACATCCACCATGGCCCCCAATTTGGTCAGCAAGTCCAGCCTGATGATATAAGGGTCTTGTGTTCTGGCTAACTAGAACTGGTGATCAACAGTGCAATCAGCAACAGTCACCTTTAACAGTCTCTTTCCCCGCATTGTCATCCGTGCCCCAGTGACTGTGGTTATCTTCAAACCTGTGGATTCCCAGCAGGTCTCTGCCCCTCAGTCCCCGGTAGAACCCCAGTGCGGAGATGAGGTATCAGCTGCACATATTTTCTCCTCCTCTCCACTGATTTCATAATCTGCCTGGCGCACTCTGTGGTTTGCAGTCAGTGGATGATCACCCCCACACAGCACATGTTCAACCCATTCAGCTTCAGTGATGGCTGATGTCAAGGAGGTTTTTTGCAAACAGGCGGATGTGCTCCCTTTAGCAGTCTGGACGCAGGTCCCAAACAAGGGCTTGGAGGGCCTGCTCCTCTTGGTCTTTACCATTGAACGCAGGGTAACCCTGCCGTGCATACATGCAAAGGTCAGCTGCATAAGCACCCAGGTGTTCAGATAGCCCTCTCTGGCAGCTGTGGAGTTGGTCTCTTGCATCCTCAGCATAAACATGGCGGTCAAATTGGCATTGTAAGGCTCCTTCTACCACTGGCCAGCTGGAACGCTCCTCTGGTTGGAGGTCAGTGAGAACTTGTAAAGCCCTCCCCTCTAACGCTAGTGCCACCTGGATTGCAGTCTCTTCTCCTGACCATGCCTTGAGCTGGGAAGCTAGCTGCATTTGATTTAAGATTCAAAGGCTTTATTATCATGTGCACAGTTAAGAAATGCTACATTTCCTGAGCAATGAAATTCTTACTTTGCTCTCCGAATGAATGCCAAAATAATAGGTACTGAAACAACAATTCTAATACGGTCATAACACACTAACACAGTAACTCAATCCTAATACTAATGGATGCTAATAACACACACACACCAACATACAGTTAAGCAGTTAGGACTCCTTAAGCACACCTTGATACTAAATACTAAAACTAATGAGTAATAATAACACACACTAGGCAGTTTGGACAGTTAAAGCAGTTAAAGCAGTCAGACAAGAGGAATGAAATTGAAAATTCATCATCATCATCATCCATCGTCATAGCAGTCTGTCGGGGGCGACAATGACTGTTTCATTTAGGTCTGATCAGATTCCTCCATGCAGCTCTGTCCTTCGCCTTCCGCTGCCAGCAACTCCTGAACTTGTTAACCCGGGTGACGTCTGAGCTGGTATGAGTTGCTCTCTGACTGACCATTTCATGAAACTGCTTGCAAAGTATTTGAGTACTGCTAGCTTTTGCTGGACTAGCGGCACATTCTTGGCAGATAGAGGTATGATCAGTGGCAAGGACAGGCCAAGACAAACTGACACAGTATCTGTTGCAGTGACTGACCAGATGATAGGTTTGTTTATCGCTGCTCTTTGTGTAGTGCTTGTCACGATGCACCGACTGACAAAAGTCCACCACAGACCTTGCGACAGATGTGCATATCTGCCAGGATGTCCAGTCTCACCTCGTGTAACTGGGAGTGGTCCACTACAGACCTGTGACAGATATTATTTTTAATTCTGCCAGGATGCCCAGTTTCACCCTCCACGCCCTCAGAAGGGCGAGGTTGCCGGTTGAGTTGCCGACTGCTTGACCCAAGAGACAGGTAGTACTGGTTTTCATGGTTATCTGGTAGCAAGCAAACCAATGCCTGACCTGACACTTAAATTGATATTGAAAATTCACTGGATGACTAAAGTGATAGTGGTATATTGATATCAGAGATGATGTGAACCTGAGATGGCATGAACCTATGTACAGAGTGCAAATGAGCATTGTGCAACCTGAAGTGAACCTGAGATGGCATAGACCTATGTACAGTGTGCAAATGAGCATTGTGCAATGAGCAGTGTATAATTACAATTTACAAATTAGTACCCGGTGCTAATTTCTGTACCGGTAGTACCAGTAGACTGCGCATGATAAACAGCAGCAGAGATGATATGGACATCAGACAGGTGAGACTATATCTACTGTACAGGTGAGCAGTGTGCAAATTTAGCAGCCGTTGTGTGAGTTCCTACATGCAAAGCTGTGTTACGGAGTTTTGGGAGTTGTTATTCAATTCAATTCAATTCAATTCAATTCAACTTTATTTATATAGCGCCATTTCACAACAACAGTCATCTCATAGCACTATCAACTGTAGGGGGGAACCCCCACAGTTGCAGAAAGACCCCAGCAATCAGGTGATCCCCTGTGAGCAAGCACTTGGCGACGGTGGAGAGGAAAAACTCCCTTTTAACAGGAAGAAACCTCCAGCAGAACCAGGCTCAGGGAGGGGCAGTCATCTGCTGCGACTGGCTGGTTATCTATTCAGGAGTCTGATGGCAGTGGGAAAGAAGGAGTTCTTTGTCTGGTTGTCCTGCATTTCACACTTCTGTACCTCCGGCCTGAGGGTAAAAGTGTGAAGTCTGTGCTGGGGGGGGGTGGGGTCCTGGAGGATGGTGTCAGCTCTCCTTTGGACTCTGTGGTGGTAGATGCTCTGCAGAGAGGGGAGCAAAGTCCTGATGATCTTCTCCGCTGTCTTCACCACTCTCTGCAGGCGTTTGTGGTCCAGGGCAGTGGTGCTGCCATACCACGTAGTGATGCAGTCAGTCAGGATGCTCTCGATGATGCAGCTGTAGAAATTGTTGAGGATCCTGGAGGACATGCCAAACTTCTTCAGCCTCCTCAGAAAGTACAGTCGCTGTTGAGCTCTCTTAACCAGCTCTGTGGTGTTGTATGTCCACTTAAGGTACTCGCTGATGTGGATGCCCAGATTTTTAAAGCTGCTCACACTCTCCACCTCAAGCTTCCGGATTTATTTATTTATTTAGCGAATGCAAAGTCCTTAAGCCAAGCAGTTGCCTCCTGGTTTGCTGTATGGAGGGTGTGTAATCCTCCTTCCAGTCTTTGGAGCGGGCAAGCCTCTATGATGTGTTCCATTGTTTGCTCCTCTCCACATGCGCACAGTGGGCTAGGGCTACTGCCCCATCTGTAAAGGCTGGCCAAGCAGGGGCCATGTCCAGTCCTGAAGCGATTGAGTGTAGACCACTGTCTCCTTGGGAGGTTGGTGCCCGGGACCTGTTGGTTGGGGTTTATCACCAGCTGTTTGTTTGGGACCTCCTTGGTCTCCCATTCCTCTTGCCAAGCTGTCTGGATGGTAAAGTCAGCTGGGGGAGGGTTTTTCCAAATCGGCCGTCTGGATGAAAGTCGGGCAGTGGGTGGAGTGTAGATATCTGCATGGATTGGTAAGTGAGGAGAATCTTTAACTTTTTGGAGCATCCTTTGAGTTAATGCTGCTCGCCGGATGTGTGGAGGGGCTATGTTTGACAGTACAGAGAGCCAGGGGAGTGGTGTTGAGCGGATTGTTCCAGTTATAGTTCTCATGGTTGTGTTGAGCTGGGTGTCTACATGGTGTGTGTAAGATGACCTGGACCAGACAGGGGCACAATATTCTGCTACAGAGTATGAAAGGGCCAGTGCTGAGGTGCGCAGGGTGGAGACTGCCGCCCCCCATTTTGCACCAGCGAGCTTGCAGAGCAGGTTGTTTCGTACCTTCACCTTAGCAGCCGTCCCCTTTAGATGTTCCTTGAAGGATAAGGTCCTATCAAGGGTCACTCCAAGATAAGTTGGATTTGGGGCATGCTTAAGCTTGAGTCCGCTCAGGTGGATGTTTAGTTCTCTGGCAGCTTTTGCATTGTGGAGATGGAATACACTGGAGACGGTTTTTGCTGGGCTTGGTTTTAGGCGCCAGATTTTGCAGAACTGGTCCAGTTTGGCAAGATCTTCCGTGAGCACCCGTTCCAGTGGTTCAAAGTCTGGTGCTTGGAATGCCAAACAGATGTCGTCTGCATAGGTGAATTTGCGGGATTTTGTAGTAGGCAGGTCGTTTATGTAGAGGTTGAACAGAGTTGGAGCTAGAACTGAGCCTTGTGGGAGTCCGTTTTTCTGCATTCTCCATGCACTTGTCTTCTGACTGAGGTGGACTCTGAACCTTCGGTTGGTCAGCAGGGTTTTTATAATTGCTGTTGCCCAAGCAGGGATCGCCTTTATAAGTTTCAGGAGGAGGCCTTTGTGCCAGACCGTATCATAGGCGGCTGTAAGGTCGAGAAACACAGCCCCTGTCTTCAGTCTGCTCTCGAAGCCATTTTCGATGAAGGTGGTTAGGGCCAGTACTTGTTCTCCTGTACTGCGGTCCTTGCGGAAACCTGCTTGATCCACACTTAGAATATCCTCTACCTCTGGGGAAATGCGTTGCAGAATTAGGCGCTCCATGATTTTGTAAGGAACGCTGAGTAGGGAGATTGGGCGGTAGCTTGCTGGTAATTTGTGGTCTTTGCCAGGTTTTGGGATGGCAATGACCTTTGCTGTCCGCCATTTCTTTGGGATCGAGTTTGTTTGTGTGATCCTTGTGTAGAATTGTGTCAGCCAGGTTAGGGCTCGGGGGCCAAGATTTTTCATGAATTCTGGGAAGATGTTATCGTATCCTGCTGCCTTTCCACATTTCAGGCTCTGTAGGACTTTCTCCAGTTCAGCAGCCTCGAAGGGTTCAGGGTTCGTTTCCTCTACAGGCATTTTTTGGTGTTTTTTTAGCTCAGTTGTAACTGCTCTTTTGGTGTCTTTGTCTTGGGGTGCTTTGGCGATAGTCAGTAGGTGGGATGCAACTTGGTTGGGTGTGACGGATGCTCGGCTTTGGCTAGGGGGCTTCTGTGCAGCTCCTAGGCGACGGATGAGGCTCCAACATTTCCTGCTAGAGTGGGTAAAGCTCCGGTCAGCAACTGTCTCCTCCCATTTCTTTCGCCGAGCTGTATTTAGCGATTCAATGAGATGGTCTGCTATCTCTGGGTCCCCTGATGTTTGATAGGATTGTAGGAGGGCAGCACTTTCTCCGTCCAAACATGGGACATAGAGGGGTCGGTAGCCTCGTGAGATTGCAGTATGGGCAGCCTTGAAGATTGCGCTGCAGAAGCGGTTGTATGCTTCATCTACAGTGATGGTGTGGAGTGGGATGGTAACAACGCTCCGGTCCAGAGTTTCACTGAATTTCTTCCAGTTGGCTTTGCGGAAGTTCCAGCGCATCTTCCTTGGGCTGTATATGACTGGAAGTTGTAGGCCAATGTGTACAAGCAGGGGCCGGTGTTGGCTGTGTGGAAAATCATCAAGAATGAGGATCTGTGTAGGATATGGCTCCCCATTCAAAGAGCTGACCCAACACAGGTCAGGAGAATAGTCCTTCTTCCACCTAGCAGAGTGGAAGGTTCCTCTTTGTTTGGGGTCGTATATCAAAGCGAGGTCATTTCTGGATGCCCAGTCTGAAAGTGCCTTCCCATCACTGTCCACTGCTGGGTACCCCCAGTCAGGGTGATGGCTGTTAAAGTCCCCCACATAGATGGCAGGGTGGGGTAGGGTGGGTAAGACCTGCAGATCCCAGTTGGCATTAGGGGGCTTGTACACATTGACAATATGGAAGCCACCAATGATTATGGTGTCTGAGAAATGTGTTGTTATCAGGTGATTTGCTTCAACTATGTCAGAACGCACATAGGTGGCACGTCCATGTTTAGCATGTAGAACATAGCACAGGAGGTCAAAGCCTTTGATGGTGAAGCGGCCAGCTTCCTCTGTGCCAATATGAGTCTCTTGGAGGCAGATTACATCAATCGAATGTTGGAAGGCGAGGACTTCGATAAGGCTTCGCTTGGCTGCAGATAGGCCTTCAACGTTTAGTTGTAATATGCGAAGGGCCGATCCTACCACAAAGTGCTCTTGGGGCTGTTTGCTTTCGGCTTTAGGACTGTGACTAGGATTCTTCTTTGACTTGGCACAGAGGCGTCGTCTCTTCGAATTTAGTCTGCTGGTAGGATCATTAGCTTCCCCAGGCGAACCCGGGTACTGGCGGAGGGCGCGACGAGAACGCTGATCCATTGCCCCCCGGATGCTTCCGGATGAACAGCGGCCGATGGGATCTCCTCCTCCCTTTCCTCATGTCCACTATCATCTCCTTTGTCTTGTCCGTGTTGAGGGTGAGGTTGTTGTCCTCACACCATGACACCAGGTTGGCCACCTCCCTCCTGTAGGATGCTTCGTCATCACCAGTGATGTGTCCTATCACTGCTGTGTCATCTGTAAACTTTAGAATGATATTGTCCTTGTGGGAGGCAACACAGTCATGGGTGAAGAGGCTGTAGAGGATGGGGTTGAGAACACAACCCTGTGGGACACCTGTGTTTGTGATGATGCTGGCTGAGGTCCTGTTACCCATCCTGACAGACTGGGGCCTGCCAGTTAGAAAGTCCAGTAGCCAGTCGCAAAGGGTGGGGTGCAGGCCAAGTGAAGACAGCTTGTCTGTGAGTTTGTGGGGGTTGACCCTGTTGAAGGCAGAGCTGTAGTTGACAAAGAGCATCTTAATGTAGGAGTCTTTATCTTCCAAGTGGGAGAGAGAATAATGGAGTGCTGCAGTGATGGCATCTGAGGTGGACCTGTTGGGCCGGTAGGCGTACTGCAGGGGGTCCAGGGTGCCCAGTTTGCTGTCCTGAATGAGGGGCAGTACCACTCTCTCAAAGCACTTCATGATGATTGGAATGAGTACTACCGGTCTGTAATTATTCAGACAGGTCGGAGGGCTCCTTTTGGGGAGGGGGATGATGGTTGTCATTTTGAAGCAGGAGGAGACTATGTTCTGGTTAAGGAAGAGGTTGAAGATTGCTGTGAGAACATCAGTCAGCTCAGCAATGCATGCTCTGATGGCCCACCCAAGTATGTTGTCTGGTCCTGCTGCCTTGTGGGGGTTGATATTCCTCAGTGCTTTGTTTACCTGCCCTGGTGATAGTGTGTGTGGGGGTGTGTGTGTGAGTGTGTGTCTCTTCTCTGTGCTGTGGCTGGTGGTCTCAAAGTGGGTGTAAAAGATGTTGAGATCGTCCGGCAGACTGTATGTAGAGCTAGTGGTGCTGCTGTTGGTCCTCTTGTAGTCTGTGATGTGTGCCTTACCACATGTGCCCCAGGTCAGGAGCGAAGTAGAGGCTGTCCAGCTTTTCTCTGTACTGCCTCTTGGCTGTTGTTATAGCCTTTCTCAGTCCATACTTTGCAGCTTTGTACTCAACCTCACAGCCTGATTTAAATGCACGAGAGAAAGCATGCAGCATCTGACGTACCTGACTGTTGATCCAGGGCTTCTGGTTGGGGAACTTCCTGACCTGTATGGTGGGTACAATGGTATCAACGCACGTGCTGATATACCCAGTCACGCATTCGGCATAATCCTGTATGTTTACAGGAGTCCTCTCAGGTGGATGCAGCTTTAAACACATCCCATTCCATGAAGGCAAGACAGTCTTGTAGGGTGCTCTCAGTCTCTGGGGTCCAGCGCTTAATTTGCTTAATAACAGGGTTTGTTTGTTTCAACTTTTGTCTGTAGGCTGGATACATCAACAATGAGATGTGATTTGACTGTCAGAAGTGGGGGCGGGGTACTGCTCTGTAGGCGCCACATATGTTGGAATAAACATGATCCAATGTGGTTTCATTGCGGGTGGGAATGTCCACATGCTGGTAATATTTAGGGAGTACAGTTCGTAAATTGCACTGGTTAAAAGTCACCAGCAACAATAAAAACAGCATCGGGATGTTTCGTCTCTACTGTGCTGATGACGTCATGGAGTTTGTTTAGCGCTACTGTGTAGTTGCTCTGTGAACAAATGCATACAGCGGCCAAAAACACAGCAATAAATTTCCTGGGTAGATAATAGGGATGGCATTTCAGCAGTAAAAAACTCCATGTCGGGTGAGCAGCGCTTGTAGATGGTTTGTACATCTCTGCACCACAAGTGGTTTATAAACACACACACACACTTCCACCCCTCGTCTTACCAGAGTCTCCTGTTCTGTCTGCTCGGTGTGTTGAGTGTAGTAGTTGAATAGCGTAGTTGAATAGCGCTCTCCTTGACTCTGAAAGCCCGATCTTGCAGAAAATTAGGGCACAGCACTCTTTTGTCTCCTGCTGGTCTTCAGTCCTTGCTCTTAGTTCGTCTAGCTTATTTTCCAAAGACCAAATGTTTGTCATTAAGAGACTGGGTAGAGGTGGCCGGCTAGGGCGAGCCTTTAGTCTAGCATGTAGCCCTCCTCTCTTGCCTCGCCTTCAGCACCTTTGGCCCCACCTCCAACACACTCTCTTGGGGTCAGCATGCTCACGTGGGCTCGGTGCTTCGGGGCTTTCCTGGGGGTGCTGATGGTCACAGTGGGGGTGGACAATGCATTGCAGGTTGGGTGGTATAAAGCCAGTAAATTCTGTGTGGCTGTGGCTGCTTGACTTGGTGATATCCAGTAGTGTCTGTTGGTCGTATGTTAGCAGTGCATGACCTCCATGCACTGTAGAAAGAACAGCAACTATGCAAAAAAGGAGAAAAGTCGGCTGCACGGTGGCGCAGTGGTTTAGCACTGTGACAGCGCAGTTTTACCCTCGGCCGGGGGATCGCGGGGATCATGAGATCGTGGGTTCGATCCCAGCCCCCGACCAACAGTGAGCTGTGTGGAGTTTGCATGTTCTCCCCGTGTTGCGCGGGTTTACTCCGGGATTTCTCCGGTTTCCTCCCGCACACCAAAAACATGTAGGTTTAGGGCGCTCGCGCACGCAGCGACCAGCAGCCGGTGGCTTGTCACCAGACTGCAAACCAAGTCTACCTACGGGTACAAATAAGTAACAAAAAAAAAAAAAAAAAAAAAAAAAAATTCGGGAGCAGAATGAGCAAAGACGTTCGCCAACGGTGGCCGCCATCTTTACCTTTACCTTTACTTGAGTGAGGTACGTCTCTGGTGGTGTTTCACCATTATAACATGGCAGTTTTACCTTAGCTTGTTTGGGTGGCGAGGTTGTTGCCATTAGCATAGCATGGCTAAAAGTCTCCATGCATGGAGTTACAGAGCTCTGCTTCTTTGCCAGCTGGGGGGCTGTTAAGGAAATTTTATTTGCCTTCGTCCCTAGGTCCTGAAGAGATAAACATCAGAGATCTGCAAGTTGGAGAGCCTTTATTCCTGCATGCAGGGGAGAGAAAAAGCTGCTGATGTGTGTGTCAGTCTAACAGCGGGGCTCTCTCTCTGCCCCAAGGTCACAAGATAGATGCATTTATACAGTTTTCAGAGCGTTCACAACACTGCTATATATGGTAACATGCAAGCCTGTTTGCCACTGATAACGGGCAGACAGCAGGTCAACTGTAGTCGGGAAACAGTTCTAACAGTCATTTTCCATGATTAAAAAATAAAACATGATGTGAATACATATAGCCACTAAACGTGTTTATCAGCTAAGTTGGCATAATGATGAGAACAAACTAACTAACTACTAACTAACCTGCACTTATATAGCGCTTTTCTAGTCACAAAGACCACTCAAAGCACTTTCATTAATACTAACCCTCTATTCTAAGGGCCTATAGGAAACAAATATCTAGGGACAATTTAGAACAGCCAATTAACCTAACATGCATGTTTTTGGCATGTGGGAGGAAACCGGAGAAATCCCGGAGTAAACCCACGCAACACGGGGAGAACATGCAAACTCCACACAGATCACTGTTGGTCGGGGGCAGGGATCGAACCCACGATCACACGATCCCCACAATCCCCCGGCCAAGGGTAAACTGTGCTGCCGCAGTGCTAACCACTGCGCCACCGTGCAGCCCAATAGACAGAAGTACCGGTACATTTTCATATGTATAAATGAATTTCCATGTCATTTCCCCTCTTCTGATCATATATGATCACCTATATTCAAGAATGTCAATGTAAAACATCCGCTATTGTATCCTGTTATACAGTTTTAACAAGCACATCATAAACACTAACATGTGAAAATTGGCAATGTGTAAGGGAACACAAGAGGCTGTTTTTGTGAGCACAGACACTTAGATTGTGGGCAAACCAAATAAGTGGGAAGAGGGGAGTCAGGAAATCCCTGGGGTGGGGGGGGTCTGTGGGTTGGGGTCAGATGTGGGTAGGGAGGAGTGGTGTAGCATATTAACAGCTAACATTCCTATTTACGCTTAGGTATCATCATAGTCAACAGGGTAAAGGGAGTTTGGACATATCTAAGGCAGTGTAATTCAACATCTTTGGCTGGGTGGTGGCTGAAGCCTGTTTAGCTGTAGGGAGGGCTGTGTAATGCATCATGTTAATAGCAAACATTTTCAACAACATATTGCTGATAATTGGAATCAAGCAACAGCCGCAAAACAACAAAATCAACAGAGCCACTAACAGTATCATTCCTATCCGCATTGCCCATTCCCTCCAACCTCCACTACTGAGCCAGGACCACCAGTCCCAGTCAGAGGATGGGGTCACATCTTGTTGCAACTGTCTCGAAAGTAGGTCATTCAAATGGCTCACAATGTGTATCATGTTGTCACCTTCATCGGGTATGTATGTACAGCATTCCTGGCCTATTATATGACATACCCCTCCTTGTGCTGCCAAAGTTATATCTAAGGCCAATCTATTTTGTAACACTACATTCCGCATAGCTCGCATTTCAATTGTCATTGCTGAGAATCCCATTTCTGTCAATGCTGTGAGATTTTCTAACACAATGGCTAGTCTGTCGATGTTATGTGCATTATTTACAGTACTCCAAGAAGGTATTAGTGCACCCAAGAGTTTTACTCCCGGATGTATTCTAACCCTATCTGTCCATGTCTCCCTTCTTCGACGGTGATGCTGGTGCGGTGAGAAGTAATGTGAATATGAGTGATGGGCGTGATAAGTGAGATTAGTCATGATGTGCATGGTTGGAATCAGCTTTGCCATATAAGATATACCGCACCATCCCGGCAGTAAATACTGATAAACCTGTGACCCACACACCCAGACATGGGCTGTGAGGCTACCATACCCATCTGAGCTAGGGAAAAACAACGTGGGATTATCTGAACATTGGCTTTTATTCTGACGTCCACATGTAACATTTGATAGAGTGAGGTTTGGTGTTGTGAAAAATGGCACCCTCAGTGTGTTTAAACATGGGGTACCAGTGACACGGAAACCACAGGTAGCATTAAGAGTGGTCTCACATCGTTGTGTAGTGCCCTAGTATGTAGACCCATTATAATGACACTTAAGGTGAAAACACACTGAGGCTGTAAAAAGTGTGGGGTTGGTAGTGAATGCAGGCTTCTGGGCCTTCCTATTTATACAGGATGCATTGTGAATCCTCACTTGGTGAAAAGCGAAATCTGTTATACTGACATTTAACCACTTATGGTATTCTGTTGTGTTCCTCGCAACTTCATCAGTAAACCCCTTATCACATTTAGTGTCATTGTGCTGCACTTCTTCAACTACAGTCTGCGCTAACAGTGCACCCATTGTTTCTGATTTGTTTAGCGGATAAGGAATCATGGGCACAGAGTGAGTAACATGATGTGGTAGGTATGTGCAGACATAACAAGACCCAGTCACATTGGCCTTTCTGACTGATAGACGCACCACCTGATACCATGCATTGTTGTCATATGTGTCGCTTGAATAGTTGTCAAAGTCATATTCCGGGCGTATTGATCTTTGTGCAACCCACTTAACCTGTGACAGAGACATACATTGTAACAGCAAGTTCACAGTCACTGCAACCAAGAGAACACACAGGAAACACACACAGGCCATATCAGTTCTCATCCATGTCTTCCCGCAGACTCAACGTTTTCTTGAGTGTTCTGTGATGACGTTCTGTTTGTCAATTGGGGTTGCCTCAGTATCAGCTATTTTGTCTTTGCAAATGTCAGTATCAGTGTAAGTGGGTATGTATGCAGTATGTTTCTACTGAGCAGCGTTCAGCGTACACTCAGGGTGTTTGTGATGGCTGTCAGGTGCAGTGTTATGCAATCTTCTATCTTCACACGGCTCGGCTTCTTCTCTTCCTAGTCTGGTCTCTTCATACGGCTTGCCTACTTCTCATCCGAGTCTGCAGCATAGGGTGGTGATTGTGGCTAATCACTTACTTCTGCTTCTCCTCCTTGTCTGGTCTAGGTTCTTCTGTCTTGCCCTCTGGGACTTTTCTGCAGTGTGTTGCATGGATCTATGTTGCCCTTTCTGCAATCACAGCCGTGAATGTTGTCAGCAGGACTTGATAGGGGCCCAACCACCATTTACTGTGCCAGTTCTTTCTTTTGAAGCTTTTGATCACCACCCAATCGGCAGGCCTTATGTCGTGGAGAGCACCCTCAGCAGGTTAGGGCAGTGCAGCTTTCACTTGTTGAGAGATGTTTTGCAATTGGCAGAACAGAGCAGAACAATAAGCTAACATTGCATTTTCAAAATGTGATGTGGTTCGTGGGGGTGAAGGTCTCTTTTCCAAGGAAAACCTTAGGGTTGGGGGACGAGCAAACAGGATTTCAAATGGAGGCATGTTATGTTTCTTTCTAACTCGCATGCACATGTGCATGAGTGTTAATGGGAGGCACTTAGTCCAGGGCAGGCCAGTTTCATCTTCAAGTTTTGCCAGTTTGTTTTTAGAGTGCCATTTTCACGCTCAACAGCACCGCCTGACTGCGGGTGGTAGGCACAGTGTTTTCTCAGGTCAAAACCCAATGTAAGGCTCAAATCAGTTAGGGCTTTATTTACAAAATGTCTACCATTATCACTGGAGATTTTCTCTGGTATTCCCCATCTACGAATATTTCTGACAACAGAGCTCTTGCCACAACTGTGCTGGTAGCGTGTTTAGCTGGAAAAGCTTCTACCCATTTGGACCACATGTCAACCATTACCAAACGGTACTTTTTGCCCTCTGCTGGTGTGAGTTCATTGAAGTCCATCATCAGATGCTGGAATGGACCAGTAGGTGGTGGGTGAGCAGCTGGAGCCTGTTTGGAAAATCTGTGAGCATTGTTAGTAGCACAAATGAGACATTTTTTTTGCAAAAATTGTCAGCATAAATGGTAAAACATGTGGTGAACCAATTTGCATGTAGTGGTTGTATCATCCCCTCCTTTGACACATGATCTCTTCCATGTGTCAACTTAGAGAAATGATGAAAGAAGTGAGCTGGGAGGCAAGGGACGGCATTTGGGCCTCTCCAGACACCAGCCTGGTCTTTGTAGCATCCTTTCTTTGTCCACTTCTGGCGTTCCTGTGGGGAGGAGAGAGACTGCATAGAGAGGAGAGAATCAGTAGGTGAAGGGAGGGGAGACAGACAGGGGGGAGAAGGTAAACAAACAGCAGTGAGAGACAGAGCTGCAGCCTTTGTGGCAGCGTCTGCATGAGCGTTTCCTTTTGAGATCAAATCTGAGGAAGAAGTGTGAGCAGCACATTTGCATACTGCTACAGAGAAGGGAAGGAGAATAGCTTCAAGAAGCCTGGAAACATAAACAGAGTTTTTTTACAGGCATGCCTGCAGATGTGAGGAAGTTGCATTCACGCCAAAGGGCGCCAAAGTCATGGACAACACCAAAGGCATAGCGAGAGTCAGTGTAAATGGTGACAGATTTACCAGAGACATACAGTATGTGCATGTCTCCACCAATGCAACAAGTTCAGCAGCCTGGGCGGAGAGATGAGGTGGTAACAAGCCAGAGAGAAGTGTGGAATGGTCATCACAGACAACCCAACCAACCTTGTTACGGTCTACTGTGTGGTCAACAGAGGCAGAACCATCAACATAGAGAACAAGATCAGGGTTTGGCAATGGCGTCTCCAAAAGGTCTGGTCTGGGGGAGGTGACCAACTGCACAAGTGAGAGACAATTATGATCACAGTCACTGTCCTCCTCACAGGAGGGGACAGAAAGATGAGAGGCAGGATTCACTGGTTGAGCACAGGAGGACTGATAAAAAATGCCCTCCTGTGGTATAACTCCCAAATCTGATTTCAGACCCAAATGCTCGCAGTACCCACTGAGACCTGAGGCACATGATGGTATCACCCCAGTCTTTGAGTCCCTCCTGAAAGAAGGTATTGTTGTCCCAGCTCCTGATTCACCAGTATGCACCCCAATTTTTCCTCTGAAAAAGATCAGAGACAAAGGTCAACCTGCTGAATGGCAGTTTGTTCAGGATCTCCAGGCAGTGAATGCTGCAGTTGTTCAGCGCACGCCTGTGGTTCCTAACCCTCACACCATTCTGAGCCAAATTCCACCCAATTCTACTTGTTTCATAGTGGTGGACTTGTCAAACGCATTTTTCAGTGTCCCAGTTCACAAAGATTCACAGTTTTGGTTCACTTTCCGATTCAAGGGGGCACTCTACACTTTTACCAGACTAGCCCAAGGCTATTGTGAAAGTTCTACCATCTACAATGCTGCACTAAAGGACTCTTTGAGCTCACTCAAATTAACCGAGGGCTCTGTTTTGATCCAATATGTTGATGACCTATTACTGTGAGCGCCAACTCATGGAACTCATGTGTGAAGCTTCCACTGGCTACTTGTGATGTGAGTGAGCGGGAAGTCAGAGAGGGCTTAAGGCCCGCTGATGATGACAGAACAAAGTTTGTTGCCCCTGAATCTACCATGAAATCTATCAATTTTCCTGAAACCTTAACAGGCAAAATAGGCAAATCCCTGAAATGTGATGTGGCGTATGATGCAAGAGTGAGGTCTGTGTCAATGTGCGTGTGTGTGTGTGTGTGTGTGTGTGTGTGTGTGTGTGGCTGGAGCAGATTTTTTTGTTAGCAAGCAGATGTATGGCGTCTGCTGGGGAAGGAGGAGGGGGAGAGGACAGAAAAGGGGCCGTCTCAGGCTTATCTGGTCACCCTCAGTCAGTTTGCTGAGTTGGTAGTTGGCCCGCCCCTTGCTGCTGTTGTCCCTTGCTGCTGTTGCCCCTGGCAGCAGTTCCCACTCTGAGAGGTGTTCCAATGACCTCTGCCACTTCTTTGTGGTTTCTTTGGGCAGTCCTTGACCCAGTGGCCCTCTTGTTTGCAGTAGTTGCAGGATGACAGTTGTGGGCAGTGTTTGACCCAGTGTCCCTCTTCTTTGCAGTAACGGCACTGAGTGGGTGAGAGAAAGCCGTCTCTGCCAGATTGTGGTGTGGACATGGGAGGGTCTGCCCATTTTGCCGTTGTCAGGAGAGCCTTTCCCAGGTTGTCCTCTTTGGCCTGCTTCTTCTTTTTGTTGGCGTTGTTAGCGTGTTGGTGATGATGCTCTGCATGTCGGAGGATTTCAGTTGATGTATGTATTTGCCAACCAATGCAGGTCTCTTTCACGTCTGTAGCCAATGATGGTAGCAGGCCACTGACAAACCACGTTTTTTTTTTTTTTTTTTGTTACTTATTTGTACCCGTAGGTAGACTTGGTTTGCAGTCTGGTGACAAGCCACCGGCTGCTGGTCGCTGCGTGCGCGAGCGCCCTAAACCTACATGTTTTTTGGTGTGCGGGAGGAAACCGGAGAAATCCCGGAGTAAACCCGCGCGACACGGGGAGAACATGCAAACTCCACACAGCTCACTGTTGGTCGGGGGCTGGGATCGAACCCACGATCTCATGATCCCCGCGATCCCCCGGCCGAGGGTAAAACTGTGCTGCCACAGTGCTAAACCACCGTGCAGCCCAGGTTGAGGTGGGTGTTGAGGTGTTGAGGGTGTTGAGGTGTTGGTGTTGAGGTGGGTGGAATATGATCCCACTGTTGTGAGATAGTCATCTGGTCATTGCATCCCACCCTCACGGTCAAACACCTTTCTTAGTCTGTGGAAGTAATGTCCCGGTGTTTCATCACCCTTCTGCTTGCATACAGAGACTTTGGAGAGATCACAGGCATGTTTACATTCGGCTTTAATGGCGTCAATGAGAGCTGTGAGATCAGTTCTGTACTGGTTATTTGCAGGGCTGTTCCATGTGATGTGTCCTGGTCTTGACTGTTTGTCCAGATGTGGCATGAGTTTAGCCATATTTGCAGGTGTGCATTTCACTGCCATAATGCGCCTCAATTCTGGAAACGTTGGTCTGTAGGTCTCACAGAAGGCTTGGAGCTGAGAGTAGAAAAACTCAGGGTCAGTTTCCAGCACTGGCAGGGTGGAAGCAAATTTTGGAATGTCCTCAGGAGCCCAGGGCCGGAACACAGCCATGGGTCCCAATGGTCCCGCAACTTCCACTATCGGGGCGATGAAGGACCCATCTGCCTGTCTTTCATATGGGGCTGCTGGCGTGGAGGAGGAGACAAAAGAAGGAAAAAGGGAGGAGACAGATGGAGTTGAGGTGGACCCTGTGGAAGGCTGACAAATGGGCTTAACGGTGTGGCTGGTGAGGGCGACGTAGGGTCTCCCAATGGCCTGGTTGATGTCCGAAAGGAACGAGGCGTCAGTAAAGAAGTATGGGCGCAGGGTGAGATATCATCTTCTGGGTAAAACTGTGAGACTGAGGTGGTCAGTGCTGAATATGGTGTAGAGGGGGAAGAAGGGGGAGGGGAGGTGGATGATCAGCCTCATACGGTGTCGTGGTCTGAGCGCCGATATCATCCGCGCTCGGGTCATGCAGTGTTTTCCTCCCATCTGGTGTGTGTGTTCCCTATGGCTCCCTGAGCCTTTATTCTGACAGTGTCACGGCGGGGCTTCCGGCTGTCAAAGCCGGGTCACTTTGTGACAGCTGTTCAGCATTTCCCCACTGACTGGGGGATCTCAGGGATTTAAGGGAGCAGCTGAGGGATAAACCCTGCTGCAATCTTGTCGAACATTCCCTCGTCAAACGTCCTCTCGTCCTTGATTCACGATTTGTGCCTTCTCACAGTAAGTGTATTCACTGAAAGTCCGTTCTTCTTTTCCCTTAGTCGTAGTCTTAGTTATTGTGTGTTATGTCCCCCGTGGCTCATTACTTTGTCATTCGTCCCTCTTTAATAAATTGTGCAAACTCATCGGTGGCCTATAGCATCTCATTTGCGGTCCGCGATTACCACAGCATGACAGTAGATTGCAGCCAGAACGAGACGCCGGTCACTGTGAGTTTTGCCTAATTTGGACTTGTTTTCCCTGTCTGGGTACCTGCGTGCTGGGAGATTATGTCACCGCTCAGGGGCCACGCTCGGAGCCTGGGCTACGAGATGGTGGAGGCCCTCGACTACAGTGATGGAACCCTGTTCACTGCTCACCTGTATGACACTCCCAGCGATGTACGCCGGCACCTGGACCTCGCTGAGGCCATCATTAACCGCCATCCTTGCTACTCCAACCACCCTGAAGTCATGGCAAGGAAGGCGGACATCTCTGCACTCCGGGAGAGACTCTGTGGGCTGGAGGGAAACTCCGGCAGGAAGCCGAAGAGAAGGCACCATCGCGCCTCGCTTCGGGATCCTGTTCCTGTCCCCGATCCAGTCCAGGAGTTTGCACCACCCAGGGGTCATCCCCAAAGGGTTGAGACGTCAGTCGGGATTCTCCCGGAGAAGTTACAGCTGACAGCTACTTCCATCCGGGACCGAGTGGCTGCAGCTCGCTCCGCCGTTAACCCCACACAGATCATAAAGCATGTGATGGCGGTGGTCAGGCTGGTGGAGAGGAATCCTGAACTGTGTGATTATCCGGAATACGCTGACCTGCTCGCCTCAGTTACCGCGCAGGAGCGGCATTTCCCTAATCTCACCTTCGCCTCGCCCTCAGCCAGTAGACGTCGTCTCCATGCAGATTATACACCTCAGCAAGAACCCCGTCCGGATCCTGTTCCGGGTAGCCACACGAACTCTGTCTCCCAGCCAGCTGTAGCCTCCATGTCTCGCCGAAGAGGTAAAGCAGTCGCCTCCGCCTCTGGGTCATCTCTCCCCACTGTTCCATCAGCTCCTCGTTCCCGGTTCACCTCGGCTGTTTCTCCCTCCTCCTCGACGCCCTCTCCAGCTGCTGTGAGCTCCACGAGTCCATCTCTGGATGCTCCCGTTCCTGATCCGGTGTGAGAGGCTCCTCTTCGTCTTCCCGGGGGTCACCCATTTCCATCCAGTGGGGGAAGGGAAGATTCAAGTTCACTGCGGTGGGTCCCATCAGCCCTCCGGGAATCAGGCAAGTGTCTATTCATTTTTTTCCTGTATTGGGTGAATTGCCTCGTTTGATTCCTGGGGGTGGAGTTCGGGGTTCACAGCCCCCCGAGCTTCTTCCACCTGCTGCAGAAATTAATTATGAACCTGCCGCCTTTGTATCTCCTTCCCTTGAGCGTTCCTTGGCGCCAGGACAACGCAACGAGGAGGGAGCCTGCAGGCTTGGAGAGCCTGGATCCAGACCCGCAGCCATGACACGGGCAGAGGAGAAGGGTGGACTGTAGATTGGAGCCTGCGCCGACGAGCAAGCGTCCCCGGGTCTCCACTGAGGGACAGTCCGACCCGGCAGGTCACGGAGCCCCTGCCATCACACCGTGCGGGTCCTCGGTGTGGACATCTGCGTCAGGGAGTCTCCAGGCTGTGGACTCCATCATGCCGGCTGCGGAGCCCACCGTAGCTGAGTGGGAACCGGAGGACGACCTTCTTCCGTCTGAACCCGGATCGTCGAAGTCCTGGACGGTGACAGAACTCAAGTTCAGGCAAGTGCTCTATTTTGTCTTTCTCCTCTCAATTCTGGAGCGTTCTTGCCTGTCTCTCGGGGAGACGAGCCGGGTGCAGCCGTCCGCTGCATCCGAGCTCGTCTCACTGGGCTCTGTCGCTACCGGTGATCGTGATCCCGGTTCTTCTTCTTCTCCTGAGCCTTCTCCCAGGGTCACCGGTGTGGAGTCGATCCAGGTCGCTGTGCTGGAGGTTCCGGGTTCGGGTTTGGAGGCCGTCCCTGGTGCTGCGCCGACCCAGTCGGGGTCCATCGCGGGTGCGGCACTGACTCAATCGGGGTCTGACGTGGGTGCAGCCGCGACCCAATCGGGGTCCATCGTGGGTGCAGCTTTGACCCAGTCGGGGTCTGTCGTGGGTGCTGCTCTGGCCCAATCGGGGTCCGTCGTGGGTGCTGCGCTGACCCGATCGGGGTCTAGCAGGGGCGCAGCGCCGGTTCGGTTCGAGGTCGGTGAGGGAGCTGCAGATCCTCTGCCGTCGGACTGGTCCTTCATCCTTCATCCTTCCCCCAATCCTTCTCCACCAGGTGCCGTTGGGGTTCCCCGTATTCGGCTCAGCTCTCCCTCGCTATCCCTCTCTACAGGGAGGCCGTCTTCGATTTCTCTCCTGCGGTCCTGGTGGCTGAGTGATGCGGGTCGGCTGCCTGGAAGACTGCCTTGCCCGTTTGGCGTTCTGAGTCGGCCACCCGACCAACTAGACTTTCTGCTTGGCAACCTGGTCCGGCTGCCAGAGGTCCTGTTTCTCCGGGTCACACAGCATCCAGAGTGCGCCGTTCGGAGGGGGAGTACTGTCGTGGTCTGAGCGCCGATATCGTCCACGCTTGGGTCATGCAGTATTTTCCTCCCATCTGGTGTGTGTGTTTCCTTTGGCTCCCCGAGCCTTTATTCTGACAGTGTCACGGCGGGGCTTCCGGCTGTCAAAGCCAGGTCATGTTATGACAGCTGTTCAGCATTTCCCCTAATCACTCTCCCCACTGATTGAGGGATCTCGGGGATTTAAGGGAGCAGCTGAGGGCTAAATCCTGCTGCAATCTCGTCAAACATTCCCTCGTCAAACATCCTCTCGTCCTTGATTCACGATTTGTGCCTTCTCACAGTAAGTGTATTCGCTGAAAATCCGTTCTTCTTTTCCCTTCGTCGTAGTCTTAGTTATTGTGTGTTATGCCCCCGTGGCTCGTTATTTTGTCATTCGTCCCTCTTTAATAAATTGTGCAAACTCATCGGTGGCCTATAGCGTCTCATTTGCGGCCCGCGAGGACAGCAGCATGACACACGGAGGAGGAAAAGAGGTCCCAGCAGAGTGTAAAAGTTGTTGTGCACGATGTTCTCTGTCTTTCTTTGCCTGTTCATTTTTCTGTCTGCCTGTTTCCTGCTTATCTCTTTGTTTCTTTGCTTCCGTAAACCACATTTCTGCCGTTCCCTTCTCTGTTATTGCATCAACTTTTCTCTGTCCTTCTTGCTTTGTTTCTTACATGTCTGAACTTTCTGAATTTCAGCATTAATCTTGTCCCTCAAAGTAGTAATCACTTCAACAGAAAATGAACCCCCCAAGGAAATTCACTCTTGCAGATCCATTTTTCCAAAAAAAATCAACACTCTCAGGACCATAATTATCAGTCATATATTTTACTTTGGGACCCTCCAGGTCTTTGGGAGTCTCCTTTGATTTAAAAGACCCCATCACTGGTAATCAGAGTTCACCGGGCGTCCTTGCGTGCAGACAAACAAAACATTATCACTCTGACCCCGTTAACTAACATGTGTCAAGTATAACCAGACAGATTAGTCCTGCCACAAGTATTCACTTGCCGGACTGTGCAGATATGGGCTTCCTTATTGCAAATATATGACTGATGTATTTTGTCAAAAATATAATAATATTAATAAATATTATGAAAAGGTTTTAGATTCCCTTACTGAATACAGGAGGCTGTGTTCTTTTCAGGAATCCAGTGCCGCTCCCTCACCCCGCCGAGTCCCCGTTGCCAACGTGGGCGGAAAGGATCGGACTCACTTTTTTACAGTCTGAGGTGATCAATCCACGGTGGAAGATGGGAAAACGGTTTAGGATCCCACTTCTGACACCAAGCTGTTAAGGAAATTTTATTTGGCTTCGTCCCTAGGTCCTGAAGAAATAAACTCAGAGATCTGCAAGTTGGAAAGCCTTTATTCCTGCATGCAGGGGAGAGAAAAAGCTGCTGATGTGTGTGTCAGTCTAACAGCGGGGCTCTCTCTCTCTGCCCCAAGGTCACAAGATAGATGCATTTATACAGTTTTCAGAGCGTTCACAACACTGCCATATATGGTAACATGCAAGCCTGTTTGCCACAGATAACGGGCAGACAGCAGATCAACTGTAGTCGGGAAACAGTTCTAACAGTCATTTTCCACAATTAAAAAATAAAACATGATATGAATACATATAGCCACTAAACCTGTTTATCAGCTAAGTTGGCATAATGATGAGAACAAACATCATATAGACAGAAGTAGTGTTACATTTTCATATGTATAAATGAATTTCCATGTCAGGGCCCTGCAGCTTTTCTACGTGTGCTGGCTCCACCAGGAAGGCTAGCAATCCTTTCCCCTCTTTGGCTCATTATAAGATAAGATAAGATAAGCCTTTATTAGTCCCACAACGGGGAAATTCCAGGATTGCAACAGCACAGGGATAGCAACACTCAGAGCAACAATCAGAAGGCAAGAAAAAAACAAGCAAGCAAGAGCGGCTAATATACATATGTACATATTACTATAAAATAAATATATACACACAGACACACAGTGCAGAGCATTGTAGCTAGATGGAATAAATATGTAAATATATAAACACCCACAGTACGGAGCATTGCAGCTAGGTGGAATAAATATGCAAGTATATAAACACACACAGTGCGGAGCAATGTAGCTAGATGGAATAATATGTAGATATATAAAAACACAGTGCGGAGCATTGTAGCTAGATGGAATAAATATGTAAATATATAAACACACACAGTGCAGAGCATTGTTGCTAGATGGGATGAAACAGCATAACCGTCTACTTAGTTATCCTACATGGTATGATTATGTGCCCATACATATTCTCACCCTCCATAGCGACCGGTATGTTCCTAGTTGTATGCCGGAGGGGACCATTGTGTAAGTCTATTGCATCTTTTGCATTCAAAAAACTATTAGTTTGTTACGTCTTTTTGCTATCTCTGCGAGCAGCCCTGCTTAGGTTGTACAGTCTGACAGCCGTTGGTAGGAAGGACCTACGAAACCTCTCGGTTGTGCACCTGGGATGATGTAGTCTGCTGCTAAATGAGCTCCTCAGTGCATCCAGTATGTCCTGCATAGGGTGGAACTCGGACTCCAGCAGAGATGACAGTTTAGCCACCGTCCTTCTCTCTCCTATCTCCTCCATCGGATCAAGGCGCTGCCCCAGGACAGAGCTAGCTTTCTTAATCAGTTTGTTCAGTCTCTTCCTATCGGCTGCAGTAATGCCACTGCCCCAGCAGACCACTCCAAAAGTGATGGCTGATGCCACCACCGTGTCATAGAATGACTTCAGCAGCGCCCCTTGTACACCAAAAGACCTGAGTCTCCTCAGCAGGAACAGCCTGCGCTGTCCCTTCTTGTAGAGTGCGTCAGTATTGTGTGACCAGTCTAGTTTATTGTTCAGATGAACACCCAGGTACTTATAGGATGTCACCATCTCGATGTCTGTTCCCTGTATATTTACTGGTGCTGTGAGGGGCTGCCCATGCCTGCGGCAGTCCACCACCAGCTCCTTAGTTTTCCTCGCGTTGATCTGGAGGCAGTTCTGATGGCACCAGTCCACGAAGTCCTGGATAAGCCCTCTGTACTCAGCTTCATCTCCATTGGAGATGAGGCCAACGATCGCAGAGTCATCAGAGAACTTCTGTAGATGGCAGTGTGTTGTGTTGTGTGAGAAGTCTGCAGTATAAAGAGTGAACAGGAAGGGAGCCAGCACCGTTCCCTGGGGGGCCCCCATGCTACTGGTGATCGTGTCGGACACACAGTCCCGGGTTCTTACAAACTGAGGCCGGTTCGTGAGGTAGTCCAGGATCCATGATGACAGGTGCTGGTCCACCCCTGCTCGCAGCAGCTTGTCCTTCAGGATCATCGGTTGGATGGTGTTGAAAGCACTGGAGAAGTCAAAGAACATGATCCTCACCATATTCCCGGGCTTCTCCAGGTGGGACAGAGAACGGTGAAGGAGGAAGATCACCGCATCCTCCACCCCAATGCCATGCTGGTAGGCGAACTGGAGTGGATCCATCGCTGGTTCCACCAGGGGGCGGAGGTGAGCAAGGAGCAGTCTCTCCAGGGTCTTCATCAAGTGGGACGTCAAGGCCACCGGTCTGTAGCTGTTCAGGTCTTTGGGGTGGGAAGTTTTTGGTACAGGTACCACACAAGATGTTTTCCACAGCTGTGGTACCCTCCCCAGTTTCAGGCTCATGTTGAAGATATACGTCACAATCCCACACAGCTGGTCTGCACAGGACTTGAGGAGCTTTGCGCTGATGCCGTCCGGTCCCGGCGCCTTCCTCGCTTTGATCTTCCTCAGCTCCGTCCTCACCTGGGTCTCGGTCAGGGTCAGGATGGGGGGCTGTGTGTTGGGAGTGGGGGGGTGTTGGTGGAGTGGGGAGTGGGCAGCAGGACTTGATTTCTTTAGAGGCAGCAGTGGTTGTTGTGCAGACAGGGGGGAGGGCGGTTGGTCAAATCTATTGAAAAACAGATTGAAAAACATGCATGGGTTATAGTCATTTACATGTAGTCTTGTAGCTGTAGTGAGCTTCTCTCGTAGTTGCCCTTGCATGGCCTCACAGCGAGCAATGAGTTCCTCTATGTCTGTTAGCCTAGCTGCCATTAGCATCCCACTTCTGACACCAGTGTAGCAAAGCAATCTGTGTGAGCCAAAAATAACCACGGCTGGAGGCCAATATTTGCTCTGGAACTTTGTTAGTCCAGGAAAGTGCCACTGTTGACCATGGCACATGCCTTACAGCTGTGAGAGACAAGAACAAGGCACAAATTCTGTACTATTAATCTCTCTCCCCCCTTCCTGACGCTCCACCTCCCTCTTCCCTGTGGTGCTTTTAAAGGTCCCTCAGAAAACACATAACTCTAAACAATGACCAATATCTGAACATGGTGAACACATCACATCAGACAGAACCCCACATGTCACAATATTCCAGTTAACTTGTGCATCTCAATGAATCTGCCTATCATTTTTAGGTTTGTTTTGCCACTAATGCAGACAACACAGACATGCTGCTAAGAGAGGAAACCACCCATTTATTGAAGAGGGTGCATTGGTCTATTGGTTGGACTGTTTGTACAGACATATGATCAGTGAACACCACAGGGACAGTGTTAAATCCCAAGCCATGCTGGAAAAAGGTTATTCAAGATTATTCTAAATGAATTTTGTCTTTGGAATAATGACTTGAAGATGTACAGGGGTGTGGAAAAGTATTTGTCCCCTTACTGATTTCTTATATTTTTGCACATTTGTTACACCTAAATGTTTCAGATCATCAAACAAATTTTAATATTAGACAAAGATAACCTGAGTAAATAAAAAAAAAATGCAGTTTTTAGATGATGATTTCATTTATTTAGGGAAAAAAAAGCTATCCAAACCTACCTGGTTGACTTTTGTGAAAAAATAATTGCCCCCTAAACCTTACAACTGGTTCTGCCACCATTGGTGCCAACAGCTGGCAATGAGTCGTTTACATCACTGTTGAGGAATTTTGACCCACTCTTCTGTGCAGAATTGTATAAATTCAGTCACATTGGAGGGCTTCATGCACTGATGGCCGGACACTCTCCTTCAGGATTTTTTGGTAGAGAGCAGAACTCATGGTTCTGTCAGTTAGGGCAAGTTGTCCAGGTCCTGAAGCAGCAAAGCAGCTCCAGACCATGACACTACCACCACCATATTTGACTGTTGATACCATGTTCTTTTTATGAAATTCTGTGTTAGTTTTATGCCAGATAAAACAGGACACATGCCTTCCAAACAGTTCAGCTTTTGTCTCGTCAGTCCCCAGAATATTTTCCCAAAAGTCTTGAGGATCATCTAGATGTTTTCTGGCAAATGTGAGATGAGTCTTTGTGTTCTTTTTGTCCAGCAGCGGTTTTTGTCTTGGAACTCTCCCATGGATGCCATTTTTGTCCAGTCTCTTTCTTATTCCATCGTGGACCAGTGTCCAAACTGAGGCAAGTGAGGCCTGCAGTTCTTTAGACGTTGTTCTGGGTTTTTGTTTCTCATCTGTTCTTGAATTTCTTTAGATCACAGTGGGATGTGTTGCTTTTTGAGATCTTTAAGCCTACTTCAGGTTGTCAGACAGGTTCTATTTAAGGCATTTCTTGATTCAACAGTTCATGATGTAACATGGTGTGTGGGGGGGATTACTTTTTCACATCGGGCCAGGTAGGTTTGGATAGTTTTTTTCCCCTTTAATAAATGAAATCATCATTTGAATACTGCACTTTGTATTTATTCAGGTTATCTTTGTCTGATATTAAAATTTGCTTGATGATCTGAAACTGAAGTGTGACAAATACGCAAAAATATAAGAAATCAGGAAGGGACAAATCCTTTTTCACAGCACTGTATGTCTTTTTTTAATATGCTTTCAAAAATTACAATGCACACAGGTTTCTCAGTCTTGGTTGCCTTTGAGCCTGTTATTGTTCTGGAGCATGAAGCAGTCATAGGGGCCTTTAAATGTCAGTATCACCTGACAAAGCAAGAACAGTCCCATCATACCAATTTTCCATCACTACTAGACCTCGCAGAACTTTTTGGCTGTGACTATTTTGAAAAGCTCAAGGTAAATTGCTTCCCTTTTTCCATTATGACCTATAAGAAAATTAAAAAAAAAATGCATGATGGCTCTTACATTTGTCGATAGGAAGAAACACAAATTACAGCTCTCATCACTTCATCATCATCATCATTCTATCACTCTATCACTCTATAAAAGCAAGAAATCTCTGTGTCTGTCTCTGTGTGTGTCGCGCTTCATAGTACATTATAGGACAGCCTATGATCTCTGCCTGAACATCATAGGATGTCCTATGAACTCAGGCATCATAGAACTCCAAGCCTGCCTGTATGATGTCATATACAGTGACATCAGGCAACATGTCTTTATGATGTCATCATAGGCCATCCTGCCTTCATGTCTTTATAATGGCATATACAGTGACATCAGGCAACATGTCTTTATGATGTCATATACATCAAGGCTGCCTTCATGTCTTGATGATGTCATATATAGTGAGTCCATGCCCGAAAGCCTCTATTTGCTCAGATCTATTTTCATGATCCTGCCCATGAACTGGAATTACGACACACCTATCCCTCAACCACTGGTCTCAAGAAGAAAAAGAAGAAGACCCACCAGATGGAGCGCAATAGAATGAGGAGAACTGCTGCACGTCAGAAAAGATGCCATGAAGATGAAACACCTGAGGTTCCAGCAGTACATCGCACCCGTCTGAGACAGGAGGACACCCTTCACCAGCATAGGGTACGACACACAAGGGATGCACAAACAGACAGGAAACATGTGGCAGTGCGCCATACATGTGCTGAGTCACTTGAAGCCCGAAACGCCCGCAAAGCGAGCAACACTGCACTCCAGGCAAGGCACAGACAAGCTGAGACCGAGGAGATGCGGAATAGTCGGCTGGCCAGGGACAGTGAATTCCATGCAAGGCACAGAGAAGCTGAGACCGAGGAGATGTGAGAAATCTCTGTGTCTGTGTGTGTGTGTGTGTGATGTTTATATGACATCAGGCATCACAGGACTCGTGATGCCATCATAAAGATATGATGTCTGTATGACGCAACATAGAGCACATGCGGAAGTTTGGGAGGGGAAATCTTTAATGAACGTCCATAGGGGATCCATAGGGGAGCTGTGGGCGTTCATAGCTATGCCATCACAGGCGCACACTGTGTTCCTATGATGTCACATGACCATATAAAAAGTTCTGAGCAACTCCTTTGAACAACTCCTTCACATCATAGGCACCCTGTGAGGTCAGAACACTCTTTTTAAAGGCATGCAGGAATGCTTGCTTACACTTGCTTTCTACGGGCATGCAGAAATACTTGCTTAACCATGTCAAAGATCAAAGGCAGGGATCACCATGGCACTGTTGCCATGGTAACAGTAACTTTCTACAGGCATGCAGAAATACAGTGATCCCTCGCTACTTCGCGCCTCACCTTTCGCGCCCTCAGTGCATCGCGGATTTTTCAAAAATGTTCATCAAAAATTCAAAATTGAGAAAAAATGGGCGGGCGCTAGCAGAAGGCAGGGAGACTACATTAGAACATCAGGTATCAACACGGAGAGCCCGCACAACTCAAAATCCACCTCTCTGTTCGCTGTTCTCGTGTTGGCTCGGCTCGGGAATCTCGCAAGCTGATTGACCAAGACGTTTTACCCAGCTTCTCTCCCTGCCGAGCGCCCATACCCAGCGAAGGAAGACCGCATTCATTGTTATTTATCGCTCATGTTGCTTAGTCTCGCCATGTGGAACTTTTCGCTGTTCTCTTGTGCCTTTTTGTGCAAAATGGTCTTCCCGTCGAGCCACTACGCCGCCTCCTGCAGCTTCTCCAGCTCTATCGGAAGCTGCCCTCTACGATGCTGCGCCTCTAGCACCTGACGATGAGGCATCACCTGAGGAGCAGTAAAGCTCTCATTAACCTGTGCAGTAAATCATCTTCATCTTGAGTTACGTATCTTGTTATAAGAATAAAAGAGTTCTAAAAACATATTTATGTACACTTTATTTACATCTACGTATGTATGTACACTTACACACACACACACACGTATCATATGAGAGAGAGAGTGAGAGAATGAACGTACGTATTATTTATGGGTGACGTCATTAGGGGTGACGCTACTTCGCGGTTTTTCACTTTTCGCGGTCGGTTCTGGAACCCATTAACCGCAGTAAGTGAGGGATCACTGTACTTGCTTATACTTGGTTTCTACGGGCATGCACGGGTGTGAATGGGCATGCACGGGTATGCACTAGTAATTGAAATGCTGGAAGTCCTTTCTGTAGTGGTGGAAGAGCCCATCCTCAAAGCAATACAGATCTCTGTGGCCATAGGCCTGGATGTTGATGAAAGCACAGACATCTCCACCATGAGGCAGTTGGATCTGCATCAGATATTAAAAAATATATATTTACAGTATATCAATGCCACTCTCATCTAGCACTGCAATAATCTATAACATAACTATTTTGTGTTTGCTGGGGTGGGTGGTTTTTTTTTTTTGTCATTTTCAGTTACACTGAACAAGAAGGTAAACTGTGGGACCTATTCCTCGACCTTGTGACAGTGCCTGACGGGACTGCAAACAGTATAGAGGTGGCAAGAAGTGCTCCAGAAAAAGAACATCCCTACCCACAAACTGTTTGGGTTGGGGACTGATGGAGCAGTTGTGATGACTAGTATGAGCAATAAAACAAAAAACAAAAACAATTTTATTTATATATCTAGATTTTTGCACCATATAGAATCCAGGGTTTCCTCTGGTAACATTTCTTGGTGGCGGCCCACCCCGCCAGAAATTTTACCACCACCCCAAGGCCATATGAATTTATTAAGAAAAATATATGAAGCACTGACTTTCCGCAAGCGCGCACATGAACAACGTGCGTGGCCGTCATCCGCGTGGAGTCTAGAAGCGCCCTGCTCACATGAGTTTTCCAGTCAGTCAGCAAACAGTGTCTCGCTAAGCGTGACTGTCCGACAGAAACATGAGTTTATTAAAGTAGGGGAGACCGGGTATGGTTGTAACATGGGGAGAGTTGTAACATCACCAATTCCACCAATCAGGGATAAGATAGGAATCATATGATCATTTCAGTATTTACCCACTTCCTCCCCGATCACACATGCTGATTGTCAAGGTTAGTGATGTTCGTTACCACTCATTTCCTTTGCGATCCGATACTGAGTAAAATTCAGGCTGGTATCGGCGATACCGATACCAATACCGATATTTTTTGCGACTACACCTAATATGTCTTTTAAATCTAAAAAAACGCATGACGCACTTACCCAGGCAGAAGAAAAAGTAGTCCCACCAACCGCGTGTTACTTAGACATCATCTCAATAGTTTAGTTACTTTTCACCGTGTTTCTGTTAAGGATATACTGTATGTATATATGTATACTCGCTGCTCTTATTTTTCTCTTGCCTTCTGATTATTGCTCTGAGTGTTGCTATTCCTGTGCTGTTGCAATCCTGGAATTTCCCCATTGTGGGACTAATAAAGGCTTATCTTATCTTATCTGATCTTATACCTTACCTCAAATGACTTAAGTATCAAAAGTATCGATATTTTGATTTGAGTATCGATTTTAGAGCATAAAGATCCAGTATCGGAGGTATCGATATTTCAGGATCGATCCGCACATCACTAGTCAAGGTTGGAAACGGGTGCATGCAGATTCTATCAAGAAAAAAAGGATTTTGAGGTAAGAAAGTAAATTATTTTACCAAGACTATATTTTGTTTAGTACCTATACTATTGTAGATAAAACCATGTGACTCATATGAGAATAAACTGTAGTTTCTCAGGCAAAATGTGATGCATTTTTCCCCTGCTAATTTCAAACCGCTAAGCTAATACAGCTAGCTAAACAATGGCAGACTGGGGTAGGGTAGGTTGTAACACATCTTTTAAAAGTGTTACAACCATCCCCTTCCATACAACTAACAACACTTTCTTGATTTTAATATTGTTACAGAATGCCTAGGCATTGGAAAAGAAAGACAGACAGAGGTGTGCCTGCAGATGTTTTAAAAAAAGCATCTGATGAGGTCACAAAGAAGGGCAAGTCAGTCAGATCAGTCGCAAAGGCACATGCAAAGGGTTAGGGTTAGGGTTAGGGTATTACTCTGTGACTATGCACCCTCCCAAGTCACTGACTGTCCAGACCCAGGTACCTCCTCTCCACCAACTCACCTGGCAAATTCCTCCTCTCCACCAACTCACCTGGCGACTTCCTCCTCTCCACCAACTCACCTGGCGACTTCCTCCTCTACTTCTACTCACTTGTCTCCACGTCAGGCGTTCAGTCCTTTGGCTGTACGACCATTTCCAAAAGCAGGGCCAAGGAAAACAACTGGCAGGATCAGGAAGAAGCAGCAGTCTGAAATACTCACTGATACACCAGTGAAGCAAGCATTGATGGAAGAAGAACAGAGAAGAAGCAAAAATGTAGGAAAGAGTAGGCCTATCTTAGGCAAGAATAAAGGCAAGGAAAAGAAAAGGGGAGACAGCCCACCAAGAAAAGGTTGAAAGCCAACGTTGAGGATTCTGAGGCCTCAGATGAGGAAACCTTATGTGTTGTCTGTATGGAGGCATTTGGAAGGTCGAAGCCAAAGGAAGTATGGGTAAAATGTGCCCTATGCAGTCTCTGGGCCCACCAAGCCTGCACTCCAGGGTTACAAACATTCATTTGTCAGCATTGTGACTCTGATTAAAAAAAAAATATATATATATAGGCTACACACACACACACACACACACACACACACTCCTGAGACAAACAAAGTGGATTTGAAAGTGGAGAGAGAGACATTGTTCTGGCTTGTTCTTTTATTTCAGTAAACCTCTTTTTGAAACATATCACATGGTGTGGTCTCTGTTTTTGCTTTTTTTGTCTAATTGTTACAACTTACCCCAGCATGCCTTACAACATACCCTGGTAGTGGGGTAGGTTGTAACAAAGGATCACCATGTATTTGACATCGCCTCATGAGGTCTGTGATATTCTTGCAGAGGTTTGAATTGGTGGCATTTGTAGTAAACAAATGTAGGTACCTTGTATTAAAGTTTGAGAACTCTAACTCAGAAATTCAGTGAGTTGAAGGTGCTTAAACAAAAAGTGTTACAACCATACCCGGTCTCCCCTACTTTAAATGTAAAAAAAAAAATCATAAGAGGTATGTAAACACGGGCGTTTATCATGGTTTAACCCACTGGAAACCGGGACAATAATGGAAGAGTCGCTTAGCTAAGAGATGTGGTTAGAATTCAAATGCAGCCGGCTTCATATGAAGGGAAAGGCGAGGGGGACTGATGAATTGCTGAGGATATATTTCATCAGCCACTACAATATTAAGTTATGTTCTGTAGGAACTGCAGGAATGAAGAGACTGGCAATTTCTCTCTTTTCTTGCATGAGCAGGCGTGCTGTTTTTATTCTCCAGAGGCAGTGACAAAAAGCAACAGCTGAAAACGCTAGCTCTAAACTGAGGCTGAAAATGCTAGCTCTAAACTGAGGTCCTTCAGCGGCTGCCTACAGAGGTGCCTGATGAGAAAGCCTGAGAGCACAACTATAACTGCCTAAGCAGATCATTTTGTACATTAACACATATTGTGCTGAATTATGTCTTTAGAGTCCGCTACAGTTCCCTGTTATGTACCTGGCACGTTAAGATGACCGAAATTCCCGACGTCAATGACTTTAATCCTTCAGCAGCCTTCAGACAAACTAAACGTGTCAACATTTGATTTCAAAATAAGGGAGATTTTTCCTTCTGTCTGGGTGGTGAGGAGATTTCTGGAAAAACAAACAAACAAACTATAAATATAAAAAAAAATATTATAACAGAAATAACATCCTTGCTCATTTAAGTTAATTTATTTCATTAAATACAATTTTATTAATATTTTTTCTTTGTAATCAGAGTTATTGTTCTGTTCTGACTGCAAAATTATGGTCAAAAATGTAAATTGTTATAAGGAAAAAGTAAAAAAAATTACCACAGTCTGTTTCAAATTTATCTAAAAAAAATCCAGCTAATTTTATTAAAAAAAAAACAGACAAAAATTAGACATAAAATAATCCACAAATCTATAATAAAGTTTCAAATGTACAATTAAAGTCAATTTTACTAGAGGAAATTACAAATTTGAGTAATATGGTTTCAACTTTAGATAAATTTACAGAGAAAAGTAGAAAACTACAAGAAAATTGTTATAAATTTTTGAGAAAAACTTCAACCCTTCAAGACTGAAGTCATTGCTCAAGTTTTTAAGTGGGTGCTCTTTGTACCTTTAACTCTACGAGAAATTTTTGGTTGTCTACTTTTAATTATTAATTTCAAAGCACTGCTTTAACATGAGTAGAATTTCTGATTACTATACCCACCTGATCATATAATTTAAGTATGCATGATTACATTACTATTATGAATGTTTCTTTCCCTTCCCTACTCTCTCAATGGAAAAAAGAAACACTAGAATAAAAATACAAAAAATACACATATTTTTGTCATTTATGTAAACCATGACAAAAAAAATCCTGCAGGACAAAACATGACAGTTGATATTTTCTAACCTGTTTGTATACCACCATAGACAGAGAGAGAACCTGAATTAGACAGGGCTCAGAGAGGGCAAGATGAGACAGAAGAGAGGAGCCAAGGAGAGGAAAGTGTTCAGGCTGTAACAATATGTGTGATTAATAATTATGATAAGGTATAAAAAAGATTTAATTTGTATAAATGTATTGGGACCTGAGATGAACTCTGGGTCCATACAAACAGAAAAAGTTAATAAATACTCATAGGGCACCAGTTCCTCTTTAAGGAGCACTTTAATCCTTAATTTCACTTTATACCTGTTTAATCACTCAATAAATTAATTAATAATCAGTCTCAAAATTTTAGTGAATTCGATACTGGGGACTTTGAAACCAGACTCGGAATGAAATAAATTCCCAACAACTTCTCTCATTTTCACGTATTTATTAAAGGGAATGATGATTAAAGTACATTGCAATGATTTCATTAACCATGAAATTAAACTTATAAATGATACATTAACAATGTGAACATTTGCAGAACCATGTTGAAAATATAAGCTGAATTTAGATCAGTTTGAAGTTAACAGATTATAGAAAACAGAACACAAATTTATGGGGAAAATTAAACTAATTATATGGAAAATTCTGGATTACTCTTAAGAAGATGAAAACAGGATTTTAAGGAAAAGAAGAGTTATGTTAACTGCTCTTTAATTTTGCATCTGATTAGATACTGAATTATTCTCAAATCTCAGACGTTTTATTCAGCAGATGAACAAGAAGAATGCAGCTCATGTGATCAGGTTGAAAATCCTTCTGCGTCGCCGTCTGGAAGTTTTCGATGTGGAAAAGTGCCAAAAGCCGGAATATTTGACCAGCAAATATTCCGTGATACGAGATGAGATTTGTATATTTGACCACAAGGGCTGCGGTCCAGCCCAAGACGTCTCCTTTTCGTGGCGTGTGGATTTCTTCAGCTGCGCTTCTTGGCCTTGGTGGATCCGCGGCCTCTCACGAGGGAATTCGAGAATAATTACATATCTAATCCAATAACAAAATTAAAAGACTTCTATGACTTCGTGGAGATGAACTTAGCTTCTAGTGTGGAGTTGGTCAATGAAATTAAAAATAAAGTCAAGATTAAAAATGGCGAGTTTAAAGAAAGTTTAACAGGAAAATGTTATAAAAATAAACATCTAGAAATGGAGTTTGACTCCAAATTTAGGATTTGAGCTCAGGGAAGAGAAAGATTAATTCCTAGACGTTTAAAGAGAAACAAAAAAACACGTGGGAGAAATGTCCTTTGTTCTCCCGTGGTGATCTGAAGTGCTGTTCTTCTGTGTAGTCATCTGGTGTGAAGGAAGACAAGACAAAGGGACCAAGAGCAGAGCCGAAAAGAGACAAAAGAGGAAAAAAAAATAGGGCGTCGTTCCCTTTTTATCTGGGGAGACTTTCGTGGGCCCCCGTGATTGACAGGAGCCCCCAGCCAACAGGCTTCCTTCGTGGGTGAGTTTTAAGAACTTTAGTCCAATAAACAAACAGGCTTTTGTCTGTAACAACCACAACACTGAAAGAGCTGTTGTCAAGCAGAGATTGGCCGCTGTCGGTCACATGATTTGAGAAACGTTTTGGCAAATCTTAACACTGGATATTCATCTATACGCTTATGTATAAAATCTAAGCTAGACCCTGGCTGTCCTTTTCCTGAGTGAAACAATGTCTTTAAGCTGAAGAATAATTTTTATTGATGAGCCAAAGTGAGATGATGCTACAAGGCAGAGGAAGGAGAGAAGGATAACACCACTAAAAAGTCTAAACACAGGATGTCTGGGTGGGACCCCAACTGGCTAAAATATTCCGGTATGCTTATCCCCCCCACCCCCACCTGGGAAAAATATGTTGCCACCGCGCCAAGGTCTTTAAGCCAGAGGAGACATCTGATACAAATACTGCAAGTATTTGCTTGATTAAACCAGGACGGCATCGTGGGCTTGCCAAACAGCTTCAGGATGCGTTCCCATAGATGGTGTCTGTTGCATGTGCTGCACACTGATTGGCACTGGCATGCAAAGATGCATCCAGCAATGTGCCATACAGGAATACATTTAGAGATTACCTGCAGCAGCTTCATATTTATTTCAGAAATAGCTGCAACAGGACTGCTGTTCTTCAAACAGCATCAAAGGTCTTAGGTGTTCCTGACTTGTCTGTGAAGGTAGGTTTAATTGAAGGTTTAATTGTCTAATAATCATTAGATTACATCTAATATATTACTATTTGTCCTGTAAATTAACCCTTATTGTTGTCATTTAGGAGGTCAAAGACACTCACTGGCTGTCCCAGCATCAGGCCATCATTAATTTACAACAGAATCTCAGAGCTGTATTGGCAGCATTAGCTGAGGAGGTGGAAGTAAACCGGTGCCCACTGGCAAAAGGGTTATATATGCGGCGGATGATAAAATAAAGGCAGCGATGTTGAGGTTTTAAGGAAGTTTATTAATCATACCGCCGTCACAAGCTCCTCTCCCGGCGCCGTGTGTGCGCGCCGGGAGCGAGCCCACGGCTCTCAGAGAAGAGGGACACAATGTCTGTGTCCAGCAGCAGCTGTTGTAGAAGTGAGAATTGAGAGTTGAGAAGTGAGAGAATGAGAGGATGAACATGAGATTCAGACAGCTTATATACTCAGCTACAACAATACATCAAAGCATTCACATGGGTCGATATGAGCATTTGCATATGAGAGGCACAGACAGGATGCATGAACACAATGCATGGATGGCACATTAACCTCACAGCAGTGAAATGCATAAATGGCAGATTAGATCACAGCATGCAGCGGAAAAAACCCAGGAGTAGCGAGCTGTCTGTCCCTGTGTGTTGTGGGGGTTTTCCCAAACCGCCACAGCTCCCCCCCAGAGGGCTCGGCGGGTGGCCGAGACCTCGATAGTGCAGCTTGGGCAGCGAGCAGGGAAAAGCTCTGTGCAGGAGGGGGTGGAGGGGGGTGGGGGGTAGTAAAAGCCGGCCGGAGACGATGAAAACGTCCGGGCCGCGCAAAAATTGCTTGTGGGTCCGCGATGTCGAAGGGCTGTCCCGTTGAACATGCAGAGGTCCACAAGAAGAAAAATTAGTCACTGGCTCCTCCCGCGATTAAGTCCTGCAAGGATTAATAGCGGCCATGAAGAAAAGACGAGGCTGCGTGGTGGCTGTAATGAGAGCAGAGGGACTGGCGTGTTGACTTTAGGTTCAGGCGTAACCCTAAAGCCTCGGGAACCGCAGACAGCTGAATTCCCCTTGTGCCGTGGCTAAGACCATAAAATCCAGTGAGCAAGCTGCGTGCCTCAGGTGAACGAGCAAGCCTGAAGGGTCAGTGTGCAGCAGAAGGAAGGCGGTCAGAAAAGCCGTATTTGTCCCGTGCGTGGTGTGCGCCGTCCTCGTAACTCCCCGGTGCGTGCGCCGGGGTTCCGTGATGGGTGGGCCAGCTGGAGAGGAGAACCAGGGTCAGGGAGGTTGATCATCCCTGTTCAGTGTGTTGGAGCGGTGAAGGGAAGTAGACGCTCTGTCACTCGCTCGGTCATGGTGCGTTCAGGTCCACGTGTGCTCCGTCGGCCATGGGGATCGCCGTCGTGGAGAGGGGACGAGGTGCATGCGCTCTCTTGTGGAGGAGCTGTGAGCGCGGCCGGTCCAGCGTGGATGTGCCGATCTAGGCGTGCAGATCTCACCATGAAACGTTGCTCAGCTTTCCCGGTCGTGGGTGTTCTCCGGGGAGTTTCGCCTGGAAACTCCGCGTTGAGGTCTCCCTGAAGCAGAAGGGAGGGCAGATCAGTCAGGCTGCCGCGTTCGCTTGTTGTCGGAGAATCACCGCCGGGTGTTGCGTTCGCTGGCAGCGTGTTCGTTTCAGCGTGTTCGTTTCAGCGTCGGGTCACCAGTGCGGCGGATGATAAAATAAAGGCAGCGATGCTGAGGTTTTAAGGAAGTTTACTAATCATACCGCCGTCACGAGCTCCTCTCCCGGCGCCGTGCGTGCGCGTCGGGAGCAAGCCCACGGCTCTCAGAGAAGAGGGACACAATGTCTGTGTCCAGCAGCAGCCGTTGTAGAAGTGAGAATTGAGAGTTGAGAAGTGAGAGAATGAGAGGATGAACATGAGATTCAGACAGCTTATATACTCAGCTACAACAATACATCAAAGCATTCACATGGGTCGATATGAGCATTTGCATATGAGAGGCACAGACAGGATGCATGAACACAATGCATGGATGGCACATTAACCTCACAGCAGTGAAATGCATAAATGGCAGATTAGATCACAGCATGCAGCGGAAAAAACCCAGGAGTAGCGAGCTGTCTGTCCCTGTGTGTTGTGGGGGTTTTCCCAAACTGCCACAATATAGTTTTTTGCCACTTAACAATTTGTGTCAGCTGTGTATATGTAAGCTGATGTACTGCCCCACCTGTCACAGTTCTCCAAGATTTTTCAGAAAGAGCAAATAAACTTTCTTTCTATTGAACATCAGGTAAGCATACAACATTTTTAAGTACCATGAACAATATTTAAATATACCATGAACAATATTTAAATATACCATGAACAATATTTAAAGTTTAGTGAAATTTATTGTTAAAAGTATGCAACTGTCAAGACAAAACACAATAAAAAAAAAAAATCTTGTTCTAGGTCCCTGTCACTGTTGAAACTTTAAAAGCCATAAAAGATGCAGGTGATTCCCAGCCTCCTGGCTCGTTTTTGGGAAAATTACACCAGGACCTAGATGATCCCAGAGGTCTTGGTGCATTTAGCATCAGAGATGAAGAGGAGAGAGGGAGGAGAGGACAAGAACACCAACAGGGAAGGGTGACTAGCAAGCAGCTCTGGGCGACATTCAGGGAGCAAGTAAGATATTCCAATTTCATTATAAGGTGTGTGTGTGTGTGTGTGTGTGTGTGTGTGTGTGTGTGTAAATTTAATCAACCTCATCGCTCACTGCGTATTTGAAAATGTTTTCTGTCTTTTCTTTGTTCATCAAGCTTTCTGGAGTTACCTGATTTCTCAAACTGTTATGTAAACAGAGTAATCCGATTACCTTTATTAGTTGAAGGCCATTATCGGTTTATGAGAAAACGGATTAACACACTTCGTTTATTTCTCCAATAAACCGTTTACTCAGTGTATGTAAACATCATAAGCTGTTTATTACCTTTATAGTTTACTCCAGTAATCAATTTACTAGTGACCATGTAAACTGGATCACTGATGGTCTTGTAAAGAGCCTTGTCTGCAGGTTTCAACATCTTGGAATTTTAGTAGCTTTCAGTGTGCTGGGACCTCAGGCCTTAAGGGCAAATCAAGATGTAAATGTAACTAAATTGAAGACACTGGCAAAGTATGATAATGTGCTACAGGAGTGAACCTCTTTCAAGCACCACTTGCTGACTGGAGCATTCAAGGTCTGACAGACTTTTTTAAACAATTTTTTTTTAGGAATGTTGGAATATTTGTACGGATTTTGAATCACAACTGGTGTATCCATGTGTGTATAGGAAATGGATCAGCAGTCAATTATGACTAAGTTGTCCTGTCAAAATGATGAGTGGGGCCAGCTACTCATCCTTCAGTCAGCTAGCAGCTATTGCACTCACAGTGCCCGTTTCTTGTGTAAATTGTGAGAGGGATTTTTCCGCTATGAATAGGGTAAGGGAAATGGAATGTCCAATATGTAAAACTCTTCTTCCACCATGTGACATTATTCTTTGTGCTTATAGGTAAAGACAGATCTAAGGAACCAATTGCAAGATGGGCACCTTGCAGCATGCATGCAGCTGTCCATTAAAGATCCTGGCACGGTGGCAACACATTTTTCCAGGGATTGGGGGGCAACCATGTCAGAAAACACAGTATTGTAGGATGCCATGTATTTTAATTTTTTTAGTGACAACACATTTTGCAGGAATGTTTGCTGCATTTCCCTCTTCTGGGATTTTGGTAGAAGACTTCAAAGGCTCTTTGATATGGAAAGTCCTTTGGAGGAAGCCCATTAAGTGAGAGGAAAAATTGAGTTAGTCTCCAATAGTCTCCAAGTTGTAGCTACACAGCTGATAGACTATTTACAAGACAGTCAACTTCTTCATCCACATCAATTTGGTTTTAGACCAGGATACTCAACAGAAACAGCAAATTGTTGCCTTATTGAAAATGTCAAACAGTCCTTTGACAGAAATAATGTGGTAGGGGCTGTTTTTCTAGATCTCAAAAAGGCTTTCGATACTGTAAACCACAGTTTGCTTTTATCCAAAATGGTATCTTTTAACTTCTCTCCAGATACATTAGAATGGTTTGTATCTTATCTCCAGAATAGAGAACAGTGTGTAAAAGTTCGCCAGGATAAATCCTTATTTTTAAACAACCGTATGGGTATCCCACAAGGGTCCATTCTTGGTCCTTTACTTTTCAGCATTTTTATTAATGACTTGCCGCTACACTGCTCAGCTGCAACATGTCAACTTTATGCAGATGATGCAGTTATTTACACAGCTGCCAAGACTCCAGCACAGGCTGCAGATGTACTGTCTACAAGTATGGTTGATGTCCAAGAGTGGCTCTTCCAGAACCATCTATTGCTGAACCTTCAGAAAACAGTTTCAATGTGCTTTTCAATCAAAAAATGTAACCTGCAACGTTTTAAAGTTAATATACATGATCAAGACATCAGTTTAGTTACAGAATTCAAATACCTTGGCATTGTACTAGATCCTCAATTCAAATTTAATCTTCATATAAAGAAAATTTCTAAAACAGTAAAAAAAAAAATCTGAACTGCTTTAAATCAATTAGATATTACATACCATACCAAGCAGCTGTACTGTATATGCATTCTATGGTTTTTTCTCATATATCATACTGTTTGACAGTCTGGGCTCAAGCAGCCCCTTCCACAATAAAACATATACAGTAGGTTCATTATATAATCAAACTCTAAAAATCTTGGATAAAAAGCCCATTAGGTGGCATCACTGTTATATTTTTAAAAAATACAATCTATTGAGTTTTGAGAGTTTCATTGACCTCTGTTTTCTGAAATTAATTTTCAAATGTTTCCATAAATCAGCGCCTGAGCCACTTGCTGGTTTCATCCAAAGACAGGACAGCAGCAGAGCCACCAGGAGTTCTGTTAACAATAACTGTCAAATATTCCACCGCAGAACCACATTTGGACAAACAGCTTTCTCTATAAAGGGCAGTCATATCTGGAACACAATGCCAAATGAAATTAAAATAATAACGGACTTTAAAACATTCACTACAAAGGTTAAAAACTGGCTGAAAAATAAACAAGAATGTACCCATGTATGAAATGATTGTCTGCAGGGTGAGAGTGAATGAAGGGAAGGAAGGAATGTGTTTGTTTATAGTGAGTGACGAAGGGAGGGAGGCCTGAAATAGGCAAATGTGAATCAGGTTTTTATATTGTGTCTTTATAATCTTTTTTGCAGTGATGTATGTGGTTATTGTTTATTCTGTTTTCATTTTTTCTTTTCCTTATCCTTCTTTCTTTTTACTTGTTTCTTCTTTCTAAAGCCCATCCAGGGACAAGAGTTGCAAATTAGCTAATAGCTATACACTCTTTGTGCAACACATTAGATTGATTGTCATTTGATTAATTGTTTATGTTTATTGCACTGTCCCTGTCAAATAAAAACTATCCAATCCAATCCAATATTATCCCCTCTCAACCCATCATTACTACTTGCCCCGGCTGGTGCATCTCCCTTCACCACACTACACAGGAGGAAGCGCACTCACCAGTTCAGGATGGCAACATCGGCATACATCTGAGGTTATCTGCTGCACAGATGGCGTCACCCATCACCAACTGTAAGAAGGGTGAAGGGGTGAATTGGGACACACCATAACTACAGTGGTGTGAAAAAATGTTTGCCCCCTGCCTGATTTCTCATTTTTTTTGTATGCCACACTTAAATGTTTCAGATCATCAAACAAATTTAAATAATAGACAAAGATAACACAAGTAAACACAAAATGCAGTTTTTAAATGAAGGTGTTTATTATTAAGCGAAAAAAATCCAAACCTACATGGCCCTGTGTGGAAAAAGTGATTGCCCCCTAAACCTAATAACTGGTTGGGCCACCCTTAGCAGCAACAACTGCAATCAAGCATTTGCGATAACTGGCAGTGAGTCTTTTATAGTGCTTTGGAGGAATTTTGGCCCACTCATCTTTGCAGAATTGTTGTAATTCAGCCACATTGGAGGATTTTCGAGCATGAACCACCTTTTTAAGGTCATGCCACAGCATCTCAATCAGATTCAGGTCAGGACCTTGACTAGGCCATGCCAAAGTCTTCATTTTGTTTTTCTTAAATCGTTCAGAGGTGGACTTCCTGGTGTGTTTTGGATCATTGTCCTGCTGCAGAACCCAAGTGCGCTTCAGCTTGAGGTCACAAACAGATGGCCGGACATTCTCCTTCAGGATTTTTTGGTAGACAGCAGAATTCATGGTTCCATTTACCACAGCAAGTCTTCCAGGTCCTGAGGCAGCAAAACAGCCCTAGACCATCACACTACCACCACCATATTTCACTGTTGGTATGATGTTCCTTTTCTAAAATGCTGTGTTACTTTTACGCTGGCTATAATGGGACACACACCTTCCAAAAAGTTTAACTTTTGTCTTGTCAGTCCACAGAGTATCTTTCCAAAAGTCTTGGGGATCATCAAGATGTTTTCTGGCAAAACTGAGATGAGCCTTCATGTTCTTTTTGCTCAGCAATGGTTTTTGTCTTGGAACTCTGCCATGCAGGCCATTTTTGCCCAGTCTCTTTCTTATGGTGGAGTCATGAACACAGAGTGTCGTCGCTACATTCTTGGAGTAATTTTGGTCGTCCGACCACTCCTGGGAAAGTTCACCACTGTTCAATGTTTTTGCCATTTGTGGATAAGAACTCTCACTGTGATTCACTGGAGTCCCGAAGCTTTAGAAATGGCTTTATAACCTTTTTCAGACTGAAAGATCTCAATTACTTTGTTTCTCATTTGTTCCTTAATTTCTTTGGACCACAGCATGATGCCTAGTTTTTGAGGATCTTTTGGTCTACTTCACTGTGTGAAATAGGTCCTATTTAAGCGATTTCTTGATTGAGAACAGGTGTGGCAGTAATCAGGCCTGGGTGTGGCTAGAGAAACTGAATTCAGTTTTCCAAATACACACGTGGACAAAATTGTTGGTACCACTCTGTTAATGAAAGAAAAACCCACAATGGTCACAGAAATAGCTTGAATCTGACAAAATTGGTATTAAATAAAAATTCTATGAAAATTAACCAATGAAAATCAGACAATGCTTTTGAATTATGGTTCAACAGAATTATTTTAAAAAACAAACTCATGAAACAGGCCTGGACAAAAATGATGGTACCATTAACTTAATATTTTGTTGCACAACCTTTTGAGGTAATCACTGCAATCAAACAATTTCTGTAACTGTCAATGACACTTCTGCACCTCTCAGCAGGTATTTTGGCCCACTCCTCATGTGCCTTCTCCAGACGGCATGTTTCAGCTCCTTTCACAGATGTTCAATAGGATTTAGATCAGGGCTCATAGAAGGCCACTTTAGAATAGTCCAATGTTTCGCTCTTAGCCATTCTTGGGTGTTTTTAGCTGTGTGTTTTGGGTCATTATCTTGTTGCAAAACCCATGACCTGCGACTGAGACCAAGCTGTCTGACACTGGGCAGCACATTTCTCTCTAGAATACCTTGATAGTCTTGAGATTTCATTGTACCCTGCACAGATTCAAGACACCCTGTGCCAGATGCAGCAAAGCAGCCCCAGAACATAACAGAACCTCCTCCATGTTTCACAGTAGGGACAGTGTTCTTTTCTTGGTATGCTTCATTTTTGCGTCTGTGAACATAGAGCTGATGTGCCTTGCCAAAAAGTTCCAGTTTTGTCTCGTCTGTCCATAGGACATTCTCCCAGAAGCTTTGTGGCTTGTCAACACGCAGTTTGGCAAATTCCAGTCTAGCTTTTTTATGATTTGTTTTCAACAGTGGTGTCTTCCTTGGTGGTCTCCCATGAAGTCCACTTTGGCTCAAACAACGACGAATGGTGCGATCTGACACTGATGTACCTTGACCTTGGAGCTCACCATGAATGTGTTTAGAGGTTGTTCTGGGCTCTTTTGTTACCATTTGTATTATCCGTCTCCTCCTGCAGCCACATCCAGGGAGGTTGGCTACAGTCCCGTGGATCTTAAATTTCTGAATAATATGTGCAACTGTAGTCACAGGAACATCAAGCTGGTTGGAGATGGTCTTATAGCCTTTACCGTTAACATGCTTGTCTATAATTTTCTTTCTAATCTCCTGAGACAACTCCCTACTTTGCTTCCTCTGGTCCATGTTTGGTGTGGTACACACCATGTCACCAAACAGCACAGTGACTACTTGTCACCCTTTAAATAGGCCGACTGACTGATTACAAGTTTGTAGACACCTGTGATGTTAATTAGAGGACACATCTTGGTTGAACATGTCCCTATGGTCACATTATTTTCAATCTTTTCTAGGGGTACCATCATTTTTGTCCATGCCTGTTTCATGAGTTTATTTTTTAAAGTAATTCTGTTGAACCCCAATTCAAAAGCATTGTCTGATTTTCATTGGTTAATTTTCATATAATTTTTATTTATCACCACTTTTGTCAGATTCAAGTTATTTCTGTGACCATTGTGGGTTTTTCTTTCATTAACAGAGGGGTACCAACAATTTTGTCCACGGCTGTACGTGATAAACCACAGTTAATTTATATTTTAACAGGGGGGCAGACTTTTTCACACAGGGCCATGTAGGTTTGGATTTTTTTTTACCCTTAATAATAAACACCTTCATTTAAAAACTGCATTTTGTGTTTACTTGTATTATTTTTGTCTAATATTTAAATTTGTTTGATAATCTGAAACATTTAAGTGTGACAAACATACAAAAAAAAATGAGAACTCAGAAAGTGGGCAAACACTTTTTCACACCACTGTATTTAGATTGCAAGCTCCTTCTTGTTCCTTCTTTTGAAGGGTGCTGAGTAGATATGAAAGCTGCACTAACTTGAAACTTTTCCATTAAGTGAAATTTATTCAAAATCAATATACAATTAAGACAGTTTTCTTCATTTTAGTTTTGACCAACTTCTTAAAATAAGTTATCAACTAACCAACATATCCAGATAATAAACTTAACATTTTATGTTCTAAAAGCTCTTGAATTTAGGTTTCACTTACTAACCCCATCTACACACTTTCTACACACAAAGACTTATTACACTCTCAGACAAACAAACCATGCAGTGCAGTCATGGCTGAGCTAACAAAGAAACTAGCCTGGGTTCTTGGGAGATGAACTGGAGCTGATAAATTTAGCAAAAACACAACTCCCCTTAGGCTACTACATATACACACACTTGCTCTGTGTGTAAGAGAGGGGGAGTGTGTGTGTGTGTGTGTGTGTGTGTGTGTGTGTGTGTGTGTGTGTGTGTGTGTGAGTCAGTAGGACTACACATCTTGGGTGTCACGTGTGCCCATTCTCTCTCTCTCTCTTGCTCTCTCTATTTGTGTGTGTGAGTGAACAACTGCGGTAGATGTGTGTCACAAAGAGATAAATAAAAGAAGAAAAGAAGCAATGTACACAGTGAGAATGGAGGATGAGGAAAAGAAGTTTCCCAATATGTGAGACAGCAAAAAACAGGACAACATCATCTCCTGCTGCTGTTTCGGCTGGTCACCCTGATGACCGTATTTCAGCAAGAAGCGCTGGCTTGGCAGATTTACACCAGATTATTTTTAGCTCAACCAATTAACAAAGCGGAGGAGATGTGATCAGCACATCAGTGGTGATTATACCTATTGTTAATATGGGAATGGAGAGCTGAATTTGTGCTGTGGTCATAATTTCATTTCCTCCTTCATAGTGGAATTTATTCAAAGGCTCCATGGGAAACTGGGCATTTCTGTAATTTAACAAAATGTTCAGATTACTTTTACCCACATTTTTTCCTCCTTTTTTACCCACAAAAAACTGCTAAAATAGACTTGAAACATTCTGCAAGACAATGTGGGAGAATGAAGGAAAAAGGCCTTCTCAGAGGACACCAAGAAGTTCAAGTGGAGCCAAATATTTTGAAGAAGCAGGTGAAGACAAGACATTGGGCATCATGCAAGAACTGTTAGTGCAACCGATTTATTTGTATACCTGACATGAGATCAATTACCATGAATCTGTGTGATTCACCAACCTGTTAGTATCTTGAAATTTAGTACATTTACTAATAAAATTTAGGAGTGGTCCATATCAGTTGTAAAGGTGCGTTCACACCAAACGAGGACGGGCGAATTTTTCGCGTGGCACGACTACATTATAACTCAAAGTAAACACGCGAACAGACCTGAATCCCCCTTCTGAGTGAAATGCAGACAGGCGAAACTTCTTTTAAAACTTCTGCAGCTGTGTTCAACCTGCTTTGGAAATTCCCCAAATAACGTTATGCTTATGTTTACATTATCCGACCGCAGGCTCACCTGAAAATGTTGTCTCAAGCCTCCAAAAGTTCACAAGATGAGGGGTGTTTACGTTGCTAGCTTGCTAGCTTGTCCGTGACAGGAAACCGTGGGTAAATAATGACATCCCGATTCAGCTGAAGGGCTCCCGGTCCTCCTAAGCCTCCAGGTGAATGAGTCAAATTTTCAAACTAGTTTACTCTAGGGCGCATGCGCACGCAGCGACTGGCAGCGGGTGAAAAAAGTTCTACGTCTGTGTCTCTGTTTTTATGCACTTTAAGGTGTTTTAACGTGATTCTCTGTGCTGTTTATGTCCTTGAATGTTTGTGGACTATATAACGAAGAGCTCCCTGGTTCCATCAGTATGGATTTCCTTTTTGTTTTTGCACTGTCGTTTCTTTCTTACCGGCCCTTTGTCTTGGAGGTAAGCGCGATCGCGATCATGCCAGGAAGGACGCAGTATTCCAGAGACATGTTACTGCATTTAAACATGGATAATGCAGCATCTGTGTTTGAGTCTGTGCCGCAACTGCCAGACTTTATTTTAAGAGATTTTCATGGACACAGCGATGGAAAGCGAGACAAGAGGAAGAAACGCGGAAAGCGTGGAGGCGTAAGATTAAACCTGAGGAGGCGTCAGCTTAACCGCATTCCTCTTCCTTCCATTATTATGGGGAACGTACAATCCCTGAGAAATAAAGTGGATGAAATTCAAGGAAATGTACGATATCAGAAGGACTTCAAGAACTGCTGTGTCATGGCTTACACGGAGACGTGGCTTACGGCGCATGACCGGGACCTGGACCTGTGTATTGACGGCTTTGGAGCCCCACTTCGCTCGGATCGGCAGGAAGAGGTACTGGGGAAACGTCGGGGGGCAGCGTATGTTTATATATTAATAAACAGTACTGTACATCTGTCACAGTCAGAGAGCACATCTGTACACCAGATGTGGAGCTTCTGTCCGTATCGCTACGCCCCTTTTATCTGCCCCGCGAGTTCCCCCAACTTTTCATAACGACTGTGTACATTCACCCGAGGGCGGATGCTGACTTCGCCTCCAGCATCGTCTTTGATGTGGTACATCGGTTGCAGTCGATTTCCCCAGAGGCTCCAAATTTTATCCTTGGGGATTTTAACCATGTTTCTTTAAAGAAGACACTTAAAAACTTTTATCAGTATGTCTCCTGCCCAACCAGGCGAAAAAAGACATTGGACCTGTGCTATGGATCCATAGAGAGGACCTATAAATCTATTCCCCTTCCTCCATTAGGATCCTCAGATCACAACTGTGTACATTTGCTGCCCACATATAAAACTGCTCTCAGAAGAGACAAGGTGAAGACCAGAGACATAAATGTGTGGACAGAGGATTCAGTGCACTGCCTTCAGGAATGCTTTAACTGTATAGACTGGGAAGTGTTCACACTGTCCTGCGGAGATGATTTGGACTCTTTAGTGGACGTGACATGCTGTTACATGGCTTTCTGCAGAGATATGATAGTTCCACGTAAACGTGTCAAAATATATCCCAACAACAAGCCATGGGTTACAAAATCAGTTAAATCCTGCTTACAGAGGAAAGCACTTGCCTTTAAACAGGGGGTTGTTTCTGAGCTACAGGTTGCCACAAAAGAGCTGAAGGCTGAAATTTTAAGAGCAAAACAGAATTATAAATCAGAGTTGGAAAGCAAGATGGTAACAAAGAAACTTGGTTCAGCCTGGGCCAGTATGAAAACTATTGCAGGCCTTCAGAGCACAGAGCGCAGTAATCGTGTGTTTTTAGATGGTTTTAATTCAGACACAGAGCTGGCTAATGCTCTTGATTGTTTTTATGGTCGTTTTGACTCCTTTGATTTTAGCACAGAAACCTAAGATTTGAAACAGAAACTCAAAGACAATCAGCACTTTAATATTGAGGAGCAGGATGTTAAAAGGGCGTTCTATGCTGTAAAAGTGAACAAAAGTCAGGGCCCTGATAATATATGTGGGCGATTGGTAAAGTCCTGTGCACATGAATTGAGTCCTGTATTTCACTACATTTTCAATAAGTCCTTACAGACACAACATGTGCCTAAGATCTGGAAAGATGCTGTGGTTGTCCCCGTTCCAAAATCCAGCTGTCCTAAAACGGTAAATGATTTTAGACCAGTTTTTTTTACTTCAATTTCAATTAAAATTTTTGAAAAACTGGTCAGATTTGAGGTCCTAAAGCAGACTGAACATGCATTGGATCCTTTGCAGTTTGCCTATAGGCCTCACAGAGGAGTGGAGGATGCCACTGTCACTCTGTTAAACATGCTTTTTGAACATCTGGATTTTAATGGGACACACGCCAGGCTTTTATTTGTAGACTTTTCTTCAGCCTTTAATACAATCCAACCTCATATTTTAGTTGAACAGCTCCTGCAACAATTTGATTTGAGTAATAATCTGGTGGGTTGGATTCTGGATTTTTTAACCAACAGGATACAGAGAGTAAGGGTCAATGGTACATTGTCTGACCAAAAGTGTTCTTCTACTGGCTCTCCGCAGGGGTGTGTGTTGTCACCACTACTGTTCATCCTGTACACAAACATGTGTCAGAGCAGACATGACAACAGACACATTATAAAGTATGCTGATGATTCAGTTGTTGTCAGTCTCCTCCAGGATGGTGAGAGTGGCCACGGCCCAGTAGTTGATGATTTTGTTCACTGGTGTGAGGATTCCTACCTGCAGCTGAATATGACAAAAACTAAAGATATGATTATTGACTTTAGGAGGAAAACTCCCAGGCACGAAGTCACTGTACTAAAAGGCCAGACCACTGAATGTGTACAATCCTACAAATATCTTGGGACGATTATTGATAGTAATTTAAACTTTGAAGAGAACTATGAAAGGGTGTGCAAAAAGGGTCAGTAACATTTGTATTGTTTAAGTAAACTTGCACACTTCCGAACTGACCGAACCATAATGACAATGTTTTATCGGGCTTTTATTGAATCTGTTTTATCCTTTTCTTTAGTGTCATGGTTTGGTCAGATAAAACTGAAACAGAGGAAATCCTTGGATCAGATAGTTAGATGGTCCAGTCATTTGCTTGGTGAGTCACAGCTGAGCCTGACATCCCTGTACACCAGACAGGTACAGAGGATTGCTACCTCCATTTTAAATGAAGACTCCCACCCTTTGCACTGCCACTTTCAGCTTCTTCCCTCCAGACGGTGGTTTGCTGTCCCAAAAAGTAAAACCCAGCGCTACAAACACAGCTTTGTTCCTGCTGCTGTTAAAGAGTTGAACAAGACGTAACAATATATTGCACATAAGTTAGTTACCTATTTATTAATTTTATTTTATATTTACTTATTTTTGTAGGTTTTTTATTTGGGTTCTAAATCTTTTATTGGGTTTTAGACTTTTGAGTTTTTAACCTCTTTGACTAGTCTTTAACTTTTTAACATGGCCCTTCTCTCTTATCTCCTTGTTTTTTTTTTGTTTGTTTTTTTTCTCTTTTCTCTTTGTCTTATGTCCTGATTGGTGGAGCCTTGAGTACTTTTATCATGTTTATAGTCATCTTCATGTGTGCCTGTGTTTGTGTTCATGTTGAATGTAATTGTGGTTTGTAAATATGGATGTCACCTGACTGCAAAACAAATCTACCTACGGGTACAAATAAAGTAACCTGAACCTGAACCTGAACTCTGCAATGGTGATACCTTTACTCCGGTGACGGCAGAATCTCAAAGCTAGCAGCTAGCTAGCTAGCTAGCCTGGGACGTGAACGCGCGACTGTGCAAATTCGCATGAACTCTCGTCTTCCCATTCACTTTGTATGGATTCATGCTGCCCGTTCGTGTTTGGTCTGAACGCATCTTAAGAGTTTTGTGTTAATTGTCTGCTGTTATTCTTTCTTTCAAAGGTCTTTTTATTATTATTAATTGAAGTATCAATACAATACAAAGTATTAGAAATTTTCATTTTTGTTTCAACCAAACAGTAAAAAACTAGAACTTAAAGCCAACAAATGTAAATGCTTCAAAGCACAAAAACCTTTAAATAAACAATAAAAAAAAAAAAAAAAAAAAATACAAAGAAAAATTATGTGTGTGAAATGGGGTTGGGGTAAAGGGGATATGAGCTACTCAGAAACTATAATCGTGGGTCTTTCAAAGAAATCAAGAAACGGGCGCCATAATTTATAGAATTTGTTTTCAGAGCCACAGACTGTATATCTGATTTTTTCTAAATCCAAACAGGACATTATATCTTTTATCCACTGTAAATGTGAAGGGGGTGAAGAGTCTTTCCACTTCAGTAATACAGCACGTCTGGCCAATAATAATGAAAATTTGAATACTTTTAATTTGGAACTTGGCAAGACAAGTTCTGGAGCCACACCAAAAATGGCGCATAATGGATCAGGTTTAATTTGATATTGCAGGACTTCAGACATAGTGATAAAAACAGAATGCCAAAAATTCATCAATGCCGGGCAGGACCAATACATGTGAAGCAAAGTGCCAGGAGCGACTGCGCAGGATGATCTCTGTCACACTGGTGCCGTGACCCGGATGGGAGTGAGGTTTAAGGGGGAGAGTGTAACGGATGCCAACTAGTACTGTTCGGCGTAGAACGTTAGTAAAACCTCCCTCCCAAAGCCTCATACAGTATCGGTAGCGCTGAGCTATCGGTCGGACCTTTAGCTCAGCGCGATCGTGCTGTGTCTCCCATGCTCGAACTGTGTTAGTTGACGCCAAGGTCGCGGGTTCGTGTCCCGTGTGGGGCGAACTGCGCAGGATGATCTCTGTCACACTACCACACTTTTCACAAGTTGGGTCTATATCCGAGTAAATACGTGCTAACTTAACCTTGGACAGGTGCATCCGGTGTACAATCTTAAATTGAATAAGAGCGTGACGAGCACACATTGATACAGTGTGAACCTGGCCAAGAATAGAGTCCCACAGTTCATCAGTAAAAGTAAAATTAAGATCTTGTTCCCAGTTCAATTTGATAGCGGCCAGAGAAGAAGATTGTAAATTTGAAATTAAATTATATAAAACTGACATTACCCCCTTAGAAGTTGGTTTAACTAATAAAAAATCATCTAGAGGATTATCAGAAGGTTTTTGAGGGAATTGTTTTGTCATGGTTTGCACATAATGTCTGACCTGGAGGAAGCGGAAAAAGTGTGTAGAAGTGATGTCGAATTTGGTGGAAAGTTGAGAAAAACTTGCAAATTGACCATCAAAATATAAATCCGCAAAAGATTTTAAACCTTTTCTGTGCCATATATGAAATGCACTATCAATAGTTGATGGGGTAAATAAATGATTTGCGGCAATTGGACTTCTAATGGAAAAAAACTGAAGACCGAAATTTTTCCTGAATTGAGACCAAATTCTAAGAGACTGACGAACTACTTTATTATTACCCAGTGTAGACAAAGCAAGGGGAAGTGGTGTCTGCTGTTATTCTAACCTTAGTTTCCACTAAATGGCTCTATATTTTTTGTCTCAGTCAAGTATAAGAGTGTAAACCCTATAATAACTAGATGACAAGATTTTATACTTTGAAGTTATAATTAAATTAAAGTAATCAAAATAATTTCAAACACTATAATTGCATCAACATCCAAATCATATCAGATGCAGATTTGAAATGTCTTTTGCTGGTGGCCTGCAAGAATGCATGACTCTGCAATACTGCAGAACAGTGTAGTGGGGAGGCATCTTGCACAACATGATGGTGATGGCGGGATGATTGGTAAGTGACTGATCAACTATCACAATGTAAAGCACATAGGATCAGATGGATATAACTCTAATTTTTACTGTTTTGGCATGAAATGTTCTGCTTCACTTCTGGATTATGGTGGAGAGCTGGGAAAAAGGAACAAGGCAAAAGTAGGCTATAGTTCCACATTAAATTATGAAATTTAACAAAAGTCATTTTTCCACACATACATTTTAAACCCAGATTGTTGAAATGTGTCATAATGCTTTGCAAAATGGGAGAGTTTCAGTACACTGTGCATGGATGGCACACTCCTCCATGTGCTCCTGAGTGCAGTGCACTGTCCTGTGTGCTATCAGTGTGCAACACAGACATGTATGGATGTGAAAGCAGCTCACTGGACATATTTGAAATCTGATTTTCAGCCCTATAGGCCCTTAGAATAGAGGGTTAGTGCTAGTGAAGTGGTTTGAGTGGTCTTGAGACTTGAAAAGCGCTATGTAAGAAGAGGTCCTTATCCCTTATTCCTTATTTCAGGTGTGTTTGAACTGGGCGGCAGTCTGGGCTTCTCTACTTGCACTGTTGCTCCCACGATCTGGACACCCAGATGAGCACTAGAAAATGGATGGATGGATGTTTTAAATAATGTAGTTCCAAAACAGTAGAAATACATTTTACAACATAGTATTACTTTCAGGCTTATACTATGTCTTCATGTCAGTCGCAGCAACTGATCTGATGATTTTTTCCTTCGTTTTTGATGGTCCTTTGATTCTGCTGCTGATGTTTCTAAAATTAGCCTACCTTTTTTTTTTTTTTTAATCTTTTGGATCTCAGACAGGATAACTTCAATTTTACTGGAGAATTAAAAAAAAAAAATCTTCTTAGACTCTGAAATCGTTTCTGTGAACAAAACTCCTGGGAACTCCTAATCAGTCCCTGGGGAAGCGTGGCCTTATAGGGCAGCTCTGGGGCATCAATTTATTTAAATTTCAGTTCAGATGAACATGCCCTCACTTACACATAGAAGATTTACGCATGCTGTTTACACACATTTGGAGGACATACAAGCATTTTGTTGAATCAGGAGTGGCTCATTAGTACTAATGTGGCTTACTAACAAAGTGCGAGTGATTTGCACATAGTAATACTAACATGTTCTTGCATGAGGCCCATTGTTTCAGTTGTCACCACACAGTTCTCATTTGCAGCATTCATGCTGAAATTGTGCAATGGGCAGAATATTCTCATTGTCCACCATTACAGTCTTCCAACACAATCCAAATTACTACAAGCAAGTATGGCTTGTCGGGGTAGAACAGCCAGCAAGAAAACTCCATGATGATTATTCGTTCATTTCCTCAGTGCATTGGCAAACATTTAAGTTTATTACTACCACCTGACCAGTCACATTTTTAATTCTCTGCAAGATACAAACAGATTGGAAGTGGGATTCCAGGAGTATTGCAGGAGATGTTGCTTATTTGAAAAAGAGGTTGCACTACACTTTCTTGTTATGTCATTTTGACCAGAAGCCTGAGATGATCAAAAGCTTGGGATGATCAGAAGAAGCCGGGGATATTCAAGAGAAGCATGGGATGATAAGAAAAATCCTTAGATGATCAGAAAAAAAGTGGGAGGATCAGAAGTATGGGATGATAAGAACTTTGGGATGATCAGAAGCCTGTGATGATCAAACAAATCCTGGGATGATCAGTAGAAGCCTGGGATGATCAGAAGCAGCCTGGGATGATCAGAAGTTTAGGATGATCAGAAGCCTGGGATGTTCTAAAGCCTGGGATGTTCAGAAGAAGTTTGGGATGATCAGACAATGCCTTGGATGATCAGAAGCCTGTGATTATCAGAAGAAGCATGGGATGATCAGAAGCCTGGGATGATCAGGAGCAGCCCGGGATGATCAGAAGCCTGGGATTATTAGAAGAAGCCTGGGATGATCAGAAACCTGGGATTATCAGAAGAAGCCTTGGGTGATCAGAAGACTGGGATTATCAAAAGCAGCCTGGGATGATCAGAAGTTTGGGATGTCCAGAATCCTGGGATGACCAGATGCCTGGGATGGTCAGAAGATGCCTTGTATGATCAGAAGCCTGTGATTATCAGAAGCAGCCTGGGATGATCAGAAGCCTAGGACTCTCAAAAGCAGCCTGGGAAGATCAGAAGCCTGGGGTGTTCAGAAGCCTGGGATGACCAGATGCCTGGGATGGTCAGAAGAAGCCTTGTATGATCAGAAGAAGCCTCTGGATGATCAGAAGATTCCTGGGATGATCAGAACCTTACGATTATCAGAAGTAGCCTGGGATGATCAGACAAAGCCTGGGAAGATCACAAGCCTTAGATGATGAGAAGCCTGCGATGACCAGAAGCAGCCTGAGATGATCAGATGCCTGGGATAATCAGAAGAAACCTGGGATGTTCAGAAGCAATCTGGGATGATCAGAAGCCTAGGATGATCAGAAACCTGGGATGATCAGAAGCAGCCTGGGATGATCAGAAGCAGTCTTGGATGAACAGAAGAACCCTGGGATGTTCAGAAGAAGCCTGAGATGATCAGATGCCTATGATGATCAGAAGCCAGGATGACCACAAGAAACCTGAGCTGGTGAGAAGAAGCCTGAGGTTATCAGAAACCTTAAATTATCAGAAGCCTGGGACGTTCAGAAGAAGTCTGGGATATTCAGATGCCTGGGATGGTCAGAAGCCCAGGATAATCAGAAGCAGTGTGGGATGATCAGAAGCCTGGGATGATCAGAAGCAGCCTGAGGTGGTCAGATGCCTGGGATAACCAGAAGTATGGAATGATGAGAAGCCTGTGATGATCAGAAGCCTAGGATGAACAGAAGGAGCCTGGCATGATCATAAGAAGCCTGGGATGATCATAAGAAGCCTGGGATTATCAGAAGCCTTGAATAACAAGAAGCCTTGGATGTTCAGAAGCCTGGGATGATCAGAAGCCTGGGATTATCAGAAGAAGCCAGGAATGATCAGAAGCAGCCTGAGATGGTCAGATGCCTAGGATGACCAGAAGCCTGGGATGATCAGAAGAAGTCTGGGATGGTTAGAAATCTTGGATGATCAGAAGCCTGAGATGCTCAGAAGCAGCCTGGGATGATCAGAAGCCTAGGACTCTCAGAAGCAGCCTGGGATGATCAGAAGCCTGGGATTGTCAGAAGCAGCCTGGGATGATCAAAAATTTGGGAAGATCAAAAGCCTGGGATGTTCTGAAGCCTGGGATGTTCAGAAGCCTGGTATGACCAGATGCCTTGGATGTTCAGAAGCCTGGTATGACCAGATGCCTTGGATGTTCAGAAGCCTGGGATGATCAGAAGAAGCCTGGGATGATCAGAAGAAGCCTGGGATGATCAGAAGAAGCCTGGAATGGTTAGAAATCTTGGATGATCAGAAGCCTGGGATGCTCAGAAGCAGTCTGGGATGATCAGAAATCTGGGATAATCAGAAGCCTTGTATGATCAGAAGAACCCTGGGATTATCAGAAGAATCCTTGTATGATCAGAAAAAGACTTGGATCCTGTCAAGTGCCATCAGCTGTGCCTCGTTATTGGGTGTTTTCACACACATACACATACACTTCATTCATTCCCATTCACATGCTCAGACACTCACTCATGCACACCTGGGATTCATTATGTTCAGTCCACGTTTCCTCACACCGGCGGTCTCCTCCCTCGTCAGTATCATTATTGCATAAACGCTGCGTTAGTGGGAAGAAATCGTCAGAGCATTCAGCTTCATACATGTCAGAAGGTTCCTCCGTGTATGTTTGTTGCTACTACCTACAGTTCATTCAGCCTGATGTCTCAAGTTCGGGTACTCCCTTGGCGTTAACGGCTGACCCTGTCTCACCCCCTCATCCACCGGACTACACGGACAGTCCCGGATTGTTCCAGCCCTAAGTACATGTTTCCCTTTCTCTTTGTACCCACCGTTTTGGCGGCACTAGGCATTCCCTCTCCCAGGCTGTGGAACATCCTGGTGGACTCCTTGTATGTCTGGTGGCCTTAAACTCATCATTCCTACCCTCTGTAATTAGTGTGGTCATTGCTGGACTTGTTATTTTGTGGTTTAAGTAAGATAAGCCTTTATTAGTCCCACAGTGGGGAAATTCCAGGATTGCAACAGCACAGGGACAGCAACAATCAGAGCAATAATTTAGAAGATAAGAAAATAAGAGCAGTGAATACACATATGTACACATAAATATATAAATATATATACACAGTGCGGAGCATTGTAGCTAGATGGAATAAACAGCATAACCGTCTACTTAGTTATCCTACATAGTATGACTATGTACCCATACATATTGTCACCCTCCGTAGCGACTGATATTGTCCTAGTTGTATACTGGAGGAGACCATTGGTGTAAGTCTGTTGCATCTTTTGCATTCAATACTATTAGGTCGTCACATTTTTTTGCTATCTCTGCGAGCAGCCCTGCTTAGGTTATAAAGTCTGACAACCGTAGGTAGGAAGGACCTGCGAAACCTCTCGGTCGCACACCTAGGATGATGTAGTCTACTGCTAAATGAGCTCCTCAGTGCGTTCAGTATGTCCTGCATAGGGTGGGACTCGGACTCCAGCAGAGATGACAGTTAGCCACCATCCTTCTCTCTCCTATCTCCTCCACTGGGTCAAGGCGTTTCCCCAGGACAGAGCTAGCTTTCTTGATCAGTTTGTTCAGTCTCTTCCTACCAGCTGCTGTACCCAGCAGACCACTCCAAAAGTGATGGCTGATGCCACCACCGTGTCGTAGAATGTCTTCAGGAGCACCCCTTGTACACCAAAAGACCTGAGCCTCCTCAGTAGGAACAGCCTGTGCTGTCCCTTCTTGTAGAGTGTGTCGGTATTGTGTGACCAGTCTAGTTTATTGTTCAGATGAACACCCAGGTACTTGTAGGATGTCACCATCTCAATGTCTGTTCCCTGGATGTTTACTGGTGCTGTGAGGGGTTGTCCTTGCCTGTGGGAGTCCACCACCAGCTCCTTAGTTTTCCTCGCATTGATCTGGAGGCAGTTCCGATGGCACCAGTCCACGAAGTCCTGGATAAGTCCTCTGTACTCAGCTTCATCTCCGTTGGAGATGAGGCTGACGATCGCAGAATCGTCAGAGAACTTTTGTAGATGGCACTGTGTTGTGTTGTGTGAGAAGTCCGCAGTATAAAGGGTGAACAGGAAGGGAGCCAAAACCGTTCCCTGGGAGTGACATAACGCACGGCTCAGGAGACGCACACACACAGGCTTAGAGTAGTTCAAAGAGTTTATTAACAGCAGGGGAGAATGAGTGCGTGTCTGCGGGATGTAAATGTGTTGGTGATGGTGTCAGCTCCAGGCACAGAGGCAGGTGACCGTACAGCCGAGCAACCCTATGGAGAGAGCACAGGGAGAGAGTGACGGGCATACACCAACACAGGAGGAATTTATGGCGAGAGAAGGACTTACTTGGTGGGTCAGGACAGCTGGCACAACAAGGGGGTGAGGCCCGGAAGACAGCCACCTGGGGAGCTCCGTGCAGCAGCGAGGATTGGGCGATGGAGAGGAGATGTCCGCCGCTGGGAAATCCACCTGTGCACAGGGGAGAAGACTGAAGAGAAGAGGTAAGTGATCTTCTTACAACAATGGTTACGCTGAAGGGAAGTATGCTCACAACGGTGAGGGACGAAGTCTGACGGCTTCAGGCCGAGCCTCCGGGCGAGACGGCCTTTATCCCTCGCCGCTGATGATTGTCAGGTGCGTGAGCAGGTGGCGCCGCTGATGAATGGCGCGGCGTGACAGTACTCCCCCCTCTAGCAGCGCCTCCTGGCGATGGCTTATCCGGGTGCGCTCGGTGGAAGTCCGCGATGAGCGATGGGTCCAACACAAACGACGGGGGCACCCATTGTCGATGCTCGGGCCCATAGCCCTCCCAGTCCACCAAGTATTGCAACCCACGACCTCGGCGCCGGGAGTCCAGGATGGAGGAGACGGACCAGGCCGGATGGCCACCAATCATCCGGGGCGCGGGTTGCGCTGCAGGAGGAGGGCAAAGGGGGTCAGTGACTGCCAGTTTCACCTTCGACACATGAAAAGTGGAATGGATGCGGAGGGAGGGGGGAATAGCCACCCGCACAGCCACCGGGTTGATGATCCGGGTGATGGGAAAGGGACCCATGAAACGCTGTGCCAGCTTCCTCCTCTCGCCTTTTAACGTGACGTCCTGGGTAGACACATACACGAGTTGCCCAACTCTGTACGCCGGGGCAGGTCTTCTGTGCCGGTCCGCCACGGTCCTGTTGCGCTCCGCTGTGCGTAAAAGCGCATGACGCGCGGCAGCCCAGGTGGAGCGGAACTGCCTAAGGTACGCCCTAACGGAGGGGACAGTCACCTCGTTCTCCTGCGCTGGAAACAGCGGGGGGTCGTAACCCAGGGACGCCTTGAAGGGGGACATCCCCGTTGCAGAAGAGCGGGCGGTGTTGTGGGCATACTCCACCCAGGCGAGATGGTTGCTCCAGGACGTCGGCTTGGATCTGGTAACACAGCGGAGCGCAGCCTCCAGCTCCTGATTGGTCCTCTCACACTGCCCGTTAGACTGGGGGTGATGGCCGGAGGAGAGGCTCACCTTGGCTCCGATGGCGTTACAGAAGGATCTCCAAACCTCGGACGAAAATTGGGGGCCCCGGTCCGAGACCACGTCCACCGGAATCCCGTGCAGCCTGACCACGTGTTGGACGAGGAGGCCCGCCGTCTCCAGGGCAGTAGGGAGACCTCGCAGGGGAATGAAGTGCGCCGCCTTGGAGAAACGGTCCACAATGGTCAGGACGGTGTCAAAGGAGTTGGAAACGGGGAGTCCGGTGACGAAGTCCAGTGCGATGTGCGACCAGGGCCTGCCGGGGACGGGCAGAGGCTGGAGCAGACCCGCTGGGGGGGCATTTCCCGACTTGCTGGTGGCACAGATTGGGCAAGCCCGGGCGTAGCGGGCTGCATCCCTCCGCAGGCCTGGCCACCAAAAGGACCGCTGGAGGAGGCTGATCATCCGAGAGGTGCCGGGATGACAGGTGAGCCGGGAGGTGTGGAGCCAGTGGATGACCTCTCCTCGGACCGCAGATGGGACGAACAGTCTTCCCTCCGGTCCGCCGCCAGGATCAGGTTCCACCTCCTGCGCCTTCCGGATCTTGTCTTCAATGTCCCAAGAGATGGCACCGAGGACGCACGACCTGGGCAGGATAGTGTGGGGCGTCTCCTCAGCCTCCACGGGGGTGAACTGCCTAGAGAGGGCGTCAGGCAGGCCGTTTTTGGAGCCCGGCCTGAAGGTGATCGAGAAGCGGAACCTGGCGAAGAACAAAGACCAGCGCGCCTGGCGGGCATTCAGGCGCTTGGCAGATCGTAAATACTCTAAGTTCTTGTGGTCCGTCAGGACCACAAACGGCAGGTCCGCCCCCTCTAGCCAGTGGCGCCACTCCTGTAAGGCGAGTTTAATGGCCAGGAGCTCTCTGTCCCCCACATCGTAGTTCCTCTCCGCCGGGGACAGGCGCCGGGAGAAGAAGGCGCACGGCCGTTTGGTGCCATCGTCAGGTGACCGCTGGGATAACACTGCTCCCACTCCCGTGTCCGATGCGTCCACCTCCACAATGCACTGCAGCGCGGGGTCGACCTGGCGAAGGACCCGGGAGGAGGAGAACTCCGCCTTCAGCGCCCTAAAGGCAGCAGCGACCTCTTCAGTCCACCGGAACGGGACCTTCGGGGACGTGAGGCGGGTCAGCGGTCCGACGATCGAGCTGAAATTTGGGACAAAGCGGCGGTAAAAATTGGCGAAGCCAACAAACTGTTGCACCTGCTTCCGGGATGCGGGAGTAGGCCACTCCACCACCGCCTTCACCTTCTCTGGGTCTGGGAGCACCTGATCTTGAGCGATGATGAATCCCAGGAAGGATGTGGTCCTAGCGTAGAATTCGCATTTCTCAGCCTTCACGTACAGACGATTCTCCAGCAGTCTTTGGAGGACCCGCCTCACATGGACCTGGTGCTCGTCCCTGGACCTGGAGAAGATAAGGATGTCATCCAGGTAGACGAACACAAAAAGGCCGATGAAATCCCGGAGGACGTCATTAATGAGGCGCTGAAAGACGGCAGGAGCGTTGGTCAGCCCGAACGGCATGACGAGATACTCAAAGTGGCCGTTCGGGGTACGGAAGGCTGTCTTCCATTCATCTCCCTCCCGGATCCGGACGAGGTGGTAAGCGCTGCGTAAATCCAGCTTGGTAAACCAGGTCGCCCCCTGGAGGGAGTGAAAGGCAGTGTCCATGAGGGGCAGGGTGTAACGGTCCCTCTCAGTGATGTCATTCAGCGCTCGGTAGTCTATGCAGGGGCGGAGGGATCCGTCCTTTTTCCCGACAAAGAAAAACCCTGCCCCCACGGGTGACGACGATGGGCGAATAATCCCAGCGCTCAGAGATTCCTTCAGGTATGTATTCATGGTATCCTTCTCCGGCGCCGACAGGCTGTAGAGCCGACCAGATGGCAGGGGAGCCCCCTGGCGGAGGTTGATGGCACAGTCATATGGTCGATGCGGGGGAAGAGACATAGCTTTCGATTTGCTAAATACCATACCCAGGTCGTGAAATTCTGGAGGCACCAGTGACAGGTCCGGAGGTGCTGTATCCGCCACAGGGGGAGCCGCGGATGGGGAGCAGGCAGCGGACTGAAGGCAGGTGCCCAAGCAGAAGGTACTCCATGCCGATACCCCAGCGGACCTCCAGTCCAGGACAGGGTTGTGGAGGCGTAGCCAGGGATACCCCAGGATGACGGGCGACACAGAGTTGGGCAGGACGTAAAATACCATCTCCTCCCGGTGGTTCCCTGAGATGATGACTGGGACGGGCAGGGTTTGGTGAGAAACTCTCCCAAGGGAGGCACGGGAGAGATGGACCAGGGAGATGGGGTGTTTTAATGCCCGACAGCGGATGCCCAATCGGGTTGCCAGGCCTTGTGAAATGAAGCTGCCCTCTGCGCCCGAATCCACCAGTGCGTGGGTGAGGTGCCCAGTGGGGTTGTGGCAAAAACGGATGGGCAGCTTTAATTGAGTGAGGGGACTTTGCCGATTGACGTCCGCGAGGCCCCCTACAGTGACTCGCGGACCCCGCCGTTTGGCCTTTGTGGGCAAAGCTCTATCGTGTGTTGACTGTCTCCGCAATACATGCAGAGACCCAACTCACGGCGGCGCTGTCTCTCTGCCGAGGAGAGCTTTGCCCAGCCCGTCACCATCGGCTCCGACTCCTCGGGGCACGATGGTGGCGGCGTCGCCAGGGGGCGAGCTTGGGGCAGGCGTAGCGGGACTCCCCGAGGGCGAGAAGCAGACGGCTTCCGTCCTGAGGAGCGCTCGCGCAGCCTGTTGTCCAAGCTGATAGCCAGTGAGGTTAGCTCCGCTAACGTTCCGGGGATATCCCGTCCAGCCAGTTCATCCCTTAGATCACTATTGAGGCTGCGGAGAAACAGGCCGCAGAGGGAGCGCTCCTCCCAGCCCAATTCCTCCGCCGCTACCCGGTACTCGATGGCATAATCCGCGGCCGACCGGTTTCCCTGCTGGAGAGCGAGAAGCCGATCGACCTGGACCGCCTCGGAACGAGAATGATCGAACACCTCCAGGAAGCGCCTCACGAACTCGGCATAGGTGAGGGTGGCATAACTGGGTCTCGCCATGATAGCGTAGGCCCAAGTTAGAGCGCGCCCCTCCAGGAGGTTCCCTATGTAGCCGATTCGACTGTGATCTGAGGGAAAGTCTCCGGGCACACGGTCAAACACGGACTCACACTGCATCACAAACCCCCGCGCTCCGCCGAGCTTTCCGCTAAAGCGAGCGGGGGTCGGAATAGGTGTGAGTCGGGCCGGTGCCACTGGAGCTGGCTGGACGGCCACCGGAACAGCAGGAGCTGCGCCACCCTGAGGAGCCGGGGGGAACGGCTGCTGGGGGTCCAGGCGGTCCAATCGGCCAGTGATAATTACTAATTGATTTAGGATGACCTGCTGTTGATAAGCAATTTGATCCACTCTAGCCTCGAGAGTGGTAAGCCGGTGTGCGAGCCCGCCGTCCGCCGAGCCGCTCTGCTGAAGCCGTACTGACATAACGCACGGCTCAGGAGACGCACACACACAGGCTTAGAGTAGTTCAAAGAGTTTATTAACAGCAGGGGAGAATGAGTGCGTGTCTGCGGGATGTAAATGTGTTGGTGATGGTGTCAGCTCCAGGCACAGAGGCAGGTGACCGTACAGCCGAGCAACCCTATGGAGAGAGCACAGGGAGAGAGTGACGGGCATACACCAACACAGGAGGAATTTATGGCGAGAGAAGGACTTACTTGGTGGGTCAGGACAGCTGGCACAACAAGGGGGTGAGGCCCGGAAGACAGCCACCTGGGGAGCTCCGTGCAGCAGCGAGGATTGGGCGATGGAGAGGAGATGTCCGCCGCTGGGAAATCCACCTGTGCACAGGGGAGAAGACTGAAGAGAAGAGGTAAGTGATCTTCTTACAACAATGGTTACGCTGAAGGGAAGTATGCTCACAACGGTGAGGGACGAAGTCTGACGGCTTCAGGCCGAGCCTCCGGGCGAGACGGCCTTTATCCCTCGCCGCTGATGATTGTCAGGTGCGTGAGCAGGTGGCGCCGCTGATGAATGGCGCGGCGTGACAGGGAGTCCCCGTGCTGCCGATGATTGTGTCGGACACACAATCCCGGGTTCTCACAAACTGTGGCTGGTTTGTGAGGTAGTCCAGGATCCATGATGACAGGTGCTGGTCCACCCCTGCACACAGCAGCTTGTCCCTCAGGATCATTGGTTGGATGGTGTTGAAAGCACTGGAGAAGTCAAAGAACATGATCCTCACCGCATTCCCAGGCTTCTCCAGGTGGTACAGGGAACGGTGAAGGAGGAAGATCACTGCATCCTCCACCCCGATGCCATGCTGGTAGGCGAACTGGAGTGGATCCATCACTGGTCCCACCAGGGGGCAAAGGTGAGCAAAGAGCAGTCTCTCCAGGGTCTTCATCATGTGAGACATCAGGGCCACTGGTCTGTAGCTGTTCAGGTCTCTGGGGTGGGAAGTCTTTGGTATGGGTACCACACAAGATGTTTTCCACAACTGTGGTACCCTCCCCAGCTTCAGGCTCAGGTTGAAGATGTGCTCCACAATCCCACACAGCTGGTCTGCACAGGACTTGAGGAGCTTCACACTGATGCCATCCGGACCTGAGGCCTTCCTTGCCTTGATCTTCCTCAGCTCCATCCTCACCTGGGTCTTAGTGAGGGTCAGGTTGGGGGGCTGTGTGCTGGGAGTGGGGGGGGTGTTGGTGGAGTGGGGTGTGGACAGCAGGTCTTGATGACTTTAGAGGTGGCAGTGGTTGGTGTGCAGGCGGGGGGGGAGGGTGGTTGGTCAAACCTATTAAAAAGCAGGTTCTGATTGTTCGCCCACTCCCTGCCCCCCGTGGCCTGGGACGAGGTGTTCTGGAGCCCAGAGGTGGTTTTGAGGTTTCTCCAGACCCCGCCGATGTCGCTCTGTTGCAGCTTGTCCTCCATCTTCTTCCTGAAGCTGTCCTTGCCTTCTCCGATCTTCCTCCTCAGCTCCCTTTGTACGGACTTCAGCATCTCCCTGTTCCCCGACCTGAAGATCCTCTTCTCTCTCAGAAGTGTTTTTATCTCAGGGTTGATCCAGGGTTTGTTGTTCGAACAACACCGTATGGTCTTGGTGGGTACGTTGTTGTCCACACAGAAATTGATGTAGTCCGTGATGGTGTGAGTGAGGCCATCGATGTCCTCACCATGTGGATCGCAGCGCTGCTCCCAGGCAGTGATTTCAAAACAGTAAATGTTTATGTTAATAAAGTGCACGTTCTACTCCAACAATTGGGTTTTTCATTTCTTCCTCTATGTGCTGTGTAATGCCGCACGGGGAATCATAACACTTTGTGGAAAAAGCTCAAATGTAATTGGGCTAGCTCAAGTTTCATGAAGTTTTGGACCACCCTGCAACACTAGAGAAAACTTGATTTTTACTGCCCTTTGTTTGAGTCTGTTCTGGGGCGTTGGCCAAAGCTGTAAGGAGCCCCCTTCTGCTCTCCAATTTTTCTCCTATCTTTTAAGAAGGGCCCAGAGCCTGTCATGCTCTGTGTTTCTTTTCTTGAAAATCCATTTTTCTTATTTAACCTTCTTTTTCTTTAAATCACTGTGCTAGAAGATTTTGTTTGAATTTTTCTAAGCTCAAATCAACTCATTTAAGCCACATACATCAGAAGAAGCGGGTCTGTGGTGTGTTCTATTTCATTTTGACTCTGTGATGGAACTTTGCACAATAAACCAATTCCTTCTTCAGTAAGAAGACCTCGCCAGCTTGCTTACAACAGCCCGATTGCGGTCTCAGGAGCACGGCCTTGTGGGAGAATCGGTCTCTCAGCCTCTCCATCAACAGGATCCATGGACATCCAACTGAACCAAGGATGGCACATGGGGGCCTTGCTACCACCAGGGACATGACCTGACTCTGGCTGACGATCTGTTGCTTCATTTAACTTAATTCTTCAGAATATTCCTGGTATCAGTTCTTTTAACTTAATTTCATGAAAACCCCTATCAGAGACTCAACATGCATGTCATCTTTCATTAATCTACGTTTTTTTTTTCAGAGTAAAACAAATTTTCTACATTTTTATAAAGTTAATTATCAAACTATGCTTCATTTGGTTCCACAAATGCTTGATTCATAAGTAACTCAGTAACAGTCTATGATGCCCATGATACATGTGAAATCTCTGTTTTAAAGTTATCCACATATGTAAACCTATTCTGACATTTCTTATTAAATCATTGAAAGACATGGGAGTTATTGTTTGATTTCATGTCCATCTTCTTGATCATCAGAGACAAGAACTCACACAAGGGTTTATTATGAGACTGATCAAATATTGTCAATAAAATTATTAACTAAGGCTTAACTTACCAATTGCTAAATTCTTAAGCTTAAGTCTTTGTTCATAAGAGTTTCCACCTCTATAAAATGTGGATGGTGCCCTAACGAGGAATTGAGTGTGAAAGTAAATCTTCATTCCTACTCACATTCATATTTACATTAATATGTGTACAGCATTAAATTACCTATAAAAACTCTTAATTTCACAACAGTGGTAAACACTTAAGTGGTAAAATGACCAAAACAATGGCCATTCATTAACTTTCCCGGGATTATAAAGCAGACGCTCTGTGAAATGAATAGTGGTCTATGGAGAAAGATCCATTGTTTGGAACTATTCGCTGCTCCATGACCCACATGACTTCTGCATTTCACAGTTTCTATAGAAGTCTACTGGAGTGTTGCAACTCTCATATTATACGGCTCTGTGCATGTGGAGAGAAGCAGTGGCAGTGAGCGAGCTCACCTCCTCCATTATGGACCCAACTGAGGTGGAAATGACCTTGAGGAAACAAGGATATGAGGTGAGTGGTGGAATACACATGGAGGCGGCAGCAGAAACAAAAAATGAGGGCTCAGTAGCAGTAGGAAGCGGCTGCTGAGGCTCCTCACTGGGAATAAGGCAAGACTTCTCACTATTAGATGTTAAAAAATGAGAAAATAGTACTTGCCTTGTCCCCAGCTTCATTGCCGCTTAGGCTGCCGCTGCTGTTGAACCTACCACTGGTACTGCCACAACCAGACAAATCACTCTGAGTAGCTATGGTGGCCGCCTGGCGAGGAGCTGTTGTGCAGCGGAGGAGAGGTGTGTGGAATTTGTGGAAGCCAGGGGACGTTTCTCTATTGGCACAAGCTTCTGGGGTGCCGGGACCGGCGAGTGGCAAGGAAGTGTTGAAGACGTCAAGGCTAGGGGACGCTGTCTCGTCAGCACAGTCCCTGGCATCTTGGCCGAACACCTCTCCCACCCGTGGTGTGGCTGTGAGGCTGGTGAATGGTGAGGAAAAAGGGATGTCGGAGACAGGGGACGCTGCACCATTGGCACAACCTCCGGTGCCCCACATAACTTCCCCACCAGCTTGTGGTATGTCCGGTGGAGTTTGGAAATGGTGCCCAGTAGTCCCACCAGCTCGGGGTATCCCCACAGACTGGGGTGTGCCTCCACAGTCCCAGCTGCGATGTCCAGGCACTCCAGGGCCTCCTCCGGCAAGTGGGAGGTGTGGGTGTCCGAGACAAAGTCCTGGATGAACTGGGCTGCCCACTGCTCATCCACATTTGGACCACCGGCCACAGGTTCAGGTTCAGGTTACTTTATTTGTACCCATAGGTAGATTTGTTTTGCAGTCAGGTGACATGCATATTTACAAACCACAATTACATTCAACATGAACACAAACACAGGCACACATGAAGCTGACTATAAACATGATAAAAGTACTCAAGGCTCCACCAATCAGGACATATGACAAAGAGATAAGAGAAAAAAACAAAGAGATAAGAGAGAAGGGTCATATTAAGGCCACCGACCTCTCTTTGCCAACTGAGTCCTTTTTTGGTTGGCTTCTACTGTCAGTGGTGACCTAATGGTTAGGGATGTGGACTGCTGAACAGAGGGTCGTGGGTTTGGTCCCTGAACTGGCAGGATCAGATCTGGGTGGGACAGATAACAGAGCAGTGTTTGTCCCACCCTCCTTATCCCCACTGTGGTGCCCTTGAGCAAGGCTCCCAAGTGCTCCAGTGGAGTTGCTCAGTGGCCACAGGTGAGTCTGTGGCTGTACTGGACAGCTTCCTGGTGTGAATGTGTAACTGTGAGTGTGAACAGGGCATTCTTGAAAAAGAGAGGTTGTCTTTCAATGGAACTACCCTGTATAAATAAAGGTTAAATAAAAAAAAAAATGCTGTCATGTACGCTGTCATGGGGCAGATGAATGGACTCACTCACAGGGCGACGCTGAACCATGATTTATTGGAGAATAAATGCAGCGTGAGAGCTGAAACACAAAATAAGCCACAACGACAGTAGTACGATCATGCTGGGGGAGGAAACCCAAGCAGTGGTGAGAAAATACGTGCTGAGACACAAGAAAGCAACTGACAAAGGATTATGACCCAACAAAGGGATAAGAGAGTGACATCAATAAATAGGGATGAACATAATTAACTAATGAGGAATAGGCAAGAACAATAATCAGTTAAACGAGGATGAGCTGTGCTGAAAAGGAAGTAAACAAATGACACTGTCAAAATAAAAGCCAACCCAGAAACGAATGATGAAGTGGGGAAAATATACAACATACAAACGTAACTGAGAAGTTGATATAATAACAGTGATAATGAAAATGGAGGTGAGAATGAAAATACCAATAAAGCCCCTTTTCCACTAGTCCCCAGTCAGCCCTACATGCCTCTACACGGTTTTACACGGCTCAGCACGGTTTTGTTTCCATTACAGCAGAGTACCGCTTGGGGTGGGTGGGATTTTTTTACAACAAGGCAGCACCACATTCCCGAGATGTAAAACACGCGACACAAGAAAAACATAAGATGGTGGCTCACGAGGTGACTGCTCGGTGTCTGCTTGGTGTCTGGCTTTTGTCAGAGTAAAGGCAAAAAATGAGAGCCAGACAAGGGTACAGGCAGCGAGACGAAACACTCTGGAATAGTACCGGAGCATTTAGGAAGCCACAGAGCTGAAGACGTGAGGATACGAACCAGATCACATATGAAGGTAAGCTAATGATTGCTAATGCTAGTTTGCTTTAAGTCCGCCATACTACATTGTAATGTCTGCAAGTTATCCTTATTAGGTACTAAAATATGCATGCTGTGTGTATGTTTCAGATGGCTCTCTTGTGGCAAAATTACCGCTTCAAACCATGGGTCTGGGCGTTCAACACAGGCTCCCAGTGATGAGATGTCACCCCAGCTTCACAAATGATCAGTGGTTATTGAACTTAAGAATGTCTGTAGAAATGTTTAGCTTCCTGTGCAACAAATTGCTCTGATCTGTGTGAAAATCATGGACAGACTGTTGAGACATCATGTCATGTACCTGCTCCAGCAGCACTGAGTCTGTGGTGGTGTCATGGCAAAAACTGTTCAGCTGCCAAAACTTGATCGCCAGATTGTAGTTATGGGGTTATACGTATTAGCCGTAAAATCAGAATCAGAATCAGAATCAGCTTTATTGGCCAAGTATGCACAACACATACAAGGAATTTGACTTTGGCTAAAAACTTGCTCTCGTTGTTCAGATGGAGGATTTAAATAAGATTTAAATAAGGATTCAATGACAACAGATTATGTACAGTAAATTACAGTCTGTCCACGTTTCTATAAAAGGATGCAAATATATACAGGAATATATGCAGTTATTTACTCAGACTATCCACACTTTGCAGAAATATATGAAAAAATATAGTCATACAGTATTTCAATGTGAACTCAGATTCAGTGATATAATGTGAATGAAGTAAAAAGCAGTGAGAGTTATGTGCAATGTAAGAATGGATGAAAAGTCATGAGTACAGCAACAGGTAGGACTAGGTGAATGTTAGGAGTTCATCAGAGTGATGGCTTGAGGAAAGAAACTGTTCCTGTGATGGGTGGTTTTGACCTTCAGTGATCTGTAACGATGACCAGAAGATAGAAGTTCAAACAGTTTGTGGCCGGGGTGTGATGGGTCAGCACAGATGTTTCCCGCCCGTTTCCTGGTTATGGACCGATATAAGTTCTCAATGGAGGGTAGGTCGGTACCAATGATCCTCTCCGCAGACTTAATGATCCACTGCAGTCTGGTCTTGTCCTGTTTAGTGGCAGATCCAAACCAGACAGTGATGGAAAAGCAGAGGACAAATTGGATGATGGCGGTGTAGAAGACAACCAGCAGCTCCTGAGGCAAATCAAACTTCTTGAGCTGATGCAGAAAAAACAACCTCTGCTGGGCCTTTTTCCGGACAGTGTCTATATGGGAGGAGCACTTCAGGTTCCGGGAGATTGTGGTATCCAGAAACTTGAAGGAGTCCACAGTGGACACTGTGCTGTTGAAGATGGTGAGTGGGGGGAATGAAGGAGGGTGTCGCCTGAAATCCACAGTCATCTCCACCGTTTTGGCTGGGTTAAGTTCAAGATGGTATATACTGTATATATATACTGTATATACAGTATATATATATATATGTATATATGGTATATATGGTCAAGTTGGTATATATATATATATATATATACAGTATATATACAGTATATATATATATATATATATACTGTATATATATATATATATATATATATATATATATATATATATATATATATATATATATACTGTATATATATACTGTATATATATATATATATATATATTTCAAAAGGTAAACAGTACTGAGTTAGGTATAATAAGATATATTTAACAATTATGATGCATTTTAGGCCAAAACAAACTTGATCCAGGATTAAAAGCAATTAAAATAATGCAGTCTAGTCCCGGAGACTCTAGCGGAGCGAACGTTCCTAGCTATCAGTTTGGATAACAGGCTGCGCGAGCGCTCCTCGGGGCGGAAGTTGTCTTCTTCTCACCCTCGTGGAGCCTCATCGCGCCAGTTCCAAGTTCGCCCCCTGGCGACGCCGCCACCATCGCGCCCCGAGGAGTCGGAGCCGATGGTGACGGGCTGGACAAAGCTCCCCCCTGCGGAGAGACAACGCCGCCATGAGTTGAATCTCTGCATGTATTGCGGAGACAGCCAACACACGGTGGAGCTTTGCCCACAGAAGCCAAACGGCGGGGTCCGCGAGTCACTGTAGGGGGCCTCGCGGACATCAATCGGTTAAGTCCCCTCACCCAATTGAAGCTGCCCGTCCGATTTTGTCACAACTCCACTGTGCATCTCACTCATGCACTGGTGGATTCGGGCGTGGAGGGCAGTTTTATTTCACAAAGCCTGGCAACCCGATTGGGCATCCACTGCCAAGCACTGAGAACTCCTCTCTCCCTGGCCAACCTCTCCCGTGTCTCCCTGGGGAGAGTAACACATCAGACCGTCCCTGTTCCCGTTATCATCTCTGGGAACCACCGGGAGGAAATAACCTTCTATGTCCTCCCCAACTCTGTGTCGCCCGTCATCCTGGGATACCCCTGGCTACGCCTCCACAACCCCGTCTTGGATTGGAAGTCTGCCAGGGTGTCGGCATGGAGCACATTCTGTATGAGCACCTGCTTACAGTCCGCTGCCTGCTCTCCGTCCTCTTCCCCAACACCTACGGACGCTGCGCCCCCGGACCTCTCCCTGGTGCCATCGGAATTTCACGACCTGGGTATGGTATTCAGCAAGTCCAAGGCGATGTCTCTTCCTCCACACAGACCCTACGACTGTGCAATAAACATCCGCCAGGGGGCACCCTTACCCTCTGGGCGACTCTACAGCCTGTCGGCGCCGGAGAAGGAGACCATGAATGCCTATCTCAAGGAATCGCTGAGTGCTGGAATTATCCGTCCCTCGTCATCACCATTGGGGGCAGGATTCTTCTTCGTGGGCAAGAAGGACGGTTCCCTCCGTCCTTGCATCGACTATCGCGCCCTAAATGATATCACAGAGAAGGATCGCTACACCCTGCCCCTCATGGACACCGCCTTCCACTCCCTCCAGGGGGCGACTTGGTTCACCAAGCTGGATCTACGCAGCGCATACCACCTCGTCCGGATCCGGGAGGGAGATGAGTGGAAGACAGCCTTCCATACCCCGAACAGCCACTTCGAGTACCTGGTGATGCCGTTCGGGTTGACCAACGCTCCAGCCGTCTTTCAGCGCCTAATTAATGACGTCCTCCGGGATTTCATTGGCCTTTTTGTGTTCGTCTACCTGGATGACATCCTCATCTTCTCCAAATCCAGGGACGAGCACCGGGTCCATGTGAGGCGGGTCCTCCAAAGACTGCTGGAGAACCGGTTGCATGTGAAGGCCGAAAAATGCGAATTCTACGCTAAGACAACATCCTTCCTCGGGTTCATCATCTCCCACGACCAGGTGCTTCCGGACCCAGTGAAGGTGAAGGCGGTGGTGGAATGGCCTACACCTGCATCAAGAAAACAGGTGCAACGATTCATCGGGTTTGCAAATTTCTACCGCCGCTTCGTCCCTAATTTTGGCACCATCGTCGGCCCGCTGACCTGCCTCATGTCTCCTAAGGTCCCGTTCCGGTGGACCGAAGAGGCCGCGGCTGCTTTTTAGGCGCTGAAGGCGGAGTTCTCCTCCTCCCGGGTCCTTAGCCAAGTCAACCCGGCGCTGCAGTGCATCGTGGAGGTGGACGCTTCGGACACAGGAGTGGGGGCGGTTCTATCCCAGCGGTCGCCAGGTGATGGAGTCAAACGGCCCTGCGCCTTCTTCTCTCGGCGTTTGTCCCCGGCGGAGCGGAATTACGACGTGGGGGACAGAGAGCTCCTCGCCATCAATCTCGCGCTGCAGGAGTGGCGTCACTGGCTAGAGGGGGCGGACCTGCCGTTCGTGGTCCTGACGGACCACAAGAACTTAGAGTACCTGAGATCTGCCAAGCGTCTGAACGCCCGCCAGGCGCGCTGGTCCTTGTTCTTTGCCAGGTTCCGCTTTAACATCACCTTCAGGCCTGGCTCCAAGAACGGCCTGCGCGACGCCCTCTCTAGGCAATTTGCCCCTGAGGAGTCTGAGGACACGGTCCACACCATCCTACCCAGGTCGTGCGTCGTGGGAGCCGTCACCTGGGACATTGAAAGCAAGATCCGGAAGGTGCAGAAAGTGGAACCTGACCCTGGCGGCGGACCGGAGGGGAGGCTGTTCGTGCCATCCACGGTTCGGGGGGAGGTCATCCACTGGTTGCATACGTCCAAGCTCACCTGCCACCCTGGTTCCTCCCGGATGATCGACCTCCTTCAACGGTCCTTCTGGTGGCCGGGCCTGCGGAGGGACGCTGCCCGCTATGCCCGGGCCTGCCCAGTATGTGCCACCAGCAAGTCAGGTAATGCCCCTCCAGCGGGTTTGCTCCAGCCTCTGCCCGTCCCTGGCAGGCCCTGGTCGCATATCGCCCTGGATTTCGTCACCGGACTCCCAGTCTCAAACACCTTCGACACCGTCCTGACCATCGTGGACCGCTTCTCCAAGGCGGCACACTTCATCCCGCTACGGGGTCTTCCATCCGCCCTGGAGACGGCGGACCTCCTAGTCCAGCATGTGGTCAGGCTGCACGGGATTCCGGTGGACGTGGTCTCGGACCGGGGGCCCCAATTTTCCTCTGAGGTTTGGAGGTCATTCTGCAACGCCCTGGGAGCCAAGGTGAGCCTCTCCTCCGGCCATCACCCCCAAACCAACGGGCAGTGCGAGCGGACCAACCAGGAGCTGGAGGCTGCGCTCCGCTGCGTCACTGCGTCCAAACCTACGTCCTGGAGAAACCATCTCGCCTGGGTTGAGTACGCCCACAACACCGCCCGCTCTTCTGCTACAGGGATGTCTCCCTTTAAGGCGTCCCTGGGTTACAACCCCCCTCTTTTTTCAGCACAGGAGAGTGAGGTAACGGTCCCCTCAGTTCGGGCGCACCTCAGACAGTTCCGCTCCATCTGGGCGTCAGCGCGCAGTGCGCTCTTACGCACGGCGGAGCGCAACAGAACCATGGCGGACTGGCACAGAAGACCTGCCCCAGCGTACCAGGTGGGTCAGCATGTCTATGTGTCAACCCAGGACGTAATTTTAAAGGGCGAGAGGAGGAAGCTGGCACAGCGTTTTATGGGCCCATACCCCATCACCAGGATTATCAACCCAGTGGCTGTGCGTGTAGCTATTCCCCCCTCCCTCCGCATCCATCCCACCTTCCACGTATCCAAGGTGAAGCTGGCAGTCTCCGACCCCCTTTGCCCTCCTCCTGCTGCGCAACCCACGCCCCGGATGATTGATGGCCATCCGGCCTGGCCTGTCTCCTCCATCCTGGACTCCCGGCGCCGGGGTCGTGGGTTGCAGTACTTGGTGGACTGGGAGGGTTATGGGCCTGAACATCGGCAGTGGGTACCCTCGTCGTTTGTGTTGGACCCATCCCTCATTACTGAGTTCCACCGAGCGCACCCGGAGAAACCATCGGAGAAACCATCGCCAGGAGGCGCTGCTAGAGGGGGGAGTACTGTCACGCCTCGCCGCTCATCTGCGGTGCCAGCTGCACGCACACCTGCACATCATCAGCGGCGAGGGATTTTAGCCGCCTCGCCCTGGGCTTCAGCCTGAAGCCGTCAGACTTCGCTCGTCACTACTGCTGTGAGTAACCTCTACCTCTTCAGCAATTATATCGGTAAGAAGCCCTTACCTTTTCCTCTTCAAGTCTGCTCCCCTGTGCACAGGTGGATTTCCCGGCGGCGGACCATTCCTGTCCGTCTCCACTCCCTCGCTGCTGCACCGGGCTCTCCAGGTCACTGTCTACCGGACTCCGTCCTTGCTGTGCCAGCCACCTGCTAACTCCAAGTAAGCTCATCTCTATTTTATCATCTCCTGTGTTGGTGTGTGCCCGTCACCCTTCTCCTTGTGCTTCTCCCATAGGGTTGTCCGGCTGTACGGTCTCCTGCCTCCGTGCCCGACGCAGACGCCACCACCAATACATCCACATCTCGCAGACACACATCCATACACACTTGTTGTTAATAAAGCTATTTGAGCTACTCTGAGCCTGCGTGTGTGTCTCCTGAGCCGTGCATTATGTCAAAAGCTGCAGGGTCTTGGCCCTCCATGGCACACCGATTGGACACCCCCGCCCTAACCCATTATTAGAAAATACAGATGCTAATATGGCCCAGAATTCCTCCATATACTGGTACTATCACTAAAGTGTACAGTGTCTTCTGCACTGGCACATCCAACAATGCAGTCTTCAGTTAATAAAATAATTGTTTTTGGTTACTTTTTCTTAACAATGAGCCATTATTTTCAAAGTCACTGATAAATGGTTTGTACTGTTGACTCTTTTCCCACTGGTGTCTTAACAGACAAAATAGAAAATCATGATACAAAAACATAACTCACTAAATTGTTTATTATAATCAGTAGCAAAATCCAGATTATTTAGAATGTGCAAAATTCAAACTGTAAAAAAAAAAACAACTTAGAATGGGTCACACACACCACCCACGCTGCCTCACTGAGAAGCAACTGGATGTGCCGCTCAAGCTGGTCCCGGTTCAGCAGCTCTTCAGCCTGCATCTCTGTAAATAGTGACACAAGGTCCGGTTTGGGGTGGATCATTTTCCTCTTGCCTAGACGAAAAGAGAGAAAAGGGTGGTGGTTAATTAAAGCGAGTTTAAAACGTATTTGGGAAAAACACTTGTTGCTAAAAGCCAGTGGTGGAATGTGACAAAAAAGTGCTTCGTTGTTGTATTTAACCACAATTTTCATGTAACTGCGCTTCAGTAAAGTATATTTTACAAGGGCTGGGTTACATTTAAAATCATTTGTTTTTACTGTGGCCTCAGCACTCAGAATGAGTTAATACATTCACTTGAATGGAATCTAGTACTTTAACTGAGGGTGTACATCCCAAAGTATGGAGTCGCTCATTCAAAATATGTAATTTTTATCAATACAGTTTAGCCACCGCTGTGTCACCCTGGCTTCAAGTATGGGCGGTGTTTTGTACTTGTATTGCAGAAATATAAAAGGAAGCACTACAATGGGTCTCATATTTGTAATGTGTCCTGTTATCATAGTACTGCATGCATTTATTGATGATAGACTACAAACTACACATATAAACTAAATTATAACGGTGACTAAACAACTCCCATTCCCCAAAGTGCAACATACACTCTTATGAATATAACTCACAAAACATTACACACGTGGTCTGATGAAAAAAATAAATAAATAAACAAGCGGTTTATTTTACAGTGGATGTGCCATTCATTTTCAATTATTCTGTAATTAATATTCACACAATCAAATAAGTCTCAGTTCAGTCCCTTTCATATTGAGTGGAAATTGTGCTACTTTAGTTTTGGCACTTTATCTATACTTTAACTAAAAAAGCAAAGGATTTCAGCACTTTCCACAGTGGCAAGGTCCGTTGTGGGGTGGCTCCTTTTCCTCTTGCCTAAAGACTTAGTTAAAGCAAGTTCAAAACATATATTAGGGAAATACACTTGTGAAAGCCAGTGGTGGGATGTGACAAAAATGTTTCGTTGTTGTATTTAAGCACGATTGTCATGTTGCTGCACCTCAGTAGAGCAGATTTTGCAGGCACCAGGTTATGTTTGAAATAATTTGTTTTTATTGTGGCCTCAGAAATCTGAATGAGTTAATACAGTCAGCTGACTTAAATCATTTCAATGAAGCACATTGACTGCAAGTACATTCAAAAGTGAGTTTGTGTGCTACATCAGTTTTTCAAAAACAAGAATTATATTAGTACTTCCTCCACCACAGCTAAAAATGGGACCAGATTGTGGACCCCTGACAAGTGAGCACCCCAGGATCCACTCTGTACATGTACAAGTACATTTTCAAGCCAGGGATTTATGGTGGAAAAGAAAGAATAGGTATGTGGGTCTATTATGAGGCTTTAAGAAATTATGAGTCTGAAGTATTCACTCTCACAAGCGAATACTTCAGACAAAGCAAGCGCAAATCAGCAGAGTTGGCTACTAGCTAGCTAGCTAGCACCCCTCGCTAACACTTGTTAGTCAGGAGAGAATGGCGTTATTGCTCAAAAAAAAGTGAGCTTGCCACCAATAGGATAAATAAGCGAAAAGATGTACAATATCACAAAACACTCACCATCCATGGTTCTCTCATCCTTCACCTTCAGCTTCTCCCTACTGTTTTAATGCCCGGTTGTATCCTGGGCTGCCATTTGTTTTGTTGCGGGTCGCTCCATGTCGCTCTGGATACTATCAGCCACCAAGCACAGAAAAGTCCATACCGCTTCGTTGGACCATGGTGTAGATTTCCGTGAAACCTGCAAAGCCATCTCTATTAATATCATGTTTACTCGCTGACCGTGTTTACTTGGTGAACTTTTGCAAATGGCAGTTGGAGATTCTGGAGAAAACGGTGCTCTCATGACATTACGCCCTGACCAATCAGTGGCCTGCAGTCTGCTGATGTCACATTTTCAGCCCGACTCAGCCCGGTTAGTACCCCAGTCGAATAGATACGAAAAAAGTTCCTGGTGTCCACGCTTTATGCTATTTGTTGGATTCATTATTATTATTATTATTATTATTATTAAGCCCCTTTTCCACTAGTACCCACTTAGCCCTACTCACTTTGACTCTACTCGCTTTGTAGGCTTTTCCATTAGTACCTAGTACCTGACCCTGTCCAGATCACTACATCTTAATGTTTACAGACCACCTAAATACCATACAACTTATTTTGATGATTTTACAAAGCTGCTGTCTATCATCTGTGTTGACTTTGACTGTGTGGTTATTGTTGGTGATGTTAACATCCATGTTGACAACCCTCAGGACAGAGGGACCAAAGAAATGTGTTGTGTCCTTGATAACTTTGGACTGACTCAGCATGTAACGGAAAAAACATACAACAGAGGAGACAGTCTGGACTTGGTCATCTCCAAAGGTCAGCGCATCTCTAAGGTTATGGTGATGGGCGTTGCTCTGTTTGACCATTCTTGTGTTTTCTTTGAGAGTGCTATTACTGTCAACAGAAATATCCAGACAAAGGTCATCAAAAAACGGTACATCAGTGATAATACCAGTGAAACATTGATTGATTAATTGATTTTATTTATTTGAACATCAACACAAAAAAAATTTAATACAAAAATTAAAACAAACAAACAAAAAAAATTTTTAAAAAATGCCTTGTTCAAAAGGAGTGGGAAGAAGCCAGCACTTATATAGTCCCACCCCTTCTCCATACCCAATAAATTATAATATCATTCTAGTCATTATTCATCCCACAATTACATTCATTATACAATACCATAATATAGAATACATCTTATAATTAAATTATGCAATAGAAATGATACAACAATGATAGCTTATATTTACAATAATACCAACATCTAATAATAATTGTAATAATAATAAATAAATACTTCTGGTATGTTTAATATAATTGTAGACAATATTATCATCATCATAATCACCATATATACCACCATATACCCCCACATGGCTTACAATACCTAGGTGCAATAAGTAACCATATAATAATAATAACCATAATAATAGGTAGCCATATAGTAGTTACAATAACAACACTAATAATAAATAATAATAATGCCACCTGGCCTATATAATACTTCAAATAATTCCATCCTAACAATCATAACACAATAATGCTGTTGTAATATTCTAGTAATAATGATATCAATAATAATAGTACTACCGGATTGGTGGCTCAGTTGGTAGAGCATCCGCCCCACACCCGGGAGGCAGGGGTTCAAATCCCGGCCGGGTCATGCCGAAGACCATATAAAAGTGGAACTTCCTGCCATCCAGCTTGGTGCTCAGCAATAAATGGAATGGAGGAGGGAACTCTGTGGCGGCGCCTTGCATGGCAGCGGCCCTCTGATTCTGCACTTGGGGTGTGTGTGATTTACACCGTAGATAGGTAAAGCAATCTCGTTCTGCTGTACATGATTGGTTGTACGGTTGAATGACAATAAGGGTGATTTAATTAATTTAATTTAATTTACTCAGCATATATATTCAACAATAACAACCTTTCTTCATTGAAGACACATTGCAATATTACTGTCCTTTATTTTTATATTGCTCAAAAATAATTTCTTTATATGTTGATTTAAATATATGGATGTTTGGACATTGCCTGTGTTTCTCCCCCAACCCATTCCACAATTTTACCCCACACACAGACACACAAACACCTTTCCTAGTAGATTTTACTAGGTACATTTTAAATTTTGTATTCTCCCGTAAATTGTATTTCCCTTCTCTCTCACTGAAAAGATTTTGTATATTGTGTGGCTAAATTTTTTTTTAATGACTTTAAACATTAACTGTGCTATATAATAATCAACCAGATCCTGTAATTTCAATAACTTTGAATGTAAAAACAATAAATTAGTATGTTCAAGATACCCGACTTTGTGTATAACACGGACTGCCCTTTCTTTTGTAATATTAGCAATGAATTAAGTGTACTTTTATAATTGTTACCCCAGACCTCTATACAATAGGTCAAGCATGGAAGTACTAATGAGCAATACAAGATATGAAGCGATTTGTAATCTAGGATTTGCTTAATTTTATTTATAATTGCAATATTTTTTTGCAACTTTGTTTTGTATGTATCTGACATGTGGTTTTCAACTAAATTTATCATCTAGTATTACACCCAAAAATTTGATCTCCTAAACATTTTCAATAATTACATTATCTATATGAATATTATATCTCCTTTATTTTTACAATTACCAAATATCATTACCTTAGTTTTATCAATATTTAGTGATAATTTATTACTATCCATCCATTTTTTAATCTTATTAAATTCATTATTTAGAGTATGGATTAGCTGATTATAATTATTTCCAGAAAAATATATTAGTATCATCAGCAAATAATATTATTTTTAATAATTTGGAAACTTGGAATATATCATTTATATATGTATATGTTAAATAATTTGGGGCCCAATACTGACCTCTGGGGGACCCCACAGGGAATTCCCATACAGATATTCTCCCATCTTCACAAACTGTTGTCTCTCAGATAAATAACTTGTAACCCAATTCAGTGCCACTCCCCTAATACCATACATTTGCAGTTTATCAAGAAGTATTGAATGATTTATTGTATCAAATGCTTTTCTAAAATCTATAAATACACCAATTGCATATTTTCCTTGATCTAATCCAAGAGATCCAAGATGGCGCTGCAAATGGCAGCCACTGGCTTCTGCTCTCTGATGTTTTTGATAATTTTGTGTGTTTTTTTGGACTTCTGCTCTTCCGTCCGAGTCACCTTTTCAAGGGAGGAACTACTTTCACTCAGACTATCTCCCAATGCAACTTCTCCGCCAGTTTCTGCTGCTGATCTGAAGTTTTTTCAGGCGATCTTAGCTGTGGGAGCAGCGGCTATTGGCACTGGCTGGAAACGAAGGCGGCGTGGTAAACGTGCCTGTGCGCTAGTCAGGCTGAAGAAACGAGGATATCGCACGCCGCTCCCATCGATCCATCTGGCGCTCTTTGGTGAACAAAATGGACGAACTGCTGCTCCTGACTCACAAAAACCCGGATTTTAGCAGATCTGGCGCCCTGTGTTTCACGGAGTTCTGGCTGAGTGAACACATCCCGGACAGCGTGGTCCGCCTGGACGGATTCCAACTGTTTCGCACTGATCGCAGCCGAGAATTCTCTGGAAAGACTAAAGGTGGCAGAATCTTCTTCTACATTAACGAAGGTTGGTGTACTGATGTCATAGTGTTGAAGAAGTTTTGTAGCCCTAACCTAGAGTCACTGTTCATAAACTGTAAACCCTTTTATTTACCGTGAGAGTTCTCCTCGTTTATTCTGGTCGGAATTTATATCCCGCCTGTTGCTTGTACAACGGAGGCACTGCAGCACCTCGCTGACCAGATAGCAGAGGTGGAGGAAAAACATCCAGACTCTCTGCTTATCATTCTGGGTGATTTCAATAGAGCTAATCTCACAAATGAGCTTCCTAAATACAGACAGCATATTAAATGTCCCACCAGGGACACAAATACACTTGACCACTGTTACACAGTTTTAAGTAACGCCCATCATGTTGTCCCCCGTGCAGCTCTGGGTTTTTCTGACCACTGTCTGCTCCATCTTATTCCAACATACAGACAGAAACTAAAAACTTCCAAGTCTGTTGTAAGGACTGTGAAGAAATGGACTGAGGAATCAAAGCTGGAGTTACAAGCCTGCTTTGACTGCACAGATTGGAGTGTTTTTGAAGATGCAGCCATTAACCTAAATGAACTCACTGATACTGTGACATCATACATCAGTTTCTGAGAGGACATGTGTGTGCAGACCAAGACCTTCTGCACATACAACAACAATAAACCCTGGTTCACTCCTAAACTCAAGCAGCTACGTCAGACCAAGGAGGAGGCCTACAGGACTGGTGACTGGACTCTGTATAAGCGGGCCAGAAACATGCTGACGAAGGAGACCAGGCTTGCTAAGAGGAGCTACAGTGAGAAGTTACAACAAAACTTCTCAGCCAACAACTCTGCTTCTGTTTGGAGAGGCCTACGGAATATCACCAACTACAGGAGACCATCCCCTCACCCTGTGGAAAACCTCCAGCTGGCTAACGACCTAAACAGCTTTTACTGTAGGTTTGAAAAGAACCTACAGTTCTCACCTCCCACCCACACAAAAGGATTATCTGCAGCCCCAGGAACTCCATCCCTCCTCCATTCTGACCTCCCACCAGCACTAACGATCTGTGAAGAGGAGGTGTGCCGGGTCTTTCAGAGACAAAAGATCAAGAAGGCTGCAGGACCTGATGGTGTGTCTCCGTCCTGCCTGAGAGTCTGCTCCAACGAGTTGGCCCCCATCTTCACCCGGATCTTTAATAGATCACTGGAGCTGTGTGAAGTGCCTTCCTGCTTCAAACGCTCCATCATCATTCCAGTTCCCAAGAAACCCTCTGTTACAGGATTAAACGACTACAGACCTGTTGCCTTGACCTCTGTGGTCATGAAATCCTTGGAGAGATTGGTGCTGAACCACCTGAAGGTCGTCACAGGCCCCCTGATGGACCCACTGCAGTTTGCCTACCGGTTAAACAGGTCAGTGGATGATGCAGTGAATATGGGACTACACTACATCCTGCAACACCTCGACTCCCCAGGGACATATGCCAGGATCCTGTTTGTCGACTTCAGCTCGGCGTTCAACACCATCATCCCAGGCATTCTTCATCAGAAACTCCTCCAGCTCAAGGTGCCCCCCTCCACCTGCCAGTGGATCTCCAGCTTTCTGACTGACAGGTGGCAACAGGTGAAGCTAGGGGGAATTACATCCAGCTCCCGAAAAATTAGTACTGGCACCCCCCAAGGGTGTGTCCTTTCCCCACTGCTCTTCTCCCTCTACTCCAATGACTGCACCTCAGAGGACCCTTCGGTGAAGCTCCTGAAGTTTGCGGACAACACCACAGTCATCGGTTTGTTCCGGGATGGTGATGAGTCTGCATACAGGCGGGAGGTGGAGCAGCTGATCCTCTGGTGCAGCCAGAACCATCTTGAACTTAACCCAGCCAAAACGGTGGAGATAACTGTGGATTTCAGGCGACACCCTCCTTCATTCCCCCCACTCACCATCCTCAACAGCACAGTGTCCACTGTGGACTCCTTCAAGTTTCTGGGTACCACAATCTCCCGGAACCTGAAGTGCTCCTCCCATATAGACACTGTCCGGGAAAAAGGCCCAGCAGAGGTTGTTTTTTCTGCGTCAGCTCAAGAAGTTTGATTTGCCTCAGGAGCTGCTGGTTGTCTTCTACACTGCCATCATCCAATCTGTCCTCTGCTTTTCCATCACTGTCTGGTTTGGATCTGCCACTAAACAGGACAAGACCAGACTGCAGCGGATCATTAAGTTTGCGGAGAGGGTCATTGGTACCGACTTACCCTCCATTGAGAACTTATATCGGTCCATAACCAGGAAACGGGCGGGAAACATCTGTGCTGACCCGTCACACCCCGGCCATAAACTGTGTGAGCTTCTATCTTCTGGTCGACGTTACAGATCACTGAAGGTCAAAACCACCCGTCACAGGAACAGTTTCTTTCCTCAAGCCATCACTCTGATGAACTCCTAACATTCACCTAGTCCTACCTGTTGCTGTACTCATGACTTTTCATCCATTCTTACATTGCACATAACTCTCACACTGCTTTTTACTTCATTCTCATTATATCACTGAATCTGAGTTCACATTGAAATACTGTATGACTGTATATTTTTTCATATATTTCTGCAAGTGTGGATAGTCTGAGTAAATACAGTGGTACCTCTACTTACGAACGTCTCTACGTACGGATTTTTCAGGTTATGAGACGCCTCAACGGGAAAATATTGCCTCTAGTTACGAACGAAATTTCAGGATACGAAAGGCAAAAAAGTACGCGCTCCTCGCAGCTTCCGTAGTTTACCGAACGTAAACATACCTGTAGCTGCTCTGCCATTGGCTATCGCCTAGCATCTTCCTGGTATCCCATTGGCCACGAAGTTTTTTTTTTTTTCCAAAACTTTATGCGTTTGGTTGATCTCGCCAAAGAATATGGCCGTAATACATCAACGATCAGCACGGTATTAAAACAAAACGAAGCACTTACAAGCCGACAAAAGCAAACGTCCTTGGATCAGAACATGAACCAAAGAAGGCAAAAGGTGACGACGTCGACGACGATAGCAGTTAAAGGGTAAATGAACATAATTTTTATTATTCTTTCTCTTTTATTATTCTCTTTTATTATTCTTTCTCTCATTTTAAACTCTCATTTTATGTTTATTGTGCAGTAATCTAATTGTAACATGTATTTGTTACATGTTTTGATGCGTTTTTACGATTTATAAAAAATTTATGCCCGAATTTTGGGGGCTTGGAACGGATTACGGCATTTACATGTAAAACGCGCCTCTACTTACGAATTTTTCACGTTACGAGAATTCTTCCGGAATGAATTAAATTCGTAAGTAGAGGTACCACTGTAACTGCATATATTCCTGTATATATTTGCATCCTTTTATAGAAACATGGACAGACTGTAATTTACTGTACATACTCTGTTGTCATTGAATCCTTATTTAAATCTTATTTAAATCTTACACCTGAACAACAAGAGCAAGTTTTTAGCCAAAGTCAAATTCCTTGTATGTGTTGTGCATTCTTGGCCAATAAAGCTGATTCTGATTCTGATTCTGATTCTGATTCTAATACATTTATTATTCCCTCTGTTGCTTCCATTATTGCCAACGGTGTTGTACTCTTTGCTCTAAATCCATACTGATTCTGATTAAGCAGATCATGTTTATTTAAAAAGTCCTCTAATCTGTTGTTGAAAAGTTTTTCCAGAATCTTTGAAAATTGTGGGGGGAGCGATACTGGTCTGTAGTTTGTGTAGTGGTGTTTATTTCCTTGCTTGAATAATGGTATTACTTTTGCTATTTTCATTTTCTGTGGGAATGAGCCAGTTTGAAATGATAGATTACAAATATATGTAAATGGTTTTAATATGCCATCAAAGTTCTTTTTACTAGTGCCATATCAATACCATCACAATCAGTAGATAATTTATTTTTACACATTTCAATAACAGATTTTACCTCTAGTTCATCCACTGCTGAGAGAAAGACCGAATGAGGGTTATTTCCAATCAATCACTCACGGCGTCTCTTCCTTGGTTTGTAATTTTTGCTGCCAACTCTGGTCCAACATTTACAAAAAAAATTATTCATTCTCTTTACTACCATGTTCTAATCATAATTATCACCACAATTATCAGTAAAATACTCTGGATATATCGTTTTCTTAGTTCCATTTTTCCTTAATTTATTTAATATATCCCAGACTCCTTTGATATTATTTTTATTTTCATTTAACATTTTCCTGTAGTATAATTTTTTTACTACTTCATATTATTTCAGTTAATTTATTTTTATATCTTTTTTCAGATTCTTTAGTTCTTAATTTAATGAAATTTTTATAGAGATAATTTTTCTTTTTCCAAGCATTTTGTAGCTCCCTGGTTAACCAAGGGCAATTTTTGTATTTATGTTTTTTATTAATTTCTTTAATTGGACAGTTTTTAATCATATAATGATTTAAATATATCAACAAATTTATCATATGCCAAGTCCACTTCTTTTCCTCTATAGACAACATCCCAATTCTGTAACGTTAAGTCATCTTTTAAAGCACTGATTGTATCTTCTGTTCATATTCTTTTATAATAATCTTTTTACATGTTTTATTATTACTCTTACTCTCATTAACCCCATAATTAACGTCTAAAGAAACAAATACAGGCAGGTGGTCACTAATGTCCTTTATTAGTATACCACTCACCATATTATATTCGATAACATTGGTAAAAATGTTGTTTATCAAGGTAGCACAGTGTGTCTTTATTCCTGTAGGTTTTGTAATCTTTGGAAATACTGTAAGATTAAGCTATACATTGTATCTAAGAAATCTTCAGTTGGTTTATATTGTTTTGTTTTAATTAAATCTATATTAAAGTCATCACAAATAAAGACTTTTTTTTGTCTTATTTTTGTATACATCTTTTCCATACCATTTCTAAATTTTTCCATATCAGATCCCGGTGCTCTATATATACAACTTACTATTATGTTTTTTTCTATTTTCCATCATAATTTCAATTGTTAAATATTCCATAATTTCATTCATTGTTAATGTCATGCTGTCCATTTTTTTACTTTTTAAATTTCAATCAACATACAGTGCTACCCCACCACCACTTTTATATTTCCTATTTTGTGTGTACATCTCATATACATGTAGTTCAAAATTTACATCTTTTTCTTCATTACCTCCGCCAGGCCGGAAGCCAGGAGGAGGTTATGTTTTTGCCAGCGTCTGTCTGTCTGTCTGTTTGTCTGTTGGTTAGCAAGATAACTCAAAAAGTTTGGGATGGATTTCAATGAAACTTTCAGGCGTTGTTGGAAATGGTACAAGGAAGAACTGATTAAATTTTGGGGATGATCTGGATCACCGTCTGGATACAGGAATTTTTTAAAGGATTCTTTAACATTGTGAGATACGGCCATTTTCAACATGTGTGCAGGCGCAATGGAGGGCGCTGCTCGTCGTGTCTGACGAACACAAACTCCGCCTTCTTCAAAGTTTTAGCCACAAAAGCACGCGGAAAAAAGTGGTGGGCAGGACCCGGCAGCGTGCCTGTGTTTGAGCTACGCTGCAAAAGCTGAGACGGGCAGCTGTCCACCGCCGGATTATTTGGCAGGAATTCCCCGGGCAGCCATAGTGGCTGCGCAAAAACCAGCTCTCTGCCGGGGAAGCTGCCAAATCCTCTTTTGCCGCGGAGTGCAACCCCAATAAAACCCACGCCAACCTGTCTACCCAATTTGCATCCGTTAGTGAAACCCTCAGTGTTGCTTTCAGTGATCTATGAAAACGCTCGCATAACCCATTGGCCTGTGGGTTGTACGCGGTTGTGCCATGATTTCTTTTGTTTTTTCTTTTGAATTCTTGGATGGAACATGGGTGGGCAATATAAGCTGCGCCTTCAGCCATCACACATTTCGGATAACTTATGTTGAACTGTATAATCAGAGGAGTTATTGTCTAATTTGACCTTGTTGGATTTTCTTTCCCCCTTTGTTATATTATTCACTTTCTTTTAACCTGTACTCTTAATCTATTCGAAATAAAGATTCATTCATTCATTCATTCAATTGCAACGCCCGCAGCCTGGGAGTTTGGAGGTGGAGGAGATGGACACAACACCAACACTTCAGTTTATTACCTCCCCCAAGGAGGTAATGCTTTTACTACTGAACCACTAATCCTATCATTGTCAATCCAATTGCTAGTCATATGTTTTCATGGTCAAGGAATCTGAAAACGTACACACAAACACTGTATGGGGGGGAACTGTGACGCTTGGCGGAGGTCTGCGCTCTCCGAGTGCTTTTCTAGTTAATCCATGTTTCACTTATTGCTATAATCCTAAATGGGGTGTTAAATTGATTTAAAAACTCCTTAATACTATCAAAGTTGGCATAGAGACTCCTACTATTAATATGTATTATTGTCAATGTCTGATCCAAGTTCATAATTACCTCCGCCAGGAGGTTATGCTTTTGCCGGGGTTTGTCTGTCTGTCTGTCTGTTGGTTAGCAAGATAACTCAAAAAGTTTTGGACGGATTTCGATGAAACTTTCAGGCGTTGTTGGAAATGGTACAAGGAAGAACTGATTACATTTTGGGGATAATCCGGATCACCGTCCAGAAGAAAACCGCCATTACGGAAAATGCCATTTTCGTGAATAACTACTGAACCACTAATCCTATCATTGTCAATCCAATTGCTAGTCATATGTTTTCATGGTCAAGGAATCTGAAAACGTACACACAAACACTGTATGGGGGGAACTCTGGCCGCCATTACGGAAAATGCCATTTTCGTGAATAACTACTGAACCACTAATCCTATCATTGTCAATCCAATTGCTAGTCATATGTTTTCGTGGTCAAGGAATCTGAAAACGTACACACAAACATGGTATGGGGGGAACTGTGGCCGCCATTACGTCCCTTGCTGGAGCTCTAAGGCGTAACTAATAGAGTGACGGTTTCATGATCGCAGTCTCTAAATTGAACACCGATAGCATTGCTGAATAATCAATAATAACTCTCACTCAATCAAATACAAGAATGACCAAATAAACAGCTAAATCCATTACAAATAACAGTATTGTGCTGTCCTCACAGCACGTTTCTCTGTGCTGCTAGAGAGCCAGTGAACCATTGAAGAAAACTTCGCACACAAGGCTTGCTTTTCTTGTCTTTATAAAGTTTTCTTGCATGCGTGTGTAGCATGGCGCGGTAACTGAAACATACAGGACAATGCAATTACTATCTACATATTAACATGCAGTATGCTAACACAAAGAACTAATACACGTAAATAACTAACAGACATCCTCGCTTTAACAAAACTCATTCACGTAATACTTTTGAATATCAGCGATCTCTATCAAGTGCTTGTACATAAAAATACTCACAAAGACAAAGGTTTCCCAAGACTCAAACGAAGAAGAACAACACAGCGTACTCAATGAACTTTTTAACTTCATTTCTGTGTGGCTAGCTGACTGTAGCCGAAGGAAAAAACACATCAAAGATCATCTATATACGGAAGAGCACACACTCTGCAGTAACAAAAAACAACCTTTAAGGAAAAGATGTCTCACTTCGATAACTTTTTAAACACAGGTTTTTGACAACTTTATCACTAATTTTAACTTATTTATTCCTTTTAACCAATTTATTAACTTTATAAATTTATCAATGTCTTTTACCCAAAGACATGACAAGTATCCTAAGTAACAAATATTTATCTTGAATGCTTGAGTAACAAATACAAATATAGTAACAGTATCTTATATGACAAATGTCTTTCCATCTATCACACGTACACGAATGATACTAGTTTTTATGGGGGAACATACTGTTCTCAATCACTCACCGGAGTTGTACTGGAAGGCAGCCATCAGCAATTGAAACCCCGCCCCACCCCGAGCAGCAGCAAACAAGCCCCGCCCGCTCGGTTCAGCCAACTCTCAGTTCGGTGAGTGGTAGACAGTTGGAGCTCCAGTACAGCACTGAGTGATTCGGTATAAAATTATTTATAACGGATCTTTTTAGCTGGACTCGGCACGTTTCATTGAACTGTGGAGCCCATCACTAACTTCCATCCATGGCTGCCTCTCTCCCACTGCAACACGAGTCTTACGTCTTCTTTTCCACACAGCCTGTGCACGTGAGACGATGCGTAAAAACAAACCTAGTATGTATGCGCAGGATCCGTATTCTGATTGTTTGCTAATGTATTAACGTAGCCATGTAATGAAGGGGTCAAATTATCGTACATTATGGGATTTTTGAAATTATTGATTGCACATCGTACAGAGGGCAAAGTTATCATACAAATACAACAATTATCATATGTCTGGCAACACTGTCACTCGCTCACAATGATCCTCAGATACAGTAGGTCTGCAAGCAGGTGGTGCGAAAGGACAAATTCAGCATCAAATGTCAGGAGATCTGAGCACTCATGGGTGATTTTATCAGGCAGGAATGAGTAACTTCGTCACTGATGGCCTGGTTTGAGCTGTGTCTGGCATATCAGAGTGAAGAGAAGTTGCCCATCTTCCTAGTCAACCACCAGTGGAAACATTCATCACCATCATGGAATACGTACTGTATACAGCTCAAGAGTGTTGTCTGAACATTTATAGTAGTTGAACAATTGATATGAATGATTTTTTTAAGCTGTGGAGTGTGTGAAATCAGAAGCAGATTAATTTCAGATGATTTATTGCACACTCACATCTCACGAGCACAGAACAGACTGACTAGTCACATTCAACATCCCTCTCTCTATATCAAGTTACACTTCACAAGATTCAAGGCACTTCCTCATAACAGCAGGACATCTACACCACACTTCATTCAACCCCCTCTCCCACTGTTCTCCCATGTGTATTCATTGTCTCTGTCTAAGGTGTGAAATAACCAGAGGCCCACACTGCCCCACCCCCAGCATCTTAGATAGAACAATAGAACATCAGTCCACACGCTGTTTCGGCTTCAGTCTCCTCCCATATCTGCTGCAACTGGGGTTTACCACCTCCGTGGCGCTGCTGTGCTGGTGGGAGGCTGCTGGGAGTGTGTCTGACTGCGGGTGAGCCGTGGAGAGGGGAGGGGGGGGTTCACTGTGTCCCTGTGGCTGCTCTGGTGAATCGTTTCCCTGGGGAGCTCTCCGTGGGGGTCTTCCACGCCGAGGGGCCCTAGCCAACAGCACTTGCTCGTCCGCCTCAACGAAAGCGGGTTTGAGTCTGTCTATGCCAATTTTTTCCCCTCCTACCCCCCAAGTCTAGCGAAAAATGCTTATCCCCTGTTTCCAGCACTCTGAACAGTCCATCATAGGGTGGGCGCAATGGAGGGCGGTGGGCGTCGTGTCTGACAAACACGAACTCCGCGCTCTTCAAAGTTTTAGGCACAAAAACACGCGGAAAACAGTGGTGGGCAGGTCCCGGCAGCCTGCCTGTGTTTGCGCTACGCTGCAAAAGCTGAGATGGGGAGCTGCCCGGCACGGGATTATCTGGCAGAAACTCCCCGGGCAGCCGTAGTGGCTGCGCAAAAACGAGCTCTGCCGGGGAAGTTTCCAGATCCTCTTTCGGCACAGAGCGCAACCCCAATAAAACCCACGGCAGCCTGTCTACCCAATTTGCATCCGTCAATGAAGCCCTGAGTGCTGCTTTCAGTGATCTATGAAAACGCTCGCATAACCCATTGGCCTGTGGGTTGTACACGGTTGTGCGGTGAATTGTAACACCCAGGCTGCAGGCCATCGCGGACCAGAGCTCGGAAACAAATTGAGGGCCCCTGTCAGACGTAATGTCCAACGGGACTCCAAAACGCGCCACCCATGCTGTTAAAAAAGCGCGCGCTACGTCTGCGGACGTGGTTGCCGCCAGCGGAACCGCTTCTGGCCAGCGCGTGGTGCGGTCCATCATTGTCAGGAGGTGCGTGCACCCCCGTGATGGCGGGAGGGGGCCCACGAGGTCCACGTGAACATGGTCGAACCTCTTAGCCGGAATACGAAATGGCTCCAAGGGAGCCTTCGTGTGTCTGTGTACCTTGGCTCATTGGCACGCCACACAGGCTGCAGCCCACTCTTTCACTTGTTTGCGTAGGCTCGGCCATACAAACTTCTCTCCCACCATTTTGACCGACGCGCGCACTCCTGGGTGCACCAGAGTGTGAACCGACTCAAACACGTGGTGGCGCCACGTGGCCGGGACCACCGGACGCAGGCGACCCGTGGAGACATCACAGATTGGGGTGGGGGGCCGCCATCCTGCAGCACCCTGCTCTCCAGCCATAACCCTGTTGGTCCAGACTGGAGCGCGCACACGTCTGCATCGCTAATCTGCTCCACGGCCATGGCTGCGTAATCTATGCCCACGCAGACCGGGGCCACCACGCCGCGCGAGAGGCAGTCCGCCACTACATTCAGTTTACCCGACACATGCTGAATATCGGTAGTAAACTCTGAGATCGTGGCCGGCTGTCTCTGCTGCTGGCCCGACCACGGTTCTGAAACCCTGGCCATCGCGAATGTTAGCTGCTTGTGGTCCACGAACGCGGTGAAGCTGCGCCCTTCCAGCCAGAACTGGAAGTGGCGTATGGCCAGGTGGAGAGCCAGCAACTCTCTGTCGAACGCGCTGTAGTTACGTTCGCTGTCGCGCAAAGTTCTGCTGAAAAAGGCGAGCGGCTGCCAAGCCAAGGCGACGCGCTGCTCCATGACAGCCCCTACTATGGCCACGTCTGAAGCGTCGGTGGTGAACGCTATGCGGGCCGTCGGGTCTGGATGCGCCAGCAGTGCGGCATTTGCCAGGGCTGCTTTAACTTCCGAGAACGCCCGCTCTCGCTCCGGGGTCCATTCGACCCTATCCGCAGGTTTCTGTTTCTTGAGCGCGGCATACAATGGTTGCATGAGCTGCACCGCGTGGGGAAGGAAACGGTTATTAAAGTTCACCATTCCCAAAAATTCCTGCAGCGCCCTGACTGTCTGAGGCCGGGGAAAATCTGCCACGGCACGCACTTTGTCAGGCAGTGGGATCGCTCCTTCCGGAGAGACACGGTGCCCCAAAAAATCAATCTCCATCACGCCGAACTGGCATTTCGCCGGGTTGATTATTAACCCGTGCTCCTCCAACCTCCGGAAATCCGTCGTGAGGTGGGTTTCGTCTTCGTCTTCGGACGCACTGGCTACCAGGATATCGTCCAGGTAGACGAACACAAATGGGAGATCGCGCAGCACTGCATCCATCATGTGCTGGAACGTCTGTGCCGCTCCTTTTAACCCGAATGGCATGCGCAGGAACTCGAATAGACCGAACGGAGTTATTACCTCTGTTTTGGGTATGTCCTCAGCGCGCACTGGGACTTGGTGGTAACCGCGGACCAGGTCTATTTTGGAAAAAATGCGTGCTCCGGCGAGGTGAACGGAAAAATCCTGTATGTGGGGAATCGGATAGCGGTCGTGCGCTGTGGTGTTGTTCAACCTGCGGAAATCATCGCACGGTCGCCACGATCCCTCAGCCTTAGGGACCATGTGTAGCGGGGATGCCCATGGGCTGTTCGAGCGCCTGATGATGCCCAACCTTTCCAGGTTAGCGAACTCCTTGCGCGCTATGGCCAGTTTAGCTGCGTCCAAGCGCCGAGGTCGTGCAAAAACGGGCGGCCCGGTGGTGGTGATAAAGTGCTCCACCCCGTGTTTAGCGATGGCCGCCGAAAACGTTGGGACCGTGAGTGCTGGGAACTGAGTGAGCAGTGTGTGGAACTTACCGCCTGTAGCTGTGACATTGGCTTGTGCTGTTGGCTGGGTTACTCGAGCTATACAGGGGAGAGAGTCAAAGGACAATGCATTAACCAGGCGCCTGTTAGCAACATCAACCAGTAAGCCATGTGCACACAGAAAATCAGCCCCCAGTATATGGTAATTCAGTGCTGCTATGACAAAAGTCCACTCATATGTATGGCCGTGTAGAGGAGATAAGAGCAGAGTCCTCTCACCAAAGGTCTTAATATCCGAGCCGTTTGCTGCCAACATCCCGGGGCCGCTAGATCCTGCCAGCCGGTCAGCGTAGGTCGGCCGGATGAAGCTCTTCTGGGCTCCGGTGTCCACGAGGAAACGCCTCCCCGAGCGTGCATCCGTTAAGTAGAGCAGCTTGTTCTCTTCACCGAGGGTCACTGCTGCTACCAACCCCCGGCCTTGGCGTTTTCCCGAGCGCTTGAATTGGCACGATGGTGCACATCTGCGTGCCTTCTCTCCGAAGCGGCAGTGGTAGAAGCAGAGCGTGTCTCTCTGGCGCTCCTTGGCCCCCACTGCTGCTACCGTCGGTGGCTCCTCGCCTCCTCTGGTCGTCTCGCTGGGCTCCGCCGCTGCTGCGTTGATTGTGATCGCCCTGGTGGTGATGATGATCCGGTCTGCCTCCTGGGCTAGCACACGGTAGTCTTGCACGACCAGCCACGGCGAATTGGCCAGAACCGCTCTCGCTACTGTCGGAAGGTTCCGGAGGAAGAGGTGGGCAAACAGAAAGTGCCCGTCGTCCGTGCCCATTAACGCCAGCATCTTCTCCATCAGGTCTATGGCCGAACCATCTCCTAACTCGGTCCGTGTCAGGAGCCTCTCCGCTCTCTCACAGTCCGAGAGCGTGTAGCGCTGGATGAGCGCAGCCTTGAGCGCCTCGTATTTGCTGCTGGCTGGTGGCTGATCGAGCAGGCTCGCTACCTGCTGAGCTGTGCGGGCGTCGAGCGCTGCGACCACATGGTAGAATCTGGTGTCATCTGCCGTTACTCCCCGGAGGGCGAACTGGGCCTCAGTGAGGTGGAACCAAGAGCGCGGGTTGTGCTGCCAGAAATCCGGTAGCTTGACTGCAACCGCACACGCGTGGCTGGAGGTTCCAGTCCGGGCTGTCTCTGGGATGGCTGCCGCCTCGCTGTAGCTTTCTGACCGGGCCGGCTCCGGGGATCTTGCCTCGTGTTCCATAATACGTCTTGGGTCACCAGTGTGGAGTGTGTGAAATCAGAAGCAGATTCATTTCAGATGATTTAATGCACACTCACATCTCACGAGCACAGAACAGACTGACTAGTCACATTCAACATCCCTCTCTCTATATCAAGTTACACTTCACAAGATTCAAGGCACTTCCTCATAACAGCAGGACATCTACACCACACTTCATTCAACCCCCTCTCCCACTGTTCTCCCATGTGTATTCATTGTCTCTGTCTAAGGTGTGAAATAACCTGAGGCCCACAAAGCAACATTTTTCACAAGCAATTTCTAAAATTGTGATTTTGAGCAAGTTTGAGACTCCCATCTCACAAAACACCTTAAAGCTCATGGATCTCTTTTTCCCGAGCATTTTTTTACACAGACAGCATGAAATACAGATAACCAACTGGTTTCTGGGAAAAAAATGTTTTACTGTATTATATGAATGCATAAACACAAGGCAGCCTGTTGTTTCGATGGAATAAAGAAGAAAGCATGGAGGCTGATTTAAATATGAATGCTAAGCCCAAGTATAAGGATTCTGATGCAATGTTGAGAAACCACATTGTTATGTTGGGCAATGATTGCCATACTGATCAGATTTTTATACATCACAGTTCACAGTAACCCATCTCTTTTCAATGCTGGTTACACATTTGTATAAATGTGGTCTAACAAGAGCTATCAACCATCTATTAACTGCTGAGCCCACTGTCACTGTGGTATATAAGATAATTTTGCAAGCCTCAGTGCACTCTCTTTGATGTGTAGGGCTTATGCATCTGCATCAGTTGTGATGAATATGTTTGTTGAAGAAATGTGGAGTCCTTGCGGACAACCAAGTAAAACCATGTAAACCCAAGTGAGGAAACCAAAATACCATTTTACTACTTTTAAAATTCATCCAATTTTTGCTGTTTTGACCAATGATAAGTATGTGCCCATTTCACACTTTATTCAAATTATACAAAACGTATTAACATTAGTAACACCTTTTACATTGTGATCAAGCACTATTGCATGTGTATTGAAGAGGAACATTATATGTTACTCTATATTCTCATTATATGTTCCCAGTTCCCAGAGGTCTTAATGAAATGTCTGTGGTATGCTTTGGTATAAAAAAAATGCTCTCACGGGTTCAATGCTACAAGACAATTTTCCACCAGGTTAAACACCCTTTCTCAGTGATCCGTTTCAGTGTTTATCTCTTTAAATGGTAATGAACCATTGTTCACGCCACTCTCCCTCTTCTATCACTTTTGAGATCATTGATTTAGGCAAATATTTATTGGTTAGCTCTACTTATTTGAAACACCCTGAATTAATGTAAAATTGGATGAATGTGAGAATTTAAAAGCCTAAATAAAGATAGTACATCACAGTGCAGTGAATGCTGATGAACGTGGTGATTTCTGGATTTGTCAGCTTTTCTGATGAATGTTGGTGAAAATCAAGAAAACCCAATCTAGCATCTCATGGAGCTGCGTATGCTGAGGAACGTTAATCAACGCTGCAATTTTTGGGTTTAGTCAGGCTTTGTAAATGGTTGCAAAATGGTTCGCCAACAGTTTTTGTTGTAAGGGTCTTAAACAGTTGCTCATGTTCATGACTAAGTGAACCAAAAAGGACTTTGGTAAAATGTGTTACGGCCGTTTGCAAATGCTTACAAATATTTTGCAACTGTTTGCAGAAAAATAAATCCCCCTCCCCAAAATCTGAACATGTTCAAAAAATTTTGGGTGACCAGAAAACTGTTCAATCCATGCATTCATCCATCCATCCATCCATCCATCCATCCATCCATCCATCCATCCATTAATCAATCAAACTTTATTTGTATAGCACTTTTCAAACATTGAATGCTGCACAAAGTGCTTTACATAGATGAAAACAGTAGACAAATTAATTACATATGTTTACACAATGCATCCCACCCCTCCCAACCCGCACGCACGCACACACACACACACACACACACACACACACACACACACACACACACACACACACACACACAGAGTCACATTCACTACTCCCTACCTCTCTCACACACATATAAAATAAAAGAGACATAAAATAAAACACATATTGCTCTGCACCGAGACACCATGTGAAGAAACAACCACCCTGTGGAGCCCCCCACACCGGGAGACCTCACAGCCCATGACCACAGGGCGTGCCACAGAGGCCACCCCGACCAGGACAGACCGGGGCCCACACCACAGCTGTAGGCAATGGCATAAAACCCCCACCCACCCAAGCCAGAGCGACCCACAAGACCAACACCCCGGGAGATGGGCCAAGCGGCATCCGGCAAGAAGAACTCCAGTGAGGACACACTGAAGCTAAAACACATAAATTACAAAACGAAACTAAGAACACATAAAACAAAGGGAACTTGAAAACCCATACTTATAAACTAAGCTAAAAACACATCAAAATGAAAAGAGATGAGAAAATCTTAAAACAAGTGGAGCTAAGAAGAACGTAAAACAATGGACCATAAATGACTACTTCAATAATAGTTAAACGAGTTTGTTAAAAGCCAAATTAAATTGTTGGTGAATATTTGACAACCTTTTATGAACCCTGACAAAACCCAAAAAGTGCAATATTCGTGAATGTCCCTCATCATTCACCGCTCTGTGAAATGAAGAGATAAAGCATTATCAGGAACAGAGGTATGTGGTTTGAGTGGTGGATAGGATGGGGCCAGTCTCTGCAGTATGATCACAAAAAATGAGCCTGAATGAGTGATCAGGTGTCTCTGCTAGCTGTGTCTAACTGTCTGAGAAGAAAGAGCCATCAAGGCCAGAGCATACTGTAATAAACTATATTAAAGTAAGCCAAAATAATGAATAATCTAAAATAAAAAGAAGGAGAATTGTGGTGAAGTGTTGGTTGATGATAAGGTTGCCAGCTTTCTCACAGCCAAAAAAGGGACAGAGGGTTTTAACTATTGCTTGGTGCTATGATGTTGTGGACATTAGTGTTCTCATAATACTGGGATTTTTTTTTTTTACCTTGATAATACCTTAGAAAATACTGTTATTCAATGTCATGTATAATCCACCTTATTCCTGGGGGTCCCGCTGTAGGAACGATTATGGGCGGAACTTCTGGTTTCGGCTGACGTAATGTTAAATCAGTCAATAAGAGTGGAGTAGCAGGGGCATTTAAAATAGCATTTTTAAAGGTTTTTCAAATTCATTTTAATGTATAGTCCACATACATGTTTTGCAATCAAGTGGCAGCTAATTTCAGCTCTTCTAGTTTTGAATGTTTTGGTGTAGTTCTTGTACTTGTTGCTGGTGCTCGTGGTTGTGCCAGACTGGATAAATGGAGGCTTCTCACCACATGGTGACAGATGACATCCAAGCACTGTGTTGTGGCGTACGTCTGCTCTAAGGTAAATTTGATTGTGTCCAACAAATTTTAACAAAATGCAGCCGACTTTATTGCAGTGGAGATGTGCTGGTCGGAATGCACACTGTGTCATTATGAGTACAGGCAACGAGAAGTCATAAATCATGACTCTTTCTTTGTTTGGTAGCGGCAAAGTCCCAGGAAAACCCTTATGAATGTCTGGTATCATTGGAAAGCTTAGAAATCGTACTTTCTAAAAACACCTATGCTTTTGCGGAAGATGTAACTCCCGAACGATCAAATGCAAGTTTTCAACCTAGCCAAAATATAAACAAATCATCGTTTTTCCGGTCAGTTTTTTTTTTTTTTGTTACTTATTTGTACCTGTAGGTAGACTTGGTTTGCAGTCTGGTGACAAGCCACCGGCTGCTGGTCGCTGCGTGCGCGAGCGCCCTAAACCTACATGTTTTTGGTGTGCGGGAGGAAACCGGAGAAATCCCGGAGTAAACCCGCGCAACACGGGGAGAACATGCAAACTCCACACAGCTCACTGTTGGTCGGGGGCTGGGATCGAACCCACGATCTCATGATCCCCGCAATCCCCCGGCCGAGGGTAAAACTGGGCTGCCACAGTGCTAAACCACTGCGCCACTGCGCAGCCGGTAAGTTTAAAAACGGTAAGTTTTTGTGCACTTCCTACAAATTAAATATCATTTTGAAGATCTTTCAATACAGAATGTGGAAATAACGTTACATCAATTTTGAAAATGTCCTCAAAGTGACTCATTTTGCCAGCGTGGGTCATTTGTTTACAGCGTTAGCATCTTAACTAATGGACCTACTGTCTACGAGGCCACTTTATAAGGCCATCTTCCCATCCCTTGATAGTTGTGAGAAGTGGTATGATTATATTACTGTTTTGAGGTGCAAGAGGCTGTGTTCCCACATTTTTGATGCCGAAGTCATTGTTTTTTAACAAGGAAAAGTGTCCCATTTCAGTGACAACCATATGTTCTAAACTAGGACCGGAAGTTGCTACCATAATTCACACAAGTCATCATGGGGCCGAGGAATAAGGTGGATATACTACAAGGAAAAAATACCACACTGTATACCTAGAAATTTCAGATTTTACAGAATACAGACTCTCAGTTTAAAAATGTCTAATAGCCAGGGGTTCACATAACTTTTTTGGTCTGGTTCTCAGGGAAGAACCTGAAGTTGTTGCTTGGTCCTCATTTTTTTTCCTTGACCCACCTCACAAAATAGAGGAATATGTGGATAACATATGACACATTTTAATTTCAACTGAAAATGAATGAAAGCATTACAACAAAATGTCTGTTCTTTAAAGCTCCATGGTATGCAACTTTATAATGAAATGACGGCACTTCAAGCACTGAAAACTAAATGTACAAATGTCTGACAATAAAACAAATGAAATGACAGCTTTTTTAAGCACCAACAACAGTTATTGCTATTTAAAAGCATGGAATGATTCTCGAGAATGATAAGCGGTCCTGACATTAACTCCAAGCCTTTTGAGAAGCGGAATATCCTCCTCATATGAATGCACAAGACATGCATGTTTCGCTTTGTGAAAAGCCAACAGAAAAATGTTACTCAGTGCTTGATGCTGTTCTTCATTCAGTTTGTCTTGCCATCTGTCGAGCGGACCACTGTGCCTCTAGCCCTGGCTGCGCCTGCTACTGTAGCAATATCAATCGCTTGCACTACTATCTGGTGCTCTCAGCTATTCGCATGCTTTTCAAAAGCTGGATGATTAACGTTTTTAGTACCTGTATAAAAGGCACTGTTTTTATCTACCAGAGTGGGATTTTCACGGCATAGTTTGCAACACATCTCGGTGCGGGCGTCATTTGTTGAAAGCCAACTGACCTCCTGCAGCCACTTTTCCGAGAATGCATGCTTCTTTTGTGGTTCAGGTTCGGTCTGGCTTTTCCTTGGAGGTGGAGGAACACCAAGGTAATTGCTTAGCAAAGCTTGATTCTTGGATATTTTAATGAAAGGAGAGAATCCTAAAAGCAGTCTCTCATACTGTGCACTGCAGTCCAATGTTTAGAATTTATCTGTCCCTAGGTACGCAAATGCACGTTACAACATTTGATCTGGTGCACATTGCGTATTTTGATTGTGCATGCGCACCTGCGCACCACCTATATGCACACCTGATAATAGCTATGTTTTTAATAATGGATTGCATTTATATAGCAATTTTCATGACACCCAAAGACACTTTACAATGAGTCCATTATTCATTCACTCGACAGACAATGATAATGGTAAGCTACCTCTGTAGTCACAGCTGCCCTGGGGCAGACTGACAGAAACATGTCTGCCAATCCATGCCAACGGCCTCTCCGACCACAACTGAACATTTATTCACATTCATGCATCAGTCTCACGAACCATGAACACACTGGAGGCAAGATGGGTAAAGTGTCTTGCCCAAGGACACAACAGCAAGGTGGGGGGAGTGGGATTCAAACCGCCAACCCTCTGGTTATTGGGTGATCTGCTCTACCTCCTGAGCCACTACTGCCTCATTTTTGTTTCTCTTTCACAAATAATGAAACTTTGAGCTTGAAAACACAACTACACTGCAAAAAGTCAAATATAAGTAAAATGAAATAATTTAAGGCTGTTTATCATTGTTTTTTGTCTGACAAGATATTTATTCTTGCTGTGCAGTTTATGTGTAAGAAAATTTTACATGCTTTCCAATAGTTTTAACTTGCTTTACATAATTTGGTAAGTCAAATTTTCTCGCTTTGTTGGCAGATAATTTTACTTAAAATAAACAAAAATAAACAAAAACAATTCTGGCAATAGATAATTCTGTTTAAAATTAGAAAAAATATCTGCCAACAAAGTAAGATTAAATTGCTTAAAACAAGTCAAAACTTTTGTAAAGCAAGTAAAATCTTACACAAAACTGCACAACAAAAAGAAATTCTTGTCTTGTCAAAGTTATCTTGTGAGATAAGGATATTTTATCTTACTGAGATTTCCCTTTTTACAGTGTGACAGATACTGCCTTCGGCATAAAATTACATCAGTGAAGTATTCCTGATTCAAACAAGCACAACAGCAGCAATGGAAAACCTACACAGGTGGCTGGAAACTACACTGCAAATAGTATGTCTTACCTTTTTAGTAGTGCTTTCTTCTGGCCTTCTTTAAAGAAAAATCCTTCATTATGTCCTTTAAGTTCAGATCATGAATATCGTCAGAATCTATGGATGCATGCTTGATCCAGTCTACTTTTTACCCAATCCTTGGTTGGACGTCGCCAGTTGGGGCTTAACTGCCCATCCCCTTGGCTACATTTTGCGTTGTTGGCAGGACTTACTGGTGGCATATTAGTTCCATTCTCCATATCCCGCTAGTGTCAGAAGGCGGCCATGGAGACTGAAAGCTTAAATGCACCTCTGACATCGGGGTGATGTAAAAATCTGGAGGGAACTATGTAGTGCAATCAACAAAAAAGCATTCCTACTTGGCTTGCCAAGTGAGTCAACCCTCTTGGCGACACAGGTAGAGTGCTGGACTCTTGAGCCGGAGGTTGTGGGTTCGAACCCCCAGTTGGACGTTGCGAGTTGGGGCTTAACTGCCCGTCCCCTTGGCTACAATTAGATGAACCAATATGAACTTGGGCAACTGGGTAGACTGTCGGTTAGACCCTGCATGGTTGAATGGATTATTCTGTTATTGTTATTAACCATGCTCTGTTTAAACATTTTCAAAAAAAAAGTGTCATTTTAAAAGTCCATCCTCAGGGGCCTCTGGCGAGCACGCTGTGGGAGCAGCCCTGGAGGTCCTGGCCATGGTGGACCTAGGTGCCATCTTGCTGGAATCACTCGCTTGTCAGCAAAGTCTCAGTCCGGGTTCCACATTGGATGGGTCGGTTTACAGTTTTGTTTCTTGATCTGGGGCAGCTGCTGCTCTTACCTTCCGCAGACAGCTGGCATACCATCTTGAACCATCGGCCATCTGGAAGGTGGCCGGCCCCAACTGCATGGTGATCTGCATCGGCGGGGACAGGAAAATCTGCAGGCTGTCTGGGCGTTTGGATCATTGGACCTGAACCCAATCGAGCACCGTGAGTCCAGACCTAGTCGGCTTCATGCGGCGCTGCTGCTGCTCTCTCATCACTGATGCTGGTTGCTGTTGTGGCGGCGTGACACTCTCACCGGCGGCAGGACCCTCTCCGGGTTAGCGTTTTTCACTGGGGTCTTGCTTGCCCACGGACTCTCTCTCCTGCAACTGAACTGCGGCTTCATGAGGCTTATGCCGGGCGAGGATCAGAGTCAAGGCCAGATTACGCCCTCTCATATTCTGCTCTCTGTGCAGTGTGAAGCTTGGAGCGGCTGTGCTCGCATATGGGTGAGATGCGCTCTGGTCATCAGTGGTCAGACAAAGTCCTTCGTGGTCGTGAATGGTGAAACCCAGTTTGTGGAAAAGGCTGCACTCCAGGATGTTGTCGCAGTGCGCTGCTACCTGAAAGGTGAATGCTGGGAGGACTTTGGACCTGGTAGCGAACTGTCAGTGTGATGGTTCCTACTAGGCTGATTCTGGTGTTCCCGTATTCATAGAGCTCCACCGCATCCCGTTTGATTGGATGCCAAGGAAGAAACCTCTTCACTGTGAGCCAATTCATCAGCGATCTCATAGCGGCGGTGTCCAGTAGTAACGGCAGGCTGACATCTTCGAACCTCATTGTGCACACCTTGTACGCTGAATTACTAGAGTCTACTGCATGAATGGTTGCTGTTAAAGGCAGTCCAGTTAAGCTGGGTGGTGAGCTCGTCATTGACCATTTTGAACGGCACACTTTGGCAAAATGGTTAAGCTTACCACAGCACTGGTATCGCTGCCCCCTAGCTGGGCAGGAGTGTGCACACATTTGGCGTGCAGGAGAACCACAGTTACCACACGTTCGGAGTCCCATGATGTCCTGTTGTCCCGTGGTGTTCACCTTGCCGTCCTCCGAAAAGGTTGCAGTGTCGATGGGTTCTTCTGCCAGGGTAACTGCCTGAGCTAGTGTGCTTTGTTGTTGCAAAGCTCCTAGCTGCGACGTTAGCTGGGCGGCGACCTCTAACTGGTATGCTAACTCTACCACCTTCGCCAGCGGCAGGTCGTCCGTCGCCATTAACAGCTTCTCCCGCAGCCTTGGGTTGTTGGTGTGCTCTGGTAGCTGGTCCGCACCATCTCATCTTCTAGCTGCTCAAACCTGCATGTACTTGCCAAACAGCAGAGATCAGCGGCAAATTGCTGAGTCATCTCTCCCACACCCTGTCGGCGTTGGTGAAACTTAATTCTTAGTGCCAACACACTCTCAGGCATCACAGAATGTCCGGCTAGCAGGGTGACATATTTGTCGTGTGTATCCATTGGTCCCAACATTCTAAACACACGCTGTCCCTTGCTGACCAGGCTATGAATCAACAGAGCATGCAGTCAGATCTTGCCAGCTTTAGCTAGGTCCATAGCTGACACGTACACCTCGAACAATTCAAACTAGCGAGGCCATGGAATTGGCGGATCACCTGGGGTGGCGAGAAATGGAGTTAGGGGTGCCAGACATGCTTCCATCTTCAGGAAAATGTCTCCAGAAGATTAAGTTTGCCTCATCGCCAATGTTATGTCTGGGGAATGAGACCAGCAGACACGTCGTCTGTGTTGAGGGTTAGCTTTAATGAACTAGCTAATAACACGTGGAACAGACAAAGGGAAGTGTGGTACAGTAGGTAGTAGGCTAGAGGCGAAGTGCCAAAAAGAAAGAGTCTCCTGCTGTTAGTCCCCTAATATAGTCACGGCGTGATGACGTCACGTCATCTGTGTGTCCCCACGTCTGTGACGTGCATGGTGGTATACGGTATGACACAAGTGGTTACGGTCTTTGGTTTTTTTTGTCTTTGTTTTATCACTGCGGAGGAGGCTTCGGCTTAAGATTTTTCTTCACCGTTGTGTCTCTCTTGTTGGGCTTCGTGGATTAATTTCCTCGTACTGTCTATTCCTCACATGTCGGTAGGGGCAGAGATGTTTATCTACTCTGTCTGATGTGATGACATCATTCCCTCAAGCCGCCAGAAAAGTGTAATGCCACAGCCAAGTCTCACTTTTGACTGTCCGCTATAATATTATTATAATGACAAATATTAATTTTTGCCGTTGCAGATAAATAATTTTCAGTGCTTTATCTGGCAATATCGATAGCATGCCGATATGTACCATGCATCCCTAATCCTTCTCTCTAAGTTTGACAACTTCCACAGGGGTCAAAATTGAGAAGAAGCCGCTGACTACATGCAAAAATATAACATTTAATATTTCAATATATTTTGTCATGCTTTAAACTGAAAAAAGTGTAACATTATGCACAGCAACTATAAATATACTAGAGTAAATTAGCTTAACGGCCTGCACTACAGCCTCCAGCTTGTAAGCTTAGTGAAGGAAGAGAGTCAAGAGTCTCTGGTGCTTTTTGCCAACACACAACTCCCCCCCCAACACCCACCCAGTATCATTTACAGTTGACTGCAGATGATAAAAAAATTAAATACAGCAATGTATATATTTAGTGATGAGAGCAGTCAGCAAGGAAACCCGAAACACAACAGAAAGTATCCTAACAGAGATGGGACTTGAGACTTGGAAAACAAACAAACAAACAACTTTGTTAAAGATTTGGAGGAGGAGGATCAAGCACTAATCAGAATACAGTAGATTACTGCTTCACAAGACAGGATGTGACTTTTTCAACAGAATGTAACTTCATCTAATTCAAAAATATAGACAGAAGCTATAAGATAGGAAAAGGACTTATCCAAAGAGAGTAATCCATGCACCTTGGCCAGTCTGCTTCAAGGTAAAAAAAACAATAGGGGTAAAATGGGTCAATAATGTAGATGGGTCAACAAAACACAGGATAAGATTGGTGGCAAAAGGTTATAGTCAAATGAAAAGGAGATGACTATAATGAAACTTTCTCTCCAACAGCTAACAGAAGATTATTAGGTATTTATAGCAGATGGCAGAACAAAATGATTTTATTCGGCATCAAATACATATGAGAACAGTTTATTTGCATGTTCCAGCTGACTGAGATTTACAAGGAGCAGCCAGAGGGTATTTAGGTTAAGTCAAAGACAAATGGAGAAAGTAGTTTTCAAGCTCAGCCAAGGATGTGAAACTCATGTCATGGAGGGCCAAGACCCCGCAAGTTTTCTTTCTATGCACTCCATTCACTAGGTAAATTCACTTGCTGATCAATAAAAACAGCTCAGCAATCTTTAGAATGTATTGAAATATACAGAATGTATTAAATGTATTTGGACTGTCTGACATGAACATCAAATATTGCATTTATTAAATTATTAATGAACAGTCTAACAGTAAATACAGACGTGGACAAAATTGTTGGTACCCCTCTGTTAATGAAAGAAAAACCCACAATGGTCACAGAAATAACTTGAATCTGACAAAAGTGGTAATAAATAAAAATTCTATGAAAATTAACCAATGAAAATCAGACAATGCTTTTGAATTGTGGTTCAACAGAATTATTTTAAAAAACAAACTCATGAAACAGGCCTGGACAAAAATGATGGTATCCCCAGAAAAGATTGAAAATAATGTGACCATAGGGACATGTTCAACCAAGATGTGTCCTCTAATTAACATCACAGGTGTCTACAAACTTGTAATCAGTCAGTCGACCTATTTAAAGGGTGATAAGTAGTCACTGTACTGTTTGTTGACATGGTGTGTATCACACTAAACATGGACCAGAGGAAGCAAAGGAGAGAGTTGTCTCAGGAGATTAGAAAGAAAATTATAGACAAGCATGTTAAAGGTAAAGGCTATAAGACCATCTCCAAACAGCTTGATATTCCTGTGACTACAGTTGCACATATTATTCAGAAATTTAAGATCCAGGGGACTGTAGCCAACCTCCCTGGACGTGGCCGCAGGAGGAGACGGATAATACGAATGGTAAAAAAGAGCCCAGAACAACCTCTAAACACATTCATGGTGAACTCCAAGGTCAAGGTACGTCAATGTCAGATCGCACCATCCGTCATTGTTTGAGCCAAAGTGGACTTCATGGGAGACGACCAAGGAGGACACCACTGTTGAAAACAAATCATAAAAAAGCCAGACTGAAATTTGCCAAACTGCATGTTGACAAGCCACAAAGCTTCTGGGAGAATGTCCTATGGACAGACGAAACAAAACTGGAACTTTTTGGCAAGTCACATCAGCTCTATGTTCACAGACGCAAAAATGAAGCATACCAGGAAAAGAACACTGTCCCTGCTGTGAAACATGGAGGAGGTTCTATTATGTTCTGGGGCTGCTTTGCTGCATCTGGCACAGGGTGTCTTGAATCTGTGCAGGGTACAATGAAATCTCAAGACTACCAAGGTATTCTAGAGAGAAATGTGCTGCCCAGTGTCAGACAGCTTGGTCTCTGTCGCAGGTCATGGGTCTTGCAACAGGATAATGACCCAAAACACACAGCTAAAAACACCCAAGAATGGCTAAGAGCGAAACATTGGACTATTCTAAAGTGGCCTTCTTTGAGCCCTGATCTAAATCCTATTGAACATCTGTGGAAGGAGCTGAAACATGCCGTCTGGAGAAGGCACCCTTCAAACCTGAGACAACTGGAGCAGTTTGCTCATGAGAAGTGGGCCAAAATACCTGCTGAGAGGTACAGAAGTCTCATTGACAGTTACAGAAATCGTTTGATTGCAGTGATTGCCTCAAAAGGTTGTGCAACAAAATATTAATATTATTATAAGTTAATGGTACCATCATTTTTGTCCAGACCTGTTTCATGAGTTTGTTTTTTTAAAATAATTCTGTTGAACCACAATTCAAAAGCATTGTCTGATTTTCATTGGTTAATTTTCATAGAATTTTTATTTATTACCACTTTTGTCAGATTCAAGTTATTTCTGTGACCATAGTGGGCTTTTCTTTCATTAACAGAGGGGTACCAACAATTTTGTCCACGTCTGTATGTGGTGTATTATATAGCATAGAATATTACTTATCATTCATTCTATATATTGTGCTACAATATACCTGTTGTGTCCCTGTTTTTTTGTTTTCAGAATAGCATTCAAGAATGCACCTTTAATTTAATCTGTGCTCCCTCCTCCATCATTTCCCCTGTCCTCTCAGAAGCTATGTTCACCTGTACAATAAGCACAAAAGATTTCTATTGCTAGACTTTCTCATCCATCCATCCATCCATCCATTTTCTGAACTGCTTCATCTTATCTTGTTTAGGTGTTAATGAAAGTTTATGTCTCGGCTTTTCTGTATGTAAATCCTGTTTCCTCATGCTGATTTCTCACTCTTTGGTTACAAACAGTGACGCTCATTTATCAAAAGTGTGTAAAATCTGGCACACATCAGGGTGCAGAAATTATCCTAAGCCAAATTCCATGTGGCATTCATGAAATCTGCTATCTAATGAATCTCATCATATGAACAATCTGCCGTTTAACACAGTACATAAACAGGAGATGACTCCCTGAAGTGCACATATGTATGCAGTGAGCATATACAGTATAGTTATTTAGGAAAATGAGTATCTTCGTTTAAAAAAAAAAAACAAGTTTAATTGCAACTGTCAGAAAATAGTTCCAATTTCGCAAGCTAAAAGGTTAATTTATTTTCTGCTATCCCATCGAACAATGGCATCAAATTTCTGCTTAAATCCGCCAGTTTTTGCAGTGACATATGTGTAACGAAGGTTTATTATAATTACTGTAAACAGCCTCTTTAGTCTTTAAAGTAAATTTTTAAAACACTAATCTAAATATAGTACAAGGCAAACATATTACCTGAAAAGTTGCACTGCTCAACATAATTTAATATGATCAAATATCAAATGTTTCACTGCAGCACCACAAACAAACCTGGACTAAACTTCAGTACACAAGCTGAGACCTGTTATGAGATTTGACCATATCCTACAATCATGTCCACATTGATAAATGTCAATCTTTGCTCTGAAATGATCACATTACCAGTTTTCTGTCTACGCACGTTTGGTATGAGTGCTAGTACAGGAGTGCTGACTCCTGTTTCTGCTCATTTGTTTTTAATTTCTTTTGTTGTGAATTTTCTGTTTCAGTGCAGTTTTATTTGGGTTTTCTCACTGATTCTCTGATATCTTCCATAGTCGACTCGTATTTTTCCCTTTTACAAGTTTCCCATTGTGTTTATACTTGGTCCAGATTTTAAACACAGCTGAACAATCAACACTTTTTTGCAACATTCTGTATTGAATAACATTTTCACAGGATTTTTTGTAAATCTTTCCATTTCTTTGACACACAACAGCTGTTACAAAAGAGTGCTTTCAGACTTTATTAATGGAAATTGTGACGACCCCAGGGTTACCTTTCAGACTTGCTGTTTCTTTTTCTTTCCTGTTGTATGTCTGTGTGTGTTGCAGGTTTGACTGGGTTTGGAGATCCATCCCCTCATCAAGGTACTGGAGACAGCTGGCCACTGTCTCCAGTTGTATAAAGGGAGCCTCTTCCTGGTTCTAGGGCTGGCCCTAGACACCATGACATGTTTTTGCTTAAGTTTATGTGGATCTTTTCTGGCATCATATTTTTCTTCTATCTCCCTAATTTTTGATTATTGTAGTAGGATGGAATTGTTGCAGGGTCCCGGTGCCTTGAAGTGGCAGACGCTCACGGGTGATTTACCATAAAGGCAGGTGCGTGTGCTTGGTCTACCCTCTCTCTGATATTCTGCGTGCATTGCGCTTCCTGGTCAGGTGTTGCTGTCATTATTGCTGCAGGTAGTGATGGCCAGATGAGGCTTTCTGGAGGACTTGAGGCCTTTCATTAAAATGGCTCATATAGACGAGGCCCCATGTGAAACTTCATTTTCTCTACTAGTCCATCTAGTGGACAAAACATATACAACAGGCAGATTTTTGCAAGGGTGTTATTGGTTTGTGTATTTTTTCATTTCAATAATTACACTGTGTTATGTCCATAACAGAGAACCAATAATGAGGCTGGAGGTGCAGCAGAACACGGCTTTATTATTGCACTCACTGTACAGTACAGACGCTCCTGTCAAGCAGAGGCAAAGTCGCTCCGCACAACCCTCTTACAGTCCAGGTGGCGGTGGAACCGGAAAGGTGGAGCCACCACCCGTGTCACACAATAATATGTCTTATGAACGCTATGAACAACACTACATTTCCCCCCCCCCCCTTCAAAAAGATCCAAAACGCACACACACCATCCAGACCCTCCCAAATTTAGAGCCCAAAACACACACTAACAGCAAACAGAAACAATTGGAGCCTAACCATGCACACAAACAACTAAAGCTAGAGGGGGACAGGTGGTCTACTGTCCCACCCCCACACAGCCAGACGGGTTATTCTGCCATCTCTATTACTGCATAGTCCATTAAATGAAAAACAAAACAAAACAAAACTGCTTTGTTCCTAATATAAGACATAAAACAATCCCATTTTTAAGATATAAAGAACCATATATATATATATATATATATATATATATATATATATATATATATATATATATATATATATATATATATTATATAAACAGGTTATACCTTCAGTCATGAATTCAATAAACAGCTTAATCATTACCAGTGTTGGGCAAGTTACGAAAAAATAGTGACTAGTCACAGTTACTAGTTACTTCTTTCAAAAGTAACTGAGTTACTTTTGAGTTACTGCATGATTAAGTAAGTAGTTACTTGGAAAAGTAACTTTCACGTTACTTTTAAATGCATACTTAGATCATCTTGCACACACAGGAAGATCAAGGGCCCCTTGTTCTCATCAGAAAAAAGAAGAAAAAGAAAGTCTCATCTTACAGAGAAACAATGTCTCAGATTTACACAAACTATTGTTTACTAGAAATAAAGCTGTGAATTCACAGAGAAGATTTTGGACCCCCTGGTGGGCTGTTTTTGGCCCACGAGCCATATGTTTGACACCCCTGGACCAGCCCATTAAAAATGCATATTTAGAGGATTTACTTCCATGAAATAGCTGCATATCACAACAGCATGTAAATGAATGAGATAAAATAAAATAGAAAGCACAGATAAATGAAAGTTCACCGCTTAGAAGAAGCTGTTTTTTACTGCAACAAATCACAGTCACTTTTTCTCTGTGCATAAGAAAACTTTAAATGCATTTAATGCGGACATTAAATGTGAGCTTCTTGCTCAAAAAATACTCATGTTTAACCACAGAGGTAGGAGCTGGTAGGGGCTACTTACCGCTGGGACAACAGGTAATCAGGGCTTGATATGAGAAGTCGCCACCGCCACGGCATTTCTTCCCACAGGGTTGTGACGTGAACTGGGGCAGGACAGTAAATGGACCCACGGAGGAGACTGTGTGATGGTTGCGTCAGTTACGGTAGGGTCAGTTTATATTTATTTGCTTGCCTTTGCCTTTGGCATGACAACCTCCAGTGGCTTGAGGCCGCTGGTGGCGCTGGGGATGGCAGTTGTCCCGCCAATAGCCACCAAAACTGTATTCGTCCCCAGCTGGCAGCTGATGAGGAGGGTGTCTAGCAACTGCAAGTTGTATGATTGTCTGTTTGCGCTAAAATATCTATCCATATTAATAAAACGAGTAATGCATCTGATCAAATTTCAGTAACTGTAATGCATTACTGAATTTTTAAACAGTAATTTTGTTACACAGCACGTTAATGCAAAAGTAGTGGCGTCACTGATCATTACTCACATCAACTCCATGCCATGAACACCTTAGTATAATCACTATATAACCTGGACAATTCCCATAGCAACTTCATGCATTAAACACATTCACATAAACACTATGTAGCCTGGGCAATTCACATATTAACATCATAGTTTAAACACACTGCCCCCCCACTACCATTCAGTCCCAGTGGAGAAACCACCCCATGGGAACCCGTCCGGTGGGTACTGACCTCAGCTTTTTCTTCTCTTCGCGCCTGAAGATGATCCACGTTGGAGCCCCGACACCTCCTTCTCCTCATTGGCGCGCCACAGCTCATTGGGGTGTCTCCATGAGCCATCAGACAGCTGAAGGTATCCGTTTTCCTGATCACCTACCACCTGCAGCCGCCCCTGGTCGTCCTGCCATTTTTGCTTGCCACGAACCCCTCTCAGCCGAGCCTCTTCTCTGGGTCGGACCACATCAGCGACCCCCAGAGGAGCCCGACTTGGCTTCCAGTGTCCTTGACGTCTTGACCGGACTTCCTCTCTGGGTAGCGCCACATCAGCGACCCCCTGAGGAGTCCGACTCAGCTTCCAGTGTTCCTGACTTCTCGACCGGGCCTCCTCATTGGGTTGAACCACATCAGCGACCCCCCGAGGAGCCCGATTCAGCCTCCAGTGTTCCTGAGTGGCACGTCAGTTTACCGTTCCAGCCGGTCCTGCCCCCCTCACTTTCATTTTCAACGCTGGCAAAGCCGTTGTATCCCCCTGCTTCTCGGTACCTCCCAGCCGAACTCTGGAAACAGAGTGGGCCATCCACTCGGCTCCATCTGCCATCACGGCTGCCCACCGCGCTGCCCAGTTCCCTCAGCTGGGGTAGCAGGCATCCTCCCACGATGGCTCTGGATGGGGTTGGTCCTGTTCATCCTCCAGAATACTAGGCCAAGATTTGTCCCATACCACTTGTGGAACCGGCCGATCCCACAAACCACAGCCCGACCACTCCTCTCCAACATCTCTGGTGATCATGAAACCCAGTCCGTAAAAAAGGTCATAGCCCATAATATTCGCACCACTTTTGGTCATCACAAACTGCAGATTGCATACCTCCGCTGACTTGTACCTCGCCGTCAGTTCTAGTGATCCCACAATGGACAGTCTGTTTCCTCCATGTCCACAAAATGGCATTGAAAGACCTCTTACTCAGTAGTATGGGAAGAAACTCCTCACAGTAGGCCAATTCAACACGGACGTCACCGCACCCGTGTCAATCAGCAACGGCACCTCCACACCATCCAATGCCACCATACAGTATGTACGGCCATCTGTGCTCAGAGAGATGGTGTGAATAACTGTAGGAGTAGTGGTGGGGGAGTGTGCTTCGCGTCACCGTCCCATTCGCTCAAATTTCTTACAGGCCCTGGCAAAATGATGTAAGAGTCCACACTTGCCACAGCGTTTACCTCTAGCCAGACACTCTCTAGCCTTATACAGGTGCTTAGAGGACTCACAACCCAAACACCTGGGTGATCCCGGGACAGACCTTATTTTCACAGCTGTTGCATATTCCTCCTTGTTTTCCATGCTATCATCGCTGCCCGGGTCCACAGCCTGCGCTGCTGACTGTGAGTCTGATTGCCGGAGCGTAGTTCTCTCACCAAGGTCCCATGATAGTTTATCTGCTGTTTCGAACTGGTGAGCTATGTCGACAGCCATGACTAATGTCAATTCGCCGGAGTGTGTGAGGAGACTTGATCGTGCCGCCGAACAAAGCATGTGCTCCGCCAACTCATCGCGGACCATGTCTTCCTCCAGCTCTTCCTCCTGCGATGGCAGTCCTCAGCCAGCTGATGCAGATCCGCAACATACCGTTGCATCAACTCTCCCATCTGCTGGCGGCGCTGTCGAAACTGGATCCTCCGGAACGATGATGTTCTCAGGAGCGCAAAAATAATCCACCATTAGCTCAACCACGTCATCAAAACTATCGTTTTCACCCAAGGTGCTGAGAATATTTTGTCCCTCCATGCCTAAATTATGGACTAACACTACTCTTGCTTACAGTTTTTCCAGTTCACCGAGATTCAATGCCACCAAATAATTTTGGAATGCGGTGAACCACCTCACCCACGGAACTGGTGGCTCGCCAGGAAGCTCTAAAAATGGCAGAATGCCAGAAACTCCTGTATCCATCTTTTTATCCTCATTGCCAAATGTTATGTCCATAACAGAGAATCAATAATGAGGCTGGAGGTGCAGCAGAACACAACTTTATTATTGCACTCACTGTACAGTACAGACACTCCCGTCAGACAGAGGTGAAGTCAAAGAGACCGTCCCTCTTCCGCACAGCCCTCTTATAGTCCGGGTGGCGGCAGAACCAGAAAGGTGGAGCCACCACCCGTGTCACACAATATTATGTCTTATGAACACTATGAACAACACTACACACTGTTTTTTAAGAAATATCAATGATCATAAGGGAAAAAAAGAAATAAAACTGAGGTGACTACAGTGAATGTGCTTGTGCTACTTATACATTTTTATTAAGAAATAACTTTTCAACAGTCTTATACTGTCTTTCCCAGTACATTCATCTCTGTCCTTATTGTCATGCAGGGCACAATAGTGCCTCAACATAATGATGTGTTATTGTTGTATCCAAGCTCTTTGAAACACAACAGATGCTTCACCTTGCAAATAAAAATAAATTATGAATGAATCTTTATTTCCAATAGATTGGATTAAAAGATTAAAAGAAAGGAACAGAATAATATACGTAACAAAGGGAAAAAATCCAACAAGGTCAAATTAAACAATAACTCCTCAGATTATACAATTCAACGTAAGTTATCCGAAATGGGTGATGGCTGAAACCGCAGCTTATATTGCCCACCCATGTTCCATCTAAGAATTCAAAAATAAAATAAAATAAAATAAAATAAAAGTGATTACAAATCAGAACAAAGCTAAGACAAAACGTGACAAAAAACTAAGCAACAGCACAACACAGACTAGATATGATAATCCTTATGGGATTTTACATGTCGTTTTGTATATATGTTTGGAGTATTTCTTCCTTAGTTTTTGTTTAAATTGTTCAAGCGTTGTACATGATTTTAATTCAGCTCCAAAAGCGTTCCACAGTCTGACTCCTTGCAGTGAGACACAGTGTTGCTTGGTGGTAGTTCTCACCGAAGGTTTTTGAAAAATACATGTTTCTCTGAAATTATATTGTTTCTCCCTTATTTGGAACAACTTTTGGATATTTTCGAGCAGTGATAGATTCTTCACCTTAAACATTATTACTGCAGTTTTAAAATCAACCAGATCTTTCAACTTGAGAGCTTTTAATCATTACCAACAAACCAACAAACCCACTTTTTCTTAAATTAAAAGCTCTCAAGTTGAAAGATCTGGTTGACTTTAAAACTGCAGTAATAATGTTTAAAGTGAAGAATCTATCACTGCCCGAAAATATCCAAAAGTTGTTCCAAATAAGGGAGAAACAATATCATTTCAGAGGAACATGTATATTTCAAAAACCTTCAGTGAGAACTACCACCAAGCAACACTGTGTCTCAGTGCAAGGAGTCAGATTGTGGAACACTTCTGGACCTGAATTAAAATCATGTACAACGCTTGGACAATTTAAACAAAAACTAAAGGAAGAAATACTCCAAACATATATACAAGATGACATGTAAAATCACATAAGGATTGCCATATCCAGTCTGTGTTGTGTTGTTGCTTAGTTTTTTGTCATGTTTTGTCTTAGCTTTGTTCTGAATTGTAATCGCTGTTGTTTTGTTTTTCTTTTGAATTCTTAGATGGAATATGGGTGGGCAATATAAGCTGCGGCTTCAGCCATCATCCATTTTGGATAACTTATGTTGAACTGTATAATCAGAGGAGTTATTGTTTGATTTGACCTTGTAAGATCCCCCCCCCCTTTGTTATATTATTCTGTTTCTTTTTTCTTTTAATCTTTACGTTTAATCTATCCAAAATAAAGATTCATTCATTCATTCATTCATTCATTCATCTGTGTTCTTTATGAAGATGGAGTGTTTATAGCAATGTTTTTGCTTATTGTATCACCTGTAGGTGCTGTAATGGGTATTTCTCGTGTCAAATTAGGACCAATGTTAACAAAAAAATTATTAAATTCATCTGCAGGTGAGACTGCATTCACACTCTGAGTTGTTTTTTTTTTTTTTTTTTTTTGAAAGATTGGTTGGGTAGCTTGTATTTCTGTTTTTATTTCCAAGAATATTGTTAAGTATTGTCCATGTATTTTTATTGTTATCTCTGTTTTTCTCCAGTTCTTTACTGTAATAATCTCTTTTACTACATCTCATTATATATAAACTTATTTTTGTATGTTTTATACCACTGCTCTGCTTCTTTTGTCCTTTTCTTTAGAAAAGCATTATAAAGTGAATTTTTCTTTTTACACGCTTTTTGTAATCCTTTGGTTAATCATGGCTTGTTGACAAATTTCTGTTTCAGCTTTTTCTTTACTAATGGACAATTTTTTTCATAAAGAGCGATTACAATGTTCATGAATGTATCGTAGGCTTCATTTACATCTGATACATAGACTTTTGTCCAGTCTTGCTTCAGCAGGTCTTCTTTAAAAGAACTGATTGCATTTTGTGATTTGTATCTGAAAGATTTTAAAAAAAATTTCTATATTGGCCCCCGTGTGGCCATGGATAAGTGCAAAGACTGGCAGATGGTCACTTATGTCATTTATCAATAATCCACTTTCTCAATAATATTAACAAACAGGTTGTCAGTAAGTGTAGCAGTGTGGAGTGTGATTCTACTGGGATGTGTTACTGTGGGATATAGACTCATACTGTACATAGAATTCATGAACTTTGTAATTACATTTAGTTGAAATGGATTTAGTAAATCAATACTGAAGTCTCCACAGATTATAACCATTTTCTTATTAGTTATATTATTGTACAGCTCGACTAACTTATCTCTGAACGTCTCAACGCAAGTTCCCAGCATTCTATATATACAACCTATAATTAGATTTTTTGTTTTATCTTGGTCAATCTCAACAGTAACACATTCCAGAATCCCTGGTAGTGCAAAGGACATTCCATTTACAAGTTTACACCTATACAGTTCATCAATATACAGTGCAACACCACCACCCTTTTTTGAGATCTGTTAATATGAAACATCTGATATCCCTCTATTGCCATCAGAGAAGCCTGCTCTTCATTGAGCCAAGTTTCAGAGACTGCAATAGATGTAAATTTTCTATCTAGCTGTTTTAAATAGTCCTGAATCTGTGGAAAGTTTTTGTTAAGACTTCTGCTGTTAAAGTGTATTATTGATAGTTTACCATCTGCTTGCTTTTCATTGTAATATTCACAATGATTATGAATATTATTGAAGAAGTGGTTGTCAGGATCAATATCATTGTCCATCTCTTGTAGTTTATGTTCAACATAATGAGGTATTTTCAGAGTCAGAATTTCCTCTCTCTGAGTCAAGTGACTTCCTCCAACTGGGGATGATTGATGTTTACTAAAGTCAGTCATGAGTTGTTGTTTTTTTTTTAAAGTACATTATCATGTTATGTTACAAAAGGACTGTTCTTGCCATGTGTGTGGATATGGATTATCGTAGTCTCTTAATTTTCTTAATCAGTGTTCATCTATATTTATTTAAATCAGTGAGATCGCTTTATTATTACGGCCTGTGCTTCTTCAGGTTCTCCATTTAGTTTAATCCAGACTCTACAGCTTCTTGTCCATGTTGCCTGTATCTTGTTTTGTCTTTTCAACATCCGTGCTTGCCGTGCTATTTAAGCATTAGTCTTTGTTAAATGTTCATTTAGGTAAACTTCTGTTCCCCGCAGCTTTCTGGCCTGCCTCAGTATGTCATTTTTTACCCTTCTGTTCACAAAGCACATCACAATTGATTTCTTTGTTTTATTATCCTTTCTGGGTGGAGTATGGCAGGCTGAAATTGCATTTACATCAATCTTTATGTTTCTGCTTTCAAGGAACTGAAGCACCTGGTTTTCCAAGGAGACTGATTCACTTGGGGGAGCCTCCTCACCTCTCATTCCTGCTGTAGCATGAGCATATGATTGATATTTAATGTCTAGTCCACTCATGATTAAATCATCCATACGAGTATATTGTTCAAGATCCTCGATGTGTCGCTCCAAGTCTGCAATTTTTTTGTCTCTTTCCTAAATTGTTAATTTCAGCTCTCAGACTTCCTCCATTAGCCCTAATAATTTATAATTTAATAATAATTTAATTTCCTTGCCAATTTAGCTGTTTGTTGCTTGTTATTTAGGTTCAGGTTCAGGTTCAGGTTACTTTATTTGTACCCGTAGGTAGATTTGTTTTGCAGTCTGATGACATCCATATTTACAAGCCACAATTACATTCAACATAAACACAAACACAGGCACACATGAAGCTGACTATATGCATGATAAAAATACTCAAGGCTCCATCAATCAGGGTATAAAGACAAAGAGATAAGAGAAAAACCAGAGATAAGAGAGAAGGGTCATATTAAAAAGTTAAAGACTAGTCAAAGAGGTTAAAAACTCAAAGGTCTAAAACCCAATAAAAGATTTAGAACCCAAATAAAATCCTACAAAAAAAAGTAAATATAAGATGGGGTTAATAAATAGGTACCTAAATTATGTGCAATATATTGTTACAACTTGTTCAACTCTTTGACAGCAGCAGGAACAAAGCTGTTTTTGTAGCGCTGGGTTTTGCTTTTTGGGACAGCAAACCTCCGTCTTGTGGGAAGAAGCTGAAAGTTGCAGTGCAAAGGGTGGGAGTCATCATTTAAAATGGAGGTAGCAATCCTCTGTACTTGTCTGGTGTACAGGGATGTCAGGCTCAGCTGTGACTCACCAAGCAAACAACTGGACCATCTAACTACCTGATCCAAGGATTTCCTCTGTTTAGACTGGTCTCTTTCTTTTTTTAGGATGTTGTTTTCTGTTGCTGCCCGTCGTGACTCACTACTGGGTCAGCACAGTAACAAACTGCTGGTGGACTCGCACTAAGGTCTCATTGGTGTAGTAATTCTACCGCTGATTGGAGCTGCGGGTCCTCACCTGCTGTGCTCTCCTGCGCTGCATGCCCATTCACCGGAAGCTCTCATTATTAACACTGCTGTTTTACCTCTTGGAGATTTATATTTTTTAAGATTTATCTATGTGAGACTAGAGACGTGCCGATACCACTTTTTCAAGTCTGATACCGATAATGTGACTTTGAGTACTGGCCGATAAAGATCCAAACCCGATACCGTCTCTCTCATTTAAAACAATAACAGTACAGAACATAATTTGGTAATGACTGGTTGCATTTTGCACACATATAAAACCAAAAATCTAAAAGTCAACAAATATATTACAAATTTGATTCAGTTCAGCAACGCTGCTGTCATGAACCTGGGTTTGGTGATTCCAAACCCAGTTCTGACACCGTGGCTATTTTGGCCCCGTTCAGTATTTACATATTTTCCATCAGGGGCTTCAGGGAGCCCTTTGGGTCCTTCACTCCCTGACAGCTCAGGCACACCCCCTCCTCCTGTCAGTGTCATCAGCTGTGTCTCATTGTTGGTGGTTCACACACACACACACACACACACACACGCACACGCACACGCACACACACACACACACACACACACACACACACACCTCACTCACTTCCATTCACACGCTCAGACACTCACTCATGCACACGTTTTCATGTGTTCAGCCCACGCTCCCTCACACCGGCGGTCTCTTCCCTCATTAGTATTATGATTACATAAACGCTGTGTTAGTGGGAAGAGATCGCTGGAGCATTGCACTTCATACACAGCAGCATGTACCTCCGTGTATGCAAGTTACCATTACCTACTTTAACTTTCAGCCTGACGTCTTAGTCATGTCTAACGCTTCAAGATTGTGTACTCCCATGGTGTTAGTGGCTGTTCCTGCCTTATCCTCATCCACTGGACTGCACGGACAGCCCCAGATTGCTCCAGCACCGACAGCAGCTCTGCGGCACTAGGCATCCCCTTTCTCGGGCTGTAGAGCATCCAGGTGGCGTCCCTGTATGTCTGGTGGCCTTAAACTCAATCATCTCACTCTCTGTACATTGCGTGACTGTTTACTGGACGAGGTTGGGGTTTTTGTTAAATAAAGTGCACAAATCTATCTCTGCTCGTGGGTTTTCATTCTGCCCTCTGTGCGTTGCGTAATGGTACACGAGGGATCATAACAGCTGCTGCTTTTTTATTTTAAACTTAAATTTTAAATGCAACAGCGTTTTACTGGTCAGGACCATGTAAACATGCGTTCTGAAGGTTTAAGTGCAAGTTCATGCAAAACTTTGAAGCTGAGTATTTAAGTAAACATTCAGATGAAATTCAAGGTGCCACTTGATGCATGACATAAAAAATGCTGTAGATCTGAAAATAAAGGAACTAACCCTTTAAGTTATATTTTTGACAGTTATTACCTCCGCCAAGGAGGTAATGTTTTTATCGGGGTTTGTCTGTCTGTCTGTCTGTCTGTCTGTTACCAACATAACTCAAAAAATTATGAATGGATTTTGATGACATTTTCAGGAAAGGTGTGTAATGGCATGGGGAACAGATGATTAGATGTTGGTGATGATCTGAGAGTGCATACCTCCACCAAGGGCTTTGTTTGTATTTGTGAAGCAGGATTACACAAAAACTACTGGATGGATGTGGATGAAATTTTCACTAGAGGTGGTTCTTGGGCTAGAGAGGAACCCATTATATTTTGGTGATGATCTGAGAATGCATACCTCAGCCAAGGCTCTTATCCTCTCACAGTGTGTTAGCAACAATACTCAAAACTGATGGACAGACTTTGATGCCATTTTCACCACAAGTGGCTATGGGCCTACACACAAACCCATTACATTTTGGAGGTGATCCATGACAAACGGAAGGAGCCTTGGCAGAGGTATGCGCTCTATGAGTGCTTTTGTAGTTATTATTATTATTATTATTATTATTATAAGTATTCCCCTAGTCTTTGATTTATTTAGTAGTGTTTCTTATATTATGCTCTTATTTTGAAGTCATTCCTGTTCCATTTCACGTAGCCCTGTTGTTCTAGCCTGCTTCCAGTTCACTGTTATAATTTGCTATTTACAGTATGTTTCTGTCACCTACCTCTCATCAGCTGTAACTCTATCGAAAGGTAAGCCCATGTTTTGTCTTCATTTCCATGCTCCAGTCTGGTTTTTGCTTTCAGTTTCGTTCTTTTGCTTAGGTTTCACTTTTAGCGTCCAGCCTTCGAGCTGGAAAAGCGCGTCCTTCTGCTCGGTTGTTGACAGAATTCAGAATACTCCTTTGCCGTGATACATTTTCAAGTATTTTATCAAGCTGCTGGTGTTAAAACTGTAAATGCTGGTACCACACAGCAATATACCAAGGCGAGTCCCACAGACAGGCTCCAGTGACACTTGCTGCTTCTGTGTACAGGAGCCATGCGCAGTGCGGCTGAGAACATGATTGTGCCTTCATTTTATGTTAATATTATTAATGTATGGGATTGGCAAATTACTTTTATTCCTTACCCATACCGATCCAGCCATTTTGCCTGGATTGAAACCGATACCGATACAGCGAATTGGATCGGCTCATCCCTATATGAGACCCACCTTGATGCGGGGGGTTTCTTGTTCCATTTTAGAAGTTTTATATTATTATAAAAATATTGGATATTATTATATCCAATCTTAACCATAGTAAAGCTAAAGACATATTTGGAATGGATACAGCTTTTCTGAAAGAACACAAAGAAATTTTAACACCAGTATTAACAAAAATTATAAATCAATCCATAAATGAGAGTACCTTTCCCACAATTTTGAAAACAGCCATTGTATGGCCAGTGTACAAATCAGGTGATAAGCTCCAGGTCGCAAATTACAGACCCATCAGCGTACTCCCAACCATTTCCAAAGGCTTGGAGAAAGCTGTAGCACAACAGCTGGTGGATCACCTTGACTCCATGGCAGCACTTAACCCCTTTCAGTTTGGTTTCAGGAAAGGATATTCCACTGAAACAGCATGCTGCTATCTATTAGAAAACATCAAATCCAGCCTGGATGGGGGAGGGGTAGTGGGGGCTGTTTTTCTTTCTTGAGTTACTTTTAAACAAATTATCATAATTCTCCCTTCATAAAAATACACAAAATTGGATAAGGTCATACCTCAGTGACAGACAGCAGTGTGTAATTGTAAACAATGTTACATCTCCCTTAAAAGCATGCAGCATGGGTGTACTGCAGGGCCCTATTTTAGGGACTTTGCTGTTTACATTATATATTAATGATCTCCCGTCTGTGTGTAATGCAAATATAATTATGTATGCTGACGACACTGTGGTATATAGTCATGGTAAAACGACTGAAGAGGTGACTGAAAAATTAACACAGGAAATGGAGAAAGTCTCACATTGGTTGAGGAATTCTTGTTTAACCTTAAACGTCGATAAAACTGTGTCAATGTGGATCATCGACTTCCTGACGGACCGGAGGCAGCATGTGCGGCTGGGAAAGACTGTCTCAGACTATACTAGCATCAGCACCGGATCACCCCAGGGCTGTGTACTTTCCCCCCTACTCTTCTCCCTTTACACCAACTCCTGCACCTCCAGCCACCAGTCTGTCAAGTTGATCAAGTTTGCGGACGACACCACCCTCATCGGGCTCATCTCCAACGGCGACGAGTCCGCCTACAGGAGAGAGGTGGCCCAGCTGGCGTCCTGGTGCGACAATAACAACCTGCAGCTGAACGCTCTGAAGACAGTGGAGATGATTGTAGACTTCAGGAAAGTCACAACCCCTCTGCCCCCCCTCACCCTCTCAGGCTCTCCCATCACCACTGCTGATTCCTTCCGCTTCCTAGGCACTACCATCACCAGGGACCTCAAATGGGAGCTGACCATCAGCTCACTCATCAAAAAAGCCCAGCAGAGGATGTTCTTCCTGCGGCAGCTGAGGAAGCTCAAGCTACCCACCAAGATGTTAGTGCAGTTCTACACAGCCATCATCGAGTCCATCCTCACCACCTCCATAACCGTGTGGTACGCAGGAGCCACTGCCAGGGACAGACTAAGGCTGCAGCGCGTCGTGCGCACTGCTGAGAAGGTGATCGGCTGCAAGCTCCCATCTCTCCAGGATCTGTACATCTCCAGGACCCGGAGGCGTGCTGGCCGGATCATAGCCGATCCCTCACACCCTGGTCACGTACTGTTTGCCCCCCTCCCCTCTGGTAGAAGACTTCGGTCCATCCAGACTAAAACCTCCCGTCACATGAACAGCTTCTTCCCCTCTGCCATTAGACTGCTGAACACTAAGTGACTCTCGTGCACCATGTACAGCAGCTCAACCAGACTCATGTCAATCATCACTGTTTTCTTCCTGCATTACCGACTGCACTATATAGTTCTCCACAGTATCTGCTGCTGGCTAATATATATTTTAACTGTTGACCAGTATCACTTAATCTTATCCTACACTTTATTACATGTATAGTTTATTTCTCTTATCTTATCATGTTTAATGTTGCAGCACTGTACCGAGACAAATTCCTAGTTTGTGTACTACATGAACAATGGCAATAAACCTGATTCTGATTCTGATTCTGATTCAATGTTTTTTACTAATTGCTACAAATCCAAGAATTCTTGTCATATCTTGATAGAAGGACAAAAAATTAAGAATGTGACTGAATTTAAATATTTAGGTGTTACACTTGACTCAAATTTAAGCTTTAAAAAACACATTAAAAGGATGACAAACACGGTCAAATTTAATTGTGTTAATTTCAAACATATCAGAAATTCACTGTCTACTGAAGCATCAAGTATGTATCTAAATGCTATGATAATTCCACATTTTCTTTACTGTATGACCAGTTGGTCACAGGCGTGTAAATCTGCCCTGAGGCCTCTGGAATCATTATACAAATATTCTATCAAGATTCATGACAAGAAAAGACGAACGTTCCATCACTGCCCAATCCTGTCCAAATATAACCTGTTGAGCTTTGAAAATCTAATCATGTATACAAATGTGTGTCTTTTGTTTAAGGTAATCCATAACTCTGCTGCTCCTCCCTTAAAAAGGTTTGTTTCATTAAGTTCTGTAAATGCATCTCGGACAACTCGATCAACAGCACGCGGCGAGTGCAGGATTCCTAAGCACAAGACAACATTAGCAAATTCAACATTTTCATGTGTGGCCATGCGACAGTGGAACATGTTACCAACGGAGTTACTTGCAGTAACAGACTATCACACATTTTCACGCTTGGTGAAAAAACAGTTAATCTCTAAGCAAACCTGTGTCCATAATGTACTGTGATGTAAAGATGTTAAGAGTGTGTGATGTTGACAGTGGGACCAATAAGAGTCAGTGGTTGGATGTGAAAAATTGTTTATATGGATGGAGTTATAAAAATGTATTATTGTATGTTTTAGTTCTTATCAATGTTTTGGGTTCTTATCAATGTTATTAATGTCTGTTTTAGTTTTTAGCAATGCTTGGTTTTAGTTTTTTAATCAATGTTTGGTTTTAGTTTTTTATCAATGCTTACTTGTAGTTTTAGCAAATGTCTGCTTTTATTAATGCTAACACCAGCCTGCCCAGGGACTACAGGTGGAAATTAGCACTAGTGCTATAACCTGGTACAATGCATCTTTCCTCTTTAAGGTCAATGTATATTGTGCATGTTGCTGCATAAATAAATAAATAAAAGAAAAGAAAGAAAGATTAATTGAGGTCACTTTTATTTCGGGACTAGTTTGGAGGAATTATTTTGGAGGGAGCTTATTGTGTTATTTATTTTAAGTAATTATTTACTTGTTCTTTTTGTTTAAATGTATTTTTTTTTTGCCCCCTCAGTAATTTTATGTCTTTTTCCTTTAGAACTGAAGGCCTACGGTAGTGGGATTGGTTGCCATTGGTGGTCGCATCCTTTTGTGTGCTGTGTGATGCACCTTGGGCTTCGCCCTCGCAATGTGTGTCATGTGATTTAGGATGCCTCATTTGATGCCACTCCCCTGTTTGACACCTACTCACTGCCATTTTTTTCTGATCACTTGGCTGAGATCGTCACTTCCTTGTGGTAACGTATCGTCACTTCCTGTTTTGCTGTCTGCCTGTGTGGTTTGCTCTCCAGCTCTCGAGCCACTAGCTATGGCTACTAGCTCTCTTTCCTCTCCTCCTCTGGTGTGCTCTCTCTGTCAGATGTTTAGCTACACCTCTGCCTCTTTTAGTGATAACGGTAAATGTAATAAATGTTGTCTTTTTGAGGCGCTCGAGGCGAGGTTGTCTGATTTGGAATCCCGGCTCCGCTGCATTGAAACACCGTCTGCGCCAGTTAATCTCGACGGACGCCCCTTAGCTGCAGCGGAGCTAGCTAGCTTAGGTCCCCCTGTCACCGGTTCCCCGGCTCTCCTCTGCAGCGAGGAGACTGGGTGGGTGACGGTGAGAAGGAAGCCTAGTCGCAAAGCCCCGGTTCACCACCAACCTGTTCACGTTTCTAATCGTTTTTCCCCGCTCAGCGACACACCCGCTGAGGAAAAAACTCTGATCATTGGCGACTCTGTAGTCAGAAACGTGAACCTAGAGACTCCAGCGGCCATAGTCACATGCATTCCTGGGGCCAGAGCAGGCGACATCGAGTCAAATTTGAAAATGCTGGCTAAAAGTAACTGTAAATATTCCACAATTGTTATTCACGCCGGCATTAATGACATCCGTCTCCGGCAGTCGGAAGTCACGAAACTTAATATAGAATCGGTGTGTGACTTTGCAAAAACGATGTCTGCCACTGTAGTATTCTGTGGGCCCCTCCCCAATCTGACCAGTGATGACATGTTTAGTCGCTCGTCATCCTTGAACCGCTGGCTGTCTGTGTGGTGTCCTAAAAATGACGTGGGCTACATTGACAATTGGAGCTCTTTTTGGGGAAAACCTGGTCTTATGAGACGAGACAGCATTCATCCCACTTTGGATGGTGCTTCTCATTTATCTAACAATCTGGCATCTTTTTTATCCAAATTTCCAAAACCCTGACTACTCAGAGTTGGGACCAGGAAGCAGAGTCGCAGTCTTACACGCCTCTCTGCAGCTCCTCTTCATCCGCCACCCCTCAGCTTAGCCCCTGTCTTCCCCATCAGAGAATCGTTGTCTGCTCCCTCCAAAGTAAATAAAAATATAATGTATAAGCATCCCAAAGTGATAAAGCAAAATATTGGTAAAACTCAAATTAAACATAAAGCCTCTAAATTGAATGATTTGGCCTCTGTTCCTCCTCATAATTTAAAAATTAAATGTGGTTTATTAAATATTAGGTCTCTAACTCCCAAGTCTCTGTTAGTCCATGATCTGTTAATTGATCATCAGATTGATTTAATTTCCCTTACAGAGACTTGGTTAGGACAAGAGGATTATGTTGGTTTAAATGAATCAACTCCCTCTGGTTATTTAAACTGTCAAAATCCCAGAAGTTCTGGTCGTGGAGGAGGAGTAGCATCAATTTACCATTCCAAATTACTAGTTAATGTAAAGCAAAAAACATGTTATAATTCCTTTGAGGGCCTGGTCCTCAGTATTGGGCACTTTAGCAATTCCAGGTTAAACCCAATTTTATTTGCCATAGTTTATCGTCCCCCATCAACCTATTCAGAATTTTTATCCGAATTTCCTGATTTCTTAGCTGATTTAGTGCTGAAATCTGATAGAATAATTATAGTAGGGGACTTTTATATACATGTGGATGTAGATAGTGACTGCCTTAATGTGGCTTTTAATTCAATATTAGACTCGATTGGGTTTTCTCAGAAAGTAGGAAATTCTACTCATTACCTCCACCATACATTGGACCTTGTTCTGACATATGGCATAGAAATAGAAAATCTGGTAGTGTCTCCTCATAACCCTGTACTGTCAGACCATTGTCTGTTAACCTTTGATTTTACTATTTCTGACTATTTGGCTCCTAAAGAAAAATATTATCACAGTAGATGCCTCTCAGATGATGCTGTTTCCAAATTTATGCAGATTGTTTCCTCTATGCCATGTGTCAACACAACGGAAATAAGCTATAGACAGCTTGCTCCTTCTGTAATTGATAACATGGTGGATAGTGTTTCAGCTTCTCTGCATCAGGCTCTAGACTTGGTGGCCCCCTTAAAAAAGAAAAAGTCTAATCAGAGATTTTTAACTCCTTGGTTCAACACAGAAACTCGTAGCTTAAAACAGAAGACTCGTCAATTAGAAAGAAAATGGCGCTCTACTAATTTAGATGAAATCTATTTAGCTTGGAGAAATCATCTTTTAATTTATAAAAAATCTCTTAGAAAAGCTAGAACGAGTTATTACTCTGCATTAATAGAAGAGAACAAGAATAATCCCAGGTTTCTTTTCAGTACTGTAGCCAGGTTGACAAAGAGTCAGGACTCTGTCAATCCTAGCATCCCCTTAGAGCTTACTAGTCAGGACTTTATGAACTTTTTCAATAATAAAATTTCATCCATCAGAGATAAAATCAATCAGATTCTTCCCACAGTTAACTTAAATACTGTAACTACTACAACTCCTTCTATTGATGTCTGTCTTGATGAGTTTACTCCAATCGACCTTTGTGAGTTAGACAAAATAGTTTCCTCATCCAAACCTTCAACTTGTCTTTTAGACCCTATTCCTACCAGGTTATTTAAAGAAGTCTTCCCACTTATTGGTAGCTTTATTCTTCATATAATCAATTCTTCATTAACTTTAGGCCATGTACCGCAGGCTTTTAAAACGGCTGTAATTAAACCCTTACTCAAAAAGCCAACGCTAGATCCAGGAGCTTTAGCTAACTATAGACCAATCTCTAATCTCCCTTTCATTTCAAAAATCTTAGAAAGAGTTGTTGCTACGCAATTATTTGACCACCTGCAGGGAAATGGTTTATTTGAGGAGTTTCAATCTGGGTTTAGAATCCATCATAGCACTGAAACAGCCTTAGCGAAGGTCACTAACGACCTCCTCATTGCATCTGATAATGGACTAGTTTCTGTACTTGTCCTTTTAGATCTTAGTGCAGCTTTTGATACTATTGATCATAATATTCTACTTGATAGATTAGAACACTATGTTGGACTTAATGGAACTTCGTTGCAGTGGTTTAGATCTTATTTATCTGATAGGTTCCAGTTTGTTCATGTAAATGATGAGTTTTCTCTCAGCTCAAAGCTTAGTCATGGAGTTCCACAGGGATCTGTGCTTGGCCCTACTCTTTTTAGTTTATATATGCTTCCGTTAGGCAACATTATTAGAAAGCACTGTATACATTTTCACTGTTATGCAGATGACACACAATTATACCTGTCAATGAAGCCAGATGATACTAATCAATTAGCCAAGTTAGAAGCCTGTCTTAAGGAAATCAAAGTTTGGATGACTTGTAATTTCCTGCTATTAAATTCAGATAAGACTGAAGTCATTCTTGTTGGTCCAAAAAACCTTAGAAATTCCTTTCCAAATCAAACTTTCAGTTTGGATGCAGTTACTCTTTCTCTTAATAGCTCTGTGAGGAACCTTGGAGTTATTTTTGATCAGGATTTGTCCTTCAATTCACATATTAAATTTGTTTCTAAGACTGCCTTCTATCATTTGCGTAATATTGCCAAGATTAGGAGCATCTTGTCTCAGAGTGATGCTGAGAAGCTGATCCACGCTTTTGTTAGCTCGAGATTAGATTATTGTAATTCTTTATTATCAGGTTGTCCTAAAACATCTTTAAAAAGTCTTCAGCTGATCCAAAATGCTGCAGCAAGAGTTTTAACAGGTACTAGAAAGAGAGATCATATCTCTCCGGTTCTGGCCTCCCTTCATTGGCTTCCCATAGAGTTTAGAATTAAGTTTAAAATCCTTCTTCTTACTTACAAAGCTCTAAACAATCAGGCTCCTTTTTATTTAAAAGATCTGATACTACCGTATCATCCTAACAGAGCACTACGCTCCCAAAATGCAGGTTTACTTGTAATACCTAGAATCTCCAAAAGTACAATGGGAGGCAGAGCCTTCAGTTATCAAGCTCCTCTCCTGTGGAATCAGCTGCCAATCTGGATTCGGGAGTCAGACTCGATCTCTGTTTTTAAGAATAGGGCTAAAACCTACCTTTTTGATATAGCCTACAATTAGGGAGGGATCATGTGTTTTCTGAACCCTCCCTTAGTTATACTGCTAATAGGTTTAGTCAGCCGGGGGACCTCCAGTAATGCACTGGGCCTCACTCCTTTCCTCACTCTCTATGAAATATTTTTTTTTTGCTGGTCATTAACATTTGTTTGTTCTCTCCCATAGATTGAGTCCCCATCGTGCTGTTTGCTCTCTACATGTCTGTTCTTTTCTTCTTCTCTATCCCCTCACCCCCCAGCCAGTCGCAGCAGATGACTGCCCCTCCCTGAGCCTGGTTCTGCTGGAGGTTTCTTCCTGTTAAAAGGGAGTTTTTCCTCTCCACCGTCGCCAAGTGCTTGCTCACAGGGGATCGCCTGATTGCTGGGGTCTTTCTGCAACTGTGGGGGTCCTCCCTACAGTTGATAGTGCTATGAGATGACTGTTGTTGTGAAATGGCGCTATATAAATAAAGTTGAATTGAATTGAATTGAATTGAATTGAATTGCCAGTAGGCCACAGTTCATTTTATTGGCATTATTACTGGGTGGCTCAATTAAGGTTTTTATATTTTATTATTGTGCTAATAAAAATTTCTGTAAACTTTGGAACATGTCTCTTGCCTCCTGAGTACAACGAACCTGTGTGCTCAAAGTTAAGGTTGGGGGAATAATTCTCTGGGTGAAATTCCCAGGGTGCTGTTGTTGGGTTTTTATTTTGTGACATTAAGGTCAGTACTTTGTACATCACCCTTTATTTTGGGGATCTCTCTGTGCCACAACAAACTTGGCGCTGTTGGCAGGACCATATTCTGAGTAGGCAGAGATGTGTGTTCCATTGTTTTTTTGATTGTAGATCTTTTTTTTTCTTTTCTCCTTCCTCTTCCTTCATTCTCAGGTCAGTTTTTATTGTGTTTTGAGGTAAAGCAGCAGTGGATTTTTTTTTTCCTCATCTGGTTTCCCCTTGTAGTTTTGAATTTGTAATTATGGAAGAATTGCAAGAATTAAGGGATTTAGTTGCCTAGTTAAAAGTAGATAACGAGAAGCTACGTCAGGAACAGGCTACTGCCATTCCTGGCCCTTCTGTAGCTTTTTCTTTACCACCTTCTGTGTCCACAGCTAACATCCCTGTAACTAAGAAACTTGTTTTTGTGCCACGAGATCGCAAATGCCCCATGTTCCGAGGAAAATCTGGTATTGGGTTGACTGAATGGCTTGAGGAAGTGCAGGCTTGCATGAGAGCGTGGCACTTGTCCACAGCCGATCAGGCATTTTTCCTGTTTGATCACCTTGAGGGTGAAACCCATGAAGAAATAAAGTACTGGCCTAGTGTGGTTCGTGGGGACCCAGATCAAATAAGTGCAGTATTACAGGAGCTTTATGGGTGTTGTGAGTCAAATGTTTCTTTGCAACAGGCCTTCTTTTCCAGGAGGCAACAGGAGGGGGAGACCTTGCAAGAATTCTCCCTTGCCCTAATGAGTCTTATGGCTTCTGTAAAACAGTGTGCGCCCAATGAAATTCCAAATTCTGAAGCGTTGCTGAGAGATCAGTTTGTTGAACATGTTTTTGACTGTGTTCTTCGTCGTGAGCTTGAACAGTTTGTGCGTAGACAGCCTACCACTTCTCTGCTTGATGTTAGGAGTGAAGCTATAAGGTGGGAGCGAGAAGGTCTGCCAGGTGGGGTTAGAGGCTGTAGTAACTCAGTTCCCTCAGCATTTGGTACTCTTTGTAGTGTGCAGACTATTTCTCAGGGGTCAGTTGGTTTGCCCTGGATGATTGAGATGAATAAGATGAGTGAGATGAGGGAAATGTTGAAAGCTCAGCAAGAGCAGTTAAGTAAATTAACACAAAGTATGATTTTATTGCAGAATTCTCATCAGTCTACTCATCTGCATCATAGTGGCCCGATTGTATGCAGACGTTGCCAACAGCCTGGCCACTACACAAGCGACTGTGATGGTGTGCATGTTGTGCGTGGTCAGTCTCCCTCATCTGTAATCCTGTGGCCTGGACAGACTCCTCCATCTCAGCCATCGGGGAATTAAAGCCCACCGGATTGCAGAGCCACAGTTCGGGTGGGGTACCTACTGGCTCAGAGGTTGGTTTGAATAATGTTGGGGCTGTTTCTAAACTGGTGTTTTCATGCCCGTGCCTACACATAAACATGGGTGGCATTACTGTACTTTGTCTGGTGGATACTTGGTCAATGGTGTCCACCATTACAGAGAGCTTCTTTTGACAGCATTTTGAGCCTCAGGGATTGGAGCAACTTCAGTCCTGTCACTTGGTTGCAGCTTAGAGCTGCCAATGAGTTAGCAATTCCCTATATTGGCTATCTTGAGCTTGACGTTGCGCTCTGTGGTAAGGTAATGACCCGATGTGGTGTTGGTTGTAAAGGATTCTCTTGGTGACGTGTCTTTTCAGGCCCCTGGCGTGTTGGGGATGAATATCATTCAGCGGTGTTACAAAAATCTTTTTGGCCAGCATGGTTTGGCTTTCGTTGAGTTGCCTGCTGTATTAAATGCCCCCGAGTTTGTCGTGAGAGCTCTACAGACATGTCATCAGTTAAGTATGCAGTCTTCCAGTAATGCTCGTTGAATGGTTAAGGTCCAGGGTAACAAAGCTGTTCGTATTCCAGGTGGGATAATGAAAATTGTATCAGCCACATGCTCTGAAAGATATGCTGGGATCACTTTTCTTTTTGAGCCTTTGGACTCTGGTTTGCCAGCTAGTCTACTTGCTTCACCTGCATTGGTTCTTGTGGAAAGGGGCACAGTCTTTGTTCCCATTGTTAATGCAGGTGTCACGGCTGTGTTACTGTACTCCCGCACCACTGTGGATACACTGAATAGTGTTCATTTAGTGAGTCTTCCCACAGGTGTTGCTGAGGTTCCAGCTTGTGTAGCCACAGTAACATTTCAGACTGTTGCATTAGCGCAGGATCAGCCAGAGGAGCTAGACTTGTCTTAGCTGTCAGTACAAGAACAAGGGCAGGTGCGGGCTCTTCTTCATGAATACGCAACTGCCTTTTCATCTCATGAGGGAGACCTGGGGTGCACGAACCTGGTGTCTCATGATATTCCTCTTTTGGATGAGGTGCCTGTCAAACAGCGTTACCGACGTATACCTCCATCTGAGTATGAGGCTGTAAAAGAGCATATCAATCAATTGTTGGAGGCACAGGTAATCAGGAAGAGTTGTAGCCCCTATACTTTACCCATTGCTCTTGTAAAAAAGAAGGATGGCAGCCTGTGGATATGTGTCGATTATTGACAACTTAATAGCAAGGCTCGTAAGGATGCCTTCCCTCTTCCCTCCAATTTTTTGACATCGTCCCAATGTAAGAGGTGCATTTAAGCTTTCAGGATCCATGGCCGCTTTCTGACACTAGCAGGGATATGGAGAATGGAACTAATACGCTGCCAGTAAATCCTGCCGACAATGCCAAGTGTAACTGAGTGGACAGGCAATCAAGCCCCAACTGGCGACATCCAACTGGGGGTTTGAACTCATGACCTCTGGCTTCAGAGTCCAGCACTCTACCTGTGTCACCAATAGGGTCGACCCCCTTGGTAAGCCAAGTAGGAATGCTTGACACTGCTACATTGTGTTTAAGTTAATTTTCTGTTAAAAAGTTATTTTATAACAATTTCCCAGTTGCACCCCTATATTTGTTATGGTCCATGAGCCAGACCATAACAAATTGGGGGCTCGTCCAATTGGTAATTGATTACTGAACCAAGAACTGGTAAGCCATTTAATTCATTTTGTCTTGGGTAAAGTATAGTCATTTATTGTGAATGTGCTCCTTATATTTAAGGAAGTGTTTCAAAATGGTTTCCCTGATTAAGGACATTGTAATACAGGGAATACCTCATTTGAAAATGTTTGGTTAAGTGGCTTGTCAGCTCATTGGGGAATTGATTTGTTTGTCAGGGTTAGCCTCCTCCACCACAAACATGTTTTATTTGAACAGCATAGTAATGTTCGTTGAAGGCACAATACAAGTGGTGCGACTTAAAAACACATCGTTTGACATTTATAACTACTGAAAGATTACAACCCCCCATCCTCACAGTGGTTTAGTCCAATCTGTTTCTCCCCCACGGTCGGGGCTGCTGCGCCTCCTCCACACTGACAGAGAGCGGTAAGGAAGTGCATTGAAAGCATAATGAGTGAACGGTTAATAAGTTATTTATCAGTCCATGTTGTCAACAGTCACATACAGAACATGAAAAGTGATATTTCATAGAATTGCTCGCTTGCCGAGAATTGCACCCCATACTGTCAAAGTCAATACAACTATGCTGAGAATTGCTCGCCTGCTGAGAATTGCACCCCATCGTTGCAAGCAGGTGTTTAGTGTAAGTCAAGTCAATACAACTACATACTTTGAAAATACTTTGAAAAAATGATTACCCTTTTTACCAACAATGCATAAATGCAAAATCTCGACTTTGAAGACTGTAAAATGTGGAGTTGGATCACTATGATTTCTAACCCTCTTTGAAACACTAAAATGTCTGGTGAATAAACAGAATTTAAAGATAATTTACAAGAAGTATTATCAATTTTTAGTTCTAAAAATGTATAATTGGTACTTCTAAAAATGCACCAATGGTTATAAGCCTGGCTGTAGTGTTATATTTTATAGTTTTGGCAGATGGGATGCAGTTCTCGGCAAGTGAGCAATTCCCGGCATAACACCGGCATGTTTTACATAAACATAACTGATGCATTTTTGTCTATATTTATTTCTTCAGTCATGAGTCTTTTTATCTCCACAAAAAGAAACATAAGTAATAATGGATGGGTATTAATCATGATTACTGTAAATTAATCCACAGTATCACTATGATTAAGCAGATTAAAAAAATGTTATTGTTTGACAGCCCTAGTTTTAAGACATATTGAGATTTTGTTTTGTTGTTGCTTGTCAATAAATACATACTTTTGAAGAATAGTTTCATGTTTAGTTATTCATTAAGCTATTTCTTCTTGTTTTAGAACTTACTTTGAGCTTGAAATTCTTGTAAAGCTGCTGTGGTGGGGATCAGACCAGTGTTCACGATGAGCAAAGACATTTTGTTAGATCATATATGGTGTAATTGACACCGACCACCCAATACAACTTTTGGTATTGCTGGTTGATCGTGTAAAAACCTGTAGACAGGTAGGACTAATAAGGAACAATGATATAATTATCTAATATCATTATATAAGACATTTGAGAAAGTATCAGACAACACAGCAAAAATGGCTTTTTTTTTGTCCCCCTCAAAAATTAAGCTCTCACATTTTCCTGTTTATTGTCCCCCCAACAGTGAAATGGGATTTTCGCCAACTGTTTAACCCCACCCCCACCCCCCCATCAGTATCTCCTGAAGACTAGGGTGGAGGCAGTTAGCTTTAATTAGGCAGTTGGGGGGGGGGGGGGTCAATTTAATAAAGGGTGTGTTTTTTGTTTGTACCATCAAAACTTTTTTGGTTTATGTAAAAGTCTTATTTGTGTACACTGTTCAATTGTTAGTCTTGGCAACCGTGGATAATTTTATTAAAATGCCATCACAACAACTTCTGGATCAGTGCACAAAAGAACAATTAGTCAGAATTGCTGAACATTATAACATAGAAGTTTGTGACAAAAGAAAATGTGAAAGCAATTTTGAGAGAGAACTTGTATGAAATTGTTGTTTTGGATTAATCTCATCAGTCACCTTCTGATTCAGCTGGGGTTACTGGAGGTCAAACATTAGTAATGACACCTTTAAATTTTGAACAACAAAAAAAAAAAACTGTTAAAACTTACATTAGAATTTGAAAAGGAAAAAGAACTGGCATTAGAAAAGATAAGACAACAAACAGAAATGGCAAAACTTGATTTGGAAAATTTAAAACTCCAGTTAATCAAAGAGGGGAAAGTGGTATGGGTCTCATCATGGAGGGCCAGGTAAGCAGGATGACTGTGGATATTACATGATCTCTGTGTTTGGTCCCAAAATTTATTGAAAAAGTTGTGGACAGATTTTTTTCTTTATTTGAACAGGTTGCCGATGCATGTGGCTGGTCGGATTTAGACAGTACACTTCTACTTCAGACTGTGGTTAGAGAATGTGCCCAGGCGGCCATTTCTTCTTTGAGTGTAGTTGACAGCCAAAGCTACACAATGGTTAATACGGCTGTGCTTAAAGCATATGAGATGGCCCCTGAGGTGTATCGCCAGCATTTTAGGAATTTAGTTAAAGGAACTAAAACACACCTTGAGTTCTCTAAAGATCTTGCAACTCATTTTAATCACTAGTGTGTAGCATCTGACATGGATGACTTTGAAGGTCTTTGTAATTTGGTTCTCTTAGAGCAGTTTAAAAACTCAGTCTCTGAGGATGTTGCTGTTTAAATAAGTGAATAGAAGGCAAAGACCATTTCAGAGGCAGCTGCTTTAGCTGATGAGTTTGTCCTGATCCATAAATCAAACAGGACTGGTCCTTTAAACAACTTCACACCATAATTGCAACAGTTCTCCCCTCACTTTGACAGCTTTTGGGAGAACAGAAATCATCCCGGTGGTAATGACCAAGAAACGTGCAATTTCTGCCATAAAAAGGGTCACTGGAAAAATGACTGTTTGTTGCTAAAATCAAAGTCTGAACATTGAGGCACAGGTTAAACCAGCTGCAACTGCAGCACCAGTGTTCAGTGCAGGTACTGCAGACCATTTAACTGGTATTTTGCCATCAGCTGTATTAAAGTGCAAGATGATCACATACCAACCTTTTGTTCGACAGGGGCATGTGTCTCTAATTGGTAGTGATAAAAAGGTACCAGTTACCATTCTGTGTGACACTGGAGCATTTAATTCCTATATCTTGGGATCTGCACTACCATTTTCTAGAGACTCTGACATGGGAACATTTATACCAGTGCTGGGCATTGGTATGTCAGTTTTTGATGTCCCTGTCCATAAATTTGTACTACATTCTGAGAGATTCAGTGGTGAAGTGACAAAGGGTGTACGCCCTGCTTTGCCTGTAGAAGGTGTTACAGTCATTTTGGGCAATGGAGAGGCTGGAGCTAAAATGTGGGCTGATCAGCCAGGAGGCCCCTTTGAGACTATGCATCTTTGCAGTAATGGTTTGAATGAGGAGTTGCATTCTGGTTTTTCTATGAATACAGCCAGTCATAGTACAGAACATCACAGAAACCATGAAAATGCAGCACCATTTTCTTTGCCCATAACCAACATCCCTTTGCCTATCTCTCAGAGTGAATTGGTGGAAGAACAGAGGTCTGATCCAACACTGCAGCCACTCATCCAACCTGTTCTACCAGCCCATGAAGTAGAAAATGGCAAACTGGGGTACATGGTTCAAAAGAACATACTTTTGAGGAAATGGGTGCCACATAAGAGCTTCAGTAAATGTCCCATTTATCAAATAGTTGAACCTTTTAGACTTCGTGACCATGTGTTGCACATCTCCCATGATAAGTCCGGACACATGGGGCACATAAAACGTACAATCACATTTTAAGGATTTTTTTTGGCCTGGATTAAAAAAAGATGTGATGGTCTATATTAAAAGATGTCACACTTGTCATTTTGTCAGTAAGCCAAAGAAAACTCAAGTGCTTCCTCTGCACCGTGGTACTGGCTTTCCTTATTTGAAAACCTTACAAGGTCTGTTTGTCACAGCACCAGTAAATACAGCCGTGGACAAAATTGTTGGTACCCCTCTGTTAATGAAAGAAAAACCCACAATGGTCACAGAAATAACTTGAATCTGACAAAAGTGGTAATAAATAAAAATTCTATGAAAATTAACCAATGAAAATCACACAATGCTTTTGAATTGTGGTTCAACAGAATTACTTTAAAAACAAACTCATGAAACAGACCAGGACAAAAATGATGGTACCCCTAGAAAAGATTGAAAATAATATGACCATAGGGACATGTTCAACCAAGATGTGTCCTCTAATTAACATCACAGGTGTCTACAAACTTGTTATCAGTCAGTCGGCCTATTTAAAGGGTGATAAGTAGTCACTGTGCTGTTTGTTGACATGGTGTGTACCACAGTAAACATGGACCAGAGGAGAGAGTTGTCTCAGGAGATTAGAGAGAAAATTATAGACAAGCATGTTAAAGGTAAAGGCTATAAGACCATCTCCAAGCAGCTTGATGTTCCTGTGACTACAGTTGCACATATTATTCAGAAATTTAAGATCCAGGGGACTGTAACCAACCTCCCTGGACGTGGCCGCAGGAGGAGACGGATAATACAAATGGTAACAAAAGAGCCCAGGACAACCTCTAAACACATTCATGGTGAACTCCAAGGTCAAGGTACATCAGTGTCAGATCGCACCATCCGTCGTTGTTTGAGCCAAAGTGGACTTCATGGGAGACGACCAAAGAGGACACCACTGTTGAAAACAAATCACAAAAAAGCCAGACTAGAATTTGCCAAACTGCATGTTGACAAGTCACAAAGCTTCTGGGAGAATGTCTTATGGACAGACGAGACAAAACTGGAACTTTTTGGCAAGGCACATCAGCTCTATGTTCACAGACGCAAAAATGAAGCATACCAAGAAAAGAACACTGTCCCTACTGTGAAACATGGAGGAGGTTCTGTTATGTTCTGGGGCTGCTTTGCTGCATCTGGCACAGGGTGTCTTGAATCTGTGCAGGGTACAATGAAATCTCAAGATTATCAAGGTATTCTAGAGAGAAATGTGCTGCCCAGTGTCAGACAGCTTGGTCTCAGTCGCAGGTCATGGGTCTTGCAACAGGATAATGACCCAAAACACACAGCTAAAAACACCCAAGAATGGCTAAGAGCGAAACATTGGACTACTCTAAAGTGGCCTTCTATGAGCCCTGATCTAAATCCTATTGAACATCTGTGGAAGGAGCTGAAACATGCCGTCTGGAGAAGGCACCCTTCAAACCTGAGACAACTGGAGCAGTTTGCTCATGAGGAGTGGGCCAGAATACCTGCTGAGAGGTGCAGAAGTCTCATTGACAGTTACAGAAAGGGTTTGATTGCAGTGATTGCCTCAAAAGGTTGTGCAACAAAATTTTAAGTTAAGGGTACCATCATTTTTGTCCAGGCCTGTTTCATGAGTTTGGTTTTTAAAATAATTCTGTTGAACCACAATTCAAAAGCATTGTGTGATTTTCTTTGGTTAAGTTTCATAGTATTATTATTTATTACCACTTTTGTCAGATTCAAGTTATTTCTGTGACCATTGTGGGTTTTTCTTTCATTAACAGAGGGGTACCAACAATTTTGTCCACGTGTGTACCTGTTAGTACTTACCAGCATGTGTTAGCAACACAGCTGCATCTGGTGTATTTTAAATGATGCATATGTGGCGGTTGAATTTCCCTATGTGTGCCGTGGCTGAGACCATTAACTAATCCTTCGAGCATGCTGCATGCGTGCCTCAGGTGAGCGAGCAGTCCTGAAGGGCAGCGGCGAAGGAGGAAAGCAGTCTGTGGAGCCGTATGTGTCCCGTGCGTGGTGCGCCGTGCCCGTGACTCCCCGGTGCGTGTGCCGGGGTCCCGTGCGTGGGTGGGCCGCTGGAGAGGAGAACCAGGGTCAGGGAGCTTGCTGGAGATCATCCCTGTTGTCTGTTGGAGCGGTGAAGGAAAGTAGACGCTCTGTCACTCGCTCGGTCATGGTGCGTTCAGGTCCACGTGTGCTCCGTCGGCCATGGGGATCGCCGTCGTGGAGAGGGGACGAGGTGCATGCGCTCACGTGTGGAGGGGCTGTGAGCGCGGCTGGTCCAGCGTGGATGTGCCGATCTAGGCGTGCAGATCTCACCATGAAACGTTGCTCAGCTTTCCCGGTCGTGGGTGTTTTCCGAGGAGTTTCGCCTGGAAAACTCCGCGTTGAGGTCTCCCTGAAGCAGAAGGGAGGGCAGATCAGTCAGGCTGCCGCGTTCGCTTGTCGTCGGAGAATCACCGCCGGGTGTTGCGTTCGCTGGCAGCGTGTTCGTTTCAGCGTCGGGTCACCAGTGCGGCGGAATGAAATAAAGCGGCGTTGTTGGAGGTTTTAAGGAAGTTTATTATCATACCGCCGTCACGGGATCCCCTCTCCAGCCCAAGTGTGTGCAGGCTGGATGGGGATCCTCTGGCTCTCAGAGAAGGAGAGGGGACACAAAGTTTGTGTCCTGCAGCAGAGGTTGAAGTGTGAGTGAGAGGAAGTGTTACAGAACCTGTGCAGTATTTATACCCAACTCAAACAATACATCAAAGCAGATTCACAGCGGTTGGTCTGATCAAAGGGACTGCAGAACAGGCATGAGATATTTGCATTTGTGAGACACAGACAGGATGCATGAACACAATGCATGGGTGGCACATTAACCTCACAGCAGTGAAATGCATAAATGGCTGATTAGATCACAGCATGCAGCGGAAAAAACCCAGGAGTAGTGAGCTGTCTGTCTCTGTGTGTTGTGGGGGTTGAAAACAAACCACCACACATAGTCAATATCTGATTTGTTGTGAATAAGCTGAATTGAGTCCAAGTTGCCTAATTTGAGTTATGTAAAGTTCCTCCAGTTCAACAGTAAAGTTGTTTAAAGTTTTGTTATAGCAAATGGAGGACAAGTTGGTTATTGATGTTGTCCAAAATCCCTGGTTATTGCATTTTTCTTCTGTTTAATGTTTCTATCTTTTCTCTTAAATGCTTCAAGGTACCAGTTGCTGAGATGGGATGAGACTACCACACAAGGAAATATTTGAAAAGGAAATGGAGACATTGTATAGTAAAATTATTTAGTTGGTAAATTATTTGTTTTGTTATAAATTTATTAGACTGTGATAATTTTCAGTTATGATGGCTATAGTGGTAGCCGGGGTTCCACAGGGGACCCTGTCTTTATGGGGGAGGATGTGATGTAGTGATGGAACTTCTGGTGCCGGAGCTTTGGAGTGTGCACCGAGTAATCCAGGAAATATTTGTCGAAGTGTGTTTCGAGGCATGTATTGCTAATTTATGTGATGACGTCGGAAGCCTCACTGGCCAGTTGTACCACATGACTGGATCAGGAAGTGGTTAATGATTTTGCACACAACATGAAATAAAGTGAGTAGCGATACACAATGGAAATCCCCATCTCTCACGTTTTATGTTGTCAGATTGTGTATGGGATTTGTTACAGCCAATCTTCATTTTCAGATGGAGCTAGCACTAAAAAGACGGACTTCTCACGTTTGGGAAAATTTTGATCTCGTTTCTCCCAAAAAGGCATTTACAGTTATTAAGTTGGTGCATTTTTCACAAATAGTGAATATTTCTTGTAACTGGAGTAGTGGTCTAGAGGTAGAACATCCACCCCACACCTGGGAGGCTGGTTTAGATCCCAGCCAGGTCAAGCCATTCTTGTAATTTATTTTAGATTTATTTTTATTTGCAAGGTGAAGTCTCTGTGTTTCAAAAAGCTTGGATACAACAATAACACATCTATGCTAAGGCTCTATTGTGCCCTGCATGAGAGTAAGGACATAAGAGGTGAATGTTGGAAGGATGGAAACATGTCTACCCTACACTGTACAAACTTACAGTAGCCTTCCTTTGCACACCTGCATCCTCTGTGCCCTGTGAGAGAGTATTCTCAATAGCTGGTGAAATAATCTAAAAAAAAAAAAAAATCGTCTTAGTCCAAAGACTGTTGAAAAGTTATTTCTTAATAAAAATGGATAAGTAGTACTTCCGGTTATGGCGGCCACGTAGGAAGACGTGTTTCACACTGCTCTGCTCCTAAAAATAAAAAGTTTGCTAAAACTCTCTTAATTGGAACAAAAACCCATCCCAGCGTTTAGGCGTGGATATGGTAAAGACCAAGGCTGGGAAATTAGGCGGAGGAAAAAGTAATTCGACAAAACAATCCAAACTAACAGACTTCCACGCTCGTGGCGAAGCAGAAAAAACTCCAGAGACTATGGCGGAGGATGTAGCCAGTGGCGGAGCGGGAGCTGCTGAGGAGGGGACAAGCGCGGTGCTCGCTGCCATCAGCTCCATGAGAGCAGAGTTTTCGTCTAAATTTGATGGGATTATAGCAGCGATAGAAGGAATGAGAAAGGAAATAAGCGACTGTATGGAATGAGTATCGCAGGCGGAGCTCCGAATTTCAAGCGCTGAAGATGACGTCACCAGCCTACAATCAAAGTTGCAAACACTGGAATTAAAATGGAAACGTCTGGAAGATAACGTCCTGGACTTAGAATCCCACTCGCGACGGAATAATTTGAGGCTGGTGGGCCTCCCGGAGGCAGCGGAGGGACGGGACCTATGTTCCTTTTTTGGAAAAGTGGATTCCAGAAGCGCTGAACAACGCTGACCTGCAGTCATCGGTTGTTTTAGAGAGAGCTCACCGAATCGGCCCACCGAGAGATAATAAGACACCACCGAGGACGCTGATTATGAAGTTCCTCAACTTCAGGGACAAGATGACGGTCACCAACGCGGCGCGAGCTAAAGGGGAAATTAAATTTCAGGATCAACAGGTGCGGTTCTACCCAGATTTGGCCACAGGAATTCAACAATTAAGGAGGCAGTTTGACCCCGCCCGCAAAGAGCTGCGCAACCTCGGGATTTGTCACGGAGTGATTCATCCGGAAAGACTGCTGGTCACATATAAAGGGAGAACCCACACCTTCAAGACCCCTCAAGAGGCGCAGGAGCTCATTAAGCAGATCCAAAAGGAGACTGGTGGGAGCTAAGCATGAACATGATAAAGATACAACATTTAAGCATTTGTACAGGCATCTGATTGATCTGAAACATATAACATGTCTACAAAATACAGACTGTATTATAAAAAAAAAAAGCTATGATGTACAAAGTTGCTATAAAACTTTGAAGTTATGTTGAAAAACTACATAAGAGAGTTAATGTCATTAAAAATAGTAGTAGAGTCAGGGTGATTGAGAGGAGAAAGAGAGAGTGGTTTGACTGATCCTCGCAGGTGTGGAACAGTCACTAGCTATAACGGGAGACGGAATTTTTTTGATTTTGGGGGGATTACCACGAATGTGGGGAAAGGGAATTTGTTTTTGTGTAGTTTGTAGGATGAATGTTCAACCATCCATGTTTTTGCTTCTCTGTATGAGCATATTCATATTGCAAGGTAATCTCAAACTCCTTATTGATCATAGATCAAAGCGTTAATCTTAATTTAACTTCATGGAATTGCAGAGGTCTACAAAATCTAAAAAAACTTAAACAAGTTATGAATAAAATAAAAGACATAGATTCAAAAATTGTATTTTTACAAGAAACTCATCTAATAGAGGAGGATGTAAAAAGAATTAGGAGAAGATGGCAAGGTAATGTGTTCACCTCATTTTCATCCCGAGCTAGGGGAGTTATGATTCTCATACACAAAACAGTCCCATTTCAAGTGAAAAATGTAATTGGAGACAAATTTGGAAGATATCTAATCATCCAAGGATCTTTGTTATTAGAAAATATAAATCTGGTGAACTTATACGGCCCCAATATTGATGATCAAAACTTCTTTGTTAATTTATTCCTTACTTTATCATCACTTACAGGGCAACATATAATAGCAGGGGATTTTAATTGTACATTGAATCCCAGTATAGATAGGTCAACAGGACTGGACTGTACGCACAATGGATGCAGGATGACCATTAATCATTTTATGAAAGAATTGAGATTGCTAGATATATGGAGAGAAATGAAACCACAAGTCAAAGCCTATTCTTGTTATTCTAATACCTATAAGACATTCTCACGTATTGACTACTTTTTGATCTCTACAGAATTAAGGTCCAAGATTCAAAACTGTTTCTATGATAACATTGTGATCTCTGATCATGCACCCTGCTGTCTAATATATGTAGATAAGAAATTGACAAAGGATCCAGGTAGGTGGCATTTTCAGCATAAATAGCTTCAGGATGAGGAATTTGTTAAGTACATAGAAAAACAGAGATGAGTTTTTTGATATTAATACTACACAAACAACGGCATGTATAAAGTGGGAGGCTTTCAAAGCTTTTATTAGGGGGCATATTATTAGTTATACAGGTTCAAAATCTAAGAAGACTCGAGAGGAGAGAGTCCAATTGGAACATAAAATAAAAATTCTTCAAGAAAAGGTGTATGCAGGAAGTAACCCACAGTTAGAGAACGAATTACTGATTCTGAGAGCTGAATATGACAAAAAAAAATCAGCAAATAGAGCTGCCTCGAGTCTTCTAAGATTGAAGCAAACTTTTTATGAACAAGGTGAAAAATCAGGAAAATTATTGGCATGGCAGATTAAACAATTAGAATTTAAAACACCAATTACCAGTATTATAAGTAACGGACAGGTAGTTATAGATCCTTTAGAAATTAATAGTGCCTTTAGAGATTATTATGAAAAACTATATGATACAAAAAATGAAACTGACTTAACAAAACTAAATGGGTTTTTGGGTGGATTATCTATACCGTGTATTCCAAATGAAAACAGGGAGATTCTGGAGTCTAAAATTAGTCAAGAAGAAGTTGGGCTAGCCATTGATAATATGAAATCAGGAAAAAGAGCAGGACCAGATGGTCTTCCAGTTGACCTCTATAAAAAATTTAAGAATAAATTAATAAAACCATTTTTGGAAATGGTTTTAGAAGCATTTCAAAATGGTAATTTACCACCATACATGAATAATGCCTTAATTATACTGTTGCCAAAACCAGGTAAACCTCCTAATAAATGTGAAAACATGAGACCAATAAGCCTATTAAATGCTGATCTTAAGATAATCTGTAAAATTTTAGCAAAACGACTACAAGAAATATTACCAAATATTATTAACCGAGATCAGAATGGCTTTATAATGGGAAGACAAGGCTTCCATAATGTAAGAAGACTATTTAATATTATTTATTCCAATAAAGAAGCACCGGATACAGCTCTCCTATCATTGGACGCCGAAAAGGCCTTTGATAGGGCCATTCGACCCTATATTTTTGAAGTCCTACAAAGGTTTGGACTTGGAAATAATTTCATAAAATGGGTCCAGATAATATACAATAATGCTACAGCAGAAATCCTAACAAACAGCAATATCTCAAAATCAATAAAAATCAATAGAGGATGTCAACAAGGCTGTCCACTTTCACCCTTATTGTTTACTATGGCAATTGAACCTTTAGCAATGGCAGTACGTTTACATCCACAAATATATGGAATTAAAGTAGGACCAACAGAACATAAAATCTCCCTGTATGCTGATGACATAATTTTGTTTATGTTGAATTTTAAAAAATCAATTCCAACCTTGTTAAATTTAATAAAGAACTTTGGGGAAATATCAGGATATAAAATAAATAAAACTAAATCTTCAATATTAATGCTAAATGAGACCCAGAGAAATCACCCAGCTCCAGAGGCAAATCAATTTAATGTTGTAAATCAGTTTAAATATTTAGGAATTCAAATTTTGCCTAAGTTAGAATCAGTCGCCAGTGCCAACTATGAAGCCTTAATGACAGATATTAATGAGTTACTTCAGAGATGGATGTCACTACCAATGTCAATGATCGGGAGAATTAATATACTTAAAAGTAATATCTTACCAAAAATACTTTATTTATTTCAATACATTCCTTTACCACCACCTTCAGATTTATTCTCAAGAATTAAAAAAAAGTTAGTGGAATTTATATGGAACAATAGGAAGGCTAGATTACGTTTGTCCTTACTATATTTACCATTTGATCGTGGAGGTCTGAAATGTCCAAACTTTATGTTGTATTACTGGTCAGCACAACTGAGGTCTATGACATATTATTTTTCATCAAATGATCCTCCTCACTGGACTGAAATGGAATCATACAATTTACCTTTACCTCTTCCCATATTCATATACTCAGACTCGGCTAAAAAATTACAGAAACAAGTTAAAATTCCAATTGTAAAGCACATGATCAAAATACGGTGTGAAACCAAAAATATTTAAAAGAACCACACTTATTGCCACAATTTAGCCCAATATGGGGTAATCAATATTTTACTCCAGGGAGAGCAGGTGCTGTATTTAAAGTATGGAATTTAAAAGGGATTCAAAAGATTCAAGACTTATATTTGTCACGTTCAGATAACATAATGTCTTTTGAAGAACTGAGGATTAAATTCAATCTTAATAGAACACATTTTTTTTTAAATATCTTCAGCTTAGAAATTTTATTCGATCAAATCAAAATAATGCTCTCACCCGACCTACTTATTCATCCTTGGAAAAAATTTTGACGAAAGATAGTAAGAGAAAGGGTATTATTTCAGAGTTTTATAACTCATTGACACTATTCTCAAGTGAAAACTCACATAAACGACTGAATTATTGGAAAGAAGACCTGCAAATTGAATTTTCAGAGGAACAATGGGAAATGGCTTGTGCAGAAGCTCAAACCAAATCAATAAATATACGTCTTAAACTGATACATTTTAAATGGTTAATGCGGATGTATGTTACACCAGTGGAGTTAAATAGATATAACAAAAACATACCAGATATATGCACAAAATGTATGGAAAGTAAAGGAACCCTATTTCACTGTTCATGGGAATGTAGAAAAATCAGAATGTTTTGGGAAGAGGTGAGGGTAACAATTGAAAAAATAATTTCAAAACAATTCACATGGAACCCTAAACTGTTTTTGTTGGGTCTGTATCCAGAAAAACATAACTTTAATAAGAGTGAAAGAGCATTCATAGACCTCGGTTTGCTTAATGCCAAAGAATGTATTGCACTACTGTGGAAAAAGATTCATAGACCAGATGTGACTCAGTGGTTAAGACAGATGTTAACAAACCTCCCACTAGAAAGAATAACATACATACTGAAATAAAAGGAAAATGTGTTTGAGAATATATGGAGACCTTTCATTGATTATGTAAAGAAATTAAACATAACTTCTGAAGAAGAAGCTGAATGATATGTGTGGACCTTGCAAATTCCAAACTGGTGAATGTATATTATGTATTCTTACGTAATAGATTACCTTGACTAAACAGAGGAGCATTGTTGTTGACTTGCCTTTGTTAATGGTTGTTGGTGTTTTTAGTACATTTTTTTTGTAGTTAGTGTTTTTTTTAATTTTTATATTACTTTAGTGTTAGTGTTTGATTGTTTGTGCCATGTTTGTAAAAAAAGGTTCAATAAAAAATATTGTGGAAAAAAAATGGATAAGTACGTAGTGATGTTAAAACTGAGGCCTTATGAAACAAAGAGCAACTTTGAGACAATTATTTCAAGAGTGACACAGTGTTATGAAACATCTAATAAAGACTGCCATCTGGTGACTAACTGTCAGAACTGCATATGAGTGACGTAACATCACTACAAATACCAGAAGCACACCAAGCAACACAGGCACATTCACTGTAGTCACCCCAGTTTTATTATTCCTTTTTTCCCTCATGAGCATTGATGTTTCTTATAAGACATTCTTATACAAAATGGAAAAAAAAATACACATTAAACCAATGTGTATTGGTTTAACACCAATGTGTTCCGGTTCCGCCGGACCGGCGGCGCCACACGAGTGGGCTGCCTGTTGCAACAGCCTTTTTTTTTTTTTTATCTTCCTTCTTCTTTCTACACCTTTCACTCTGTATATATATCACGGACGCACGGATCGCCCTGGGGGTCTCCCGGGTCGGCGGACGGAGCCACGGTTTGCAGCGGGATACGTTACAGCGGGGAGGAGCTAGTGCTAGCTAGCACTTGGCCGCCGCCTGGTACTAATGGGAAACTCGACATACCGGGAGCTGTAGCGAAAACGACGTGGGTGCCGGGCTGGAGTTTAGGCGGTGTGAAAGAAATATAAGACAGAATAATAAAGAGCGATGGCAAGAACCAAGCAGACCGCCCGTAAAATCTACTGGAGGAAGAATCCCCCCAGGAGACAGCTAGCCACCAGGGCTGCTCGGAGAGGCGCTCCGGCCACCGGCAGAGAGAAGAGGCCTCGCCGTCACAGGTCACAGGCCCGTGGCTCTGAGAGAGATCCGTCACTACCAGAAATCCACGGAGCTGCTCATCCGTAAGCTGCCCGTCCAGCGCCTGGTGAGGGAGATCGCTCAGGACTTCAAGACCGTCCTGCGTTTCCTGAGCTTCGCCGTCATGGCTCTGCAGGAGACCAGCGAGGCCCACCTGGTGGTCTCTTCTTCGCTAAGGGGGTCACCATCATGCCCAAAGACTTCCAGCTGGCCCGCTGCATCCGCGGAGAGAGAGCTTAGACTTTCTGCTGCACATTCACCAGCCATAATGCTCTGCACTGTGTGTCTATATATATACATTTATAGTAATATGGACATATGTTTACTAGATGTTGTTTTTTCTTGCCTTCTGATTGTTGCTCTGAGTGTTGCTATCCCTGTGCTGTTGCAATCCTGGAATTTCCCCATTGTGGGACTAATAAAGGTTTATCTTATCTTATCTTATCTTATTGTCCTTGTAAAAATCTGCATGTTGTATACTTTTTGTCCAGTAGATGGCAGGGTAGAGCAAATGAAGTTTCACATGAGGCGTCCCCATATGAACCAATCTGATGAAAGGCTTCAAGCCTTCAAGAAAGCCTCATCTGGCCATCACGAGTGTGACAACCCCAGGGTTACCTTTCGGGCCTGCTGTTTCTTTTTCTTTCCTGTTGTGTGTGTGTGTGTGTGTGTGTGTGTGTGTGTGTGTGTGTGTTGCATGCTTGATTGGGTTTGGATCCCCACCCCTTCATTAAGGAACAAGAAACAGCTGGCCACTGTCTCCACTTGCATAAAGGGAGCATCTTCCTGGTTCTTGGGCTGACCCTAGACATCATGACATGTTTTTGCTTAAGTTTACATGAATCTTTTCTGGCATCATATTTTTCTGCCAGCTCCCTAATGTTTAAGTTAATTTTCTGTTAATAAAATTACTTTTTATAACAATTCCCCAGTTGCTCTCCTGTATTTGTTATGATCCACGAGCCAGACCATAACAAAATTCCTAGATGATTCTACATTTTCCCTCCAAACTAAATTACTGCATTTTGTTTTTCTTCCACTATATCTGGGGAAAAAGTGCCATTAATTACAGCAATATCATTTGATTTGAAGTTTGTTTGTTTATTTTTAATGAAGCCAGCATATTAATCTGTTAGGTAATAGTTTTGTGTCATATCTGTGATTTTTTTCCTAGATAATAATAATAATAATAATAATAAAAAAAAAACTTAGATGTGTGGTGATTCCCCATTTTTTGGTGGGGGTTGTAATATATGCCTTATAAGGTGAAAATATGAAATTTATATCTGTATTTTACTGATTTAAGTTAGTCAAGTTGATGGCCAGTTCTTTTAGCTAGTTCACAGCACAAAGAATGACAAGCACCTGCTCCTCCATGCTCCTTGATGGTTCTGTCTCATCACCACCATCTGCAGCAGACTACTTTACCTTAAATAACTGATATCTGCAAACTTTACAGCATCAACAATCAAAGCCTTTTTCTTTTGTGGCACAGATTTTCTACACCAACTAATGCCATTTTTCTGTTTCAAATGTTATGTTCGGCCTAAAACCAAACTTTACTGAAGCAACAGCCTCTCTTGACTGGGGAAGTCTGCTCGAGGCTGCTCAGCAGGTGGTGGCCAGGTGTGTGTGTGTGTGTGTGTGTGTGTGTGTGTGTGTGTGTGTGTGTGTGTGTGTGAGAGAGAGATACATTCCTCCCTTAAAAAATGAAATCATCATTTAAAAACTGCATTTTTTTTCCTCGGGTTATCATTGTATAATATTAAAATTTATTTGATAATAATAAAAATATTCAAACATCTAAGAAATCAGGAAGGGGCAAATACTTTTTCACAGCACTGTATATATATATATATATATATATGATGTGTGTGTGGTGTTTGGGACGTGGGGACGCGCATGCAGGTGATGCCACCACATGGCGAACTGACCGTGGCGCGAATGGCGCCACCCCTTTGTATATTGTTGTGTGGAACACTATCAAAGAGTGAGTTCAGCTCATGTCTCTTGTCAGCATCTCATTTCAGACATAACAATAGCGACAATGGTAAAAGAGGCTCTATCACAACCTCTGGAACTTTCCTCACTCTACCAGGTGAGCCACCAATTCCCTGGTCCCGGTGGCATGAGTCATTCCAGACTTTTATTGACGCTGTTAGCTTAACCGATGCTAGTGACGAAAGGCTAAGGGATGTGTTAATACACAGTCTCGGTAGCAAGGGGCAGCGTGTGTTCCATTCTCTCAGCCCTGCAGACACATATGAGGACTGTGTTGCTGTGATGGACAGACATTTCGCTGACACACGTAGTATCACAGCACGGAGGCTTGTTTTTATCCAGCGCCACCAGCGTGAGGATGAGACGGTCCACCAGTATGTCACAGAGCTCCATGTCCTGGCTAACATGTGCGCCTTCAGCGACGGAGAGGAAGGGAGGGTACGTGATAAGCTAGCAGAGCACGCTAAGAGCCAGCAGCTGCAGGAGCAGATGCTACTGGTGAAGAACGACCTGAAATTAGACAAGGCTGTGAGGATAGCATTCCAAATGGAAACGGCCATCCAGCTATCAATGCAGCTAATGCTGTCTAACCGACAAGCCAGTCGTCTGGCCCCATGAGCACAGGCCGTCACCACTGCCATCCAGTGCTCTGACCCCACATCTCCCTGCTACAACCAAAAGAAAAAGGGTAGGAAACGGAACAACACGGGTGAGTGTCTGTCCTGTGATAACCGTGGTTCATCTAGACACCAGACTCAATCACCCGCCTGCCCAGACAGGGGGCAGAGATGCTGCCGTTGGAAGAAACTCAACCACTTTGCTAGAGTTTGCCACTCAACCTTCACAAACCCGCCCACCAGGCCCAACTGCCATTTACTCAGTTGGCACCAAAAGCTTGCTGTTCAAGTGGGGCACAGTAGAGTTGGTGTTGACATGCCACTGCTGCTGGGTATGGTGGCCTCGAGGTCTCTTCTGAGTGAGTCTACGGTCAGGAAACTGTTCCCTCGGAAAACCATCGTAGCTAATGCAGAGGACTTGTTTGGCTACGGACACGTTAGGATCGGCATGGCAGGGACGGTCACCTTTTCTGTACGCTGCAGCTCTAAAACCATTGCATCGTTCACCTTCCAAGTGATGCGCCGGGGGGCTGATCTGCTGGGCATTGATCTGATCAGCAAACTGGGTTTCGCCATCACTGACCCAATGGGCTCTACTGTTCTGAGAGTCTTCTCATCCTCGGAGCACCATTGGCCGGCGCTCTTCGCAGGACTGGGCTGCCTCCCCTCTTTCAACCACTGACCGCTCATTGATCTGGCGGTGTCACTGAAAATTCAGCCTCTCCACTGACTACACCTTGCATTGCAGGATGACATCACGGCGGAACTGCAGAAACTTTTAGACACTGGCATCATTGAGCAGGTCAACGCTTCTCCCTGAATCTCCAACTTGGTAGTGGCAAAGAAGAAGTTGGGTGGCCTATGACCATGCATTGACCTCAAAACGGTGAACAAGGTGGTGATTCCCGACAAATATCCCCTGCACATGACGGATGAACTGATGGCAGTGTTCTATGGCTCAAAAGTTTTTTCTAAACTGGACCTCCACCAAGGCTACCTACAGGTTCTCCTTCACCCAGACAGCCACAATCTAATGGCCTCTGTGACCCACATGGGAGTGTTCATGTACACCCACATGCCTTTTGGACTCAGTTCCACCCAGAGCTGTTTTCAGAAAATCATGGCTACACAGGTTGCCGGCTTTCCAGGGGTGGTGGTGTACCTGGATGACATCGTGGTGTGACATCGGCCTCCCATGACTCCCGCCTCACTAAGGTAATGGAGGTACTGACAAAACATGACCTCACACTTAACAGGGAAAAGTGCATCTTCGAAGTTTCGACCAACGAGTTTGTAGGGTTCTGCCTCTCTGCTGAGGGCCTGAGCCCCCTTCATTTAAATGTCAAGGCGGTACTGCACCTACCCGAACCATTGTGTCCCACACAGTTATCATTGTTTCTGGGCATGGTGAACTTCTATGGGCACTTCATTCCCCGCTACTCAAAAACGATAGAGCCATTATGCACCCTCCTGAAGCAGGATGCACTCTGGTAGTGGACCCCGGTGTGCTCTGCTACCATCTGCCGACTGAAAATGCAGCTTACTTCCCCACCGGTGGTCGCCTATTTTGACCCACAGATCCCCATGTTTGTGACTTGTGACACGTCCAACACGGCAGTGGGAGCCATGCTATCCCAGCTACAAGGGGGGACCAAGCGCCCAGTGGCGTATGCTTTGAGGTCACTTACTTCAGCCAAGCAGAAGTACTCAGTGGGAAAGAAGGAGGGGCTAGCGTGCGTCTGGGTGTGTAAGCTTTGGCACATGTACTTGTATAGACAACACTTCACACTCCGGACAGATCATAGGGCCCTTGCGGAGCTGCTGGAAACCTCGGGGTCGGGGCACAAAACCTCTGCACATTTACAGGTGGATGGAAAGGCTACAAGCACATAACTTCCCCACCCAGTTCACACCAGGCAGAGAAAAATGTAGTGGCTGACCTGTTGTCCTGGGCCACACCTAACCCCACACTGAGTGTCGACTAACACCCCTTAGAGCCAGAACTGGTCCACATGCTGCACGGCCCACTTCAGACCGCCGTGTCCCTGTAAGAGCTCCCGGCCGCATCCGAGCAGGATCCAGTACTAACCCAGCTCAACACATTCATTCACGAGGGCTGGCCATCCAACATACCGGAAGAACTAGCACTCTTTCACAGAGTCAGAGACGATCTATTATGCTGCGTGGCAAGGGGGCTCTGCACAGTGATTCCGGAGGTGCTAAAGGGTCGCATCTTGACCATGGTACACGAGGGCCACCTGGGCGTCAGAGTCAAACAGCATTGTAGGGGCTCAGTCTGGTGGCCAGGCATCGACAAGGACATGGAGATCATGGTGAAAGACTGTATGCCCTGCCTAGCCAGCGGTGAGACCGGTGTGCTACCACCCCTGCTCCTGCAGCCTCTGGCATGGCCATCAGCCCTGTGGAAACACATCCAATTGGACATTTGCAGTGAGCTGCACAGCGCCCCCTGCAGCAGCGTTTCTTACTGGTAGTTTACAACCTCCACTCAAAGTGGCCTGAGGTGTTGCCCACCAGCTCAGTCACCACCGATGTAGTCACTGATTTCCTCTCCTCCCTGTTTGCTCACTGGGGAGTCTCAGATGCGATCACAACAGACAATGGACCACAGTTCACTTCAGCGGACTTTGCTATGTTCACGACTGTAAAGACTGCTTTCTACCTAGGCAAATGGGGGGTGGGGTGGGGGGAGAGGTTTAATCAGACCCTCAAGAACGGTCTCAGGGCACACCTAGCAGATGGATTCCCATTTCCGGCCGCACTACAGAGCACCCTGCTACATTACAGAGTGATACCTCACACCACGACGGGCAGCTCCCCTGCTCTTCTAATGCTAGGATGTGAGATGTGCCTTCCATTGGACCGACTACACCCTCCATTAGACACTACCCCGACAGAAAGGCCCTCGCCTAGAGGGAGGGTGGTCGAACAGTAGCAACGTATGAAGTAAAGATCTGACAAGAAACGACGGGTGAAGCGACCTGGGCTTGCAATACTGGATTGGGTCTGGATCTGACGCCCTAATCGCACTCACAAGCTGCAGTCATTTTGGACAACGCCGATGCAGATCACAGCTCATTTGGGGCCACCCACTTTTCATCCCACTGATGGGTCACGGTGGCATGCCAATCACCTCAGAAAGGTGACACCAACCTCAGCCCCAGATCAGCAGACGGCTGTGGACATGACGGGATTGGGCTGGGACTTTGGCGACAGAAGAGCCACAATTCCTGAAGAATGTCTGCTGGAGCCTGGGGTGGCAGCGTAACCCGAGCGCAATTCGACCCAGATTCGGCAGAAACTTTATGTTGATAGTTAGCACATGACTGGACCATGTGGCAGAATAATCCACACAGTCATGGGTCATACTGGCAGTCTACCCGGGTGCCCAGGTAGCTGTCTATGTTCTTTTATTTTATTTTATTTTTTTCCAAGAGGGGGTAAATGTGGTGTTTGGGATGTGGGGACGCACACGCAGGTGACGTCACCATGTGGCGGACTGGCCGTGGTGTGGATGGCGCCACCTCTCTGTATATAGTTGTGTGGAACGCTATTAAAGAGTGAGTTCAGTTCACGTCTGCTGTCAGCACCTCATTTCAGACATAACAATATGTATGTACAGAGCATGAAGGAACTCAAATGATTTTCCTGCCTTCCTTCAGGTCGACCACCAGGTTGTGAAGATGCTCCTGGAGCTCCACATAGCTCCTTCACCCACTTGGTAGGAAGGAATTGCATTTAACTACCCAAATGTATACAGTACAAAATTACATGAAAATAAAATAACCTTATTTCATTTCAAAACAAACAATTTTACAAAAAAATTACTGTCCTAGTGGTACCACACAGACCTCAACGGTGGGAGTGGCGGAGGATGACACCATGAGTCACAACGGCACTGAAGGCGGATGAAGGCTGCAACAGAGAGTGGTCTCCAGTCGTTTTGGATTCCATGCCACTGGATTCAGGCCCCTCTCTGCCAAGGACCGTGTGGTGGCTGCAGGCGCATCAGTCTCCCCACGATAAAAGACGTCACGCGCAGGCGTCCTCCCGAAGGGAGCCCATCCACTTTACATCTTGGATAAGATAAAGTCCTGTGGCGATCAGGAAGTGGTAACGGGGACAGGACAGTGAAGTCTGGGAGTTCTTAGCCACGACCTGGCACACAGGCGATGGGTGCGTGATACAGTCGTTAAGCTCTTGGACTGAGGCAGAAAGAGCTTCTCGGCAGCTGCACTCATGACTGAGCAGCCCTATTCAGGATCCACTCTGCTCACCCCAGTAGGGGAGGGGGTTAGAAAAGGTACCCCAAACATAGCCTGCCTCACAAAATCCTGTCTGGAATACCGCATCCAGAGGGATCACCACCACGCGGTCAGAAACATACAAAACTACATATTGGAGCCTGGAATGTGCGAACCCTTATGGACAACCAAGCCAGTGATCGACCTGAAAGGAGAACTGCCATCATCTCCAGAGAGCTAAGGAAGTTCCGGATCGACATCGCAGCACTCTCCGAGACCCGACTGGCTGATGAAGGGCAGCTGAAGGAGGAAAAAGGCGGGTATACTTTCTTTTGGAAGGGAAAGCCTGCAAATGAGCCACGAATCCATGGTGTGGGATTTGCTATTAAGAACTGCCTCATCAACCACCTCCATGAACTCCCTGTGGGCATCAACGAGCGCCTAATGACCATTCGTCTGATGCTTGCCTGCAGTCAAATGGCCACCGTTATTAGTGCTTACGCTCCAACGCTTGATGCACAGGATGAAGTAAAGGAGGCCTTCTATGCTGACCTGGACAAAATACTATCTGAAGTCCCAAAGGAGGCTAAGTTAATCCTGCTTGGAGACTTTAATGCCAGAGTGGGACAAAACCATCATCTATGGAGCGGCACGCTGGGGAGAGAAGGGGTTGGAAACACAAACTCCAATGGCATACTACTGCTAACCAAGTGCTCAGAGCACAACCTGGTCATCACCAACACACTTTTTCGTCAGAAAACCAAGTTCAAAACGTCATGGATGCATCCCCGCTCCAAATTATGGCATCTCATTGACTACATCATAGTCCGCTCCAAAGACCGCCGCGATGTCCTTAACACCAGAGCAATGACCAGTGCAGATGACTGCTGGACTGACCACCGCCTCATTCGCTCCACCATGTCTATCCGCTTAATGCGGAAAAGAAGATTGCAGAAAGGACAGAGCCGGCCAAAGCTTAACATCGTGCTGCTGGACAACATTATCTACCAACAACAGCTGCAGGATACTCTTAGGGCAGCTTTGCCCAAACAGTACCCAGAGGATACTGAAAAACACTGGAGCACACTTTCCACTGCCGTCGTGGACTCCTGCAGAAGCATCCTCGGTTATAAAAAGCGGAGACATCAAGACTGGTTTGACGAGAATTACAGTGAGATCCAACAGCTCATCGACATCAAGCGGCAAACTTTTATCACCTGGCAAAACAACATTCACTGCAAGGTTAAAAGAGCAGCCCATGCCAAAGCAAAGGCAGCCGTACAAACACTTGTTAGGAAATTGAAGAACCAGTGGTGGACAAAGAAGGCCCTGGAGATCCAGCAGCTTGTCGACTCTGGAGACACGAGAGGATTCTTCGATGCCACAAGAGCGGTATATGGCCCCAGCCACCGCTGCCTAACCCCCCTTCGCTCCAGAGATGGGCTCTCACTTCTGAAGGACAAGGAGGCAATTGCAGACAGGTGGAAAGAGCATTATAAGGACCTCTTAAACAGGGACACCACTCCTGAGATGGAGGCCCTTGATCAACTCCCTCAACAGCCCATAGAGGAAAGCATGGGAAAACCACCTAGCTTGGATGAGGTACAGGACGCCATCAGGAAGATGAGAAACAACAAGGCTGCTGGACCTGACGGCATCCCAGCAGAAGTCCTGAAGAAAGGCGGTCCTGATCTTCTGAAGCACATCCATGCCCTGCTCCTGAAAATATGGGAAGCAGAGGAAATCCCTGCACAGCTCAGGGATGCCTTGATTGTCTCCATCTTTAAAAAGGGGGACAGGGCAGTTTGTGGGAATTACCGTGGCATTTCTCTCCTGTCCACCATAGGGAAAGCCTTTGCCCGGGTCTTGGCCAGTAGACTCACCCCCCTGTCAGAGAGCATTCTTCCCGAGTCCCAGAGTGGTTTTCGCCCAAACAGAGGCATCACAGACATGATTTTCATTGCTCGCCAATTGCAAGAAAAATGCCGGGAACAAAATCTTGCATTATACATGGCCTTCATAGACCTTACCAAAGCCTTTGACTCAGTAAACCGTCAGGCCCTTTGGCTGGTTCTGGCAAAGATTGGCTGCCCAGAAAAATACATCCGGGTATTGAGACTGCTGCATGACAATATGTCTGCCACGGTACTCAGTGGCAGTGGAGACAAAACAGAACCCTTCAGGGTTGACACAGGAGTCAAACAGGGATGTGTCATTGCTCCAGCATTATTCTCCATCTATATTGCTGCTATTCTCTATCTCACGAACCAACATCTGCCCCCGGGAGTCAAAATCACGTACACAATCGACGGTCAACTTCTCAATATCAACCGATTTAGAGCTAAAGGTCAAACCACCACCATATCCATTATGGAGCTGCAGTATGCTGACGACAACGCTCTCGTAGCCCTGTCAGAAGAGGACCTTCAGTGCATCTTGTCTGCCTTTGCCAAAGCATACAAACAGCTCGGTTTGGCCGTCAATATAAAAAAGACACAAATACTCCACCAGCCATCACCAAACTGCAGTACACTTGCCATACCCCCAAACATCTCCATTGATAACATCCGACTGGAAAATGTGGACCACTTCTTATATCTTGGCAGCCTCCTCTCATCAAAAGCCATCATCGATGATGAAATACACCACCGCCTCAGCAATGCCAGTGGGGCTTTCTCAAGGCTAAGGAGGAGAGTCTTTGAGAACCGCGATCTCCAAGTGAAAACCAAAATCCTGGTTTATAAAGCGGTGGTGCTCCCCCACTCTCCTGTATGGATCAGAAGCCTGGACTACATACAGCAGGCACTTAAAGGCACTTGAGGCACACCATCAGAGATGCCTCCGAAAAATCCTCAGGATTAGTTGGGAGGATAGACGCACCAACACCAGCGTCTTGGAGGAGGCTAACCTTCCCACCATCACTGCCACCATTGCCCAAAACCAGCTCAGACGGACTGGTCATGTTATCCGAATGCCTGACTCTCGCCTCCCGAAACAAGTCCTGTACTCCCAGCTAGCTGAAGGGAAGCGGGCTCCAGGAGGCCAGAAGAAGAGATTTAAGTACAACATAAAAACAAACCTAAAGAAGTGCCACATAGACCTAAAAGCTTGGGAAAATATGGCAACCGACAGGGCGACCTGGAGAAACATTGTCTGTGAGGGTGCCACACAGTACAACGCTGACCTCCATCATGCTGCATAAGACAAACGCAGACTCAGGAAGGAGAGAGCAACCAACAATCAGGACCAACCCAAACCCACCACCATTACATTCCCCTGCCCACATTGCAGCAGAATAATCGGGTCCAGAATTGGCCTCTATGCCCACCTGAAGACCCACAAGGACCAAGAGGGAGGACAGTCATACTCGACTATGAGTGACCGCCGATGATGATGATGATGACATACAAAGTTTTTTTAATCTGATCCGAGGATGAACTGACCACCCTCAGAGGATGAGTGTCATGAGCACGCCCGTGAACGGGTGCAAAAAAGGACACCACACACACGCTGTAGGTTTCTGCACATTTATTAACATAAAGGACAACACAAATACTCCCACACTAGCTGGTGAACCAAAATGAAAAAATAAACTCAAAATGCTCCCAAACTAACTAGTGAGGATGTAGGGAAAATAAAGAATAAATTTAAAGTGCTCCAACATGCAACGCTGGCAAGCACATAGAGAAAATATGGAATGTAAACAACGTGCCCCAACAAGCGAACTGGCGAGCTGCGAAGATACATCACTCTATACAAGAAATCTCTGTGTGTCTGTCTGTCTGTGTGTGTGTCATGATCATAGGACATCAGAGGACAGCCTATGATGTCTGCATGATGTCCTATGATGATCCTATGATCTCAGGCTACATAGGACTCGCGATGCTGTCATATAGGCAATGCCGCCATATAGACAATAGGACTGCTACCTATGATGTAGTGTCCTATGATGCCTGCCTGGATGTCTTTATGATGTCATATAGACCATCACTCGCGATGCAACCAGACGCTACATAAATGGAGAGCAATAGAGTGAGGAGAACTGCTGTATGTCAGGAAAGATACCGTGAAGATGACACAGCTGAGGTTTGAGCAGTACCTCTCAGGCATGACTGTGTTGCACGTCAGAAAAGATGTCATGAAGATGAAACACCTGAGGTTCGAGCATGTCAGGAAAGATCCCGTGAAGATGCCACAGCTGAGATTCAAGCAGTATCTCCCAGGCATGACTGTGTTGCACATCAGAAAAGATACCGTGAAGATGAAACACCTGAGGGAACAACACACCCGTCTGAGACAGGAGGAGACCCTTCACCAGCATAGGGTACGACAGACAAGGGATGCACAGACAGACAGGAAATGTGTGGCATTGTGCCATGCACGTGTTGAGTCACTTGAAGCCCGAAATGCCTGCAAAGTGAGCAATGCTGCATGCCAGGCAAGGCACAGACAAGCTGAGACCAAGGAGATGTGGAATAGTCGGCTGGCCGCCAACGCTGCATGCCAGGCAAGGCACAGAGAGAAGCTGAGACCCAATAGGACACACTACTTTAAATCACATCCATTCGAAGCAGTAAATCTGGAAATCTCACTCAGTAAGGCAGAAGGCACTCTATAAATTCAAGAAATCTCTGTCAGTGTGTCAGTCTGCCACCCCATTAAGAATAGGACACGCTACTTTAAACCACACCCATTTGAAGCAGTACCCATGAAGAATGGCAGTCTACACTACAAATGTGTAAAATTCCAAGCAAAGCACTGATTTTCTCCTAGTGCTCCAGTTTCTGGGTTTCAACGAGCATGCATGGGTCTTCCTGAACAGGGTCAAAAGCCACTTTTTGCTCAGATCTATTTTCATGATCCTGTCCATGAACTGAATTTACAATGCACCTATCCCTCAACCAGTGGTTTGAACGAAGAAGAAGAAGAAGAAGAAGAAGATCCACCAGATGGAGAGCAACAGAGGAGAACTGCTGCACATCAGAAAAAATGCTGTGAAGATGAAACACCTCAGGTTCGAGCAGTATGCCACAGGCATGACTGTGAACAACACAGCTGTCTCAGACAGGAGGAGACCCTTTGGCAACGGGCGTGCAGAAATACTTGCTTATACTTGGTTTCTATGGGCATGGACGAGTATGCACGGGTATGTATGTACTAGTACAATATGAATACAAGGAATGGGAAATAACCAATGCTGGAGGAAAGTTGGGCTCAACGTCAGTGGTGCTAAAAACAGGGAACGCCTGAGCAAGAGAAAAAGCTCAGCCGGATGACCCGAGAGCAATGGGCTCGACGGCCGAGAACAAAACAGAGGAAAAAGGCACCAAGACAGAGCACACCAACTTACCTCAACAGCAGAACCTAAACCATGAAAATAGGTCACAGCAGGAAGAAAGTAGTAGGACACGGCAACAACAGAAGCTGTCGTGTTCCTTGAATATTCACACACATAATCACAGACAGGTGTAGCTCATGAGTAATCAATAGGCAGCTGCCGTGCAGCCCTGAAGGAAGGAACAGCCGGAAGCTGCACAGGGCTGCCAAAATAAACAAAACCGGAAACAGAAAACACAGATATAACAAAGCTCAAAAACATCATAATAAACTAAGAAATAACAGAAAATAAACAGCAAAATGTTCAATGGGCAGACAAACTGGCCATGGCTCTAACTCGTGCCCCAGGAACATGATAATGAGTTGGGTATGGCATGCACTTTTAAGGACCAGTTGTTCGACGACCAGTTATCCTAAGACTGGCCCACAGGGAAAATTCCTGAATGCCTTCTTATCCAGCCCATGCCTACTTACTAATCTTGTGACACCATGATTGTAGTGGATTGCCGGGTTAATGAAGAACCCCTGCCAATCTAAAAACATCAGTCCTCGTTAGGAAGTGATCAAATAATGTAATGTACTTTATTTATGTAGCCCTTTAAAACAACCCATAGATGACCAAAGTGCTATACAGAAAAATTGAAAAGCACTAGAAACACACACAGCATAAAACAGTCCCCCCAGGATGTTGTGGGATGTTTTTATGATTGTTGCGGGCCAAAAAGCCTGAATTTGCAGGAGCTTTTTAAAAGAGTTGCCGTAAAAGTTGCAATGTTTTTAGAGCGCTTTCTGCACTAAAAGTTGTGGGAAGAATTCCAAATTTTAAAGCAGATGATTTCTCCAGTTTACTGCAGTGATATTCTATATAACAATACAAGAAAAGCACAGGATTGTCAAAAAATTTCCTATTACAGGTACATCTCAAAAAAATGGAATATCATGAAAAAGTTCAATATTTTTTGTCACTCACTTCAGAAAGTGGAACCCATATATTATATAGATTCATTACACAGAGAGTGATATATTTCAAGGGTTTATTTATTTCAGTTTTGATGATTACGGCTTACAGCCCATGAAAACCCCAAATTCAGTTTCTCAAAAAATTAGAACATTACATAAAATTAATTGTAAAAAAGTTTTTTAATGCAAATGTGGACCGACTGAAAAGTATGTCCATGTACACATTCAATACTTGGTCGGGGCTCCTTCTAGATTAATTACTGTATCAATGTGGGGTGGCATGGAGGTGATCAGCCTGTGGCACTGCTGAGGTGTTATGAAGGTCCAGGTTGCTTTGATAGTGACCTTCAGCTCGTCTGCATTGTTGGGTCTGGTGTCTTTCATTTTCCTCTTAACAATACTCCATAGATTCTCTATGGGGTTTAGGTCAGGAGAGTTTGCTGGCCAATCAAACACAGTGATGCCATTGTCATTAAACCAGGTTTTGATACTTTTGGCAGTGTGTGTGTGTGTGTGTGGGGGGGGGGGGGGTGCCAAGTCCTGCTGGAAAATGAAATCAGCCTCTCCATAAAGCTTGTCAGCAGAGGGAAGCATGAAGTGTTCTTAAATTTCCTGGTAGACGACTGCGCTGACTTTGGTCTTGATAAAACACAGTGGACTCCTCCCGCGGGCTCCCGCGATGGGGTCCTTTTCGGGCAGGTGCATGTTTTTCAACACAAACCCAGCGCTTCGCACACGCGGTCAGGACGGAGACGTGGCGAGGCGTCCACAGCCAGGCTGGGGGGGACAGAGGAAGGGACGGTGTTGAAAACCTCATGGGTGAGTGTTTTTTTTTTAAAATCACACACTCTGTTTGCAGATGTGTTCCGTTACTCACTGTAAACTATAAATTCACTACTCACTGTAAACACGGAAGTGAACACAATAAACAATGCATTTGATTGGTTAGACTGAGCGTTTCGGCGCCAGTTAGACAAATTTGATTGGTAAAATTGGTGGATGTTGACGAGGATTGACCAAAATTGTGGGAAAATTGCAGTAATTGGACAAAGTTGCAAGGTCGTGCAATAGTTGCGCTGATTGGCTGATTTCGCGTGGATTGGTGCGATCGCAACATCGCGAAATCCTGGAGGGACTGATAAAAACAGATTACATAAACAAAGGGATAAGAATAAATATCTAAAAATAAAAATAAAACCAAGATTAAAAAGATGAAAAGAATAAAAAGAATAAGTGTCACCACTACTGGGTATTAAAATCCATCCTGAACAAATTTGTTTTAAGATAAAATCCATATGATTGGATTTCAAAACAAAAGCATACTCTACCATGCTTGCCACTATTGGAGGGACAAAACAAATATTATATTTATGGGGGCATCCATCAACCCTGCTAAAAAACTAGGCCTTTCTGAGTAAATAATCCAACTTCTAAATAAGACAGCATTTGCACATTTCAGATTTTGTTTAAACTTTGTGTTGATTGGGACCAAAAACCAGGTTATGTGTGATATTTTTTACTGCATTTTGAGAATTTCATATTTTCTCCTTTCCTCCCTCCTATTTTACATAGAAAACTGCATTTTAGATGAGAAGCTATATTTGGACAGCAATAACTCCAGAAAAATTAATCCCTCATCCATGACATTTGGTGAGCACATAGTCAGAATACCTCCCAGCATATCCAAGTCACTAAGCAACTCAAGCAAAGGCCAGGATTGCAACACTAAATCTGACAAAATGCTTTTTAATTAATAGGTTATATAGGACCCCAAACATTTATCCAGGTGCATACTTATACAATTTTGCATGACTTGTGCAGAAAGTACTATCTGCTCTGATATGAATAAAAATTATAGTTATAGCAGATGTTAGCTATTCTGATATGCTAAAACATAAATGTGGACTCATGCAAAAGGCAAAGAAAAAAGGTGTGCAAGGAGGTCTACATTAAAAGCTAAATTTGAAGTTGCATTTATTTTGTCTTCATGACCTGCTATATCTACTGTAACCATAGTTCTATTTATCTTAGTATAAAATCAATCAAAAATACTTTTAGCACAAGCTATGTAAACTTTTCTAGATACGTACCTGGATATTTTTTTTTTTGGGGGGGGGGGGTGCTCAAAAAAGTTAAAAGGTGCATTTAAGCATTTTCTGTAATTAAAGGGCATATTGTTGAAACTCTGCTTTTGCTTTGGTAGGAGGCACCATGTCCTCATCAAAGTTCATGGCTGTGGGATTGATATTTCTGGAATTACTGCAGTCTGAATATTGGCTGCTGAGCTAAACCACACTTTCCCTGTGTATAAGAAATATGAAATTCACAAAATTCATTTGGAATATATTACACATAAGTTATCTTTTTATGCCAAACAACATATAAAGTTTGAACAAAATCAGGAACATGCGGGAACACTTCTCTCTGAACTGGCAGGGAATGATTAAGCAGTATTACATGAGTGTGATATCAATGAATATTTTAACTGGCGCTGATTCGTCATTCGCCCAACGCAGCGTACTACGAATTTCACACACATCCATCCATCAATCCATCCATCCATCCATCCATCTTCTTCTGCTTAATTCTTTTCGGGTCAAAGGGGGCTGGAGCCTATCCCAGCATCTTTGGGTGAGAGGCAGGGTACACCCTGGACAGATTGCCAGTCCATTGCAGGGTCAACACAGAGAGATAGACAACCATTCACTCTCACAGTCATACCTAAGGACAATTTAGAATCCCCAGCTTTGATGCCACATAAACAAATCAAATATTGCCAAGTGCAAAAGTCAGTGTTTATGATACATACCAGTCACCTGGTGAGTCGGTACCGCAGAAGGGCCAAGGTTGAAAAGTGGCCAATGCCAGTGGCTAGTTGGCATGCTAGTGATATGGCTTCGGCACACTTCGCAAACTTTTTCTCGGCATTTTCAGATGAAACAAAGAGTCAATCCCCAAAAAGGTAATGTGGTTGGTTAACTGAGGCAATAAATCCAACTCTAGCCTTGCCTATTTATTTTAAACAGACGTCAAATAGCTTAAAGGTGTTTACAAAGGTAGACAAACTGAATAGTTTTTTTTTAAAAAAAGGGTGGGACTTCCGGGTCACGTGATGATTTTTCAAACAGCACCTCACTGTGGAAATAAAGGTATCCAACACAGAACTGCAATTCTCATAAAAGAAGTCAATGATAGAAATGACTGACTGGACACTAAATAACTGTTATGTATGGAAACCTGGTGGTGAATGAGGCAAGATAAGGTAGCGTCGAACACAGCCTTATTGATGGTAAACACAGCAGTTACATGGCAGGCACCTGGCATGGGCATCTGGCATAAAGAGGCCATGCTATGGTGGCTAGCCCCACTATATAGGGCAGTGCGGTGACGTGACAGGAAGTCCATGTCACCACACTGCACTTCACAATAAAGTGCCCAAAATACATATACCATATTTCCTCCCTGTTAGAAAGTTCCAAAACATACACACAATCAAACCCACCCCAATTTGGAACCTGAATCAAGCTCTAACATAACGGAAACTAATGTACTAAACTGGCCTAACACAGTCACACAAAACAACTTAAAATAGGGCTAGTGGGTGGACTGCCACACAGCCCGCACGGCATGGTGGATTATTGTGCCACCAGATCAAACCAAAAATCCTCTATTCAAACTAAAATATATCAGCCATGCTTCTAAACTAAACATTATAACACACAATAACAACATAACTATAAACAAAGTGCTACCGCGCAGTCACTTGGGAGGGAAGGATGGAACCAGCATGGGGGGGGGGGCAGGGCAGCCCCTTAGCAGGTGCACCCCTGGAGGCAGCAGGGCCTCGGAGAGATGGCTGATCTTCTGGACGACAGAGCCCAGATCCCACACCGCCCTCACTAACACCCGTCCAGCCTCGCCACCTGGAGCATCCTCCTGGACATGCTGTAGCTGGTTGGCATGCCTCATCGAGCCTTCGGACAACCGGAAGCATGCTGCTCCCAACTTCGCCACTACCCACAGACTTGCTTGATGTTTTGCTGGCTGTCGTCTGGCCCATCTTCGCCGTGGTCGTTCATCACCCCGAACCCGAACCAGGTCCATAACCTGAAGTGGAATTTTACTCTGCCCAATGTGCTGCTGCTGAGCATGCTGTAACTTTGTGCTCGTCGGTCTGGCCCCGTCCTCTTCTATAAATGTTGTAGTGTTCACCGTTGTAGCTGCAGACCCCCCACCTAACTGTGGTCAAGTACCGGAGGCATCTGGGGCCTAGCATGGTGTTGCTCATCGGCATGGGTACTGACACTGAGCAAGAACTGGCCGACTTGAAAGCGATGGTGTCTGTTAGGTCCTCGTACCATTTGCTCCCAGTGTTTGTCGGGGGCGGGCAGGGTGATTTCTCCCGTGGGTTCCTCGGGTAAGACAAATGGCACACCCTGGTGTAGTGATTCAAGCGTCCACATCTACTACAACATTTTCCTCTTGCCGGGCATTCCTTCTCTTTATGGTGGTGCGTCGCGGACCCACAACCCCTGCAACGGGAGTTTCCCAGGGCAGACCTTTGGCTGGCAGCACTGATTTCCAATAATCCTTGTCCACTCTATCTATCAGGGTCCGCAACATTACATACAACTAGGAAAATACCGGTCGCTATGGAGGGTGAGAATATGTATGGGCACATAATCATACCATGTAGGATAACTAAGTAGACGGTTGTGCTGCTTCATCCCATCTAACAACAATGCTCTGCACTGTGTGTTTATATATTTACATATTTATTCCATCTAGCTACAATGCTCCGCACCGTGTGTGTTTATATAGCTACATATTATTCCATCTAGCTACATTGCTCCGTACTGTGTGTGTTTATATATTTTCATATTTATTCCACCTAGCTGCAATGCTCCATACTGTGGGTGTTTATATATCTACATATTTATTCCATCTAGCTACAATGCTCCGCACTGTGTGTTTATATACTCATATATTTATTCCATCCAGCTACAATGCTCTGCACTGTGTGTCTGTGTGTGTGTGTGTATATATATATATATATATATATATATATATATATATATATATATATATATATTGTTGCTCTGAGTGTTGCTATCCCTGTGCTGTTGCAATCCTGGAATTTCCCCGTTGTGGGACTAATAAAGGCTGATCTTATCTTATTAGCTGAAGTGGGCATCTCCAGTGGCTTCTGTGGCTGGCACCAATTTAGTTCCACAGCTAGCTTATCAATGGCTTCCAACCGGAGAGTTAGCTCATCTGCTTTAGCTAACGTCAAGTCATTAGGGACCACTAATAGCCTAGCACGCAGCTCAGTGTTGCACATATGCTCTGCTAGTTGGTCGCGTACCATCTCATCTTCAAGCAGTCCAAAACGACACTCGCTAGCTAGCTGCTTCAAATCAATGACATACTGGTGGATAGGCTCACCTACATGCTGGTGTCTCTGGCGAAAGCGAATACTCCGAGCAGTTATGCTGTCTGGGGTGGAGAAACGTTTAGCTAGCAGCTCCACAACGTCCTTGTATGAGTCTGACATGCTGAGCATCCGTAGGACCCTCTGGCCTTCAATACCCAGGTTGTGGACGAGAGGCACACGTGCCCTCACCTTATGGAGCTTCCTGAGGTCCAGTGCCATAATGTACATTTGCTAGTCCTCCAACCAATGTGGCCATGGAACCGGTGGCTTGCCCGGGAGCTCGAGGAAGGGACGGAGTGGTCTAATGCACGCCTCCACACGTTAATCCTCAGTTGCCAAATGTTATGTATGGAAACCTGGTGATGAATGAGGCAAGAAGAGGTAGCATAGAGCACAGCTTTATTGATGGTAAACACAGCAGTTGCACGGCAGGCACATGGGGTGGGCATCCAAGAGGCTGTGCTATGGTGGCTAGCCCCGCTATATAGGGCGGTGTGGTGACGTGACAGGAAGTGCACGTCACCACACTGCACTTCATAATAAAGTGCCCCAAATACATATACCACAATAACGGTTAGTAGTTAACCATGACTAGAACACTTTTGAAGCAGAGTGATACATAGTCAGTGAAATGGGAGTGCAATTATCGTGGAATATAATAACTCCTGGAATCTCAATTGTCCAATCAAATTGCTCAGTCTGAACTAACTGTTGTATATATGCATTTTAGTTCCAGAATTATTGTCATGTTTGTGCTGTAACAGAGAAACTACCGGAAAACCTTTCTGTAACTGACAGAAAAGTTCATAAATTATTGCATCGAAATAAAGATTTGTAAATTCTAAATTTAAAAAAATCAAGTCTTTAAAAAACAATTACTTAATCATAACCCAACAAAAAAGACATACACTGGCAAAAAGTATTGTCCCCTGTCCCAACATCCTCATAAACCTTTCTATATCCTGTTACCTAACTGAATAAAATGCATTTGAAGCACCAATGCTTAGCATAAATGCTGCAAAAAAGATACGACTTCTCTTGTAAATCTGTGATTTTTTTTCCTCCTAAATTGTAAGGCAAACAGCATGGAGTTCTGTAGGTAAGGGTACGTGATGTTCAGGTTTATGTTATCTGGTTATCTTCTCTCTAGGGAACGTGTCTGCCTGTTAAGTGAAAGAAAAAAAAGGAAATCTTTCCAATAATTTGTGACTTTTTCTTGCAGTTTTACAACTTTTTTTTTTATATACTTGCAGCTTTTTTCCCCCCCTCATGAATTTGTAGCTTATTTGGGGTAAATTTGCAACTTTTCCCCCCCTTATATAACATTTTTGTAAGTTTGCAACTGTTTTCTTCAGAAATCTGCAACTTTTTTTCCTCATAAATGTGTACTTTTTTCTCTCGATTTTTTTTTTCGTATAAATTTGCAACATTTGTATTCAGACCGGTTATTTTTTTGTTCTATGTAATGGTTTATTTTTTTCTACATATGGAGACAGCGACCCAATTTTATTTTTTTTATGGTTTTGCTATTTCTCCCATTTTAAAGGGTCTGAACTCTTGAAAAAAGGTAGAGAAGGCCCTTTCTACAACAATACTTATAGTTTTTCCTTAATATTTACACTTTAGAATTTTTTTTTCTGTTTATCCCCCCCCCCTTTTTTGGGGGGGGGGATATAATATCGCCCATGGCAACAATCGAGCGCATTAAAATTCACCCCCGTGATGAAGATGAAAGCGGGTTTTGTTGAAGCGTGGAGCGTGGGGACGGAGAGCCTCCAGTCGCCGCTCTTCTCCCTCGCTGAGCCTCTGCCTCTCCCCTCCTCGGCTGTGACGGTGGCTGCGGAGCCGCTGCCGGTTCGCCTGCCTGCCTGCTGCGCACCGTTTTAACGGAAGACACGCCAGACAGAGAGGGCACCGGAGTGAGTCTGCACCCGGACTGTGGATTTAAGGGAAGGATAGCAGCGGGGAGCCTAAAACCGCGACTGGAGCGTCAGAGAGCGGAGCCACACTGCTGTACATTCATCAAGGTAAGCCGTCTTTTTTTTTTTTTTCCCCCGCACGGTGAACGGACATATGCGCTCCTATATGGAGAGGTGACAGCAAATATAAAGGTTGATGTTGGCGGTTTTGCGTGCGAGCTGCATCCCGCTGTGCCCTCCTCAAACTTAGCTGAGTGTGATGCTTCTTCTCTGGGCGGCTCTCCATCCTGTCATGCACCTCGCACCACATCACATTTGGCGCTTTAACGCCGGCAGCATCTTTGGCTAAGTCCAAGAATAGGCTTATAGAAGGTGTATGGGTGTCATAACACGCGGTGGTGCCGGTATGTCCGCAGAAATCATTAAATCATGTGATGTTGCAGTGCTCTTACTTGTACATAACTATCCCCCCACCCCCCCTGTGCTGAACTGGAAGGAGACTGCTGGGAACCAGCGTGGGTTTGTGGGTTCAAGACGCTGCTGTCGCCCTGGGGTGGCTTTCCACGTCGCCTCATGTCATGGTGCCAGTCAGCTTTTTTCCGTGTGCCTCGCTGCTGACCACTTACCTCCCTGTGTGTGTGTGTGTGTGTGTGTGTGTCTGTTCGGTGCATTTTGCCGGAGAAAGCAGCTCTCCCCAAAACACCGTGGCTACAAAAAAAAAAAAAAACGGCCCCTCTCCCGTCCCACCTCTCTGCTGCGCAGGCATGTGGCTCCAGAAATGTCCGATTCCCGCTGGATAATTGAGGAGAGGCTGTGAGGTGCATGCTCATTCGGGCAGAAAGGACCTGCTCTTTCCAACTTAACCCCACAGTGGCGTGAGCGTTGCGGCTTGGCGGCCAGTTTTGTGACTGTGGACGTGGATGCCTTTCACTGGGTGGTGCAACCTTTACTTTGACTTTGTGAGCCTCTGCTGTGATGGTGTTTGCGTGGAGATCTGACCGCTGAGGAGTTTGGTTGCCTGGCTTGTATGAGACCTCATTAGCATGTCAGATCACTCATGTCTACTTTTATTGGTGTTACAAAATCCTGGCTCTGTGTGTGTGTGTGTGTGTGTGTGTGTGTGTGTGTGTGTGTGCGTGTGTGTGTGTGTGTGTGTTTGGGGGAGGGAAGAGATTTATCGCCTTCTTAACCATTCCATCAGGTGAAGCTTGTTTTCCCTGTGACAGAACTCCGGCCTTCAGGCTCATTTTGAAAACGCTGGAATAGAGAGTCATTGCTGACGGGAATCAACCAGTGGCGCAGAACGCACGCAGTTCGTCTTATGGACAGGCAGCAGTGTGATGCTGGAGCTTTTTATTCGAACTTGTTTTGTTTTATTTGAGTTAATGAAATAAGACGCTGTCTATTGCGGCAGAGTCATTGTATTTCTGCAGCAGTACATTAAACAACTTTGGTTACAAATTTCAATGCTTTCCCCAGTCTCAAAATGGGATGATGTATTTTTTTTTTTAAATAGTTTTAATTGCGTAGCACCTTTCATGGCAAAAACGTCACACAGCGCTTGTAACGGTTAGGGTAAACCCATGCTGATTTGGGAGGCTACCAGAGTGCCCACTGATTGTTGGTGTGTGGCCTTCAGTGTGATTTAAAAAGTGGCCTCAGGTGTTTGCCGGGCATCGGGCCATTATGTTTTTACCAGGATGCTGCAGACCATCTCTCCCTCTGAAGACCTTTTTGAGATTTACTCTGTTTGTGTCAGACACTTGCCATTATTGTTTATTTTAAGATAAAATAAAACTGATCTGTTATCAAGACCAGCAGAGCTGGATGGTCACGGGGAGCTATGCCTGTGCTGGCCAGGACACCTCCTTCTCACCGGGTGAGCTCTCGTGGCCTTCCATTAGTTCCATTCCAACATTTCATACATTACTGATATAGGTTCAAGTCCACGTCAAGTGCACACTTGGCAGGAGAAGTTACATTCAGATCCTAGCGAGCGAGTTAATTTACCCCCCCCCAGACAAACTGATGATGGGATTAGCTGCTGCGTTAGCGTTGTGGTTCTCTTTAGTTGTTTTGCATTTATGTAGTCGCGTTTGCAAGGTAGGACTGGACTTGAATCATAACAGTGCTTTACATTCATAAAAAAACAAGAATAACAAATAACACACCTCAAAAACAAGACTCCATCTGTACATCCATCTTCTACTGCTAATCTGGGGGTCTGGGTGGCAGGGACAACAGTCTTAGGCCGCATTCAGACCAGGATAGTGTGGGGGTCTCAGTTTGATGGGGCGGGGAATGCCTTTGTTTGGTTTGGTTTGCATTCACACTGCAGTGGACCAAACTGCTTGCACAACTTCACGCAGTTACAACAACTGCTCGTTTTGGGTGCTGTAGCCAAAACCACCACTGACCAGTTAGATTAATTGGAGACTCTAAAGTGGCCCAGGTGTGAATGTGTGTGTGAATGGTGAAAGGGTTGGGCATCGCACCAGTGGCTGCCTCATCCACTCATGTGGATGCCCGTTAATTTCCCCATTGTGGGACTAATAAAGGATTCAAATTTGAAAAAAAAAAAATCTCGGCGAAGAAGAAAAATCAGGCTCTTCGATTGCCAGGACCGAAAACGGAAAGCCGTTCCCTTCAGTCGGGTTGTTTGTCCACCACAAACGAGACATTTTAACTTTTCTTCTCGGCTTTCACCGGTTAAAGGATTTCTCAGATTCGTGTAGTTGTCTTTATTGTTATTTTCTACCCAAAATGTCCTAAGGTAAATACCACTTTCTCTTCTCAGAATACATATTGCTATGGTTACACAAACGCCGAGGGGCACTTCCTCCCTTTGGTCCGCTGGATAGTCCTTTTGGATTCACACTGCAAGCGGAGCGCACCAGACTTAGTTTGCAAGGGAACTGAGACCCCTGTTTGCAGGGGGTCCAGACTTCGCTTGTTTGGTGCGCACCAGAGTTCCAACACTCATTCAGACTGCACCAAACGAATTGAACTCTCTGCAGAAGGCACTGTTTGGTCCTTGGTCCAGACCAAACAGTGGCCGTCTGAATGCGTTCTTAAGGTGCCTTCACACCAAACGCGAACGGGCAAATTTTTTGTGCAGCACGATTATATTATAACTCAATGTAACCATATGAACAGACATGAATTCACCATCTCAGTGAGATGCAAACAGGCGAAGTTGCCTTTATAACTTCTGCAGCAGAGTTCAACCTGCTGTGGAAATTCCCAAAATGTCATGCTTAGGTTTACATTATCCAACGGGGAGGCTCATCTGAAAAAGTTGTCCCTGTCTCTAAAACTTTACAAGATGATTGGTGTTTCCATTGTTAGCTTGCTATCCTTGTTAGCATGTCCGTGGCAGGAATCTGTGGTTAAATAACCCTGACATCCCAATTCAGCTGAAGAGCTCCCGGTCTCATTTTCAAACTAGTTCGCTCTCCAGTGTTGATATTTTTATTCCAGTGATGGCACAATCTCAAAGCTAGCGCTATCCCTCGGATGTAAATGCACGAATGAGCAATTTAGTGTGTGCTCGCCTCTTTCCATTGACTTTGTATACATTCATGCCGTCTGTTCACGTTTGGTGTGAAGGCACGTTTAGAGAAGCCCAGACTGCCGCCTAATCCACCGAGCACCCATGATCCTAATGATCCCTCCAGAAGTGGTTAACTCCTTAGCATTCCAGCCCATTTACAGCCAATGTAAAATATCCCACGGGTGGGACACTGAAATGTTACCACTGGAGGGTGGACTCGTGGTTCATTCTGCCCAAAACCCAGTCATCAGGCGCTTGCTGTCAAGCCCCTCTTCCTGGTCTGGTTCCAGAGAAGGGCCCTGGTAACCCCAGTGGGGTGTACTTGATTGTTGTTTTTCACATTTTCAATGGGATCCACTGGATCACTCTTGTTCTATTTGGTCATTTAGGTCCAGTTTACCATTTACCGAGACCCTACGGAAGGAAAGTTACCCTTAACAACTTAACTCCTGATATCATTAGAGCACACAAATCCGTCCACCACAACATGGTGGTGATCCACCGAGGAGACAAGACAGAACTAAACATCCAAAGCCATTTTTCTTTTTGTTATTGCTTAAATTAATCGTGCAGTATATATATATATATATTTTTTTTAACAGACACAAGCAATAAATCAGTCTGTTAGGAATTATCACAACATGATTGCTATCCTGCTAATAGGTTTAGACAGCCGGGGGACCTCCAACAATGCACTGGGCTTCACTCCTTTCTTCACTCTCAATGAAATATTTTTGCTGGTCATTAACATCTGTTTGTTCTGTTCCGTAGATTGAGTCCCCATCGTGCTGTTTGCTCTCTACATGTCTGTTCTTTTCTTCTTCTTCTCTATCCCCTCACCCCCAGCCAGTCACAGCAGATGACTGCCCCTCCCTGAGCCTGGTTCTGCTGGAGATTTCTTCCTGTTAAAAGGGAGTTTTTCCTCTCCACCGTCGCCGAGTGCTTGCTCACAGGGGATCGCCTGATTGCTGGGGTCTTTCTGCAATTGTGGGGATTTCCCCTACAGTTGAAAGTGCTATGAGATGACTGTTGTTGTGAAATGGTGCTATATAAATAATGTTGAATTAAATGATTCCAGACTCATACTGAAAAATTACTTGATGTCTTTGAGTATGATTTGATTCTGGAATCATCAGGTTTGGTTATTAATAAATTATCAACAATTATCTTTAGTAATTTTGAGTAATTATTGCTTAAATCATGTATGCACTGATTGAGAAATTCTTGGCCAATATTGATACCAGTATTTTAAAAAAAGTCCAGTAGGCGACAGCTGATACTGATTGATTCTTTTGTTTTGGTTTTCATCTCTTTCATCTTTATTGCCACAATGCTTCAGTCCCAGATGTTTTCAGAATTTAAAGCTGTAGTTTACTGTTGTTTTTTTTTCCAGGGAAAAATTAATGTCATACAACTGGGATAAACCAGAAAAACTTCGGCCAGTGCCAATATCTTATTTGCTGATCGTCAATATCAGTCAATAAGGTAAATATCAGCCATTACAGATACAGTGGCCAATATATCTTGGAACATCTAACTTGAATAATTGTCCTAGTAGCAGCATAAGCGGCAGGGCACAAGTTAACCCAGTGCTTAGCAAAATATTAGTCTATTAGTTTGTTATTACTCCTCTACTTCTTGTTTCAACTGCTTTCTTTAGGTGTCTCCACAGTGGATCATCTGCCTCCATCTCACGATATCCCTTGCATCTTCTTCTGTCACACCAACACTCTCCATGTCCTCCTTCACTACATCCATGAATCTTCTCTGTGGTCTTCCTCTTTTCCTCCTTCCTGGAAGCTCCATCTTCAACAACCTTTCTCTGACATATCCACTATCCCTCCTCTGCACATGACCAACCCATCTCACCCTTGCCTCTCTTACTTTGTCTCCAGGCCGCTCAGCCTGAGCCGTCCCACTGATGTACTGATTTCTAATCCTGTCCCTTTTAGTCTCTCCCAATGAGAATCTTGGCATCTTCAACTCTGCCACCAATAGCTCCGCCTTCTGTCTTCTTAGTGGCACCATCTTCAAACCATACATCATAGCAGGCCTCACTGCTGTCATGTAAACCTACACTTTCACTCTAGCTGCTACCCTTCTGTCACAACAAAACCCTTAACACTCATCTCCACTCACTCCACTCAGTCTGCACTCTCTTCTTCACCTCTCTTGTGCATTTTCCATTGCTTTGGATGGTTGGCCCCAAGTATTTAAACTCATCTTCCTTCACCAACTGTACTCCTTGCATCTCCACCATTTCACCTGCCTCTCTCTCATTGACAAACATGTATTTTGTCTTGCTTCTACCAGTTTTCATTCCACTTGTCTCTAGTGCATACCTCCACCTCTCCAGGATTTCTTCGACCTACTCCCTAATCTCACTGCATCAGTGTCATCTGCAACAACAGCATGATCCATGGAGACTCCTGTCTGACGTCGTCTGTCAATGCATACAAGTCAAGCAGAGTTGTACCCTATGTTTCACATTTAGCCATTACAGCGAAAGTACAAAATCCACAGTGTGTTCTACTTTGCTTAGTTGAAGGACACAAACCTGAATGTGCAGAGTTAGTAAATGAGTTTGCTCAATTTTTTGCAGGTGCTCTCAACTTTACACATTTTAGTACCTGCAAACCTTTAGTAAATCAGACCATAAGGGTGCAAGATAATGCAATTATTACTGTATGTCATGACTGAACAAGGCACTTCTATGTGAGATACATTAGCAATTCATGCTTGTGTTTCATTGAGGCTGACTGGGGAGCAGCTGAAGTATTGAAAAATGAAACTATTATCACAAAGAGAAACATAATAATGAATTTTCTGGTGTGGTTTGTGCCAATTTTCTGCTTGGCAAGATGACAGAATCTCATGGAGTCAGATAGTGTGGCCAGCACTGCCAAGCCTGCGAGGACACACACTGATTCACAGGCTGCCTCAGCCCTGATAACACACAGCACAACCCCTATCTGTGTGTCTCTGTGTGTGGAGTAAAGTTTCATTATCTTTAATGTGAAACCATTATTTTCAGTAAAATATGTGCTGCAACGATCTGTGCAGTAAATGTGTGGTTGCTGGAGAATGTGTGTTTTTGAATGGAAATAGAAAATGTTTGGGAGTACAAACTAGATGTGGCTGCAACAAAAAAGTTGCAGCTGAGGAAGTTTTCTTCTAATTTTATTTTAGATTTTTACTTTCACCTGTCAGCAAGACATTGGACGTCTAAATGCTCAGGTGAGGTTCAACACCGTGTGTGTGTGTGAGTGAGTGTGTGTGTGCATACGTGAAAGGGAAACTTCTGGGGAACAAAGCACAACATAAATTACAGAATCATGCATGTGTGGGCAAGAAATAACTGACTGGAAAAGAAACTTTGTTTTTTACAGCTTTTAAAATTTGCATAAACAGGGGAAAAGTGCTTTCCTAAGACAAAATATGGGCAAGCAGGTGCTCGGATGCCATATAGTGATCTAGGGCTGTGCAATATGACGATATACTGTATATCGGTGACGCGATAAAAAATCTACCATTTCATATAAAACTGTATCGTTTATATCAAGATTTAAAAGACACATACCTGTTTCTACTTGTCACCGCCCCATCTCTCCCCCGCAGTGCATCGGGTGCGGCACAACAGCTAGCTGCAAGCTGATGTTTTGCCGCTACTTTTGTGGAGCTGCTATTTCTGTGCGAGGGGTGTGGGACTTTTTCCCACCGTGCTGCATCAGAGAGGATAGCATATATTTTTCACAATATTAAGGAAGAGATTTTTTTTGTCTTTTAAATTTATGCAGAAAGGACAGTTTCACAGACCAGCATTATTTGCCTTCAACATATTCAGGAAAAATAAAACAAAAACTCTCATTTCTCCAGTTTATAAACAGCAACTCAGATTTAGTTTAAAATATTTTTGTTCTGTATCAAATATTACACAAAAATAATATAGACCGTTACATCTTAAGTGCACACAGATGTTGGGGTTTTATGCTAAATCACTTTAACTACATTGTAATTCTTGTTGCGCTAACCCCTCTGTTAGGTCTGAATCTTGGTATTCAAGGAGGAGGCTCAGGGCGCAGTTGAACGTCACTTTATTAATAACCAGAACCAAACTCACAGGTGCTCCGTACAGGTCAAGGGGTTGACAGCGAAGAGACCCTGTCTCTTCCGGCCGTGCCCTTTATACCCCAGGTGACTGTGGAACCGGAAAGGCGGGCCGTCACCCCCTACTACACCCAGGGTGTACCCAGTGCCTTCTTTGTACACCACATCTCCCCCCCCCCGTAGAAAAATGCAAGCACACAAATCAGACAACTAACACGCTAACAAAACAGTACTGTATGTACAAGCCTATCCAGACACACAACTGTCTAGAGGGGGCAGGTAGACTACTGACCCCCCCTACATGGCTTAGATGGGTTATTCTGCTGTCTTTAATTCCATAAAGTCCATAAACAAAAATTAGCCGTGTTCCTACAGAACTAAATTAATCCCATAATACACCTAATTATATACAAACAAAACTAGAAATATAAACAGTCGTTATGTACATTCTCCATCCATTGTCAGCACCCACCCCAACACACTCACCCCAAAACTTGGGCAACTCACAACAAACAGTATAATACAAACAGTGTTGAGGGTTTTTTTTTTTAAACACACCGGGCAAAATGCAATTGGTACATATCAACATTGTGACTTCAGAGAGAAAATGGCACATAACCCAAGCAACAAAACATCATGCCAATAACCCCCCCTTTAAAGTCACCTCTTAGTCCCTCCTGGAGGCCCACCCCTTGGATTTCCATTTAGCAGATCCCACCCCAAGTGCCTTTGCCTCTTCATCTCTGGGGATGAGCCACGTCGGCGTTTCTCTTCATCCACGCGCTGTAACTTTTTGGGGTGTCTCCAAGACTCAGACAGCCCCAAGTAGCCATCTTCCCGGGTAGCCACCACTCGTAGCCGCCCCTGGTCATCTTGCCGTTTTCATCTTTCGTGTACTCCTCTTGCCCGGGCGTCGTCCCTGGGCCAGACCTCGTCCCCGACCCACAGAGGAGCCTGACTCGGCTTTGTGTGACCATCACTTCGTGACCGGGATTCCCTCCTGGGCCAAGCCATCCTGTCGACCTGGTCCGAAGCTCTCCTTTAATGTCGATGTCTAGCACGCCGTAGAACCGCACCGGCTGGTCCTGCCCCTCTCTTTGTCATCCTGACACCAGCAGCCGTCGCGGGGGTTCCACTGTGCCGTCCAGCTCCCACATCCAGGGCTGCTTGGACACTGGCATCACAACCCTCCCATGCTGGGTTGTTGCGGTGCCAGTCCTCATCACCTCCCAAAACACCAGGCCAATCTCAAACCGTGTTGTCCTCCACGTACGGAGCAGATTGGTCCCATAATCCACAGCCCGACCACAAAGGGCAGTGGTGGCCTAATGGTTAGGGATGTGGACTGGTGACTGAAGGGTCACCAATTCAATCCCTGGATGGGCAGGATCAGATCTGGGTAGGACAGATGACAAAGCAATGTTTGCCCCACCCTCCTTAACCCCACTGTGGGTCCCCTTGAGCAAGGCCCTTAATCCCATCTGCTCCAGTGGAGCCGCTCAGTGGCCACAGGTCAGTCTGTGGTTGTACTGGGCATCTTCCAGGTGTGAATGTGAACAGGATGTCCTTGAAAATGAGAAGTTGCCTCTCAGTGGAACCACCCTGTATAAATAAAGGTTAAATAAATAAAAAAAAAAACTAAATTTATACTAGTATTATTGTGAACGATACAACAAGGCACACACCTAGTTCACACTGTTGTATGTAAACACTGGTGCTGTTATGGGGACTTGAAATATTTTCTGGATGCACAGTAATTTCTCTCTGCTGTAGATGCTGTTTGATATACTTCAACAGCACTTAATCACAAAAAGTAATACAAACAACAACCACACGCAGCATTGTTTGAGGGACTATGGAGCTGCAGCATGCCAGGTGTGTGGGGGGAGCCATGTTAGTTGATACGCTCACCTGATGTAATGACGTCTGTTCCTCATGCCGAGGGAAAAGCCTAACGTCACCAGCATAGCCTCACTCAAGACTACTGTAATATTCTATCGGCTGTAAATATTAATTTCTGCTGATGGCCGAACGTAATTTTAAATGCTTTATCGGCTGATACTAATAGCATGCCGGTATGTCATTCATCGCTATTTTTTTTTTAGCTTATTCTGGCAAAGTTGAAAGGAGCTAATGGAGGGGTGTCCAATCATGTGCCATGGAGGGCCAAGACCCTGCCAAGACCCTGCAGACCCTTTCAGTTTTCACTGAAACACCTGCGGTGGGAACATCAGTGGGAAGAAATTCATTGGAATCTGCTGTTGAAGACACTGGTTGGAGGGAAGGCCTGCAGGGTCTTGGCCCTCCATGACACATGATTGGACATCCCTGAGCTAATGCGATGGCATGGTGTCTGTTTGTCTGTCTGTCTGTCCACATTTTACTGCGATCACTACTTCTCCTAGGCAATTGCCTTGATAATCACCAAACTCACTGTCAGGAATCTGAAACTCAAGACTCACAAAATAATAGTACTCTGTTAGGTTCGTACCTTAATAAGATTCGAGACACAAAATGTGTTCAAAGTTTTTACTTGTACAAGGAGCAACACACCTCTGATTACAGATGGGAAATGCGCGCTGCCATACAAAGGCAGCACGTCCCTTTTATACTGAGCAGGTCAGACACAGGAAACATCTGCTGCAACTTTATGGGCACCTTTGTGGTGACTGATAAGACCATGAAACAGTCAGGCTTTGTAGTGAAACAGTCAGGCTTTGTGGTGACTGATAAGGCCGTGGAACAGTCAGGCTTTGTAGTGAAACAGTCAGGCTTTGTGGTGACTGATAAGGCCGTGGAACAGTCAGGCTTTGTAGTGAAACAGTCAGGCTTTGTTGTGTAACACAAAGACAACTCCGTGTCAGCACATGACTTCTTGCACACCGGTTTCTAAACTTTAAGTAAATACAGATTATTCCGGTTTGTTGAGGTATGTCTGTTACAGGGTGAGTTAAACCTTCCTGATGCAGCATTGTTGCAGCCATTGTAAGGGAAAAAATACAGAAAAGTTCAGCTAAAAACTAATTATGAAATGATAACATATTTGTACATATATACAATTTCTGACAATTTCCTCCTGTTTATCAGTTCATAATTTTTATCACATACAGACATCAGAACAATGTAACTTCAAAAGATTTCCTACATTGTCTTCATAGAGTATCATTTCCAAATTTAAACAGGAGCACAATTATCATTGTTATCCACCTCTTCGGTATTTAAAGGAGTGTATTGGTCTTGGAACATTTGTTGTATCATAAATGTATGTTGAGACAGAGCGCGAGACATCATTGATTTGACACAGGGAATCACAAAGCAACATGACAGAAACATGCATATCATTATTATAATAAAAGGCATAAAGGCTTTAAGAAGCACCTGCCACCAACTTCCTGTGAATAACCAGTCTAACCAACCAGATTGTAGCTTCTCTTCATAATCATTCATGATTGCCTACTGCACTTGTTCCATGACGGTAATAGCGGTATCCATACTTTCAGAGACAGATGGAATGTAAGTGCAACAGGACCCGTTAAACATAGCACATACACCTCCTTGGACAGCCAAAACCAGGTCCAGTGCTATTCTGTTTTGCATAACCATAACTCTAGTTTGTTCAGTTACATTGGATAAAACCTTCAAAACAACAGTAGTGGCATTAACAAACATTAACAGTCTGTAGTTCATTTCTTCAAATTTTGTCATTAACTGACCAACTCCATATGGGGCGAAAATTGAATGTCCAACCTTGTCACCCAGTGTCCATAATTTATATTTCTGTGGGACAGTAAGTCCAGCAGCACTAAAGAGGGACTGAATACTTCTTTTCTTCTTAGTGTGTCCTGAGGAGTTGTCATCAGAGTAGAGAACAAATGATCCATCAGTAACAGTCACTGGGGCACAAATTCCTCCCCAATTGGGAGGTAATTGAGCGTAGAGTTTGGAACCACATAACCAATGAACTTCTTTGATAACATAGGTGCCATTACTTTGAACTGTGCCCGTAATGCTAGTCTTCCTGACAGTGTAATTTTGTGATCTATACCTTGGACTAGGTAATATAGGTGTAAAAGAACAATCTGTTGCTCCGCTGCACTGTGAGGTACAAGGTAACAACACTGTTAAACATTGTCGTGGAAGAAGTTTCCCCAACGCCGTGGTACCATTTGAATATACACATGCTGGGAAAGTCACATTTTTCTTTGTAAAGGCAAATCTAGTTAATGATTGTGTTACATTCATAGCTATAATCTGATCAGGACATGTCATTTGATAAGAGGTGTTATCATGATTTTTCATGGTAATATCGGGTAGGAATCCCCAGGCTGAAATCTCTAGTATACAGTTAGACACGTTTATAGGAAAGGGTTCAGCCTTTAGGATTGGTCCCTTAGTGGTTAAAGGCAACAAAGAACAAGCCCAACAACTGCCGTTTCCTCTTGTCAGACGAGCATTGAGGAACATATACTGATACCACCGATTAGTCATAAACAGTGTTTCTGTGACATGTTCCTCTATATTTCTATTATCTCTTCTCAAGGGTGGTGAGGTGATAATGGTGAGGACTAATAGCGGGATACTCAAGAAGGTCAGAGTCAGTCTCAGGATTACCATGGTGCCTGATTCCCCTGGGAGTGTGCCTATAGACTCAGGTCACTGTCTTCACCGGGTTTGAGACGAGTCTTATCCTTAAAAGGACTAGACTCCCCTTTGTAACCGGACTTACCCTAGGGGTGGCTGGAGGTCACCAAGGGGCACCTGAAGTCTTTTAACATGTGACAGATGAATCCAAGAAGGTCTTTCAGCAATCCTCACTGCGGTAGGTGTGGTCAATAATACTTGGTATGGTCCAAGCCACCTCACGGAATTCCAATTCTGTCGGTGATGGTTCTTTATGAAGAGATAATCACCAGGCTGGAGGGAATTTTCTGGGCCCTCCTGTGGAGTAGAGAAAGATCTGACAGATTCAACATAATCTTTCATTTGTTTACATTCTTTCAAATGCTCTCCAAGAGTCTTATAAGGGTTAGTGGCAGTTAATGGGAGTAGGTCAGGTAGAATATAGGGCCTATGAAAGGCGCATTCAAATGGAGATAACCCACTCTTCTTTTCTGGGATGGTGTTAATGGTTAGCTTTACTACAGTTAATGCTTTAGGCCATGAAATTCGTTGGTCATGCATTACTTTGTTTAGCATTTGCTTAACAGTACCATTTTTCCTTTCCACTAGACCTGCACTTTGTGGGTGATAAGCAGTGTGAAACTACAGCTGTGTTCCAACAGCAGAAGTAAGATCCTTAACCATTTGTGCTGTGAAGTGTGTGCCATTATCTGCATAAATGGTCTCCGGTATTCCAAACGTGGGAAATATGTTGTTTTGTAAAACTTTGCAAACAAATTTAGCATCTGCCTTTGCTGTAGGATGAATTTCTGTCCATTTAGTATAGGTGTCAATGAGGACCAGACAATACTGCAGTTGTCCCACTTTAGATAGTTCAATAAAATCCATACACCATTGAGAAAAGGGCATTTTAGGTGGTGGGAAACTACCATGTCTCGTCCTCATTGCACCTTGTGCATTGTTTTGTATGCAGATTAAACATTGTTGGCACACTTTTTTCATTTCTTTCAAAATTCCTGGGCAGAAAAAATGTTTTTCAGCCTGTGCCTTCATTCCTCCTGTGGATACATGGCCACTGCCATGAGTCAAGATCGACAGCCAGTGATACAAGGAGGGAGGAAGGATTATTTTACCATCAGTAGTGCAATAAATTCCATTGTTTGAAACAATTGCTCCAGGGAGCATAGTCATTTCCTTCTGTGCATCAAGCAACACAGTAATATCTACATTGTTAGGTGCTGTAAAATGAGTTCCATTATCTGCACAAATCAGTTCTGGAACCCCAATTTCAATAGAGTTTTACACACAAATGCAGCATTAGCTGAGGATGTGGGATGAATTTTTGTCCACTTTGTAAAGGTGTCAATCAACACCAAGCAATATTGTAGCTTTCCATTGCTCCTTGAGCATTATTTTGTAAACAAATGATGCACTTTTTAGCATGTTTTTGTTACTTCTTTCAAAAACTAGGACAGTTTTCCAACATCCTCACAGTTTTCCCTCCTGTTGGCACATGATTGGCCATGTGCCACCAGGACAGCTCATTTGTATAATGTGGGTGGCAGAGCAAATTTACACATGAAACAGGAGGAAGGTCCATATTATTTTGATAGCCTTTAAAAACATCAACATCAACATTATTAATAAGACAGACGGTTCCTAAAAAACCAATAGCAGCACAGTGAGTAGCATTATCAGCCAAGCGATTACCGCAGCTAGACAAGTCAGTGCCATTAGTGTGGGCAGGGCAGTGAATAACTGCCACAGAACATGGTAGCATCAGAACATTACATAGTTACAATAATTGCTGTCGATGTTTTGCTGGTTTTTCTGTGGAGATGACAAACCCTCGCAGATTCAAGGTAACAGTATGCAGGTGGCATGCGTTATAAGCATGCTTACTGTCTGCACAGATGTAAGTGCTGTAATCAAAGATGCAGGTTGTGGAATTTTTACACAATCAGGACCCCAGACAACATTGTTACAGCATAAGCAGTGGATGTTGGCCCATCAGGCCTTTTTTACAGAGCAAGCCTGTCGCTCGCTTCTTCCCTTGCTAAGTAGAGAGAGAGAGCTGCCGTTCACCCCCCTTTGCTGATGGGAGAGAGAACCACCGCTAGCCCCTCTGTTGCCTTTTTTTTTTTATCAAAAAAAAAAAAAATGGGCCACCAGTAAATAACCACAAGGAATTTGGTACAAGCTTAAGGTGTGGCTGTGACAACAAGGTTATAGTGTACGATAACAGTCTAGCTGGCAACAATATGGAATGGTTGTCCTGCTGTAAATAGAGGGCATGATCTTATTATTTGTATTATCCCATGAATAATAAAAAGTGGTCTGTATTGCCCAGTATGTATTTTAGTTATAAACTGCAGCCATATGTTTATCCTGGGTACTACATTAAATGAAATGAAAAGCGCTTATGTAAATAAAGTCGAATTGAATTCATCATCAATCATTTATTGATAATTTTTATGCATTATCTATTTTTCTAAGGATTGCTAATTATTTGCTAATTAATTTCTTTGATACCCCCTGTTCTGATACATGGAGGCTCACATGCAGCAAAGTTACAGGGTATTTGATTCTTTTACTGAAAGGAAGTGTGCTACCATTTTTAACTTTAAATAAAATCTGCAGGTAGCCCAGTTCCTTCAAAAATAGATTTCAATAATTATAGCTTCTTTTTGTGACATCTCTTAAAATAGTTTACAAATTCCATTTAAGAAAAACAAAATAACTATCTGTGCATTTTTAACATGCTTCAGCATTGATAAATAAGATCAGTTTGTCCAGTTGAACACAGATGGGTTGAATTTGAATAAATGAATAAAGATTGCATCACACTCTTTCAATCAATGGAAAGGTGGACGTTTTGCCTAATTAGAATTTGATTTAAATTTTTCCCAGGAATGCCTCATTTTATATATTCCTTGGTAAATTATGGGGTGAATGTAGTTTACCCTGACCCAGCTTGGCCACCGCCGAATCAGGAAAAACACATTCCTCATTACTGTCACATTTCTGAAATATATTGTTACCGCACCATTATGTGGTGAGTAACATCAGTATAAAATCATATAAACATTATATTTGTAAAGTCAAAGTCATTTGAATCAGTACACCTTATGTTATCTACAATGTCATACAAAGTCATACTTGGCTTCAAAAAATGCCCATCAATTTAAGGATTCTTTCTCCAAGACCTGTGTCTGATAATCCATAGCCTCTGGCAGATCATATGCACAGACACATTAATCATCAATCTCTTCTGATCCTCTGTGCTCTAAATCATGTGATATAGGGTAAACAAAATACCTTCAGTGATTAGGCATTATTAAATGACATCATAATAGGATCATAGTATGGCCTGTAGTCACATTGTCACACGTCAGTCCTTTTTTCTATAAAATGCACTGTCATGTTTCAGTCAAGGACAAAGGTCAGCAATGCGTCAAAATTGTTTTTTTTTTTTTTTTAATATGTAAACAGTTTATCACGTACGCAACATTAATCAAGACCCCACAGAGTTAAATTGAAAAAATAAAAACCCAAAACCTTATACCCATATTTAGACCACTTTCTTCACAGATCAATCACACACACAAACAGAGAAAGCAGAGGAGTTTTGTTCTCTCTACACTGCCTCTATCTAAGGCTCACACACAAAGAATAGATAAGAGATAAAATAACTTTCTCATTGTCCATTTTAACGTTATCCAGTTCTGCTGCCATTTAATCCGTCCGTCTTTAAATATTATGGTCTAATTATTATGATTTTATTTGCCTCCTCCTTTTCCCAACCTCTTGGGCTTCTTTAAATAATTTGCCGTATAGACCCTCCTTAGGATCGTGGCATTGATAAGTTGGGGAAGGATTATCTTTTTCATTTAATAATGGTTCGATGCTCGGTTGGTTTTGATATTTATCTCTTTTTGTTGTAAGTTTTTCCGTCGACGCTAAGACTGTGCATTCATCCACATCCAGTGTGGGTTTAAAGGAATAATCTTTTTTGTTTAAATATTTTTCAGGATCCTTTATCTGATCTTTTTCTTTTAGTCGGTTATTGTAATTTTTTTTTTACCGTTCGGCACGCAGTTTCCTTTTTTTTATTTTTCGCTTTATCTGTTTATATAGTCAGGAACGTTGTCAGTACGCCCACTGCAACAATATTACTGCCCAATTTTTTTTAAGTGCGCTCACTTGTTGATGGGGCTAGATCTTACGCAACCTATATTAGGGCTCCTGTAATTTCTTACAGGATCATTACCTGGTATGATCAGATAGGAAAAATATAAAGGATGCCGCCTTATATTACCATTACTTAGCTAAAGCTTGACCTATCAGTCAATACGCAGCACCTTTTACTTTTTGAAACCTGACTCTTCGGCCGGAAAACAACACAATCTTTTTCTGTTTACTCTTCTGTCTATCCGGTTTTCCAGCACAATTGCCTATTTTACTTGTAGTTGTGAAATGCCGTCACACTACCTCATAAAATTATTGCATTCACCTTTTGAATGGAACTAGATGCTCACACAATAATTTTAACCACCAGGAAAAGTACAGGGCGTCACCTTATACTACCATTACTTGCATTTAGCTGACCTGTGGTTTTCAACAATGACAATTACTTTCCGCGATCAGACAAATAATTTTCACTTACTTTTCAGACTCTGTGCGGATGACCGTCACCAGACAGAGTTAGGACTCCGACGAGGCTCACAGAGTTCCCTCAAGGCGGGTTTTCAAAGCTGACTATAAGTCAGACCATGCGCATGGTTTTCAACCTGGAGTCTGCCCTGGTCCTCACCCAGTCTGGATATTGGTCATCCGGGTCACGGCACCACGCATGTCAGGAATCTGAAACTCAAGACTCACAAAATAATAGTACTCTGTTAGGTTCGTACCTTAATAAGATTCGAGACACAAAATGTGTTCAAAGTTTTTACTTGTACAAGGAGCAACACACCTCTGATTACAGATGGGAAATGCGCGCTGCCATACAAAGGCAGCACGTCCCTTTTATACTGAGCAGGTCAGACACAGGAAACATCTGCTGCAACTTTATGGGCACCTTTGTGGTGACTGATAAGACCATGAAACAGTCAGGCTTTGTAGTGAAACAGTCAGGCTTTGTGGTGACTGATAAGGCCGTGGAACAGTCAGGCTTTGTAGTGAAACAGTCAGGCTTTGTGGTGACTGATAAGGCCGTGGAACAGTCAGGCTTTGTAGTGAAACAGTCAGGCTTTGTTGTGTAACACAAAGACAACTCCGTGTCAGCACATGACTTCTTGCACACCGGTTTCTAAACTTTAAGTAAATACAGATTATTCCGGTTTGTTGAGGTATGTCTGTTACAGGGTGAGTTAAACCTTCCTGATGCAGCATTGTTGCAGCCATTGTAAGGGAAAAAATACAGAAAAGTTCAGCTAAAAACTAATTATGAAATGATAACATATTTGTACATATATACAATTTCTGACACTCACTCAGAATGATCCTCTTGTGAGTCTGCATCCAAGTTGTGCTCAAAGTCACAGTCAAAGGTCAGGAGATCTGAGCACTTATGTAATTTCAGAAAAATCACTACTCCTCCAAGGCAATTGCTCTAGTCCTCAACAAACTCATGCGCAATGATTCTCAGGTGGGTCTGCATCAAAGTTGTACGCAGGGTCAAGGTCAAAGGTCAGGAGATCTAAGTGGCTATATGATTTAAAAAATATTATTCCTCTTAGGCAATTTCTCTAATTTTCAACAAACACACAAATAGCTTCAGGTAGGTCTGCATCAAGGTTGAGGTCAAGGTCACTGTCAAAAAGTCAGGAGATCTGGGCTTTTATGATTTCATGAAAAACATTACTGCTCCTCGGCAATTGCCCAACTCTTGGCAAACTCATGCACAGTGATCCGCAAATGGGTCTGCATCTAAGCTGTGCCCAAGGTTAACGGTCAGTACCTCTGAGTTGGTCTGGTTTATAAATATATTTAAAGAAATGTTGTCAGGGTATCAAAATGTTAAATTCATCTTCTAATGAGGAACACTCCCTATGAGAAGAAAGTAGTAAGGCTTTTATTAATATGAAGTGTTGTAGCTGAGATCTCGTCAAGACCTCATCAAGACCAGAGTCTCAAAAGACCAAAACCAAAACCTACATACGCAATGGTCTTGGTTTCAACTTGGTCTTGGGAAATTTGTCTCCATCTGGTCTTGACTGCAACACTATTAATATATGAAATAAAATTATACATTTTTATATTAATATTTGTTTTAGGTAACCATTTGTATCATTTTATAAAAAAGGAAGAGAAGAAATAAGCCTAGATCCATTCCAACTAAATTTCTGTTTCCATTCAGTTCAGTCAGTTAAAACTTCAATTCATCCATATTAGGTGATTTTGAATAGCTTCAGGTGTGTCTAGGTGGGGAGCGGGGTGGGGGGTGGGTGGGGGGCATCTGTGTCTAATACTGGGTCTATTGAGGCAAAATGCAGTACAAACACGAGTTTGTATTCACTGGACGAAATCAATGCTTTTCTGGATGAAACCATGACCAAAGCCATTAGGGTCGCCGACTACTTCAGTGACACTGATAAATTCATTAAGTCTGTGGATGTGCTAAGAAGACAGGTTGGTCTGGACCTCCTGGATGAAAGGAAACGTTATCGCCTCAAGAAACACCTGACGGCCCTGCGTAAAGCAGCAGGGGGAACACCGGTCAAGCGCGCCCGACAGGAGGAATGAATGGCGATCGTTCCTCTGCCTGTTTCACATTTTTGGGATATTGTTTGGGATATTGTTTCACATTTTTGGGATATTGATATTGTATATATATATATATATATATATATATATATATATATATATATATATACACGGGCAGCACGGTGGCGCAGTGGTTAGCACAGTGGCAGCACAGCAAGAAGGTCATGGGATCGATTCCACCCTTGACCATCGTGGGTTCGATCCCACCCCCAGACCATCGGTGACCCTTCTGTGTGGAGTTTGCATGTTCTCCCCGTGTCTGCGTGGGTTTACTCCGGGCACTCCGGTTTCCTCCCACATGCCAAAAACATGCAAGTTAGGTTAATTGGCATCAAAACTGGGGATTCTAAATTGTCCTTAGGTATGGATGCGAGAGTGAATGGTTGTCTGTCTCTCTGTGTTGGCCCTGCGATGGACTGGCGATCTGTCCAGGGTGTACCCTGCCTCTCGCCCAAAGATGCTGGGATAGGCTCCAGCCCCCCCGCGACCCGAAAGGATTAAGCGGTAGAAGATGGATGGATGGATGGATATATATACACACACAGCCGTGGACAAAACTGTTGGTACCCCTCTGTTAATGAAAGAAAAACTCACAATGGTCACAGAAATAACTTGAATCTGACAAAAGTGGTAATAAATAAAAATTCTATGAAAATTAACCAATGAAAATCAGACAGTGCTTTTGAATTGTGATTCAACAGAATTACGTACTTTAAAAAACAAACTCATGAAACAGGCCTGGAAAAAATGATGGTACCCCCAGAAAAGATTGAAAATAATGTGACTATAGGGACATGTTCAACCAAGATATTTCCTCTAATTAACATCACAGGTGTCTACAAACTTGTAATCAGTCAGTCGGCCTATTTAAAGGGTGACAAGTAGTCACTGTGCTGTTTTGTGACATGGTGTGTACCACACTAAACATGGACCAGAGGAAGCAAAGGAGAGAGTTGTCTCAGGAGATTAGAAGGAAAATTATAGACAAGCATGTTAAAGGTAAAGGCTATAAAACCATCTCCAAGCAGCTTGATATTCCTGTGACTACAGTTGCACATATTATTCAGAAATTTAAGATCCACGGGACTGTAGCCAACCTCCCTGGATGTGGCCGCAGGAGGAGACTGATAATATGAATGGTAACAAAAGAGCCCAGAACAACCTCTAAAAACATTCATGGTGAACTCCAAGGTCAAGGTACATCAGTGTCAGATCGCACCATCCGTCGTTGTTTGAGCCAAAGTGGACTTCATGGGAGACGACCAAGGAGGACACCACTGTTGAAAACAAATCATAAAAAAGCCAGACTGGAATTTGCCAAACTGCATGTTGACAAGCCACAAAGCTTCTGGGAGAATGTCCTATGGACAGATGAGACAAAACTGGAAGTTTTTAGCAAGTCACATCAGCTCTATGTTCACAGACGCAAAAATGAAGCATACCAAGAAAAGAACACTGTCCCTACTGTGAAACATGGAGGAGGTTCTGTTATGTTCTGGGGCTGCTTTGCTGCATCTGGTACAGGGTGTCTTGAATCTGTGCAGGGTACAATGAAATCTCAAGACTATCAAGGTATTCTAGAGAGAAATGTGCTGCCCAGTGTCATACAGCTTGGTCTCAGTCGCAGGTCATGGGTCTTGCAAAAGGATAATGACCCAAAACAAACAGCTAAAAACACCCAAGAATGGCTAAGAGCGAAACACTGGACTATTCTAAAGTGGCCTTCTATGAGCCCTGATCTAAATCCTATTGAACATCTGAAGAAGGAGCTGAAACATGCCGTCTGGAGAAGGCACCCTTCAAACCTGAGACAACTGGAGCAGTTTGCTCATGAGGAGTGGGCCAAAATACCTGCTGAGAGGTGCAGTAGTGTCATTGACAGTTACAGAAATCGTTTTATTGCAGTGATTGCCTGAAAAGGTTGTGCAACAAAATATTAAGTTAAGGGTACCATCATTTTTGTCCAGGCCTGTTTCATGAGTTTGTTTTTTAAAATAATTCTGTTGAACCACAATTCAAAAGCATTGTCTGATTTTCATTGGTTAATTTTCATAGAATTTTTATTTATTACCACTTTTGTCAGATTCAAGTTATTTCTGTGACCATTGTGGGTTTTTCTTTCATTAACAGAGGGGTACCAACAATTTTGTCCGTGTGTGTGTGTGTGTGTGTATGTGTGTGTATATATATATATATATACAGTATATATATATATATATATATATATATATATATATACACACACACACACACACACACATACACACACACACACACACACACACACACACACACACACACACACACATATATATATATACAGTATATATACACAGTATATATATATGTATATGTAATATTGTCACCCAATAATGTCACGTTCTATTGCACCTCCGGCCTTATTACTGAAGTACTGGTTATGGACATACCATAATTCTGTTGCCTTTTCTCTACTTGTAGCTTCCTTGGCAGCATCATGCTTCCTTTATTCATTCAGATTTAATTTTACCCCAAATCTGACAGCATACTGGACAAGAGATTTTTCACAGGTGAGTTTGTTTGAACGTACACAGTTAAATGCTCATCACAATATTGATCGAGCAGTCACAGTTCAACTTTATTAAAATTAAGTGGTTATATAAACAGTATTAAGTTAGATTCACAGTTCAACCAAAATCATTATACTCATCGTGAACATATCATAACACCAGGCTGGAATTTATACACAGTAAAACCTTTCAACTAAAAACAGACCTCAGAATCATAACTGAATCAAATCATGAGGTGGCTAGAGATTCCTACTTCAGGATGCAAGTGCAGCAGCGTAACCAGAGAAGCCCAGACTGCCACCTGATTGACACAGCACCCATGATCCCAACGATACCTCATATAAGGGGTGAGCACACTGTAGGGCTGACCCATGTGGATTGTTTGGACTGAGTCCGGCTGGGTCCTATGGGCAGAAACCTGGTTGCCAGGTGCTTACTGTCAAGCACCTCAATGCTGGCATGGTTGTTGGTTCCAGACAGGCTGGTCTGAGTAAACTGTAGCCCTACTGGGATTTCTACACACAACCTTGTTGATGCCAGAAGTCTGAGGAGAATGGGCAGACTGTCTCGAGCTGACAGAAAGGCAGCAGTAACTCAGATAACCCCTCATTACAACTGAGGTATTCAGAAGAGCAGCTCTGAAGGTATGGCACATTGACCCTTAAAGCAGATTGGCTACAGCTGTGGAAGAACCCAAATAGTGCCACTCCTGTCAGTTAAGAACAGGAAACTGGGGCTACAGTTCACACAGGTTTACCAAAATTGGACAATAGAAACTGGGAAAAGCATTGCCTGTTCTGAGTCTCAGCTTTTGCTGCATCGTTCAGATGGGTGAGTCAGAATTTGACATAAATACCGTGAATGAATGAATGCATGCATGGAGCATCATGGGTATGCAGCCAACAAATCTGCAGCACCTGTGTGATGGTAGCATATCAGTATGGACTGAGATCTCTGAGGAAAGCTGTTGAATCTATGCTATGAAGAAAAAAGGCAGTTCTAAAGGCAATAGTTGTCTAACCCAGTAATTGCAAGGTATACCCATTAAAATGGCTGATTAGAGTACTGTTTATTGTATGTATTTATTTGTTGCTAGATGGCGTAGTAGTAGAGCACAGTATACAACAGTTAGTTCCCACCGAGCAATTTGATTGGACAAAAGGGATTCCAGGAGTTACTATATTCCACAATAATTACATTCCTACTTCACTGGATATGTATCACTCCGCTTTAAATATGTTCATGTATCTGTTAATTAATAACAGTAATTTACTATCAACTCTCTGAAAATTGCAATACTGTTTTGGATACCTTAATTTCCACAGTGAGGTGCTGTTTGACAAGAAATTATGCATCCATGACCGGGAAGTCCCACCCTTTTGGGAAAAAAAAAAAAAAAGCTGTCTCTGTCTACCCGTGAATCAACGTCATTTTAAGCTCATGAAGCTATTTCACATCCGTTTAAAAATAGGCAGTGATATAGTTTGATTTATTGTCTTGATTAACAAACCTCAATATCTTTGGGGTAATGGACTCTGTTTTGTCTGAAAATGCGAAGAAAAGCGAGCAAAGTGTGCGAAATTGCTAGCATGCTAACTACTAGCTACCGGCTAGATATCAGAACACTGGTATTGGATACATTTTGATCTCAGGTCTTATGCAGTACCAACTCAACAGGTATATGTTTTATAAACCAATTACTTTTGCACTTGACAATATTTAATTTGTTTACATGTGTGTAAAATGACAATAGACATCTTCATGCTGATTGAGATGTTTAGCAACAGCTACTGGCTACATTTGTCATATGCATGCATCTTAGCACAGCACATGTGGGAACTGAACATGAAAACCAAATGCAGAAGTGAGTTGAGGGTGTTCTCACCCTCTGCATAAACACTTTGAACTTCTGCCATCTGGTAAACGATTCCGGAGCATCAGAGGCAGAACCACCAGACTGATCAACAGCTTCCTTCCACAAGCTGTCAGGATGCTGAACAGTTGACTCGGAATCTCTCATACACACTATTGCACCACAGACATTATGTATATTATTTGTATATTATAGTTAGTTTTTCCCAAGTACACTACCGTTCAAAAGTTTGGGGTCACCCAGACAATTATTTTGTGTTTTCCATGAAAAGTCACACTTATTTACCAGCATGAGTTGTAAAATGAATAGAAAATATAATCAAGACATTGACAAGGTTAGAAATAATGATTTGTATTTGAAATAATAATTTTTTCCTTCAAATTTTGCTTTCGTCAAAGAATTCTCCATTTGCAGCAATTACAGCATTGCAGACCTAACATGATTGCACAAGGGTTTTCTAATCATCCATTAGCCTTCTGACACAATGAGCAAACACATTGTACCATTAGAACACTGGAGTGATAGTTGCTGGAAATGGGCCTCTATACACCTATGTAGATAATGCACCAAAAACCAGACATTTGCAGCTAGAATAGTCATTTACCACATTAGCAATGTATAGAGAGTATTACTGATTAGTTTAAAGTTATCTTCATTGAAAAAAAGTGCTTTTCTTTCAAAAATAAGGAAATTTCTAAGTGACCCCAAACTTTTGAACGGTAGTGCATGTCTCAGGGATGTGTGAATGAATGGATGGGGGGTGGGGGTGGGGGGTGAAGATATGTGTGAGTGTGTCTTATATCATGCTGCTTCTATTTATATGGATGCCGAGAGAAACGCAATTTCATCTTGCCTGCACTACAGTTGTATGTACAGCAATATGACAATAAAGTTTGATTTGATTTATTAACAAAAACGTGAGAGTGTCCAATATACAAATAATGAATGTCACTAGCATACAAGGGAGACTGCCCGGACGCTCTACAGCTCGTGGAAAAATAGAACATGGAGGAAATGGCCCAAGCGCTACAGGTGGAACTGTGAGCGGAGGGAGACAGAGGAGCCCAGGTCGCTTCCAGACGGAACTGGTTTGGCGTGGGCAAATATAGGAAAAACTTAAAGAGCTGGAGCAGTCCGTGACAGTCCCAGGTAGCTGTCCCAGTGGAACAAAAACAGCAATGAGCAGGCTGGTGGAAATGACGATCCAGCTACAGCAGTTCAAGCAGTTACTTCTATACCGAGGGGAACAAACACTGTGTGGAACAAACAATGACCCGGCAATGCACATCAGTAAACACAGAACTAAAATACTGCAACTGATTAATCAACTGAGTGCATGCTGGTGTGTGTAATGAGTACGTGGATGTGTGAGCATGTAAGTGAGACTGAATGGTATGTGCGTGTGCAGAGAACAGCGTGTGTGTGAGTGAGTGTGCTGAGGGAAACACAAATGACAAACAGCTGTGGCCCTGACAGGAGGAGGAGGCGTGGCTGTCGGCTGTCAGCTGTCAGGAAGCAGGCGAACCCCAAGGCTCTCAGCAGCCTGACACACGGACCTGACAGACGACAGACACAAAAGAAATAATAAAGGGAAACGAGCCACGTCATGGAGTAGGGTAGGAAAAAACTTAAAACCCCACTCATGACAACATTTAGAAGGGGCTATTTTTTTTCTCAGCTGCACAAAATAACTGGTTAAACAAACAAATCACAATATTTTGTCCAGTATTGCTGTCATTTAAAAAATTGTGCTTGCCAGAACTCTGCCATGCGGCGGGCATTGCCACATCGCAACCTGCAGTTACTATATAAATTGATACCATACTCCGTCTCATATAACATTGCTTAAGTATACCATGCCTTCTTGTTTTGTCCTGCTGCTGACTCCATTTTAAGCCAACGTATTTTTGCATGGTGGAAGAAACTAAAAGGGAATGCAATTGAAGGTATATATTCTTAATGAGCATATAATATTTTATCAGCCTTTTTCTATTTTCAGTGCTAACAAATATGGGCTTGAATCAAGGAAGCTTTCCTCCAGGGCACAAAAAGTGCTCTAATTAGGCAAAAGTGAGTCACACATGTGTTCTTTAATGAGCTGAAAGGTCACATCAGTGCTGACTCTCCAGGTTTCTGAGTGTGTCCATGTGTATAGTCCTGTGCCCATATGTGCACGTCTGTCAGTTCAGATTCACATATATGAGTGAGTGTGCGTGTGCGCATGGGGGCGGGGGCCTGCATGCGTGTCTGCATGCATGAGTGTTTGCACCTTAGGGACAGTATTGAGGCAAGATGAAGCAGAGTGACATCAAAGGCATGCAAATCACATGCATACACATTTACTTGCATGCAACCCCCTCCCCCCATACACACATGTAAGGGGTGTTGCCAGTGGCCATGATAATTTACAGCACGGTATTGATTGTGTTAATAATCCACAGGTCATATCATAACTGTGTCACCTAGTGCCTCAAAGTATTACCATTGTCTTCTCTCGTGTTGCCACTACAAGGTGGAGGTAGTGCGCTGGATGCAACTTACCAACAAACAGAAGGGGAAGACACTGCTAACTAGCTATGGTTTCAGTTATTTGCCTGCCTTATTGGATTGGATCAATCACCGTTAATTGGTTAATTAGTTAAAGACCTACTGCTATTGGAAGAACACAAGAAAGAAATCCAAGAAGAAAGACAGATCTGAGATATTCCACTCACAACTGCAAACAAACAAGCAAGGAAATGAACTACACAAAATTACTGGCACACTCAACTTTAATATTTGGTAGTGTATTTCTTGGAAGAAGTAACTGGAATGACTTCTATCCTGCAAAAACTTTCATCTGTCTACTGGAATTTTTAACTATTTTGCTTCTGATCTCCCAGATTTTAAGGATTCCTTCTCCCAAATGTTGTTTTTTGATGTCAACACTAAGGGTTTTAAGAATGCCCAGTATTTGTATTTATATTCCAATAAAACTGAAATAGGCATATGAATAGGCATAAAAGCCTCTTAAAAATAGAGATGCCATTTTGCCTAGAGCCATTGCACAGACTGTATCCAGTGTTGATTTTGCACCCCAAATAAGCAAGTCTATCCATGAAAACAAGGCCAAAATAAGAGGCTTAAAAATCCACTATATGAAAAACATCGTAATTCTAATTATACAACTTAATTATTCACAAAAGTAAAATGGTGCTCAAAATTGATAAAAAAAAGAAGGCATGTATGTAGTAAAAAAAAATACGAGCTAATTTGAATTAGTAGTTTAACCTTACATTAACCTGTCCTTAAAATAACAAAACAATGAAAATATATAAAAAAATAATTCAGTCATTTTATGAATAAAATTATCTGAAGACAACTGCATTGTTTCACTGTTGATTTACTACTTCTTTTTAATCAAAAATGTGAACGTTGTTCAAATAGAATAACAGTTTCAGACAAAATAAATGCATTTAGTGCAATAAATAAATAAATATATCTAATTGAGTAAATATCTTGCTGGTTTTATGTAAAGTTTGATTTGTTTAATTATAAAACATTTTAACTATAAAACATAAGATCTGCAGATGTAAATCATTATGATTATAATTCATTGAGATGGTGATGATCATTTGAGCTGACACTGTTGTACCCTGTGGTTGCAGGTCAGACTGAATTTGGAAATTAATCAAGGTTTTTTGTGCATCATTTGAACAATCCTTTGTCGCAGTCTTTCATCAGTTTTTCCTGTTTCGTTCACGTCTGGAGAGATTAGCTACAGTGCTACGGGCTGTAAGCTTTTCAACAGTGTTGCACACAGGAACATTAAGATCTCTGGAGACGGACTTGTAGTCTTGAGCTTGTCCTGGCTTTTACAGGCTTTTGCTTCTCAAATCCTCAGGCAATTCTTTGTTATTCTTTCTTTTCTCCATGCTCAGTGTAGTACACACAGACACACAAGATAAAGATTGAAACAACTTTTCTCCATTTGGCATGTTGGTAACTGTGATTTCTATATTGACAGCACCTGTTGTACAGGTGAGTTTGATTGCAAATCAAAGGAGTGTAACTCTTGGGTTATTTTCTGTTTGTTTTTCTTAAAACATTCATTCATTCATCTTCTTAACCACTTAATCCTTTTTGGGTCACAGGGGGCTGGAGCCTATCCCAATGTCTTTTGGATCAGAGGCAGGGCACACCCTGGACAGATCACCAGTCCATCGCAGGGCCAACAGAGAGACAGACAACCATTCACTTGTTTATTTATTTACAACTGACCTATGTGTATTGTTTAATATTAGGGATGTTAATGATTAATTGACTTCATTAATTGTCTAAGAATTTAGTCGACTAAATTAAATTAGTTGTCAATTAACTGATAAGTCAGCAGTCCTTTTCAATGGGAGCTTATTCTATGAAATGTAGTGGCTTCGCCATCCAGGTGGGGGCTTGGGCGCACGCAGTTTCAACCAAAACTAAAGAAAAAGCAGAAGAAGACGCCAAGCCACCGGAGCACATGCACTGTGCAGAGCAAAACGCCTCGCCCTTCCGGGTTACGTTGGAGGGCCACAAGAAATTCCAGTGGCACACTCGCCTGCTTCAAATCAGCAGGGCGGAGAGATGGACCGGCACAAGGAAGAAACTACACAGACACAAAAAAACCATCCCCACTGCCTTCAGCCCACCATGAGATGGGAAAGCAAACTGGACTCAAGTTCCCTCAGAGGTAACAAACAACAGAGGAGCCCAGATCATTCTGGGTTTACCTGGATTGCCGGGGTACTGTGATAATGTTTAACATGCAACAGATGAAGCAGCTCACAATTTATTTTCCCGTTAAAATAGTCTACTAGTGCATCTCAGTAAATTAGAATGTGAAAGCTACTTTTCTGTAATATAACTAAAAAAGATACATTTTAGGATATTTGGTAATAGTTTTTAAAATAAATTAAAAACCATGACATTTGTAATTTACTGAGATGTACCAGCACATACAGTAGTACACACTATGCAGTACAAAATGTATTAAACTACAAAATATTCCACTGTAGTAAAAAAAAAAAAATGCAAATGGTACAATAAATCATTGAGGAATAGGATGTTCATGTTTTATTCAGTACTAGTGCATGCCCGTAGAAAGTATTCCTGTCTGAAAATAGGTAGCCCAATCAGGCTTTCAAGGCCCAAATGTAGGTTGTGTTTGAAAGTGGAATACAAAGAGGTGTAGGCTATATGTAGGCAATTATATGTTAGACTTTGACAAATATGAAAGGGACTGAACACTAAGATTTGTTTGATTGTGTGAATATTAATTACAGAATTATTGAAAATGAATGTGACATCCAATATTAGCAACTGTTTAAGAACCCTGGTTTATTTGTTTGTCAGATCACAGTGTTTCCTCTGGCTTAAAGACCTTGGCGTGGTGGCAACATATTTTTCCCGGGGGGGGGGGGGGAGTTAACATACCGGAATTTGTTAATTTTATACTATTTATTTCTTTTTAAAATTTTGCACAGTAACGTTGCATATGGAACTTACTATTTGAAGTACAGTGATCCCTCGCTACTTCGCACTTCACCTTTCGCGCCCTCAGTGCATCGCGGATTTTTCAAAAATATTCATCAAAAATTCAAAATTGAGAAAAAATGGGCGGGCGCTAGCAGAAGGCAGGGAGACTACATTAGAACATCCACCTCTCTGACTACCAGAATCAGAATCAGAATCAGAATCAGGTTTATTGCCATTGTTCATGGAGTACACAAACTAGGAATTTGTCTCGGTACAATGCTGCAACATTAAACATGATAAGATAAGAGAAATAAACTATACATGTAATAAAGTGTAGGATAAGATTAAGTGATACTGGTCAACAGTTAAAATATATATTAGCCAGCAGCAGATACTGTGGAGAACTATATATTGCAGTCGGTAATGCAGGAAGAAAACAGTGATGATTGACATGAGTCTGGTTGAGCTGCTGTACATGGTGCACGAGAGTCACTTAGTGTTCAGCAGTCTAACGGCAGAGGGGAAGAAGCTGTTCATGTGACGGGAGGTTTTAGTCTGGATGGACCGAAGTCTTCTACCAGAGGGGAGGGGGGCAAACAGTACGTGACCAGGGTGTGAGGGATCGGCTATGATCCGGCCAGCACGCCTCCGGGTCCTGGAGATGTACAGATCCTGGAGAGATGGGAGCTTGCAGCCGATCACCTTCTCAGCAGTGCGCACGACGCGCTGCAGCCTTAGTCTGTCCCTGGCAGTGGCTCCTGCGTACCACACGGTTATGGAGGTGGTGAGGATGGACTCGATGATGGCTGTGTAGAACTGCACTAACATCTTGGTGGGTAGCTTGAGCTTCCTCAGCTGCCGCAGGAAGAACATCCTCTGCTGGGCTTTTTTGATGAGTGAGCTGATGGTCAGCTCCCATTTGAGGTCCCTGGTGATGGTAGTGCCTAGGAAGCGGAAGGAATCAGCAGTGGTGATGGGAGAGCCTGAGAGGGTGAGGGGGGGCAGAGGAGTAGTGACTTTCCTGAAGTCTACAATCATCTCCACTGTCTTCAGAGCGTTCAGCTGCAGGTTGTTATTGCTGCACCAGGACGCCAGCTGGGCCACCTCTCTCCTGTAGGCGGACTCGTCGCCGTTGGAGATGAGCCCGATGAGGGTGGTGTCGTCCGCAAACTTGATCAACTTGACAGACTGGTGGCTGGAGGTGCAGGAGTTGGTGTAAAGGGAGAAGAGTAGGGGGGAAAGTACACAGCCCTGGGGTGATCCGGTGCTGATGCTAGTATAGTCTGAGACAGTCTTTCCCAGCCGCACATGCTGCCTCCGGTCCGTCAGGAAGTCGATGATCCACCTGCAGAGGGAGTCAGGCACGTTGAGCAGGGACAGCTTGTCCCGGAGCAGAGCGGGGCGGATGGTGTTGAATGCGGAGCTGAAGTCCACAAACAGGATCCTGGCGTAGGTTCCCGGGGAGTCCAGGTGCTGCAGGATGGAGTGGAGGGCCAGGTTGACTGCATCGTCTACAGACCTGTTGGCTCGGTAGGCAAACTGCAGCGGGTCCAGGAGAGGGGTGGTGATGGACTTGAGGTGGGACAGGACCAGGCGCTCAAAGGACTTCATGACTACAGAGGTGAGCGCTACAGGTCTGTAGTCATTAAGTCCAGTGATCCGTGGCTTCTTGGGGACAGGGATGATGGTGGAGGATTTGAGGCAGGATGGCACGTGGCATAACTTAAGGGAGGTGTTAAAAATGTCTGTGAATACAGGAGCCAGCTGTTTCGCACAGAGTCTCAGGGTGGAGGGAGACACGCCGTCTGGGCCGGGGGCCTTGCGCGGGTTCAGTCTGGAGAACTGTTTGAGCACATCCTGCTCACTGATGATAAGGGGAGGGGGGAGGAGGGGGGGTGCCTTAAATGAAGTAGGGAATGTGGAGGCTGTGGAGCTGGAGGGAGGGGGGGAGTTGGACACAGATGACGAGGTGTCAAAACGGGCATAGTGTTGGGACAGTCTCTGACAAAGGGCTTTGTCATCCTGACCTTTAGGAGCCTTAGGTCGATAGTTGGTGATTTGCCTCAGTCCTCTCCACACGGAAGCCGAATCATTAGCAGTGAGCTGCTGCTGGAGTCTCTCTGAGTACACAGATTTAGCCCTCTTCAGCTCTCTGTTAAACCGGTATTTAACCTCCCTGTAGCAGTCCCTGTCTCCACTTTTCAGTGCTGCTTCCTTCTCCTTCCTGATCTGTCTGAGCTTAGCTGTGAACCAGGGTTTGTCATTAGAGTAACTCACCCTGGTGCGTGATGGAAGAATGTTCTCTTCACAAAAGTGGATATATGAGTTCACAGTGTCCGTGTACTCATCCAGATCATGCGTGGCTCCTTTAAGCATGCCCCAGTCAGATATTTCCATGCACGTTTCCAGCTTCTCCTCAGCATCACTGGTCCGTATCTTCGTAGTGCTCACAACAGGTTTAGTGAGCTTCAATCTCTGTCTATATGTGGGAATGAGGAATTCCCACATGTGGGAATGAGGAATTACCGCTCCACTCCTCTCCGCCCACCTCTTCACCGCTCGGGAATCTCGCAAGCTGATTGGCCGAGACGTTTTACCTCGCAAGCTGATTGGCCGAGACGTTTTACCCAGCTTCTCTCCCATACCCAGCGAAGGAAGACCGCATTCATTGTTCTTTATCGCTAGTCTCGCCGCGTGGAACTTTTTGCTGTTCTCTTGTGCCTTTTTGTGCGAAATAGTCTTCCCGTCGAGCCACTACGCCGCCTCCTGCAGCTTCTCCAGCTCTATCGGAAGCTGCCCTCGACGATGCTGCGCCTCTAGCACCTGAAGATGAGGCGTCACCTGAGGAGCAGCAAAGCTCTCATTAACCTGTGCAGTAAATCATCTTCATCTTGAGTTACGTATCTTGTTATAAGAATAAAAGAGTTCTAAAAACATATTTATGTACACTTTATTTACATCTACGTATGTATGTACACTTACACACACACAAACGTATCATATGAGAGAGAGAGTGAGAGAATGAACGTACGTATTATTTATGGGTGACGTCATTAGGGGTGACGCTACTTCGCGGTTTTTCACTTTTCGCGGTCGGTTCTGGAACCCATTAACCGCGATAAGTGAGGGATCACTGTATTGTACAACCGAGGCTTGAATATTGGGCCAGTTGGGGTCCCACCCAGACATCTTGTGTTTAGACTTTTTAGTGGTGTTATCCTTCTCTCCTTCCTCTGCCTGAACATTTTCCTGTCCTTGGCTCCTCTCTTCTGTCTCATCTTGCCCTCTCTGAGCTCTGTCTAATTCAGGTTCTCTCTCTGTCTATGGTGGTATACAAACAGGTTAGAAAATATCAAGTGTCATGTTTTGTCCTGCAGGATTTTTTTTGTCATGGTTTACATAAATGACAAATATGTGTATTTTTTGTATTTTTATTCTCGTGTTTCTTTTTTTCCATTGAGAGAGTAGGGAAGGGAAAGAAACATTCATAATAGTAATGTACTCATGCATACTTAAATTATATGATCAGGTGGGTATAGTAACCAGAAATTCTACTCATGTAAAAGCAGTGCTTTGAAATTAATACAGTGGTACCTCTACTTATGAACGTCTCTACATACGAAATTTTCAGGTTACGAGACGCCTCAACGGGAAAATATTGCCTCTAGTTACGAACAAAATTTCAGGATACGAAAGGCAAAAAAAGTACGCGCTCCTCGCAGCTCCCGTATTTTACCGAACGTAAACATACCTGTAGCTGCTCTGCCATTGGCTATCGCCTAGCATCTTCCTGGTATCCCACTGGCCACGAATGGATGCATTTGGTTGATCTCGCTTTATCTTATTATTATTTACTATTCTTACTACTTTATTTTATCCTTCTTACCTCTTGTAAGACTGTTGACTGAACTACACAATTTAGAGAAAAAAAATTGTTAACTGCCATGTTTATCACCATCTACGTTATAACTCTGTACTTTCACCTTGTTCTTAATAAAGTTTTGGGAAAAAAAAAAAAAACAACATCAACGATCAGCACGGTATTAAAACAAAAGGAAGCCCTTACAAGCCGATAAAAGCAAACGTCCTTGGATCGTTTCATCACAAAACGTCAGGCAAAAACCACTGATGAGACAGAACATGAACCAAAGAAGGCAAAAGGTGACGCCGACGCCGACGATCGCAGTTAAAAGGTAAATGAACATAATTTTTATTATTCTTTCGCTTTTATTATTCTTTCTCTCATTTTAAACTCTCATTTTATGTTTATTGTGCAGTAATCTAATTGTAACATGTATTTGTTACATGTTTTGATGCGTTTTTACGATTTATAAAAAATTTATGCCCGAATTTTGGGGGGCTTGGAACGGATTACGGCATTTACATGTAAAACGCGCCTCTACTTACGAATTTTTCACGTTACGAGAATTCTTCCGGAACGAATTAAATTCGTAAGTAGAGGTACCACTGTAATTAAAAGTAGACAACCCAAAATTTCTAATTGATTTAAGGGTACAAAGAGCACCCACTTAAAAACTTGAGTAATGACTTCAGTCTTGAAGGTTTGGGGTTTTTCTCCAAAATTTATAACAATTTTCTTATAGTTTTCCACTTTTCTCTGTAAATCTATCTAAAGTTTAAACCATGTTCCTCAAATTTGTAATTTCCACTTTTCTCTGTAAATCTATCTAAAGTTTAAACCATGTTCCTCAAATTTGTAATTTCCTCTTGTAAAATTGACTTTTCTTGTACATTTGAAACTTTATTATAAATTTGTGGATTATTTTATGACTAATTTGTCTGTTTTTTAAAATAAAATTACTGTTGTTTTTTTTAAGATAAATTTGAAACAGACTATGGTAATTTTGTTTAATTTTTCCGTATAAAAATTTATATTTTTGACCATAATTTTGCAGTCAGAACAGAACAATAATTCAACTCTGATTACAAAGAAAAAATATTAATAAAATTGTATTTAATGAAATAAATAAACTTAAATGTCCAAGGATGCTGTTATTTCTGTTATAATATTTTTTTTATATTTATAGTTTTTTTTTTTTTTTTAGAAATCTCCTCACCACCCAGACAGCAGGAAAAACCTCCCTTATTTTGAAATCAAATGTTGACACGTTTAGTTTGCCTGAAGGCTGATGATAGATTAAAGTCACTGACTTAGTGAATTTTGGTCATCTTAACCTACCAGGTACATAATAGGGAACTGTTGCGGACTCTAAAGACATAATTCACCACAATATGTGTTCATGTGCAGAATGATCTGCTTAGGCAGTTATAGTTGTGCTCTCAGGCTTTCTCATCAGGCACCTCTCTAGTCAGCCGCTGAAAGACCTCAATTTAGAGCTAGCATTTTCAGCTCTTGCTTTTTGTCACTGCCACTGGAGAATAAAAACGGCATGCCTGCTTGTGCGAGAAAAGAGAGAAATTGCCAGTCTCTTCATTCCTGCAATTCCTACAGAACTTAATTTAATATTGTAGTGGCTGGTGAAATATATCCTCAGCAATTCATCAGTCCCCATTGCCTTTCCCTTCATATTAAGCCAGCTGCATATGGATTCTAACCATGTCTCTAAGCTGGGCAACTCTTCCATTATTGCTCCCATTAACAGCGGGTTAAAACCATGATAAACGCCTCCAGTGCTTACATACCGTACATACCTCTTCTGATTTTTTCCGCGTTTAAAGTACTTGAACAAACTTGTGTTTTTGTCGACAGTCACACTTAGCGAGACACTGCCTGTTGACTAACTCGAACACTCGTGTGGGCGGGGCTGATTAAAGTCATTGACTGTGAATTTCACTCATTTTAACTTGTCAGGTACATAATAGGGAACTGTAGTGGACTCTAAAGACATAATTTACCACAATGTGTGTTTATGTACAGAATGATCTGTTTAGGCGGTATAGTTATGCACTCAGGCTTTCTAATCAGGCACCTCTCTAGGCAGCCGCTGAAGGACCTCAGTTTAGAGCTAGCGTTTTTAGCTGTTGCTTTTTGTCACTGCTGCTGGAGAATACATACATACCTCTTCTGATTTTTTTTCTGCGTTTAAAGTACTTGAACAAACTCATGTTTTTGTCGACAGTCATGCTTAGCAAGACACTGCCTGCTGACCGAGTCGAAAACTGATGTCGGCAGGGTGCTTCTAAACGCCGCGCGGATGACGGCCACGCACGTTGTTCGTGTGCATGCTTGCGGAAAGTCATTGCTTCATATATTTTTCTTAATAAAATCATATCGGCTAGGCGTGGCGGTATGATTTCTGGCGAGGTGGCCCGCCACGGAGAAATGTTACCAGAGGAAATCCTGAGATCACTTATTTGTGTGATCGTTTGACTTATATTTGTAATAGTATATCTTGCACTTTGGGGAATGGGAGTTGTTCAGTCACCATTATAATTGTTTTAGTTTATATGTGTAGTGTATCGTCTACAAACTCATGCAGTACTATAATAGGACATATTTGAGACCCATTCTAGGGCATCCTTTTATATTTTAGCAATATTATAAGTACAAAACACCAGACATTATTATACACAGCAGAATGAGCCATTTGGCTGCAACTGTTGCATCAGTATTTCATTACTTGGGAATTTTTGTGTCCTGTTTGGTCACAGTCGTCCTTTAGTCAAAGCATGCATATGTGTTCACATATGATATGCAGTTGATCTGACCATTCCGCTCCACAATCATGGCGGTATTATTATTAAGTTTTTAATTTTTAGATACTCATGCAGGAGGGGGGACTCGCGGTCCTGCAAAGAACAGTGGTACCACACGGGTGAAGCAGCAGTCGGGACTCCCGTCTACCACTGACCGGGCAGGCTGTGCATGCCTCCCCGTGAAGGATTGTGGTCCACTCGGTCGAACATCGGTGTTGGAGAAGCAGCAGCTGAACTAGCGGGTCGTAGTCCTTCACAGGGAGCCAAGCCCAGCCTGCTCGGCTAGCGGGAGTCTGCTGCTTCACCCGTGTGCCACCACTGTTCTTTGTGACACCACGGGTCCCTGTGGGTGCTTCTCCCCCTCCCCCAGTGCACCCATACACCTCGTGTTCTTCACATATGTTGAATTATCCTTTAGACCCATGCAATCATGGCAACTTTATGATGTAATTTTTTAAGCATTAAATCTTAAGTATTATCTTTTTCTAGTGAAATTTGTCACTTTACGCTTCCTTGTTTTGCTCACAAAGCGCTGTGGTCACAGATGTCGCGTATTATCCAATCAGTACAGAGTCAATCCAAAACCCTGCCCACACTTCTTGAAGCCAGAGCACGAGGCGAGAGCATGACTAAACTTTTATTGATAAAAATTACATATTTTGACTGAACAACGTCATACTTGGGGATGCACACCCTCCTTACCTCAGCAAAGCACTCATAAAATCTGAGGTCAGTCTGACGAACGGTTTGAGAGATATGTGAGGAACACACACACACACACACAGAGGTATGCTGCATTTATAGATCAATATCAAAAACAGTAATTAACTATTTATATGCTAAAGATAGAAAGACTGTATTATGCCAAGGGAAATTCAGATTCTCAGGAAAATTGCCACTTATCAATTAATCGTTAATCGGTCGATAAGGTGAATTAACTAATGATTAATGAATTAATCAATAACTTGCATCCTTATTTAATATGCATTTTTCCTGTTTTTGTTGGAAGATCGATGAGACTGTTGAGTGCTCCTTGAGTGTTTGTTGAAAGTTCATTGAGAGAGCACTTCAGTGATCATTGAGAGATTCTTTTGGACTGAATCAGAACTTTGAGGAGACTGTGGCAACCACGAAAATCACTGGAAGATCACTGAGAGGTCTTTGCAATCGCTGAGAGATCACTGAAAGATGGCTGTTTTTTCATTGCTCAGTGATTTCTCAACAATCTTAGCCCCTGTGTAAAGGGGGTAGAAGAGCACTATAAAACCTCTCAAATGCTCAGCAACCTCCTTGGTCACCCAAGAAATTCAATAATTCCTCAGCGATCTCTCCTTGTCTCTCAGCGATCTCTCCTGGTCTCTCAGCGATCTCGCCTGGATCTCCAGAAGATCTGTCTAGATCACCAAGAAAGTTGCTGAAAATTGATTTTTTGATCTCAAAACATTTTACACAAAAACAGCTTTTTTCAGGCATTAGCAGATCGTTGAGAGATCAGGCCAATTTTTGATCTCAATGGTCTTCTAACGATCCCCATGCTGTGTAAAGGGACCCTAACTATGTATCTCAAGTAAGGGTAAGCTACTTGGTTGATGACTGGGGGGGCAGTTGTGCGTGAGAGAGGAAGGAGTCTCTCTTCTCACTGCACTACAGTCTTGTCAGGATGATGGAGGTGTGGATCATGAAAAGCAAGTGCAGTGTTCAACTTTTTATTGCTATTTCACTTTGTTAAAAACCATTAAGTAGCTTTGTTAAAAGCAGCTGTGAAGCAGTGACTGTGTACTGTGACAGACTTTGAGTTATTTTGCAGTTAAAGTGTGAACTGAGATTAGCTGACGGCTACTTTAACAGCTAAGCTAACCGCTAAGTATTAGCCAAAGAAGTGTGAACTGTAACGCGAGCGAATGGTGAACGTTCTGTGTCCCGTGTGTATTCAGTTGCCCCCTCCAGCCAAGAGTCAGGAGGAGGAGCGTGGTGTGCATTAGGAGGATTGGGATGAAACCCACATTCTTTCATCTTTCTGGGGAGCGACTGCAGCGGAGGAGCAGTCCGAGTAGAGGTGCCACTGAGCGAACAGCTGTCATCTACTTGTGGTCCAGCACACACAAGCCTCGATCAGGCCTGCACAAGTGGGTTAACCCTGGGGTTGGTGGTAGACAAATATGCCAGCTTTTTTCTTTTTAATTTTACTGTTAATAAGTTGAGCCCATTATGGTGGCTTTAAGGTTGTTTGTGTCCTTAACGGTGGTTTGTCACGTTTGACCTAAATGACCACTAATTAAGAGGACATTGCATGTTGAATGGTATTCTTTGTTAAAGGATTATTCTTCCTTCATATTACAGAAACATAGAGTGATATGTTGTATGAAAACCCAGTCAAGTCAACTGGATTCAAGTATTTTTACTGTGAAATGTTCCAGAGTAAAAATACTTGTATCTACTTGACTTGATTTAGCTTTCATACAATATAGTTACCCACCTGGATGACAGAGAATCTCCATCAAAACACAGTGATTTGTTTGATTTTAGTAAAAGGTTTGTGTTTATTGAAAGTTTTATTCTGAGTAAATATTCTGAGTCAGTTGGGCACCGTAGATCTTTCGGGCAGAATGGGGTTACAGGAGCATCACATGCTTGAAATAGAATAATTTCTTATGAATTTTGAAAAGATGCCAGTATATGCCCAGTCCATCAATTTAGAGTATTGTATGCAGGGCTTGACATTAACTTTTTTGCTCATCAGCCACTGTGGCTAGTGATTTTCCAAAGTTACTAGCCACTCAGCCTTTTAGCTAGCCACAATTTTGTGGTTGGAAAATTATGTTTGATATGATCAAATTGGACTATGGCATGCTAAAATTTACTTGAACTAAATTTACAACCTTTTTCAATGTAAATCACCCTTATACATACATAAAAAATAGCAAGAGAAACACTGTCTAATTATTAATGAAGTGCAGTAAATACTGTAAAACAGTAGAGAAAAATATTTGCAATGTAAGAGTGAAGTGCAGGTAGATTCGGGCCTGTCCCACTTCTCATTTGTACCCCTTCACTTACCCCTATGAACTGGGACACCCCTTCATGGCTGCACAACATCACTAGTAGTTGCTGATGGATTTAATCTAAATGGACACTACTGGCTTTCACCAGAAAAAAGAAGAGGAAGAAAAAGAGAACTGATTAGAAAAAAAGCACAGTACTTATGGGAGTTGTAGTTTTGTAGTCTCACATTGCAATAGGTTTATTATTTTAGATGCTGTGTGAGAAAACTACAACCTGCCAAAGTGGCTAGTCAGTGTGGCTGTCTTACCAGCCACTGCTGAAAGCTACTAGCCACTGGCCGGTTGGTCGGTGTTAATGTCAAGCCCTGATTGTATGGAATCTCTATATTTGCCTTTTCCCTCTGCTTTTTTTGTGTTGTAATGCTAACAAAATAAATAAAACTGCACATTGTGGGACATTTATTAGTTGCAGCAATTTTTTGTTAGAAGTGATGTAAACACAATAAAAAAAGTCAACAGGAGCAAAATTGTGCTGGTTAGGGGTTGTGAATGTTGGTTTGATTTAATTTTTGATTAATTTCTGACCGCTTATTGTTTAGAGGAGAGTTAGTACTACTCTTGTAAGTTGGAAGATTGACAACCTTTGATGTTTCCTGCATGGATATGTGTGTTCTAATTCTGTACAAATTTAGTGTAGTTTGGTGTGAGTGAATAAATGCGGATGGTTGTGTGCAATATGATTTAACTGTGATGGAGCACATCTATAATCGGCATCACTGGGTGTATCCCACTGCCTTCAGGTACTGATGGGATTTTATGTGCCGAGGGAGATGAACAGATACTGTCAGATACTGTTAGAATCCATTTCAGTGATTAAAACAATCTGGTACATAGGGCTGTTGATAAGATCAGGAGTGAACAGACTGGCAGCAGATTGATGCTGATTCAGAGGGGGTCCTGAGATGTGTCTTCTTACTATAAAGCCTAATGGTATGAATACACTGAATCTGTCACTTCTGTGATTCTTAATTGTCATTCAGATGTGGTGGGTCCAGTAGCCCATACTTATAATTTGAATAAAGTAGGATTTTTTTAAAAAACATTGTGCTGTTGAGGTACGACATGTAAAATCCTTCATCTGCAGTGATGTGGTGCATGGAATGTTTAGACTGGTGATGTAAACATTCAGCAACAGATTGCTTTACTGCACCTCTTATTTCTCACCTTAAATGTTCTTGGGAAACATTTCCATGGTTCATTTTAAAGATATCAGAGAAAGTATACGCACAATCCACCATGTTATCTGGAATCTGAAATCTAGTAGTAGACCACCCTCAGCAGGACCAATGAGATTCTTCACCATAGGAAAGAGCTCTTTGACTAATGGTTTCCATTATATCAACCTTTTGCTGTCACTCCGTGCCCCAGGCCCACACTCTGTGAATCCTTTTGTCAAAAAACAGACCAATGGAGATATACAGTTGAAACCAGACGTTTACATACATTGCATAGAAAGACACATGATCTTTTTCAGGGTTTTCTCTGGTAACATTTCTCCGTGGCGCCCCCCCCCCCCCCGCCAGAAATTGTACCGCCACGCCAAGGCAATATGATTTTATGAAGAAAAATATATGAAGCAATGACTTTCCACAAGCGTGCACATGAACAACGCGCGTGGCCGTCATCCGCGTGGAGTTTAGAAGCGCCCCGGCCACGCGAGTTCTTGACTCAGTCAGCAGGCAGTGTCTTGCTAAGCGTGACTGTCGACAAAAACATGAGTTTGTTCAAGTACTTTAAATGCGGAAAAAAATCAGAAGAGGTATGTATGCAAGCACTGGAGGCGTTTATCATGGTTTTAACCCACTGTTAACTGAAGCAATAATGGAAGAGTCGCTTAGCTAAGAGCCATGGTTAGAATTCAAATGCAGCCGGCTTCATATGACGGGAAAGGCGGGGGACTGATGAATTGCTGAGGATATATTTCACCAGCCACTTCAATATTAAGTTATGTCCCTATTCTGTACCTGACAAGTTAAAATGAGCAAAATTCACAAAATCATTGACTTTAATCAGTCCCGCCCATGCGAGTTTTTGAGTTAGTCAGCAGGCAATGTCTCGCTAAGCGTGACTGTCGACAAAAACATGAGTTTGTTCAAGAACTTTAAACACGGAAAAAAATCAGAAGAGGTATGTATGTAAGCACTGGAGGCGTTTATCATGGTTTTAACCTGTTGTTAACGGGAGCAATAATGGAAGAGTCGCTTAGCTAAGAGACGTGGTTAGAATTCATATGCAGCCGGCTTAATATGAAGGGAAAGGCGGGGAACTGATGAATTGCTGAGGATATATTTTACCAGCCACTACAATATTAAGTTATGTTCTGTAGGAATTGCAGGAATAAAGAGACTGGCAATTTCTCTCTTTTCTCGCATGAGCAGGCGTGCCGTTCTTATTCACCAGCGGCAGTGATAAAAAGCAACAGCTGAAGACGCTAGCTCCATTTTCACTCTAAACTGAGGTCCTTCAGCGGCTGCCTAGAGAGGTGCCTGATGAGAAAGCCTGAGAGCACAACTATAACTGCCTAAGCAGATCATTCTGTACATGAACACATATTGTGGTGAATTATGTCTTTAGAGTCCTCTACAGTTCCCTATTATGTACCTGGCAGGTTAAGGTGACCGAAATTCACGAAGTCAGTGACTTTAATCCGTCATCAGCCTTCAGCTAAACTTGCCAACATCTGATTTCAAAATAAGGGAGGTTTTTCCTGCTGTCTGGGTGGTGAGATTTCTAAAAAAAAAAAACAAACCTATAAATATAAAGAAATATTATAACAGAAATAACGGCATCCTTGGTCATTTAAGTTAATTTATTTCATTAAATACAATTTTATTAATATTTTTTCTTTGTAATCAGAGTTGAATTATTGTTCTGTTCTGACTGCAAAATTATGGTCAAAAATGTAAATTTCTATAAGGAAAAAGTAAAAAAAATTACCACAGTCTGTTTCAAATTTATCTTAAAAAAAACAAAACAAAAAAACCCCAACTAATTTTATTTTAAAAACAGACAAAAATTAGTCATAAAATAATCCACAAATAAAGTTTCAAATGTACAAGAAAAGTCAATTTTACAAGAGGAAATTACAAATTTGGGGAACATGGTTTCAACTAGATAGATTTACAGAGAAACGTAGAAAACTATAAAACAATTGTTATAAATTTTGGGAGAAAAACCTCAAACCTTCAAGACTGAAGTCATTACTCAAGTTTTTAAGTGGGTGCGCTTTGTACCCTTAACTCAAGTAGAAATTTTTGGTTGTCTACTTTTAATTATTAATTTCAAAGCACTGCTTTTACATGAGTAGAATTTCTGGTTACTATACCCACATAAAATTTAAGTGTGCATGAGTACATTACTATTATGAATGTTTCTTTCCCTTCCCTACTCTCTCAATGGAAAATAGAAAAACACTAGAATAAAAATACAAAAAAATACACGTATTTTTGTCATTTATGTAAACCATGACAAAACTAGAAAAGCACTCAGAGAGCGCATACCTCTGCCAAGTCTCCTTCAGTCTGTCATGGGTCACCTTCAAAATGTAATGGGTTTGTGTGTAGGCCTAGAGCCACTTGTGGTGAAAATTGCATCAAAGTCTGTCCATTAGTTTTGGAGTATTGTGGCTGACACACTGTGAGAAGAGCCTTGGCTGAGGTATGCATTGCCAGATCATCACCAAAATGTAATGGGTTCCTCTCTAGGCCAAGAACCACCTCTGGTGAAAATTTCATCCAAATCCATCCCGTAGTTTTTGTGTAATCCTGCTGCACAAATACAGACAAAGCCCTTGGTGGAGGTATGCACTCTCAGATCATCACCAAAATCTAATCATCTGTTCCCCGTGCCATTACACACCTTTCCTGAAAATTTCGTCAACTCAAAAAGTTATGAACGGATTTTATGTTGGTAACAGACAAACAGGCAAACGGACAAACCCCGGTAAAAACATAACCTCCTTGGTGGAGGTAAAAATCCTGCAGGACAAAACATGACACTTGATATTTTCTAACCTGTTTGTATACCACCATAGACGGAGAGACAACCTGAATTAGACAGAGCTCAGAGAGGGCAAGATGAGACAGAAGAGAGGAGCCAAGGAGAGGAACGTGTTCAGGCAGAGGAAAGAGAGAAGGATAACACCACTAAAAAGTCTAAATACAGGATGTCTGGGTGGGACCCCAACTGGCCCAATATTCAAGCCTCGGTTGTACAATACTTCAAATGGTGAGCTCCATATGCAGCGTTACTGTGTAAAATTTTAAAAAGAAAGAAATAGTATAAAATTAACATATTTTAGTATGTTTACCCCCCCCCCCCCCCCGGGGGAAAAATATGTTGCCACCATGCCAAGGTCTTTTAGCCAGAGGAAACACTGTTTTTATCCTGACTGTCTGACAAACGTTTCCTGTTTTAAGTCAGTTATAATTACCAAAATAATCTCTATTTGCTAAAGGATTTTTATATTTGCTTAATTAATTTTGCTTAATTTTTGGAGAATTTTTATTACTTTCTTCAAAGTCAGAAGTTTACATACACTAATATCAGGATGAGAATTGTGGACCTCCACAAGTCTGGTTCATCCTTAGGTACAATTTCCAGATGCCTGAAGGTGCCACGTTCATCCATTCAACCAATTATACACAAGTATAAACATCATGGGAATGTCCAGCCATCATGCCGGTCAGGAAGGAGACGGGTTCTGTGATCCCAGAGATGAACAGGTTTTGGTGTGAAATGTGCGTATCAACCCGAGAACAAAAGCAAAAGACCTTGTGAAGATGCTGGCTGAAGCTGGTAAAAGAGTGTCATTATCTACAGAGAGTCCTGAACCAACATGGGCTGAAAGTAGGAGTGTGTCATATCGTATTGTTCATGATAATACTGGTATAAATTTTGATACCAGTGTAAAAATGAATATTGCGATATTTGGGTTCTGCTGCATGACAATGTCATACCGTTACACTGCCAACAGTGCCAGAAGGCAATCTCCGGCAGACAGGAAAGGATGACTCCTTTAGGCGAGCAGAATTTAAGGTGCAAAAATGATTTATTAACAGCTGAACAAAACCACACAGCACACGGGCTGAGAGCAAAAAGGGAGCCGGCTTGGGTCCTAACACTTACAAACAATAAAGATTAACGGGAGGGAAAGTTCTGTAGTATCACCACAAAGAGGAAAGAAAGGCAGGACTATAAATAGGGTCATGGGAATTAACTGAACAAAAGACAGCTGGGACTAATCAAAGGATAATTGATAACATACGGAGAGGAAACTATAGGTAGGGAAAAACAAACAGGAGCCATTCAAAATAAGAATGACATACGAACTAAAGACAGACAAGAAATGAAAACGGAACATAACTAAATAACCAAAGATTAAGGAACACAATGACAGTGATAATAATAAATCCAAAACCAACCAAAAGTGTGTACATGGCCAATGACCATGTCCAGAATATGACAGTGCCACCCCTCTTAAGGGGAGATTGCAGACACCCCTAGAAAACCAAAAGGGCCCCCCAATCTGGGCGCCGGAGGAGGAACAAAGGATTGGAGGGAATGAACCAACACAAAACAAAATGAAAACAGTTCATTGGGCGGTTGACCACCGTCCATGGACCACCACCCGGGAAAGCATGGCGTGTCAGGGGGCTGACCAGAGTCTATGGACCCCTAGACTGGACAGCACGGTGCGTCGGGGGGCCGACCAGAGTCCATGGGCCCCCAAATGGGAGAACAGTCTGTCAGGGCTTACTTGCTTACTACTTCTGCGGGGCGAGGGCTGGGTGGCCATCACCATGTGTAGAGCCAATCATTGCTGGGTTTGGGCCAGGTCCTCTACATCGTCAACAGCGACTCTGAGCTGTCGGAGGTCTATCTCCACCACATCAAACCATCTGGTGCGTGACTTGCCCCAAGGTTTTTTCCACCCTGATGCCCTGGGGTCGAACATGAAGATGGCTTTTGTCGGGTGTTCTGGTGGGAGGCGGAGGACGTGGCCAAACCAGCAGATACGCTGCTGTGTAATAAGGTGGGATGCTGCAGGCTGGTGTGCGAGGGCTCAGTCTGTCAGGGGGGTGACCAAAATCTGCGGCCCACCCAGTCAGGGAGCAGACACCCCATGAAGCGACGGCTGGAGAGCGTGGAGATCAGACAATGAAGACTGGCGAGCCCAGACGATGAAGGCTGGTGAGCTCAGACGGCGAAGGCTGGAGAGTGTCGAGCTCAGACGGCAAAGGCTGGAGAGCGAGGAACTCGGCGAAGGCTGGAGAGCGAGGAACTCAGATAGCAAAGGCTGGCGAGCAAGGAGCTCAGATGATGAAGGCTGGTGAGCGTGGAGCTCGGGAGCCTGGAAACCCATCCCCGATGTAGCCACCTTAGACAGGGAGGAAAAGACACAGGATGTTGTTGGGTCTACACAGGAACCAGCAGTGGAGCCCAGTGGAGGGAGAACAGAAGCAGATGGGAGCTGTAACTGGGTTCCCCCGTCAGAAGCAAGGCAAGACTTTTCAAGTATTGATATTACAAATACTAAAAAGAGAACTTGCCGTAACTCCCGCTCCACTGCTGGTGAGGACCCTGGTGATTCAGCTGGTACAGCGACGACAGCCTTAGGTGTCACTAGCGGAGCAGGTGTGACGACCTCAGGAGACGCTGGTGCAGCAGGTGTGACGACCTTAGGAGACACTGGCAGAGCAGACGTGACAACCTCAGGAGACGCTGGCAGGACAGGTGAGGAGGTCTCAAGCCGAACAGCGGTCACCGTGGAGGAGAGGAGCAGCAGCAGACAAGGGGCACGGAAGAGGAACCGGCAGGACAACCAGCGTGAAGCTTGGAAGCGAAGAAGCTGACAGGACAGCCGATGAGGAGGTAGAGGATAAGGAGGCTGCAGCTGGAACTCTCTGGAGTGGCGAAGGACCAGCTGTTGGAGGAGTGGAGCTGAATTCCCGCTCCACTGCTGCTGAGGTTGCTGCTGCCACAGGAGAACCAGGTGAATTGTTCCGTGTGGCAGCTGAGCTCACTTGGCGAGGAGCAGTCCAGAAGCAGCGAGGACCTGCACTGGAGAATGGTGAAGAGTGGAGACTGGACGGGGAGCGGCTGAGGAGTGGCCAGGCACTGGAACCAGGCATAGAGCGCCAGCTGGAGCTGATGAGAGGTAAAATGGAGGTACCTGAGCTGGAGGGTGGCGTGGAGAAGATGCTGGAGCTGGAGAATGGCGAGAAGCGGGAGGCGTCTGAGCCCGGGGATGCGTCATCGTTGGCACAGACAAGGGGGGAGAGCTTCTTTCAATTCTCATAATCATTCACCTCCCACCTTACCTTGTATGTACGAGCTATCAAAGTGACAATCAGTGTCTCCACTGCACCAGGGGGTTGACATGGGTACCAACCTGTGACTCTTGAGATCGTTTGAATTTTTATACCAAGAAAAATATTCCAGAACAACAGAATGTGCTACCATTGCTTGTTGCCATGGTGAACCTCATCAGATCTGAAACTCAGGTGTGTGTGTGTGTGTGTGTGTGTGTGTGTGTGTGTGTGTGTGTGTCTTAGCACATGCACCTCTGCGTTTATGCAGGTAAGAGAAAGACATAAGGGAGAGAAAGTGTGATTGAAATTTGGCAGAGTTTCTGTCAGAATCCCCTCATCATGATATTTGCTCTGCTGTCTGCCGGCTTCAGCGTGCCTGCACGTGTATGAGAGAGGGAGAACCACACAAGGCATCATGGATACACCAGCCTGCATGATAATAAGCTGCTTGAGGACTTTGCCTACCTGCTTGCTGTAACACACACGCACACACACACACAGCACGATAAAACAGCATAATCCTTTCCTTCCTTCTTCATATGCATTTCTTTTCCATCCCTCATTTCCTCCCGCCATGTGTTCTTTCTCTCTTCCCCCTCTTTCCCCCCCAGCTCTGCTCTTATCGTTTCTGTCTCGGAGCTTAGCCTTTTCATCTCTTCAGTCAAGCGTGGCATGGCGCACACATACACACAGGCACACACGCACGCTGCTGACAGGCACACACACACATGCATACATTTGTATACAGAGATTAATCCTCTTGGATGCACACACTGCTCGCTATGTGTGTACGTGTGTTCTCCCATCAGACTGGCCTACTCTATATTGGTTCTATCTGTGCCAACCCACCGGCCACGCACAGTCCACCTCTCCTTTATTCAGTAGTTATCTCTGCCTCTATTTAAATTTTCTGCAGTTGCATTTGTCTTGCTGTGTCTATATGGTGTGCATCTTATCAGTGTTTGGAAAAGAAGTCATGGTGACAGAAAAGGAGGAAAGAAGAGAGGAAGAGGTGAATGAGACTGAAATGTGGGAATGGGAAGTAAAAATGAAGGAGGGAGACGAGAGAGGTAGCCCGGAGGGAGGATAAAGCTGTGTGTGTGTGTGTGTGTGTGTGTGTGTGTGTGTGTGTGTGTGTGTGTGTGTGTGTCTGTGTTTGTGTGTCTAATGGCAGTGTTTGGATGTGAGGCCAAGTGTAAAGAAATTATTTTGACAAAGCTTGGGTATGCTTCAGTTCAGCAGTGGCCCAAGCCAGCACACGGCTGTAATGCTGATAAATGTGTTTTACTCAGTTAATGAGCACACCTCTAATTTAAACAACCCAATATAATACCTGGATTATTTGGTTCAGATTGGCTCTCAGCATTCATTGTTGCTTCGATTAATGAATGAACAACTCAGCGAACAGAATAAAACCTAAATTATATAACATAACATAACATATAAAGATATTTAAGTAAGGCTGGGCAATACATTAATGCTAAATCAAAATTTATGGATTTTCCTTTCCACTATATAAATACTGTAGCCTCCTGCTCCAACCCCTCCCCCACCCTGTCTGACACAAACCCACATGTTCTGAATCTTGGCGGTAGGTACCAGTGAGGCACTCATACCCACCAAAGAGTAACAAGATGGGCTTGCACTTTGTTTATTCAGCTTTAAGATGACAAGGGAACCTTTTATTTTATATATAAGTTGATTTTTATAAAAGTTATGTAGGCACTTTATTAAATGGAAATTTGTGGGTTCATCTTTGCTTGATGAAACCTTTATTTAAAACAAAGTTTGGTTTAGATAAAGTCAGGTTTGCACTTTGTTCTCAATAGGACATCGTGTTTATTTGAAATAAAATGAATGATTTTGAAATAATTCCTTGCCTTTTGTAGTTAAAAAAAAAAATACTAGAATTGAAGAGTTCTTTTGCAAAAACTGGTAAGTCCAGTTGGTTTAATATTGAGAAAAACAACATATTCATCTGTAGGTTTATAGGTGTTAATATTTCCAATTCAGCTTCTAATACATGGTCACATGAAATATGAGCATTTCAGACATAATAAAGCAATAAGTCGAACATCAACTCATAGTTACTTTTTGGCAATTTTTTTAGTACTTTTTTTCGCATAAGCAAATAAGTCCACAAGCCATTCTTTTGCAAAAACAGACAAGTTCCGAAAACCATGCTAGTTTGTCTGGAACATACTTGAATGTCTATAAGCATCAATGTAGTATGACTGACACACTGATTTAGGTATATCCACTCAGTAAAATGGTATAATATAGCTATAATAAAGCTATAATTCAAGATTCAAAGATTTTATTGTCAATACTACTATACGTACAGGACATACAGGAGAATTGAAATGGCGTTTCTCTCTTCATTGGTGTGCACAGTATAAAAAGAAAAAGAATAAGGCTGGAAAAAAGAAAACAACAACAGCAGTCTAATATACAATATGTACAGTTATGCAACCCATGGTGCAAATGGTGACAAGAAAGACCCAGACCTCCCATAGTGCAAAATTGAGATAAATGATTAATGATGATAAAACCCAGCAATCCTATATACAGACAACTGGAGACGTAATACCTGTAGTTGCAGTTCAATGTGGTAGTGGAGGTGCAGATAGTAACAGACTATCTGCATGTGATCAGTATTGCAGTGACAGACAGACAGCAGCAGATATGGCATTTGTGCAAATGGTTGCGGTTAATGTTAATGTGCAGAGACATACAGCAGCAAAGTAGCAAGAATTCTGATAATAGAAGATAATAGTAGCAAGAATTCTGAATATTGTTCACTGTTCCTACCTTGTTTGTGCCCTACTGTTGAACGCATCAGTGGTTCATCTGCTTCATCAAAATTATCCATATTTGACATAAAATGCAACAAAATTGTAAAAAAAACAAAACCCAACTGGCGGGGAAATCGCTTACAGCAAGCAGGTGCTGTGTTCGAAATGCTCACTCCTTCCCCATTTTTTTTTTTTTTTTTTGGCATCCTTCAGTCTCGGGAGACTATGGAGTTGCGCTCTGGATGGTTTTGATGCAGCGTTGGTGTCGGGTGTGACTGAAAAGTCCGATGCGGCAGTGGCAATCCTTGCCGCACTGGACACAGATGAAGTCCATTGCTGGTCGGTCTGCCTGGCCTTGGGGCTTTCTCCTCTGTCGCTTTGCCTCAACTTGCTGTGTAAGTGATTGTGCAGAAAGGCCTGTCCAGCTTTGAACAATCTGCCTCCAGGCCGTCCGGTCTGAGGCTACAGCTTCCCACGTGGTGAGGTCGACATCCATGGCCATCAAGTCCCTTTTGCAGACATCTTTGTAACGCAGTTGGGGTCTGCCTGACGGGCGTTTGCCCTGAGCTAGGACACTGTAGAGGAGATCCTTGGGGATCCTGCCATCATCCATGCGTATCACATGCCCCAGCCAGCACATGCGTCTCTGCTTCAGCAGCGTGTACACGCTGGGGATTCCAACTCTCTCCAGGATGCTGTTGTTTGTGACTTTGTGCTGCCAGGTGATGTGCAGGATGCGACAGAGACGGCGCATGTGAAATGCGTTGAGTTTCTTTACCTGTCGGGCTCGCAGGGTCCAGGACTTGCTGCCATACAGGAGGGTGCTGAGGACGCAAGCTCTGTAGACCTGGGTTTTGGTGTGCTCTGTCAGCTTGCCATTGGTCCAAGCTCTCTTTGTCAGTCTGGACATGGTCGTAGCTGCTTTGCCGATGCGCTTATTGAGCTCCGTGTTGAGAGAGAGGGAGTCATTGATGGTGGATCCCAGGTAGACAAAGTCATGGACAACATCCAGTTCATGATCGAAGATACTGATGCTGGGTGGAGAATCCACGCCTTGTCCCATGACCTGTGTTTTCTTCAGGCTGATGATGAGTCCGAAGTCGCGACAAGCCTCGCTGAAACGAGTCATGAGCTGCTGAAGGTCCTCGGCTGAGTGGGCGGTGATTGCTGCATCATCTGCAAAGAGGAAGTCATGCAGACATTTTAGCTGGACCTTGGACTTTGCTCTTAGTCTGGAGAGGTTGAAGAGCTTTCCATCCGATCTGGTTCTAAGGTAGATGCCCTCTTTGGCAGAACCAAAGGCATGTTTCAGCATGACGGAAAAGAAGATTCCGAACCGAGTCGGTGCGAGAACGCATCCCTGTTTCACTCCGCTTCTAATATCGAAGGTGGATGAAGTTGAGCCGTCAAAGACGACTGTGCCCTTCATGTCATCGTGAAATGATCAGATGATGCTGAGCAACTTGGGTGGACATCCGATCTTGGGGAGGATTTTGAAGAGGCCATCCCTACTGACAAGGTCGAAAGCCTTCGTCAGGTCAATGAAGGCTACGAAGAGTGGCTGCCTCTGTTCCCTGCATTTCTCCTGCAGCTGTCTGAGAGAGAACACCATGTCGATTGTAGACCTGTTGGCTTGGAACCCGCTCTGCGATTTGGGGTAGACTCTGTCAGCCAGAACTTGAAGCCTCTTGAGGATAACATGAGCGAACAGCTTCCCAATGATGCTGAGGAGAGAGATGCCACGGTAGTTATTGCAATCGCTCCTGTCACCTTTGTTCTTAGATAGTGTGATGATGTTGGCGTCCCTCATGTCCTGCGGCACGTCGCCTTCTCTCCAGCACAGACAGAGGATTTCATGCAACTCCGTGATCAGTGACCCTTTGCAGCACTTCAGGACCTCGACAGGGATGCCGTCCTTCCCAGGGGCTTTGCCGGTGGCAAGGGAGTCAAGGGCCTCGCTCAGTTCATCGATGGTCGGTTCTCCATCAAACTCCCCCAGTACAGGCATACACTCGATGGCATTCAGAGCATCGTCATTGACTCTGTTCTCCCTGGCATACAGCTCAGAGTAGTGCTCTACCCAGCGCTCCATCTGTTGTGCCCGATCCTGGATTACCTCCCCTGTAGCAGACTTTAAGGGAGCGATTTTCTTCTGTATAAGGCCAGCTTGATTCCATCGTACATCCCCTTGATGTTGCCCGTGTCTGCAGCCAGCTGTATCTGGGACCAGAGCTGAAGCCAGTAGTCGTTGGCGCATCGCCTGGCACGCTGCTGGACTTTGCTATGGGCTGCCCGGAGGACTTGCAGATTGTGTTCGCTGGGGTAGGCTTTATAAGCTACCAAGGCGTTCCGCTTCTCCACGATAACTGGGATCATTTCATCGAAATGACCCTCGAACCAGTCTGCTGACCTGCTGGTTTTCTTGCCAAAGGTGGTCATGGCAGCCTTGTGCATGGCATCTCTGAAGTGCTGCCACCTTTCTTGGGCACTAGCGCCGGAATGGCCTGGGAGAGATTCCTCAAGCACACATGCAAATTCCTCCACTTTCTCCTGGACGTGCGTCTTACTTGTATTGATGCGAGGCCTGCCTTCCTTTATCGTGCGGTGCACTTTCTTTGTTCACAGTTTGACCTTGCTACATACTAGGGAGTGATCTGTATCACAGTCAGCACTCTGGTAGCTTCGTGTGATCTGGATGCTGGGTAGACAGCTGCGTCTGGTGAGAATCAAATCAAGCTGGTGCCAGTGCTTGGATCTTGGATGTCTCCAGGAGGCTCTGTGTTGGGGCTTCGTATTAAAGAATGTATTTGTGATGCAGAGACCGTGATGGCAACAGAGTTCCAGTAGGCGTTGTCCATTTTTGTTCATCCTTCCTGTGCCGAACTGGCCCAAACAGGTAGGCCAAGAGTTGTAATCGGCACCAACTCTAGCGTTAAAGTCGCCGAGGATGAACAATGGCTCCTGTTTTGGGATTTTCTCTATGGCGGTACTGAGTACGTCGTAAAATTTGTCTTTAGCTTCCGCCATAGACATCAGTGTTGGTGCGTAGGCACTGATTAAACTGACAGTCCCCTCTGAGGAGTGAAGCTGAAGGGACAGAATGCGTTCGCTTCCCTCTGTGGGTGGAATAATGGATCCCAGGGGGGTGTTCCTAACCGCAAATCCAACTCTATGTTCCCTGGTCTCGTCAGGTGGTTTCCCCTGCCAGAAAAAGGAGAAGTCCCTCTCTCTCACAGATCCTGACCCTGCGAGCCCGGTCTCTTGGAGAGCGACGATGTCTATCTGCAGTCTGCTCAGTTCCATGTTGATGACTGCTGTCTTGCGAGCATCACTGATTTCCTGAAGATCGTCAGACAAACCTGGTGTCATTATTCTGACGTTCCATGTACCCATCTTTAGGGCGGGTGTTTTCTTCTTTCTGTTCTTATTGCTTGGTGCGAGGTTATCGAACCGCTTGTCAGTTTTCACCCTAGACCCCACGCACCCAGTGAGGTTAACGGTCCGTGGCGAGGCAGCACCTTATTGGCTGGGGGCTGCCCAGCTTAAGGCGGGCGGTAGCTGCCCAGTGGAGCACGATGGCCCCTCCCACCGTCGGAAGCAGCCTCTGACGTCGAGCTCTACGCCAATCGAGCGGAGACTTATAACCAGTAGACTGCTGCTTCCCGTGTTGTATCGACGCTGCGTAGCGAAGCTGGAGTGTCCTCTCCATTGCGCAAAGCCTGGGTAAGTTGATATGGAGGAGAAGCTGTTACCCATGCAGCAGGTCCCCCCTCTCCTTGTCGCTGAAATGATCCAATGGAAAGGCAAAAGCCAGTACACTTGGTTCCAGCGCCGTTGCAGGAACTGCCAGAGCGACGTTGTAGACAACAACGAACTGCCTTAGGAGCTCCGGCTCCGGACTTTTCCTCAGGGTTGACTCCCGAAGCCTTTCCCATGAGCAGGTATGCCGCAAGGCAGCGGAGGTTTGAAATCAGGGTTTTCCTTCCCCTAGGTGAGCTGCCTTCCCGGCTGCCGAGCCCCACCAACCCGAAGCAATCTGGTTTTAAGGTGCCAGAAACCCGCCTTCACCCCTTCTCCTGTCAGTAAAAGCAGTCCTGCGACAAGCACACCAGGAGCTGGACTTAGTTGTCAGAGGCTGTAGGAGACGCACGCCATATGGGAGCACTTTATAGATAGTGGGAGCTTATCCCCACTTCCACCCCCGGCTATGACAACCTTGGGACCAATAGTGTCCATATAGCCCATATAGTGTGCTATATAGTGAATGTGCAGCCAACGGAGCAGTGAGAGAAAAGCTTCACATCAGAACATAAACTACATTAAGGTATTTATATTTAATAATTCAACAAAAATGATTTTATTTAATACATATTTACTACAAATTTCATACAGGTATTCATTTTTTTTTACCACTGTTCTGTTGTACGTATAACCGTCTGTTACATTTTACCGTCTCACGTGATGACGTCATTAACCGTGCTACAAAAACAAGCCCAGTAGTGTCTGAAAGCTATTAATTTGATTGTTATATTGAGTTTACCGTATAGTTCACTATATCTAAATTCACTATATAGTGAGTAGGGAGGGAGTGAGAGAGTGAGTGAACATTTTGAACACAGCCAGGGAAATCAGTCAGACTGAGCAGACCGGGAATGCACCCAAGGTGAGTCACATGACCCAAATACCAAGCGCTGATTTGCCATGTGGAGTTATCTGCTTTTGTAAAAAAAAACGCTCCCAGCGTTTATCGGCTTTTGAAAAAAAAAAACAAAAAAAAAACATGAATTTGTAGTGTATATAACATAGGACATAGCGGATTTTGAGAAAAAAACAATTTGAATTTCTATAAGCAGGTAATGTTCACAGTTGTTTGATGTAAAGAGGGAAATTTTCTTGGAAGTGGCGTTTATCAGTTTTTGCAAACAAACTATTCATTTGGAAATTTAATGTGGCATGGAAACAATTTCAGTCATATCACTTAGCCCTGTATTTGAGCAACACTATGTGATTCAGTTTTACCTTTATTTCCACTGGCTCCTGTTGCGGTCCATTACAGCTGTGATCTGATTTCCTGTTTTTAACAGATGAGGGACCACGTCCACAAGGAAATGCCGTCGTAGTGTATTTAATAACTGTTGATTAAAAGCTGTTTAAGGGTCGTCGGGGTCAGGCCCACTATCCGTGCCCAGAGTTCGAACCAAACACTGTGAGGCAGCGTTCATTTTTTATGCTCCTCACATGCGGAACAAACTCTCAGAAATCAGGGCTGCTGCAGTAAAGCAACAGTACTAACCACTGCATCACTGTGTAGAGTTGTAGTAAGAATCTTTTTGTCTAATTTCATGTCTGTTTTCTTATTGGCTAAATCCAAGAAAGCAGAACAATAATAACCTAAACGTGTTTTAAAAATGTAAAATCTATTTTTTTGGGGGGGGGGGCGGGGGTTGTGTTCAAGAGCTTCATCCACTGTTTGACACTCATAAAGAGAGGGAGGAGGAACAGGAAAAAAACGATGAAAGCAGTGACAGAGCAAGCAACATGATTAGATGGTGGTAGACTCTTAGAAAGGAAGATGTACTGTCATGTGCAACCAGATCATTCTAAATGAGCCTCAAAAATGGTAGATATCTCTCTCTCTCTTTCTTGCTCTATGTATGTGTGCGTCTGTGGGTTGGGGTGGCTTTGCTGCTTTGATGGGCATGTAGGAAGACTGAGGAGCCTGTCTCCTCCTTTTATCATCACACACTTACTCTTCTCCCTCGTATTTCATTTCTGCTCCATTTGTTCTTCTTTGTCTAGCTCTTCCTCACTTCTTCCTGCTCTTATTGTCTGTGTTCTCCTCTTTTTTCTGCTTCCATTTTCTTTTCTCTCTTCCCCCATCATACCTGTCATCATTCATTCTCATCTCATTTCTTACCATCTCCTGTTGATTTCCTCTCCTGTTTTTTTTTTTTTTTTTGTGAATCCGAAGCACCAAAGTCACCAGACAGATGTGAGTAGTTTTTTTGTAACTTGTCGCTTTCCACATGCCCTTTTAGAAGTGTGCAAAATCTTTATCTTAAATCATGACATCTTGGGCTAGTTGCAAATGGTTGTGCGGTGATCGTCCAAAATGGTGGCCTCCACTTGCCAGATAGTGTCTTCATCAGTGGCGCACTGTGGTCGCCTGGGAAAGGGTGCTATTTCCACCAATGTCCAACCACACTTGAACTGTCAATGCCAGTGCTTTACTATGTCATACGATAGGGCATCCTCCGCACAAGTCTCCTTCATCTCATCAACATCTCCCGTGGCGTGCGGCCTCTCAAGTACAGGAAAATGATGACCGCTTTGCTTTCAACTGGCTGCATGATCACACCTTACTCCACCTTAGCACCTGTAAAAGAGAAATTCTTTGGAGTTCAGAGCTGCAAATTATCATGTAACCTATAGAGATATGTACGGTACTTTTATTAGTATTTTTCTGTACGCCACCCATGGTACGGTGCAGAGGCTTACCATGGTATGGACATGGACTATATTGAGTGATGGACAGAAAGTGGACAGAGTGATGGACAGAAAGTGTAACTGCCATATCACGCCACCTCCTTCTCCACTCTGTTCCCCCATCAAAACCCACACATACCGTATAGTAGACCCCAGCCCCTGACCTTTAGCCGGGGCCACAGCCGCCCTACTAATGACCTCAGGATTAGCAATTTTCAATGAGCGACTGCCTCAGCTTTAGGGGGGCAATTGTGGTGCAGGTGTAGTGTGACCGACTACTGATCGGAGGGTCATGGGTTTGATTCCTGCTTTGTCTGCAGTCGTGCATGTCGAAGTGTCCTTGAGCAAAACACTGAACCCCCAGTTGCTCCTGGTGGCCAGGCTAGTGCCTGTGTGTGTATGGCAGTGTGTGAATGTGTGCATGAATGGGTGGATAGCAGGATCTGTAAATCCCTTTGGTCATCCAGAGATGAGATAAAACGCTATATAAGTGAACGCCATTTACCATTTTTAGAAAACTGATTAAACTGTTAGCATGTGCTAACATTACCTGTTGGACAATAATCTCTCTTGGATGATAGTTGGTGTCAGCTGAGCTGTTTCACTTCTGCTGGTAACGTGTTAACTGCAGTAAGTTAGTGAATTACATGAGTAGCTTACTCTTTTTCATCTTCTCTATCATTATCATAGTAATATCAGCCCTCATTCCGAATATTGGTGCATCTTAGGAAATTAGAATACCATGATTTGTAATTTAATTTAAAAAGATAATCATAATTATTACAAATAAATTAAAACAGCTTAAATATTTCATTGTATGTGTAGTGAAGGGTCACATTTCTGCACTGTAACTTAAAGCATTTGTAAACTGATATTTTGGACTGGATGAAGTTATTTTGCTATTAAGTACTGACAAACTTATTTTCAACATTCGTATTAATATTGGCACAAAATTTCACATTCAGTGCATCCCTTGAAAATTATTTCATTTTTTGACCTACGCAGTATCAGCGACTTCTTCCAGATCACCCTGTGAGTAGATTCAAAGATTCAATCTTCAAAGATTCAAAGATTTTATTTGTCAGTACTACTATACATACAGGACATACGGGAGAATTGAAATGGAATTTCTCTCTCTCTTCAGTGGTGTGCACAATATAAAAAAAAGAAAAAGGAATAAGGCTGGAAAAACAACAACAGCAGTCTTTGTATAGTAATGCTACCCATAGTGCAAATGGCGACAAAAGATAGACCCAGACCTCCCATAGTGCAAATAAAGCTAAACAATGAGACCCAGCAATGTTGTATACAGAAAAGTAGAGCAGTAATACTCGTAATACCAAGTTTGATGCGGTAGTGTAGGTGCAGACAGTGACAGATAGGACTACACATGATCAATATTGCAATGACAGACAGCAGCAGATATGACATTTGTGCAAACGGTTGCAGTAAAGTGCAGAGACATATAGCAGAAAATGCATCACTGTTGGTATACCAGTCTTTCTGTGCCAACAGCTGAGTTAGTTATTGTGTGGGTGAGTGTGTTACGGTCTGGGGGGGAGTGGACAGAGTTCAGAGTCCTGAAGGCCTGATGAACAAAGTTGTTTAGCAGTCTTGTGGAGCGTGCCCGGAGGATTCGGTACCTTTTCCTCGAGGGCAGGGGGCTGAAGAGGGAGTGTGAGGGGTGGGAGGTGTCGCCTGCGATGTTGATGGCTCTGCAGGTGAGGCGAGTGGGGTAGATGACCGAGAGGGTGGGCAGAGGGGCACCGATGATCTTGCTGGCTGCTCTCACTGTGTGTTGTAGTGTCTTCCGGCAGGAGGTGGTGCAGCTTCCATACCACACCATGATGCAGCTGGTGAGGATGCTCTCAGTGGTGCCCCGGTAGAATAAGCACATGATGGGGGGTGGGACTCGTGCTTTGCTCAGTTTGCGGAGGAAATGGAGGTGAGTTTGAGCCTTCTTGGCCAATGATGTGGTGTTGTTGGACCAGGTGAGGTCTTCAGAGATGTGCACCACCAGGAACTTGGTGCTGCTCACCCTCTCCACAGCTGCTCCATCGGTGATCAGAGGCGGATGCTGTGTGTGTCCCCTCCTGAAGTCGACCACAATCTCCTTGGTTTTTCCTACGTTCAGGAAGAGATTAATGTCTTTACACCACTGGACCAGTTGGCTCACCTCATTTCTGTAGTTGGCCTCCTCGTTGGTGATGAGGCCCACCATTGTCATGTCATCCGCAAACTTGATGATGTGGTTGGTGTTGTAGGCTGGTACGCAGTCATGGGTCAGCAAGGTGAAGAGCAGCGGGATGAGCACGCACCCTTGTGGGACCCCTGTGCTCAGTGTGATGGTGTTGGATGTGTTGCTGCCAACTCGCACATTCTGTAGCCTCCCTGTGAGAAAGTCCAGCACCCAGTTACAGAGAGAGGTTTTGAGACCCAAGTGTCTGAGTTTTTGTGTTAGGTGCTGGGGGATGATTGTGTTACATGCTGAACTGAAGTCCAAGAACAGCATTCACACGTAGGAGTTCTTTGAGTTCAGGTGGATGAGGGCTGGATGGAGAGCAGCTGCGATGTCACCTCTTGCATACCAGACAGATTAATACCACCAACACCTATCTAACTTCCTTATGAGGACTTTGGGGCCCTTCTAAAAGCATATTACTCAGCTTTCATTATTTTCAATTTAAAATATTGATGTGGGTTTTATTAGTTTATTGTAAACCTGGAAGTTCCACAGGTTTGGAAGAGGATAAGATAAGATAAGCCTTTATTAGTCCCACAGTGGGGAAATTTACATTGGGTTAGGGGAGGGAGAGTTTGGGTATTTTCAGCAGATTATGCTTCTTATCCTCCACAATCTCACAGCATGTGGTTTTTGTTGAACACTAGATGTTTTTGACCAGGTGTAATTCCTGGTGGTAAAGTTACTCTGTATGGTAATGTTCTGTTACATGACAGTCTTGGTTTCAGTGAGGAGGAAGGTGAGCAGTGGAGGATGTGATGTGATTTGGGGGAAAATATGTCCAGATTAACCAGGAGGAAAATAGGTGAGGAGATGAAGAGATGATGGCGAGGAGTTGGATAGGAGTGAGAGTCATTCTCTTTCTCATGTAGGAGGGCAAGACAAATGGGGGAAGGATTAAAGTGGTTTTGTGCAGCAAAGCAAACTGAGCATTAAATCCACTCAGGAGGAGAAACTGTCACTGTTATTGCAATACATTTGCAGCTCAGTGTGAAGTGCTTCACACACATCAGAAAATCAAATAAGATGAAAACATTCAGTAGATTACAACACTGTATCCAATAGGGATGTTGTTCCAAGAGGAAAAAGTGTTTGTTTATAGCGGCACAACATTATCATCCCTGTGTTGATCTGAGGAATGGACTGCACAGAGTTCATGTAGATAAAGCATGCCTTCACCCTGAGTACAGCTCTTAGAGAAGAATGTTAGTGTTGAAAATGTCCAACTTGTATATTTGTCAGAACCCTGTTACTTTTGAGACAAACCGAACCAATGAAATTAAGTGGAGCTTTGAGGGGCCAGGGACACTAACCCCTGGCAAAAAATGATGGAAACACCACTTATGGAGGATGTTCATTCAACTGTTTTTAGTAGAAAAACAAATCACAGTAAGGACGCAAAACTATCTGTATTTAACAGCTGAACATTGTGGTGTTGATGATATTTTCCATTTAGTATGTGACTGAGTTTTGTTTTCTGAAGCTATTGCCTTGTAATGTCTTGCCTCCTGTTGCTGCCTTGTTGCTAGGTTGCCCATGTGAATTGGTTCTCAATTGATTTACATGGATAAATAAAGGAAAATAAATAAATGCTAAATATTAAAGTGACTTTAAAACGTGTGTTTGTTGTGACATTGCTGGTCTGAATGGTTAACTGGATGGAAAATAAAGGCACCATAGGTGCTGATGCCTTGGTGCCTGTGGAATGGTGGCATGGTATAGCTCTTGGAGATCTTTCAATGAAAGCCAAATTTATCCACCACGAAGGGAGAGATGGCTGAGGGGCAGGTGAGGGATCGCTGAGTGTTTGATGAAAGACCAACAGAGGTCATTGAAAGATCTCGGCGAGATAATTGGGAGATCATTGGGAAATTGATGAGATCATTGAATGCTCCTTGGGAGATTGTTGAGAGATCGCTTTGCTTTGGTGATTGTTGACTGTTTTTGACTGAATCAAAACCTTGGTGACTGTGGAGATCGCTGAAGATCATTGAGAGATTTTGGCAATTGCTGAGCGATCACTGAAAGATCATAAGACATCTGGCCATTTTTCAATCTCTCAACAATCTCTCAACATTCTCCACCTCTGTGTAAAGGGGTTTAACAGTTGATCCCTGCTGCATGCAGGATCTCCAGAAGTCGACAGCAACAGAAGGTGAGGCCTCATGATTTTGAGTTCCACAATGCCCTGCTTGTTTCAGAAGGTCTTCACAGTTGAGACAAAGAAAAAAACTCGAGGTGAACAGCATCTGCCATAACCAGCTGCCACTCAGGGCTGTGCTTCTGATTAAAGTTTTCATAAAATGGAAGAGCTGTCCAGACAGGCTGGAGTTTGTCCAACTCACACAAACATACTGATGACAATTAAAAAGGAAAAAGAAGGTAACTCACCAGGTTACTACTGACTCTCCACTCTCAAAACTATGTGCTGTTGTACAAAGAGCTGAGCAGACATTTGTTGGAGGAGCAGAGCTCAAAATTCACACTTTCTCATCCAGATTTCTCCCTTTAGGTGGTTGGAGGTGGAAATGTCAGTTTTCTGTACATCAGCTAGAGATGATCCAAACTCCCTTTTACTATGTGCATGAAGGAGGAAGGTTGTATGTGTGTGTGGGAGATTGCTTTTGCCCTTTGTGGGTTTTAACAGATAAGCAGACCACACATGGTATATACAGTAATTAGTTCTAAAGAAAGCGTAAGGATATAATAGAGAAGAAGACAGGGCAGCAGTGAAGACCAAGAGAGGGGAAAAAAGAAGTGCCAGAGATTCAAAGGGAGGTAATGATCAGTAGAGACAGAGACAGATTGGAGAAAATGGGGTGGAGTGAGGGAGGCTGGGATTGACGGGTGAGAAGAAATGAGACGTGGCAGTGTGAGAGGCAGACAGATAAAAACTGAGAAGGTAGAGAAGTTGATGGACAGGCAGGAACTGTGCTTCCCTTACACTGACCCTTCTCTTTGAAGTGCTATGATAGCACCTGCACATGCCTCCCACAGCTAATTGCAACTTCTACGGTATATGCTGTACTGTAGGTGGTGCGTTTCCATTCTCCATAGTGGATGTAGCCACAGTCTAACTGGTCATCCCCCGCCACCACCTTTTCCAGTCCCCTATGGCAGTCTTAAGAGCCCAGTAAAGTGACTTTATTTCAAGATTTGCATAATAATGTCTGTTTTTCATGTGTTCCTCATCCACAGCTTCTTCCCAAATGACTGTTAATTATATCTTCTCTTTATTTACTTCTAATTTATGAGCATGTTTGCATTTATTGATTAGAAGGTAAAGAGAGACAAGAAATGGGGTGAAGAGCAGAGGGGAGACACTCAGAAAAGATTGCTTTCATGTTATGCTAACCCTAATTGCACCATCTAGACCAGAGGTGTCCAATTATGTGCCATGGAAGGCCAAGATCCTGCAGGCTTTACCTCCAACCAGCGTCATCAACAGCAGATTCCACTGAATTTCTTCCCACTGATTGCTGATAAGCAAAACACCTGCTGAAGAGACTGGGTAGAAGAGAAAACCTGCAGGGTCTTGGCCCTCCATGGCACATGATTGGACACCCCTGATCTAGACACACTGCTGAGATTTGGACTGGATATGTAAGACTGGTCTAAGGGTTGTGCTTGTAATTTATACGGAAAAGCTTGCTTAATGTCCCAGATCAGCCAGATCTGGCACTCCACCTTCTTGCTTGGTGCTCATCATAAATTGAATGGGGAACGGAAACTTTGGTTACCCAGTCACAGGGGAAAGCCCAACACCAGTGTACTCCTCGTGCCGGTCCCAAGTAAAATGCGTGAAAAACCCCTTTGCCAAATCAATACGCAGACCCATGATCTGCTGTGGTGACGTTGAATAGAGAGCAGCTGAAAGTTGTGTGTGTGTATAACTCAGTTTAGAAATCATTGTGCAGTACATTTAAGGAAAATATTGCAAAACATGAAACTGGTTATTTTTAGTACAATTGTTTTGTAAACAGCCGCATTTGTAAAGTAAAAAATTTTGAGTGGAACCTAACAAATAAAATAAAATAAACAATAGAATACTGCTACAAATAAGTTTTCCAGTAAATAAAAGGTTCTAAAAATTGTTAGATGAATTTGAGCAGCATCTGCAGTGATGTGGACATTGTACCGGTCTGTCATGGTGAAGAGGGAGCTGAGCCCTAAAGAGTCCATGAGCCAAACACTATATTGGGACCAAAATGGTGCCCGCATTTGTTTGGTGCCATTGGAAAGCCAGTGACCTAAGTGATATGAGAATGGGTGATAGCAAGTAAAACTGAGTAGCTTAAGAATTTTATTGCATTATATATTTATAAGAATGGTGTCAAAGTCATTTTGGTTTATGTATGTATTTGCTTCTATAGAGGTCAATAGTGGTGCTATATATATATAAGGTAGGAAAATGTGTGGAAAGGCAAGGCAAGCATGACTAAATAATATGTACTATGCACGTACTTACCATCCATTGGATGTTTAGGTTTCATGTGAGGCTATGCTTCTTATTACCTGTGCGAGGAGGTAATGTTTTTACCGGTGTTGGTTGGTTTGTGTCATGTGCGCCTCTACGCGGCGCACAGAGATGGAGACAAACCCACACGCTGGATGATATTTTGCAACATTTATTGTGACAAGAAACTAAAGTCCAAAAGTGCAAAACTCAAAATGCAAACACAAAAAAACTTACAGGAAGAAGCGCTCCTGAGCAGTCTGCTCAGGAGGAGATGAGGCAGACGGGTAAAGGATTGATGTCCCGAGGAACACTCAATGGAAGGACATTGATTCAAACACATACAAAGTAGTGGCAATAATAACCAGAACTGACAGTGCTTAAATAGTGAGTGGGGTGATGACAAGACAAGTGATCACAGGTGTGTGGGTCAATCCGAGCAGGAGAAGTAAACAATTAATAACTGGAATGACCTGATGATAATGAGAGGGGAGTAGTTGGACTGGCAGTATGATAGGCAACGCCCCCGCAAAGTGCAGACCTGGAATGCTGCCTATCAGCTGTCAGCCCAAAGAACCAATATCAGAAATAAACAAACTCAGAAACCGACTAGAAATAAATTAAAAATAAAAGACATGGCAAAAACAAACTGAACAAAAACAGGGAAAATGGAAGGCAGTATAGAAACTCACAAGACAAAACAATACGTCAGATAAATATGAATACAGAGGAAAGTCATTAAGCTGAGTTTGGGGGAAAATTCAAACTCAGTTCATGACAGAGCCCCCCTCCCCAAGGGGTGGCTACCAGACACCCCAGGGTAACATCAACAGAAAAAGAAAAACCTGCCCCTTTCCCCAGCAGGAACTACAACGATCTACCCAGGGTGGGTGGTGGGGGGAACAGGCTAGGAGGGAATAAAACAACCCCGCTCAGGGCCCACACCAGCAGACAAAGAATTAAGGCCCCCGGCCCATGGAGCTCTAAAGTTCTGGGGGCCGACCAGAGTCCCAGGCCCAACAGATGGCAGAATGAGATCAGCCAGGTGGCTTACCGAAGTCCCAGGCCAGGCGGACGGCCAGGTGGAATGAGTCGGGTGGCCTGCCGGGGAAAATTGGGCACCCAACCCAGCAGCTCAGTCCATTGGGCAGCCAGCCTGAGTTTTTTTTATCCACCAGCCCAGGAGAGGCAGCCCAGGAGGTGGCTCCTCCACAGGGAGACCTGATGATGGAGGAGTGAGCCGAGGAAGGGGCATCATGACATCGTCAGGCTGAAGAGGAAGGGGTACCATGATGGCAACTGGCAGGGAAGGAGAGGGGACCATGACTGCGTTTGGCAGGGAATGAGAGGGGACCACGATGCCTTTGGTGGTCTCGAGTTGAGGTTGAGTAGCACCCACGGTGGCTCAGGGCTGGAACTTTGTTGCACCCGCGGTGGCTCTGGGCTGGAGCATTGCAGCACCCTCGGTGGCTCCGGGCTGGGCCAACATTGCACCCCCGGTGGGTCCTGGATGGGCCAACGTTGCACCCATGGTGGGCTCCGGCTGGGCCAATGCTGCACCCTCGTTGGGCCCCGGGCTGGGGGGTAGCGCCCAAGGCGGGCCCAAACTGGAGCACAGCACCCACGTCGGGTTAATGCTGGGGTGTGACACCCACGAGGATCCTCCACTGGGACGCAGCACCCATGGTGAGTCGGACCGAGGCGGGACCCAGACGATAGCCTTGGGCAAAGGAGGCACTGCACCCACGGAGGACCCAGCCTGGGTCGGAGCTGCACCCATGGAGGTCCCGGGCTGGGACGAAACACCCACAACCTCTTCTGTGGAAGCTGGACCCCCGGCTGTCTCGGGCAGAGAGCCTTGACCCGCGGAGACCTCAGGAGTGACTGGTATGTCTCCGGTGACCCTAGGAATAAGCTCAGAGACAGAGAGAGAGGAGGGATCAGGGTCACCGGCAGTGGCAGAGCCCGGCGAGGTGAGCTCAGATGCAGTGGGCGGCTGCACCTGGCTCTCCTCACCAAGAGTCAGGCAAGATTGCTCTAAAACTGAAAATAGGAAGACAAAAGAGAGCACTTGCCTGAGCTCAAGCTCCACCACCGTCCAGGACTCCAACGATCCAGGCGAAGATGGTGGTTCGAGCTTGGCCTCAGACTCTGCTGTGGCAGCCTCCACAGCAGGCATGATGGTTGTAGTAGTCCTTTTTGCACCAGCTGCCGTGACCCATGCTGGTGACTGCTCTGGCGTGGAAGCTGGGGGTAGGCTCTGTGTCGGCTCAGGAGTATGGTCCTCCAGGGCTATTGGCTCCTCCACCGTCTGACGGCACTGTTCTGGGACTGACGGACTCTCAGGGAAAGAAAGAGGAGACACGGAAAGGATAGGAGAGAATTTAACAGTTGCAGCTGTAATAGAGAGCTCAGAGGACTGCTTAACCTGAGCCTCTCTCCCGGGAGACAGACAAGGCCTATCATAACAAAATGGAATAAAATGAAAAAGCACTTGGCTGTCATCCCGGATTTTGATGTTAACAGCTGCAGGTGACAGGCAGTCATCCCTCCCTGTGTCAGCGGTAATCCTGGCCCCCTTAATGGTTTGTGGAGGAGTCTGACGACACGGAAGTGGGTGTAACTGGAGAAACCCTGGAGGACCTCTCGGCAGCAGGAGGACACGTCATGGTGACGGGAGTTGCGGCAACAGCGGAGAGGGTGCAGACTGGTGGGACAGCCGGCGAAGGAAACGAGAGAAGAGGCTCTGCCACGGGAATTGTCGAGCATGATGTCTGGGGAATGGCTGCCAATGAAGAGAGGGGCTTCCTCCGATGGTACGATGAGAGATGACGCAGTTTCACAGGTGCTGGAGCTGGCGGTGAGCATGCGTCAGAGCCACCTCCCTCGGCCCCCCACCCATACTCGGAAGGGAATAAATGGAGGAGAGGATATTTGTTTCCTTCGGATGATTCCATAAGTTGGGAAATGCCTGCATCACTCGCGCGGCGCCGTCCCGGCTCTCCTGGACCGTCTTGGGAGAACAGGAGGCTCATGTCTGTCACCATATGCTTTCCAGGAGACAAACTGCCCGCTGCTCCACTTCGTCCAGATTGGACATAGTGAGCTCCAGACCAGGTAGGTGAAAAAGGGAAAAAATAAAATGTGCAAAAAATCACAGCTGGGTTCTGTTCTGGCCACTACTTACTGTCATGTGCGCCTCTACGCGGTGCAGAGAGATAGAGACGAACCAACACGCTGGATGATATTTTGCAACATTTATTTTGGCAGTATGACAGGCAACGCCCCCACAAAGTGCAGACCTAGAATACTGCCTATCAGCTGCCAGCCCAAAGAACCAATATTAGAAATAAACAAACTCAGAAACTGACTAGAAATAAATTACAAATAAAAGAGATGGCAAAAAAAAAACTGAACAAAAACAGGGAAAACGGAAGGCAGTATGGCAACTCACAAGACAAAACAATACATCAGATAAATATGAATAGAGAGGAAAGTCATGAAGCTGAGTTTGGGAGAAAAATCCAAACTCAGTTCATGGCAGTTTGTTGGTTTGTCTGATAGCAACATAACTCAAAAGTTCTGAATGGATTTAGATGAAATTTTCAGGAAAGGTGTGTAATGGCACAGGAAACAGATAATTATAGTTTGGTGGTGATCAGGATCATGATCTGCATGCAGGAATTTTTATCGGGGGAAATTAATAATAATATTGAACTTCCCATTTAAGACGTGTCCACGGAGTTACAGTCACCTCTGCACCCATACACAGTATGTGATGGTTGACATTATTTTATCTGAAGATGCCAAAAAAAAAAGCAAGCAAACTGTGTGGTTTTTGAACGGATTTTGATTTTCAGGAAAGGTGTGTAATGGCACGAGGAACAGAGTACTGGTGTTCTGCCATTTTACCATACTTTATCAGAATACCATACCCCTATGCGAAACCCATAGATCGGTTTCACATACTTCGTCAGAATCAGTTGCACTGCAAATATGCCACTAACATTACATAATTGCTTACCTTTCATCAGCTGGGGCACGGTATGCTATTGTCTACTTTGTCAGCTGTATTAAGTAATGTTTAACAGCAGGAAATATATATGTATAAATAGACACACTGAAACCGCACCACATTCTTGGATCAGCCAATCATGGTGCAGCGCCGTCAGCTGTATCATACTGTATGTTGAAATTATGAGCGGAAGCATATTTCTTGTTACTACGCATGCACGCGCATGCGTAGTAACCCAGGGTATGGCCATTCTGATAAGTATGGTAAAATGGCAGAACACTGGCAGACAAGCTAAGGATGTCTTGTGAGGCACGTTACCCACACGGTATGTAAACACACAGAACTGGACAATGTTTCATTTTTATTACCTCCACCTAGAGGAGGAGGTAATGTTTTTGCCGGTGTTATGCCAAAAAGTACACTGTAATTGTCCATTGTTGATGTATAGAATATATATTTATACAGTATCTACATGTATATATCCAGTAAATCTATCAGTCCCTCCAGGATTTCACTGGATTTTTTTATAATTGTTGTGGCCCAAAAAGCCTGAATTCGCGGGAGCTTTTTTTAAAAGTTGCGATAAAAGTTGCGATGTTTGGAGAGGTTTTTTTGCACTAAAAGTTGTGGGAAAAATTACAAACTTTAAAACAGATGGTTTTTCCAGCTTACTACAGTGATATTCGATATAACAATACAAGAAAAGCACATGATTGTCAAACATTTCCTATTACAGTGATTTGTAAATTAAGCAGAAACTTCTGCTATACAGAAAAAGTCTTTTGTGCAACAGCCAATACAGACTTTAACACAATATCCATTACAACAGCTAAATTGCATTGAATGCATGTTAAAGAGTAGAGATACGGAAATTATTTGCAGCGTCTTCATTTGAAAACTCCCTACGGTCCCCAACCACTCGGTACCGAGCAGAGCGGAAAAAATAATGTCTTCTGTTAGTCTGTGTTGTTTATTGGAGTCTGTGTTTTTCTGGGAAAAAAAATGCAGACAATATTCCTATGCCTAACTCCTACCTGTCTGTCTATCTACTGTGCGTCTTCACACACACACACACACACACACACACACACACACACACACACACACACACACACACACAATGCATTTGATTGGTTAGACTGAGCGTTTCAGCACCACTCGGCTGAAATTTGATTGGTGAAATTGGCAGAAGTTGACGAGGATTGGCCAAAATTACGGGAAGGTTGCAGTGATTGGATAAAGTTGCAAGGTCACGCAATAGTTGCGCTGACTGGCTGATTTCGCGTGAATTGATGCGATCGCAACATCGCGAAATCCTGGAGGAACTGATCTATGTATTTTTCCATGTAACCTTGTGACTGCATTATTTTAATCGCTTTTAATCCTACATCAAGTTTGTTTCCGGTTCAACATGCATCATAACTGTTAAATATAGCTTATTATACCTAGCTTAGTACTGTTTACCTGTTGAAATATATATTTTACAGCTAATATAACCCTGTAACTACAGTATGGCACCTGGCGATCAATTTTTGGCAGCTGATCACTTTTTGCCACGACACTGGCATGTCATGACTGTCAAAAGGGGAAGCTCACGTGCAAAGCAACTACACCAGAGAAGACACTTAGACACCAAATTGCAAACGTTAAACAAAACTTTATTGAGTAGCTGGCAAAATAAGGAAAAGCGGCGCACACAGGAAGACACACAGCCTGTGGAAAGGAAGAGACGAGAGCTGGTTAGAGGAGAGAATAATACAGGGGAGAATGTGACTGAACAGGGTTATTCTTACGCATACGAACAGAAAGCCTGGCAGAGGAACTCAGCATGGGGGAGATGAGCCAGCAGGACTGAGCTGGCCGGGAACGTGGAGAGGTTGGAGCAGGGTGGAGTCTGACCGGGTGGAAGACACAGTCCGGAGAGATGATGATGAAGCGGCAGGGGAGTGCACAGCAATCCCAGAGATGTACCGCAGAGATGGCAGCAACCCAACGAGCCAATGCTGAAGTGTTCACAAGCAGGTTCTTTAAGTTCTGGCAGTGAAGAGGCAGCAGGTGCGTCCACTCAGGCAGGTGTAATGATGATGAGCGGAGCCAGGAGCTGAATGAAGAGCCTCCCACAGAAAGGGAGGGGGAGTTTGCTCACCCAATCATCACAGTGCCCCCCCCTCCCAGGGGGCGCCTCTTGGCGACTAACCAAGCTTATTGGGATGGGCCTGGTGAAAGGCATGGACCATCCCTTTGTCATGGAAGTTGGAACCAGGAATCCATGACCTTTCTTCTGGCCTGTAGCCTTTTCAGTGGACCAGGTATTGCAAGCCCCAGCCCTGACGGCGAACTTCCAGAATCCTCTGTACGGTGTAGGTGGTCTGGTCATTGAGGATCTGGGGGGGGGGGGGCAGAGAGGACTGGCAGAGAGGGGCTTGATCTTGGAGATATGGAATGTGGGGTGGATTCGGAGTGTTAGCGGTAGTTTCAGATGGACCGTCACATTGTTAATGATCCTGGAGATGGGAAAGGGACCAAGGAAGTGGGTTGACAGCTTCCTGGACTCTGGGTTCAGAGGAACCTGCTCCGCCGACAACCAAACCTCTTGAAAGACCACATATTTGGGCGCCGGGACCCGTTTGCGTTTGCCAAACGCACGTGCCGGTGTGCTGGCGATTCCGTTCAGCCAATCAGAAAAGGGCCTCCCAGGTGGACCTCCATAACCGGTGGCAGCAGCGAGCAGCTGGGGTGGAGGGGGGTATAGCCCTTCGAGGTCTTGAACGGCGTCAACCCGGTGGCGGAGGAGATGGCCGAATTATGGGCATACTACACCCAAGTCAGATGGGAGCTCCAGGTGGTGGGGTTGCAGGAAGCCACACATCTGAGGGCAGCCTCCAGGGATTGGTTAGCCTGCTCAGCCTGCCCGTTACTCTGGGGGTGATAGCCGGAGGTGAGACTGACTGCAGTGCTGAGGGAATGACAGAAGGATTTCCTAACTTGTGAGGTGAATTGGGAACCCCAGTCAGACATAATGTCCAAGCGAATACCATGAAGGCGGATGACATGAATGGTGAGCACGTTGGCAGTCTCGGTGGCAGAGGGCAGCTTGGGAAGGGGCACCAGATGAATAGCCTTTGAAAAACGATCAACTATGGTGAGAATGACTGTGTTGCCCTGAGAAGGAGGGAGTCCTGTAATAAAGTCCATGGCTATACGAGACCAGGGGTGACTGAAAACTGGCAGGGGATGCAGAAGACTGGCAGGTGGAGATGAGTCAAATTTATTAGTGGCACACACCTGGCAGGCTTGAACATAAGTCCCGCACATCAGACCACAGGATGGGCCACCAGAACACTCGCCTCACCAGATCGATAGTACGGGAGATCCCAGGGTGACAGGCAAAGTGGCTGCTGTGCCCCCAGCGGATGACGTCACTGCGCAGGCTGGGTGGGACAAACAGGCGATTGGCTGGGACTTCCTTGGGTTTGGTCTCAGTGGACTGCACCTGCCGGACTCTCTGCTCGATCTCCCACGAGAGGGCGCCAAGTATGCAGGAGGAGGGCACAATAAGCTCAGGAGGAGAAGATGAGGACGAGGGCTCTGAGGCGAACTGGCAGGAGAGAGCATCAGGCTTGATGCTGCAAGAGCCAGGCCGATAAGTGATAATAAGATTAAATCTAAGCAGTTTGCGGGCCGACCTAAGGTACTCTAAATTTTTATGGTCGGTCCACACAATGATGGGATGAGCGGCTCCCTCCAGCCAGTGCCTCCAGTCCTCGAGAGCCAACTTGATGGCTAACAGCTCTCAGTCTCCTACGTCATAATTCCTCTCAGCTGAAGTTAACCGCCGAGAGAAATACGTGCATGGGTGGAGGAGCGTCCACCTCAACTATGAACTGAAGCTGATGATCGACCTGGGTCAAGATGGGTGTGTTAGAAAAAAGGGCTTTCAGTTCAGAGGAAGCCTGCTCAGCTGCCTCAGGCCAATTAAAGGTCACTTTGGATGAGGTCAGCTGAGTGAGAGGCTGCGCCACCCTGCTGTAATTTCTGATGAACCTGTGGTAAAAGTTAGCGAAGCCCAAGAAACTGAGTTGTTTACGGGTGTGCAGGGTAGGCCAATCAAGCACAGCCTTCACCTTGGCCGGATCGGCCCTCAGCTCCTCCTCAGCAACAATAAAACCAGGAAGGCAGTGGAGTGGGTGGAAAACTCACACTTCTCGGCCTTCACAGAGAGCTGGTTCTCCAGAAGCCGCTGTAACATGGCCCGGATGTGGACCGTGTGTTCCTCCTGCATGCGTGAAAAAATCAAAATATCGTCTAGATACATGAACACAAATTGGTTGATCATGTCGCGGAGGACGTCATTGATCATGCGTTGGAAGATGGCTGGAGCATTAGTGAGGCCAAACGGCATTACAAGATGTTCAAAATGCCCCAAGTTTGTTTTGAAGGCCGTCTTCCACTCATCCCCTTTGCGTATGCGGACCAAATGATACGCGTTACGTAGGTTGAGTTTAGAGAACACCCGCACATGCTGAAGGATCTTGAATGCTTAATTGATTAGGGGCAGTGGATATTTATCTTTGACAGTTATCACGTTGAGCTTGCAGTAGTCAATGCACGGACGCAGAGATCCGTCCTTCTTTCCGACAAAGAAAAACACCGCCCCAAGAGGAGCCAAAGAAGGCCCAATGAGACCAGTGTTCAGAGAATCTTTAATATAACCTTGCAACCCTTCCCTCTCCGGCCCTGAAAAACTGTAGAGCCAACTGGACGGCAGCCGCGCACCCAGGAGGAGGTCAATAGCACAGTTACAGGAGCGGTGTGGAGGCAAAGAGAGAGCTCTTGACTTGCTAAAAACCTCCCCAAGGTCATGATAGACCTTGGGTATGAGGTCGAGGTCCGGCAGCTCTGCCGGGGAAAAGGAGATGGGAAGGGTCGGTGAACATGTGGCCGAACTGCGGCAGGAGTCTAAGAAAAAAGGGGCTCCAAGAGGAAATTGAGTTTTGTGCCCAATTCATAATAGGATTAAGCAAAAACTCCTTGCATCCCCCCACCTCCTACGCGTACGAGGCAGGTGAAGGCACGGAAGTGGTGCGGCGAATGGTAGCAGCCGCTGGGGTGACAGGAGGAGAGGAGGGGCCCGGGCAAGACATCTTACAAAGGTGGTTGGCAACCGTAGTCAGCTGCTCCGTAATGGTTTGCAGCTGCTTGGTTTAAATGGCCACCTGCTGCTCAGTAGTGTCTAACCGATAAAGAGTGGTGTGGTCTGCTGCTGCAGCACCTGCTGAGCTTTGTCATGGCTGGCTCGTTCTGTCATGACTGTCAAAAGGGGAAGCTCACGTGCAAAGCAGCTACACCAGAGAAGACACTTAGACACCAAATTGCAAACATTAAACACAGCTTTATTGAACAGTTGGCAAAGTAGGGAAAAGCGGCACATGCAGGAAGACACAGCCTGTGGAAAGGGAGAGATGAGAGCTGGTTAAAGGAGAGAATAATAACTAACTAACTAACCTGCACTTATATAGCGCTTTTCTAGTCACAAAGACCACTCAAAGCGCTTTCATTAATACTAACCCTCTATTCTAAGGGCCTATAGGAAACAGACATCCAGGGACAATTTAGAACAGCCAATTAACCTAACATGCATGTTTTTGGCATGTGGGAGGAAACCGGAGAAATCCCGGAGTAAACCCACGCAACACGGGGAGAACATGCAAACTCCACACAGATCACTGTTGGTCGGGGGCTGGGATCGAACCCACGATCCCAGGAGAATACAGGGGAGAATGCAACTAAAAAGGGTTATTCTTACGCATACGAACAGAGAGGCTGGCAGAGGAACTCAGCACGGGGGAGACGAGCCAGCAGGATTGAGCTGGTCAGGAATGTGGAGAGGTTGGAGCAGGGTGGAGTCTGACCGGGTGGAAGACATAGTCCGGGAAGATGATGATGAAGTGGCAGGTGAGCGCGTAGCAATCCTGGAGATGTACCGCAGAGATGGTAGCAACCTAACAAGCCAGCGCCGAAGTGTTCACAAACAGGCCCTTTTAAGCACTGGCAGTGAAGAGGTAGCAGGTGCGTCCACTCAGGCAGGTGTAATGATGATGAGTGGATCCGGGAGCTGAATGAAGAACCTCCCACAGAAAGGGAGGGGGAGTGCGCTCACACGATCATCACACAGCATTGCTTTGTCTGTCTTTCTCTTAGCAGCATTACTCCAAAATTTATGAATGGATTTTGATGAAGTTTTCAGGAAAGGTCTGTAAGGGTATGGAAAACTGATGATTACATTTTTGTGGTGATCCGGATCACCACCTGGATCCAGAAAATTTTAGGAAAAATCAGAATCAACTTGGTTAAATTTTACTTTTGCTGGTACATCAGAATTTCTGTAGCTAAGTTACCTAATACTATTTATTTGTTATTTCAATAAATCTTATAGAAGGAAACTTTAATTAGTATTTTTCATCAATACCAAATGCAGAAATGCTTCATTTAGAAAACTGCTGCATTTCTAACAATGTCATTTAGGGGAAATGAGCTGCTTGCTGGAGGTCTGTGCTCTCTGAGTGCTTTTTCTAGTAGTTTTTGCTGCTGTTTCTCTGTCTTTTAACAGGATCATGCAAAAACTCATTGATGGATTTGAATGACATTTTCACCAGAGGTGGCCCTTGGCCCAAAGATGAACTCATTACATGTTGGAGGTGATCCGTGAGTGCATATCTTTGCCAAGGCCCTATCTCACAAGGTGCAGATGGATGGCAATATAGATGGATGAAGGGACAGAGGGGAGGACAAATGGAGGGAGGGAGCCTTGGTGGAGGCATGTTCTCTCTGAGTGCCCTGTAGTTTGTTACTGAGTTATTCATCTGTGTGTATTATGAAGCTCTTTTTTTAACATTTTTTTTATTTAACATTTTATTTATAGGAGGCACCCTCTCTTTTTCAAGGACGCAGCATTCATACTCGCACAGTTACCCATTCACACCTGGAAAGTGCCTGGTACAACCACAGTCTGACCTGTGGCCACTCCACTGGAGCAGTTGGGGTTGAGGACCTTGCTCAAGGGCAAGTGGGGTTAGGAACACTGCTATGCTATGGCAGCACAGTGATACAGGGTTTAGTACTGTTGCTTAACACTTAGAAGGTTCCAGGTTCGAATTACCAGACTGGCAGGAGTGGGAACCTTTCTCTGTGGAGTTTGCATGTTCTCCATGTGCTGTGTGGGTCTTAGGGGTGGGAAAAAAGATTGATTTGGTGATGGATCATGATACTTGGCACTGGCGACAATGCACTGATCCATAAACGCACGGATTGATCTTTTATAAAAAAAAATGCCCACACATACTTTTGGGTTATCAGTGAATCAATGGCATTTTCAGTGCACTAGATGGTGCAAAGCAAGCACCCAGTCAAGTGAAGTCATAGCTTGTCTCTGTGATTTGCAGCCAGCTTTGAAAGTTAGGAAGCAGTTAGCTCAAAGTTAGCTCAAATATCGGGCCTTTTTGGATTTTATAACAAAGATGAAAAGAAAGACCTTGACATGACACACAACCTGCAAGAAGTGCTGCACAGAAAAAAGAAAAAAACACTTGGAATACGGTGGACAAGCACACATCTCGGAGCAGCATTAGCAACGGCTAAGCTAAAGATATACCGGCATGGAGCTTTTTCTCCAAGCGTCAAGTTAGTAAAATTTATTTATGAAGTGCTTTTCACAGACATACATCGCATTCCAAATTATTATGCAAATGATATTTGTTTCTGATTTTCCCAAATAGTTGATGCAAATGACAGTCAGTATAATTTTTAAGTCATCAGCCGTTAGAGCATAATTCAAATTGTATTGAACAAACCTCCCGATAACAATTTTTTTTGCAAAAATAAAAAAAAACTCAAAATGCGCTGTTCAAAATTATTATGCACAACAGAGTTTCAAAACATTTTACCGATGTAAAGAACTGAAAATGGTTATTTGTTGAATTTGCAGCATTAGGAGGTCATATTTACTGAAATCTAAAGCTATTTCAATCAAAAACATCTTAACAGGCCAAGTTACATGTTAACATAGGACCCCTTCTTTGATATAACCTTCATAATTCTTGCATCCATTGAATTTGTGAGTTTTTGGAAAGTTTCTGCTTGAATTTCTTTGCAAGATGTCAGAATAGCCTCCCACAGCTGCTGTTTTGATGTGAACTGCCTCATAGATCATTGCCTCATAGATCTTTTGCTTGAGGATGCTGCAAAGGTTCTCAATAGGGTTGAGGTCAGGGGATGATGGGGGCCACACCATGAGTTTCTCTCCTTTTATGCCCATAGCAGCCAATGACACAGGGGTATTCTTTGCAGCATGAGATGATGCATTGTCATGCATGAAGATAATTTTGCTATGGAAGGCACGGTTCTTCTTTTTGTACCATGGAAGAAAGTAGTCAGTCATAAACTCTATTTACTTTGCTGAGGTCATTTTTGCACTTTCAGGGACCCTAAAGGGGCCTACCACATCTCTGCTCATGATTCCAGCCCAGAACATGACTCCGACACCTTTTTGCTGACATTGCAGCCTTGTTGGGACATCGTGGCCATCCACCAACCATCCACTACTCCATCCATCTGGACCATCCAGGGTTGCATGGCACTCATCAGTAAACAAGACTGAAAATTAGTTTTCATGTATTTCTGGGCCTACTGCTACCATTTCTGCTTGTGAGAATTGGTTAGGGGTGGCCTAAAAGTAGGTTTATGCACAACTGCAAGACTCTGGAAGATCCTACACCTTGAGGTTTGTGGGACTCCAGAAGCACCAGCAGCTTCAAATACCTGTTTGCTGCTTTGTAATGGCATTTTAGCAGCTGCTCGCTTAATCTGATGAATTTGTCTGGCAGAAACCTTCCTCTTTATGCCTTTATCGGCATGAATCTGTCTGTGCGCTGAATTAGTCACAAATTTCTTCACAGTATGATGATCACGCTTAAGTTTTCGTGAAATATCTAATGTTTTCAAACCTTGTCTAAGGCATTGCACTATTTGACACTTTTCGGCAGCAGAGAGATCCTTTTTCTTTCCCATATTGCTTGAATCCTGTGGCATGCTTATGCTCATGGTCTGTTTGAAACCTCGGTCACTCTTACACGTACTGCTTATTTTATTGGTTTTTATTTATTTTACCCATCCGTTTTAAATTTTTAATCTCTTTTATTGATATCAACTTTCTATTTAATGATATTAACTTTTTAAACTGGAGCTAGAACTTTATTGATGGGCTGTATTGATCATACAGCTCCCAACGGCTGGACCGTTTATGCTTTAAAAGTCAAAAATGGACATGACAGTTCCTGGGGTTGGTAAAATTCTACTGCAGATAGCATAAAAGAAAATTGCTGACCTGGAGGAGGATATCCGACAACTCTCTGATGAACTGCAGCAGAAAAACACGCTCCTCTCTAACTTCACCCTACGTCTTCCTCTGCTGTCACAGACGATGAGTCTTTTAGTGGCCCAGGAGTCCAAAAAAAATGACCTTGAGTGACTCAGCCCTCTGAGATACAGTCGCCTGGGACCCCTCCGCCTGTCCACAGCCCTCCTCCTGCTCAACGCCAAATCAGATGGCCTAGTCTGAGGTGATGGTCAGGGGCAGGAAAAGGGCCTCTGGTGCGTCAACCACCAGCCCTCCACTGCCCATCTCCAACTACTACGAGGCTCTGGCAACGGCTGATAATCCACCTTTCACCGATGCTCCAGCTTCACTGGTTGTAGTTCGCCCGGGCTCCGCTCGGTGCGCAGCCCCCGCTGACGTTGTACCCATCCCTTCACTGGAAGACCCAGTGGCCTTTCCTCCACTGAGGGCTGACAGCAGTGGGGCAGCTAGCGTGGCCCCAGCCGAGCCACAGCGGCTCCGACCCTGTTCTGGAGAGTCCTGTGCCCGACGTATGATCCTGAGGGAGGCTGTTCGCTGGCACTCCGGGAGGCCACACTGCACGGAGCAGTCGGGGAATCCCTCCTCCAGTTCTGGTGCTGTTTCGCTGCCCTGCTCGTCTGAGGTAAGGGGCCTTACCTGTCCCAACGACGGGACCCCCACTCTGCCGCCACCTCACTGCACTGACTCTCGCCAAGGGACCCTGCAACCACCAACATCCCGCCCGCTTTTTCCTCCAACCACGATGATTGTCGGTGACGCCATCATCAGGCACATCAGGTATTTTAACTCTATCACTCACTGTTTCCCAGGAGCTACTGTCCCCGACCTGTTAGAAAAGCTCCCGGATCTGCTGCAGTCACAACCTCCCTCATCACACGAATTATTATTCACATAGGGACTAATGACACCACCCAGTCTGAAATCACTAAAAATGACTTCTGCAAACTTTTTAATATTTCATCAAACAGCGGAAAGTCTGTTTTTATTTCTGGCCCCATTCCCACACTGTGCCATGGATCAGACCGTTTTAGCCATATTCTTGCCCTCTCAACTTAGCTCAAGTCCACCTGTAGCAGCACCAACATTAATTTTACTGACAAATTTAACTTGTTTTGAGGCCGTCACACTCTACATAAATCTGACGACATACATTTAAATGCATCAGGTAGGCTTTTACCAGCAATAATACAATGACTCAGAGTGTGAACGCAGTTTCACCTGCAGATGAATTTAACTTTTTTGTTAACATTGGTCCTAATTTGGCTCGAGAAATACCCATTACGGCACCTACGGGTGATACAATAAGCAAAAACACTGCTATAAAAGATTTCATTTTCATAAAGAACACAGACGAGAGAGAGGCCATTGAAATTGTTAAATTGTTTAGAAGTAAAACATCTACGGACTGTGATGGTATTGACATGCTCTTAGTCAAAACTATTATTGAATGCTTAGTGAAACCACTGACGTATATTTGTAACCTGTCTCTCCAAACAGGTATATTTCCCAATGCAATGAAAATAGCTAAAGTAATTCCGATATACAAGATGGGTGACAGAGGGGAACTTTCAAACTATAGACCAATTTCACTATTGCCGCAATTTTCCAGGATACTTGAAAAAATATTCTGTGAGAGAATTGACAACTTCATAATGAAGAATAATTACCTCAGCCAAGGAGGATATGTTTTCATCAGCGTTGGTTTGTCTGTCTGTCTGTTTGTTTGTTAGCAACATAACTCAAAAAGTTATGGACGGATTTTCATGAAATTTTCACAGATTGTCAGAAATGGGGTATCCTACAGATGATTACATTTTGGTGGTGATCCGGATCACCGTCCACAAGAAAACCGCCATTACGGAAAATGCGATTTTCGTGAATAACTACTGAACCACTAATCCTATCATTGTCAATCCAATTGCTAGTCATATGTTTTCATGGCCAAGGAATCTGAAAACGTACACACAAACACTGTATGGGGGGAACTGTGGCACTTGGCGGAGGTCTGCGCTCTCCGAGTGCTTTTCTAGTTTATTGTGTGAGCAGCAATATGGGTTCAGACACAAGAGGACAACTGCATTTGCTCTAATGGAATTTATAGAAAAAATATCAACTGCCGTTGAAAATAAAGAGTATTCAGTTGGGGTATTCCTGGATCTTAAAAAAGCATTTGATGCAGTGGATGATAATTTATTATTAAAGAAACTACAAAATTGTGGTATTGGGGGGGGGGGTAGCACTGTCCTGGTTAAGTAGTTACTTAAAGAATAGATATCAGTAAGTATGTGTTGGTAACAAATACTCACAGTTATTGAAGGTTACTTGAGGAGTCCCACAGGGTTCAGTTTTGGGGCCATTGTTATTCAATACAGTGGGGAAAAAAAGTATTTAGTCAGCCACCAATTGTGCAAGTTCTCCCACTTAAAAGATGAGAGAGGTCTCCAATTTTCATCATAGGTATACCTCAACTATGAGAGACAAAATGAGAAAAAAAAATCCAGAAAATCACACTGAAGGATTTTTAATGAATTAATTGGTAAATTCCTCGGTAAAATAAGTATTTGGTCAATAACAAAAGTTCATCTCAATACTTTGTTATATACCCTTTGTTGGCAATGACAGAGGTCAAACGTTTTCTGTAAGTCTTCACAAGATTTTCACACACTGTTACTGGTATTTTGGCCCATTCCTCCATGCAGATCTCCTCTAGAGCAGTGATGTTTTGGGGCTGTCGCTGGGCAACACGGACTTTCAACTCCCTCCAAAGATTTTCTATGGGGTTGAGATCTGGAGACTGGCTAGGCCACTCCAGGACCTTGAAATGCTTCTTACGAAGCCACTCCTTCGTTGCCCGGGCAGTGTGTTTGGGATCATTGTCATGCTGAAAGACCCAGCCACGTTTCATCTTCAATGCCCTTGCTGATGGAAGGAGGTTTTCACTCAAAATCTCACGATACTGTCATGCCTGGCTCTCACGAGCCAGAAGGGAGACGCTAGGGCGACCAGTGAGTTTGTGTAATTTATTAACATAAACACACAGAGCACAAACAATAAAGTAAAGAGCCACGTGGGGCTAAAACACGCACAGAACTAAGGACAACATACAACCCAGAGGGAAAGGCTAGAGAGGCGGCGAGGGGAAAACACACGCCGACTCACAGCACTTACTACAGGGTGAAGCGCAGAGGTAACGGGGAACTGAAGCTGGACATGGGAACTCCAGTCGTGGAAAAACGGTACACGTCCTTCCGTAGTGAGGTCGCAGCGAGGAGTAACTCTCGGCTGCTCGCTTAAGTGGGGAAGAGAACCCAATCAGAAGCGGGGGAGATAATTATCTAAGATGGGAGACAGCTGTCCCAGAGCAGCTGAACTAGACAGCTGGAGATCAGCTGGGCGCTGTCAAACTACGGGCCTTGTAAGACCCGGCACGGAATAGCACGGAGCAGGAGCGACACTGGACAACCTGAACGCAGAGAAGGATAGTGTTCAGGTCGTGACAGTACTCCTCCCCCGAGCCGCGCCTCCTGGCGCAGGCTTAACCCCCCCCCCCCCCCCCCACCGAGGGGAAGACCAGGGAGGGCGGTGGGGGCCAGGTCTGGGGGAAAGCGAGGGACAAGGAAAAGGAGGGAGAGGAGAAAAAAAAACCCAGGTAACAGTATAGAATCTGACACCATAATAATTTCAAACAGAAAATAACTATCACCCCCTCCTCTGCAGAGGCCAGACGGTCAACGCAGGTAACCACAGGAGGTGGGGAAAAACGACAAGAACCAAGATGCAAAGGCACAGCGACATAGTCATGAAAAAAAAAAAAACCACAATAACTTAAGGTGAGGACAAGACAAAACTCATATCCCGAAGGTCAGAAAACTACAAACTCTGATGAACATCTGGTTGAAGTAGACTCTTACACATGTAACCCCGGCCAAAACAGAATAAACAAAGGAAGCAAACCGGGCATAAGAGCCTGGAACCGCAAATTAGCATGAAGATACAAAAGGAACAACTCCTCAATCATGTATTAGCACAAAACAGAAAGTCACCAAACAGTCTGGAGGAGGATATAAATGCAGATGAACAAGACTACTCTGAATGAGGCCAGGCAATGTGAGGCAAAAGCTACTTAAAGGGCTAATTTAAATAAGAGATCATACTGGGATTATAAAACATAGAAAATAGTCTAAGGAAATCTTAGTTGTAATGACACCACAATAAGGACTCTAGGGCAGAAAGTTCTTTGATGTCCTGAATAGGGTTAAATAATGGAGGACAATCAAACACAAGGCTATGAACAGTCAGTCAATTCTTCCAGGACCGTCAGCAGGTGGAGCGGGGCAGGCGGTGACAGCTTGTCCGGCGGGCAACCCGAACTCCACCAGGCGAGGAACCACAATACCAGTTCGGGCGGCCTACCAGAGTCCCAGGCTAGGAGACACAGTTTCTCCGGAGGCCGACCCAGATCACCGAACCAGCCAGACGGCTCCCCAGGCGGTCGTCCCGTGACCTCAGACCACCGAGAGCTGAGGGAGAAGTTTTGGTGCAGCTTCCTCCCTGAGGGAAAAGGCAGGAGGAAACTGACCCGGGTGAGAGAAACCCCAACAGTGGCAGGGGGAGAGGAGATGGAGGCAAGGGGCAAAGTCAGCCTGACATCTGATGAACACATGGGCATGGGGAAACTGGCCCGGATGAGAGGAACCCCAACAGCGGCAGGAGGAGAGAAGATGAAGGCAAGGGACGAAGTCAGCCTGACGTCAGACGAACACAATCCTCCAGCTCCCTCACTGACCTTTAACTGGACCGGCGAAACACTCCCGGTGGACCCCGATCGGGCCGGCGAAATACTCCCGGTGGACCCCAACTGGACCGGCGAAGCACTCCCGGTGGACCCCAATTGGACCAGTGAAGCGCCCCTGGTGGACCCCGATTGGGCCGGTAAAGCACCTCCGGGCGCAGCATCTGAGGCGAACACCGTGCAGAGAACCGGAACCTCCGAGGTGGCACCCAGAGCAGGTTCGTCTCCAGTGACCCTGGGGAGAGGCTCAGAGGGACAAAAGGAACCGGGATCAGGATCACCGGCAGCGGCAGAGCCCGGCGAGGCAGGCTCGAGCGCAGCAGAAGGCTGCACCCGGCTCGCCCCCCCGAGAGACAGGCAATAATGCTCCAGAAAATAGATGAGAGAGAGAAAATAGAGCACTCGCCTGATCTCGGGTTCTACCGCCATCCAGGACTTCGATGCTCCGGGTTCAGCGTGCAGGACTCCGTCCTCCGGCTCCCACTCGACTGCGAATGGCTCCGTAGCCGGCATGATGGTATCCACAGTCAGACGACCTCCAAGCGCCGAAGACCACGTCGACAGCCCGCATGGTGTGGAGGCAGGAGATCTGGGCTCTGCTGGGCCGAACCATTCCTCCGTGGAGACCCGGGGACGCTTAATCGTCGGCGCTGGCTCCAACAGGCAGTTCGACCTTCTCCTCTGCCCATGACGTGGCTGCGGGGCTGGGGCGAAACCTTCCAGGGCCGCAGGCCTCCTCCTCACGTGGCAGTGCAGACCTGGCACCGGGGCACACTCGGGGGGAAGAGACACAGAGGACGCAGGTTCATATTTTACTTTTGCAGCGGGAGGAGAGAGCTCAGGGGACTGTGAACCCTGAACTCCTCCCCCAGGAATCAAACAAGGCAATTCACTCACAATGGGAGGAGAATGAAAAGACACTTGCCTGATTCCCGGAGAGTCGGTGGAATCCGCTGCAAGGGACTTGAGTCTTTCTTCTCCCAGCCGGATGGAAGTGGAGGACCCCCCAGACAGACGAGGTGGTGCCTCTCCCACCGGATCGGGACCGGGAACACCTGGAGGTGAATTCGCGCTGTTCGCCGGAGTGAGTGACGAAGAGGGGAAAGAAACAGCTGAGGGGAACCGGGGGCCCAGAGCTGACGGGACAGCGGGAAGGGCGGGCCCAGGAGCGGGAGCAGCTGATTCGCTTCTTTGGCGAGACACGGGAGCTACAGCAGGCTGGGAGGCGAAATTCATATGGTTTCCTGGAGCGGGATCCGGACGAGGCTCTCGCTGAGATGTTCGGGGAATTTGGGAGCGACGTCTTCTGAATGTGAGATCGGGGAAACGCCGCTCCTGTACGGAGACCGAAGCCAACAGGTCAGCGTATCCCGGATAATCATTCAGCTCAGGGTTCTTCTCAACCAGCCTGACCGCCGCTATCACGTGCTTCATGGCTACGGGGGGACAGGCGGCGGAACAAGCGGCTGCCACTTGGTCCGCAATGCGAATCGCTGTCAACCTTATCTTCTCCGGGGGAACCCCGGTTGACGTCACTCTACCTTGGGGATTACCCCTGGGTGAGGCAAACTCCTGGACTTGATCGGCGGCAGGAGCGGGATTCCGAAGCGAGGAGCGATGGTGTCCTGTCTTCGGCTTCCTGCCGGGGTTCTTCTCCAGCCTACGGAGTCTCTCCCAGGCCACAGAGATGTCTGCCCTCCTCGCCTTAACCTCGGGGAGATGGAAGTAGCGAGGGAAGTAGTTAATCATGTTCTTGGCGAGCTCCAGACGCCAGCGTATCTCGCTGGGAGTATCGTAGAGGTCCGTGGTGAAAAGCATCCCATCCACAAGGTCCAGAGCCTCCGAGAGATCGTGGCCTGGGTGCCGCATACGCCTCCTGGAGGAAGACATGATACCAGCTTGCCTGCACCCAGAGGAAGGGAAAAACAACAAGTCCCACTGCAAACTCACGGTCGCAGACGTCTCAGTCTGGCTGCGACCTACTGTCATGCCTGGCTCTCACGAGCCAGAAAGGAGACGCTAGGGCGACCAGTGAGTTTGTGTAATTTATTAACATAAACACACAGAGCACAAACAATAAAGTAAAGAGCCACGTGGGGCTAAAACACGCACAGAACTAAGGACAACATACAACCCAGAGGGAAAGGCTAGGGAGGCGGCGAGGGGAAAACACACGCCGAGTCACAGCACTTACTACAGGGTGAAGCGCAGAGGTAACGGGGAACTGAAGCTGGACATGGGAACTCCAGTCGTGGAAAAACGGTACACGTCCTTCCGTAGTGAGGTCGCAGCGAGGAGTAACTCTCGGCTGCTCGCTTAAGTGGGGAAGAGAACCCAATCAGAAGCGGGGGAGATAATTATCTAAGATGGGAGACAGCTGTCCCAGAGCAGCTGAACTAGACAGCTGGAGATCAGCTGGGCGCTGTCAAACTACGGGCCTTGTAAGACCCGGCACGGAATAGCAAGGAGCAGGAGCGACACTGGACAACCTGAACGCGGAGAAGGATAGTGTTCAGGTCGTGACAGATACATGGCCCCATTCATTCTTTCCTTTACACGGATCAGTCGTCCTGGTCCCTTTGCAGAAAAACAGCCCCAAAGTATAATGTTTTCACCCCCATGCTTCACAGTAGGTATGGTGTTCTTTCTCCTCCAAACACGACAAGTTGAGTTTTTACCAAAAAGTTCTATTTTGGTTTCATCTGACCATATGGCATTCTCCCAATCCTCTTCTGGATCATCCAAATGCTCTCTAGCAAACTTCAGACGGACCTGGACATGTACTGGCTTAAGCAGGGGGACACGTCTGGCACTGCAGGATTTGAGTCCCTGGCGGCGTAGTGTGTTACTGATGTAGCCTTTGTTACTTTGGTCCCAGCTCTCTGCAGATCATTCACTAGGTCCCCCCGTGTGGTTCTGGGATTTTTGCTCACCGTTCTCGTGATAATTTTGACCTCATGGGGTGAGATCTTGCGTGGAGCCCCAGATCGAGGGAGATTATCAGTGGTCTTGTATGTCTTCCATTTTCTAATAATTGCTCCCACAGTTGATTTCTTCACACCAAGCTGCTTACCTATTGCAGATTCAGTCTTCCCAGCGTGGTGCAGGTCTACAATTTTGTTTCTGGTGTCCTTTGACAGCTCTTTGGTCTTGGCATTAGTGGAGTTTGGAGTGTGACTGTTTGAAGTTGTGGACAGGTGTCTTTTCTACTGATAACGAGTTCAAACAGGTGCCATTAATACAGGTAACGAGTGGAGGACAGAGGAGCCTCTTAAAGAAGAAGTTACAGGTCTGAGAGAGCCAGAAATCTTGCTTGTTTGTAGGTGACCAAATACTTATTTTACCAAGGAATTTACCAATTAATTCATTAAAAATCCTTCAATGTGATTTTCTGGATTTTTTTTTTCCTCATTTTGTCTCTCATAGTTGAGGTATACCTATGATGAAAATTGGAGACCTCCCTCATCTTATAAGTGGGAGAACTTGCACAGTTGGTGGCTGACTAAAATCTTTTTTGCCCCACTGTATGTATATAAATGATATATGTAAAGTCTCGGAAAAAATGGATTTAATATTGTTTGCCGATGACACTAATTTATTATGCAGTGGAAGCAATTTGGAACAACTTTTGGATACACTCGGAAAGGAATTAGGAAAGCTTAAACTGTGGTTTGATTCAAACAAATTAATGCTCAGTTTAAGTAAGACAAAATTTATAGTTTTTAACAACCATCACAACAACTTAGTATCTAAACTCAGTGTAAATGGTGTAGAGATTGAAAGGGTATCTGAAACTAAATTTCATGGAGTAATAATTGATAATAAACTGTGTTGGAAGTCACATATTAATTATATTAAAGGTAAAATATCTAAATCAATCGCAATACTACACAGAGTGAAATATTTGCTGAATCAACCCACATTATATACTTTGTATCATTCATTAATACTCCTATACATGACATATTGTACTGAAGTATGGGGAAATACATATAAAATAAACATATACCCAGTCTTTATGCTTCAGAAAAGAGCTATTAGAATAATAAACACAGCTGTTTACAGGGAACCAACAAACCCACTTTTTCTTAAATTAAAAGCTCTCAAGTTGAAAGATCTGGTTGACTTTAAAACTGCAGTAATAATGTTTAAAGTGAAGAATCTATCACTGCCCGCAAATATCCAAAAGTTGTTCCAAATAAGGGAGAAACAATATCATTTCAGAGGAACATGTATATTTCAAAAACCTTCAGTGAGAACTACCACCAAGCAACACTGTGTTTCAGTGCAAGGAGTCAGATTATGTAACGATTTTGGACCTGAATTAAAATCATGTACAACACTTGGACAATTTAAACAAAAACTAAAGGAAGAAATACTCCAAATATATATACAAGATGACATGTAAAATCACATAAGGATTATCATATCCCTCAATTTCCCCTCTGGGGATCAATAAAGTATACAAAATCCCCCCCCCCCCCAAAATATCCAGTCTGTGTTGTGTTGTTGCTTAGTTTTTTTTTGTCACATTTTGTCTTAGCTTTGTTCCGAATTGTAATCGCTCTTGTTTTGTTTTTCTTTTGAATTCTTGGATGGAATATGGGTGGGCAATATAAGCTGCGGCTTCAGCCATCACCCATTTCGGATAACTTATGTTGAACTGTGTAATCAGAGGAGTTATTGTTTGATTTGACCTTGTTAGATTTTTTTCCCCATTGCTATATTATTCTGTTTCTTTTTAATCTTTACTTTTAATCTATCCGAAATAAAGATTCATTCATTCATTCATTCATTCATTCAACCTGATGCATATCATTCAAATCACAACATGCAGTTGACTGTTTACATCCCATGACCCCTCTCCTCCGGATCCACTCACATCTCTGACCCCCAGTAAGACTATCCAGCACCAGTCCTGGTTTTGTCAGCCTCCACCATCTGGTCTGGAAATTCATTCACTACCCAACTTCCCCATTAGGACATTGAGCACGGACAGACCTCCATCCATAAAACATTTAGTTCATAAGAACCCATGCCCACGCTGCCTACGTTCTGTGGATCAGTCTCCTAACAGTAATCCACAGAAAACAAACTACCCATCCATAAATAACTCACCACCTACCTTAGATATGGCTCTTTTAAATATACGTTCTCTTGCCAACAAGACTTTTATCATCAATGACCTGATATTAGATAATAAGATTGACTGTCTATTGTTAACGGAAATGTGGCTTGGCACGGATGCACCAGCAGTTCTCACTGAAGCCTCCCCACTAAATTTTAGTTCAGTTTTTTTCCATAAGAAAGGGCAGGAAGGGTGGGGGTACTGCTTCTAGTTTTTCTTCCTCACTTGCAGTAAAGAAAAATTTACCTGATCAATATACCACATTTGAGCACCACGGGTTTGTCTTTAGCAGCCTCGCAATTTTATGCATCACAGTTTATAGACCACCCAAATACTGCCCTGTTTTTATTAAAGAGTTCTCTGAGTTTTTATCAATAATCCACTCCTCATAATTTTATTCTCATTTCCAGTGATTTTAATCTACACACTGATAAGCAGGGCGACCATATGTCAGAAGATTTTAATGACCTGCTCACATCCATGAATTTTACTCAACATGTCATGCAGCTGACTCACAACGGGGGATGCACTCTGGATCTGTCATTAGCCATGGCCTGCCCACGAGTGTGTCCTCCGTTGTTGACTTGGCTGTATCTGCCCATTGCTTTGTGTTTTTTAACATCACTGGTTTAATGCAACGGGAGACCTTGGTGTGAACTGTGAGGAAGCACCATCTGACACCTGAAGTGGCTGCTGATTTTATCAAACTCTTACACAACAATCCCCCAGTTATTTCATCTGCATCATGTGATTTTATTGTTGATAATTTTAACAGTAAATTAAGATCAACTATTGACAGAGTTGCCCCAATAATCACAAGGACAGTTAGGAATAAATCAATGCCTCCATGGAGAAATAACCAAATCCAAAAACTGAAAAAAGAGTGCAGGATGGCTGAGAGGAAATGGAGGAAAAACAAATTAACTATCAATTACCAAATACTATAGAATAGATTAAAAATATACAATAATGCAGTCAAGACCATCGAGAATAGAGTATTTTGCCAACATAATCTCAGCCCACAACAATAACCCTAAAGTCCTTTTTGCAACCTTTGATCACTTAATCAACCCAGATTTTAATAAAAACACAAACCTGCCATCCAACGCTCTCTGTGAGAGTTTTGCAAACCACTTTAGGTGCAAGGTTGATTCTATTAGATCCAACATTTTATCTGACCAGAAGACTGCTTTTAATGGAATCTTGGACTCACCTTTAGCTGAGGAAACGCTGGACAGTTTTGCCCTGGTTGATGCTAAGATGCTTGGTAGAGTTTTCTCCCAGGTAAACTTGACCTCCTGCCTTTTAGATCCGATTCCCACATCACTTTTTAAACATGACAGCACTTTGGGGATTTCAAAGGTTGAAACATTTTATGGATTCTTCGAACATGAGATTTTAAACATTGTAAATTGCTCTCTTCAGACTGGTGTTTTCCCTGCTGCCTTTAAAACGGCTGTGGTGAAGCCCCTTTTGAAGAAGAGTAACTTCGATCCTGATATTCTCAGTAATTATCAACCTGTATCCAACTTACCGTTTTTAAGTAAAGCTTGAGAAAAAAAATGTATTCTTCCAGTTAAATAATATTCTTATTGACCACAACATTTTTGAGAAATTTCAATCTGGTTTTAGGACAAACCACAGTACCAAGACAGCCCTTTTAAAAATAGTTAATGATATCAGGTGTAACATGGACTCCCACAAACTGTCAGTCCTGGTGCTGCTGGATCTCAGCGCTGCCTTTGATACAGTAGATCACCACATTTTATTATGCAGACTCAAACACCTGGTGGGTCTCTCAGGTACTGTTCTTGAATGGTTTCGTTCCTATCTCACAGATCGTCGCTATTTTGTAAGTATGGATACGTGTTCTTTGGCAATCCATGAAATCAAGTGTGGGGTACCCCAAGGTTCAGTTTTAGGGCCAATACTTTTTAATCTTTATATGTTACCACTTGGGGATGTTATCAGGAGACATGGCATCAATTTTCATAGCTATACTGATGATACACAGCTGTACATTGCCATGTCTCTTGATGGCACAAAACCAATTAATGCCCTTTTGAACTGTATTTTAGATATAAAGTCATTGATGGCAGAGAACTTCCTACAGCTCAACCAGGACAAAACAGAAGTTTTAATCATTGGTCCTGAAGACAAAGAGAGAAACTTTTACCAAAATTGCTAGGTCTAAAACCTACACATTGTGTCAAGAATCTGGGCGTTCTTTTAGACTCTGACTTTAATTTTATTTCACACATTAAAAATGTAACAAAAATCCAATTTTACCATCTTAGAAATATAGCCAGAGTCCGCCCTTTTCTCTCTCTTGCCAGCACGGAGATCTTGATGCCTGCTTTTATTTCTAGTCGTATAGACTATTGTAATGCCCTACTCTCTGGTCTTCCTCAAAAAAGAATATCACATCTGCAACTGCTCCAAAATTCAGCAGCACGAGTGTTGATGAGGACCAGGGGGAGGGTGCATATTACACCAGTTTTAGAATCGCTGCATTGGCTCCCCGTGCATTTTAGGATCAATTTTAAGGTTCTCTTAGTAGTTTTTAAATGCCTTAATGGCCTTGGACCTTCTTATCTATCTGAGCTGCTTTTATCTTATGAGCCCTCGCGGACCCCGAGGTCCTCTGGTACTGGGCTTTTAATGGTGCCCAAAGTCAAGACCAAGACCTCTGGTGAAGCTTCCTTTCACTCTTAGGCTGCGTGTCTACCAAACGCGTTTTTTGTCATCCAACCACCCTGAGCATTTTTTTTTTCAGCGTTTGTGTGCTGCACTCTGGGGAAAAAAAAGTCTGTGCCCTATATCCCTGCAACAGCTTGTCACTCTCAGCTCAGCACTTCCACTTTCCTATGGTCAGACTTTCTACTGATTTTTTTAATAGCAGTCTCTAAAAAACAACGGAGAGGAAACGTGTTTTAGCAGCTCTGGATGTAAAATATGATGACACGGAAAGCAGTAATCTGAGTACAGACTAGTACCGGCGTCCTATGTCTCGCCCACGCAGCAGTTCTGATTGGCTGCTTAGGTCTGACATTGACAAGCTCAGCTGCAGTCTCTGAAAAGTTGAACTTTTTCAACTCTGAGTGCCCTGAGCACCGCGACAAAAAACGGCCACTGCCAAGAGCGTTTTAGCGCCAAGGGCGCTCAGCGCTGTAAACGCTGAACTACATAGAGAATGAATGGAAAACAGCTGCCCAGAGTGGAAAAAGAGTTTGGTGGACACGCAGCCTTATAGTCCTCTTCTGTGGAACAGCCTGCCAGAGAGCCTCAGGGCCGCAGCGCCAATAGATGTTTTTAAGAACAGGCTCAAGACCCACCTTTTTAATTTGGCTTTTAATAAACCTGTTTAACTATTACTGAAGTAGTCATTTGTGTTCCATTGTTTTATGTTGTTCTTGGCGCCATTTGATCTGAGATTTTCTCATCTCTTTATTGATGTGTTTAGTTCAGTTTTTCAGTATGGGTTTTTAGTTCCTGTTTATATGTTCTTAGTTTTTTTTTTTGTACCTTTTTAAATTTTGGCTTTTAACAAACCGTTTATTATTGAAGTAGCCATTTATGTTCCTTTGTTTTATATTCTTAGCTCCATTTGCATTTAGATTTTCTTATTTTGATGTGTTCTTAGCTCAGTTTCTAAGTATGGGTCTTTAGTTCTCTTTGTTCTATGTGTTCTTAGTTTTATCTTTTATTTTATGTGTTTTAGCTCCAGTGTTTCCTCAGTGGGGCCCCTCATGCCGGATGCTGCCTGGCCCATCTGCAGGAGTGCTGGTCTTGTGGGTCACTCTAGCTTGGGTGGGTAGGGGCTTTATGCCACTTCCTACAGCTGTGGTGCGGGCCCTGGCCTGTCCTGGTTGGGGCGGCCTTTGTGGCACCCTCTGCGGTTATGGGCTGTGTGGCCCCCGACGTGGGGGGCTCCACAGGATGGTTGCTGCTTCACGTGGTGCCACGGTGCTGAACAATGTCTTTTATTTTATATGTGTGTAAATGAAGTAGGGAGTGATGTGTGTGTGTGTGTTTATGGGAGGGCTGGAAGGGGTGGGGATGTATTCTGTAAAATATGTAACTAAATGTGTCTGTTTTTATCTATGTAAAGCACTTTATGCAGCATCTAATATTTAAAAAGTGCTATACAAATAAAGTTTGATTGATAGACCCTTAGAATAGAGGGTTAGAGTGGTCTTTGAAAAAGTATATATATGTACAGTGGGGTAAAAAAGTATTTAGTCAGCCACCAATTGTGCAAGTTCTCCCACTTAAAAGATGAGAGAGGTCTCCAATTTTCATCATAGGTATACTTCAACTATGAGAGACAAAATGAGAAAAAAAAATCCAGAAAATCACATTGAAGGATTTTTAATGAATTAATTGGTAAATTCCTCGGTAAAATAAGTATTTGGTCAATAACAAAAGTTCATCTCAATACTTTGTTATATACCCTTTGTTGGCAATGACAGAGGTCAAACGTTTTCTGTAAGTCTTCACAAGGTTTTCACACACTGTTGCTGGTATTTTGGCCCATTCCTCCATGCAGATCTCCTCTAGAGCAGTGATGTTTTGGGGCTGTCGCTGGGCAACACGGACTTTCAACTCCCTCCAAAGATTTTCTATGGGGTTGAGATCTGGAGACTACCTAGGCCACTCCAGGACCTTGAAATGCTTCTTACAAAGCCACTCCTTCGTTGCCCGGGCGGTGTGTTTGGGATCATTGTCGTGCTGAAAGATCCAGCCACGTTTCATCTTCAATGCCCTTGCTGATGGAAGGAGGTTTTCACTCAAAATCTCACGATACATGGCCCCATTCATTCTTTCCTTTACACGGATCAGTCGTCCTGGTCCCTTTGCAGAAAAACAGCCCCAAAGTATGATGTTTCCACCCCCATGCTTCACAGTAAGTATGGTGTTCTTTCTCCTCCAAACACGACAAGTTGAGTTTTTACCAATAAGTTCTATTTTGGTTTCATCTGACCATATGACATTCTTCCAATCCTCTTCTGGATCATCCAAATGCTCTCTGGCAAACTTCAGACGGGCCTGGACATGTACTGGCTTAAGCAGAGGGACACGTCTGGCACTGCAGGATTTGAGTCCCTGGTGGCGTAGTGTGTTACTGATGTAGCCTTTGTTACTTTGGTCCCAGCTCTCTGCAGGTCATTCACTAGGTCCCCCCGTGTGGTTCTGGGATTTTTGCTCACCGCTCTCGTGATCATTTTGATCCCACGGGGTGAGATCTTACGTGGAGCCCCAGATCGAGGGAGATTATCAGTGGTCTTGTATGTCTTCCATTTTCTAATAATTGCTCCCACAGTTGATTTCTTCACACCAAGCTGCTTACCTATTGCAGATATAGTCTTCCCAGCGTGGTGCAGGTCTACAATTTTGTTTCTGATGTCCTTTGACAGCTCTTTGGTCTTGGCCATAGTGGAGTTTGGAGTCTGACTGTTTAAGGTTGTGGATAAGTGTCTTTTATACTGATAACGAGTTCAAACAGGTGCCATTAATACAGGTAACGAGTGGAGGACAGAGGAGCCTCTTAAAGAAGAAGTTACAGGTCTGTGAGAGCCAGAAATCTTGCTTGTTTGTAGGTGACCAAATACTTATTTTACTGAGGAATTTACCAATTAATTCATTAAAAAATCCTTCAATGTGATTTTCTGGATTTTTTTTTCTTATTTTGTCTCTCATAGTTGAGGTATACCTATGATGAAAATTGGAGACCTCTCTCATCTTTTAAGTGGGAGAACTTGCACAATTGGTGGCTGACTAAATACTTTTTTGCCCCACTGTATATATAAGTACAGGTCTGTCCCACCCACATCTGATCACCTTCCAGTGACCAGTCCACATCTCGAACCATTCGGCTGCCACTGTCCCACTTGTGGGACACTGTGTCATGGATGCTGGAGGCAAGGTGGGTAAAGTGTCTTGCCTAAGGATGGAATGGTGGTGGTGGTGGGGAATTCCAGCTGCCAATGTTCTGGTTATTATTAAATAACTGCTATCACAGAGCAAAAGTGCCACTAGCATTAATTATGCTATGGGCCCTATTTTAATGGTTATCCGCGGAGTTTTGCGCCAGACTTTTCTCCATACACCAGTGTTTTTGTTAGTTTCTGTCAGTGCATTGTCTGTTTTTTTACACTTTGCATCATACCAGTGCGCCAGCTTTGTGCTGAGAAGTGGAGGCTCATTTCAAAGAGTTGTGGTGGCGCACAATCTCATGCGCAGCACTATTGTGGGGCATTTCATGACAATCCGCTTTTGATCAGGAAAAAGGAGGTCTATCATCAGAAGCGCATTGTTTAACGCTATTTCAGTGCCGTGTTTTGAAATTGCGCACCTCTGGAGTTCATGAGGAAATTGCATGCACTGGGATTTTCTGTTATTTTAATGGAGAGAGTTGTAACCGTCATAATCGCCCGCCATTTTAATTATATGATCACACACTAAATATTTTTTTTTATTCCATTCACACTCATTTTAATTGCAGAGTTACCGTTGGAGTCTATAGATTAGGCATCAGTGTATGTTTATTTTAGGGGAATGAATTAATGAACAGAGAGACTGTGTGTGTTCTGGTGCGCAAACTGCTTTGTGGCGGGGGTCGCCAGCAGACGGAAAGCCATGCCAGATCTCCTCCTTCCCTCCCACCCTGGAGGGACTGGAATAGAGAGCCACAAACCTTGGCAGACCCCCGCACGAGATGGGGAAGACCCTCAGTTGGCGAAAGCAACAGGAGTGGGAGCACTCCATCTCTCTATGGGCCGGGAGCGACTTCTGCGCCATCGTTCATGAAAGTTTATGAAAATTTGCACAGGCATCATGCTCTTTTCCTGAAGTTTCAAACCCATTCTGTCATGTATTGTGGTGCTGCATCCGGTAGGCACGATTTAAATAAAGGACTCTGATGTGCAGGCAGAACTCCAGCATAACATGATTTATTAACAAAAGACAAGGGAAAAACAAAACACAGCACAAGGGCTGAAAACAAATTCAAGACATGACTGGCAAAACTAGACTTACTTTAGACACAGGGTTACTGGCAGGCAACAACAGTTGCAACATTAGTGACCCCACAACAAGTAGAGACAGAGACAGACATATATAAGGTAACAGATAATCACAAAACACAGGACAGCTGGGGAACAATCAAGGGCTAAACAGCAACATATGAGGGAAAGTGTCTATGGCTATGGAAAACACAAGGGACTGGGAATGATAGGTAAACAAGTACAAGTGATACTCATGAGACATACTCAGAAGACCAAGGAGGGACACAAAGAACAATAACAACCGGGATGACAGGGATGACCTGACAGACTAAGGACTGGGGAACACAATAACAATTACAGAGGACCCAGAGGAAACACAGACAGCAAAAAACAGACAAATAATCATAATAATAAACACAGAAAGACCAAAAATAAGCACAAAGTGTGGGCATAATCCTAAGACCATGCTCGGATCATGACATATTCATGTCTGTGTGTTGCATCCATGTGCACTACATTAAACAGTTCAGCTGATGTTTCAGCTCATTCTTCCCCGTTTGTTCTCTTTAAAATAACTTACTGGACATCAGCTGTGATTTGTCTTCATTATTACTAAGCAGCTTTACTATTGCATGCATTTTTTCTTACACACACGGGCTTTGGAGAGTGCAAAACCCGTCTTAACTCCTTAAGGATTAAATTTGATTACATGATCTACCTCTCCTGCGGCTGGTGTCGCAGATACGCACCTGTCACATGGTAGGTCAAAAAGTATGTTTAAAAAACCCAAAATAAACCCAGATGTACCAACCATTTCACATCACTAGATGGCAGACACATATAGCTTACTACTCTTCTCTGGAGGACTCGGTTCAGCCTTCCAGAACTTGTTCGAATCTGATATCACATCCGAGGCGCAGAAGAAGAGACGTATAAACAATTGCGCAACATATATTTCAACAGGGAGGAATCATTTGCTCCAAATGTTGCCAGCTATGATTCTAAAAGGGATTATTTAGCTTCCAAAGGGAAATATTTACCTTCTGTGACAGCACGAGATGGACTGGAGCATGTACACTTTTCGTCCCCCACTGACGAAGCTGTACATGATGGAGAGGACAATACTGCTGGTTCGGTGGCATTGTCTAACCGAAATCGAGGTGGAATAAATCAGAAGATAAATGTGAGAGTTTCTGGATGTGGGAGAGACAGCGAAAATGACCGACAGAAAGCAAAATAAGGACCGGGAATGAGCACACGGACGCATGGCGACGCGTGACAAGCGGTAGGTCTGATATTTTTATCAGTTTGTTTACATTCTACTGATTTTCTGGTTCATATATTTTGAAGATAAGATAACAAAAAACAAAAACAAAGAAAAACAAACAAAACCATCATTTGTGTAAATATGTCCAAAGTTCACTTTGACTGAAAGTTATGTATTCCGATGTGGCTGCCGTCACATTATGCAAATAAGATGCATGGATTTACTCTTATCATAAACTTTGGATCATATTCTACGTCTTTCTCATTTACAGTAAGCTATTATATCTTACCACTTTCAAGTTACAGCCTTTGGAATTTGTGATATCTAAACTGAATATTTTCTTGAAAAAATCTTCACCACCAGAGGGTGCATGCAGATGATGCGGATCTGCAACAGAAAACCTCAACTGGTTAAACAAGCAGTCATTGATCAGAGTTCACTTTAGATATTGTGTGTTTGCATGTCTCTGCATCTTGCATCTGGCGGAAAACTTGTTTCTGTGCTCCTGTGATAAAGAAATGAACTTGGAAATGCCCATTAACACGTTTTGCATCAGTGACAAGTGATGACTGACCATGTTCTTGTAATACGCCCTATGTGTTTGCAAATTTTGTTAAATGACATTATAATACAGTTGAAATTAAAGAATGTTTATCGATTTGAAGAATTTTAATGTTTAACTCGATGAACAACAAATGAGACTGCATTTGTAAAAGGACTTGAAGATAAATATTTCCTCCACAAAAACATCTTATTTACTTAGAACGGGACACATATCTTATCAATATGTACGAAAAGCTACCAAATTTTTCTTGCTATCAAGTGATTTGGAGACCCTCAGAAATGACCCAAAATTTGGCCTTTGGCGGAAGGACCAAAAGCAAAGCTGTTGATTTACTGGTCAATCTATGTTCCTACCCTCACTTATGGTCATGAACTTTGGCGATTGCAGATACAAGCGGCTGAAATGAACTTTCTCCATAGGGTTACTGGACTCTACCAAAAGGCCACCACTGCAGTCTACATGTTCATGGCTGTTTTTAAAAACGGGGTTTTTCCTTTTCTGTTCATTAAAATAAAAATTCTGTGAACACAGCACTGATTAAAAAATCCCTGTTCACATGAAAATGCCAAAACACAAATGAAGATCATGCCCATCTGATCAAAAAGCAGTGACCCTAGCACTGGGTTTTGTTTAATGGGTGTGGTGTTTTGTGTAGCTGTGTCTTCCATAGTGAATCCTCAATACAATAAGGGAGTAACTGGACATTTTTGTGCAAACCTGTAAAAACTCTTGCTTGCAAAGTTAAGGTGGATTCACGCTGCAACGTTTGGACCTGGCTCTGCTGGTGAAAGTTAATGATAGTTTGTGTTTGTTGGCAAACGCTGGCAAAGGTTGTGTTCTTTGAAAATTTTCAGCATGCTCAAAATATGCTGACATCTGGAAATACATGTTGGTGAAAGTTGTGCTCAGTTTGTAAAAGTTCTTGATCGCTGGGCTAAGTTATGCAGAGTTTAAGTTGGCCCAAGTTAAAGCTGGGTTCACACTATAGCGTTTGGATCGACTTCAACAGACATTTTGAAAAATTAGAGAAATTAGTCCAAACACCGGTGAAATTACGTTCGTGAGCAGATTTTTTTTTTTAATCCAGCGCACACCATCTTTTACGAACTTTTACGAAATTTTACTAGCATTTTCCAGCATTGCATTCAGCGTTGGCAAACTTTTGCCAACTTAGGCTAGCATATGTGTAGCTGTTGCCAACTTAGGTTAACTTAAGCAAACAGATACTCAGCGCAGGTCAGCTGACATTAGAGTCAGGCGACGCTCATAAAAAGATCAGCATTTGTGGAGGCTTCCTGCCCTTCTGAACCTACTTTTGGAGTGAGCACATCTCCCTTGGGCATATGTTTCACTATTTATCTTCGTTTTATATTCCTATGCATTATATTCTGAGCCCCTTCTTGTTTGCCATGGTGATAGACAGGCTTACAGATGAGGTCAGGCAGAAGTCTCCATGGACCATGATGTTTGCAGATGACATTGTGATCTGTAGTGAGAGTAGGGAGGAGGTGGAAGAGAACTTGGAGAGGTGGAGGTATGCTCTAGAGAGAAGAGGAATGAAAGTCAGTAGAGGCAAGACAGAATACATGAGTGTGAATGAGAGGGAGACAGTTGTAGTGGTGAAGATGGAAGGAGTAGAGGTCGTGAAAGTAGATGAGTTTAAATACCTGGGGTCACTCATCCAAAGCAATGGAAAATGCACAAGAGAGGTGAAGAAGAGAGTGCAGGCAGGGTGGAGTGGGTGGAGATGAGTATCGGGATGATTTGTGACAGAAGGGTCACAGCAAGAGTGAAAGGGAAGATTTATAAGACGGTAGTGAGACCTGCTATGATGTATGGTTTGGAGATGGTGGCATTGACAAAAAGACAGGAGGAGGAGCTGGAGGTAGCAGCGTTGAAGATGATTGACTAGGAGGGACAAAATTAGAAATGAGTATATCAGAGGTACAGCTCATGTTAAGCGGTTTGGAGACAAAGTAAGAGAGGCAAGGCTGAGATTGTTTGGACATGTGCAGAAGAGGGATGGTGGACATATGGGGCAAAGGATGTTGAAGATGAAGCTGCCAGGCAGGAGAAAGAGAGGAAGACCCCAAAGAAGATTCATGGATGTAGTGAAGGAGGACATGGAGAGGGTTAGTGTTACAGAGGAAGATGCAAGGGATAGGGTGAGATGGAAGCAGATGATCCGCTGTGGCAACCACTAAAGGGAGGAGCCAGAAAAAGAAGACTTCTATGTACTACATGCCCTTTCCCCCTGTTCATTCATTCATTCATTCCTTTAATAAATAATACAATACTGCCTATAGACTCCAACAGTAAGTGTCATAGTTGGCCCTTTTAAGGCAGAAACACCGCACCATTCCCCTGCAGGGAGTTTGCTTATATATTAAATAATGGAGTACACAAAACCTTGCCAAACTAACGAGGAAAAATCCTAAGCTGAAGAAAGACTGGAATCAGGGTTGGGGATTCCAGTCCGAGCAAGACGAGGTCACAGTGAGGAATAAACCTTGCCAGCGAACTTAAATAGTAACACCGAAACTCAGCGACAAACAGGTGTGGAGTGAAAGCAACCAAACACAAACAGCTGTGACAGGCCGTGAACAGACTTGACAGGCGGAAGTCCTGTCCCGGCACTGTCAAAATAAAAGCACAAACAGTAATGGCAGCAATCAAGACTAAATACATAAACAGAAAAAGAAAATAAACAAATGACCCGAGCACGGTACAAACCCCTGCTCGGCGTCATGACAGTGCCCCTCCCTTAAGATGTGGTTCCCAGACACCCCATAGTAACATCAAAAAGAAAAAAAAATACCCCCCCCTTCCCAACAGAAATGACTGGGGGGAAAAAAAGGACCCCGGGAGGGTGGTGGGGGGATCCAGACCTGGAAGGAGAGACACGAAAACAAACAATCCAAGAAAACACATTATCACATACTGACAAAACAGAATATTAAAAAAACTAAACAACACTGGATAAATAAGGGAATGGCTTTGGTGGCCTACCGGAGTCCTGGTTCCACCAGACCATCAGGTGGAAAAGGTCGGGTGACCTACCAGGTCTCCAGAGACCCCAACCAGGTAGAAAGAGTCCATTGGGTGGTCTACCAGAGTTCCAAAACGACCCCAGCAACCCAGAAGGCTCGGATGTTCTCCCCATGTCCCTAGGCCAGCGGATCATGGAGCACCACCCACCTCTTCCTGGAGGTGGCAGCTGAGACCAGTATCCACCGCAGACCCCTGAACGATAGACACCTGATGTGGACCAAGGACCTACAGCAGCCTTGGACATCAGCACAGCACCCCTGGTGACCCCGGACTGAGGCGTAGCAGTACCCAAGGTGGCCCTGGACTGAAGCGTAGCGGCACTCTTGGTGGCCCCGGACTGAGGCGTAGCGGCACCCTCGGTGGCCCCGGACTGAGGCGTAGCTGTACACCCGGTGGCCCCGGACTGAGGCGTAGCTGTACACCCGGTGGCCCCGGACTGAGGCGTAGCTGTACACCCGGTGGCCCCGGACTGAGGCATAGCTGCACCCTCGGTGGCCCCCAGGCTGAAGCGTAGCACACACAGTGGGCACACACTGGAGTGCCGCACCCATGTGGGATTCAGGCTGGGGCGCAGCACCCACGGAGACCCAGACTGATGAGGTACTGCACCCACAGAGATCCCGGGCTGGGATGGCATCTCCACAACGACCTTGGCCAGAGGAGCTGGACTCACAAAGACCTCAGGCGGTGGACCGGAACCCACGGAGACCTCTGGTGTAGGTTGCAGATCCTCGGTGACCCTGAGAGAACACTTGAATGAAAGAGGGAGAGGAACAGGGTCAGGGTCACCAGCGGCAGTGGAACTCGGCGAGGCGATCTCAGATGCTGCTGAGGGCAGCACCCAGCTCTCCCCACCAAGAGCCAGACAAGATCTCTCCAATACTGAAACAATGAAAATAAAGGAGAGTACTTGCCTGAGCTCAAGGACCACCGCCGTCCAGGACTCCGTCAATCCGGATGGCGATGTCTCAGGCCCAGCCCCCTGGAGATCCAACTTGAACTCTGCTGCGGCGGCCCCAACAGCAGGTGTGATGGTTTCTGCAGTCTCAGAGCCCCCTGGCAATGTTACCCATGTAGGTGACTAGCCCGGCGTGGTGACAGGAGATCCTCTTCCTGCTGGGGCTGAACTCTGCTCAGGAGAAGCCCGGGGAAGCTTCTTCGTCGGCTCAGGCTCCGGATGACCGACAGCCCTCCTCTTCTGACCATACCATGGCTGCGGAGCTGGAACCAGGTTCTCCAGAGCCGCAGACTCCTCCTCCGTCCGGCAGCTTGATCCTGGAATCGGCGGACACTCGGGGGGGGGGGGGGTATAGGAGGAGACACAGAGGAAGCAGGTAACATTTTTGTGGCTGCAGCAGGTGGTGAGGACTCAGTGGACTGCACTAACTGAGCCTCACCCCCAGGAATCAGGCAAGGCAGTTCATAAGATTGAGATATAGAGTGAAAAAACACTTGCCTGTTTTCCTAGGGTATGGTGGTTCCTGCTGCAGCAGACCCAGTTTTTTCCTTCTCCATGACTGCGGTGATTGTGGGCCACTCTGGAGAACAAGAAGGAGCCCCCCCCCCCCCCCCCCCAGGCACGGTGATGGACGGAGCCGGGGAAGAATCAGCTAGACTCTCAGCAGCGAGAGAAGGCGCCATGTAGGAGGGGGTAACAGCTGCAACGACCCAGGAAAAGGGAGCTGACGAGACAGCCTACGAGGGAAACCCAGAGGCTGAAGCTGCTGTAGAACCTACTTGATACGGCGATGAAAAAACTGCTGGCTGGGAGACGGAGGAGTTCTTCCTGCAGCCCGTGGTTGCATTATGGCGGGGACGTTGCGGTGCTTTCACCCAGTTACCTTCCTCCATCCGCTTCGGCATAGCTGTATCACGGAGAGGAGTTGAATTTTGCACTGGGAGGCGGCATCTTCTAGCCAGTGAAGCAGGTGCTGGAGCCGGAGCAGGAACCTGGCCAGGAGTCAATTGAGCCGGGCCCCAGGAGTGCCTCCCCGATGGCACCGATCTAGGCTTCCTGGTAGGATTCCTCTCTTACTCAAAGTTCCTTTCTTGCAGCGCTGACAACTGGGATATCCTCTCCCTTCCCTCGGCATGCTCCGAAAGGAGAGGATGATGCAGCACAGTCGCCTCCGCGAAGTTCAGGTACCATAAGGTGTCTTTAGGAGTGGAATAACGACAGGCTATGGCTAGAAGGTCATCTGTTTCCATGAGAGCCTGACAGAGCTCAAACCCCAGGTTCTATGGGTACTCCCTGTCAATCGATGCCATTCCCCCCAAAAAACGCAGGCACCCAAAAAGGGGAAAAATAAAGCAGAAGAAAAAGAAAAAAGGCAAACTCACTGCCACTGGCACCTACGGGCTGCGACCTACTGTCATAGTTGGCCCTTTTAAGGCGGAAACACGGCACCACTCACCTGCAGTGAGTTTGCTTATTTATGAAATAATAGAGTACAAAAAAACCTTGCCACGAGGGACGGATACAAAAAGGCTATAAACGAGACCACGAGGGGTGATAACAGGAAAATACATATAACGAGGAAAAATCCTAAGCTGAAGAAAGACTGGAATCAGGGTTGGGGATTCCAGTCTGAGCAAGACAAGGTCGCAGCGAGGAATAAACCTCACCAGTGAACTTAAATAGTAACACAGAAACTCAACGACAAACAGGTGTGGAGTGAAAGCAATCAACCAAACACACACAGCTGTGACAGGCCATGAACAGACATGACAAGTGGAAGTCCTGTCCCGGCACTGTCAAAATAAAAGCACAAACAATATTGGCAGCAGTCAAGACTAAATACATAAACAGAAAAAGGAAAATAACCAAATGACCCGAGCACGGTACAAACCCACGCTCGGCGTCATGACAGTAAGTTCGCAATTAAAATGTGACTGTGGATGGAATAAAAAAACTAGTATATCATCATATAAATAAAATGACGGGTGATTATATTTTGACTGTTACAGCTCTCTCCATTAAAATAACATAAAATCCTGTTAAATGTCAGTTACTTTTTGACACCACATCAGTGCTGTCTGATTCCCCACAATGGAAGCCGAACTAATAAATCCTGAAGAATGATTATGCACAGAGCAGAAAATTAAGAACAGTAAATTTCTTTTGGGCCAAAAGATTTCCAATTCTTTTGGGCTGTCACATTTTTGGGAGATTATATTATATATATATGGGTGGCGATGAGCAGAGCAGACTTTATTACTCTCTCTTTCTAACATCAGTCAGCAAGAAGAATTAACCCAGGTCGCTGGCATCTCTCTTTTATACCATACAAACTCGCCTCACGACCTGGGGACCTGGACATTACGATACATAAACTTACAATAACAATTCCTTTGTCACCCAGCCTGTCGGTGCATTATTATGCAACCCGGAGGAGAACGCATATTATCATGCATTCTTATGGAGAAAACCACAGGCTGTCTTGCATATCCATTTAACAGCTTTAAGCGTTTCCTCCTGTGCCATTCAGTCTGAGTGGAGAATTGCATTAACTAGGTCCCCCACTATATATATAGATACTGCTCAAAAAAATAAAAGGAACACTTTGAAAACACATTAAAAAGTGTTCCTTTAATCTGAGTAAGCTGGACTAGCCTGCCACAATTTCGATATCCAGCTTATTTTTTCCCATTAAAATCTGATGTGTTTTCAAAGTGTTCCCTTTATTTTTTTGAGCAGTATATATATACACACACGTGGACAAAATTGTTGGTACCCCTCTGTTAATGAAAGAAAAACCCACAATGGTCACAGAAATAACTTGAATCTGACAAAAGTGGTAATAAATAAAAATTCTATGAAAATTAAGCAATGAAAGTCAGACAATGCTTTTGGATTGTGGTTCAACAGAATTACTTTAAAAAACAAACTCATGAAACAGGCCTGGACAAAAATGATGGTACCTTTAGAAAAGATTGAAAATAATGTGACCATAGGGACATGTTCAACCAAGATGTGTCCTCTAATTAACATCACAGGTGTCTACAAACTTGTAATCAGTCAGTCGGCCTATTTAAAGGGTGACAAGTAGTCACTGTGCTGTTTGGTGACATGGTGTGTACCACAGTAAACATGGACCAGAGGAAGCAAAGGTTATAAGACTGGGGAGAACAGGATTCAAACCGCCAACCATCCGGTTATTGGATGACCCGCTCTACCTCCTGAGCCACTGCCGTGCATATAGAACTTTCAATTTGAAGTATTGTACAACCAAGGTTTGAATGTTGGAATATTGGGCCATTTGGGGTCCCACCCAGACGTCCTGTATTTGGACTTTTTACTGGTGTCATCCTTCTCTCCTCCCTCTGCTCTCACCTCTCCTGGACCCTCTGCCTGAACACTTTCCTCTCCTTGGCTCCTCTCTTCTGTCTCATCTTGTCCTCTCTGAGCTCTGTCTAATTCAGCTTCTCTCTCTGTCTATGGTGGTATACAAACAGGTTAGAAAATATCAAGTGCCATGTAAATTAAAGGAGACAGCCAAAAATTTCTAGATAAGGGTACAAAGAGCATCCACTTAAAATTTGAGTAATGACTTCAGTCTTGAAGGTTTGAGGTTTTTCTCCAAAATTTATAACAATTTTCTTAGTTTCCTACTTTTCTCTGTAAATTTATCTAAATTTGAATCAGTTTTCCTCAAATTTGTAATTTCCTCTTGTAAAATTGACTTTTTTTGTACATTTGAAACTTTATTATAAATTATTATTAGCTTATTTTTGTCTGGTTTTTAAAATAAAATTACTGTTTTTTTTAATAAATTTGAAACAGACTGTGGTATTTTTTTTACTTTTTTCTTATAACAATTTATATTTTTGACCATAACTTTGCAGTCAGAACAGAGCAATAATTTAACTCTCATTACAAAGAAAAAAATATTGTAAAATTGTATTTAATGATTTAAATGAACTTAAATAACCAAGGATGCCGTTATTTCTGTTGTAATATTTCTGTATATTAGTTTTTTTTTAGAAATTTCCTCACCACCAAGAAAAACCTCCCTTATTTTGAAATCCAAATGCTGGCACATTCAGTTTGTCTGAAGGCTGCTGATGGATTAAAGTCACTGACTTCGTGAATTTCGGTCATCTTAACTTGCCAGATAAATAATTGGGAACATAACTTAATATTGTAGTGGCTGGTGAAATATATCCTCAGCAATTCATCAGTCCCCCTTGCCTTTCCCTTCATATGAAGCCGGCTGCATCTAAATTCTAACCACATCTCTTAGCTAAGCGACTCTTCCATTATTGTTCCCGTTTCCAGCGGGTTAAAACCATGATAAATGCCTCCAGTGCTTACATACTTATGATTTTTTTTCTGCGTTTAAAGTACTTTAATAAACTCATGTTTCTGTCGGACAGTCAAGCCTTATTTATGCTGCATTTCCCCTCTAGTCCGCCTTTTTCCACTTACGCTTTGGACGAGCCCGGCATGCACGCAGCACTGTACACGCTCACTTTTTTCATCTACCCAGCCCAAGCGGTTGACGCATGCACACAACCATCATTTGTAGTTTCACTCCCGCCCGATAGGTAGCGCCAAGGCACTGATGCACCAGGATTTTCACCAGTGAAGAAACGGCAGACTTCTTAACAAAGTTTCTCTTCAACTAGAGTCCATTTCTGCTGTTTGACTTCCCGGTTTTCACTCCTTTTCAATGAAGATGCTGCTGCCGTGCACTAGACACTGCCTGCTGACTGACGGGAAAGCTTGCGTGGGTGGGGCGCTTCTAAACTCCGCGCGGATGACGGCCACGCACGTTGTTCGTGTGCGCGCTTGCAGAAAGTCATTGCTTCATATATTTTTCTTAAATTCATATCTCCTTCTTGGCGCGGTGGGCCGCCACCGAGAAATGTTACCAGAGGAAACCCTGCTTGCCACGTGTTAAAATGTTCATCTGAGAACTCAGATTTGTCTACTTTTGTGTGTGTGAAATAATCACCGCCTTCATACTGTCAACAACTTATTTGATACATATCTGTACCTTATGAGAGCTGCATACCAAGATGCTTCAGTGCTAGTACATGAGTGTGTGGTTGTCTGTGTGTTGGCCTTGTGATATACCGGCATACTGTCCAGAATGTAAAAAATGGACAAACCTGTGCAGTAAAGCAAGGTCTACTTTCACAACAAGAGTTAATGTGCAGTTTCTTTGACTTTCTTGCCACATGGTGCAGTAATTAACAGCTCCAACGGTTTCTATTTTGAATCCCCTAGGCTGGTGACTGTAGAGTTTGCATGTTCTTCTTGTGTCTGCATAGTTTTCTTGCTGTATGTAAACCTCAGTTTTCTCCTAGAGTTCAAAGACTTGCATGTTAGAATAATTCTGGATTCTGAATTGATGATGGAATAGGAGGTGAATGTGGTAGTAGATAAAAGCGCTTTGAGTGTTCATTGAATCTCGAAAGGCGCTGTATAAATGCAAGTTCCTTCCCTGCCCCATCGGAAGAGGGCAATAGATAAATGGCTCAAGACTTCATATTAGGGCTTAACACACTAACAGACGATGTCGCAGTCTGTGATGGTGACAGTAAACAAATGGCCAGTCCATTCTGCAGAGGTACTGCTGCAATATAAAGCAAATGACCTTAAGCAAATCATTCCATCACCAACGTTATTGCAGTGGTCTCTGCCTGGAGCACCACTCACAGGCTATTGCATGCAGAGACATCATGGCTGGTATGCTTATATAGTCTTTCATTATTGAAGACTCAATCATTTTATGCTTTCGAGAGCTATTTCATTCTACAGGGTCAGTTAAACACGTGGAACAAAAAAAATCATGCTGTTTAATCAATATCCTGATAATGTGACATCTATCAGGTGGAGGGGTCATCTTAGTGAAGGAGAAGTGCTCTTTTGCCATTGTTGATACATTTGGTCTGTTACAGACTCTTTAGTTCACTGGATATTTTTTCAGAAATGGGTGTTTTAAAAATGGTTATTTAATGTTCATTTTGAAATGCAAAAATTGAAAACTAAATTACACTAAATTTTTATTTTTTATGGTCAGACTGGATCAGCGAAACTAAAAAAAGTGTTTGATTTTCATTTTCTTTTTCAAATAAAGGGTAAAATCACTAGAAGACAGAAATGATAAAACTGCTCTCTGTGACTGGATCTGGTAATGTAAGTGCTAGAGGCACTTTTGCAGCTAACTGTCACATTCCTGTAAGTGTGTCCTCTTGAGCAGGATCTGATAAGATAAAACAAGTGGTTTAAAAATATGTGCATCAATAGAAGCACGGGGCATCAGTAGTTAACACTGCTGCCTCACAGCGAGAGCGTCCTGGATTGAGCTCAAGTTTGAACCCAGGTCAAGTCCATTTGTGTGAAGTTTGTGTGTTCTACCCCCTGCTGTGTGGGTTTCCTCTGGGTGCTCCAGATTCCTCCCATAATTCAGAAAGTGCTTCATGGTGCATGCAAAAGCTGTTGCAGTTCTAGGGAAAGGCTGCATCCAAGTCAATACTAAATGTAACTCGTAAACCAATTTAAATCAATAATTTAACTCTTCAGCAATAATCCATCCATCCATCCACCTTCTTCCGCTTAATCCTTTTCGGGTCATGGGGGGGCTGGAGCCTATCCCAGCATCTTTGGGCGAGAGGCAGGGTACACCCTGGACAGATCGCCAGTCCATCGCAGGGCCAACACAGAGAGACAGACAACCATTCACTCTCACAATCATACCTAAGGACAATTTAGAATCCCCAGTTTGATGCCAATTAACCTAACTTGCATGTTTTTGGCATGTGGGAGGAAACCGGAGGAAACCCACGCAGACACGGGGAGAACATGCAAACTCCACACAGATCACTGATGGTCGGGGGCTGGGATCTAACCCAGGATCCCCCGGCCAAGGGTGAGTTGCTGTACTGCCGCAGTGCTAACCACTCCGCCACCGCGCTGCCCCAACAATAATGTGACTCCTTAAAGGAAGTGAACAATGATAATATAGAGAAAACACTCAACATATAATTAAAATTAACCCTTTGAGTGTAAGAATTTGCGTACCCCTAGTGGCAGAGTGCGGCACTGCACCTGCCTTCTCACTCTGACTTTGTCAAAAGTAAGTGAGAAATTTCTGGTTTTTTTTTTTAATATACTGATTTCTTGTTTATATACTTTGAAGATTAGATGATAAGGTACCTCTGTACAAAAAATGGTGTCAAAAGACTGAACCATTTTTTTGTGTAAATATGTCCAAAGTCCAGTTTTGACTGAGTTATGGAATTTAAAGAGGTGCCGTGACATTATGCAAATTAGATGGGTAAATTTATTCCTATCTGAAACTTTGGATCATATTTTACAACTTTCTAATTGACAGTAAGTCATTAGGAGGAGCTCACTGAGGAGCTCATTTAGCAGCAGACTACATCATCCCAGGTGCACAACCGAGAGGTTTCGTAGGTCCTTCCTACCAACGGCTGTCAGACTGTACAACCTAAGCAGGGCTGCTCGCAGAGATAGCAAAAAGACGTAACAAACTAATAGTTGTTTTTTTTTTTTTTTTTTTTTGAATGCAAAAGATGCAATAGACTTACACAATGGTCCTCTCCGGCATACAACTAGGAACATACCGGTCGCTATGGAGGGTGAGAATATGTATGGGCACATAATCATACCATGTAGGATAACTAAATAGACGGTTATGCTGTTTCATCCCACCTAGCAACAATGCTCTGCACTGTGTGTGTTTATATATTTACATATTTATTCCATCTAGCTACAATGCTCTGCACTGGGTGTGTTTATATTTATATATCTATATATTTATTCCATCTAGCTACAATGCTCCGCACTGTGTTTTTATATATCTACATATTATTCCATCTAGCTACATTGCTCCGCACTGTGTGTGTTTATATACTTGCATATTTATTCCACCTAGCTGCAATGCTCCATACTGTGGGTGTTTATATATTTACATATTTATTCCATCTAGCTACAATGCTCTGCACTGTGTGTTCATATATTCATATATTTATTCCATCCAGCTACAATGCTCTGCACTGTGTGTCTGTGTGTGTGTGTGTGTGTGTATATATATATTTTATAGTAATATGTACATATGTATATTAGCTGCTCTTGCTTGCTTGTTTTTTCTTGCCTTCTGATTGTTGCTCTGAGTGTTGCTATCCCTGTGCTGTTGCAATCCTGGAATTTCCCCGTTGTGGGACTAATAAAGGCTTATCTTATCTTATCTTATTATCTCTTACCACTTTCAAGTTATAGCCTTGGAAATCTGAACTATTTTATTAACAAAAAATATTTACTACTCTTGACCACTAGGGGGTATGTTGCAGTTCTGCACCATACACACTCAAAGGGTTAACATAATCTGAAGACAGCTGGAATGTTTCATATTTCAGTTTTCTTCCTCTTAATGGAGTCATTGATTGCATTTTTTTTCAGCATTTTAACAGCTCACACATATCGTCATGAAAGGTTTTCCTATTTTGGTCAGTTTTTCTTTAATGATTTAATTATTGCAGCATAATTGTGAGTCATCTTTTGCCTCCTTCCTGAGAACAGCTGTTTTCAGTGCATGTCTTTTAAAATCTCTAAGGCCGCATTTAACTCCAGCCTCCGTCTTACGTCACTCTTGCTAATCTTAGCTGGCTAGCTCCTAGCTCGGGTGTGAGTCTGAGCCAACTAACATAAATTTGTCTTAAAAATGAATAAAACAATGCATACCACTGGTGGACAGGAGTGTATGGTTTCATTGGATGATTAGATATGATTGGTTTCTGGAGTACAGTAAGCACAGAAACAGTTGTGAAAGAGTGGCTAAACTGCTAGCTTCAGCTAGCTGCCTTTGGTCCCACTTAGAGACAATACTACAAGAAATTAAGCAAAATAATGTCTAAGAATGTTATTATGGTCAAGTGTTGTTAGATGAACAAGGATTCCAGTGGGGGTGTGTATAGAATTTAGAGAAAACAGCGATCAGAACCAGCTGGATCAACTCTTATGCTAACCGCCTGGTGTTACTCTACCAACCAGACAGGAGAAGTGACTCAACACCTTCCATCTGCGAAGCATCTGCCACATCCTGGGCATATCCTTGCAGGACAGGGTAACCAACGCAGATGTCTTGAATCGCGCGGGACTTCCTAGCATGTTCGCTCTCCTCAGACAGCGCAGGCTGCGCTGGCTAGGCCATGTCCACCGCATGGATGACAGGCGCTTCCCAAAGGATATCCTGTATGGAGAACTGGCATCTGGGAGGAGATTCACTGGTCGCCCCCAGCTCCGGTACAAAGATGTCGTTAAGAGAGACATGAAGGCCACTGACATCAACACAGAGACCTGGGAGAGCCTAGCAGGTGACCGTGCAACGTGGAAAGGGACCCTGAAGCAACACTTGAAATCAGGGGAGGAGAAAATGATGACTGCTACTGCAGAAAAATGAGCATGCAGGAAGGAAAGCAGCAGCTCTAACAGACCAGAGACTACACACAGGTGTGACCTTTGCGATGGAGACTGCCACTCATGCATCGGTCTATTTAGCCACAGACGACGCTGCTCCAGGCGAGCAGACAACCAGAACTAGGATGCTTCACCCATGGTCAACCCTGACCGATGGAGGCCTGACACAGATGGACAAGGATTCTAGTGGGGGTGTGTATAGAATTTAGAGGAAAAAAAAGCGATCAAAACCAGCTGGATCAATACTTGAGCTAACCGCCTGGTGTTACCCTACCAAGGTGAGCTCCTAATACAGTTACTGACTGATGACACTGACTGCCAAGCTAATACTAATGGCTTGATGTAGCAGAGCAGCAAAAATACTACACAAAAAGCCAGAATTGTGCAAGATGTATTATTGACTGTGGATTAGTGAACCAGGTGGAAACAGGGATTATTAGAGTGACTGAAATCTAAAGAAAATAACAATATAAACCTTTCTTGGTAATCCACCTAGTACTACTGTTAGCTCCTCGCTGATCTACATGACAGACACCTAGGCTAGCCAACAACAGGGCAGCGGACAGGTATCAAGGCTAGTGATGTTTGCCTTTTAGTGACGTTTCCCATTTTTTGACATACAGGAAAATACCCGGAAGAGTTAGAACGGCTTCTTGGAGAGAAAAAACAAATAGCAGCCGTGTCTTTTTTTTGTAGAGAAACACACACACACACACACACACACACACACACACACACCTTTAGGCTGCTACCTATTCGGGGTTGCCCCTGCAGATCGTGGTTCTGCATATTTGATTTGGCAAGGATTTTTACATCATTTAACCCCGGGCTTGGGACTGGCACAAGGAGTACACTGGTTTTGTGCTCCCCCCGCGGCTGGGTAACCAACATCTCCTTTCCCCATCCTGTTTATGGTGAATACTAAGCTAGAAGCTGGAAAGTACCATTTTTATAATTTCTGGTATGACTTGGCTGGGGCTTGAACCCACAGCCTCCCAGCTGTGGGGCGGCTGCTCTACCAAAAAAAAAAAAAAAAAATCCCAATAAATACAAAACAAAAATAATACAAAAAAATTCTAAGCAGTTCAAACAAAAGACTACATAATAAATTCAACAGGGGAAGATGAATATTGACTGAAACTGATGCATAGCTTGAGTTTCTTATCATCGAGTTGCTTTGCTGTCACAATATGCCAATAATACAAGACTGCGTGTCTCTAATTAGTAACAACAAGGGGCTGAAGTGTGAAAGACAAAACTTTTTCAGAAAGCTTTTTTTAAACACAGAAGCATGAAAAGCCTGTCCAAATAGCAATGCTGACAATCAAATATGTGCACAATAAACAATTAACTGTATGGTCAAATATTTGGTTGCAACATATGAAAAGTATAGTTCACTGTGGGTTTCTTTGAGTTGAGTGCAGCTTGTTCACGTTTTTCTCTATGATGACATTTTCCATTTTATTTTCTTTGACGAAGGCCAGTGTCTGTGGTGGGATATGCATCATGTAGTTGTGGGCTGCCTACCACTAAAACACACTCCTGGATATTCATTAACCGCAAAAGAAAAAGGCATCCTCAAAAAGCCTTCAAGTTATTTTGATGGCTATTGTTGTCATGGAGACAAGCCTAGGTGTGGTTAAATCAGAGTCTTTTGATTAGGCAGCTGGTTTATGAAAGCAGCAGTACCACAGTGACAGAGATGACAGTGGGGAAGTTTGATGAAAGTGGGACAGAAGTTACTGTGAAAATAAGTTTTTTTTTTTTTTTTTGGTGGATCAGGCCTCCTCTTGCTCTCCTCTTCTCTATCTTTTCCAGCAGTGCTAATAGAGTGGGATTATCCATGGTGAAGATGAAAAGGGTTTCATTTCCCTCAGAGCTTTCTCTATGTGTGTGCTTGTCTGTGTGTTAGGAAGGGTTATTGCGGTTCATTGTCAGAGATGAAAATAGCATACAGACAAAGTGAGTAATTATGTGCTGTCTTTTTCTTTCCATCTCTCTCTGTCGTGCTGTCTGCTGTGTACTATCCTCCATCCCACTCCTTTGCTCTTCTTCTTTCTACCTCCGTTCATGCTGTTTTTAGTTTTGCTTGTTGTTTGCCTGTTGTCTTCACACTCATCTTCTGTCTGACATACGCAGGATAGTTTTCAGACCAGTCTGTCCATTTGATGTGAAACGATGAACAATCCAATCTCACTAAAAAAACTAATGAACGTTTTTCACCCCTCAAAAAATGTACATTTGTACATAAAACGAAAAAAAAAGTACTGGGATACGTTTTTAAAAGCGTAGTCCATGCCTTCACTCACTGCACAAGCGCAAATGCACACGAGAAAAAACCCCACTGTCCTCACCGCGCATGAACAGAAGAATACCTGTTTTAGGTAGTCTTCCAACACTCATTTGGTTGGTGGAAGAAGGGTGGCAGATGGTTAGTTTCAAGTAGCGAGACCAACAAAATGCGAGTTTGAATCCCACCCTGATCTCTGAGTGACTTTTTTTCATTTGTTTGTTTTTCACTCCACTAATGAAAGGATAGATTTAGGCATCAACTTCTCTATCGGTTAGGTTTAGGAAAAATGTTTTGGTTAGTGGTAGTGATGGCAAAGTCAAAACAGTGTTTTAGTACGTACCAAAACCTAGGTGGAACTTCTGAATCGAACCACCGCCAAAAGTATCAAAACCTGGTTTAACGACCATGGCGTCACTGTTTGATTGGCCAGCAAACTCTCCTGACCTAAACCCCGTAGAGAATCTATGGAGTATTGTCAAGAGGAAGATGAGAGACACCAGACCCAACAATGCAGACAAGCTGAAGGTCGCTATCAAAGCAACCTGGACCTTCATAACACCTCAGCAGTACCACAGGCTGATCACCTCTGTACCACACCACATTGATACTGAAATTAATCCAAAAGGAGCCCCAACCAAGTATTGAGTGTGTACATGGACATACTTTTCAGTCGGCCAACATTTCTATTAAAAAACATTTTTTTACAATTAATTTTATGTAAATTCTATTTTTTTTAGAAACTGAATTTGGGGTTTTCATGGGCTGTAAGCCATAATCATCAAAATTAAAATAAACACTTGAAATATATCACTCTCTGTGTAATGAATCTGTATAATATATGGGTTTCAGTTTCTGAAATGAGTGACAAAAAATATTGAACTTTTCCATGATATTCTAATTTTTTGAGATGTACCTGTAGTTACATATCTTACATATATTTACATATTTTACATATAGTTACATGTATTTACAATATTTACCATTACATCAAGTTGCATGACAGCATTCCTCCTGAATCAGTCTTTTTGTTGTTCCTTGACAGGAAGGCAAAAAGAATTAGATGAGGCACTAGTTGACCTTATTGTGAAGAACTCACAACCTTTTTCAATTGTGGAAGATGAGGGTTTCAGGCACTTTGTCAATAAACTTGATCCCAATTACATCCTTCCATCCAGAAACACATGAAAACATTCGACTGTTTGAGTGTAGTATTATAACATTTGGCCACCAGATGTTGCTGTGGGGAGATGTTTCAAATGTTCCAAAAGATCGATTCTTTTTCTGAATCAGTTGTTCCAAATGAGTCGATCTCTCAAACGTTCCATTTCTGCCATCACTATTTAGTGGTTTCCTCTAATGGTGAAAGAGAATGAAAGTGAAAGGAAGAGAAACTGACAAACATTATGTGAAAAGGTTCCTGTCTGTCCTGCCTGCCTCTCCCTTCCCCTGCTGATTGAGCACTTCTCCTGGTAGCTGCATCACCACCTGCAGCCAATTAGTGGGGTAGTATAAGTAGGATGCTCTCGCTCTACTCTGTCTGTTTACCCAATGAAGAAGAAGAACAACACTCTGTCTGGTCACGTTTGACCTTCAGCCCGCCTGTATCCTGCCTGTGCTCTAACTTTGATTAATCTTGTGCCGTGTTTTGCCATGATCTGACCCTTGCCTGTTTCTAGACCCTGTGCCTGCCTGTAGTCTTGGATTTGTCTGCCTGCCTTGTGTGTAGTGATGGTGAAGCTGAGGCCTTATGAAACAATGAACAACTTTGGGACAATTGCTTCATGATCAACACAGTGTTATGAAACATTTAATAAAGAGTGCCATCTGCTGACTGTCAGCACTGCATCTGAGTGGAAGTCCTGAAAAAATCTCAATCCTTTTTTTTTTTTTTTTTTTGAGCATTTGGCCATCCGAGGTCTGTTCAAAACTGGATGGCAGGAACAAACAATACAAAGCAAACAAAAAAAGCTCTAATTCCAATAGAACCCTCTCAAATTACCCACGAGCCCTCAAGTCATGTGATGTGACCAACATAACAAGGCCTCGCTTGCTACGGTCACGTGACTGTGGGTGTGCTGAAGCAGCACTTGACGCACTGCTCATGACACTTGCGCTTTATATTGCTTGAATCAGTGTTGAGTGGGTGGTGTCGAGTGTAACATCACTAGCGCAGATCCCAGCCTACTCTTGGACTCTGGAAATTGCTTAATGGACTGGAATAGGATATTCTTGGATTGTGCACAATATCACCTCCAAGTAAGTCGACGTACCTACGTTCATCATTTATATAATCATGCCCTTCTCCCCAGCTCCCAGGCCTGGACAGCCTTTCCCCCCCTTTCCCTTCACCTGCACTTAAGAATGCCTCCCCTGATGTTCACCATCCGTGGATCGGCTGTCATTCCCTGCTCCTTCACCAGGAAAAACCTGTAAGCATACAGACAATATTTATCTCCCTGTCGCTATATCATATGCTCATCACTGTCTCTGTTCTCCTCTCCTGGAGGGTTGCCAGATCCTCATCACTACCATTTATTACCAGTATTATTGTTAATAAAATCATTGTTCACTTACCTTAAACATTGTCTTCCATGTCTGCTCTTGGGTCAAGTGTTAAACATGATGTCATTATGACGCCGGTAGACACGTTTCTTAAATCTGTAAACCACCAGGAGGAACTATCGTTCCTGGGTCTCCCCGTTTCATCATCCCTGGTGGTTCTAGGTTATCTGTGGCTCCAGAAACATAACCCAACGATCAAATGGGCCAAAAGTACCATCTCTGCCTAGAGCCCATTTTGTATGGCCCACTGCATGCGTTCAGCTGAATGCTCCCCTTCTCTGACGGTTCCTCCCTCTCGGGCTGAGCCGCTGGACCTCAGCCTCATCCCTCGGGCATATCATGATTTGTGCAAGGTCTTTAGCAAGTCAAGAGCGTTGTCGCTGCCACCTCACCGCTCTTACAACTGTGCTATAGACCTCATCTCGGGGGCGAGGCTGCCATCCAGCTGGCTGTATAGCATTTCTGGCCCAGAGTGAGAGGCGATGGAGCAGTACATGAAGGAGTTGCTGAACGCCGGCCTTATTCAGCCATCTTTGGCTCCTCTCAGGGCTGGGTCCTTCTTCGTCGGTAAGAAAGATGGGTCACTGCACCCGTGCATCGACTACCGGGAGCTCAACGCTATCACCATCAAAGACAAGTACCCTCTGCCATTGATAAATTCAGTGTTCGAGCTCCTTCAGCGGTCACTGGTTTTCACCGAGTTAGACCTTAGGAACGCATATCATTTGGTCTGCATTCGCGAGGGCGATGAGTGGAAGATGGCCTTTAAAACACACCAGGGCCAACTTGAATACTTAGTAATGCCATTTGGGCTCACTAACGCCCCTGCCATCTTCCAGCGGTTAATAAATGACATCCTCTGTGATATATTCTATCAATTCGTGTTTCTCTATCTTTTTTCCCACAATATTTTTTATTGAACCTTTTTTTTTACAAACATGACACAAACAATCAAACACTAGCACTAAAGTAATTAAAAAAACAAAACAAAAAACAAACAAAAAAAACACTAACTACAAGAAAAGAAAAAAAAATGTACTAAAAACACCAACAACCACTAACAAAGGCAAGTCATCAACAATGCTGCTCTGTTTAGTCTAGGCAATCCATTACATAAGTTTATATATTATACATTCACCAATTTGGAATTTACAAGGTCCACACACATCATTCACCTTCTTCTTCAGAAGTTATGTTTAGTTTCTTTACATAATCAATGAAAGGTCTCCATATATTCTCAAACACATTTTCCTTTGATTTCAGTATGTATGTTATTCTTTCTAGTGGAAGGTTTGTTAACATCTGTCTTAACCACTGAGTCACATCTGGTCTATGAGTCTTTTTCCACTGTAGTGCAATACATTTTTTGGCATTAAGCAAACTGAGGTCTATGAATGCTCTTTCACTCTTATTAAAGTTATGCTTTTCTGGATACAGACCCAACAAAAACAGTTTAGGGTTCAATATGAATTGTTTTGAAATTATTTTTTCAATTGTTACCCTCACCTCTTCCCAAAACATTCTGATTTTTCTACATTCCCATAAACAATGAAATAGGGTTCCTTTACTTTCCATACATTTTGTGCATGTATCTGATATGTTTTTGTTAAATCTATTTAACTCCACCGGTGTAACATACAGTGGGGCAAAAAAGTATTTAGTCAGCCACCAATTGTGCAAGTTCTCCCACTTAAAAGATGAGAGAGGTCTCCAATTTTCATCATAGGTATACCTCAACTATGAGAGACAAAATGAGAAAAAAAAATCGAGAAAATCCCATTGAAGGATTTTTAATGAATTAATTGGTAAATTCCTCAGTAAAATAAGTATTTGGTCACCTACAAACAAGCAAGATTTCTGGCTCTCACAGACCTGTAACTTCTTCTTTAAGAGGCTCCTCTGTCCTCCACTCGTTACCTGTATTAATGGCACCTGTTTGAACTCGTTATCAGTATAAAAGACACCTGTCCACAACCTCAAACAGTCAGACTCCAAACTCCACTATGGCCAAGACCAAAGAGCTGTCAAAGGACACCAGAAACAAAATTGTAGACCTGCACCAGGCTGGGAAGACTGAATCTGCAATAGGTAAGCAGCTTGGTGTGAAGAAATCAACTGTGGGAGCAAATATTAGAAAATGGAAGACATATAAGACCACTGATAATCTCCCTCGATCTGGGGCTCCACGCAAGATCTCACCCTGTGGGGTCAAAATTATCACGAGAACGGTGAGCAAAAATCCCAGAACCACACGGGGGGACCTAGTGAATGACCTGCAGAGCGCTGGGACCAAAGTAACAAAGGCTACATCAGAAACACACTACGCCGCCAGGGACTCAAATCCTGCAGTGCCAGATGTGTCCCCCTGCTTAAGCCAGTACATGTCCAGGCCCGTCTGAAATTTGCTAGAGAGCATTTGGATGAACCGGAAGAGGATTGGGAGAATGTCATATGGTCAGATGAAACCAAAATAGAACTTTTTGGTAAAAACTCAACTTGTCGTGTTTGGAGGAGAAAGAACACCATGCCTACTGTGAAGCATGGGGGTGGAAACATCATACTTTGGGGCTGTTTTTCTGCAAAGGGACTAGGACGACTGATCCGTGTAAAGGAAAGAATGAATGGGGCCATGTATCGTGAGATTTTGAGTGAAAACCTCCTTCCACCAGCAAGGGCATTGAAGATGAAACGTGGCTGGGTCTTTCAGCATGACAATGATCCCAAACACATGGCCCGGGCAGCGAAGGAGTGGCTTCGTAAGAAGCATTTCAAGGTCCTGGAGTGGCCTAGCCAGTCTCCAGATCTCAACCCCATAGAAAATCTTTGGAGGGAGTTGAAAGTCCGTGTTGCCCAGCAACAGCCCCAAAACATCACTGCTCTAGGAGGAGATCTGCATGGAGGAATGGGCCAAAATACCAGCAACAGTGTGTGAAAACCTTGTGAAAACTCAGACAACGTTTGACCTCTGTCATTGCCAACAAAGGGTATATAACAAAGTATTGAGCTGAACTTTTGTTATTGACCAAATACTTTTTTTCCACCATAATTTGCAAATAAATTCTTTAAAAATCAGACAATGTGATTTTCTGGATTTTTTTTTTCTTATTTTGTCTCTCATAGTTGAGGTATACCTATGATGAAAATTGGAGACCTCTCTCATCTTTTAAGTGGGAGAACTTGCACAATTGGTGGTTGACTAAATACTTTTTTACCCCACTGTATATCCGCATTAACCATTTAAAATGTATCAATTTAAGACGTACATTTATTGATTTGGTTTGAGCTTCTGTACAAGCCAATTCCCATTGTTCCTCTGAAATTTCAGTTTGCAGGTCTTCTTTCCAATAATTCAGTCTTTTCTGTGAGTTTTCACTTGAGGATAGTGTCAATGAGTTATAAAACTCTGAAATAATACCCTTTCTCTTACTATCTTTCGTCAAAATTTTTTCCAAGGATGAATAAGTAGGTCGGGTGAGAGCATTATTTTGATTTGATCAAATAAAATTCCTAAGCTGAAGATATTTAAAAAAATGTGTTCTATTAAGATTAAATTTGATCCTCAGTTCTTCAAAAGACATTATGTTATCTGAACGTGACAAATATAAGTCTTGAATCCTTTGAATCCCTTTTAAATTCCATACTTTAAATACAGCATCCTCTCTCCCTGGTGTAAAATATTGATTACCCCATATTGGGCTAAATTGTGACAATAAGTGTGGTTCTTTTAAATATTTTTTGGTTTCACACCATATTTTGATCATATGCTTTACAATTGGATTTTTAACTTGTTTCTGTAACTTTTTAGCCGAGTCTGAGTATATGAATAAGGGAAGAGGTAAATTGTATGATTCCGTTTCAGTCCAGTGAGGGAGATCATTTGATGAAAAATAATATGTCATAGACCTCAGTTGTGCTGACCAGTAATACAACATAAAGTTTGGACATTTCAGACCTCCATGATCAAATGGTAAATATAGTAAGGACAGACGTAATCTAGCCTTCCTATTGTTCCATATAAATTCCGCTAACTTTTTTTTAATTCTTGAGAATAGATCTGAAGGTGGTGGTAAAGGAATGTATTGAAATAAATAAAGTATTTTGGGTAAGATATTACTTTTAAGTATATTAATTCTCCCGATCATCGACATTGGTAGTGACATCCATCTCTGAAGTAGCTCATTAATATCTGTCATTAAGGCTTCATAGTTGGCACTGACGACTGATTCTAGCTTAGGCACAATTTGAATTCCTAAATATTTAAACTGATTTACAACATTGAATTGATTTACCTCAGGAGCTGGGTGATTTCTCTGGGTCTCATTTAGCATTAATATTGAAGATTTAGTTTTATTTATTTTATATCCTGATATTTCCCCAAAGTTCTTTATTAAATTTAACAAGGTCGGAATTGATTATTTAAAATTCGACATAAACAAAATTATGTCATCGGCATACAGGGAGATTTTATGTTCTGTTGGTCCTACTTTAATTCCATATATTTGTGGATGTAAACATACTGCCATCGCTAAAGGTTCAATTGCCATAGTAAACAGTAAAGGTGAAAGTGGACAGCCTTGTCGACATCCTTTTGATTTTTATTGATTTTGAGATATTGCTGTTTGTTAGGATTTCTGCTGTAGCATTATTGTATATTATCTGAACCCATTTTATGAAATTAATTCCAAGTCCAAACCTTTGTAGGACTTCAAAAAGAAAGGGCCATTCGACCCTATCAAAGGCCTTTTCGGCGTCCAATGATAGGAGAGCTGTATCCGGTGCTTCTTTATTAGAATAAATAATATTAAATAGTCTTCTTACATTATGGAAGCCTTGTCTTCCCATTATAAAGCCATTCTGATCTTGGTTAATAATATTTGGTAATATTTCTTGTAGTCGTCTTGCTAAAATTTTACAGATTATCTTAAGGTCAGCATTTAATAGGCTTATTGGTCTCATATTTTCACATTTATTAGAGGGTTTACCTGGTTTTGGCAACAGTATAATTAAGGCATTATTCATGTATGGTGGTAAATTACTATTTTGAAATGTTTCTAAAACCACTTCCAAAAGTGGTTTTATTAATTTATTCTTAAATTTTTTATAGAGGTCAACTGGAAGACCATCTGGTCCTGCACTTTTTCCAGATTTCATATTATCAATGGCTAGCCCAACTTCTTCTTGACTAATTTTAGACTCCAGTATCTCCCTGTTTTCATTTGGAATACACAGTAAAGATAATCCGTCCAAAAACCCATTTAGTTTTGTTAAGTCAGTTTCATTTTTTGTATCATATAGTTTTTCATAATAATCTCTAAAGGCACTATTAATTTCTAAAGGATCTACAACTGCCTGTCCGTTACTTATAATACTGGTAATTGGTGTTTTAAATTCTAATTGTTTAATCTGCCATGCCAATAATTTCCCTGATTTTTCACCTTGTTCATAAAAAGTTTGCTTCAATCTTAGAAGACTTGAGGCAGCTCTATTCGCTGATTTTTTTGTCATATTTAGCTCTCAGAATCAGTAATTCATTCTCTAACTTTGGGTTACTTCTTGCATACACTTTTTCTTGAAGAATTTTTATTTTACGTTCCAATTGGACTCTCTCCTCTCGAGTCTTCTTAGATTTTGAACCTGTATAACTAATAATATGCCCCCTAATAAAAGCTTTGAAAGCCTCCCACTTTATACATGCTGATGTTTGTGTAGTATTGATATCAAAGAACTCATCTATCTGTTTTTCTATGTATTTAACAAATTCCTCATCCTGAAGCCATTTATACTGAAATTGCCACCTACCTGGATCCTTTGTCAATTTCTTATCTACATATATTAGACAGCAGGGTGCATGATCAGATATCACGATGTTATCATAGAAACAGTTTTGAATCTTGGACCTTAATTCTGTGGAGATCAAAAAATAGTTAATACGTGAGAATGTCTTGTAGGTATTAGAATAATAAGAATGGGCTTTGACTTGTGGTTTCATTTCTCTCCATATATCTAGCAATCTCAATTCTTTCATAAAATGATTAATGGTCATCCTGCATCCATTGTGCGTACAGTCCAGTCCTGTTGATCTATCTATACTGGGATTCAATGTACAATTAAAATCCCCTGCTATTATATGTTGCCCTGTAAGTGATGATAAAGTAAGAAATAAATTAGCGAAGAAGTTTTGATCATCTATATTGGGACCGTATAAGTTCACCAGATTTATATTTTCTAATAACAAAGATCCTTGGATGATTAGATATCTTCCTGATTTGTCTCCAATTACATTTTTCACTTGAAATGGGACTATTTTATGTATGAGAGTCATAACTCCCCTGGCTCGGGATGAAAATGATGAGGTGAACACAGTTCCCTGCCATCTTCTCCTAATTCTTTTTACATCCTCCTCTATTAGATGAGTTTCTTGTAAAAACACAATTTTTGAACCTATGTCTTTTATTTTATTCATAACTTGTTTAAGTTTTTTAGATTTTGTAGACCTCTGCAATTCCATGAAGTTAAATTAAGATTAACGCTTTGGTCTATGATCAATAAGGAGTTTGAGGTACCTTGCAATATAAACATGCTCATACAGAGAAGCAAAAACATGGATGGTTGAACATTCATCCTAGAAACTACACAAAAACAAATTCCCTTTCCCCACATTCGTGGTAATCCCCCCCCCCCCCAAAATCAAAAAAAAATTCTGTCTCCCGTTATAGACTGTTCCACACCTGCGAGGAACAGTCAAACCACTCTCTCTTTCTCCTCTCAATCACCCTGACTCTACTACTTTTAAATGACATGACATTAACTCTCTTCTGTAGTTTTTCCAACATAACTCCAAAATTTTATAGCAACTTTGTACATCATAGCTTTTATATATATATATATATATATATATATATATATATATATATATACTGTATATATATATATATATATATATATATATATATATATATACTGTATATACAGTATATAATCTATATTTTGTAGACATGCTATATGTTTCAGATCAGTCAGATACCTGTGCAAATGCTTAAATATTCTACTTTTATATCTTGTTCATGCTTCATGCTTAGCTCCCACCAGTCTCTCCTTGGATCTGCTTGATAAGCTCCTGCGCCTCCTGAGGGGTCTTGAGGATATGGGTTCTCCCTTTATATGTGACCAGCAGTCTTGCCAGATGAATCACTCCGTGACAAATCCCGAGGTTGCGCAGCTCTTTACGGGCGGGGTCGAACTGTTTCCTTAATTGTTGAATTCCTGTGGCCAAATCTGTGTAGAACCGCACCTGTTGATCCTGGTATTTAATTTCTCCTTTAGCTCGCGCCGCGTTGGTGACCGTTATCTTGTCTCTGTAGCTGAGGAACTTCATAATCAGCGTCCTCGGTGGTGTCTTATTATCTCTCGGTGGGCCGATTCGGTGAGCGCTCTCTAAGACGACCGATGACTGCAGATCCGCGTTGTTCAGCGCTTCTGGAATCCACTTTTCCAAAAAGGAACATGTATCCCGTCCCTCCGCTCCCTCCGGGAGGCCCCCCAGCCTCAAATTATTCCGTCGCGACCGGGATTCTAAGTCCAGGACATTATCTTCCAGACGTTTATTTTTTAATTCCAATGTTTGCACCTTTAATTGTAGGCTGGTGAAGCCTACAATTAAATGCCTACAATTAGCCTACAAAAGCCGAGAAGTGTGATTTCTCCACAACATCCTTCTTGGGCTTCATCGTGGCTGAGGGGGAGCTGATTGCCGACCCGGCCAAGATAAAGGCAGTGTTAGATTGGCCAACACCCTACTCCTGCAGGGAGCTCCAACGCTTCCTCGGGTTTGTGAACTTCTATCACAGGTTCATCAGGAACTATAGTGGGATCGCACAGCCTTTGACGCAGCTGACCTCTGTTAAAGTCCCCTTTCGGTGGACTGAGGCAGCTGAACTGGCATTTAACAAATTAAATGACCAAGGTCCTGCCGGTTTTCTCTGGATTTCCCAACTAAGTGGCAGTTTGGCTCGCCCATTTCCCCTTACTCTACTCCTCAGTTCACGGCTCTCATCTTCTCTCCAGAGGTCCTTTCCTCTGGCGAGTAACTGTTTCTGTAGCTGTGCGCTTTGGATTTTGCTATTAATAAAATTGTCAAATGTGCCGTTCTGTGTGGTTCCTTCCTGTGTTTGGCATCATGCACGTGAGCTGTCAAAACTTAATACGTCATGACACTAACAGTACTTATAGTCTTTGGAACGGTGGTATTTTTTTAAAGAGCCCATTAACATACAGCAGTGTTTTTCATCCTATTTTGAGCCAAGGAACCTGTTTTACATTGAAAAAAATTCTCTGGGAAACCCACCAACCAGTGGTGTGTTTCCCAAAAGGATAATTGTTAACTAACTCAAGGCTAACCTCCATTGTAGTTTGGGAAACACACCCCAGAAATGTTATAAAATAACACATAGGGCCTCATGCAAGAACCGTTAGTGCTAACAGATTTGTTCATAAATGTGACGTATGATCAGTTTATGAACTTTTGTGATTCACCAATCTGTTAGTATCTTGAAATTTAGTATATTTACTAACAAAATTTATGAAGAGTCCAGACCAGTTCTTAGTTAAATGTAAACACCTTGCTGTTATTCTAACTTCATAGTTTTCAAGTTTTCAGCAAATGCCTCTATATTTTATCTGTCTGTATCAAGAATGAGAACAGAAACCCTGAAAACTTAAATTGACCCTCTGCCAAAAATCAAGTTTTTTTCTGTTAACATGTCTGTAACATGTTTTTTGTGACTTACAAGACATATCAAAAGTGAAATCAAGAGCAAAAAGTCCCAAGTCTGTGATGTTCTGCTGCGAATGTCCAGTTAAGCTCTGCCTCCCTAAAAATGCGAGCTTGGACAGAGCGTTTCTAGCTACGCAAGCATTTGTGCTTAGCCTGATTGGTTATGACATTAACCAGTCTGTAATGGTGGGTGCCTGGGCTGGGCAGAAAGCAGGATTCAATAGCGTGGCGAGTGAATGACATGGTTTATTAATAAACACAAAAAATAACTTGCAGCTTGTGGGCTGAAAACAAAGAAAAAAGGCCAAGGCAAGGCAGGCAAAATCACACGGGCAAAGATCTCTGGTTAGCAAACAAAGCTCAGGCAGGAGCATGCTATTAACGCCAGAATGACAAGGTCACCGCACTCGGGTAAGGGGCCGTGTTCCTTAAAAGGACAGAACTAATCAAGAAAATAACCAACAGCTGAGGGCAATCAAGGAATAAACAAGCAAGCAATATGAAACGGAAAACACGGTCAACATAAAAACCAAACCAGAACCAAGGACAATGACCGGAATAATGGTAATAACCAAAACTAAGAACTAGGCAAGAATAAATATAAAGCCAAAACAAAGATCATGATACCAATGAAAGTAAACAGATCATAAAATAAACTCAGAGTGAAGGCATGGGTTGAGCTCATGTCCCAATCAAAACAAAATGCTAGAAACTCAACAAAAGACAAGGACATGAGCACAGCCCATGACCAAACCTTTACTTAATCAGGCTAAGCACTGGACATGGCTACAGACCCGAGGGAGGAGCTGAGGAGCTAGCAGGTTTCAGGAAAGCCAGCGGTAGCTTTGTTAAAACAAAGTTATTCATATAATAAATCCACAGAGTCTCCATCAGACTATCTTGACAGTTCTTGTGTTAATAAAATAAACATGTTAGTCAAATAATCAATTTATTCATGAGTAGTGTTTTTTAAAATTAGATACAAATAATTTATATATACTAGTGCATGCCTGTAGAAAGCAAGTATTCCTGTCTGAAACAGGTAGCCCAATCAGGCTTTGCAGGCCCAAACGTAGGCTGTGTTTGAAAGTGGAATACAGACGTGTTGCCTATATGTAGGCAATCACACATGTTAGACTTTGACAAATATGAAAGGGACTGAACTAAAATTGATTGTGTGAATATTAATTACAGAATAATTGAAAATGAATGGGACATCCAATATTAGCCACTATTTAAGAACCGCTTGTTATTTGTGTTTTCTTTTATGAGTTGTATTCATAATAGTGTACTTGCACTTTGGGGAATGGGAGTTGTTCAGTCACATTATAATTTAGTTTATATGTGTAGTTTATAGTCTGTCATCAATAAACTCATGCAGTATTATAACAGGACACGTTTACAGGTATTTGAGAGCCATTGTAGTGCATCCTTTTATATTTTAGCAATATTATTGTTATTATTATTTTGTATTTGCATCTTGTATACTTTATTGATCACCAGAGGGAAATTCAGGGCATCCACGTACGGCACCGATCCCTTCAGCAGTCTCTCTCTCTCGCTTTCTCGCTCACACGCACACACACACAGAGCAGAATGAGCCATTTGGCTGCAACTTTTGCATCAGTGTTGCCAATTTGTCTGTAAATATTTAAATAGAAATGATTTATTTTGTTATTTGGACATTTTTGCGTCTTGTTGTCGTTTAGTCAAAGCATGAATAACCAGTTGATCTGGTTATTCCACTCCACAATGAAGCAGCAGCTGGGACTTTCGTCTACCACTGACCAGGCAGGCTGAGCATACCTCCCTCCGAACGTTCGTGGAGCGCTCAGTGGGACGGGACGGGAGTCTTGGCTGCTTCTTTACCTGTGTGCCAGTGATGTCATTTGTGCGCCCCCCCCACACACACACCACACCTCATATTCTCTATACCGAATATATGCATTAGACCTACGCAATCACAGCAATTTTATGGTCTATATTTTAACTGAGTGGCTCCATACTCATGGATGCACACCTCAGCAGCAAAGCACTTCTAAAATCTTTGCTTGCAAAGCATTGTGGTGACTGACAGGTCATGATGCTGTGTTCTTCAATCAGCATGGTCATGATGCCGCATATTGTCCAATCAGCATGGCCATGATGCGGCATATTCTCCAATGAGCACGGAGTCAATCCGAAACCCCTCCCACACTTCTTGAAGCCAGGGGATGAAGACAGAGTGCTCACACAGCGGTGGCTAAACTTTCATTGATAATAATTACATATTTTGACTGAGTGACTCCATATTCGGGGATGCACACCCTTGTAGCTTCAGCAAAGCACGTTTAAAATGTTAGGTCAGTATGATGAACGGTTTGAGAGCTATCTGAGGAACACACACAGACAGACAGACAGAGATGTCTTGAATTTATAGATAGATAAAACAAAATAGTTTGTCATGTGAAATGAATATCAAAACTAAAAACAAACTATTTTACTGGGTTTTGCGCTTAAACAAAAGCTTAAAAAAATGTCACGGTGAGTTGAAGGACCTGAACCCAAATGCGAGACTAAGTTCCATCTATTTATTAGAGCTGGTCCAAACCCTGGCCAGCTCAAGGGTGTATAATAATTCCCTAATGAGCAGGAAAGACAGGCAAACAAAGTACAAAATAATCCAAAATGTGGCAAGACAGGATCAGGCTAGACAGAAGCGTAGTAGAATGCCAAATAATGACTAGGACGCAGCACCCAACAGAGGGGCTGTGTCCTTTAAATGATGCAGACACTGATTAACAGAACACAAAAAAGCTGTGACTAGTCAAGAAAAGACGAGCATGAAACAAGCAGGACTATGGTGGAAATAAACACACATTAAACACAAACAAGATAGAACATGCATAAGATTAACAAAATGACAAACAGGACTATAATAATAAACAATAGTGAATACAAAAAACCCAAAAATAAACTTAAAGCAGGGATTAACAAAATACAAAGCCAAGACAGACAGATAAATGAGAAACAAAGCAAGGATGTGTTTTGGAGACCTTGACCTGGTGACAAGAAGCATAAATTGCAACACCAGGAGGGAACAAGGCTCCAACCCACGTCCTGACAAAAAAGCATTAAAAACCCTCCTATATTATGCTCCTCCGAACTGGCAGCGCCTGTGTTGATGACCCGCTTCCTCATCAGGTGTGCCTGTGTGCAATTTCGCACTGCTCTTAGTGGATGGGTGGTCATTATTGAAATGAAGTGATTGTGTCTGTGTTCATAGTTTTGTGTGTTGTTAGTTGATCACTGGCAAAAATTGGCCACTCCCTTAGGGCAGGCGCTCTGTCTAAATTGAGCACATTTGCGCTGCCTTAGTAAATCTGCTCCTTAGTCTTTTAATAAGTTTGGATTCACTCAGTGTGAAACTTGGGCCTTCAGTCTGCTAACAAAGCCTTTGATACGCCCGACCATGGCGGCTGCTCCATCAGTACAGACACTCGAACAGTTTTTCAACTGAAGTCCTCCTTGTTGCATGTAGTAGCCCCGACAAGAGAGCCGTGAGTTGCAGCAATGGAAAGGATAAAAAAAAATTCATTCAAGAAGGTAATTCAACATAGAAATTTTCTAAAAAAAAAAAAAATAAATAAAAAATGTTGATTGTTCCCAGTCAGCTGTGTTTAAAATTTGGAGCAAGTACAAGCAAAATGGGAAGCTTGTAAAAGGGGACTATACGGGCAGACCGAGGAAAACTTCACAAAGCGTCAGGACAGAAAACTCAAAGCAATATACCTTGAAAATAGAAAATTCACAACAAATGGGCAGAAACTGAATCATGTCACAACGGCCCTCACGGACCGTCACAAGACGCCTCAGTCACCAGTGAGTTTGCAGTGATGTTTATTAACAGTGCAGGTTGACAAGGAAGAGATTACAAACAACGGGATGGGTACGTCTGAGCCGGGGAGCACCCGATGCACCAGACGAGTAATAGTCAGGGTAATCACACTGAACGTACCTTACACACAGGACCGTTAACCGATGGGATTACGAGATACCCGAGTCGGCTAACAGTGGACAACGGAGGTCAGCAGGAACACAACAGGGGTTAACCAGGATAACCAGAACATAGCTGAACATAACAGGAACATAACAGAGACTGCCGCGCTGGAGGACATTTAGCACCCGCTTATATCTGGTGGCTAATGACCCCAACGCGGCACAGCTGCTGCTAATGACAGCAGAGCAGCAGCTGACTTTGACAGCAGGGAGCTCCCCCGGGCGCCTTCACAATAAGAGCCCGAGGAGCTGGAAGGAACCCTCAGCTGCCAAAGCCAGGGAACAACAAGATATGAGGCCCGAGTGTGGCCAGAACTGACACTCGGGTTATGACAGTACCTCCCCCTCAAGGCCGAGCTCTGAGCGGCCAGAGTAACACCCCAGCCCCCCCCCCCCCCCCCCCTAGGGTGGGTGGATGGGGTGCTGGCAGGAGGGAGAGAGACAAACAACAAGACCAACAAGGCAGTAGAGACAGGGAAAAAAAAAACCATACTCCCTTGAATGTGGGTGACAAGAACAGAGTCAAAATAGGCAGTACACCTATTGGCAAAAACAAATTGACATAAGGTGGAGGGAAAAGAACCACCAAACACAGAAACAAAGTAGTGAGCCACAAAAACACAAATCAATCCCCCCCCCCCCCGCACACCCCAACAGTCCCACAAACGAAATCAGAAACCCAGGGAGGGTACAGTCCTGACCCGGAGGGATGGGGGCAAAAGGTTCGGGGGGTCGTCCGGCATCAAGAGGCCACAGAACAGGGAGGGGAAAAGAGGACGGTTCGGGTGGCCTACCCCAGTCCCATGCTCGGAAGCAGAGAGTTTCAGGCGGCCGAAGCAGGTCGCCACACAGGGAGTCAAAAATGACGGGGGGCCGGCCCAGAGAACCAAACCGGCGAGACAGTCCTTCAGGCGGCCACCCCGCAACGCCAGCCCACCAGAACCGTTGGGAAGAAGCAGCCGGCGGTCCCGCTGAAAAGGGGAGAGACGAGGGGGAACCGGGCGGAGCGTTCGGGACCCCAACAGCCCCAGGTGGAGATGGGTAGCGCTCCTCAGGGAGACGAGGAGGATGACGGTGGTGATGAGGGTGACGAGGGGAATGAGTCTGTCCAGCATCCGGTGGCCGGGGATCTGCAGCTCCCTCACCGAATCCAGGACCTGCTGGTGCTGCACCCACGTCGGACCCCGATTGGGCCTCCGGAACCGAACCCACGGTGGACCCCGATTGGGCCTTCGGAACCAAACCCACGGTGGACCCCGATTGGGCCTCCGGAACCAAACCCACGACGGACCCCAACTGGGTCGGCATGGCACCAGACTCGACCTCCAACCCCGAAACCGGAACCTCTGGCGCAGCAGGCGAGAGCAGCCCCTCGCCGGCGACCCTGGGAGAAGGCTCAAAAGAGAGAGAAAACCCGGGATCAGGATCACCGGCAGCGCCAGAACCCGGCGAGATAAGCTCGGACACAGCGGCCGGCTGCACCCGGCTCATCTCCCCTTGAGACAGGCAAAAGTGCTCTAAGAGGTGAAACAGAAAGACAAAACAGAGCACTTGCCTGAACTCGGGTTCTGACGCCGTCCAGGACTGCGAAGATCCGGGCTCAGATGTCAGGAGGCCGTCCTCAGGCTCCCACTCAGCCGCGTCGGGCTCCACAGCTGGTGTGATGGTGTGCGCAGCTTGAGAGTCCTCCGGCACCGATGTCCACGCCAATGGCCCGCACGGCGTGGTGGCAGGAAAACCTCGACCCGCTGGACCGGACCGCTCCTCCGTGGAACCCCGGGGACGCTTCCTCATCGGCGAAGGCTCCACGCTGCAGTCCGCTCTCCTCCTCCGCCCACGGCGTGGCTGCGGAACCGGAACCAAGCTCTCCAGAACCGCAGGCCCCCTCCTCATCCAGCGACATTGGCCTGGCATCGAGGACCGCTCAGCGGAGGGAGACACAGAGGAAGCAGGGTTAATTCTTTCATCCACAGCAGGTGGAGGGAGCTCGGGGGGCTGCATACCCCGAACTCCACCCCCAGGAGTCAGACAAGGCAAAACAATATCGGAATGAGAGAAATTATCATGCACTCGCCTTTCTCCTGAGGGTAAGATGGTTCCCGCTGTGGGGGACGTCGTTCCTCCCTTTCCCCGCTGGGTGGCGACAGAGGGCCCTCTGGGAAGACGAGGTGAGGCCACTCGAGACGGTTCCGGGATGGGACTCGCCAAAATGGAGCTCCCGAGACACACAGCAGCCAGGATAGGCGACGAGGAGGAGGGGGCGACAGCCGGGGTCAGTCGGGCATGGAGTGCTGACGGGACAGCAGGCGAAAGCCCGGAAAAAGACGAGGCTGCGGGGATTCCCCTCTGACGAGGCGCAGGAGTGACAGCTGTGTGGGGGGTTGAGCCCTTGCGGCGACCCAGAACTGGATCCAGACGGGGTTTCAGCTGAGGATTCTGCTGAGGAGAGCCCGCGTCGTTACGCCGACGTCGTCGCCGGCCCCCAGACGGCGCGCACTCCTGGTTCTTCTCCGGGACGGGGGCGGAACAACGACGCAGGGAGCAAGGACGCTTTCTCCCTTGCTTCCTGCTCCTCTCCTCCAGCCCACGAAGTGACTCGCGTTGGGCGGCGAGTTCCTCCCACCTCGCTATCACCTCCGGGTGATCGTCAAACTCGAGGGGGAGATTAAGCAGAAATACCTCAGCGTAGTCCAAATGTCTTAACATGTCGCTGGGAGCGTCCCACAGCGTAGCGGAAAAGATGGTGTTGTCAATATCTTCCAGAGCTTCCGCTAGCTGCCTGCCCAGGCGCCCGCTGCGGCTCCTGGATGACGTCATACTCCCAGCTGCAGACACTCAGACAGGTAGAAGCAAACAGTCCAATACTGCAAACTGCACAGTGAATGGCGTCTCGATACAACGCCTCCTCTCCGGGCGTTTGGCGGCAGTCTACTGTCACGACGGCCCTCATGGACCGTCACAAGACGCCTCAGTCACCAGTGAGTTTGCAGTGATGTTTATTAACAGTGCAGGTTGACAAGGAAGAGATTACAAACAACGGGATGGGTACGTCTGAGCCGGGGAGCACCCGATGCACCAGACGAGTAATAGTCAGGGTAATCACACTGAACGTACCTTACACACAGGACCGTTAACCGATGGGATTACGAGATACCCGAGTCGGCTAACAGTGGACAACGGAGGTCAGCAGGAACACAACAGGGGTTAACCAGGATAACCAGAACATAGCTGAACATAACAGGAACATAACAGAGACTGCCGCGCTGGAGGACATTTAGCACCCGCTTATATCTGGTGGCTAATGACCCCAACGCGGCACAGCTGCTGCTAATGACAGCAGAGCAGCAGCTGACTTTGACAGCAGGGAGCTCCCCCGGGCGCCTTCACAATAAGAGCCCGAGGAGCTGGAAGGAACCCTCAGCTGCCAAAGCCAGGGAACAACAAGATATGAGGCCCGAGTGTGGCCAGAACCGACACTCGGGTTATGACAAATCATTGTTTTTAATTTTATTCATATAACACCAATTCATATCAGCAGTCATCTTAAAGCACTTTCAATTGTTGGGCAAAGACCCTACAGTGTCAGAAAAAGACTCAAGAATCAGGTGATCCCCTGTAAGCAGCACGTGATGGTGGAGAGGAAAAACTCCCCTTTAATAGGAAGAAACCTCCAGCAGAATGGGGAACAGTCATCTGGAAACTCTGGATTTGTCATGAACTCCTCATGCACTTTTCCACAGCGCACGGAGGAGGGGGAAAAGGATGAGGATTTATGCACTAGGTTACACCACACACACCTTTATTAAGTTCAACACCCTGATAAACAGTAACAGTGTCTACAAATCACTGTGGCTCAGGAGTCGTTCAGGATGCTCAGCAGTCAGAGGTGAGAATACCGGGGAAAGCACACGCACAGACTCTACTCACATGACTGGAGCCTGTCCGAGTAAGTCCGAAAGCACCGAGTGACTCAGTTCTTTAGACGAGACTTCATACGATGCACGATGACCGTTAATGAAGTACAATGACCCAGCAATGCATGACTGGAAAAAGGCTCCTTAAGTACATGCATTGCTGGATCCACAAATTGATCACATCTGGGCGAGGAGCAGGGAGATGGCAAACGGGAGTGGGAACAGCTGGCAGTAATAGAGAGGGGGCGGGGTCCGACAGGCAGACAGTTAGACAGCACTCACTCCAGTGTGAGGCCAAGAGGCTGCCTCACCGCTGCTGGCCAGACAGCAGTGGCTATGGGTACGGCAGAGTACACAGAAATACATATTAACACACATACAACGTGGCACGTACCCACAGAGAGGCCAGGACCGAGCCGGGGGAAACCAAGCCGGCTCGGTTCCTGACAGGATTTTGTAAAAGCTTTGTCTATTGAGTAAACTACAGCAACATTTCACTGCATTAAGTTTTGAAGAATATGGAATAGTCTTTACTGTTGAGCCCTCAGTCCATCGTGCCTTTTTCACTGCCATAAAACTCAGTTTCAACCCACACGTGTTTTCTTTGCCCATAAACATCCACCTATATTTCCCTTTGTAGTTCTGGTCTGTTTGCTGTGGTTTTTTATGACTTTCTTCTGGTTCTTGGACTTCTGGCAAAAAAGATTTCTTTTTGGAGCCTGGATTAAAATGTTTACAGTTTCACAACTCTGAGGTCTCGGTGTCATGTGGATTACGGCCAAACTGCTAGAAAAATTGATAGTATAGGGTAGAGCTGTTGCCATGTGGATGGCCTCAACAACAGGGGCAGGCAAAATGTTCCTAAGCTATAATGAAAGCCACATCAAAAAAAAAAAAAAATATCAGACTCAGAGTCTAAGAACTTTAAGTGAATAAAATATCTCTTCCATTTCTGGAAAATTCTGTAACTGCTGTCTGATCTGTTTGAAGCTCAGTCTCCTCCTGCTGTGCTGTCACTTGCTCAGACACACTCAATTACTGTTAGCTGTGCGGGGTTTCTGTAGTCACACAGCAGAACGAATATAAATAGCCATTTGTTTGTTTCTTATTGCATTAGAGCATCACACAATATTCCAGCAGCTCAGTGTGAACGCTTTGTATTTTTTTTTTTCTGCCCGTCTCTTATCTCTCCCTTACTGACACTTTTTCTGCCTTTCCTGCCAGTCTGTCTCTCCACCTCCACGCTGCCTTCTCCTCTCTGTCTGTCATTGAAGCTTCTGTCTATATTTAGACAGACTGAAACCATGCTTGATCTACCATGTGTTTTACTCCAGATAGGTGTTAATAGGATTTTTCACTCCTCAGTTGTCAGCTGACCTCATAGAAAATCACATACGGTACAATACCAGTGTACTGTAGTTCTGACTGTGGTTTAACTGAATAGTATGTGGCGATGTGACAGTATTATAACGCATGCCAGTCTGATTCCAAACGAGTCTGCTTTGGGAAGAGGAGTTTAGATCTTTCTGATATTGCTTGCATTTGAATTTGTGTAAGTAAGGAAATAAAGACATACAGTGCAGTAGTCTGTATTTATGCCTTGGTGAAACGGGGCATACGGTAGTGTGTCAGTGTGTCTGTCTGTTACCAGGTTTTCAACTCCCCCAGTCAAAATCAAGTGGAACTAAAGGCTTGTATCAATGTATCGCCGTGCTTTGACTTTTAATTTGCCAGAATTTTGAGACAAGGCTATGTCAAGAAAAACACAAAAAATAACCTGTTCACAATGACTCACTGAAGCTGTGAAAAAGTTGCTGTAATAACTATACAGGAAGAGTAGGTGGCAGTGCACGATAGGGATGCAACAAACAATTATTTTGGTAGTCGACTAATCCAATAGCTGCTTTTTCGATTAGTTGACTAATCGCGATTATTTCGGTCATGCCACCCATTTTTGCTTCCTGTTGGCATAGCTCTTGTTTGGGGGCTCAGTGCATGTTTTATCTCACCTGTTTAAGCCTGCACACCTGTGACAATCACCTTGTTTTCAGTCCCTGCTTTAATATAACATGCTAGAAGCAGTTCCAGAGCTAAATAAAATGACCCAAGCAGAAGCAGCAGTAAATGTCTCTGGCTCTGGGGTGTCTCCATTTCAAAGGCTCATGTATCACTGTAGTGTTGCCATGAAAAGTCTGCTTTGCAGAGTCTGCATTTTACTTGATGTTTCTTTATTTTCAGTAAAATGTTCCCATACTTTCAAAAATTGGGTCTGGCTTTTTTTTTTTTTTTTTTTTTAGCTCATCTTCTCCGTATTTATCTTTCCACGCTGGAAATTGTTCACGCATGCCGGACAACTGAAGCACTACAGCCCGCAGCAGTTCTGGTAGTGCATTGCAGTTACAACTGAACATTTCTGTGGCATGTGCATAAACTTTAAAATTAAATGACCTGTCGACAATAAAATTTAACGTCGACTAATCGTTGCAGCTCTAGTGCACAAGCACAGAGGCATAGCTCCTATGGTGCTTTCATTATATCAGATTCATTTTTCATTCTCAAGCTAAAAATCACATGCAACGTGTTTGACTTAACTCATGATTTAAGAGGTTTAAAGCAGATAACTGAGTTGCAGAAATCTCCATCTTCTTTCGGCTGTTCCCTTTAGGCGTCCCCACAGCGGATCATCTGCCTCCACCTCACCTTATCCCTTGCATCTTCCTCCGTAAAGGTGGGTTCACACTACAACGTTTGGACCGACTTTTACTGACGTTTTGGCAAATGTCTGGCTCTGCTTGCAAAAGTTAATGATGGTTGGTATTGGCAAACGATGGAGAAAGTTGTGTTCTTTGAAAATTTTCACCATGCTAAAAATTTGCCGACATTTGGAAATAAACATTGGTGAAAGTTGTGCTCAGTTTGTAAAAGTCCTTGAGCGCTGGGCTAAGTGATGCAGAGTTTACCTAAGTTGACCTAAGTTGAAGCTGGGTTCACACTACAGATGGGTTATATATGTTAACCCATCAGTATAATGTCCATCCAGATCCTGTCTTGCAACTGTCGTGGCCTGTGTATGGGACAGAGTGCAGGGGATAAAGCTCGACGTATAGCTGTGGACAGTCTGAAGAATGTGACACTTTATGTCTACAGGAGACATTTTTAGCAAAACAAGATTTGGAAAAAATGAACTCCTTTAATCCCAATTTTCTTGGAGTGGGGGAGTCAGCAACTGATCTCAGCTCAGCAATCGTCAGAGGCAGGATACCAGGGAGCGTGGCCATGCTCTGGGACAAAAAGCTTGATGCTGTGATAAAACCGATCAGGCTCAGTGTTGATTGGTGTATTGCTGTACAATTCACACAAAAAGAAAATAGTTTTGTTATCCTAAATGTTTATATGCCATATGAGTGCCATGAGAATGAGGATGAATATATCAATAGACTGGCTTTATAAATGCTTTTATCCAAGACAATAGTTTCTACATATATTGTTGGGGACAATAGTTAACTTGTATAGGAGCAAAAACTCATCTGTTCTTGTGTTTTGTTGATGCTTCCAAAGCATTTGATTGAGTCAGCCACAGAAAACTTTTTATTAAATTAAAGCAAAGAGGAGTGCCTGGGTACTTCGTGAGGTTTTGGCTTACCGGTATTCTCACCAGAAGATGCAGGTTAAATGAGGGGGCAGTATATCGGCCCCCTTTGGAGTTAGTAACAGTGTGAGACGGGGTAATTTTGTCCCCGGTTTTATTTAATTTATATGTTGATGAACTGTCCATGCAATTGAGAGCCTGTAACACTGGGTGTATGATTGGTGAAATGCTGGTTAACCATCTTATATATGCGAATGACCTTGTAATCTTCAGTCCAAGTAGTGTGGGTTTGCAGCAGCTCCTTAACATATGTACAGAGTACAGTGTCCAGGAATCTCAGCAAAAGTGCTGTTTTAATATGTAGAACCAAAGAGGACAAATGACTCAAATTCCCAGTTTTCAAATTGTCCAGCAATGTTCTTCAGGTTTCTGAAAGAATTAAATATCTTGGACATTTTATAACTGATAAAATGAATGATGATGGTGATTTATACAGTGTTGTAAGCTTTATGCACAGGTGAATACCATTGCACGCAAGTTTAATTTTTGTTCCACTAAGGTGAAAGTGGCTTTTGTTTAAAGCATATTGTACACCTCTATATACTGCACATCTATGGCTAGCTTACAAAAAATCTAATATGCAGCGGTTGCAAGTTGCGTATGATGATGGATGCAATGAGAATTATTCTAAAAATACCCAGAGGAGGGGGTGGCAGTCAGATGTTTGTCACTGCAGGAGTGAGCACTTTTAGAGAGCTTTTAAGAAATTTAATATTTAAATTTATGCAATGTTTGGATGAATCTGATAGGGGTGGGAAAAGAGATCGATTCAGTGATGGATCGTGATACTTGGCACTAGCGACAATGCATCAGTCCATAAATGCACGGATCGATCTTTTATGAAATGCGCACACTTACAGTGGTGTGAAAAAGTGTTTGCCCGCTTCCTGATTTCTCATTTTTTGTATGTCACACTTAAATGTTTCAAATCATCAAGCAAATTTAAATTTTAGACAAAGATAGCACAATTAAACACAAAATGCAGTTTTTAGATGAAGGTATTTATTATCAAGGGTAAAAAAAAATCCAGACCTACATGGCCTGTGTGAAAAAAGTGGCCCCCCCCCACCCCCCGTTAAAACCTAAATTAACTGTGGTTTATCACATCTTTGGAAAGCTGAGTTCAATTTCTCTAGCCACACCCAGGCCTGATTACTGCCATACCTGTTCTCAATCAAGAAATCACTTAACTAGGACCTGCCTGACAAAGTGAAGTAGACCAAAAGATCCTCAAAAGCTAGACATCATGTTGTGATCCAAAGAAATTCAGGAACAAATGAGAAACAAAGTAATTGAGATCTATCAGTGTGGAAAAGGTTATAAAGCCATTTCTAAAGTTTTGGGACTCCAGCGAACCACAGTGAGAGCCATTATCCACAAATGGCAAAAACATGGAATGGTGGTGAACCTTCTCAGGAGTGGCTGGCCGACCAAAATTACCCCAAGAGCGCAGCGACGACGGTCACAAAAGACCCCACAACATCCAAAGAACTGCAGGCCTCACTTGCCTCAGTTAAGGTCAGTGTTCATGACTCCACCATAAGAAAGAGACTGGGCAAAAATGACCTGTATGGCAGAGGTCCAAGACAAAAACCACTGCTGAGCAAAAAGAACATAAAGGCTCATCTCAGTTTTGCCAGAAAACATATTGATGATCCCCAAGACTTTTGGGAAAATGCTCTGTGGACTGATGAGACAAAAGTTGAACTTTTTGGAAGATGTGTGTGTCATATGTCTGAGTGTCTGTCCTCAGCGCTCAGACTTCTTTTGTTGTTTTGAGTGTTTTTCTGTTCATCATTATTTTCCTGTTAGTTCTGTTATTTGGTTTAGGTGTTTGAGCCCCTCTCCTCCATTCCAGGCACAGCAGCCTTCACTCACAATCTGCTTCCAGTCCCTCAGCAGCGAGTGATTGTTTTTCCCCTCTCACTGCTCTCTGGCTACTCTTCCTTCAGCTGAGAGCAGTTAGGCAATTAGTTTCTGCCAGCTCAGTGTTCACACCTGCTGTTCGTTACATTCTCATGTATTTATACGCTGCCCTTTCCCTCTATTATTGTGGCAGTCACAATTGTGTTCAGACTGAACTTCATCTCGCAGCTCAGTCCCCCCCTCCTCTTTAACTCTGGAGCACCTACTCGGTGTAATTTTTTCTGTGTTTGCATTTTGGGTTTTGCCTACACTGTTAATTGGACTGTTATGTTTTCTTCCTGCAAATAAATCGTCTCACTGCAGTCAAGGGCCTGGGTTTGCTCTTGCCCCGGAGGGGCGTTCATGACAATGTGTCCCATTACATCTGGCATAAAAGTAACACAGCATTTCAGGAAAGGAACATCATGCCAACAGTAAAATATGGTGGTAGTAGTGTGATGGTCTGGGGCTGTTCTGCTACTTCAGGATCTGGAAGACTTGCTGTGGTAAATGGAACCATGAATTCTGCTGTCTACCAAAAAGTGCTGAAGGAGAATGTCTGGTCATCTGTTCATGACCTCAAGCTGAAATGCATTTGGGTTCTGCAGCAGGACAATGATCCAAAACACACCAGCAACTCCACCTCTGAATGGCTTAAGAAAAACAAAATGAAGACTTTGGAGCGGCCTAGTCAAAGTCCTGACCTGAATTCGATTGAGATGTTGTGACATGACCTTAAAAAGGCGGTTCATGCTCAAAAACCCTCTATTGTTGCTGAATTACAACAATTCTGCAAAAATGAGTGGATCAAAATTCCTCCACTGCGCTGTAGAAGATTCATTGCCAGTTATCACAAATGCTTGTTTGCAGTTGTTGCTGCTAAGGGTGGCCCAACCAGTAGTTAGGTTTAGGGAGCAATCACTTTTTCACACAGGGCCATGTAGGTTTTTTTCCCCTTAATAATAAACGCCTTAATTTAAAAACTGCATTTTGTGTTTACTTGTGTTGTCTTTGTCTAATATTACATTTGTTTGATGAGCTGAAACATTTAAGTGTGACAAACATACACAAAATGATAAATCAAGAAGAGGGCAAACACTTTTTCATACCACTGTAGACTTTTGGGTTAACAGTTAATCAATGGCATTTTGAGTCCACTAGATGGTGCAACGCAAGCACCCAATCAAATGAAGTCATAGCTTGTCTCCGTGATTTGCAGCCAGCTTTGAAAGTTAGGAAGCAGTTAGCTCAAAGTTAGCTTAAATGCCGGGCCTTTTTTGGATTTTATAGCAATGAGGGAAGGAAAGACCTTGCTATGACACACAACCTACAAGAGGCGCTGCACAAAAAAAAAAGAATAAGCACTCAGAATATGGCGGGCCACGCAAGTCTCAAGCAGCATTAGCAATGGCTAAGCTAAAGAGACACCGGCACGGAGCTTTATTCCGAGTGTCAAGTAAGTAAAGTTTATCTATGAAGCGCTTTTTCGAGACATATAGTCACAGAGCGCTGCACAATAAAATGGAATAAAAGGAAGTTGATGGATAAAAATAATTTTAAAAAATACAAAAACAAGTTAACTGTTTGAGTGTGACTGTCACCCAATTGCGACACAACCCCTAGTTGTCAAGAGTGGTAAATATTTTTTGTCAATAAAATAGTTCAGATTTCCAAGGCTATAACTTTAAAGTGTTAAAAGATAATGGCTTACTGTCAATTAGAAAAATGTAAAATTTGATCCAAAGTTTCAGATAGGAGTGATTTTACACATCTAATTTGCATAATGCCACGACAGCAAATATTGAATTACATAACTCAGTCAAAAGTGGACTTTGGACATATTTACACAAAGAATGGTTCAGTCTTTTGACACCATTTTTTGTACAGAGGTACATTATCATCTTCAAAGTATATGAACAAGAAATCAGTACAATATTAAAAAAAAACAAAAATTTGTCACTTACCGGCGGCTAAGGGGACTCGCTTGCTGCTGTGGTTGCTGCGTTTTCATCCATCGTGGTCGTTATTTTGCGTTCTGTCAGTCATTTATGCTCTCTACCACATCTACAAAGTCTTATGATTATCCCACATAAATTTTGCTTGTATCCTGCAGCTATTTTCCATGTATAAAGCCGTCTAAGTGATGGTGCACGATGATGGACGGCAGCCATATTAGCTTTCTGGGCTAAAAGGATAAAAACAGGAAAAGGAAATGAGGAGTTCTTCTTCTTTGGTGTATTAGGTGTCATCCATTGAGTCCTCCAACGCATGTCGGCCACCTTCTGAAACTGGCAGATCAGTACAAATCAGTTCAAATTCTCAGTGCAGCCGGGGATGTCAGAGTGCGATGACAGGCACAGTGCCGCGCTCTGCCACTAGGGGCACGCAAAATCTCACACTCAAAAGGTTAAAACACAAGATTAAAATAAAAATTTAAAATAATTTAAAAATATCAGACTTACCATTAAAAAGCAGTTGAAACTCAACGGAAATCCTCTTTAAACAAAAAAGTGGACTTTCTGACTGGCGGGCCCCAGTCTGTCAGGATGGGTAACAAGACCTCAGCCAGTATCATCACGAACACAGGTGTCCCACAGGGTTATGTTCTCAGCCCCATCCTCTACAGCCTCTTCACCCATGACTGTGTTGCCTCCCACAAGGACAGTATCATCTTAAAGTTTGCGAATGACACAGCAGTGATAGGATGCATCACTGGTGGTGATGAAGCATCCTACAGGAAGGAGGTGGTCAGCCTGGTGTCATGGTGTGAGGACAACAACCCCACCCTCAACACGAACAAGATGAAGGAGATGATAGTGGGCATGAGGAAGGGGAGGAGGAGACCCCATCGGCCGCTGTTCATCTGGAGGCTTGAGGTGGAGAGGGAGAGCAGCTTTAAATACCTGGGCATCCACATCAGCGAGGACCTTACGTGGGCACTCAACACCACAGAGCTGGTTAAGAGAGCTCAACAGCGGCTGTACTTTCTGAGGAGGCTGAAGAAGTTTGGCATGTCCCCCAAGATCCTCAACAATTTCTACAGCTGCATCATTGAGAGCATCTTGACCAACTGCATCACTGCGTGGTACAGCAGCGGTCCTGCCCTGGACCGCAAACACCTGCAGAGAGTGGTGAAGACACCAGAGAAGATCATCAGGATTCCACTCCTCTCTCTGCAGAGCAACTACCACTGCAGAATCCAAAGAGAGCTGCCTCCATCCTCCAGGACCCCACCCACCCCAAGCACAGAATGTTCACACCCCTAGTCTCAGGCCAGAGGTACATAAGTGTGAAATGCAGGACATCCAGACTAAAAAAAAGCTACTTCTTTCCCACTGCCATCAGACTTCTTAATAAATAACAAACTCCGGACACAGGTTTTGCAAATAGGAATTCACACACTGGTTGCTAAATTTGCACATTGCTCATTTGCACATTGTACATAGTTTCATGCCATCTCAGGTTCATATCATCTCTGATATTAAAATACCATTGTCCATTATAGTCATCCAGTGAATTTTCAATTTTCATTCTTCTTGTTTCCTCTAGTTTAACTGCTTTAACTGTCCTAATTGTCTAATGTGTGTTTATTAGTATTTTTTAGTATTAGTATTTAGTATTAAGGAGTGTTTATTACCTTTATTAGTATTGATGTGTATCTGTTACCTTGGCATTCGTTCGGAGAGTAGAGTAAGAATTTCATTGCTCAGGAAATGTTGCATTTCTTAACTGTGCACATGATAATAAAGCCTTTGAATCTTGAATCAGTGTTTGTGGAGGCTTCTTGCTGTTCTGGACCTGCTTCTAGAGTGAACACATCTCCCTTAGGCATACGTTTCAGTATTTATTTTCATTTTATATTCCTATGTAGTTACTTCTGCGTACCCTTTTCCCAGGTTCATTCATTCATTCATTCATTCCTCTAAAAAAAATAATACAATAACACCTATAGACTCCAACAGTAAGTCCACAATTAGAATGTGGATGGAATTTTAAAAAAAATGTTTAGTGTATCATCATATAAATAAAATGACTGGTGATTATATTTTGAATGTGATTATACCTCTATCGATTAAAATCAATTAAAATCCCGTTAAATCTCATTTACTTGTTGACACCACGTCAGCGCTATTTGATTCCCCACAATGGAAGCCAAACCAATAAATCCTGGAGAATGATTACGCACAGAGCAGAAAATTAAGAACAGCAAATTTCTCAATGAGAAGATTTTTTTTCTTTTAAGCTGTCACATTTTTAGGAGATATTGTGTGTATATATATATATATATATATATATATATATATATATATATATATACTGTATATATTTCTTTTTTAAATTCACCCTTCTCTCCATTTCTCTTTCGTTAGTGCATGTCTGAAGTAAGTTTTGGTCTAAAAACATCTCCTTCCACCAGCATTTCAGTCAGTTTGCCAATGGAGCTTAACTTAGGCTGACTTAGGTGAACTTTGCATAACTTAACCTAGCGCCCAGGAACTTTTACAAACTGAGCACAACTTTGACCAACATTTATTTCCAAATCTCAGCAAATTTTCAGCATGCTGAAATTTTCAAGGAATACAACTTTCGCCATCATTTGCCAACAAACATCAATTATCATTAACTTTTATCAGCTTTTGCCAGCAGAGCCAGACGTTTGCCAAAGCATAAGTAAAGGTTGTTCCAGACGTTGCAGTGGGAATCCACCCAAAAAAGCAGGCCCAGAAGGGCAGGAAGCCTTCACAAACGTTGATCTTTATATGAGCGTAGCTGATGCTGATGTCAGCTGACCTGCCCTGAGTATTTCTTTGCTTAAGTTAACCTAAGTTGGCAACAGCTACACATACACTAGCCTAAGTCAGCAAAAGTTTGCCAATGCTGAATGCAGCACTGGCAAATGCTAGCAAAAGTTTGTAAAAGTTGGTGTGCGCTGGATTAAAAAAAAAAACCTGCTCACAAACATAATTTCACCAACGTTTGGACTAATTTCTCTGATTTTTCAAAACATCTGTAAAAGTCGGTCCAAATGCTATAGTGTGAACCCAGCCTAACACCAACCCTCTCCATGTGTTCCTTCACCATGAATCTTCTCTGTGGTGTTCTTTTTTTCTCCTGCCTTTCGGCTCCATCTTCAACATCCTTTGGCCAGCATAACTATTCTCTGCACATGTCCAAACCATCTCAACCTTACTTTTATTACTTTGTCTCCAAACCGCTGAACCTGAGCTGTCCCTCTGATATACTCATTTTTAATCCCGTCCCTCCTAGTCCCTCCCAATGACAATCTCAGCATATTCAACTCTGCTACCCCCAAGTCTGCCTCCTGTCTTTTTCAGTGCCACTGTACATCATAACTTGTCTCACTACCTCTTGTTTTGTAAATCTTCACTTTCACTCAAGCTGCTACCCTTCTGTTGCAAATCACCCCTGACACTCGTGTCCACCCATTCCACCCTGCCTGCACTCTCTTCTTCACCTCTCTTGTGCATTTTCCATTGCATTGGATGGTTGACACCAGGTATTTAAACTCATCTACCTTCACTACCTCTACCCCTTGCATCTTCACTGTTACACCTGTCTCACTCTGTCACACAGTTGCAGAAATATTTTCCTTATTTTTCCAATGTGGTGGTGTCACTGTTAGCTGCTAAGAAGTTGTACTTAATATCTAAAGAAACACACACACACACACACACACACACACACACACACACACACACACACACACACACACACACCCCAGAAGGAAAACGATGCTGGTGCTACAGCTCCACAAAGGCAAACAGTAGATTTCTATTTGTCTGAAATGTCATTTTTTTCTTATAAGTTTTTCCTCTGTTTTTGTTTTCAAAATTCACAAGATAGACAATGAAGAGCAAACAAACAACAGCTCTCAGAAAGAAAGAAAAACTAGCCCACCCACTGTCAATACCATGCTATCACAACTTTTCAGATGGACCGCGGTAGCACTGAAAAATCCCATGTGCCATCTCAAAGAGGTGTTTGGAAAAAGGTTTCAATGCTTTTGCTCACACTATCATGCTGCCCACGTGGCTCCCCTGTGCAATATAAATATGACGTACCATCAATGCAAAATTTCCTCTTGACAGTCATTTAACAACAGCAGTGGCAAATGGTTTACACTGGCCTGGTGGAGAGGTATTTACTCTGATTAGTCCAGATATGAACAGCACTATTCAGCTATTCAGTGCCTTCAATCCCCCATTGAATGGAAGCCAACAGTAAAGCTAATGTCAATAATTGAGGGATGCTGCACACATAATAATAAAACAAACTAGAAAATAAGAGGGAGGGAGATGCATGTTACAGTGTGATTCACAGGTTCATCAGAGCCCATGCGCTGTTTACTTGGAATAAGCAAATGTTTATTTGGTAAGATGGAAACAACACAATCCTAAGCTAAGCTAAACTGGCTAACAACATTAGCAATGGGACGCTTCCTCCCTTGTGAATATTTTCACTTCTCTAAGGTGTGAGGTGCTTGGGAAGGGGGAACCCCCCCCCCCCCCAAAAAAAACCCCTTGTCATTGTGGCTTCAAAGTACGGTAGAGTACGACTGTGACATGACTGTACAGATCCAATTGGATAAAGTCCATAAAAATGAAAGGTATTTGCTGTCATAAGACTTTCTCTCTCCAAGGCAACCTTGGAGATGATGGAATGGAATTTACTGATGATGTTGGAGTGCATTTTGTCCATTCTGTCCTCATTTTCAGCAGTAGGGTCTTGTTAGCGTCTAGCATTAGCTACAGCTGAGTTGTCAGGTTGAGGAGACAGCATGGTCTTATTGTGGTCTGTTCTCCATGTGCTGGATTTCCTTCTTCCTGCCATCATATCCTGTAATTCCTCATTAAGCAGAACAGCAAATGCAGGTTAGTACAGCAAAAAAGTGGTACTGGCAAAGGCAAGCATATTAAGCGTTTATCAGCGAATACCAAAGAATGTTCAGAAATGTGATTTTGGGGGTATTGTTTGGGTTCGTAAAAGGTTCCACAACAATTTGCCAATAGTTTTTTTTTTGGTCGCAACCAGGTTTTCTTGTCGCAAAGAAATTTCTTCAAAACTGTTGGTCAACTGTTGTGCAACCTTTTATAAACCCTGACAAATCCGCAACATTCATCAGCATTCGGGAACATCCTTCAGCATTCACCACACCGTGAGATACGTACATAATTTAGTGCACAAAAAGGTGAATAAAAGTCACATTTCAGTGGTGCTTCCACAGACACATCTCATATCAGAACTGCTCAGCAACTATGATGTAAGCAGCTTCCCCCCCCCCCACTGCTTGTTTAATGACTATTATAGAATTATTATCAGCCACAGTTATTTAAAAATGTTATTTGTCCAAATGGGTGTTTCTGAAAGGAGGAGAAAAAGTCAACTTACATTTTAGTGGACCATTTCCTTTCATTACCTCTGCCAAGGAGGTTATGTGATCATCAGCGCTGGTCTGTCTGTCTGTCTGTTTGTTTGTTTGTTAGCAAGATAACTCAAAAAGTTATGGACGGATTTTCATGAAATTTTCACAGATTGTCAGAAATGGGGCATCCTACAGATGATTAGATTTTGGTGGTGATCCAGATCACTGTCCACAAGAAAACCGCCATTACGCAAAATGCCATTTTCGTGAATAACTAATAAACCACCTAATCCTATCATTGTCAATCCAATTGCTTGTCATATGTTTTCATGGTCAACGAATCTGAAAGCGTACACACAAACACTGTATGGGGGGAACTGTGGCGCTAAACCGCCATTACGGAAAATGCCATTTTCGTCAATAACTACTGAACCACTAATCCTATCATTGTGAATCCAATTGCTAGTCATATGTTTTCATGGTCAAGGAATCTGAAAACATGCACACAAACACTGTATGGGGGGAACTGTGGTGCTAAACCGCCATGAAAACCGCCATTACGCAAAATGCCATTTTCGTGAATAACTAATAAACCACTAATCCTATCATTGTCAATCCAGTTGCTTGTCATATGTTTTCATGGTCAACGAATCTGAAAGCGTACACACAAACACTGTATGGGGGGAACTGTGGCGCTAAACCGCCATTACGGAAAATGCCATTTTCGTCAATAACTACTGAACCACTAATCCTATCATTGTGAATCCAATTGCTAGTCATATGTTTTCATGGTCAAGGAATCTGAAAACGTACACACAAACACTGTATGGGGGGAACTGTGGCGCTTGACGGAGGTCTGCGCTCTCCGAGTGCTTTTCTAGTTACCATCATAAAATACTATATTAGCTTCTAGGTTGCAGAGTTACACTATTCACATGAGTCTGACCATTTTTAGAACTCCCCTGTTATGGTTGTGGTGTAATATTTTTGTCATCCGTGTATCAACTTTGACCACCTCCACTCTCTGACTTGGTGTCTCTGAAAAGTAGGACCTCTCAGGTGTTAGAGATCCTAAATACTGAAATTCATGGGGTATAAGGAAGGTGTAATCACTGATACTGATGTTTTGAGAAAACAGTCTTGATCAGTTTAGAACTTTAGCACCGGGTTACAAAGACAGATATGCTCACTGTTTCACTGTTCACTGTGTGTTGGGCAACACTTGCTATTCACCCTTCCGCGTCAGGGGAAGCCTTCTGTCGCTTCCTCTGACTAGGTCGGATTTCACGTGGAAAATGGCTGTGCTAGCCGGTCAGCTGAGCTGACCAGGCAGCTACCACGCTTTTGCCTTAATGCCCTTGTATGGGGGGACAACAGTAATCCCGGGAGGGGCCATAGACCAGCTCTCTTCTTATCAGGTAAGTGGACTTTACTATTGCCAAATAACTCCCACACCTACAAGCGCATATTTTTCACACTTCTTTCTCATGAATATCAGGTCTGCTGACTGCATGGAAATTAAGGAATCGAGGAAGCCACGCATGTGTTGTGCCTTTATAGCCAGGGGGCTAATCAGTGCGTGGCCACCAAAGGTGATGTGTCTTAAAGAGTATCCACGTCAGCTGCGCTGAGGGAATCAATCCCCATACATATGGAATGTGTAGGGTGGAGAGATGGTCTCGACACGATAGAGAACCACCAAGTGCATCAAAACAATCTAAACCTGTTTCTCTGGGTGCTTCACAGGCGCTCTTAAAAAAAAGGTCTTGACCTATCACTCAAATCTTGCCATTGGAGTTTCGCAGCTTTCTCTGAAGCTCTCTACTAACTGTATTAACTGAGTTTTCTCTTTGTTATATTTACTTTAGGTGACTTTTGAAGGATATGGCCAGTAGTTAGCACTCCGGCGCCACACGAGTAGGCTGCCTTTTGCAACAGCGGATCAATTTCTGCCTATTTCTGTTACTATCTGGCTCTCTTGCCAATCTTTATGATCCAGCGTCACGTTTATTCCATCCGAACACGTAGATCGCCCAAATGTCTCCTGAGTCAGCGGACGGAGCCACTGTTTCTGGCAGGAGGCAGTATAACAGGGACCAGCTGTTAGCACTCAACCGGCCCATGATGCTAACGAAAAAACTCGACATACCGGGAGAATTAAGACGAAAACGACGTGGGTGTCATGCTGGTGTGAGACAGCGGGCAAGGAATATAAGGTACGGACCCGCCCTCCCATCTGTCATTATGGGGAATGTACAATCGATACTCGGAAAGACAGATGAACTAGCGGCTATCTCCCGCTACGATAGCATATACCGGGAGTGTAGTCTGATGCTATTCTCAGCGACGTGGCTAACAGCACTAGCAGCAGATGCTAACATTGAACTGGAGGGTTTACACGCAATACGGGCAGACCGAACACCAGACAGTGGGAAGGCAAGGGGTGGTGGGGTGATGATGTACGTCAATAACAACTGGTGCAGACCGGGACATATCACGGTTAAGGAACAGCACTGTAGCAAAGACATTGAGTTGCTAGCGGTTAGCATGCGGCCTACCTATCTCCCGAGGGAAAACTCACACGCGATCTGCATTGTTATTTATGCAAATCCGACAGCGAACGCTGGGACAGTGCGTGACGTCATCCACTCAGCAACTGGCAGGCTGCAGACAGAACACCCAGATGCTCTTCTCCTCATCTCAGGCGATTTCAACCATATTTCACTGTCTCCCATTCTACCCATGTTCGCCCAGTATGTCACATGCCACACTAGAGACAATAAAACACTGGACTTATTCTACGCAAACACTAAGGAGGCGCACACCTCATCACAACTCCCCCCACTCGGGAGATCGGATCACAGCTTGGTTCATCTCCTGCCGGTGTACAAACCCCTAGTGCACAGACAACATCCGGTCATGCGCACAGTGAAGTTATGGTCTGAGGAGGCAATGGACGCTCTAAAGGACTGCTTTGAAACCACTGCCTGGGAGCAGCTCTGCGATCCACATGGTGAGGACATCGATGGCCTCACTCACACCATCACGGACTACATCAGCTTCTGTGTGGAGAACACCGTACCCACCAAGACCATACGGTGTTGCTCGAACAACAAACCCTGGATCAACCCTGAGATAAGAACACTTCTGAGAGAGAAGAAGAGGATCTTCAGGTCGGGGAACAGGGAGATGCTGAAGTCCGTACAGAGGGAGCTGAGGAGGAAGATCAGAGAAGGCAAGGACAACTTCAGGAAGAAGATGGAGGACAAGCTGCAACAGAGCGACATCGGTGGGGTCTGGAGAAACCTTAAAACCATCTCTGGGCTCCAGAATACCTCCTCCCAGGCCATGGGGGGCAGGGAGGGGGCGAACAATCTGAACCTGTTTTTTAATAGGTTTGACCAACCGCCCCCCCCCAACTGCACAACAACCACTGCTGCCTCTAAAGACATCGAGTCCTGCTGCCCACACCCCACTCCACCAACACCCCCCTACTCCCAACACATAGCCCCCCAACATGACCCTCACTAAGACCCAGGTGAGGACGGAGCTGAGAAAGATCAAGGCGTGGGAGGCGTTGGGACCGGACGGCATCAGCGCAAAGCTCCTCAAGTCCTGTGCAGATCAGCTGTGTGGGATTGTGGAGCTCATCTTCAACCTGAGCCTGAAGCTGGGGAGGGTACCACAGTTGTGGAAAACATCTTGTGTGGTACCTGTACCAAAGACCTCCCGCCCCAAAGACCTGAACAGCTACAGACCAGTGGCCCTGACGTCCCACATGATGAAGACCCTGGAGAGACTGCTCCTTGCTCACCTCCGCCCCCTGGTGGGACCAGCGATGGATCCACTCCAGTTCGCCTACCAGCATGGCATTGGGGTGGAGGATACAGTGATCTTCTTCCTTCACCGTTCTCTGTCCTACCTGGAGAAGCCCGGTAATGCGGTGAGGATCATGTTCTTTGACTTCTCCAGTGCTTTCAACACCATCCAACCGATGATCCTGAAGGACAAGCTACTGTGCGCAGGGGTGGACCAGCACCTGTCATCATGGATCCTGGACTACCTCACTAACCGGCCACAGTTGGTGAGAACCCGGGACTGTGTGTCCGACATGATCATCGGTAGCACGGGGGACCCCAGGGAACAGTTTTGGCTCCCTTCCTGTTCACCCTTTATACTGCGGACTTCTCACACAACACAACACACTGCCATCTACAGAAGTTCTCTGACGACTCTGCGATCGTTAGCCTCATCTCCAACGGAGATGAAGCTGAGTACAGAGGACTTATCCAGGACTTCGTGGACTGGTGCCATAGGAACTGCCTCCAGATCAACGCGAGGAAAACTAAGGAGCTGGCGGTGGACTGCCGCAGGCAAGGACAACCCCTCACAGCACCAGTAAACATACAGGGAACAGACATCGAGATGGTGACATCCTACAAGTACCTGGATGTTCATCTGAACAATAAACTAGACTGGTCACACAATACCGACGCACTCTGCAAGAAGGGACAGCGCAGGCTGTTCCTACTGAGGAGACTCAGGTCTTTTGGTGTACAAGGGGCGCTGCTGAAGACATTCTACGACACGGTGGTGGCATCAGCCATCACTTTTGGAGTGGTCTGCTGGGGCAGTGGCATTACAGCAGCCGATAGGAGGAGACTGAACAAACTGATCAAGAAAGCTAGCTCTGTCCTGGGGCAGCACCCTGACCCAGTGGAGGAGATGGGAGAGAGAAGGATGGTGGCTAACTGTCATCTCTGCTGGAGTCCGAGTCCCACCCTATGCAGGACATACTGAACGCACTGAGGAGCTCATTTAGCAGCAGACTACATCATCCTAGGTGCACAACTGAGAGGTTTCGCAGGTCCTTCCTACCTACGGCTGTCAGACTGTACAACCTAAGCAGGGCTGCTCGCAGAGATGGCAAAAAAACGTGACGACCTAATAGTATTGAATGCAAAAGGCGCAATAGACTTACACAATGGTCCCCTCCAGTATATACAACTAGGACAGTATCGGTCGCTACGGAGGGTGACAATATGTATGGGTACATATTCATACTATGTAGGATAACTAAGTAGACGATTATGCTGTTTATTCCATCTAGCTACAATGCTCCACACTTTGTATATATATTTATGTGTATGTATGTATATCCACTGCTCTTATTTATATCTTCCGTATCTTCTTAATTATTGTTCTGAGTGTTGCTATCCCTGTGCTGTTGCAATCCTGGAATTTCCCCATTGTGGGACTAATAAAGGCTTATCTTATCTTATCTTATCTTATTCAGGAACTCATATGACTTTTCTGTTAGTCTCTGAAATGTTAAACTTGCAAAATACAAAGTTACTACTTGACAACAGAAAAACAGTGAGTGTAGTATTCTAAGGTTGCTGCACACTCTTTATCTCCTCTGCTATCTCTGCTGATTGCTAATCAAGACTTGCTGCGCTGATTACCACCCGCCTCTCCCTGCTGCTGTAAAGACCAGTTTGTCTCTCACCTCAGTACAGGAATGTTGGACTCTCTTTGCCAGAAAAGCAGCCACCTTCATCCTTGTGTGTCAACCTGGGATTTCTCCTCTGCCTTTTCCTTCACTCCTCCAATGCTGGACCTGTGTAAAGAAATTATTTTATCTCACGTTAACTCTCGTAAATTACCTACCTTCTCCCCAGGACCTTCCGCTGAGTTCATTTGGCGATGGACAAACCCGCTCACAAAATCTGGATTATTGTCACCTTCAAGTAAGTCCATCCATCCATCTTCTACCGCTTAATCCTTTTCGGGTCGCGGGGTGCTGGAGTCTGTCCCAGCATCTTTGGGCGAGAGGCAGGGTACACCCTGGACAGATCGCCAGTCCATTGCAGGGCCAACACAGAGAGACAGACAACCATTTACTCTCACAGTCATACCTAAGGACAATTTAGAATCCCCAGTTGATGCCAATTAACCTCACCTGCATGTCTTTGGCATGTGGGAGGAAACCGGAGTGCCCGGAGTAAACCCACACAGACACAGGGAGAACATGCAAACTCCACACAGAAGGGTCACCGATGGTCTGGTCTACTCTTCAAGTAAGTCTTGATATCTCAATATATAATGTAATAGAATAGAATAGAATAGGCTTTATTGTCATTGTACAGTTGTACAGTACAACGGAATTGTGGGTGCTCCACCAGGCTACTGCGCAATAAAGTATGAGAGAAGGATTAGATAAAAACACAGTTACAGAGCACACAATTAAACACATGACTAAAATAAAAATAGCCCACAATTCTGGAAATATACACAAGTATGGTAGTGGATTCATGGATGGAACTAGGTATGTACATAAGAGTGCTGAGTAAGGAACACCCAATTGAGTAAAATAGCCCAAGGATTATGGAGAAATATACATAGTAGTGGTTTCACGGATGGGTCAATATACATGAAAGTGCGGAGTGCAAAGACAGGTGTGTTATTGTGATAATTAAAAAGGTCCTCAGTTCTGTGCATGTGAGTGTTTGGAGGGAGGGCCTCTGACTGTTTGCCATTCAGATGACCCAGGGGGAAGAAGCTGTTTGTTAGTCTGGAGGTGTGGGGCCTGATTGATCTGAACCGTCGTCCAGAGGGAAGCAGGTTAAACAGGTGGTGGGCAGGATGTGAGGGGTCTCCTGTGATGGTCTTGATCTTTCTGAGACAGGAGGATCTGGAGATTTCCTCCAGGGAGGGCAGAGGGTTGCCGATGATTTCTTGGGCAGTGTTGATGACCCTCTGCACAGTCTTCCTGTTCTCGGCCGTGGAGCCAGCATACCACACACCCAGACTAGGTGAGCATGCTCTCCACTGAGCAGCAGTAGAAGGCCAGCAGCAGCTTCTGGTCCAGGTTGTTCTTCCTCAGGACACAGTGGATGTGCAGCCGCTGCTGGGCTTTCTTCACCAGGGCCTTAGTGTTGTTGTTCCAGGAGAGGTCAGAGGAGATGTGGGTGCCCAGGAAACTGAAGGTGGGGACAGTTTCCACGTGGTCGCCATTTATGAGTTAATCAGAAATTATTAACTTTAATAACCCCCCTCAAGTCCGCGGCCCGGGCAAACGCCTACTTCCTCCAGATCACCTTCCCTTCACCACCTTCACTTCCGCTCTTCAAGGAGAGTAGACGCTTCTCTCTTTTCTCTCTGCTCTAGCTCCCCACTTCCCTAACTAACTGGATCCCAGCTTGCTGTTGTCTGTCTGCGTCTACTGCTGATTATCGAAAAGAAATTATGGAATTGATAAGCTGGGCTTTGAACGCAATTGACACTATTTTTTCAACAAGGAACAGTGCTCCGGGGGAAGCTGTTTGCCCCGCAGGGACGGCTCCAGCGGGCTATTTACGGGTGACAAGTGTTTGGAGGATCTTGTGCCTGAGTAATCTCTCTATCGAAGATATTGAAGATTTGTATATCTTCGTAATAATGGTGACTGGGATCGTTCTGATTGGAACTGGGATTGTCCTGGTGTACCGCAAATTGCTGAAGATGGATACAACCTATCAAAATGCTGGCCACGCGAGGTGCATCCATCAAATTGGAAAAATGGAGGAGACTTTGATAGCGACAAATGGAGAACTGTCTCGGAAGGTGGATTACATCTACGCTTAAGTCTATCCACGACGGACTCAAAGCCCTCGCAATGAAGGATTAAGCACTGAATCTGCAGAAGAAAATAAAGTTCTTTCTCTGTGTTCAGTCTATTTGGCTCAATTTCCCTTACAAAAATCCTCCTGATAATCCCCAGTCTTTGTTTTTCAAAACACTGAGCACACGGCCTCTGGACAGTAGCTGCTTGGGACAATTGCCAAGGACAATTGCTGCAGCCAGACAAAACATCTTCTGCCAAAGTGTCCTTGTGCTCATATTGATACAACATTGCTTCAACACTACATCCACACTGACCCAGAAACTGACAACAAGATAACATTCACTGCTCTCCTTGTGTCCTGTGGACTCTGGTCTTGAATGTGCATCGTGGGCTTTTTTTGTCTTTGTAATCATAATATTGATTACTTATGGTCAATATTCTGAATTCAATGATTTTTTTGCTCCTTCCTATTGTATGATTTCTTATCTGTACCATCCTATTGGCAGGCGCGTCCCCGATGCAGCCGTGTCACTGGAAATGCAGGTTCATTTTCTGTGTCAAGTCAAATTCTCTCGTATGTTATCAGTGATCTGTTAATGTACTTGGCAATAAATCTTTTTCTGATTCTGATTCTGATTCTGATTCTGATTCTACCTTATCCAACCCTGCACAACCTTAGAGGAAGAAGAGCAACAACCTGCAAAAATACTCACCGTGTGGTCTCCAGCTCCATCGGAGTCCCAGTTCCTCTCAGATCACATCACTCTCTGTAAATAAAATCAATGTTAAATCACCATACAAGCTTGTGTGTATGAGTGTCTACTTCTGCATCTGTTACTGAAAAATATGTCAGAAGGACCATGCTCACTCATGAACATATATGGAGCCATTTATGATGTTTCTCTTGGTACTTTTTTCTGTCACTTTCAGTGACCCTGAGAGATCAAGTTCACAAAATGTTAAATTTATTGCTTTAGAAACTGTCATTGATATATGCATCTGGTTGAAGATTGGGGAGGAAGAGAGGGGGAAGGCATGTTAGGAGGGAGAGAGAGAAAAGGTAAGGCAGAAGTGTGGAGATGAGAGTAGAAAATTTAAATGTAAGAACTATGAAATTCTTGCTTGAGACAGACAGACAGATTTCTTGAATTATAGAGTGATAGGTTAGACATATGGAGTGATAATTGTAGAGTGATATCTGAAGATAGAGTAGGTGGCAGTAATGCACCTGTAAGCTGGTTGCCAACCGCCAATCAAATCTAAAAGAAGAAGGAGAAGAAGAACTATGACTGGTAAAGGCAGAGAGATGGCTAATATGATGGAGAGAAGAAAGTTAGATATACTGTGTGTTCAACAAACCAGATGGAAGGGAAACAAGGCTAGGAGCATTGGAGGTGGATTTTTTGTAAACTGCTCTATCATGGTGTAGATAGGAAAAGAAATCGAGTAGGGGTAGTCTTGAAGGAAGAGTATGTGAGGAGTGTCAAGGAGGTTAAGAGGGAGTCAGACAAAATCATGAGTTTGATGATAGAAATCGAAGGTGTGATGTTGAATGTTGTTAGCATGCATGCCCCAAGAGTTGGATGCCAGGTAGAAGAGAAGGAGGAATTTTGGATTAAGTTGGATGAAGTGGTAGAGTATTCCCAGGGGGGAGAGAGTGGTGATTGGAGGGGACTTTAATGGACATGTAGGTGAAGGGAGCAGAGGTGATGAGGAGGTTCTCGGGTAGGTATGGTGTTAAGTAGAGAAATGCAGAAGGACAGATAGTTGTGGATTTTGCTAAAAGGATAGAAATGGCTGTGGTGAACACATATTTCAAGAAGAGAGAGGAGCAGTGGGTGACTTACAGGAGTGGAGGAAGGTGCCACAGGTGAACTGTATCTTATGCAGAAGGAGAAACAGAAGGAGACTGCATGGTGGTGGCAAGGGAGAATGTAGCGAGACAGCATTGGATAGTAGTCTATAGTGTGACTTTGGAAAGAAAGAAGAGGAAGCCAAATATTAAGTCGGGGAAGTTACATAAGGAAGAAGGTTGTACAGAGTTTAGGAAGGAGATGATACAGGCTCTGGGTAACCGGGAAGCATTACCAGATGACTGGGAAAGTACAGCAAAAATATTGAGAGAAATGGGTAGAAAGGCAATTTGGTGTATCCTCTGGACAGAAGAAAGAAGACAAGGAGACTTGGTGGTGGAATGAGGAGATACAGGAAAGTATTCAAAGGAAGAAGCTGGCAAAAGAAAAAGTGGGATATTCAGGGAGATAAAGTAGACAGAAGTATCTGGAATCTGGGCAAAGAGAGAGATGGCAAAGGTAAAGGCATATACTGAGTTTTATGAGAGGCTGGACACTAAGGAAGGAGAAAGGGAGTTGTACTGATTGGCTAAACAGAGATCAAGCTGGAAAGGATGTGCAGCAAATTAAGATGATTAAGGACAGAGACAGTAATGTATGGGTAATGAGAGTGTGTTGAGAAGGTGGAAGGATTACTTTGAGGAGCTGATGAATGGAGAGAGAGAGAGAGAGAGTTTTAAAAAATGCCTTTATTGCACAATTCAAGAAAATGTAAGAGCACCAATATCATTCCACCAAGTGTCTCACATTGGAAAAGTGCAAACATAAGTCATCCCCCTCCCCCACACAACACAAAGTATTCCTTGCAGTCCACCCATTCTACATTGCCAGTGGCAGTAGTCCGAGTCTTCCTTGTAGTCCGTGCAAAGACGAGCCACAGGCCTCCAGTTCTTAAGCAAGGCCAAGTCCCCTTCCTTCGGCAGCAGAGATGGCGCTGTGCGCCCGCAGCCAGTTCCGTTGTAGGTCCCAGAGACATTTTCCTCATCTCAGCTGGATTGTAGTCCTTAGACCATGCGGGATTTTCAAGCAAGTCATCTTTGCAGCAGGCTCGTCCAGATTGTAGAAAGAAAACGTTGGGGCATCCATGCCCTGCAGGCGAGTAAACTGTGACCTTGTAGTCCATGCAAAGAAGAGCCACAGGCCTCCCGTTTTCAAGCCAGGCCAAGTCCCCGTCCCCGGGCAGCAAAGATAGTGCTGCGCGCCGGCAGGAGACCGGTAAAGATCCAGTTCCATGACAGTCAATTAGAAATGTCATATAAAAGTCTGATCGAACAATATCCCAAAAATGTGTAAAACAGGCAGAGGAACGACCGCCATTTATTCCTTCTGTCGGGCGTGCTTGACCCCTGTTCCCCCTGCTGCTTTACGCAGGGCTGTCAGGTGTTTCTTGAGGCGAAAACGTTTCCTTTCATCCAGGAGGTCAAGACCAACCTGCCTTCTTAGCACATTAACAGACTTAATGAATTTATTAGTGACTTTAATGGCCTTGTTATAGGTTTCTTCCAGAAAAAGCATTTATTTCTGCCAGTGAATACAAACTCGTGTTTGTACTGCATTTTGACTCAATAGACTCAGTATTAGACACAGTGTCGGGATCAGATTCCGTTTCCTCATCAGCACAACTCAGCTGACTGTTTGGTTCATCTGGGCCAGTGGATTCATCATGGGCCACATTTTCCTGGACGCCACCCACAGCAGCTGACTGTCGCTGTTCCATCCCCTGCTGTGAAATGGTAGCAGCCTCCGGAAGCACAGCCGCTGATGTCACACAGCGAGATTCTGACGCACCATCAGTGACAGTTTGGCCGCCATCAGCAGCGACGCTCCCGGCCGTAAGCTGGGCTGCTGGCGCCACAACTGGGCTGTCCACAGACACAGCGGCAGGGTCCGGAGCAGGACTGGCGGAAGGCCCCGCAACGTCGTCCGTAGTAGCGGCGGGAGCGGAGGCCGCGCTGGCAGCCTCAGCTGCGGCGGAAGGCCCCACCACGCCGTCCGCAGCAGCAGCGTGAGCGGAGGGCACACCGCCGTCACCAGCCGCAGCTCCATCAGAGCTCCCCGCCCGCTGCCTGTGCGGACAAGCGGACCGTTTATGGCCCACGTCTCCACATTCAAAACACTTCATCTGTCCTGAGCTCACATACACCATATAGGAGCCGTCCCCGTGTTTGACCCGGAAGGACACTTCCAGAGTCGCAGTTGGCGAGTCCAAAAACATGAACACCTGTCGCCTGAGTGATTTCACATGGTTTAACTTGGTCTCCTTGCATCCCAAAGTCAGAGTTCTAAACGTGCCCGCAAACTTACCAAATCTGCGGAGCTCCATCGCCAACTGCTCGTCAGTGATGAAAGGTGGAACACCTGAGACGGTGATACGCATTGATGGGACAGATAAGGGGGACACCTGTACATACGTTTCCCCGATAACAACACCGCTTGCAACCAGTGTGTGGATATCCTCTTCAGCAGCCAGAAACGCAACTACAGCTCTATTCATTCGGGACGCAAAGCAGATCGCATCATGGCCCACCTGCTCGGCCACAGCCAGAAGCACCTCCTCCACAGTAACAGTGCTGTCCGGGGGAATGATCTGCATCCCCTGGTGGATAGACAGAGGTGGCTTTTCCAAGGTCGCCATCCTCCACCCAAAAAAAACAAAAACTGAAAATGCGGCCAGTAGTAGAAAATCGAAAAAAAAAAAGTCCAAACAAACCACGGAGTTCCCTATTTGAGAGAGAGAGAGAGAGAGAGAGAGAGAGAGAGAGAGAGACTTTGACGTTTAAAATAAGCTTTTATTGCACACTTCAAAAAAATGTAAGCACATCAACATCATTCCTCCAAGTGTGTCACATTGGAAAAAGTGCAAACTGAAATGTCCCCCCCCCCCACACAACACAGAGCAGTCCCTGCAGTCCACCTATTCAAAGATCCAGTTCTGTGACCGTCAATTACAGTCAATTAAATGTCATATACAAGTCTGTTCAAACAATATCCCAAAAATGTGTAAAACAGGCAGAGGAACGACCGCCATTTATTCCTCCTGTTGGGCGCGCTTGACCGGCGTTCCCCCTGCTGCTTTACGCAGGACTGTCAGGTGTTTCTTGAGGCAATAACGCTTCCTTTCATCCAGGAGGTCAAGACCAACCTGCCTTCTTAGCACATCCACAGACTTAATGAATTTATCAGTGTCAATGAAGTAGTTGGCGACCCTAATGGCTTTGTTATAGGTTTCATCCAGAAATGCATTTATTTCTTCCAGTGAATACAAACTCGTGTTTGTACTGCATTTTGCCTCAATAGACTCAGTATTATTCCATGATCCCTCCCTGCAGGAGGGATCATGGAAGTCCGGTGCTATGTGGATTAGGTGGCAGTCAAAGGCGGAGACCTTGGCGGACTGATCCCAAGCTTTCTAAACTGGCTTTTGGTACGTGGAATGTCACCTCTCTGGTGGGGAAGGAGCCTGAGCTGGTGTACGAGATTGAGCGATACCGGCTAGATATAGTTGGCCTCACCTCAACACACAGCTCCGGTTCCGGAACCAGTCTCCTGGAGAGGGGCTGGAGCTTGGCCTTTTCTGGAGTTGCCCCGGGCGAGAGGCGACGAGCAGGGGTAGGTATTCTTGTATCGCCCCACCTTGCTGCCTCTATATTGGAGTTTTCCCCGGTGGACGAAAGGGTTGCTTCCCTGCGCCTTCGGGTTGGGAAACGGGTCCTGACCATCATTTGTGCCTATGCACCAAATGATGTTTCAGAGTACCCACCCTTTTTGGAGTCTGTGACTGGGGTGCTGGAGGGTGCTCCTCCTGGAGACTCCATTGTCCTACTGGGGGACTTCAATGCGCACGTGGGCAACGACAGTGAAACCTGGAGGGGGGTGATTGGGAGGAACGGCCTGCCCGATCTGAACCCGAGTGGTGTTCAGTTATTGGACTTCTGTGCTAACCACAGTCTGTCTATAACGAACACCATGTTCAAGCATAAGGGTGTCCATATGTGCACCTGGCACCAGGACACCCTAGGCCGCAGGTCGATGATCGATTTTGTTATCGTATCATCAGACCTGCGACCGTATGTCTTGGACACCCGAGTAAAGAGAGGTGCAGAGCTGTCAACTGATCACCACCTGGTGGTGAGTTGGATCCGATGGCAGGGGAGGAAGCCATTCAGACCTGGTAGACCCAAACGTATAGTGAGGGTGTGCTGGGAGCGTCTGGCTGAGGCCCCTGTCCGGGAGGTCTTCAACTCCCACCTCCGGAAGAACTTCAACCACATTCCGAGGGAGTCTGGAGACATGGAGTCTTAATGGGCCATGTTCTCCACCTCTGTTGTTGAAGCGGCAGCCCAGAGCTGCGGCCGCAAGGTGGTCGGTGCATCTCGTGGTGGCAACCCCCGAACCAAGTGGTGGACACCAGTGGTGAGGGGGGCCATTAAGCTGAAGAAGGAGTCCTATCAAGCTTGGTTGGCTTGTGGGACTCCCGAAGCAGCTGAGGTGTACCGGCAGGCCAAGCGGAGTGCAGCTCGGGTGGTCGCTGAAGCAAAAACCCGGGTATGGGAGGAGTTCGGTGAGGCCATGGAACAAGACTTTCGGTCGGCTTCAAAGAGATTCTGGCAAACTGTTCGGCGGCTCAGGAGGGGAAAGCAGCTCCCCGTCCACACTGTGTATGGTGCGGATGGGACACTGTTGACTTCAACTGGGGATATCGTCGGGCGGTGGAAGGAATACTTCGAGGATCTCCTCAATCCCACTGATACGCCTTCCACAGAGGAAGCAGGGTTTGGGGACGAGGGGGATGACTCGCCTATCACAGGGGCTGAGGTCGCCAAGGTGGTTAAAAATCTCCTTGGTGGCCGGGCCCCGGGGGTGGACGAGATTCGCCCCGAGTACCTCAAGGCCCTGGATGTTGTTGGGTTGTCATGGTTGACACGCCTCTGCAACATTGCGTGGAGGTCGGGGGCAGTGCCTTTGGCATGGCAAACCGGGGTGGTGGTTCCTCTCTTCAAAAAAGGGGACCGGAGGGTGTGCTCCAACTTTAGAGGGATCACACTCCTCAGCCTCCCTGGGAAGGTCTATGCCAAGGTATTGGAGAGGAGAGTCCGGCCGTTGGTCGAACCTCGGATTCAGGAGGAGCAATGTGGTTTTCGTCCTGGCCGTGGCACATCGGACCAGCTCTTTACCCTCTCGAGAATTCTTGAGGGTTCGTGGGAGTTTGCCCAACCAGTTTACATGTGTTTTGTGGACTTGGAGAAGGCATTTGACCGCGTCCCTCGTGGATTTTTGTGGGGGGTGCTTCGGGAGTATGGGGTATCGGGCTTGTTGTTACGAGCTATTCGGTCTCTGTACGACCGTTGTGAGAGTTTAGTTCGCATTGCCAACACTCGGTCGGAGTCATTCCCAGTGAGAGTTGGACTCCGCCAGGGCTGCCCTTTGTCACCGGTCCTGTTCATAATTTTTATGGACAGGATTTCTAGGCGCAGCCAGGGAATGGAGGGTGTCATGCTTGGTGACCACAGGATCTCATCTCTGTTGTTTGCAGATGATGTTGTCCTGTTGGCTTCATCCAGCAATGACCTACAGCTCTTGCTGGGACGGTTTGCCGCTGAGTGTGAAGCGGCTGGGATGAGAATCAGCACCTCCAAGTCCGAGTCCATGGTCCTCAGCCGGAAAAAGGTGGATTGTCCTCTCCGGGTTGGGGACAGGCTCCTGCCCCAAGTGGAGGAGTTTAAGTATCTTGGGGTCTTGTTCACGAGTGAGGGGAAAATGGAGCGAGAGATCGACAGACGGATTGGAGCAGCATCTGCAGTGATGCGGACGTTGTACCGGTCTGTTGTGGTGAAGAGGGAGCTTAGTTCTAAGGCAAAGCTGTCGATTTACCAGTCAATCTACGTTCCTACTCTCACCTATGGTCACGAGCTTTGGGTAATGACCGAAAGAACGAGATCGCGGATACAAGCGGCTGAAATGAGCTTTCTCCGTAGGATTGCTGGACTCACCCTCAGAGATAGGGTGAGGAGCTCAGTCATCCGGGAGAGGCTCAGAGTAGAACCGCTGCTCCTCCACATTGAAAGGAGTCAGTTGAGGTGGTATGGGCATCTGATTAGGATGCCTCCTGGACGCCTCCCACTTGAGGTGTTTCAGGCACGTCCCACTGGGAGGAGACCCCGGGGCAGACCCAGGACTCGGTGGAGAGACTATGTCTCCCAGCTAGTCTGGGAACGCCTTGGTATCCCCTCTGAAGAGCTGGAGCAGGTGGCTGGGGAGAGGGAAGTCTGGGCTTCTCTGCTTGAACTGCTGCCTCCGCGACCCGGACCTCCGGAAAAGCGGTAGACGATGGATGGATGGATGGAGACTCAGTATTAGACACAGTGTCGTTCTCAGATTCCATTTCCTCGTCAGCACAACTCAGCTGACTGCTTGGTTCTCCTGGGACAGTTGATTCATCATGGGCCACATTTTCCTGGACGCCACCCTCAGCAGCTGACTGTCGCTGTTCCATCCCCCGCTGTGTAACGGTAGCAGCCTCCAGAAGCACAGCCGCTGATGCCACACAGCGAGATTCTGACGCACCACCAGGTTGGTGCTCTGTCCCCTCCTCCGAAGCGGCAGCAGCTGGCGGAGGCACAGCCGCTGACGTCACACAGCGAGATGATTGTGACTCACCATCAGGTCGGTGCTCCGTTCCCTCCTCCAAAGCGGTAGCAGCTGCCGGCGGCACAGCTGTTGACGTCACACAGCGAGATGATTGTAACGCACCATCAGTGACCTTTTTGGCGCTATCGCCATCCACGCTCCCGACCGCAAGCTGGGCCGCAGGCGGTGCAGCCGGGCCGTCCACAGACACAGCGGCAGGCTCCGGAGCTGGGGTAGCGGGAGCTGAGGCCGCGCCGCCGTCCGCAGCTGCGGTGTGAGCGGAGGGCTCACCGCCGGCACCATCCGTGGCCCCATCAGGGCCCTCCGCCCGCTGCCTGTGCGGACAAGTGAACCGTTTATGGCCCACGTCTCCACATTCAAAACACTTCATCTGTCCCGAGCTCGCATACACCATGTAAGATCCGTCCCCGTGCTTGACCCTGAAGGAGACTTCCAGAGTCTGAGTGGGCGAGTCGAGAAACATGAACACCTGTCGCCTGAGCGATTTCACATGTTTGAACTTGGCGGCCTTGCATCCCAAAGGCAGAGTGGTAAATGGGCCCGCAAACTTCCCAAATCTGCGGAGCTCCGTCGCCAGCTGCTCGTCAGCGATGAAAGGTGGAACACCTGAGACGGTGATTCTTGTTCATGGGACAGATAAGGGGGACACCTGTACATACATCTCCCCGATAACCACACCGCTTACAATCAGGGTGTGAACATCGTATTCAGCCGCCAGAAACACAACCAGAGAGAGAGAGAGAGAGAGAGAGAGAGAGAGAGAGATTTTGATTGATTGATTTTTAAAAGATCTTTAATAAACACACTTGTCCATCATTCAATACAATTTCTATGTCATGCTATATTACACAGAAAATTATTCCCCCAAAAAACGCCCCCCAAAAAAGCTGTCCATCACGAACTGAGCAGAGGACATTCTCCACGGACCAGAGGGTCCTGAAACCTTCCACATCCCCATTCCCCATAAAAAACTGAAAGTCCAGCCTGATTCTGGCTTTAAGTAGCCTCACAAATAAAATTTTGACATCAACATCATTCTCAACATTCTCAAGTTTTCTTCTCCAGCTTACATAAATAGCCAACTTTGCCTGCCCTAAAACAAAGTTCAGTAGTTGACACTTCTGCTTAAAACGACGATTGTACATAAAACCACAAATGAAAACCTGCTTAGAGAAAACTTCCTTAAAAATGTGAAAAAGTTCTGTGAGAAGTTCAAAGAGACCACTCAGGCGCTGACATTCAGTAAAACAATGAAAAACAGTCTCCCTAGAGGAACAAAAAACACACTGATCACTGACACTGCTGTTAATCACAGAAACAAAAGCATTGACAGCTATAATGCCATGCAGGACCCTCCACTGTAAGTCTCCATGCCTCTTAGGGAGAGGGGCTTTATAAAGAGCCCTCCAGGCAGGCCGATGCCCTTTTCCTAGTCTAAAATAGGCTCTCCAAGGAGTGTCCACACAGGTGTTCAATCTGTCCTTGTTGAGTGCCATCACCACCAGTCTGTAGAGTGCCTTACCACTGGCTCCTCCAAAGTCCACACCAGTGGGAGCACAGAATGCCAGTAAGGAGCAAGGAGCGACGTCAAAGTCCATATAGAGCGTGAGAGAGGGAAAGGGGTCTGTGCTTTCCGGCTGCAGCGTGCCATTGCTAAAGTCCAAGAGTAGGGAGTGCTCAAGTCCATGAAGCTCCTGTTTCCAGTGTGCAAGAAGACCATCGATGAAACGATTTGACCTGACACCAAGATGAGCTGCTAAAGCTGAGGCGTTGTTGAGACCAGGACCAGCCAGTTCCACCACTTGCTTCAGAGTGAGAACGCTCCTGGAACACAGCCTATCAAGGAAGGTCCTTCCAACTCCCGACAGGACACCAAGGCGACCACCAAAAACCAGCGGCTCCCTCAACAACCAGTAGAGGGAATCGCATGGCCCTCTTTGTTTTTTAAAAAGAGTCCACACTGGAAAGAGACTGCGGTAAAAACTGGGCAAAGACAGTGCACTAGAGTTCTTAAAATCCATTAAAAACACAGGGAGGTCTAGCCCAAGCCCAAGGACTCTCTGTAAAATAACACAGGCCAAAGGCCTCCATACCAGGTCCTGGGGGCCCGTCAGCAGCCTCTGTATGAAAGTCAGTCTAAAAGCAGCACCTCTACTAGCTAAATGAACCACTCCTTGCCCCCCCTCCTCTTTGGGAAGAAATAACAGGGCTTGAGGGACCCAGTGGAGTCCACCCCCCCAAAAAAAGTCCACCAAAACAGACTGAATTTTTGACAACAAACCAGCAGGGGGGTCCATGCACATGAGGCGGTGCCACAGGGATGAGGAAACAAGATTATTTAAAATGAGCACTCTTCCTCTAGAAGATATTCTTGGCATTAGCCACTTCCACTTGTTTAGTCTCCCGTTAATTTTCTCTATGACCCCATCCCAATTTTTTTGCTCAAACTGCTGATTTCCAATAAAGACACCAAGATACTTAAACCCTCCTTTTTTCCAAATCAGCCCACCAGGCAGCGTAGGCTGATTTTCTAGTTTCTCCCCCACCATCAGAGCCTCGCTTTTTCCCCAGTTTATTTTTGCAGAGGAAAGTTGGCCAAAAAGATTGACACTCCTAACCAAAACGTCAATGTCACTCTGCTTGTTTAGCAGAATGACTACATCATCTGCATAGGCCGACAGCTTGAACGTGGTGTCACAGCCAGGAAAAGTAACTCCTGATAGATCCCTTCTCAGGCAGTGAAGCAAAGGCTCTATGGCGAGGGAGTACAGCATCCCTGAGAGAGGGCAGCCCTGCCGAACCCCCCTCTGGACTTTTAAAGGGGCAGACAGGCCCCCATTTATCTTCAGCACACTCTCAATGTTACTGTACAAGACCCGTATCCTGGCTATGAAGCCTGGGCTGAACCCAAAAGCAGCTAAAACTGTCCATAAATATTGGTGTTCAACCTGGTCAAACGCCTTTTCCTGGTCAATTGAAATCAAACCAGTTTCTACCGCCAATGAACCAGAGACCTCCAAAACATCCCGAATTAAAGTGACGTTGTCACTAATCAGCCTGCCAGGCACACAGTAAGTCTGGTCTACATGAATGAGCTCGCTCATCACCTTTCTCAGTCTTCGGGCCAGAGCTTTTGAAAGAATCTTATAGTCTGTGCAGAGCAGAGAGACTGGCCTCCAGTTCTTTAGGCTCTGGAGGTCCCCTTTCTTCGGCAACAGTGTGATGATGGCCCTCCTGCAGGTCGTGGGTAGGGTCCCCCTTTCCAAGCTATCTTGGAGAACCTCCAGCAGGTCTGGACCAAGCAGGGGCCAGAATTCCTTAAAAAAGTCCACAGAGAGACCATCTATGCCTGGTGATTTTCCATTCTGGAGGCTCATTAGCGCCGTATGCAGCTCAGACAGAGACAGTGGAGCATCCAAGCCGGCAACAAGGTCCTCTGAGAGCACTGGAAGACCATCAAGGAAAACCTGGCCCAGTGACGTGTCCTCCCTCCACTCTGCTCTAAACAATTCACTGTAAAAGCTAGCAGCGTGTTTCCTGATCTCTGCTGCTGTGGAGATTGTTCTCCCGTCATCGTCCAACAAGGAGTGAATAAGTTTTCTCTGTCCATTTTTCCCCTCCAGTCCAAAAAAGTACTGGGAGGGCGAGTCCATCAGAGCTACATCCATGTAGCGTGAGCGGACCAGAGCACCCTGTGTGGTGACCCCTAGCAAGCTAGCCAAGGCTGACCTTTTTGACTTGAGAGCCTCTAAGTGCTCTTGTTTTCCTGTAGAACTGAGCAACTCCTCTAGCTCTACCACCTCAGTCTCCAGAACTTTCAAGGATTGGGTCAAGCTACGAGTGACATTTTGAGTGTACTGTTGGCAGAGTTGTTTTATCTGTGCCTTACCAAAATCCCACCACATTTGGAGAGAACTAAAAGAGGGTTTTTGTTCCCTGTGTGACTTCCATACATCATGAAAAACCTCTTTAAAAAACACATCATTTAAAAGTGTATTGTTAAAATGCCAAAAAGCACTCTTACACTTTACATTTTCAATAAACACAGAACAAAACAGCAGGCAGTGATTAGTGAAACCAACAGGACAGATACAACTATTTTTAAAAACACTCATTTGATGTTTAAAACCATAAAAACGGTCTAACCTAGCCATAGATAAAAGGTTATCTTTGACATGGCTCCAGGTGTACTGCCTCTGGTCCCCATGATGTGATCTCCACACATCGGCCATTTCATGTGTTTTCACCAGTTCCCTCAGCCTATTGGCAGAAGCAGGGTGAGGCTCCTGATGGTTCCTGTCTAGTCTGTGGTTTAATGTACAGTTAAAATCACCCCCCAGAAATAAAAAACTATTTGGATTACAGGACCTAACCGTATCCGAAAGCACGTCAAAGACCCTGATCCTCTCTGCTCTCTGTGTTGGCACATACACGTTTATAAAAACGAAGTTCACGTTTTCAAACTGTACCTTTAGTAAGAGTACATGTCCTTTCACCACCTCTTCTACCTCATAAGAGACAGGCACACAACCCCTAGAGAAAAGTACAGCCACCCCTCCACTGTTATTGGATTTGTGGCTAAAAAAAATGCAGCCATCCCACTCTTTTCTCAAATGGCACTCAATGTCTACAGTGCTGTGAGTCTCCTGGACCATCAGCATGTCAAGTTTCTTTAAATTAAAAAGCTTGTATAAAGAGGCCCTTTTTACGTCATTCCTGGCCCCGTTTATATTGAGAGTGCCAATTCTAAGGTGGGGCATTAAAAAGGATAAAAATAAGGTACAGTAAAAAAACACACACATAGCATAAAAGGGAAGAAACAAACTAAGAGTCAACATGACTGTTAGTAATTTGTGATTTCAGTTTAACAACCAGTTTTTTTAAACGATATATTTCCTGATCAGTGAAAGTCTCATTCCCATCATTCAGTTTCATAAACTTGCGAGCTGATGCCACAAATAACTCCAGATCTGGAAAGTAATTTTCCACTTTCACAGCTCTGCTCCCCTTAGTCACCTGGAGAAATTTCCTAATTTTGGTAAAACAATAGGAGCTTTGCTCCTCCTGCGTCTGCGTCTGCATCAGTTCAGACTCGGCTCCACTTTCGTCAGAAGCGCTCTCATCCACTAATTCTAAATTCCCAACCCTACTAGATTTAGCAGAGCTCTGCAAGTTTTCAGCACTTTTCCTTTTTTGTGCAGCTTTAAAAGGATCCTCCTCGACAAAATTACATCCCTGCATTTCTTCGTCAAATGCAACGTTTGTAATGCAGTGTTTACTCTGAGTGTCCGCTACAGCCTCAAACCGCTCCTCCCCCGCCTGCAAAGTCTGTTCATTCATGTTCTTTCGTTTAACTGCACTCATTTCGCCCTCCACCTCTTTACTCCGGGTGACAGGCTCGTCACAATGATCGGAGCTGCCGCCAGACAGAAATTCCCCACCATCACTGTTTGGGGGGGCAACTACCGCGCCCGCCGTGGCCACCCCAGCAGAGGCGGCCGTGGCCGCCCCAGCACACGCGGACGCAGATGCGGCTGCGGACGCCCCCGCAGGGCCGCGACCGCCCCAGCAGAAGCGGGTGCCGCAGCGGCATCCGCCGCACCACATGTAGCGCTACCCTCCGGACCACCAGAAACAGTGGCGTCACCTTTCTTACTGCCAGTGCTCTTTGTGTTCGTCTTTTCAGGACATGATCTAATGAGATGGCCTTCTGCACCACACGCAAAACACTTCATGGTTTCAGATGTTGCAAACACCAAGTAGCTAAAGCCGTCAATCCTAAAGTTAAAAGACGCGTTCAGTTCAGCAGAGCTGTCTTTTAACACCATGAAACACTGCCTCCTGTGACATACAACATGCTTCAGCAGGGGTGACTTACTACCCAGAGAGACCATTCTGATGGGGGAAACAACTTGGCCAAAACGGGACAACTCTCTTATCAGCTGATCATTTTTAATGAAAGGAGGAGCGTTTGAGATGGTGATCCTCCTAGACGGGTTCACCAGCGGTAAAACGGGAGTAAAAGTGTCATTTATGACCACTCCCTGTTCCACCACCTGATCAGCTTTTTCAGTTGAATCCAGGAAGCTCACAATTGCGCTGTTCATCCTCGATGCTGATTTTATACTGTCATGCCCAACCACCTGTCCTACAGCGAGGCCGGCCTCCTCCACAGAACAGGGAACTGTCGGGAGGATTCTCACGCCATGCCGCCGGGTCAAGCGCTCAAACTCCACACCACCATCAAACACCGGCATGATGCCGGTCGGGAAAAACAGGCAGCAGAAGCTACCGTTCCCCAACACACTCACACCAACACTCACACCCCAGCACACACACACTCAACCCACTATATTAAACACACACACCTCAAACACACACGATAGAGAAAAGTTAGAAAAAACAAAGTTTAAAGTACTCACTCGACACCACTCCACACCCCTGCTCCCACAAACGTTCACGCATGCGCACGAGAGAGAGAGAGAGAGAGAGACTTGACTTTGAAAAAGCCTTTATTGCACACTTCAAAAAAATGTAAGCACACCAACATCATTCCTCCAAGTGTGTCACATTGGAAAAAGTGCAAACTGAAATGTCCCCCCCCCCACACACAACACAGAGCAGTCCCTGCAGTCCACCTATTCAAAGACCCAGTTCTGTGACAGTCAATTACAGTCAATTAAATGTCATATACCAGTCTGTTCAAACAATATCACAAAAATGGGTAAAACAGGCAGAGGAACGACCGCCATTCATTCCTCGTGTCGGGCGCGCTTGACTGGCGTTCCCCCTGCTGCTTTACGCAGGGCTGTCAGGTGTTTCTTGAGGCGATAACGTTTCCTTTCATCCAGGAGGTCAAGACCAACCTTTCTTCTTAGCACATCCACAGACTTAATGAATTTATCAGTGTCACCGAAGTAGTCGGCGACCCTAATGGCTTTGTTGTAGGTTGCGTCCAGGAATGCATTTATTTCTTCCAGCGAATACAAACTCGCGTTTGTACTGCATTTTGCCTCAATAGACTCAGTATTAGACACAGTCTCGTTCTCAGATTCCATTTCCTCGGCAGCACAACTCAGCTGACTGCTTGGTTCTCCCAGCCCAGTGGATTTATCATGGGCCACATATCCTTGGACGCCACCCTCATCAGCAGACTGTCGCTGTTCCATCCCCCGCTGTGTAACGGTAGCAGCCTCCGGAAGCACAGCCGCTGATGTCACACAGCGAGATTCTGACGCACCATCAGGTCGGTGCTCCGTCCTCTCCTCCGAAGTGGCAGCAGCTGGCGGAGGCACAGCCGCTGACGTCACACAGCGAGATGATTGTGACGCACCATCAGGTCGGTGCTCCGTTCCCTCCTCCGAAGCGGTAGCGGCTGCCGGCGGCTCAGCTGTTGACGTCACACAGCGAGATGATTGTGACGCACAATCAGTGACCTTTTTGGTGACATCGCCATCCACGCTCCCGACCGCAAGCTGGGCCGCTGCCGGGCCGTCCACAGACACAGCGGCAGGCTCCATAGCAGGTGCAGCAGGAGCGGAGGCTGCACCGGCGTCCGCAGCTGCGGCGTGAGCGGAAGGCTCGCCACCGGCACCATCCGCGGCCCCCTCAGGGCCCTCCGCCCGCTGCCTGTGCAGACAAGCGAACCGTTTATGGCCCACGTCTCCACATTCAAAACACTTCATCTGTCCCGAGCTCGCATACACCATGTAAGATCCGTTCCCGTGCTTGACCCTGAAGGAGACTTCCAGAGTCTGAGTGGGCGAGTCGAGAAACATGAACACCTGTCGCCTGAGCGATTTCACATGTTTGAACTTGGCGGCCTTGCATCCCAAAGGCAGAGTCGTAAACGGGCCCGCAAACTTCCCAAATCTGCGTAGCTCCGTCGCCAGCTGCTCGTCAGTGATGAAAGGTGGAACACCTGAGACGGTGATTCTCGTTGATGGGACAGATAAGGGGGACACCTGTACATACATTTCCCCGATAACCACACCGCTTACAATCAGGGTGTGGACATCGTCTTCAGCCGCCAGAAACACAACCACAGCTCTATTCATTCAGGAAGCAACGCAGACCGCGTCAGGGCCCACCTGCTTGGCCACAGCCTCCAGGACCTCCTCCACAGTAACTCCGCTGTCTGGGGGAACGATCCTCACCCCCTGGTGGATAGATGGAGATGGCTTTCCCAAGGCCGCCATCCTCCACCCAAAAAAACAAAAACTTGAAAAGCGGCCAGCGGCAGTGGACTTTTTAAACAAATTGTTTCACACAATCTTGGAGAGTGAGAGGAGTGGAGAAGTAGTGTTTTGACACCAATTTTCAAGAACAAGGGTGATGCTCAGAACTGTATTAACTACAGATGCATAAAGTTGATCAGCCACACTATGAATATATGGGAAAGAGTTGATAAAGCCAGGTTGAAAGGAGAGGTGACAATTAGTGAGCAGCAGTATGGTTTCATGCCAATAAAGAGCACTACAGATGGAATGGTTGCCTTAAGAGTGTTGATTGAGAAGTATAGAGAAGGTCAGAAGGAGATGTACCCTTTGTGGATCTAGAGAAAGCATATGATAGGGCACCAAGAGAGGAAGTCTGGTACTGTATGAGAAAGTCAGGAGTGGCAGAGAAGTACTGTATGTGAGGGTGGTGCAGGACATGTATGAGGACAGCGAGACGGTGGCGAGATGTGCTGTAGGAGTGACAGATGGATTCAAGGTGGGGGTGGGATTCATCAGTTTCATCAGGCAGGAGTCTCCGTGGACCATGATGTTTGCAGATGACATTGTGATCTGTAGTGAGAGTAGGGAGCAGGTGGAAGAGAACCTGGAGAGGTGGCAGTATGCTGTGGAGAAAAGAGGAATGAAAGTCAGTAGAAGCAAGACAGAATACATGTGTGAATGAAAGGGAGACAGGTGTAACGGTGAAGATGGAAGAAGTAGAGGTAGTGAAGGTATAGGAGTTTAAATACCTGGGGTCAACAATCCAAAGCAATGGAAAATGCACAAGAGAGGGGAAGAAGAGAGTGGAGGCAGGCTGGAGTGGATGGAGATGAGTGTCAGGGGTGTTATTATTTTTCTTTGTCTCCAAACCAAAGTAAGATAACACCTGTGGCACAGGTATAGTGTAGCCGAATACTAATCGGAGGGTCAGTGTCATGAACGCCCCTCCAGGGCAAACACGAATTTGCGCGCTTGACTGCAGTAAGACTCTTTATTAACAGAAAGGAAAACATAACAGTCCAGCATAACTTGTGCAAACAACACCAAACAAGGCATGAGAGAAACTTACACAGCGTAGGTTGCTCCAGCACAGGAAGCACTCTGGAGGGAATGGAGGGGGAGACTGGCTGTAGAGAGAGGAGTCCAGTCTGAACACTGATGTGACTGCCGCAATGATAGAAGGAACGGACAGCGTATAAATACGTGGAGAGGTGATAACATAATTGAACTCCAGTGTGAACACATGAGCAGGGAAGAGACATGCAGGTGATTGGAATCAACTAATACGTGAAGGAGGAGTGGCTGGATTTGACAGCTTGACAGGCGACGCGCCCAGCAGAGCAAAACCCAGGAACAAACATAATCACAGACTAAAACTGAATACAAATAAACATGAATCCAAGCCCATACAACACAAGATATGGCCAAAAATAACAGGAACACAACTGGAGAGAAATGAGAGGCAGAATAACATTAATAGGGCACACTAATATAAAACATAAATACATGTACAGGGAAAGTCACGAGCCTGGGTCCAGCAGGAATCCAGCCCCAGCTCATTACAGAGCCCCCCCCCCCCCCCGTCAAGGGGCGGGTTCCTAGACACCCCAATGTAACATCAAAAGAAGACACCCCCCCCCCCCCCCAGCAGGAACTACAATGATCTACCCAGGACGGGTGGTGGGGGGAACAGACCAGGAGGGAACAAAAACAACCCTGCTCAGGACCCGGACCGGAAGAAACACACACCTAGACCCTCCAAGTCCAGAAGTTAGAAGGCTCTGGAGGTCGCCCAGAGTCCCAGGTCAGCCAGACGGCCCACCGAAAAGAGTCAGGCGGCCTGCCAGAAAAAATCGGCCACCCAACCCTGAAACCCAGTCTTTCGGGCAGCCGGCCAGCGTATTTGAGCCCCCAGGACCGGAGGGATGATCCCGGAGGTGGCTTTTCCACCGGAAGGCTTAATGGTGGGAAGCCGGACTGGAGAAGGGGGACCCCAATGGCGACTGGTGGCGGGGAAAGGGGAACCACGACGGTGTCTGGCAGAGGAGGGAGAGGAACCCCGACAGCATCAGCGTCCTCAGGCTTGCCGGCCGCACCCTCGGCGGTCCCGACTTGGGACACGCCTAGCACCCGCGGTGGCTCCAGGTTGGAGCTCAACTGCACTTGCGGTGGCTCCAGGCTGGAGCTCTGCTGCAACCGCAGGGGCTTCGGGCTGGAGCTCTGCTGCACCCGCGGTGGACCCCTCTAGGCCATGGCTGCACCCACGGTGGACCCCGGCTGGGCCATGGCTGCACCTGCGGTGGACTCCGACTGGGCCATGGTTGCACCCACGGTGGACCCCGGGCTGGGGGGTAGTGCCCATGATGGGCCCATACAGGAGCGTAGCACCCATGTGGGGTTAAAACTGGGGCGCAGGTCCCATGAGAGTCCCTGGCCGGGAAGCAGCACCCACGGAGACTCAGCTTGCGGAGGGACCCATACGACAGCCTCAGGTAGAGGAAGAGCTGGATCCAAGGCAACCTCAGCGGGGGGTGCTGGACCCACGACGTAACCCGGTGGAGAACCTGGATCCTCGGAGACCTCTGGTGGTTTTGGAACATCTCTGGCGACCCTGGGAGGAAGCTCAGAAGAAACACAAAGAGGGACTGGGTCAGGGTCGCCGGCAGCAGCGGAGCCCGGCAAGGCGAGCCCATGTGCAGCGGACGGCTGCACCTGGTTCTCCCCACCAAGAGCCAGGCAAGATTGCTCTAATATGGAAAGGAGAAAGACAAAAGAGAGCACTTGCTTGAGCTCGAGCTCCACCGCTGTCCAGGACTCCGACGATTCAGGCGATGGTATCATGGGCTCAGCCCTCTGGAAGTCCAGCTCAGTGGCTGACACTGCTGCGGCTGCTCCCGCAGCGGGCATGATAATTGTAGCAGTCCTAGGGCCCCCAGGTGATGTTCCCCACGCTGGTGACTCATCCGGCGTGGCGGCTGGGGGCTGCCTCACCACTGGCCCTGGAACTGGATCCTCCAGTGCCTCAGGCTCCTCCATCATCCAGCGGTTCTGCTCTGGGGCCGGTGGACACTCAGAGAAAGGTGGAGGAGACATGGAGAGGGCAGGTAAGTAATGGCAGCAGTTGGTGGGGCCAACTCAGGGGACTGCTTTCCCTGAGTCTCCCCTCCGGGAATCAGGCAAGACATTTCATCATTAATTGAAGTTAAATAAAATAAAACTTGCCTGTTTTCCTGGACCTTGGTGTTCTCTGCTGCTGTATGTGGAGAGTCGTCCCTCTCCATGGCCCTGGTGAGCTTGGGCCCCTCTATGGAGAGAGGAGGGACTGCCCTTGGTGTCATGGAGATGGATGTTTCTGGAGAAGACACAGAGAACCTCTGGGCAGTGGGAGGAGCCATCGAGGAGATGGGTTTTGCGGCAGCTGGAGAGGAAGAGTAGGCTGACGTGACAGCTGGCAAAAGTGAACTAGAAAGGGAGACTGCCACGGGAATTGTCTCGCTTGATGGGAGAGGAGCTGCTGGCGAGGAGGAGATGGTGCCTCTCTGGCAATCCTGGGTTGGACGACTGTTCTGCCGCGACGCTGAGGGCACGCTCTCTGGAACCGGTGAATTGCCTGCTGGAGCTTGAGGTGATGGTGGCAGAACAGGAGGAGAGGAGGACGGCTGTTGGGAAGAGCCCCTCTGCTTCGGCGCAGCGAGGAACGCTCTGATCCTCATTTCGGGAAACGCTTGCTGGAGAGCGTAGACCATGGATAGCAGTTCCGCATACTGTGGATAATTCCTGAGACATGGATGTGCCTTCAGGCCTCCCACTGCTCCTTGCAAACACTCCCCTACCTGCTTGGGCCCTCGGGCTTCAAGAGCTTCATCCACATAGCTGCACGGTGGCGCAGTGGTTTAGCACTGTGGCAGCACAGTTTTACCCTTGGCCGGGGGATCGCGGGGATCATGAGATCATGGGTTCGATTCCAGCCCCCGACCAACAGTGAGCTGTGTGGAGTTTGCATGTTCTCCCCGTGTTGCGTGGGTTTACTCCGGGATTTCTCCGGTTTCCTCCCGCATACCAAAAACATGTAGGTTTAGGGCGCTCGCGCACGCAGCGACCAGCAGCCGGTGGCTTGTCACCAGACTGCAAACCAAGTCTACCTACGGGTACAAATAAGTAACAAAAAAAAAAAAAAAAAAAATAGCTTTGGACAAAGTCTGCCGCCCACTCTTCTTCCAGGCTGGGAGCCCCCGGTTCCAACCCTCCCTTCCTTGGGCGAGGCCGACGAGCCGGAGACATAACGAGCTCCAAACAGGTAGGTGAAAAAACACACAAAAATGAAAAAAATGTCCCATTGCAGAAGCTGAGTTTTTTCTTTCCAGCGGCAGTCAACTGTCATGAACGTCCCTCCGGGGCAAACATGAACTCATGCGCTTGACTGAAGTGAGACTCTTTATTAACAGAAAGGAAAACATAACAGTCCAACATAACTTGTGCAAGCAACACCAAACAAGGCACGAGAGAAACTTACACAGCGTAGGTTGCTCCAGAGCAGGAAGCGTTCTGGAGGCAACGGAGGGGGAGACTGGCTGTAGAGAGAGGAGTCCAGTCTGAACACTGATGTGACTGCCACAATGATAGAAGGAACGGGCACGTATAAATACATGGAGAGGTGATAACACAATTGAACTCCAGTGTGAACACATGAGCAGGGAAGAGAGACACACAGGTGATTGGAATCAACTGATACGTGAGGGAGGAGCAGCTGGATTTGACAGCTTGACAGGCGATGTCCCCAGCAGAGCAAACCCAGGAAAATGCCTGACAGCTGTCAAACCAGAGGACAGAACAAACATAATCACAGCAGACTAAAACTGAATACAAATAAACATGAATCCAAGCCCATACAACACAAGATATGGTCAATAGTAACAGGAACACAACTGGTGAGAAATGAGAGGCAAAATAACATTAATAGGGCACAATAATACAAAACATAAATACATGTACAGGGAAAGTCACGAGCCTGGGTCCAGCAGGAATCCAGCCCCAGCTCGTGAAAGTCAGTGGTTCGATTCCCGCTCTGTCTGCAGTCTGCATGTCAAAGTGTCATTGAGCAAGACACTCCCAGTTGCTCCTGGTGGGTCAGGCCAATGTCGGTGCATGGCAGCTCCACCGCCATCAGTGTGTGAAGGGGTGGATAGCAGGATCTGTAAAGTGCTTTGGTCATCAAGCGATGAGTAAAAAGCTTAAGTTAGTGCTTCCAGGATTTTGTGGTGACACAACGTTGCGATCGCGTCAATTCACGCAAAATCAGCCAATTAGTCAACTGTTGCGCGACCTTGCAATTTTATCCAATCACCACAACTTTCCTCCAATTTTGGCCAATGCTCGTCAACTTCTGCCAATTTCACCAATCAAATTTCAGCTGAGTGGCACTGGAACACTCACTCTAACCAATCAAATGCATCACTACATCGCGTTCACTTCTGGTTTACAGTAAGTATTAACGGAATGCTTGAGCAAAAAACAATGTGTGATTAAAAAAAAAGCACTCACCCGCAAGGTTTCCAACACCGTCCCTTCCTCCGTGTCCCCCAGCCTGCCGGTGGACGTCTCTGTCCTGATCGCGTGTATGAAGTACTGGGTTTGTTTTGAAAAATGTCCGCCTGCCCCAAAAGCACCCTGCTGCAGGAGCACACGAGATAAGAGACTCCATAAAATCACAAACAAACGAGCAAGTCTAACACTACAGCCAGTGTTTGATCATTTCATACATCTTTAGTGGTAAAATCATTATTATGTCTTGTCAATGAGCTTTAAAGTTGTGAATCTCTGGTCTGAACATGGACAAAGCCCCCCCCCCCCCGCTACCCCTGTAAATGAAAGATAATAATGCATCAGATTTATATAGCGCTTTATCATAGACACTCAAAGACGCTTTAAAAGTAGATACATTATTCATTCACTCCAGACAGACAATGGTAGTGGCAAGCTACTACTGTAGCCACAGCTGCCCTGGGGCAGGCTGACGGAAACGTGGCTGCCAATCCGCACCAACGGCCTCCACCGAACATTTATACACATTCATACCCAGTGTTATGGGCACTGGAGGCAACGCGGGTGAAGTGTCTTGCCCAGGTTCAGGTTCAGGTTCAGGTTACTTTATTTGTACCCGTAGGTAGATTTGTTTTGCAGTCTGGTGACATCCATATTTACAAGCCACTAATTACATTCAACATAGACACAAACACAGGCACACATCATACAAAATAAGTAAATATAAAATATGTACAATATACTGTATTTTATAGCTTGTTCAACTCTTTGACAGCAGCAGGGATAAAGCTGTTTTTGTAGCGCTGGGTTTTGCTTTTTGGGACAGCAAACCTCCGTCTGGAGGGAAGAAGCTGAAAGTTGCAGTGCAAAGGGTGGGAGTCATCATTTAAAATCGAGTCAGCCATCCTCTGTACTTGTCTGGTGTACAGGGATGTCAGGCTCAGCTGTGGCTCACCAAGCAAACGACTGGACCATCTAACTACCTGATCCAAGGATTTCCTCTGTTTCAGTTTTATCTGACCAAACCAAGACATTAAAGAAAAAGATAAAACAGATTCAATAAAAGCCTGATAAAACATAGTCATTATGGTTCGGTCAATTTGGAAGCGTGCCAGTTTCCTCAAACAATGCAAATTTTGCTGACCCTTTTTGCACACCCTTTCACAGTTCACTTCAAAGTTTAATTTACTATCAATAATCGTCCCAAGATATTTGTACGATTGTACACATTCGGTGGTCTGGCCTTTTAGTATGGTGACTTTGTGCCTGGGAGTTTTCCTCCTTAAGTCAATAATCATATCTTTTGTTTTTGTTGTATTCAGCTGCAGGTAGGAATCCTCACACCAGTGAACAAAGTCATCAACTACTGGGCCATGGCCACTCTCACCATCCTGGAGGAGACTGACAATGACTGAGTCATCAGCATACTTTATAATGTATCTGTTGTCATGTCTGCTCCGACACATGTTTGTGTACAGGATGAAGAGTAGTGGTGACAACACACACCCCTGAGGAGAGCCAGTAGAAGAGCACTTTAGGTCAGACAATGTGCCATTGACCCTTACTCTCTGCGTCCTGTTGGTTAAGAAATCCAGAATCCAACCTACCAGATTATTGCTCAAATCAAATTGTTGCAGGAGCCTTTCAACTAAAATATGAGGTTGGATTGTATTAAAGGCAGAAGAAAAGTCCACAAATAAAAGCCTGGCATGTGTCCCATTAAAATCCAGATGTTTAAAAAGCATGTTAAACATAGTGACAGTGGCATCCTCCACTCCTCTGTGAGGCCTATAGGCAAACTGCAGGGGATCCAATGCATGTTCAGTCTGCCTTAGGACCTCACATCTGACCGGTTTTTCAAAAATTTTCATTAAAATTGAAGTCAAAGCAACTGGTCTAAAGTCATTTACCGTTTTAGGACAGCTGGATTTTGGAACAGGAACAACCACGGCATCTTTCCAGATCTTAGGCACATGTTGTGTCTGTAAGGACTTATTGAAAATGTAATGAAATATAGGACTCAGTTCATGTGCACAGGACTTTACCAGGCGCCCACATACACTACCGTTCAAAAGTTTGGGGTCACCCAGACAATTATTTTGTGTTTTCCATGAAAAGTCACACTTATTTACCGCCATGAGTTGTAAAATGAATAGAAAATATAGTCAAGACATTGACAAGGTTAGAAATAATGATTTGTATTTGAAATAATAATTTTTTCCTTCAAACTTTGCTTTCGTCAAAGAATCCTCCATTTGCAGCAATTACAGCATTGCAGACCTAACATGATTGCACAAGGGTTTTCTAATCATCCATTAGCCTTCTGATGCAATGAGCAAACACATTGTACCATTAGAACACTGGAGTGATAGTTGCTGGAAATGGGCCTCTATACACCTATAAGATAAGATAAGATAAGATAAGATAAGCCTTTATTAGTCCCACAACGGGGAAATTCCAGGATTGCAACAGCACAGGGATAGCAACACTCAGAGCAACAATCAGAAGGCAAGAAAAAAAACAAGCAAGCAAGAGCAGCTAATAAACATATGTACGTATTACTATAAAATATATATATATACACACACACACAGACACACAGTGCAGAGCATTGTAGCTGGATGGAATAAATATATGAATATATGAACACACAGTGCAGAGCATTGTAGCTAGATGGAATAAATATGTAAATATATAAACACCCACAGTACGGAGCATTGCAGCTAGGTGGAATAAATATGCAAGTATATAAACACACACAGTGCGGAGCAATGTAGCTAGATGGAATAATATGTAGATATATAAATATATAAACACACCCAGTGCTGAGCATTGTAGCTAGATGGAATAAATATGCAAATATATAAACACACACAGTGCAGAGCATTGTTGCTAGATGGAATGAAACAGCATAACCGTCTACTTAGTTATCCTACATGGTATGATTATGTGCCCATACATATTCTCACCCTCCATAGCGACCGGTATGTTCCTAGTTGTATGCCGGAGGGGACCATTGTGTAAGTCTATTGCATCTTTTGCATTCAAAAAACTATTAGTTTGTTACGTCTTTTTGCTATCTCTGCGAGCAGCCCTGCTTAGGTTGTACAGTCTGACAGCCGTTGGTAGGAAGGACCTACGAAACCTCTCGGTTGTGCACCTGGGATGATGTAGTCTGCTGCTAAATGAGCTCCTCAGTGCATTCAGTATGTCCTGCATAGGGTGGAACTCGGACTCCAGCAGAGATGACAGTTTAGCCACCGTCCTTCTCTCTCCTATCTCCTCCATCGGATCAAGGCGCTGCCCCAGGACAGAGCTAGCTTTCTTAATCAGTTTGTTCAGTCTCTTCCTATCGGCTGCAGTAATGCCACTGCCCCAGCAGACCACTCCAAAAGTGATGGCTGATGCCACCACCGTGTCATAGAATGACTTCAGCAGCGCCCCTTGTACACCAAAAGACCTGAGTCTCCTCAGCAGGAACAGCCTGCGCTGTCCCTTCTTGTAGAGTGCATCAGTATTGTGTGACCAGTCTAGTTTATTGTTCAGATGAATACCCAGGTACTTATAGGATGTCACCATCTCGATGTCTGTTCCCTGTATATTTACTGGTACTGTGAGGGGCTGCCCATGCCTGCGGCAGTCCACCACCAGCTCCTTAGTTTTCCTCGCGTTGATCTGGAGGCAGTTCTGATGGCACCAGTCCACGAAGTCCTGGATAAGCCCTCTGTACTCAGCTTCATCTCCATTGGAGATGAGGCCAACGATCGCAGAGTCATCAGAGAACTTCTGTAGATGGCAGTGTGTTGTGTTGTGTGAGAAGTCCGCAGTATAAAGAGTGAACAGGAAGGGAGCCAGCACCGTTCCCTGGGGGGCCCCCGTGCTACTGATGATCGTGTCGGACACACAGTCCCGGGTTCTCACAAACTGAGGCCGGTTCGTGAGGTAGTCCAGGATCCATGATGACAGGTGCTGGTCCACCCCTGCGCGCAGCAGCTTGTCCTTCAGGATCATCGGTTGGATGGTGTTGAAAGCACTGGAGAAGTCAAAGAACATGATCCTCACCATATTCCCGGGCTTCTCCAGGTGGGACAGAGAACGGTGAAGGAGGAAGATCACCGCATCCTCCACCCCAATGCCATGCTGGTAGGCGAACTGGAGTGGATCCATCGCTGGTTCCACCAGGGGGCGGAGGTGAGCAAGGAGCAGTCTCTCCAGGGTCTTCATCAAGTGGGACGTCAAGGCCACCGGTCTGTAGCTGTTCAGGTCTTTGGGGTGGGAAGTTTTTGGTACAGGTACCACACAAGATGTTTTCCACAGCTGTGGTACCCTCCCCAGTTTCAGGCTCATGTTGAAGATATACGTCACAATCCCACACAGCTGGTCTGCACAGGACTTGAGGAGCTTTGCGCTGATGCCGTCCGGTCCCGGCGCCTTCCTCGCCTTGATCTTCCTCAGCTCCGTCCTCACCTGGGTCCTGGTCAGGGTCAGGATGGGGGGCTGTGTGTTGGGAGTGGGGGGGTGTTGGTGGAGTGGGGAGTGGGCAGCAGGACTTGATTTCTTTAGAGGCAGCAGTGGTTGTTGTGCAGTCAGGGGGGAGGGCGGTTGGTCAAATCTATTGAAAAACAGATTCAGGTTGTTCGCCCACTCCCTGCCCCCTGTGGCCTGGGGGGAGGTATTCTGGAGCCCCGAGATGGTTTTGAGGTTTCTCCAGACCCCGCTGATGTCGCTCTGTTGCAGCTTGTCCTCCATCTTCTTCCTGAAGCTGTCCTTGCCTTCTCTGATCTTTCTCCTCAGCTCCCTCTGTACGGACTTCAGCATCTCCCTGTTCCCTGACCTGAAGATCCTCTTCTTCTCTCTCAGAAGTGTTTTTATCTCAGGGTTGATCCAGGGTTTGTTGTTTGAGTGACGCCGTATGGTCTTGGTGGGAACGGATTTGTCCACACAGAAGCTGAGGTAGCCCGTGAAGGTGTGAATGAGGCCATCGATGTCCTCACCATGTGGATCGCAGAGCTGCTTCCAGGCGGTGGCTTCAAAACAGCCCTTTAGGGTGTCCATTGTCTCCTCAGACCATAACTCCACAGTGTGCATGGCCGGAGGTTGTCTGTGCACTAGGGGTTTGTACACCGGCCGGAGATGAACCAAGTTGTGATCCGATCTCCCGAGTGGGGGGAGTTGTGATGAGGTGTACGCCTCCTTAGTGTTTGCGTAGAATAAATCCAGTGTTTTATTGTCTCTAGTGTGGCATGTGACATACTGGGTGAACGTGGGTAGAATGGGAGACAGTGAAACATGGTTGAAATCGCCTGAGATGAGGAGAAGAGCATCTGGGTGTTCTGTCTGCAGCCTGCTGGTTACTGAATGGATGACGTCACGTGCTGTCCCAACGTTCGCCGTCGGATTTGCATAAACAACAATGCAGATCACGTGTGAGTGTTCTCTCGGGAGATATGTAGGCCTCATGCTAACAGCTAGCAACTCAATGTCTTTGCTGCAGTGTCGTTGTTTAACAGTGATATGTCCCGGTCTGCACCAGTTGTTGTTAACATACATTATCACTCCACCGCCCCTAGCCTTGCCACTGTCTGGTGTTCGGTCAGCTCGTATCATGTGAAAACCCTCCAGCTCAATGTTAGCATCTGCTGCTAGTTCAGTTAGCCACGTCTCAGTAAACAAAAGGAGAGAGCACTCCCGGTATGTGCTATCATAACGGGAGATAGCCGCTAGCTCATCTAACTTTCCCAGTATCGACCGTACATTTCCCATGACAACAGATGGAAGGGAGGGTCTGTACCTTATATTTTTTGTCCTCCGCCTTACTCCAGCCCGGCAGCCGCGGCGTTTTCGCCTCAGTTCTCTTGGTATGTCGAGTTTTTCCAATGGGACCGGGTGGCGGTTGAATGCTAGCAGCTGTTCTCTGCTGTATCGTATCCTGCTATAGACAGTGGCTCCGTCCACCGGCTCAGGAGACATTTAGGACGATCTGTGTGTCCGTGATATAAGTGGGGTGAAAAAAAAAGACGGATCAAAAGAGAGAGGAAGGGAAAAAGACTCGGAATCGAGCCGCTGTTGCAAAAGGCAGCCGACTCGTGTGGCGCCGAGAGAAAAAGAAAAAAGAAAAAAAAAAAAAAAAAAAAATGTAGATATTGTATGTATGTAGATATAAAATGTAGATATGTAGATATTGCACCAAAAACCAGACATTTGCAGCTAGAATAGTCATTTACCACATTAGCAATGTATAGAGTGCATTTCTGATTAGTTTAAAGTTATCTTCATTGAAAAAAAATGCTTTTCTTTCAAAAATAAGGTAATTTCTAAGTGACCCCAAACTTTTGAACGGTAGTGTATATTATCAGGGCCCTTACTTTTGTTCACTTTTACAGCGCAGAACTCCCTTTTAACATCCTGCATCTCAATATTAAAGTGCTGATTGTCTTTGAGTTTCTGTTTCAAATCTTGTATTTCTGTGCTGTAATCAAAGGAGTCAAAACGACCATAAAAACAATTTAGAGCATTAGCCAGCTCTGTGTCTGAACTAAAACCATCTAAAAACACGGGACACAACGGCAGGATATCTGGGGAGAGCAGGATTCAAACCGCCAACCATCGGGTTATTAGACGACCTGCTCTACCTCCTGAGCCACTGCCGCCCCAGATGTGTGTCTGATGAGACGGGTGTGTGTGTGGGTGTGTGTCAAGATGTGCAGCAGATAGACAGACAGGTAGGAGTTAGGCATAGTAATATTGTCTGCATTGTTTTTTTCCGGAAAAACACAGACTCCAATAGACAATACAGAATAACAGAATAAATTATTTATTTTTTTTCCTTTCCACTTGGTACCGAGTGGTTGGGGACCGTAGGGAGTTTTCAAATGAAGGTGCTGCAAATAATTTCCACATCTCTACACTTTAACATGCATTCAATGCAATTTAGCTGTTGTAATGGATATTGTGTTAAAGTCTGTATTGGCTGTTGCACAAAAGAGTTTTTCTGTATAGTAGAAGTTTTTGCTTAATTTACAAATCACTGTAATAGGAAATGTTTGACAATCCTGTGCTTTTTTTGTATTGTTATATAGAATATCACTGTAGTAAGCTGGAAAAACCATCTGCTTTAAAATTTGTAATTCTTCCCACAACTTTTAGTGCAAAAAAACCTCTCCAAACATCACAACTTTTATCACAACTTTTAAAAAACGCTCCCGCGAATTCAAGCTTTTTGAGCCACAACAATCATAAAAACATCCCGCAAAATCCTGGAGGGACTGATAAGTGAACGCCATTTACCAAACTGCTCAGCCTGAGCTGTCCCTCTGATATACTCATTTCTAATCCTGTCCCTCCTAGTCACTCCCAATGAGAATCTTAGCATCTTCAACTTTGCCACCTCCAACTTTGCCGCCTCCTGTCTTTTTGTCAGTGCCACTGTCTCCAAACCATACATCATAGCAGGTCTCACTACCGTCTTGTAAATCTTCCCTTTCACTCTTGCTGCAACCCTTCTGTCACAAATCACCCCGATACTCGTCTCCACCCACTCCACCTTGCCTGCACTCTCTTCTCTTGTGCATTTTCCATGCTTTGGATGGTTGACCCCAGGTATTTAAACTAATCTACCTTCACTACCTCTACTCTTTCCATCTTCACCATTACACCTGCCTCCCTCTCATTCACACTCATGTATTTTGTCTTGCTTCTACTGACTTTCATTCCTCTTCTCTCCAGAGCATACCCCCACCTCTCCAGGTTCTCTTCCACCTGCTCCCTACTCTCACTACAGATCACAGTGTCATCTGCAAATATCATGGTCCACGGAGACTCCAACAAGAAACAAGAAAGGGACAAGAAGGGACTCGGAGCCAATCCTTGATGTGATCCCACCCCCACCTTGAATCCATCTGTCACTCCTACAGCACACCTCACCACCGTCTTGCTGTCCTCATACATGTCCTGCACCACCCTCACATACTTTACACTTTATGCACATGCTCTTTCTATTTACGAGTGAACAGCAGTCATCCATAAAAATTTTAACCTACAGCTTAGTATTTTCCCACAACGCCTCAAATGCTGGAGCAGTTGTATTTTTTTAAAAAGTGCAATGAATCATGACCTAGACGTACTGTTTCTTCCGTACATTTCATGCACACAAATTAACAGTTTGTGTGCATCTGTATACTCTTGGCACACCTTCATGATTACAAGTTGTGGTGAAGTGTCCTTTGCTTTTGCAGCAAAATTTAATTTATCGTATTTCATATTAAAGTCTCAATTCAAAGGGCTGATAATAACTGAAGTGAAGTGTGTCACGGTTTGGAAACAGCATTTCCTGTAAAGTCGAGCAATTTAATTTTGAACCAGTGAGAAACTTGTTCAAAGTGTGCATTATTTAAAAACATGCTTATACATGAATGAAGTCAACTTTGTCACAGCATTGATGTCTTAAAAGCAACAGCTGTATAATTTCCCTGGTAAATGATGTGGAAATGTCTGTGCTAAATGTGTTTTGATGATTGAGTGTTGATGTACATATTGCTGTTTTCCCGAGAGGAAATGAGAAGGGGACAGAGAACAAAAGGCTGAAAGCTGTGGGCTACAGGGAGAGAGAGATCTACATGAATATATTGAGGATTTGGGAAACTTTTAACACTGTTTGACCTTAAATTAAATGACTTATTTTTCTTTTCTTCCTGGGTGTTGTACGTTGTTTTGCTGTTCTACAGTGGTCAGCACTGCTTCCTCACAGTTAGGAGGTTTCTGGTTCAAATCCTAGAGCTGGCAAGGCTAGAAACCTTTCTGTCTGGAGTTTGTACAGTGGTGTAAAAAAGTGTTTGCCCCCTTCCTGATTTCTCATTTTTTGTATGTTTGTCACACTTAAATGTTTCAGATCATCACACAAATTTGAATATTAGACAAAGATAACACAAGTAAACACAAAAAGCAGTTTTTAAATGAAGGTGTTTATTATAAAGGTTAAAAAAAATCCAAACTTAGATGGCCCTGTGTGAAAAAGTGACCCCCCCCCCCCCCCCCCCGTTAAAACATAAATTAACTGTGGTTTATCACATCTTTGGAAAGCTCAGTTCAATTTCTGTAGCCACACTCAGGCTTGATTACTGCCACATCTGTTCTCAATCAAGAAATCACTTAAATAGGACCTGTCTGACAAAGTGATGACGACCAAAAGATCCTCAAAAGCTAGACATCATGCTGTGATCCAAAGAAATTCAGGAACAAATGAGAAACAAAGTAATTGAGATCTATCAGTGTGGAAAAGGTTATAAAGCCATTTGTAAAGCTTTGGGACTCCAGCAAACCACAGTGGCCATATGGCCATTTGCCATTATCCACACATGGCAAAAACATGGAGCAGGGGTGATCCTTCCCAGGAGTGGCCAGCCGACCAAAATTACCCCAAGAGCTCAGCGACGACTCATCCAAGAGGTCACAAAAGACCCCACAACAACATCCAAAGAACTGCAGGCCTCACTTGCCTCAGTTAAGGTCAGTGTTCATGACTCCACCATAAGAAAGAGACTGGGCAAAAATGGCCTGCATGGCAGAGTTCTAAGACAAAAACCTCTGGTGAACAAAAAGAGCATAAAGGCTCATTTCACTTTTGCCAGAAAACATCTTGATGATCCCCAAGACTTTTGGGAAAATACTCTGTGGACTGACAAGACAAAAGCTGAACTTTTTGAAAGCTGTGTGTCCCATTACATCCGGCATAAAAGTAACAGCATTTCAGAAAAGGAACATCATACCAACAGTAAAATATGGTGGTGGTAGTGTGATGGTCTGGGGCTGTTTTGCTGCTTCAGGACCTGGAAGACTTGCTGTGGTAAATGAAACCATGAATTCTGCTGTCTACCAAAAAATGCTGAAGGAGAATGTCGGGCCATCTGTTCGTGACCTCAAGCTGAAGTGCACTAGGGTTCTGCAGCAGGACAATGATCCAAAACACACCAGCCAAGTCCACCTCTGAATGGCTTAAGAAAAACAAAATGAAGACTTTGCAGCGGCCTCGTCAAAGTCCTGACCTAAATTCGATGACCTTAAAAAGGCAGTTTTTGCTCAAAAACCCTCCAATGTGGCTGAATTACAACAATTCTGCAAAGATGAGTGGGCAAGAATTCCTCCACAGCGCTGTAAAAGACTTATTGCCAGTTATCGCAAATGCTTGATTGCAGTTGTTGCTGCTAAGATTGGCCCAACCAGTTATCTGGTTTAGGGGGCGATCACTTTTTCACACAAGACCATGTAGGTTTGGCTTTTTTCCCCCTTTATAATAAACACCTTCATTTAAAAACTGCATTTTGTGTTTACTTGTGTTATCTTTGTCTAATATTTAAATTTGTTTGATGACAAACATACAAAAAAAAATAAGAAATCGGGAAGGGGGCAAACACTTTTTCATGCCAATGTATGCTCTCAGTACTGTGTTGGATTACTCCAGATATTCTGTTTCCTCCCTTAATCCAAAGACCACAATATTTGGTTAATTGGTCTAAATTGGCCCATGGTAATTGTCTTTGATTAGCCTGAATAGGCAGTCAGTATTGTTACTAGTTCAGTGCTTTGAGTGGTCTTTGAGATCAGAGCAAGTGCTATACAAATACAGGTCCTTATCCTTACTACCATTTAACCCATGTGTTTTTAATTAAGCAGAAATAGACATACTGTAAGTCATACACGTTTAAGTCTCAAGTCTTTTTCTACAAGTCTGCAGCAATCACCTATGTTTACCAATGTTTTCACCTTATATGATCATCAGTACTTGATGTCACATTTAGGGTACTGTAGATAAGATAAGATAATCCTTTACTGGTCTCATGATAGGGAAATTTACAGGATTGCAGCAGCAAAAGAGACAGCAGCCCTCTGAGCAATAATAAAATAAGGACCACACAGTATATATGCAGTGCAAAAAGTTTAAAAATAAGCATCAAAGCATTTACATTGCTAGTAAGCATTTAAATTATTCATCAGTATATTTCACAGTTAAAGGAGTGCCCAATATTGTTGCAACGTTCAATAATAATATTAACAGCAGATTTGAAAAGGAATGTTCCTTATTAGTGTAAACTATGAGCAGTGCGGATTGTAAAGTCTGACAGCAGCAGGTAGGAAGGATCTGCAAAATTGCTCTGTGCACTTTGGATGGAGCAGCCTGCCACTAAGCAAGCTGCTCAGTGCACTCAGTGTGTCCTGCGTGGGGTGGAACTCGGACTCCAGCAGAGATGACAGCTGAGCCACCATCTCCCTCTCTACTACCACCTCTGCTGGGTCGAGGTGGCAGCCCAGAACAGAGCTGGCTTTCAGATTCTTCCTGTCGACAGCCGTGATGCTGCTAGCTCTAGCAGACCACTCCATACAGGATGGCTGATGCCACCACAGAGTCATAGAAGGCAGGGCTGTTTCTTGGTTTTAGTCGCCCCTATGCAAGATTGTGCTTTGGGCCGCCCTAGTGCATCAGTCTGGTACACAAGAAGAAAACGGCCTTCCCATTTCCCAGCAGCCCTTGCAGGTGATGTTGGAAAATAAGCATCATCTCCTTAGACTGTAAGTGTACCCAGCCATATTGTTGTATATGTAATAATAATAATAATGCATCCGATTTATATAGCGCTTTATCATAGACACTCAAAGACACTTTACAAATAGATACATTATTCATTCACTCCAGACAGGCAATGGTAGTGGCAAGCTACTACCGGAGCCACAGCTGCCCTGGGGCAGGCTGACGGAAACGTGGATGCCGATCTGCGCCAACGGCCTCTCCGGCCACCATCGAACATTTATACACATTCATACCCAGTGTTATGGACACTGGAAATATGGCCAAGGTTTGGATGCTGTGATACTTGAGTTTTAACTTTTATGCATTGTTGTAGCTTTGCTACACCATGAGTATAAGAACTATAGCAGCAATACAGCCACTCTATACCTTCTTGTAGAGTGCATTAGTGTGTGACCAGTCCAGTTCATTGTTAAGGTAAACACGCAGGTACTTGTAAGATGTCACCATCTTAATGTCGGTTCCCTGAATGAAAGGTCTTTATTTTACACCCATTTACTTTCAACTTTCTAATGTAATTTGTATTTATTTCTACAGGACACCATCGGGTGTCCCTGCCTTTGCGTCTTTATGTGCCCAGTGTGCTGTTATATCTCACTGGCAATAAATCATGATATCTTGTTGCTGCCCTTAATGCTTCAGTTGTGATTATGATGAAGTAATGATCACGTGTTTTTATGTCAGTCCAAATATGAGAATCTTCCAGTTTGAAGCCTGGTATCCTCTTGGAAAATTAAACAAGCTGCCCATGTGCTGAGCAAAGCTGTTCCATGCCCCCAAACTGTCACAGGTCTGATCCTTGGAAGACACTTCCTGTCAGAGGATGGTTAAGTGAAAACAACAGTCAGTTGTTTCTGGCTTCTCTCACTTTACCAACTATCAAACTTGATGCTAGCTGACATGACAGTATGAAGCTGGCATGCTGTTGTGCTTATTCTTTAACGGGTTTGATGTTGCACTCCAATGCCAAGGGCTTTCAGTTATAACTAATATTCATAAGTGCAGAGCGTTTGCACTAAAGTATGTTAACAAGTAGGGAAATTACGTAAGTAATGTAGTAATAAATGGGATTTCTTAGGATGGATAGGATGGTTGCGTTTACAGTTGCTGATAAAAGGAGTTTGAGGCTTAAAGGGAGTGACAAAACCTAAGGCTATTTGGGTTTGAGGAGTGGGTTTGAGGTGGCCCTCTATTCAGGGAGTTGAATAATTTTGAGACTGCTGTAGTCAGTGACAGTAGGATTTAGTGTTGAATTTGGATAAAATCATTGTAATAAAACAGTATGGAGGCTCACAGCGTACTGTACCATACTGTTTTAACAGGGAACAATGAACCAAAAGAGGAGGTGCCACCGGGGGGGGGGGGTATCAGACAGGACAGTAAGGACTATGTGCCCGTGCTTGGTGGTTCCGAGCTCTTGACACCATCGTGTTTTCAAGTCGGTCCACTCCTTTTTGCACCTGGGAGTGGGCGCTTCAGTGAAGCTAGTGGGGGCGAAATTCGTCTGGCCGCGCTTGCACAAGGACGTGAAAGAGTGGGCTGCAGCTTGCATTGCGTGCCAGCGGGCCAAAGTGCACAAGCACACCAGCGCTCCCCTTGAGCCATTCCAAATCCTGGCTAGGAGGTTTGACCACGTCCACGTGGATTTGGTGGGACCCCTTCCGCCGTTGCAAGGTTTCACACACCTTTTGACAATCGTGGACCGCACCACGTGCAGGCCTCAAGTGTTCCCGCTGGCCTCTACCATGTCCGCAGAAGTGGCTCGCACTTTTTTGTCGGCTTGGGTTGCACGTTTCGGATCTCCATCAGACATCACGTTCGACAGGGGTCCACAGTTCGTTTCAGAACTCTGGTCCTCTATGGTCCAGAGCCCGGGGGTCAAAATTCACTGCACTACTGCGTACAACCCCCAGATAACTGGTTGGGCCACCCTTAGCAGCAACAACTGCAATCAAGCGTTGCGATAACTGGCGGTGAGTCTTTCACAGCGCTGTGGAGGAATTTTGGCCCACTCATCTTTGCAGAATGGTTGTAATTCAGTCACACTGGAGGGTTTTCGAGCATGAACCCCCTTTTTAAGGTCATGCCACAGCATCTCAATCGGATTCAGGTCAGGACTTTGACTAGACCACTCCAAAGTCTTCATTTTGGTTTTCTTAAGCCAGATGTGGACTTGCTGGTGTGTTTTGGATCATTGTCTTGCTGCAGAACCCAAGTGCACTTCAGCTTGAGATAATGAACAGATGGCTAGACATTCTCCTTCAGGATATTTTGGTAGACAGCAGAATTCATGGTTCCATTTACCACAGCAAGTCTTCCACGTCCTGAAATGCTGTGTTACTTTTATGGCAGATGTAATGGGACACACATCTTCCAAAAAGTTCAACTTTTGTCTCGTCAGTCCACAGAGTATTTTCCCAAAAGTCTTGGTGATCATCAATATGTTTTCTGGCAAATCTGAGATGAGGCTTTATGTTCTTTTTGCTCAGCAGTGGCTTTCGTCTTGGAAGTCTGCCATGCAGGCCATTTTTTCCCAGTCTCTTTCTTATGGTGGAGTCATGAACACTGACCTTAACTGAGGCAAGTGAGGCCTGCAGTTCTTTGGATGTTGTTGTGGGGTCTTTTGTGGCCTTTTGGATGAGCCGTCGCTGCGCTCTTGGGGTAATTTTGGTCGGCCAGCCACTCCTGGGAAGGTTCACCACTGTTTCATGTTTTTGCCATTTGTGGATAATGGCTCTCACTGTGGTTTGCTGGAATCCCAAAGCTTTAGAAATGGCCTTTGGATCGCAGTATGATGTCTAACTTTTGAGGATCTTTTGGTGTACTTCACTTTGTCAGGCAGGTCCTGTTTAAGTGATTTCTTGATTGAGAACAGGTGTGGCAGTAATCAGGCCTGGGTGTGGCTAGAGTAGTTGAACTCAGCTTTCCAAAGATGTGATAAACCACAGTTAATTTATGTTTTAATGGGGGGGTGTCACTTTTTCACACAGGGCCATGTAGGTTTGGATTTTTTTACCCTTAATAATAAACACCTTCATTTAAAAACTGCATTTTGGGTTTACTTGTGTTATCTTTTTTTTTTTTTTTTTTTTTTTTTTTTTTTTTTGTTACTTATTTGTACCCGTAGGTAGACTTGGTTTGCAGTCTGGTGACAAGCCACTGGCTGCTGGTCGCTGCGTGCGCGAGCGCCCTAAACCTACATGTTTTTTTGGTGTGCGGGAGGAAACTGGAGAAATCCCGGAGTAAACCCGCGCAACACGGGGAGAACATGCAAACTCCACACAGCTCACTATTGGTCGGGGGCTGGGATCGAACCCACGATCTCATGATCCCCGCGGTCCCCCGGCCGAGGGTAAAACTGTGCTGCCACAGTGCTAAACCACTGTGCCACCGTGTAGCCCATCTTTGTCTAAAATTTATTTGATGATCTGAAACATTTAAGTGTGACAAACATACAAAAAAATGAGAAATCAGGAAGTGGGCAAACACTTTTTCACACCACTGTGGGTGTCAGGTTTAATTTAGAGGCCAGGAAAAAGAGGCTCCCCAAGGGCCTGTTAATTTGTCTGGCCAGAAGAACCCATAAGAACCATTTAGATGTAATGCACAAAATTGCTGTACTTTTTACAATCAGAGAACTCTTAAATCCAAGAAGATTAATAAAACTTCACATTCACTAACAAGAATTTATTGTTGGAATTAAACAAGGTCAAAGCTTCAGCAACCAAAAGCGTGAAATCAATAATCATAACTGATGGAATAACTTGAGTATTGATCAATAATAAAGTCAAACTGCACAGTAAAGCCCCAGCCACATTGACCAGTAGGTGTGAATGACAGAGAACATCTATCCACCTAGAGCTTCATATAATCTGGTGGGAACACAGCAATTGCACTCAGGTTCACACCAAAACAACTGCACCAAGACCCCCAAAAGGAGGTGGTCTCAATCCAAATCATATGGTGAACTCTGGTACACTAAATCCGGACCAAACGCTATGGATAACATGACTTAAGGACATTATTATTATTATTATTATTATTATTATTATTATTATTATTATTACATCACTGGTAGATTTTAACTTTTCTTTCAACCTCCAAAACATACTGCAGGATGAATCATGCACAAATGTGGGGTTGTGACTTTGAGAAGGTGCAGACTGGCCAGGTGATAACATACACGCTCAACTATCCACAACACACAAAAATATGAAAATTCACTCTTTAGCAAACAGCTTGGGGAAAGGATGATTCAGAGATCTGCTGCAAAATGCTACAGTGTGGCTAAAAAATGTTGTCAGGAGCACATTGGAGTACAACTGTGAAATGCTCTGAATAAAATGAGGAATTTTACTGTTACATCAAAATCTGTGACGAGTCATAATCTGGCATCTTATCACTTCACTTAGTAAGTCATTCAAACATTGAAATAACCATTTTCTGGAACTCTCCTTCTCACATTCATCTAGACACATCTGTTCATATTTTTCAAAGACACACATGCAGACTATGTCCAACATCACCATATGCAGTTCCACATTTTTAGGGGTAGCACATTTCTTTGTCTTCTTTTTGGCTTGACTTCTTGAACAAACTCTGAAGATTTTCAGCAGCATTATTTGCGTGCTTGCTTGTGGCTGACTAGTCCCAGTGTTTCCTCTGGCTTAAAGATTTTGGTGCCGTGGAAACATATTTTTCTGGGTGGGGTGGAAAACACATGACACTATTGTAACTGTAATATGCTGATTTTAAATTATTTATTTCTTTTTTAAAATTTTGCACAGTAACCTTGTATTTGGGGCAGTGGTGGCCTAATGCTTTGGGATGTGGACTGGTGACCAGAGGGTTGCCAGTTCGATCCCTCGCCCGGCAGGATCAGATCTGGGTGGGACAGATGACATAGCAGTGTTTGCCCCACCCTCCTTAACTCCAGTGATTACAAATGTGGTATTGGATGGTTTGCTGTTATGTCTTCCTCTTCAATCTTTTATCCTCTAGGCTGGATCTGTGTTTTATCTCATAGGAAGAGCTACCCTTTAGAATGAGACACTTCCTGGCACCTTGATTTAATGCCAGAGATGCCAAGGGTGTTCTTGAGGAAGTCCTTGTATCGGTTATCTGAAGAGTCAACATTGCAATGACCAGTGGACATTTTTCCAAAGAGAACATACTTTAATGCAACCTCATTGTTTGTGTCAAAGTCTCTTCAGTGGATGTTTAGAGTGGAATGAACTAACTAACTAACTAACTAACCTACACTTATATAGCGCTTTTCTAGTCACAAAGACCACTCAAAGCGCTTTCATTAATACTAACCCTCTATTCTAAGGGCCTATAGGAAACAGATATCTAGGGACAATTTAGAACAGCCAATTAACCTAACATGCATGTTTTTGGCATGTGGGAGGAAACCGGAGAAATCCCGGAGTAAACCCACGCAACACGGGGAGAACATGCAAACTCCACATAGATCACTGTTGGTCGGGGGCTGGGATCGAACCCACGATCCCACGATCCCCACAATCCCCCGGCCAAGGGTAAACTGTGCTGCCGCAGTGCTAACCACTGCGCCACCGTGCAGCCCAATGAAGACAGCACTGATGAAAGTACTGCAGGAGTCTGCAGTGGTGTTGGTAGGTGACCCATTTTTCTCATTCGAATAGAAGGGTGGTTATGACAACAGCAAGGTATACAGTAATATTCTCAGAACTTGTAACACATGCTTACAAAGTCTGCCAAAGGCAGCACTTGCTTTTGCCAGGTGGTTGTCCAAGTCCAAATCTCCAGGTGTATGCCATCTACTCTTATGGCTTTGCTGCTCTTTAGTTGCTTGATGGCCTTAGTTACCTCTTCAAGGATTGGCAGGTTGTCTGCCTTGTTGCTGGTGAGCTGTTGTAGGACGGTGAGGATTGCTTCATTCTGGAGTGCGTGGTTGATCTCAAATAGTGTTTGAAAATGCTGTGATCAGAGGTGTAGGATGGAGGCTTTGTAAGTAGATCCTGGCCATCAGCACTGCGCAGAGGACAGTGGGACTGGGACGGCGGCCTAAATATTGCTTTTAAGTATTCACAGAAGGCCTTAGCCACCTTGTTCTGTGTAGGATTGAATGCATTGAGCAAGCTTGGTTCACCTTCATTTTGTGTCTGGCAGAATTGGTTTTGGAGGTTTCTACAGCCTTGAACAAAGGCTACCTTCTTTGTTGGATGGGACGCCTGTGCAAGGTGAGCCTGGTAGGTTGCCCTCTTGGTAGAGAGAAAGGCTTGGATATTGGCAAAAAGTTATGCATTTCTGCGTAACTCTGGTAAGCAAAACAACTTCCTCTATTCACTTTTCTTGTTCTTGCAGCTGAAATCATTAAGTGGAGAGGAAGTTCTTGCATGATGTGAAGTGATGCATTTAGCCATTTTTGTCTGTGTAAAGAGGAACCAAAGGTATTGGAAAATGACACAAATTAAAATACTCATCAAGTGATTTGGACAAAAGAAAATGAACTTTGGTATGAAAACACCCTTAAGTAATAGACTTTTTAGTATATGTCAGCCCAAATCACCATGTCCTTGGTAACTACTGTAACCAGGCATGTCTTTTATAATTTTATTGCCCCTATGAACTCAGTGTTTCTGAGTATGTTTCCCATATCAGGCTTGTAATTGAGTAGTGATGTTGGAATAACAATATCATCATATTCGCTGCAGTAGGTTTAGCATCACACATGCACACAATTCCTTATTAACATACAAGAACATAGACATTGAGAGAATAAAAGCAAAAGAGTAAAATACAGTAAAAGTGTTGATTCTGCGTGGGTGTATGGGGCGGGGTGTGGGTGTTAGTGCAGGGGTATGCTTCAGAGGGAAACTGTCATTTGACTGTCTAGCCTGTGGGGACGACTCACACAAACAGAGATGCAAACAATTGTTTTAGTGGGTCATCACTGTGGAGCTGACAAGGTCAGTGACAAGTGACATGTCAAATGTCTCACAGACTGCTTTCCTCTGCTGCCTCACTGCTGCTGGATTCCCTCCTGTCTGATAAAAACAGACACTACTGTGCGTGTGGCACACTGAGTCTCATGAGAGGCAGACAAGAACACAGATGTAGTTCGACCTTGAAGAAAACAAAAATAATGAAAGGAAGAAATGGGCTTTGTCAGCTCCTGTCTGATTTACCCATATGGTTGCTCTGACACATCTGAAGAGATCCAAAATAGCTTCTTTGAAATGAAGCCCACTATTACAGCCAAACTCAGTTAGATATATGAGTCATAGTTGAAGTTGATGTAATGATTTTTATGTAATGTTTTTTCTGTCAGTTAAGATACTCATGTCCTCCTTGACTAAACCAGTAACATGTCATAGCAGAAATTGTTATATATTCACTGCCAATGAAAATGCAGCACTCTAGAAAAGTTGATATTTTCACTACTTTTTATGGAATTGATCAATTAAAGGATGTAAATTATTTTTAGGCATCTTCAAAACAATATCAGAGATCTTTGTGTGTTTTGGTCTGAGTCAAAACTTAAAGGAGACTGTGGCAATTGTGGAGATCGTGGCCTTGCACAGCCACATTCAAATTGAGCTGCTCTCGGCTCACTTCATCAGCGAATGGGTGCTGCACTGTGAGCTGAGAGCAGCCACATTCAAATCACACACCCCCACCACCCTGCTCATTCGCCGGCAGACAGAGGACTGGTTGTTAGTCAAAAGTAAGCACATATTTGGCACCTACACATGTATGTCTCGCCTTTACTGTTTTCAGAAAAACGTTTCACTTTTTACTTTTGAAGATATAGGCAAAACTTTTACGTCCGGAAGCATCTTGAACAGACTAGCAGCCCACCCACCAGGAGTCGCTGCGACCAATCACATGCAAGCCCTGCAGGTTGGGAGCACAGCGACCAATCACGTGCAAGCCCTGCAGGGTGCTAATCAGAATATTCATAGATCCACACATTCTTAAGTAGGTGCAAGATTTAAAATCTCTTTCCAAACAATTTTAAGGCAATGAAAGTTTTTTGTGGGTAAAAAGCCACAATATACAGTACTATTTTGGGCAATGTATATTTGTTTTTGAGGTGGCTTTAGAGCTGCCGGAGTGTACCTTTAAACAAATATAAGCACTCATAACACAACATTACTTAGACCCCTGAAACTGTGTCTCCACAGTCCTAAAAGTTTTGACTCAATTTAAAACAATCTCTCAATGAACTCTCAAGGAGCACTCAGCTGGGAGATCATCGAAACATCGTTGAGAGATCTGGCCATTTTTTCATTTCTCAACGATCTCCACCTCTGTGTAAAGGCGACAGAAGAGCTCTAAAAACCTCTCAAATGCTCAGCAATCTTCTTGGTTACCCAAGAAACTCTCAATGATCCCTCAGTGATCAGTCTTGGTCTCTGACTGATGTCTCTTGGCCTCTCAGTAATTTCTCAAGGATCTTTCAAAGATCTCTATAGATTGGTATGAAAATTGGTGAAAATTGAATTTTTGATCTCCCAAACATTTACACAGAAATAGCCTTTTCTAGGCTTTGGGAGATCTTTGGGTGATCAGGCCAATTTTTGATCTCTCATTGGTCACCTAAAGATCTCCATGCTGCGTACTTATGTGTACTTTCTTACACATAGGAAGTTGGAGCACATTTTTCTCATTCTTTATTCTGTCTTCTCTGTGTGATAGCTGAATAATACCAGTGGCAAATTCTATCTTACATTTTTTTCTCCAATTTTCCAGGTCCTTTAGAATAGCTTTAGGGTTTTCATTGGGCCCTACTTAGCATGTGGGCCTGGAGGAGACTTATGGGCAAACCAAGATCATGTTGTTCATGTCATGAAGTTTTGTGTCCTGTCTGGTCTAGGAAAGGATAGGGGCCTCAGGAAAAGTTAGAGGTATAGGCTGGACTAATCCTGATTAATCCTGATTAGTTGGTGGGGACTCGGCTCATCTTTCCAAGATTATCTGTGCAGTCTGTATCTGTTTCAGAGGTGCATATAAATTTGGCAGACCAACTTACTTGGCAGCAGTAAATAAGCAAGCAGCCTTTATGTAGAATCAGATTCTACAATTTAAAGTTTCATTGTTGAAAGGTTATCACAAATGACATGCACGGCTCTGGACCAGTTTTAGCAGAATATCTTTCACTAAATAATTAAGTTCAAATCAAAATGGAATTCTTTTTTTATGCACATGTAGTAATTTATTGTGATGGCAATAATGAATTATAATGCTTAAAAGGGTTTCTGATGCAGCAAAACAATTTAATAGATAGCTTGCTCCCTCACGCACTCTCCCTCCTAATGCAGCTTTGTATTCAGACAGAACTCCTTTAATGAACTGATACATGCAGCAGTCTGGACAATGTCGGCTGGCTGGCTCTGTGGGTGTGTATGTGTGTGTGAATCCTTGCATGTGTCATAAATAGAATGCTCACAGCGTCTGGTTACTTGGCATTGTAAATCTTGCAATTAAAAAAGCAATTTTCCTCAAAGGGAGAGAGGCAGTGGGGACTGGAGGGAATGTGAACTGTAAATAGCTGTGTCAAGGTTTTAGAAATGGTGAAATAACAGACAACTAAAAAAATGTCTTTGAAAGTTCTCAACTTGTGCATCTCTCTATGTCTGTGTTTATCTTAACCTGTGAAAATAAAGGTTAAGATTATCCAGAATCACACCTTACACAAAGAGCGGGATGGGAATATATTTAGCCAAGCTTAGCATAAAGACAGGAAACAGGGGGCACGTAGTTTGTGTAATCCATCTGCCAACCCCTAAACCATTCCAGCAAAGTGGACCAAGGGTTAGCACTGTTGGCTCATAGCTAGAATGTTTCTGGTTTGAATCCCCTGTTTGGCAGAGGTCTCAGGCTGAGGTTTGCTTGTTGTCTCCATGTGTGTGAGTTTACTCCATTTGCTCCAGATTCCTTACAAAGATATGCTCATTAGATTAATTGGTAATACTGTATTTATTGTAGTGTTCTGTAGCACGTGGAATACAGGTTGAATTGGTAGATGAACAAGGATGTCTAGTGGGGATGGATAGAATGTATAGAAAATAACAATCAAAACTGGCAGCGATGTGACCGTAAAGCAAATACCAGGCAGCCTGGCCTCTCAAGCTCTCCCTACCGAGGGGAGCTCTAATGTAGTCAGACAGATGGACTCTGACCAAGCTAATCTAATGGTCTGCTATAGTTTTGTCATGACAGTTGGTAGATCAAAATAAGCCAGAATGATGTAAAATATACAGGGGGGCAAAAAAGTATTTAGTCAGCCACCAATTGTGCAAGTTCTCCCACTTAAAAGATGAGAGAGGTCTCCAATTTTCATCATAGGTATACCTCAACTATGAGAGACAAAATGAGAAAAAAAATCCATAAAATCACATTGTCTGATTTTTAAAGAATTTATTTGCAAATTATGGTGGAAAATAAGTATTTGGTCACCTACAAACAAGCAAGATTTCTGGCTCTCACAGACCTGTAACTTCTTCTTTAAGAGGCACCTCTGTCCTCCACTCGTTACCTGTATTAATGGCACCTGTTTGAACTCATTATTTTTTTTTTTTTTGTTACTTATTTGTACCCGTAGGTAGATTTGGTTTGCAGTCTGGTGACAAGCCACCGGCTGCCGGTCGCTGCGTGCGCGAGCGCCCTAAACCTACATGTTTTTGGTATGCGGGAGGAAACCGGAGAAATCCCGGAGTAAACCCACGCAACACGGGGAGAACATGCAAACTCCACACAGCTCACTGTTGGTCGGGGGCTGGGATCGAACCCACGATCTCATGATCCCCGCGATCCCCCGGCCGAGGGTAAACTGTGCTGCCGCAGTGCTAAACCACTGCGCCACCGTGCAGCCCAGTTATCAGTATAAAAGACACCTGTCCACAACCTCAAACAGTCAGACTCCAAACTCCACTATGGCCAAGACCAAAGAGCTGTCAAAGGACACCAGAAACAAAATTGTAGACCTGCACCAGGCTGGGAAGACTGAATCTACAATAGGTAAGCAGCTTGGTGTGAAGAAATCAACTGTGGGAGCAATTATTAGAAAACAGAAGACATACAAGACCACTGATAATCTCCCTCGATCTGGGGCTCCACGCAAGATCTCACCCCGTGAGGTCAAAATGATCACGAGAACGGTGAGCAAAAATCCCAGAACCACATGGGGGACCTAGTGAATGACCTTCAGAGAGCTGGGACCAAAGTAACAAAGGCTACCATCAGTAACACACTACGCCACCAGGAACTCAAATCCTGCAGTGCCAGACGTGTCCCCCTGCTTAAGCCAGTACATGTCCAGGCCCGTCTGAAGTTTGCTAGAGAGCATTTGGATGATCCAGAAGAGGATTGGGAGAATGTCATGTGGTCAGATGAAACCAAAATAGAACTTTTTGGTAAAAACTCAACTTGTCGTGTTTGGAGGAGAAAGAATGCTAAGTTGCATCCAAAGAACACCATACCTACTGTGAAGCATGGGGGTGGAAACATCATGCTTTGGGGCTGTTTTTTTGCAAAGGGACCAAGACGACTGATCCATGTAAAGGAAAGAATGAATGGGGCCATGTATCATGAGATTTTGAGTGAAAACCTCCTTCCATCAGCAAGGGCATTGAAGATGAAATGTGGCTGGGTCTTTAGCATGACAATGATCCCAAACACACCGCCTGGACAATGAAGGAGTGGCTTCGTAAGAAGCATTTCAAGGTCCTGGAGCGGCCTAGCCAGTCTCCAGATCTCAACCCCATAGAAAATCTTTGGAGGGAGTTGAAAGTCCGTGTTGCCCAGCGACAGCCCCAAAACATCACTGCTCTAGAGGAGATTTGCATGGAGGAATGGGCCAAAATACCAGCAACAGTGTGTGAAAACCTTGTGAACACTTACAAAAAACGTTTGACCTCTGTCATTGCCAACAAAGGGTATATAACAAAGTACTGAGATGAACTTTTGTTATTAACCAATACTTATTTTCCACCATAATTTGCAAATAAATTCTTTAAAAATCAGACAATGTGATTTTATGGATTTTTTTTCTCATTTTGTCTCTCATAGTGGAGGTATAGCTATGATGAAAATTGGAGACCTCTCTCATCTTTTAAGTGGGAGAACTTGCACAATTGGTGGCTGACTAAATACTTTTTTACCCCACTGTATTATTGGATAGGGCTGCACAATATAACTGTTGCTTGCCCCTTGCAGGGCAAAGATGAGGCGCCAGAAGCCAGCAGTGAGTTTGTTGTTTTATTAAGGAAAAGCACAAAATAATGTGCCACGAGGGGCAAAACACAAACACTCTATACACATGACCCCGAAGGGTGAAATAACTGAACATACAAAAATCAACAGTCACTACATATACGGCAGCGAGGGCAAAACCTTGCGCTGTCGAATAAACACTTACATGAAAATAGCAAGGGCGAAACCTAACGCAGAAAAGGACTGGCTTCGGACATGGGGAAACCAGTCCTTTTCTGCGAGATCACAGTGAGGACTGAAACTCGACTGCAATCTTAAATGGTGCACAAACTAATTACAAACAGGTGAGACAGATGATAATGAATTAAGTGCCCGCAGCTATGACAGTCCACGAGGAGTCTGACAGCCGGAAGTGCTGCTGCGGCGCTGTCAAAATAAAAGCACAAATACACACCATCATAAAACACCCAAAACAAAGAGACAAAGGGAGAAAATAGTAAGTGACTGGAGCGCAGAGCAAACCCGCGGTCGGGATCATCACAGTGCCCCCCATTTAAGGGATGGATTCCAGACATGCCCCTGTAACATCCAGGGAGAACGGAACCCCCCCCCCCCCCCCCCAACCAGAAATAACTACCAAGAAACAGTCTCGGGAGGGCAGAGGGGGAACCCAGGCCTGGAAGGAGGGACACTGAAAAGAAAGAAAAAAAAAAACAAAAAAAAAAAAAATTGCACAGGAAAAACTCCCCGCCCCCGTAGAAGAGAAAATACATCAATGTACCAACACAAAGAAACATAGGTAAAGCCCAAAACTCTAAGTACAAGTGAGGGTGCATCTTCCCCCCCACAGAAATGTCAACCCAACAAATCAAATAAGGACAAAGAAGGCTGAACATTCCAACTTATACTAATAGGAGAGAATAAGGCAAGGTAAAAGTTATGCTGGTAATACTGATAAAGGGGAGCAAAAGCGCTACATACACAGGGTAAAAAAAAAAAAATGAGAAAAACGGCTCTGGTGGCCTCACCAAATTCCACCACCGCTGGACCGCCAAATAGCATGAGTTGGGTGGCCTGCCAGGGAAAAAGGGCCACCCAATCAAGTGGCGCTGCTTATCAGGTGGCTGGCTTGGGCATTTTAGCCACCAGGCCAGGAGAGGCGGACTGGGAGGCGATCTCCCCACAGCAACGCCTACAGGGACCGTGAAGGCATCCGCAGGGGAACAGCGAACTGTAGCTCCCATGGTGGTCCCCGTCCGGGTCTTTGCTGCACCCGTGGAGGGCCCTGGCTGGGCCAGCACGGCACTCATGGGGGTCCCACCCAGGAAGAAAGCTGCACTCGCGGTGGTCCCGGTCCGGGACATGGCTGCACCCACGGTGGACCCCGACTGGCCCATAGCTGCATCTGCGAAGACCACCGGTAGCGGACCCGAACCCAAGGAGACCACCGGAGTAACAGCATGCGCCCCAGTGACCCTGAAAGAAGACTCGGAAACAGGACAAACAGGCACAAGGTCAGGGTCACCGCCAGCAGTGGAACCCGGCGAGGCGAGCACAGCCGCTTCTGATGGCAGCGACCGGCTCTCCCTACCAAGAGCCAGACAAGATCTCTCCAATACTGAAATAATGAAAACAAAGGAGAGCACTTGCCTGAGCTCAAGTTCCACCGCCATCCAGGACTCCGATGCTTCGAATAGCGATGTCTCTGGCCCGGCCTCCTGAAGGTCCAACCCGAATTCCGCTGTGGCGGCCCCAACAGCAGACATGATGGTCACAGCAGTCTCAGAACCTCCTGGTGCTGTAGCCCCCACCGATGGCTCGCTCGACGGGGTGACAGGAGGTCCGTCTCCAGCTAGGGTAGGGCTCTGCTCGATGGAGACCCGGGGATGCTTCCTCGTAGGCACAGGCTCCACATGACAGTCCGCCCTCCTCCTCTGTCCATGTCATGGCTGTGGGGCTGGAACCAGGCTTTCCAGGGCCGCAGGGTCCTCCTCCGTCCAACAGTCAGATCCTGGCACCGCCGGACACTCGGGGAATAAAGGAGGAAGCATGGAGGAAGCAGAAGATGTGTTAATGGCAGCAGCAGGTGGAGGGGGCTCAGGGGACTGCGTGACCTGAGGCTCACCCCCAGGAATCACACAAGGTAATTCATTAACTAGAGATAAAGAATGAAAAAACACTTGCCTGTTTTCCTGGGGAGTGGTGGTCACTGCTGCAGCAGGCTCTATTTTTTCTTCTCCCGAAATGCAGATGAGAGTGGACCCCCTGGGAAGACCAGGAGGAGCCGCTTCATCACGATCAGTGCTGGAAGCAGCCGGAGATGGATCCACAAAGCTAGCAGCAGCTGAAGAAGGTGCCATGCAGGAGGGAGGAGCAGCTGAGGAAGTCTGGGGTAGGAGAGCTGGAAAAACAGCTGACAATGAGGACCCGGAGGCTGAAGCTGCTGACAAAACACTCTGCACAGGCGGAGAAAACCCAGCTGACTGGGAGACAGGGGAATCCTTATGGCAGCCCGTAGCTGGATCTGGACGGGTACCTTGCGGTGTAATCACCCAGTATTTCTCCTCCTTCCGCCTAGGGACAGCCGAGTCATGGGGAGGAGGAAGGTTCTGTACTGGGCGGCAGTGTCTATGTGCTGGAGTCGACCCAATCCTTAAATCTGGAAAACGTCACTGCTGGGCAGAGAGAGTAGCCAGCAGCTCGGTGAACTCAGAATAATTATTCAAACTAGGATGGGCTTCTAAAGTCCTTACCGCAGCCACCATGCTCTTCAGCACTTTGTCTGGGTTGCAGGAGGAACGAACTTCAGCCATCCGGTCCCCAATGAATTTAGCTGCCCGCTGTTCATCGTCACTGGGAACCCCGGCTGCCCTCCTCCCACGGCACGCTGGAAGACGGCTTACAGGTGAAGCACAAATGGGGGCTGGAATCGTAGCAGGAACCTGGTCACAGAGCGAGGAACGGGAGTGCTTCACCGTCTGCTCCGTCTTAGGCTTCCTGCTGGAACTCTTCACCAGCTCACGATGCTTCTGCTGGAGCGCTGCTAGCTCAGCCATCTTCTCCCTGCCCTCAGAGTGCTCAGCAAGGAGAGGATGACAATTTACAGCTGCCTCCGCGAGGTCCAGGTACCATAAAGCGTGCTTAGGAGTCGAATATTGGCGTGCAGTGGCCAGGAGGTCGTCTATTTCCATTAGAGCCTGGAGGAGCTCAAAACCCAGGCTCATGGGATACCATTTGCCAAAAGATGCCATAATTCCCAAGCAAAAAAAAAAATAATGCTGACACCCGAGAAAAAAAAAAAAATCAGAGCCAAAAACAAAACCCACTGTGGCTGGCACCTGCTTTGGCTGTGACCTACTGTTTTGTTTGCCCCTTGCAGGGCAAAGATGAGGCACCTTAAGCCAGCAGTGAGTTTGCTAATTTATTACAAAGAGGACAACATAATGTGCCACGAGGGGCAAAACACAAACACTCTATACACACGACCCCGAAGGGTGAAATAACTGAACATACAAAAATCAACAGTCACTACATATAAGGCAGCGAGGGCGAAACCTTGCGCTGTAGAATAAACACTTACATGAAAATAGCAAGGGCGAAACCTAACGCAGAAAAGGACTGGTTTCGGACATGGGGAAACCAGTCTGGATAGAGCGAGATCGCAGCGAGGACTGAAACTCGATTGTGATCTTAAATAGTGCACAAACTAATTACAAACAGGTGAGACAGATGATGATAAATTAAGTGCCCGCAGCTGTGACAGCCCGCAAGCAGTCTGACAGCTGGAAGTGCTGCCGCGGCGCTGTCAAAATAAAAGCACAAATACACACCATCATAAAACACCTAAAATAAAGAGACAAAAGGAGAAAATAATAAGTGACTCAAGCGCAGAGCAAACCCACTCTCGGGATCACCACAATAACCAGTGTTGGGTAAATTACTAAAAAATAGTAACTAATTACAGTTACCAGTTACTTCTTTTCAAAAGTAACTGCATTACTTTACCAATTACTGCATGATTAAAGTAACTAATTACTTGGAAAGGTAACTTTCACGTTACTTTTAAATGCATACTTAAATCATCTTGCACATGTAGCAAGCTCATTGAATTAATGAATTACATTACAGGTGTCATGGTCTGCTCTGTGATTGACTGCCAGTAGCTGGGCGCACACCTGCTTCCCATCAGGCCTGGGTCTATTTAGACGGCTCTGCCCAGGCTTCTGGGCGGAGATGTCTCACTGCGCTTCAGGAGAGCTTCATCTGCCAATCCTCTTGTCCTTGCTTAAGTTTACAGTCCTTCGCTACCCAAGCCTACTGTCCCAACGCCTGAGGGACATCTTCCACAGCTCACGTAAGCTACTATTCTTCAACTCACCTTGTCTTCCAGTCCCCTGTGCACAGGTGGAGTGCCTTGGCGGCGGATCCTTTCCTCCTCTGTGGTGGCGGACTCCTATCCGCTCCCTCAGCACACCACACCTCCATCTCCACCTCTACACACCAGCAGGAGCCACAACGCCTGACAGCGGACACTATCTCCCTGGCCACAGCCGCCGAGCTGAACCTGAGCCTCTCACCATCTCCACACTCAGTAAGCCTCTGACTAACAATACATCCCCAATTGTCTTCCCCGCAAACTGTCACGCTTCTGTGTGTTGTCAGGGTTGCCAGGCCGAACGGTATCCTGTTCTGTCCCCTGCTGTTCCTGTACACACTCACACACACGCATTCACACACATTAACACTAATAAACCTAACTGAATCTATTCTTGAGTCTGTGTGTGGTCACTGGGTCATAAAACCATGTCAACAGGCTTATTAATGTCAGGCTGAAAAGAGACTGTTTTAGACAGAGCTTTTAGAACATGTTCAGTCTGCTTTATTCTGCCTCGAGAGCATTTATTGTGGGAAAAAGCTGAAGAAAATCAACATGATATTACCAGTAATTTCCTCATTTTGGAGTGAGAGTTGGCAACACTGCATAAAGCTGTCCGTGTTTATCTTACCTTTATGATATGGATTTAATCCAATGTTCAGTGATCCAAAGAAAATGTCCATTATCCACAGTCCAAATGTTTGCTGTGACAGAGACATGATCCAGTCCCTCAAATTCCTTTTGGAGATCAAAATCCATTTTTGAATAATCTTTATCCAGGTAGCAAGTAAATGTGTTTTAACTTCAGTGGATCACAGTCTCAGCTGTCTGATGGAAAGTGACTGTTATCACGTCTTCAGTCTGTAACAACATTATCTGGCAATCAGGTTTAATTCTTGCTGGGCCCCAAACTGTCCAGATGCATACCTGTGCTTGAAATTGAGCCGTGGGTGTTAAGACAAGAATATTTCCACTTTACATCCAGCCATGGCTGTTCAGGTAGTGTAGATCCACTAACACAATGTTGTTAGCATAGCTAGCTGTTACTTAACACTAGCTTTGTCAGAGTTTTGTTGCTGTTTTCAACCACTTCTGAAGATTGCAGTAGGTCTCAACTGGCTTGCAACCCACCAATATGCTTTTGTCCTTAACTGAGACAAAGGAAAAATAATCTATCTATTTCAACAAAACAAAGTAGCTTCATCTCTTCCTCCGCTCAGTCGTGAAGACTCAGCTTTCTGCAACAGGTCACATCGACTGACGGCTATGTCTCAGCTATGGTAGGGTCAGTTTGTATATTTATTTCTTTGTGCTAAAAATATCTATCCATATTAATAAAACAAGTAATGAGTAACGCATCTGATCAAATTTCAGTAACTGTAATGCATTTCTGAATTTTTAAACAGTAATTTCGTTACACAGCATGTTACTGCAAAAGTAGTGGCATTACAGTAACACATTACTTTTGTTACACCCGGAGGGCGAAGAAGAGAGGCCAAGTGGTGGACTTTTCAGCGGTTTATTGACTTCACTTTTACAAACACCAGGCACGGCACTCTGACGCGGGACATCACCCGACAACGGCCACATCACTCTTCACCATTTTCCCTTCACACTCTAGAACATTCTCTACTCTTCTTCTCTCGCGCTCTAACACTGAACAGTGTCTCATCACTACCGAGCGCCACCTGTGGCGCAAAAGCGCTACTGCTTCTACTGACAAACAGTTTAAATTAAAACAGTTCAAATTACAGTCCTTTAGTTACATTTCCTACAAATGCTCATATTTACCATCAACATCTAAATTACAGTCTTTTAGATACATTTATTAGAAATGCTTATATTAGCCATCAGCATCTAATCAAAACTGTTTTCTGGGGTTTCCTAGAGGTTGTCCAAAACTGACTTTTTCCTACACTCACCCCTCGAAAATTTAATGTCGACCCGACATTACAAACAACTTTCCCAAAACTCTTTTTTTTCCCTCTTTCACAGTCCACATTTGGTAACCATGTATCTCATGTAAATAGGATATTACTAAATAGGAGTCAGAGTTCATTAAAGTCCATAAAGATGCAAACTGGTAATAGTCCATAGTACAGCATGTATCTCCTGTTCCATGCAATACATTCGCAGAAGAGGTCTTTGTGCACGATGACCATCAACCGCTCCTTCCATCATAGTGGGTATCTGCATCTTTCCTGAGAGTAAGGGTACTCAATCTAGTCATAGCCTACCAAATAAACCTTTATGTGATGCCTGTACCTTAGTAACACACTGAAAATCCTTTTTTTTTTTTTTTTTTAAATCAACCATAAAAGTAACTTGGTGATGAGTTTAGTCACTACTCATTTACTTTCCAAAACATTCATGTCTGAACAATGGTTATCTCTAGCTTCTACACATTTGCTTTAAACAGATGAAGTGCAAGGTTGGCCTAACTTATCATAAGTAAATCTCAACGGCTGTTTTCTCTTCATCTTCATCGTCAGTGCTGTTTTGTCTGTCCACATTACTTTGCCTTTTAGACTCTCTTTCTCTTGTTTTATTAGAGGCAGGCTCCACTGTTTCCATGGAAAGAAAGTCACAGGGTAGCAAAAGGTTTCTGTGCATGACCCGAGTGCACCCCTTGCCGTTTTCAGGTCTGATCTCATACACTGGACTGTCTGGGTACTTCTTTTGGGTCACTACATACACTTTGTCTTCCCAGAATGATCTTAATTTTCCTGGCCCACCTTTTTCGGTCAAGTTTTGGACCAATACTCTGGATCCAGGGGGCAACTCAGCACCATGAACCTTTTTATCATAAAGGGCTTTACCTCTCATCCCTTCTTTGTTTGCTGTTTTAGAGGCAAGTTTGTAAGCTTCAGCCATTGTAGCTCTCCACTTTTCAGCATAGTCCTGCTGAGAAACACTCTGCTCTCTTGTTGTGAGGCCAAACATTAGATCAATAGGCAACTTTGGACTACGGCCAAAAAGCAGAAAATATGGCGCGTACCCCATAGCCTCACTGCGCGTGCAATTATAGGCATGAACCACTTTTGCCAGAGAGGACTTCCAATCTGCCTTGGCTGCTTCGGGCAAGTTTCTGAGCATTGCCAACAGGGTGCGATTGAATCGTTCCACCTGCCCATTCCCTTGGGGATGGTAGGGTGTTGTCCAGGACCCCTGCACACCACTGTACTCCTGGAGTTTTGCAAAGGGTTTATTTTGGAACTCTCTACCCTGATCATGATGGAGACGTGTGGGGAAGCCAAATTTGAGGGCGAAATCCCCAAATATCTTCTCAGCAGCGGTGTAGGCAGCTTTGTTGCGACAAGGATAAGCCTGGGCAAAGCGAGTGAAGTGGTCCATTAGAACCAGGATATACTCATATCCTCCTTTGCACTTCTCCAAGTGCAAGAAATCAACGGACATGAGTTCGAATGGATACGTGGTGACAATATTAGTCAGTGGTGCCCGTGTTATCTTGTTGGGACGTTTATTCTTCAAACAACTGCAAACTTTAGTGATGTAGTGCTCAACATCCCTTTGCATATGAGCCCAATAAAATCGCTCCCTTATCAAGTTCATCACTCTCTGTACCCCTAAATGGCCCATGTTTTCGTGGAGCTCTTTAAACACGAGCTTGTGAAACTTTTGGGGTAGAAGTAGCTGGTCATGTGATGCCGTTCTCCTGTAAAGCAGTCCATCATCTTCCAGGTACAGCTTGTGTTTTTGCCTGACTAAAGCTGCAATCTTACTGTTCAGCTTTTTTCCACTTCTTGGCCATTGTTTTGACAACGCATAACGCAACACCTCTCCAATCACGGAGTCTTCTTCTTGAGCTCTTTTTAGAGCAGTCTTTGATATTTCAGCTACAGAGCTGGCTTCTCGATCTGCTTCACTAATGAGAGTAGAAATGGTGACTGGGCAGAACCATGGTTCATTTTCTTGTGACTTTACCTTGACTGCCTGCGCCACACAGTGCATTACATCCGGATCAACATTTTGTGTGCATTCGTTCATGTACTGCTCCATATCTAGGGGCATACGTGAAAGGCCGTCTGCATCTCTGTTTACTTTCCCAGGGCGGTACTTAATCACAAACTGGAAATCAGCTAGTTCTGCTACCCACCTCTGTGTAGTTGCATTTAACTTGGCGGTGGTGAGCACATACGTTAGGGGATTATTGTCCGTATAGACAGCGAAGGGTGGGGAATAGTACAGATAATCCCGAAACCTCTCACAGATGGCCCACTTCATGGCAAGAAACTCCAGCTTCCCTGAATGAAGGTGGTAGTTCTTCTCTGGATTTGACAGTGTCCTGGAGCCATACGCTATCACCACCAGTTTGCCTTGTTGTCACTGATATAACACCGTCCCAAGCCCCTCCTGTGAAGCGTCACAGTGCAAAATGAAGGGTTCCTCAAAGTTCGGGTAACCTAACACTGGGGGCTGGGAGAGAAAGTCAACAAGTTGACAGAGCACTGCATGATGCTCAGGGCGCCACCTGATTGCATGGGATGAGGGCAACTGGCCACTATCTTTCTTTTTGACATGTTTTTTCGAGTTTTTCTTTATCTGTGTGGTCGTTAGCAAGAAGGTCGTAAAGAGGCTTTGCTATATGGGAGAAGTTTGGAATATAGCTGCGGTAATATGAAATAAAACCTAGCAATTTCCTTAGTTCTCCAACAGTGGAAGGTTGCTGCTGTTTGAGGGTCTGCACCGGGGCAATGTCCGCAGGGTTCATAGTGTAGCCCTGTTTTGTTACCATTTTACCAAGGAAACGTACCTGCTGCTTGAATAACTCACATTTCCGGGGAGTCAGCTTCACCCCATGGTTTTGATAGCGGTGCAGGACGCTTCTCAGGTCTCGCAAGTGGTCTTCAAAAGTCTGTGAATGAACAAGGTTATCATCGAGGTAAGGCAGACAAATATCATCCCTCAACCCCCACAAACACTCCTCCATAGATCTTTGGAATGCTGCTGGTGCTGAGGACAAACCAAATGGAATTCTTACCCACTCGAACAAACCCCAGGGAGTGATAAATGCAGTGAGGGGCCTACTCGACTCTTCCAGAAAACCCTGGTGATACGCCTTCCTTTGGTCGAGGACTGAAAACCACGCACTCCCATTTAGACTGTTTAGCATATCTTGTATGCGGGGAATTGGGTGTTTGTCAGGGATAGACTTCTTGTTCAGCTCTCTAAAGTTGCAGCACAAACGCAGACCTCCATCTTTCTTTCGCACACAGACGATTGGACTGGAATACGATGACTTAGATTTGGTGATCTAGCCCCTGTTAAGCAGGTCTTCTAAATACTCCTTTACTTCTTGATGAAGTGGTCTGGGGACAGAGATATAAGTCTTTTTGACAGGAGTGGGATCCTTGAGTCGGATTCTCAACTGTAAAGAGGGAATTGTCCCTACATCATACTCATCACGGGAAAACGCTGGCTGTTCCTCCCGTAGTAGCTGTTTTACTTACTCTTGTTGTGTGGGCGAGAGATGATCAAGGGGAACTGGGGGGTCCCATATGTCCATAGTCTCTTTGACGACACAGTTCATTTCGGTCTCTTTCTTCCTTCCGGTTTCACTTGTCGTCGGGTCTGCTGTCGCTTGGTTTACAGCAGGGGGTCTAATGTCTGCCGGGTAAGCAGTTTTAACTCGCGGTGTCTGTCCCAAAATGGTCTTAGCGGGCAGCTGGATATCATGGGACGTACTGTTTGTTATAGGTATTTTGAACATAGATCGCCTCCCTTTCCATAACTGCACCAACCCACTTTGCATCTGCAAACCCTCCGGTAATTGGGTGTACTGACTCGGCTCAAACAAGACGTCTTGTGTGTCTGGAAGAGAGCCTGCCCTGACAAAACCTTTAACTGCTTTGGTTTGGCCAGCGGGGATGGTGACCAACTCACTGCCAACTTTTACCATTCCTTTCCCCAGCCTATCCTCCTCACTTTGCATCACCTTCAAAAATACCTCTGTTTTTTTACAATCAAAGGAGAAGGCTGCACTAACAGCTTCACTGATGGCACAAGGGGGTTTAATGCCCATCTTCAGGACATGGTCAATCACGTTGAACCCAATGATAGGCTGCTCTGCCACTCCATCCTCCTTCACCACTAGCACAGGAACTAAGAGTTCCACCGGTGGGCTACTATCTGTCGGCAGCTTGAAAGTGACTTCGACCCACCCTGAGAATGGAATCGGTGTCTGGTTCACTGCCCTCCCCTTCAGAATACTTGGACCCACCAACTCAGCTAAGTCTCTGACGGTGGTGTGTGGCAGGTGCTCCTGTCTCCAGGCATCATTCATTAAGCAGACCTGTGACCCTGTGTCCCACAACGCTTCTGTCTCTTTATCATCGAGGAAGCAGGTTATGACATATTTTTTTCCAACCAAATTGAGCAACTGTATTTGGTGACTAGGGGACAGTAGATTAACACGGACCGTTTCTTCAGGAGGTGCCTCTGTTTTAGCTACCAGCCTTGCTTCCAACCTCCGAATACTGTCAGTGACTATTTCATACAGTTCTTGTGTGTTAGCTTGTTCTGATGTGGTTATGACAGTATTGGCTGCCGTGTCTACTTGCCCTGTCCTTTTTCCAGGTCTCCTTCCTATCCGACATTCCCTTGACATGTGGCCGCTGAATCCACATCTGAAGCAGTGGTCGCACTGATCGACCATTGCTGGTGGACTGACAGCTCTTGCAGCCACATGTCCTCCTGGCTCTTTGAGCATGAGGTGCTCTGGGAGACTCGCATATGGCCTTCTTGATCTCCTCTATGTCACTCTTCAGCTGCGTGACTATGTCCAGGAGCTCAGATTCCATGCGGGTCACTGTGCTCTGGGATTTAAGGATTTTACCTTTTGTCGATGGTGGAGGGCGCTCTTGGCCATCCACTCCTTCCACGGTTGCATACTTACCCGTCAGATTTTCCACTCGGCATTCTCGAACTTTGTGTTCTTTCGTGTGCCTCTTGAATTTTTGGTGTCGTTCCCATTCAAGACTGGCTGCTGTATTTGTCTTACAAATCAGAAGCTCGTCGGTGACGGCAGGATCCTCCAAATAGCGCTTCAGTTGGTACTTCACGTCAGCACTAATCAGTCCTGTTTCCACCACCCTCAGAAACTTCCTCTGAATAAGATCAGAACTATACTGCTCTTCCGTGCCAGGCTCTCTGGATGCTGCTAAAAGTCTTTCCTTTAGCTCAATGGCGCGAAACAGGAAGTTCTGAGGTGACTCGTTACTGTCTTGTGTGAGGTTTATCAGGTGATGGTACAAGTCAGTCGAACTATCCTCTTTATAATGTCCTCGCAGAATGATGCGCAGCTGTGGCAGGGTGAGATCTGACTTGATCTCCAGCATATCGCGCAAACTCAATCTGGGACTCACTGCTCTGACAACAGCCTCGATTATCTCAGCCTCACTGTGATTTTTCTTTAGGCCCATCTCAATCTGGTGAATGAGACTGGAATAAGACAACTTGTCTCTCTGGCCCCTCTCTCCTATCTGACCATTTATCCTAAACTCTCGTTTAATGGTCACTTCTGGCAGTAGGGGTGCTGCGGGGACTGCGGGCTGTGTCAGAAAATGGTGACTCTGTGGCTGAGTGGCCGCGTTATCGGTCAGCCTCGCTATTTCCTCTTCAGACTTTTTAGTTGAACCAAGGAAACTTTCATGCAGAGCGGCATATTGGTTTTGTAAACTTGCGAGTGCCTCTGCCCCCTGGCTCGTGCTGGCCGCTGCCGCTGCCTGCGTCGACGATTCGCCTTGCTTAGCTTCAGTAGCACATGCAATTAGCTTTAGCAGAAATGAGCGGGCTACATCCTCCTCCTCGCTTTCAATGGTCTTTTCCACCTCCTCGTTTAACAGTCGTACCAGCGTGTACTTTTTAGACGGCTTGGCTGGGTTTATCTTTGCAAACAAACAGACCTCGTTTAGCTGTTCGGCCTGTAATGGCACCAAGGCCTCGCTTAGCTCATCTTGTAGCTGCTCCAATTCCATCGCGTCTGCTTTTTTTTTTATTTGCTCACTCACCGTCTTACGGCACGACTAAACCATCCTCTGCTACCAAATTTTGTTACACCCGGAGGGCGAAGAAGAGAGGCCAAGTGGTGGACTTTTCAGCGGTTTATTGACTTCACTTTTACAAACACCAGGCACGGCACTCTGACACGGGACATCACCCGATAACGGCCACAGCACTCTTCACCATTTTCCCTTCACACTCTAGAACATTCTCTACTCTTCTTCTCTCGCGCTCTAACACTGAACAGTGTCTCATCACTACAGAGCGCCACCTGTGGCGCAAAAGCGCTACTGCTTCTACTGACAAACAGTTTAAATTAAAACAGTTCAAATTACAGTCCTTTAGTTACATTTCCTATAAATGGTCATATTTACCATCAACATCTAAATTACAGTCTTTTAGATACATTTATTAGAAATGCTTATATTAGCCATCAGCATCTAATCAAAACTGTTTTCTGGGGTTTCCTAGAGGTTGTCCAAAACTGACTTTTTCCTACACTTTGTAACTCCCAACACTGGATATGATGATATATATCATGTAAAACTGTATCATTTTATATGGGGGCAGTGGTGGCCTAATGGTTAGGGATGTGGACTGCTGACTGGAGGGTCGCCAGTTCAATCCCAGGATGGACATGATCAGATTGGGGTGGGACAGATGACGTAGCAGTGTTTTCCCCACCCTCCTTAACCCCACTGTGCCCTTGAACAAGACCCTAAACCCAGTGGAGCTGCTCAGTGGCCACAGGTCAGTCTGTGGTTGTACTGGGCAGCTTCCTGGTGTGAATGTGTAACTGTGTGAGTATGAACAGGGTGTGCTTGAAAAAGAGAAGTTGCCTCTCACTGGAATTACCCCGTATAAAGGTTAAATAATATCAGGATTTAAAAGAAACACACCTCGTTTCTACTTGTCACCACCCTGCCTCTCCCTCACAGTGTGCCAGGTGTGTGCAATAGTGGGTTCCAGTGGTTAGCACAGCACCTAACTGCAAGCTGATATTTTGGTCATATAGCCGCTACTTCTGTTTGCCAGGGATGTGGACCTTTTCCCCGCCATGCTGTGTCAGCGAGAATAGTCCTCTAACCTCGTTTTAATTGGAGGCAAGTAACATTAACACCATCTCTCTCTAATTATAAAACAGCAAATGCTGAATGACGATGCTAACTTATCACCAACAGGAAACATTATAGTGTTTCTTTGGTTTGAATTACTGCCGGGTTTCCTTATTTTGTCTGGAAAAATATTACTAAAGCTGCAAAAGTGCGTGGCAGCGGCCACATATGCACTAAATAAATATTAAATAAACTAAAACAAGTCGGAGGAACAAACAAACTGCCTCTTAATGTAACTTGATTTCTATTAATTTTTAATTAGTCAAGTATCGATAATGAATAAAGTTGATGTCATCTCAAATGCACATTAAAAAAGTAATTTTATAACAACACTGCAAAATTAAGAGGGATAAAAGGTGCATAAAATTAATGACAGATGAATTTGTACAATAGATTTTTTTCCACTATGTAGTTTAAAATGTAGAAAAAGAGATGGTCCTTTTTATTGGTCATTACATATAAACTACAGAATTCGCAGAAAATGTATATCAGGATATTTCTTATTACTGATGATCTATCTATCTATCTATCTATCTATCTATCGATATGAAATTTTGGTCAGATCGCACAGCCCTGTTATCAGGAGGTAATTAGTGAACCAGGTGGGAATAGGGATGTCTTGTGATGTGGTGGGAATTTAAAGAAAAATGAACAAACAAACAAAAAACAGTACTCACTGATCTAATTGTATAGTAGCACTGTTAGTTCTCAAGCTAACACCTTGGGGTCAGAAGCAATTTGAGCGTGGACTGGATCAATTGTTTTTATCACAGTTATTCAGGATAAATGACGGAAACTAAAAGCAAAACTGTTGAAACATGGGTACTGTTTCTGGTCGGACAGTCTATGACGTGACTCAAAACAAACAGATGAAGCCCAATTCATGGCACAAACTCCTCACTTTATTTCATTCTGGGTGCTCAAATCACTTTGCTGCAGTGTCGCTGTCATACTACGTGAGCATATTGACTGTATCAGTGCACAATTCCAATCTGAATGCTGGGGAGAAGAGGCCGACAGGAAGAAGGAGAAGAGGGCTAACAGCTAAGCTAAAGGCTAAACCTGGGCGAACACCACTTCTTATCACTTCTGTTGACAAATGTCTGCTCTATAGAAAACAAACTGGACTATTTATGACTGGAACTCACATCGAAAAAGAGGGTGAGCGATGCAACTGGTATAACTACTCGTAAATTAACAACTTGAGTAAAAATGCTAAAGTGGGCACTAGTTGTTTACACATGCAATATTTCTGTTGTTCTTATGAGGTTTTTTGGGAGAAGCTTTAAATAAACCTGCAGTTGCAGAAAGCAAGCGTCCACTCCTACGTTAATAAGAGTATGAAAAACTTGAAAAATTACAAGTTTAACCACTTGCGCTCCGTTGTTCCGCGGGCGGGCAAGTCTCTGCGTCCTATGACGCACGAGGGCGCACGAGAGCGCGCTCGTGCGCCCTCGTGCGCATGACGCATGATAAGGATATTGATGGTGGTGGTGTAGGTGGTGTGCCCTCCAAGCGCCACTGAAAAAAAAACTGCAGAGACAGCCGCGAACAGATTAGTTCATCTGATTGACCTCTCATTCGACTAAGAGCCTTGAATTGGGTTTCTGAAACCTTGAAGAACCAATGAATGAAAATCTAGGAAGGAGGACCCGCCTACTGTGAATGCAGGAGCCAATTGAAGCACAGAAATTCTGGCTGGGTGAAGAGAGATTTACTGTTGCAACAGATGAAACCAAAGGACGCTGGACGAATCTACTACAGACCCAGGCTCACCCAGCAGCATGGAGAACACCCACAAGTGGGACCTGCACTCATTCCAGCAGAATAGACGGAGGCCGACGACAAAAGTCGGAAATCATTCGCCAAAACGGCAATAATGGAATTATGTTGATCGGGATCCACGAGCGGAGCAGCGTCGCGTTCGTCTTGACAATGGGGGAAGAGATGTTCGCCGCGACTCTGCTGCTTTGAAGAGGCAAGGTGTTATAAGCTAAATTATTATTTATCCCTGAAAACTGTAATCCAAAAATGACTTTTGACCGATCGGTAAATTACAACTGTACTGCGCACAAAGTACGAAGTGCGTGCGCCGTGATAAACGGTTCATTTGCTGTGTTCGGACCGTGAACGCCCCCCCCCCCCGCTGCAGAAGAGGAGCGGGGGGGGGGCCACGGTCCGAACGCCCCCCGGTCTGCGGGGGGAAGCATATCAGTCTATTCCATCATGTAGCGATGGCCCTCTTCTGTAGCGAGGGGGGGGGGGCGTTCACGGTCCGTTCACGGTCCCCCCACACACACACACACACAGTAGCGAGGGGGGGGGGAGCCGCTGTGAAAACATGCAAGGAGACTGCGCGGTGGCGCAGTGGTTTAGCACTGTGGCAGCACAGTTTTACCCTTGGCCGGGGGATCGCGGGAATCATGAGGTCGTGGGTTCGATCCCAGCCCCCGACCAACAGTGAGCTGTGTGGAGTTTGCATGTTCTCCCCGTGTTGCGTGGGTTTACTCCGGGATTTCTCCGGTTTCCTCCCGCATACCAAAAAAAACATGTAGGTTTAGGGTGCTCGCGCACGCAGCGACCAGCAGCCAGTGGCTTGTCACCAGACTGCAAACCAAGTCTACCTACGGGTACAAATAAGTAACAAAAAAAAAAAAAAAAAGGAGTGTAATCCGTCATGTAGCCAGGGCCGAATTTGGTCCTTGGTAGCGGGGGGGGGGGGACGACCCCCCGCCCACACACACAGACACAGCCCTGAGTGTGACCTTTCATTAGAGCCTAAAATGAAGATTCTACATTGAATTATTCAAAAGTTACAGATGTTTTTCCAAACTGTGCCATTTGGCACAATTTGGCACAGTTCCAAAATGCCTGGGAACAGCCTGAGAACAAAGCTGTGTAAAATATTCATTTTTTGTGGTATTGTTACCAAATTTGGATCTCAGCTGGATAACACTTCTGTTGCATTTTCCAGCCGGATCGGACAGCTGTGTGTTATTTACAAGCATTTGTATCCAAAAAAACACTGTGTCCAATTTTTTTTTCTTCAAGTTCAGTATGTTTAGATGACTGTAACTCAGTGGCCGGAGCACGTACAGAGATTATGTTTTTTTTTGCCAAAAAATTCAAAGTGTTTTCTTTTAAATGAGACCAACCCCATGAAGATGCTGCAAAGGGTTGAATAACAGCTTTCGATTTACTTTGGGCACGTTATTTTTTGGCATTTTTAGGAAAATTGCCCGGAGTGCAAGTGGTTAAGGTACATTACATTGAATTTGTTTTTGTTTTTTCTGGGGGAGGGCACATGTAATCGCGATTAATATGAAATTAATCACGATTAACAGTTTTCTACTTTTTTCTAATCTTTTACTGTAATCATTTGACCCAAGAAGATATTTTAGAAGCTTCAAATCCACAAAGACACCATGGTTTAGTGAATAGGACTTTTAAATTTGCAGTAGACTAGTGCATGCCTGTAGAAAGCAAGTATTCCTGTCTGAAACAGGTAGCCCAACCAGGCTTTACAGGCGCAAACGTAGGCTGTGTTTGAAAGTGGAATACAGAGGTGTAGCCTTTCCAGAGGGAAATTCAGGGCATCCACTATACAGCGCCGATCCCTTCACCAGTATCTCACACACACACGCGCGCTCGTGAGCATGCATGGACACGCGCGCATGCACACACACACACACACACACACACACACACACACACACACACACACACACACACACACAGCAGAATGACCCATTTGGCTGCAAGTTTTGCATCAGTGTTGGCCATTTGTCTGTAAATATTTAAATAAAAATGATTTATTTCATTATTTGGACATTTTTGCATCTTGCTGTCATTTAGTCAAAGCATGTGTCCGCATGAAATATGCAGTTGATGTGGTCATTCCACTCCACAATGAAGCAGCAGTGCGGCCTTTTGTGTACCACTGACCGGGCAGGCTGAGTGCACGGTGGGACACCGGTGTTGGCCGGTTAACGAGAGTCTTGGCTGCTGCCTTTTACCTGTGTGCCAGTGATGTCATTGCAGCATCACGGCAGCCCCCCGCGTTCTCTATGGCAAATACGCAACTTTATCGTATATATTTTGACTGAGCGGCTCCGTACCCGTGAATGTACACCCTTGTAACCTCAGCAGCAAAACAGCACTTCTAAAGTCTTTGTTTGCAAAGCGTTGTGGTGACTGACAGGTTGTGATGCCGTGTTAACCAATCAGCATGGCCGTGATGCCATGTATTGTCCAGTCAGCATGGCCGTGATGCAGCGTATTCTCCAGTGAGCACAGAGTCAATCCGAAACCCCGCCCACACTTCTTGAAACCAGGGGATGAAGACATAGCGCACTAACACAGCGGTGGCTAAACTTTTATTGATAAAAATGACATATTTTGACTGAGTGACTCTATATTCGGGGATGCACACCCTTGTAGCTTCAGCAAAGCATGTTTAAAGTCTTAGGTCAGTATGACGAACGGTTTGAGAGATATCTGAGGAACACACATACACACACACACACAGACAGACAGGCACACAGACAGACAGCGAGATCTTGAATTTATAAATAGATGATTCTCTTTCTTAGGCACTAAAAATAGATAAGAAATATGGCTCATAGTTTAAAGAGGTTTGAGGTCATTAAGGTTAGATTTATTGTTTAATTTGAACTGTTCCTTGGAAAAATCTAGAACAGGAGCACAGCAGGGTGCTGACCTTTACAAAGTTTTCACAGCACATGCTGTAATGAAAACGAGGACAAAGCAATTTGGTGCTATGGCTTGTCCCAGACTCTTACTGCCGGTGCATTTCTCTGAAAATGGATAAACTCCCAGTTCTTGCAGACAGCGGCTTGTCTCTTCAGCTGACAGCACTGACCAAGGTTCTCTCAATTTTATTGCTCATCTACACACCAAAACTCACCCTTTCATCTATGTGTTCTCACTAAAAACCAAGAAAACATTAAAGTCTGCCTAGACTACAGAGTGGTTTATCTTTGTTTATTGCTGTTTGTTACATACTGTAATTAAATTATCTCAACTATGATAGATTTTAAGTCATGTTATGCCATCCATGGAATATGTACCTGGGTTGCTGTAGATACAGAGAGCAAATATCACTAACCGTTTAAATTTTTACTGACTTTTACCGTGGTGACTTTATAAAGGTCTCTCAACACATCTCCCAAGAGTATTTGATGATTACTTTTTAATTCTCCCCACTACTCAGAGACCAAAAATGAAGGCACTGTGTACATAGGTGGCACTATAATAAACTGTTTTACATTTTTGCAAATATCTCAAGAATGGCTAGACCTACTCTAAACAATTATTTCATCATTCTATTCTCTGAAATCTTCTGCAACTTTTCTTCAATGGTCTTAAAGTCTAAAAATGAAGTTTTCTGCGCCATATTTTCAAAAATGTGCATGTGAACTGAAAATGAACTCCTTCTAGGTCATTCATCCAAATTGCTTGAAATTAAGCAAAGATCGTCTACAGACATTGATTTTTTTTTTTTTAGATTTAGTATACTTTATTGATCCCCAGAGGGGAAATTGAGGGTCATCCACCACCTGGATGGATGAAGCAGCCACGATACGGCGCTATCCCTTAACCATTCACACACACATTCACACCTAGGGCCACTTTAGAGTCTCCAATTAACCTAACCTGCATGTTTTTGGCATGTGGGAGGAAACCGGAGAAATCCCGGAGTAAACCCACGCAAACATGGGGAGAACATGCAAATTCCACACAGATCACTGTTGGTCGGGGGCTGGGATCAAACCCACGATCCCCCAGCCAAGGGTAAACTGTGCTGCCGCAGTGCTAACCACTGTGCCACCGTGCAGCCCAACCGTGATAATGAAAGTTGTAAAAATTATCTAAAGATTTTAATCTGTTTTGATTTTCTAGATCAATCAAGTTGTACAGTTTTTCTCTGGCATGCTGTTTTGGGTTTAACTTCTGATATAGTGATTCAAATTTGATGAAACTTCATGCTCACAATCACAACAGTATTCTTCAGCAAAACACCAAATTTCATGAAATTCTGTTAATGTTCCAAAAGTCCATCCATCCATCCTTCTACCGCTTAATCGTTTTCGGGCCACGGGAGTAGGAGCTGGAGCCTATCTCAGCATCTTTGGGCGAGAGGCAGGGTACACCCTGGACAGATCGCCAGTCCATCATAGGGCCTGTTCCAAAAGTCATGTTTATGAAACATCTATCAGCCATTTTGTCTTGTCAGTGGAACATTTTTTTAGTGTGTGAGGAAGTCAATGTGTGACCCAAGGCAATTATGTGGTGTAGGGGTTAATGCTTGCCTGCCATGCACGAGACCTGGGTTCAAGTCTTCCTGGTAACATAAACTTATTTAGAAGTGCAACAGACCTCTTCTGTGCACTGGAAAACAATGTGTTGTGCATACAAAGTTTTATATGTTGTATCACTGCTGCTGGGAATCCTTTCAGTCGAACATCTATCATGTGAGAAAGTTAGAGTACAGGCCAAAGTGATTGTGTGGCGTTGTGGTTAAGGTGAGCGCTCAGTATGCAGGTTTGAATCTTACCAGGGAAGTCTTAAGGTGTGTTCACACCAAACACGAACGGGCAGCGCAAATCCCTACAAAATGAATGGGAAGACGTGCGAATTTGCATCACCGCGTGTCCGCTAGCTAGCTAGCTTTGAGATTTTGCTGTCACCATTGCAGAGTAAACTAGTTAGAAAATGAAACTCACTCACCGGGAGACAGGAAAACCGGGAACTCTTCAGCTGAATCAGCATTTTGGAGTTATTTACCCACGGTTTCTGGCCATGGACGTCCTAGCAAGCTAGCAAGCTAGCAACGTAAACACCCATCATCTATGAAGTTTTGGAGGCTTGAGATGACATTTTCAGGTTAGCCCCCAGTTGGATAATGTAAATCTAAGCATGACGTTATTTTAGGAATTTCCACAGCAGGTTGAACACAGCTGCAGAAGTTTTAAAGACAACTTCGCCTGTCTACATCTCACTATTCATGTCTGTTGGCGCGTTTACATTATAATGTAATCGTGCCGCGTGAAAAATTTGCCTGTTCAAATCTGGTGTGAACGCACCTTTATTCTTCTGAAGCACAGCTTACCTCTCCTCTGCATCTTAAAGCTGTCATGTTCTGAGCATGGGGGGATTCCACCGGGCTCAGGTTATCTGCCTTTTATTCATATCTGTACTGTGTTGTTATTTTGAGTTGTCACGTATCCTATATTGTTTCTCAGGATGGTTTATTTTCCCGTTCACGTTCATTATAGTTTGTTTATTGTAGTTTTGAGTTTGCCTACCTTCATTTTTTGCCTAATTATATTTGTATTTTGTTATGGGTTTTTTTCTCTCGGGGTTGACAGCTGTCAATGGCTCGATGGCGTTGTGCTCTGCGTGGGCGTGAACCTGTCAGCTGTCAGCTCCAGTGGCTCCCTCATTATTCCCAGCTGGTCCGAGTGGTATCTTTATTTTCTCCTGCCCGCTTAGATTGCCCACACCTGTTGCTACTTATTTTAGTTTGTTTGTAGCCTTGTTTAAGGGGCTGTGCACCATTGTTGGGCGCAGCACTCTACTATCGACTATTGTCTACACATGTCTTTTGAATTTTCTCTCGTAATTCTCCTAGCGTGTGCTCCACTGCTAGTGCTCCCAGGTTTAGCCAGCGACTCCCCTCACCTTAGCCTTTGCTATTTTTACTATTGCTATTTTAGCTGTGTCTCTTATTTCTGCCAGTTTTTGGTTTAGTCTTGTTTGTTCTTTTGTGCATTTTTCACTATTAAAATTTGAAAAACTCACGGCCGGCGTTTGGAGCCTTTATTCTGCCCTAACAAGGGAGTTTATAACAAAAGCAACATTATGTAAGATTTTCACCTCAAAATATTAACAATTGTTGTATAATCATTCTTGAGTAAAATTAGTTGTATTTTCTGTATTGTGGGTTAGTTTTTTTATACACAGGTAGGGTCCCCTTCCATGAAGGTGGCTATTTTGGATCATTATAATGTCTTTATAAGTTGATATGTCAAACTCTAATTACATAAATGACTTCTGTAGGTTACCCAGGATGCTTTGTAAGAAAGAAATCACCAAAAAATGGAAGATATTTTCATTTTGAAATCTGACCGTTAGATTGTGCCAGTTATTACATATTGCACCTTTAACATGTATGCCTTTGGAATGCGTGAGGAAACTTTAGCACTTGGCGTAACCCCACAAAAACATAGGGAGAACTTACAGTGGTGTGAAAAAGTGTTGGCCCCCTTCCTGATTTCTCATTTATTTGTATATTTGTCACACTTAAATGTTTCAGATCATCAAACAAATTTAAATATTAGACAAAGATAACACAAGTAAACACAAAATGCAGTTTTTAAATAAAGGTGTTTATTATTAAGGGTAAAAAAAAATCCAAACCTACATGGCCCTGTGTGAAAAAGTGATTGCCCCCTAAACCTAATAACTGGTTGGGCCACCCTTAGCAGCGACAACTGCAATCAAGCGTCTTTTACAGCACTGTGGAGGAATTTTGGCTCACTCATCTTTGCAGAATTGTTGTAATTCAGCCACATTGGAGGGTTTTCAAGCATGAACCGCCTTTTTAAGGTCATGCCACAGCATCTCAATCGGATTCAGGTCAGGACTTTGACTAGGCCACTCCAAAGTCTTCATTTTGTTTTTCTTAAGCCATTCAGAGTTGGACTTGCTGGTGTGTCTTGGATCATTGTCCTGCTGCAGAACCTAAGTGTTCTTCAGGTTGAGGTCACAAACAGATGGCCGGACATTGTCCTTCAAGATTTTTTGGTAGACAGCAGAATTCATTGCTCCATTTACCACAGCAAATCTTCCAGGTCCTGAAGCAGCAAAACAGCCCCAGACCATCACACTACCACCACCATATTTTACTGTTGGTATGATGTTCCATTTCTGAAATGCTGTGTTACTTTTACGCTGGATGTAATGGGACACACACCTTTCAAAAAGTTCAACTTTTGTTTCATCAGTCTACAGAGTATTTTCCCAAAAGTCTTGGGGATCATCAAGACGTTTTCTGGCAAAAGTGAGATGAACCTTTATGTTCTTTTACTCAGCAGTGGTTTTCATCTTGGAACTCAGCCATGCAGGCCATTTTTGCCCAGTCTCTTTCTTATGGTGGAGTCATGAACACAAGTGAGGCAAGTAAGGCCTGCAGTTCTTTGGATGTTGTGAGGTCTTTTGTAACCTCTTGGATGAGTCGTCGCTGCGCTCTTGGGGTAATTTTGGTCGGCCGGCCACTCCTGGAAAGGTTCATTGCTGTTCCATGTTTTTGCCATTTGTGGATAATGACTCACTGTGGTTTGCTGGAGTCCGAAAGCTTTAGAAATGGCTTTATAACCTTTTCCAGACTGAGAGATCTCAATTACTTTGTTTTCCATGTGTTCCTGAATATCTCTGGATTGCAGCATGATGCCTAACTTTTGAGGATCTTTTGGTGTACTTCACTTTGTCAGGCAGGTCCTATTTAAGTGATTTCTTGATTGAGAACAGGTGTGGCAGTAATCAGGCCTGGGTGTGGCTAGAGAAATTGAACTCGGCTTTCCAAAGATGTGATAAAGCAAAGTTCATCTTCACCCGGATCTTTAATAGATCACTGGAGCTGAGTGAAGTGCCTTCCTGCTTCAAATGCTCCATCATCATTCCAGTTCCCAAGAAACCCTCTGTTACAGGACTAAACGACTACAGACCTGTTGCCTTGACCTGTGTGGTCATGAAATCCTTGGAGAGATTGGTGCTGAACCACCTGAAGGTCGTCACAGGCCCCCTGATGGACCCACTGCAGTTTGCCTACCGGTCAAACAGGTCAGTGGATGATGCAGTGAATATGGGACTACACTACATCCTGTAACACCTCGACTCCCCAGGGACGTACGCCAGGACCCTGTTTGTCGACTTCAGCTCGGCGTTCAACACCATCATCCCAGGCATTCTTCATCAGAAACTCCTCCAGCTCAAGGTGACCCCCTCCACCTGCCAGTGGATCTCCAGCTTTCTGACTGACGGGTGGCAACAGGTGAAGCTAGGGAGATTTACATCCAGCTCCCGAAAAAATTAGTACTGGCGCCCCCCAAGGGTGTGTCCTTTCCCCACTGCTCTTCTCCCTCTACTCCAACGACTGCACCTCAGAGGACCCTTCGGTGAAGCTCCTGAAGTTTGTGGACGACACCACAGTCATCGGTTTGATCCGGGATGGTGATGAGTCTGCATACAGGCGGGAGGTGGAGCAGCTGATCCTCTGGTGCGGCCAGAACCATCTTGAACTTAACCCAGCCAAAACGGTGGAGATGACTGTGGATTTCAGGCGACACCCTCCTTCATTCCCCCCACTCACCATCCTCAACAGCACAGTGTCCACTGTGGACTCCTTCAAGTTTCTGGGTACCACAATCTCCCGGAACCTGAAGTGGTCCTCCCATATAGACACTGTCCGGAAAAAGGCACAGCAGAGGTTGTTTTTTCTGCGTCAGCTCAAGAAGTTTGATTTGCCTCAGGAGCTGCTGGTTGTCTTCTACACCGCCATCATCCAATCTGTCCTCTGCTTTTCCATCACTGTCTGGTTTGGATCTGCCACTAAACAGGACAAGACCAGACTGCAGCGGATCATTAAGTCTGCGGAGAGGATCATTGGTACCGACCTACCCTCCATTGAGAACTTATATCCGTCCATAACCAGGAAACGTTCGGGAAACATCTGTGCTGACCCGTCACACCCCGGCCACAAACCGTTTGAACTTCTATCTTCTGGTCGTCGTTACATATCACTGAAGGTCAAAACCACCTGTCACAGGAACAGTTTCTTTCCTCAAGCCATCACTCTGATGAACTCCTAACATTCACCTAGTCCTACCTGTTGCTGTACTCATGACTTTTCATCCATTCTTACATTGCACATAACTCTCACACTGCTTTTTACTTCATTCACATTATATCACTGAATCTGAGTTCACATTGAAATACTGTATGACTGTATATTTTTTCATATATTTCTGCAAAGTGTGGATAGTCTGAGTAAATAACTGCATATATTCCTGTATATATTTGCATCCTTTTATAGAAACGTGGACAGACTGTAATTTACTGTACATACTCTGTTGTCATTGAATCCTTATTTAAATCTTATTTAAATCCTCCACCTGAACAACGAGAGCAAGTTTTTAGCCAAAGTCAAATTCCTTGTATGTGTTGTGCATACTTGGCCAATAAAGCTGATTCTGATTCTGATTCTGATTAATTTATGTTTTAATGGGGGTAATCACTTTTTCACACAGAGCCATGTAAGTTTGTTTTTTTTTTTACTCTTAATAATAAACACCTTCATTTAAAAACTGCATTTTGTGTTTACTTGCGTTATCTTTCTCTAATATTTAAATTTGTTCGGTGATCTGAAACATTTAAGTGTGACAAACATACAAAAAACGTGAGAAATCAGGAAGGGGCAAACACTTTTTCACACCACTGTAAATGGCATAATACATAAACAATAGCAATTACTGCAGGCTTATTAATAACAATTACACACGTGGACAAAATTGTTGGTACCCCTCTGTTAATGAAAGAAAAGCCCACAATGGTCACAGAAATAACTTGAATCTGACAAAAGTGGTAATAAATAAAAATTCTATGAAAATTAACCAATGAAAATCAGACAGTGCTTTTGAATTGTGGTTCAACAGAATTATTTTAAAAAACAAACTCATGAAACAGGCCTGGACAAAAATGATGGTACCCTTAACTTAATATTTTGTTGCACAACCTTTTGAGGTAATCACTGCAATCAAACCATTTCTGTAACTGTCAATGAGACTTCTGCACCTCTCAGCAAGTATTTTGGCCCACTCCTCGTGAGCAAACTGCTCCAGTTGTCTCAGGTTTGAAGGGTGCCTTCTCCAGACGGCATGTTTCAGCTCCTTCCACAGATGTTCAATAGGATTTAGATCAGGGCTCATAGAAGGCCACTTTAGAATAGTCCAATGTTTCGCTCTTAGCCATTCTTGGGTGTTTTTAGCTGTGCCTTTTGGGTCATTATCCTGTTGCAAGACCCATGACCTGCGACTGAGACCAAGCTGTCTGACACTGGGCAGCACATTTCTCTCTAGAATACCTTGATAGTCTTGAGATTTCATTGTACCCTGCACAGATTGAAGACACCCTGTGCCAGATGCAGCAAAGCAGCCCCACAACATAACAGAACCTCCTCCATGTTTCACAGTAGGGACAGTGTTCTTTTCTTGGTATGCTTCATTTTTGCATCTGTGAACATAGAACTGATGTGCCTTGCCAAAAAGTTCCAGTTTTGTCTCGTCTGTCCATAGGACATTCTCCCAGAAGCTTTGTGGCTTGTCAACATGCAGTTTGGCAAATTCCAGTCTGGCTTTTTTATGATTTGTTTTCAACAGTGGTGTCCTCTTTGGTTGTCTCCCATGAAGTCCACTTTGGCTCAAACAACGACGGATGGTGCGATCTGACACTGATGTACCTTGACCTTGGAGTTCACCATGAATGTGTTTAGAGGTTGTTCTGGGCTCTTTTGTTACCATTCGTATTATCCGTCTCCCCCTGCGGCCACGTCCAGGGAGTTTGGCTACAGTCCTGTGGATCTTAAATTTCTGAATAATATGTGCAACTGTAGTCACAGGAACATCAAGCTGCTTGGAGATGGTCTTATAGCCTTTACTTTTAACATGCTTGTCTATAATTTTCTTTCTAATCTCCTGAGACAACTCTCTCCTTTGCTTCCTCTGGTCCATGTTTACTGTGGTACACACCATGTCAACAAACAGCACAGTGGCTACTTAAATAGGCCAACTGACTGATAACAAGTTTGTAGACACCTGTGATGTTAATTAGAGGACACATCTTGGTTGAACATGTCCCTATAGCCACATTATTTTCAATCTTTTCTAGGGGTACCATCATTTTTGTCCAGGCCTGTTTCATGAGTTTGTTTTTTAAAGTAATTCTGTTGAACCACAATTCAAAGGCATTGTCTGATTTTCATTGGTTAATTTTCATAGAATTTTTATTTATTTCCACTTTTGTCAGATTCAAGTTATTTCTGTGACCATTGTGGGTTTTTCTTTCATTAACAGAGGGGTACCAACAATTTTGTCCACGGTTGTATCTGTGCAGTGGACTGATATGGGCATTGGGAAAAAGGAGTGAATGTTAGGCTCCATCATCAGCACTCTGAGAACTGCTTTTGTCCAATCAAATATCCCCTCCAGACCCAACTATTACATTTCCTTTTGTATCTTACTGTATAGTATTTCCTATTTGACTGAGTATTGAGTTCATGCATTTAATGCCAACCTATTTCTTACTTCACCAATGCAATTAACATATTTGGCCTACTAAAAACATGGTGAGACAGGATTCAGTTTTTATACTCCTCATATGTGGAACAAACTCCCAGAAAACATCAGGGCACACAGGGGAACACAGAGGAGAGAGGAGTGAGAACTTCGAGTGATGACAGTAAAGTATTAATTGATTAACATTACAGGGGAAGCTCTTACTTGTTGGCAATGGAGTCTAGGTGAGGTTGGCAACAAGGGACAGGTTCAATCCCTGTCCTGAGAGAGTTTAAAAGGGGGTATTATGATATAAGGTCTTACTTTGGGAATGCATAGTCCTTACTTTGGAGTCGTTCTCAAGGCAGGAAGACCAGTCAGCAAAGGGTCCACGAGATAGGAGAGCTTGGGTTTCCAGATCCATGAGGAGAAGGGAGAGGGAGGAGTCCAGAGATCCTGAGGCACAAGGGTTAGCGCAATGTTGGGAATATACAGTCCTATTAAGTGGGAGATCCTTTCAGGGGGAGGGAATCCAGTGAAGAGAATCTGAGCAGGGGAACACAAGGAGGAGGGAGGTCCTAAGGCACAAAGGTTAGAAGTTTTAGATATTGCTCAGAGTTCTTGGGGAGATCCGAGGAGATTGAGTCAGCAGGCAAAGCTTTAACCTGGAGGTCACAGAGAGGTTAGAGATGATTGGGAGTAGAACAGAGAGGCTGCATAGCTTACTGATCTTGGAGGTCATGAGGAGTAGGTATGTCAGCATGACGGTCCCGCCCCGATCCACACACTGAGAGCATCTTAAGAATCAGTTGAGTGTGGGAGTCTCACCAGCTGTTGCCAGTTAGACTCTCCAGCTCCTGATGAAAAGGGTGCACAAGAGAACAAAGAGTTGAATGTGCCAAGATAATGCAGTGCTCACCCAGATCCACAACATGCTCAGGGCCAGTTTCAGAACTGGGACCTGATTTTGGCCATGTGTGCTGTTGAATTTGGATCCTAGGAAACATGTTTAAATTGTTTGCTAGATGATACAGATTTTAATGTACTTCTCTTCTACTGTATGTACACAATAGGCTATTTGTACCTGTTTCATGGAATTGTTCAAGTGTGCTGACTCCCAATTGTACAAATGAAAATTTTTGTCTGGACATTTTGTAACAGCTCCAACCTCTCAAATCTGTCACTGAAGGCACACAGACTTTGTAATTCTTAAAGCTTCAACATGTGAACACTGAGAAACAGCTTTCACGGAGCCAATGTGCATGTGTTCCTTTCTCTAAAAGCCTTTCAGCACATGTCAAGAAAGAAAAACAAATTCTGACAGGAAAGGCTTCTTCTCTAGACACACACATCAAACACAAAGGTCCCGCCGTACACACATGAAACTTGGGTACTGCTACACATCCACATGCAGAGAACATGAGCGCTCTGTACACACACCCACATGCTGCACGGTGCTTATCAAAGCAGACCAAGGTGCCACTTAAGCTGTCAACACGTCCCTCACTGTGGCCACACTATTATTTCTGCCCACAGCCTGGTGTAAAAATCCCTCATCTTCACTCTGCTCTTGTTACACAGGGATATTTAATCAAACTTTTAGCCTACACATTTGGTGATTTACACAGCCAGGAGTTTGACAGCTTGCAAAGGCGAGCATCACTCAAACAAATTATCACATAGTCGGTAGATCAGACCAATAAAGGGAGCAGGAATACTAATATAGGCATTAGTTTGGCAGAAATGAAAAAAAAAAAAATGTGATCCAGTTTTGAAACTCTCAGAATATTTCTGTGGTCCAGGGGCCTCATGTACAAAGACTTGAATGGATTTCCTACTGAAAGATGACGTATGTTTAAATCAAGAAAACGCCGTAAGCAAAAAAAAAAAAAAAAAAATTAAAAATCCAGATATATGAAACCGTCCGTACGCAGGAATCCAAGCACATTTCCTTTGTACATTCCGATCTGCTTGAAATTGAACGTGAGGAAATACCGGACTCCTTCCTTGACACACCTCCATTTGAATATGCAGTTAGATGCAAAAAGGTATGCAAATAGATATATACAAGCCCAGCACGTTTGATTCTCCTGTATCCACGATCAGAGATAATGGATTTAATGGAATTTCACGGAATGTGAGTTGGAGGCATGTAAAAACATTTTGTTTGGCATACTGTCCTCCGGCATTAGCACTGGATACAGATAATTTAATAGCCTGCTCACAGCCGTAGAAGATTAGTTTATTGTTTCCTTTATTCAGACAGGGATAAGAAGGAGAAGTTTATTTAACTTTGGCATATTTAGACTGACCCCTGCAGTCATCCTCAGAAGCATCAGCTGATCGCTGTAATTTGGAGTGTATATAGCTCAGTGGTTATAGGGCCAGATTTCAAAAGGGAAAGGTTGCAGGTATGAGACCAGCTGCTGTCTCTTTTAGGGACCACAATGGAAATAAGCGTGCACACTTTCTTCTGCCAGCCCATTGTTATTAGTTGTATGTTGTATCTTTTATACAATGTTATTTTAAACGATGAATCAATCAATCAATCAATTTGTGACTAGCTGGGTGGATCAACTGGTTGAATAATGGAAAACAGTCACAAAAAAGAAGACAATATGAACCTATTTAGTGGGTAGCCACGGTCATCTGTCAGTTGAAAGCGGATCATATTAGACTCAGCAAGTACATATTTTATGTCCGAAATGCAAATCTTATGTCCCTGTCAAATAAACTAATCTACTACTACTACTACAACTTACATGGATTACACACACTACTAAATGAATGAAGTGCGCCGGGGATAGGGTGAGACTGTTGCATTTCAAACTTTACGCATGTGTTTACTGACGTAACTACTGTACACACAGAGGCAGTTAGGGGCTTGGTAGAATGCTGTCAAACTGATAGATAGATAGATAGATAGATAGATAGATAGATACTTTATTTCGAACAAAAAAAGTATAACAAAAACAAAACAAATGACAATGCAATAAAGCATTAAACTGTAGTTTAATCAGCAAAAAAAGAAAGCCACTTACTCAAATCACTGAGTTGAAATGAAGCCTTGAAGACAGGATGATATTTGTGGGGCACACAGGCACGTTCCACGAGGACTGATAGATAGATAGATAGATGTACTTTATTGATCCCAAACTGGGAAATTACAGTGTAACAGCAGCATGACAGTAGACAACCAAACAACAGAAACACACACATGACAGACAAAGGGATTACCCGTGGAAAGTAAAACTAACACGACTATAAAACCTATATACATCATAGCTTAATATATGATGACCTGTATAAACACAGGAATCATCCCACTGCACAAAGAAGGACTATCAGGAGTAGAGTGAAATGTGAGGTACCAGTTAGTCTGTAAGGTGCAGTGTGGCAGCATAGTTATGACAAGAATACAACATCATAGTGAGTTATTGTACAGTGAAATTGCATGTGGCAGGAAAGATTTCCTGTACCTGGCCGTTTGACAGCGAAGCTGTTGTAGTCTACTGGAGAAAGTGCTTCGCTGTCTGTCTAGTGTGTGGTGGAGTGGGTGATCAGGATTATCTATGATGGATCACAGTTTATTTAGTGTTCTCCTCTCCACTACTGTCTCAAAGGTCTCCGGTCTGAGACCAGTTACAGAGCCAGCCCTCTTGATAATCTTGTCAAGTCTGTTGGTGTCTCTGGCCCTGATACTGTTACCCCAACAGACAGCAGCAAAGAAGATGGCGTTGGCGACAACGGTCTGGTAGAAAAGCTCCAGCATCCTGCTGCACACGTTGAAGGATCTCAGCTTCCTCAGGAAGTAGAGTCTGCTCATCCCCCTCTTGTGTGCAGCATTGGTGTTGGATCTACAGTCCAACCCGCTGCTGATCCTGACACCCAGAGATTTGTAGTCCTCAACCACTCCCACATCCTCCCCCCTAATCTGCAGTGGCTGAGAAGGCATCTTCCTCTTCCTGAAGTCAATCACCGTCTCTCTGGTCTTGCTGACATTCAACCTCAGGTGATTCTACTCCATCCACTCCACAAATCTGTCTACCAGTGCCCTGTACTTCCCCTCCTCGCCTCCTCTTATACACCCCACAACAGCTGAGTCGTCAGAGAATTTCTGAAGGTGGCATGACTCTGTGTTGTACTGAAAGTCAGTGGTGTATAAGGTAAAGAGAAAAGGAGAGAGCACAGTCCCCTGTGGAGCTCCCGTATCACTAGCCACCACTCCAGACAAGACATTGCCCAGCCGGACAAACTGTGGCCTGCCTGTCAGGTAGTCAGTAATCCACTGCCTGTGGAAACCTAAACCGGTTGACAAACCAGTCATCATCCTGAGCCAAAAAATCTTCTGTCTCTAAAATAGCCCTTCAATATACCCTATTCAATATACCCTTGCAATATCCTCTAATCCTTTGTTGTTAGAGGCATTTTCAGCACTTCTTTGCGCTTGCTTTTATATCCACTCATCTAATTGCGCACACTTTGATGTTTGTTCATCATGCGTCTCTGGTGTGTACAATCATTTTCACGTCATTTTCAGTCTCCCAACATCACCTCTAAAGCCCCTTTTACACAAGTATCCAGTCAGCCCTACATGCCTCTACACGGTTTTAGACTGCTCGGCACGTTTTTTTTTCCATTGTGGCAGAGTACCGCTTGGGGTGGGTGGAATTTTTTTACAACAAGGCAGCGCCACACTCCTGAGACATAAAACACACGACACAAGAAAAACAGAAGATGGCGGCTTACGAGGTGACTGCACGGTGTCTGGCTTTTGTCAGAGTAAAGGCAAAAAATGAGAGCCAGACAAGGGTACAAGCAGCGAGATGAAACACTCTTGAAAAGTACTGGAGCGTTTAGGAAGCCACAGAGCCGAAGACGTGAGGATACGAACTAGATCACATATGAAGGTAAGCTAATGATTGCTAATGCTAGTTTGCTTTAAGTCCGCCGTACTGCATTGTAATGTCTACAAGTTATCGCTATTAGGTACTAAAATATGTATGCTGTGTGTGTGTTTCAGATGGCTCTCTTGTGGGAAAATTACTGCATCAAACCGGGGGTCTGGCGTTCAACACAGCCTCTCACTGATATCACCCCAGCTTCACAAATGATCAGTGGTTAGAACTTAAGAATGTCTGTAGAAATGTTTAGCTTTCTGTGCAACAAATTGCTCTGATCTGTGTGAAAATCATGGACAGACTGTTGAGACATCATGGCATGTACCTGCTCCAGCAGCACTGAGTCTGTGATGGTGTCATGGCAAAAACTGTTCAGCTGTCAAAACTTGATCGCCAGGTTGTAGTTATGGGGTTATATTAGCCATAAAATATATATTTCAACAGGTAAACAGTACTTAGTTAGGTATAATAAGATATATTTAACAATTATGATGCATTTTAGGCCAAAACAAACTTGATCTAGGATTAAAAGCAATTAAAATAATGCATGTATTCATGTAGTATTGCACTGGGAATTTTGACAATAAACCTTTGTACTTTTGCAGATGTGTCTCCACTTTTCTTTTATGTGTGAAGATTACCACCATGTGACATAAATTAAATACAAAGAGACTGGAAAAGCTGCCTAAGAATAATCTAGCAGTTTGAGAAATCAATTTTGGTTTGGTGTAAGTCTGCCAACCGAATTATGAGCCATAAAGCAGTTTGTGTTAAAGTGTTAAATCCCATTAAACCCTAACCCAGGGGTGTCCAATCATGTGCCATGGAGGGCCAAGACCCTGCAGGTTCTCTCTTCTACCCAGTCTCTTCAGCAGGTGTTTTCACTGATCAGCAGTTAGTGGAAGAAATTTGGTGGAATCTGCTGTTGAAGACACTGGTTGGAGGTAAAGCCTGCAGGGTCTTGGCCCTTCATGGCACATGATTAGACACCCCCACCCTAACCCATTATGAGAAAGTGCAGATGCTAATATGGCCCAGAATTCCTCCATATACTGGTATTATCACAAAAGTGTGCAGTGTCTTCTGCACTGGCACATCCAACAATACAGTCTTCAGTTAATAAAATAATTGTTTTGGTTACTTTTTCTTAAAAATGAGCCACTATTTTCAAAACCACTGATAAATGGTTTGTACTGTTGACTTTTTTCCCACCGGTGTCTTAACAGACAAAGTAGAAAATCATGATGCAAACACATAAGTCACTAAATTTTTTATTACAATCAGCAGCAAATTCCAGATTATTCAGAATGTGCAAAATTCACATTGGACTTTTTCTTTTTTAAAGGGGCCATCAAGTCTAGAGTCTGATGCAGAGAAGCTGTAACATTATCAGCCATGCTATCAATTACAGAAGGAGCAAACTGTCCATAACTTATTTCCACATGGCATAGAGGAGACAATCTGCATAAATTTGGTAACAACATCATCTGAAAGACATCTGCTGTAGTAATATTTTTCTTTAGGAATCAAATAGTCAGGAATAGTGAAATAGAAAGTTAACAGACAGTGGTCTGACAGTACAGGATTATGAGGAGACACTACCAGATTTTCTATTTCTATGCCATATGTCAGAACAAGGTCCAATGTGTGGTGGAGATAATTGGTAGAATTTTCTACTTTCTGAGAAAACCCCATCGAGTCTAATATTGAATTAAATGCCTTATTAAGACAGTCACTATCTACAGCTACATGTATATTAAAATCCCCTACTATCCCCTACTACTAACTGCTGAAGTCATTCTATGACACGGTGGTGGCATCAGCCATCACTTTTGGAGTGGTCTGCTGGGGCAGTGGCATTACAGCAGCCGATAGGAAGAGACTGAACAAACTGATCAAGAAAGCTAGCTCTGTTGTGGGGCAGCGCCTTGACCCAGTGGAGGAGATGGGAGAGAGAAGGATGGTGGCTAAACTGTCATCTCTGCTGGAGTCTGAGTTCCACCCTATGCAGGACACACTGAATGCACTGAGGAGCTCATTTAGCAGCAGACTACATCATCCTAGGTGCACAACCGAGAGGTTTCGCAGGTCCTTCCTACCTACGGCTGTCAGACTGTACAACCTAAGCAGGGCTGCTCGTAGAGATAGCAAAAAGACGTGACAAACTAATAGTATTGAATGCAAAAGACGCAATAGACTTACACAATGGTCCCCTCCGGTATACAGCTAGGAAAATACCGGTCGCTATGGAGGGTGAGAATATGTATGGGTACATAATCATACCATGTGACATAACGCACGGCTCAGGAGACGCACACACACAGGCTCAGGGTAGTTCAAATAGCTTTATTAACAACAGGCGTGTATGAATGTGTGTCTGCGGGATGTAAATGTGTTGGTGGCGGCGTCTGCTTCGGGCACAGAGGCAGGAGGCCGTACAGCCGGACAACCCTATGGGAAAAGCACATGGAGAAGGGTGACGGGCACACACCAACACAGGAGATATATGAGCGAGAGAGGAGCTTACTTGGACAGGACGGATGACTGGCACAGCAAGGGACGAGGTCCAGTAGACAGCCACCTGGGAGGCCCGGTGCAGCAGCGAGGAACAGGCGATGGAGAGGAGTAGTCCACCGCCGGGAAATCCACCTGTGCACAGGGGAGCAGACTTGGAGGAGAAAAAAGGTAAGATCTTCTTACCGGAATGATCAGCTGAGAATGAAAGGAAACTCACAGCGATGTGTAGGGAAGTCTGACGGCTTCAGGCCGAAGCCCAGGGCGAGGCGGCTTAAATCCCTCGCCGCTGATGATGTGCAGGTGTGCGTGCAGGTGGTGCCGCTGATGAGCGGCGCGGCGTGACAGTACTCCCCCTTCTAGCAGCGCCTCCTGGCGATGGCTTCTCTGGGTGCGCTCGGTGGAAATCAGCGATGAGCGATGGGTCCAACACAAACGACGAGGGTACCCACTGCCGATGTTCAGGCCCATAGCCCTCCCAGTCCACCAAGTACTGCAACCCACGACCCCGGTGCCGGGAGTCCAGGATGGAGGAGATGGGCCAAGCCGGATGGCCATCAATCGTCCGGGGCGCGGGTTGCGCAGCAGGAGGAGGGCAAAGGGGGTCGGAGACTGCCAGCTTCACCTTGGACACGTGGAAGGTGGGATGGATGCGGAGGGAGGGGGGAATAGCTACACGCACAGCCACCGGGTTGATGATCCTGGTGATGGGGTATGGGCCCATAAAGCGCTGTGCCAGCTTCCTCCTCTCGCCCTTTAAAATCACGTCCTGGGTCGACACGTAGACTTGCTGACCAACTCTGTACGCCGGGGCAGGTCTTCTGTGTCGGTCCGCCACGGCTCTGTTGCGCTCCGCCGTGCGTAAAAGCGCATTGCGCTCTGACGCCCAGATGGAGCGGAACTGCCTGAGATGCACCCATACTGAGGGGACAGTTACCTCACTCTCCTGCGCCGGGAGCAGAGGGGGGTCGTAACCCAGGGATGCCTTAAAGGGGGACATCCCAGTAGCAGAAGAGCGAGCGGTGTTATGGGCGTATTCAACCCAGGCGAGGTGGTTACTCCAGGACGTTGGTTTGGATGCCGTGACACAGCGGAGCGCAGCCTCCAGCTCCTGGTTGGTCCGCTCACACTGCCCGTTGGTTTGGGGGTGATGGCCGGAGGAGAGGCTCACCTTGGCTCCCAGGGTGTTGCAGAATGACCTCCAAACCTCTGACACAAATTGGGGGCCCCGGTCCGAGACCACGTCCACCAGAATCCCATGTAGCCTGACCACGTGCTGGATTAGGAGGTCCGCCGTCTCCAGGGCAGTTGGGAGACCTCGTAGGGGGACGAAGTGTGCCGCCTTGGAGAAGCGGTCCACGATGGTCAGGACGGTGTCGTAGGTGTTCGAGACTGGGAGTCCGGTGACGAAATCCAGGGCGATATGCGACCAGGGCCTGCCAGGGACGGGCAGAGGCTGGAGCAAACCCGCTGGAGGGGCATTACCCGATTTGTTGGTGGCACACACTGGACAGGCCCGGGCGTAGCGGGCAGCGTCCCTCCGCAGGCCCGGCCACCAGAAGGACCGTTGGAGGAGGTCAATCATCCGGGAGGAGCCAGGGTGACAGGTGAGCTTGGATGTGTGTAACCAGTGGATGACCTCCCCCCGAACCGTGGATGGCACAAACAGCCTCCCCTCCGGTCCGCCGCCAGGGTCAGGTTCCACTTCCTGCGCCTTCCGGATCTTGCTCTCAATGTCCCAGGTGACGGCTCCCACGACGCACGACCTGGGTAGGATGGTGTGGACCGTGTCCTCCGACTCCTCAGGGGCGAATTGCCTAGAGAGGGCGTCGGGCAGGCCGTTCTTGGAGCCAGGCCTGAAGGTGATGGTAAATTGGAACCTGGCAAAGAACAAGGACCAGCGCACCTGGCGGGCGTTCAGGCGCTTGGCAGATCTAAGGTACTCCAAGTTCTTGTGGTCCGTCAGGACCACGAACGGCAGGTCCGCCCCCTCTAGCTAGTGACGCCACTCCTGTAGCGCGAGCTTGATGGCTAGGAGCTCTCTGTCACCCACGTCGTAATTCCTCTCCGCCGGGGACAAGCGCCGGGAGAAGAAGGCGCAGGGCCGTTTGATTCCGTCATCTGGCGACCGCTGGGATAGCACCGCCCCCACTCCTGTGTCCGAAGCGTCCACTTCCACGATGCACTGCCGCGCAGGGTTGACTTGGCTAAGGACCCGGGAGGAGGAGAACGCCGCCTTCAGCGCCTGAAAGGCAGCCGCGGCCTCTTCGGTCCACCGGAACGGGACCTTAGGGGACGTGAGGCGGGTCAGCGGGCCGACGATGGTGCCAAAATTTGGGACGAAGCGGCGGTAGAAGTTCGCAAACCCAACGAACTGCTGCACCTGCTTTCTTGACGCAGGTGTGGGCCATTCCACCACCGCCTTCACCTTCTCTGGGTCCGGAAGCACCTGGTCGTGGGAGATGATGAACCCGAGGAAGGATGTTGTCTTCGCGTAAAACTCGCATTTTTCGGCCTTCACGTACAACTGGTTTTCCAGCAGCCTTTGGAGGACCCGCCTCACGTGGACCTGGTGCTCGTCCCTGGACTTGGAGAAGATGAGAATGTCATCCAGGTAGACGAACACAAAAAGGCCGATGAAATCCCGGAGGACGTCATTGATGAGGCGCTGAAAGACGGCTGGAGCGTTGGTCAACCCGAACGGCATCACCAGGTATTCGAAGTGGCCGTTCGGGGTACGGAAGGCTGTCTTCCACTCATCTCCCTCCCAGATCCGGACGAGGTGGTATGCGCTGCGTAGATCCAGCTTGGTGAACCAAGTCGCCCCCTGGAGGGAGTGGAAAGCGGTGTCCATGAGGGGCAGGGTGTAGCGATCCTTCTCCGTAATGTCGTTAAGGGCACGATAGTCAATGCAAGGACGGAGGGATCCGTCCTTCTTACCGACGAAGAAGAATCCTGCCCCCACAGGTGATGACGATGGGCGGATTATCCCAGCACTCAGCGACTCCTTGAGGTAAGAGTTCATGGTCTCCTTCTCCGGCGCCGATAGACTGTAGAGTCGCCCAGAGGGTAAGGGTGCCCCCTGGCGGAGGTTGATTGCACAGTCATAGGGCCTATGAGGAGGGAGAGACATCGCCTTGGATTTGCTGAATACCATACCCAGGTCGTGAAATTCCAATGGCACCAGGGACAGGTCCGGGGGCGCAGCGTCCGTAGGTGAGGGAGAAGCGGACGGAGAGCAGGCAGCGGACTGTAGACAGGTGCTCATGCAGAACGTGCTCCATACCGACACCCCGGCGGACTTCCAATCCAAAACGGGGTTGTGGAGGCGTAGCCAGGGATACCCAGGATGACGGGCGACACAGAGTTGGGCAGGACGTAAAAGGTTATCTCCTCCCGGTGGTTTCCAGAGACAATAACCGGGACGGGGATGGTCTGGTGTGTAACTCTCCCAAGGGAGGCACGAGAGAGGTTGACCAGGGAGATAGGGTTCCTTAATGCCTGACAGCGGATGCCCAATCGGGTTGCCAGGCTTTGAGAAATAAAGCTGCCTTCCGCGCCCGAATCCACCAGTGCGTGGGTGAGATGCCCAGTGGAGTTGTGACAGAAATGGATGGGCAGTTTCAATTGTGTGAGGGGACTTAACCGATTGACGTCCGCGAGGCCCCCTACAGTGACTCACGGACCCCGCTGTTTGGCTTCTGTGGACAAAGCTCTACCGTGTGTTGACTATCTCCGCAATACATGCAGAGATTTAACGCACGGCGGCGTTGTCTCTCCGCCGGGGAGAGCTTTGTCCAGCCCGTCACCATCGGCTCCGACACCTCGGGGCGCGATGGTGGCGACGTCGCCAGGGGGCGAGCTTGGGGCAGGCGCGACGAGGCTCAACGAGGGCGAGAAGAAGACGACTTCCGTCCCGAGGAGCGCTCGCGCAGCCTGTTGTCCAAACTGATCGCTAGGGATGTTAGCTCCGCTAGCGTCTCAGGGATATCCCGCCCAGCCAGTTCATCCCTCAGATCATCATTGAGACTGCGGAGGAAGAGGCCACAGAGGGAGCATTCCTCCCAGCCTAATTCCTCCGCCGCTACCTGGAAGTCAACCGCGTAGTCTGCTGCCAACCGGCTTCCCTGCTGGAGGGCGAGAAGCCGATCGACCTGGACCGTCTCGGTACGAGAATGGTCAAAGACTTCCAGGAAGCGTCTCACGAATTGGTCATATGTGAGGGTGGCATAACTGGGCCTCGCCATTACGGCGTAGGTCCAGGTTAATGCTCGCCCCTCCAGGAGATTCCCGATATAACCAATTCGGCTATGATCTGAGGGAAAGTCTCCGGGCACACGGTGAAACACGGACTCACATTGCATTATGAACCCCCGCGCTCCGCCGAGCTTTCCGCTAAAGCGGGCGGGGGTTGGAATGGGCGTGAGCCGAGTCGGTGCCGCCGGAGCCTGCTGGACGGCCGCTGGAGCAGCAGGAGCCGCGCCACCCTGACGAGCCGGGGGGAACGGCTGTTGGGGGTCCAAGCGGTCCAATCGGTTAGTTATGTTAATCAACTGATTGAGGATCACCTGTTGCTGATAGGCTATCTGATCCACTCGAGCCTCGAGAGTGGTAAGCCGGTGTGTGAGCCCGCCATCTGCCGAGCCGCTCTGCTGAAGCCGTACTGACATAACGCACGGCTCAGGAGACGCACACACACAGGCTCAGGGTAGTTCAAATAGCTTTATTAACAACAGGCGTGTATGAATGTGTGTCTGCGGGATGTAAATGTGTTGGTGGTGGTGTCTGCTTCGGGCACAGAGGCAGGAGGCCGTACAGCGGGGGACGAGGTCCAGTAGACAGCCACCTGGGAGGCCCGGTGCAGCAGTGAGGAACAGGCGATGGAGAGGAGTAGTCCGCAGCGGGGAAATCCACCTGTGCACAGGGGAGCAGACTTGGAGGAGAAAAAAGGTAAGATCTTCTTACCGGAATGATCAGCTGAGAATGAAAGGAAACTCACAGCGATGCATAGGGAACTCTGACGGCTTCAGGCCGAAGCCCAGGGCGAGGCGGCTTAAATCCCTCGCCGCTGATGATGTGCAGGTGTGCGTGCAGGTGGCGCCGCTGATGAGCGGCGCGGCGTGACACCATGTAGGATAACTAAGTAGACGGTTGTGCTGTTTCATTCCATCTAGCTACAATGCTTCGCACTGTGTGTGTTTATATATTTATTCCATCTAGCAACAATGCTCCACGCTGTGTGTGTTTATATATTTACATATTTATTCCATCTAGCTACAATGCTCTGCACTGTGTGGGTTTATATATTTACATATTTATTCCATCTAGCTACAATGCTCTGCACTGTGTGTTTATATATTTATATATTTATTCCATCTAGCAACAATGCTCCACACTGTGTGAGTTTATATATTTACATATTTATTCCATCTAGCTACAATGCTCCGCACTGTGTGTGTTTATATATTTATATATTTATTCCATCTAGCAACAATGCTCCACACTGTGTGTGTTTATATAGTTACATATTTATTCCATCTAGCTACAATACTCCCCACTGTGTGTTTATATACTCATATATTTATTCCATCTAGCTACAATGCTCTGCACTGTGTGTTTATATATTTATATATTTATTCCATCTAGCTACAATGCTCCGCACTGTGTGTCTATATATATATATATATTTATATTTATATGTACATATGTATACTCGCTGCTCTTGTTTTTCTCTTGCCTTCTGATTGTTGCTCTGAGTGTTGCTATCCCTTTGCTGTTGCAATCCTGGAATTTCCCCATTGTGGGACTAATAAAGGCTTATCTTATCTTATAATTATTCTATCTGATTTCAGCACTAAATCAGCTAAGAATTCAGCAAATTCAGATAAAAACTCTGAGTAGGCTGGCCTGATATCGGAATTCCGGTGGCGCCATGATGCTGATAGCTGCGTGAATTTGAAGCTCTATTTTGAACTACCTTTTAACCCCCCTTAATCCAGGAGATTTATTTTTAAAAAAGGTTCTGCTGGTACATAATGCCGGGGGGAGAAGAAAACGGTCTTGGCAAGACCCCAAGAAGCAAAAGGAAGGAGGCTGATACAGAAGAAAAAGGCTGTGGTAACGAGGCTATGCTAGCTGAGACGGTTACGCTAGCTTCCATCCACGTGACTATTAATGAAGCCATGGCCAAAGCAATGACTGCATTTGAAAGCAAAATTACTAAACAGCCGGCAGATTTTCAGAGCAACTTTCAAGAAGATAATAAAAAACAGCTCGCTGAAATGAGAACAGATATCTACCAAAAAATGGAGGAAAGTGCGGGGCAAGTGGAAGCCATGATACAGAGGCTGGGAGAAGCAGAGCAACTCATTGGAGAGGTGGAAGCTTGTGGAGAGGAGGTGAAAGACGCCTTAATTGAGATGCACAAAACTCATCTTAAAATGAAAGCAAAGCTCACCGAGCTAGAGGGACACTCCCACCGTAACAATATCCGGATTTATGGTACTAAAGGAGGAGTCCAAGGGACCTCAATGACTTGCTTCGTGGAGAACTTAATAAAAGATGAACTGGGGGAGACCACTGGATTAACTGATCTGGGTATTGAATGTGCACATAGAGCACTTGGCCCTAAACCCACTGAGCCTGCTCCCCCAAGATTGACAGTTGTGAAATTCAGCAAGTACTCAGTTAAAGAAAAAATTATTAATGCTGCCTGGAAGAAAACTATCACTGTGGAGGGGAAACGGATTTTCTTCAATCATGACTACGCCACGGGAGTGATGGAAAAAAGGAGAGAATACCTGCCAATCAAGAAAATGCTGAAAGAAAAGGGGATCAGATTCCATATGCTGATGACAAAGATGCGCATTTTCCTCAACTCAGGGACTGTCACATATGATAACGCGGACCAGGCCATGGAGGATTTGAAGGCGAAGCCGTGGTTGTTCCCGTTCCAAAATCCAGCTGTCCTAAAACGGTAAATGACTTTAGACCAGTTGCTTTGACTTCAATTTTAATGAAAATTTTTGAAACACTGGTCAGATGTGAGGTCCTAAAGCAGACTGAGCATGCATTGGATCCTCTGCAGTTTGCCTATAGGCCTCACAGAGGAGTGGAGGATGCCACTGTCACTCTGTTTAACATGCTTTTTAAACATCTGGATTTTAATGGGACACACGCCAGGCTTTTATTTGTGGACTCTTCCTCCACCTTTAATACAATCCAACCTCATATTTTAGTTGAAAGGCTCCTGCAACAATTTGATTTGAGCAATAATCTGGTGGGTTGGATTCTGGATTTCATAACCAACAGGACGCAGAGAGTAAGGGTCAATGGTACATTGTCTGACCTAAAGTGCTCTTCTACTGGCTCTCCTCAGGGGTGTGTGTTGTCACCACTACTCTTCATCCTGTACACAAACATGTGTCGGAGCAGACATGACAACAGACACATTATAAAGTATGCTGATGACTCAGTTATTGTCAGTCTCCTCCAGGATGGTGAGAGTGGCCACGGCCCAGTAGTTGATGATTTTGTTCACTGGTGTGAGGATTCCTACCTGCAGCTGAATACGACAAAAACTAAAGACATGATTGTTGACTTTAGGAGGAAAACTCCCAGGCACAAAGTCACCGTACTAAAAGGCCAGACCACCGAATGTATACAATCCTACAAATATCTTGGGACGATTATTGATAGTAATTTAAACTTTGAAGAGAACTGTGAAAGGGTGTGCAAAAAGGGTCAGCAACATTTGCATTGCTTGAGAAAACTTGCACGCTTCCAAATTGACCGAACCATAATGACAATGTTTTATCGGGCTTTTATTGAATCTGTTTTATCCTTTTCTTTAGTGTCATGGTTTGGTCAGATAAAACTGAAACAGAGGAAATCCTTGGATCAGGTAGTTAGTTGGTCCAGTCGTTTGCTTGGTGAGTCACAGCTGAGCCTGACATCCCTGTACACCAGACAAGTACAGAGGATGGCTACCTCCATTTTAAATGACGACTCCCACCCTTTGCACTGCAACTTTCAGCTTCTTCCCTCAAGACGGAGGTTTGTTGTCCCAAAAAGTAAAACCCAGCGCTACAAAAACAGCTTTATTCCTGCTGCTGTCAAAGAGTTGAACAAGTTGTAACAATATATTGCACATAATTTAGGTACCTATTTATTAACTCCATTGTATATTTACTTATTTTTGTAGGATGTTATTTGGGTTCTAAATATTTTATTGGGTTTCAGACCTTTGCGTTTTTAACCTCTTTGACTAGTCTTTAACTTTTTAATATGACCCTTCTCTCTTACCTCTGGTTTTTCTCTCATCTCTTTGTCTTTATACCCTGATTGATGGAGCCTTGAGTACTTTTATCATGTTTATAGTCAGCTTCATGTGTGCCTGTGTTTGTGTCTATGTTGAATGTAATTGTGGCTTGTAGATATGGATGTCACCAGACTGCAAAACAAATCTACCTACGGGTACAAATAAAGTAACCTGAACCTGAACCTGAAGGGCTTCCCGTTACCAGCGAAGTCTAAAGGTGGTATCAGCAAAGTATTGCAGCTGAGCTCACGCTGGGAAAAGGTGAAGGACAATCGGCACAGAATCAGCGGGGAATATCAACAAAGGATTCGGGAAAAACTCCATGGGTTTCACAGACCTACAGGGACGGACATTGAAGAGTACTAACCCATTTCACCACATTATTAAAATATCCCCAGGTCCCTGATTCAGTTGATATAACAACTGGAATGAGGTTAGTAACGAAAGAAATTTCCCGAAGACATTTGAGCACCTCTCTATGTATACATGTGCATGTATGTAAATATGTGTGTGTATGTATGTTTGTGCATGTGTGTGTACGTATATGTGTGTATATGTGTGTATATGTGTGTGTGTGTGTGTATGTATGTACATATGTATGTACTGTATGTATATATGTGTATGGGTGTGTGTGTGTGTATATGCTAGTGTATGGATGAGTAGGTATGTGTGTGTGTGTATGTACATATATGTGCATATTTCTCTCCCTCCATTCTAAATGTGAACATGACTTTCTATTTTTGCTAGCTTATAATAGCCTCTTTTCTTTTACTTAGCTTTATATAACCCAAGAACAAGGTAGCCAATTATTTGAGTTGAAATGTTATCCACCCACACACTGATCCTGAGGGGGCCCCGCCATCTATTGGCCGGAATTTCCCCCTACGCAAGAGGCTTAAGGATTACCTCTTTGTTGGAAGACCACTGAGTGTTTCAAAGTTGTTTTCAGTGTTTTAGTTTTTTTCAAGTTTATTGTTCATAGTTTTTACTTGTTTATGGGGATTACAAATGTTCATCCTATTGTAAACAGTGCATAATAAGGAATTTAAGGTTATCACCCTTAATGTTAATGGCCTGACTAGCCCACTCTAGAGGAGTAAGATGATAACTAAAGCAAAAAAGGAAAAGGCCCAAGTTATATTCTGGCAAGAAACTCACCTAACAAACCAATGAAAAGTTAAAGAAAATGGGGTTTAGACATTCTTATTATTCATCTTTTAAAACAGGACATAAAAGAGGCGTGGCTATTTTGATACCAAACTCTGTACACTTTGAGCCTCTATCTGAAATTAAAGATAAGGACGGCAAGTATATTTTGGTGAAAGGTAAACTGGATAACAAAGAGGTGATCCTGCTGAATGTGTATGCTCCCCCGGGTAGCCATAATAGTCATTCTATAAAAAAAATATTTGAATTAATTGTGTCCCAAACTGATGGAATTATGATATGTGCAGGCGATTTTAACATAATCTTGAACCCAAAGATTGATACAACTAACCAAAAAAGGAAAACTACTAACACTGAAAAATGGTTCAAAAGAAGAATTAAAGATTTAGGCCTGATAGACGTTTGGAGAGATTTTCATAACCAGGACAGACAATATACATTTTACTCAAATAGACATAATGCCGATTCAAGGATAGATTACTTATTTGTATATAACTCTGAAAGACATTGGCTGAAGGAATGTGAAATACACCAGAGAGATCTTTCGGACCACTCCACTATTCACTTAAAACTACATCTAGATAGCAGGCATAAGGTGACTATGTGGAGACTGAATATTAGTATGCTAAATATTCCTGGATTTAGAGGAAAAATAAAGAATGAGCTAATAACATACTTAAAGGACAATAATAATGGGAATACAAACCCAGTGATCGTGTGGGATGCAGCCAAGGCTGTCATGAGAGGAAAAATTATATCAGAAAATTCATTCTTAAAAAAAAAATAAAAACCCAAAAACTACAAGAACTACAAAAACAACTTTCAGCCCTTGAACGACAACATATGATAAGTAAAGATCCACATATACTTCAGCAAATGCAACCACTTAAACAAGAAATCAATAAGATTTATTGTGATGAGGTGGAGAAAAATCTCAGGTTTACAATACAGACATACTACGAGGGAGCTCCTAAAGCCTCCAAAGTATTAGCTTGGAGACTGAAACAACAACAATTAAAAAATACGGTATATAAAATTAAAGATCCTGTCTCTAAAGAGATTACATATAAATTAAATAGAATACAACAAGCATTCGAAAAATTTTATCAAGCTTTGTATACACAACCTGCACCATTTGACGCCTGTAAAGCTGAAGAGTTCTTAAGCCAGTTGAACCTACCCTGTCTTGGGAAACAACATAATGACAAATTAATAAGAGATTTCAGTTGATGAAATTAATAGAGCTATTTTCTCCTTGAAATCCTCTAAATCCCCAGGGACGGATGGATTTCCAGGAGAATGGTATAAAGCATTTAAGGATTTGTTGCCACCAATACTGCAAAAAAGCTTTAACTATACACTGCAGAATGGGGTTCTCCCCGCATCTTGGAGGGAGGCATTCATCTCAGTAATTCCAAAAGAGGGAAAAGGCATTAGAGACTGTGGGGCACACAGACCAATTAGTGTATTAAACCAGGATTATAAAATATTTGCCACTATTTTAGCAAAAAGAATGGAAGAAATTTTGCCTATTTTGATTGATGAGGACCAGTCGGGGTTCATTCAAGGTAGACAGACTCAAGATAATACAAGGTGGACCCTCCACATCATCGAGCATATAAATAAGGAAAAAATGCAGGCCATTTTATTGAGTTTGGATGCAGAAAAAGCATTTGACTCGGTGGGTTGGGGGTTTCTTTATAAAGTCATGGAGAAACTTGGTTTCCACCAAAAGTTTACCCAGAGCATTAGAACATTATATGCATCCCCGACAGCTTTTATTAAGGTGAACGGGAGTTTGTCCGGGACCATACATTTGCAACGCGGTTGTCGCCAGGGCTGCCCACTCAGCCCAGGGCTATTTAATTTATTTATTGAACCACTTGCTCAAGTAATAAGACAATGTCAAAGTCTCTGCCTGTTTATCTTCCGGATGGCCAATTTAGAGAATGGGACAAGTGTGGGCACATATGTTGGTTGCATATGCTCCACAAATATATTGCTGTGTGTTTATTGTGTGCTGCACGTCTCAGGGAACAAAGGGACTGAGCCTCTGAGAGGTAACGGGAGAGTGTGAAGTTTGGCCTTTGTTTCAAGGAGATGATCTGAAGAGATTTCCGGACCACCGGAGACTGAGGGACGATGGTGTGAAGATCAGAGGGGTTACATTGTGACTAGGATTAAGTACCATGTGACTGTATGTTTGATGAAACACCATGCGACTGTAGTTTTGATGTCCGGGGTATAAGAGACAGATGTGAGATGATTCATCCTCTTTTTCTGCTTTGAAATTGTTGGAGTATGTGATTCTGAATAAAGCTGAACCTGAGGAATAAACTCAGTCTCATCATTCCGCACATTCTCCACACTGGTGACCTTACGACGAAGCATGAGCAGAGATAATTCTCCCGAGCGGGGCTCGGCAGAAGCCAGCCTGATAAATGCCACCACGTTCCAGCTACCGGACTTCTGGCAGCATAGTCCGCGCTCCTGGTTTAGCGCGGTCGAGGCGCAGTTCAACCTCCGGAGAATCTCGAGAGACGACACAAAATTCTACCATGTGGTGGCGAAGCTGGACAGCCACACAGTCCAGAGGGTGGAGGATCTGGTCAATCACCCACCGGACAGCGACAAATACAGCGCATTGAAGGCTGCACTTATCAGCCACTTCACCCCCTCGGTGCAACAGCGAGCAGAGGGGCTCCTAGCGTTAACGGAGTCTGAGAACAACAGACCCATTGACCTGATGGTGAAAATGCTGAGGCTGAGAGACTCCGAGGATGACAATTTTATCTTCGCCCACCTTTTCCTCAGGACCCTGCCGCCAGCGGTGAGAGTGACCCTGGCAGGCTCACCTCTTTTGGCCCGGCGAAACTACCATGAGCTGAGCAAGGAGGCGCAACGACTCGTCGACACCCACAAACGGAGCACGGTTTTGGCCGCGGCAGCAGAACTAGGCGCAACGTCCGGAGACGGCATGGGGCCAGAGGCTACAGCACCAGACCCACCGACGACGGCAGCAGCAAGAGCCAGGTGACACGGAGCAGACGACGTCCTCTGCTTCTATCATCGCCGCTTTGCAGAGAGGGCACACAAGTGCCTCCCACCGTGCCACTTCAAGCGCTCGGGAAACGCCAAGACCGGGGGTCGGTAGTGGCTGCGGCCCTCGGGGAGGAGAACAAGCTGCTCTACCTTACGGATGCACGCTCGGGGAGGCATTTCCTCTTGGACACAGGCTCCCAGCTGAGCTTCATCACGCCTTCCTACGCGGACTGGCTGACGCCGTCTAAGGGTCCCCGGGTGTCAGCAGTGAACGGCTCAGCGATTAAGACCTTCGGTGAGAGGACTCTGCTTCTGTCTTTGCAGGGCCGTGCATTTGAGTGGACTTTTGTTGTAGCGGCAGTCAATTTCAACATGTTAGGGGCTGATTTTTTGTGCTCACATGGTTTATTGGTTGATCTTGCTAACAGACATCTGGTTAATGCACTCTCCTTTCACTCTATTCCCTGCACAGCTCGAGTGGCGCCGCCAACTGCACAAGCCAACGTCACAGCTGCGGGTGGTAAGTTCCACGCACTCCTCACTCAGTTCCCAGCACTCACAGTCCCAACGTTTTTGGCGACAGTGGCTAAACATGGGGTGGAGCATTATATCACTACCACCGGCCCGCCTGTTTTTGCAAAAGCCCGGCGCCTGGACTCAGCTGAACTGACCATAGCGTGCGAGGAGTTTGCCAACCTGGAAAAACTGGGCATCATCAGGCGTTCGAAAAGCCCCTGGGCTTCACCACTGCACATGGTCCCAAAGGCTGATGGCTCATGGCGACCTTGCGGTGATTTCCGCAGGTTGAATAACGCCACAGCACACGACCGCTACCCAATTCCGCATATCCAAGATTTCTCGGTGCATTTGGCGGGGGTGCGCATTTTTTCTAAAATAGATTTAGTACGCGGTTACCATCAGGTTCCAGTGTGCTCTCAGGACATACCCAAAACAGCGGTAATAACTCCTTTCGGGCTTTTTGAGTTTTTGCGCATGCCTTTTGGACTCAAGGGTGCGGCGCAGACGTTCCAACGCATGATGGACGCGGTCCTGTGCGACCTCCCTTTCGTGTTCGTCTATTTGGACGACATTTTGGTAGCCAGCACGTCTGAAGACGAACACGAAAGCCACCTCACAGCAGTTTTCCGGAGGTTGGCAGAGCACGGGTTAATAATTAACCCAGCGAAGTGTCAGTTTGGGGTGGCGCAGATTGATTTTTTGGGGCATTGCGTTTCGCCAGAAGGAGCGGTCCCTCTGCCCAATAAAGTGCGCGCAATAACAAATTTTCCCCAGCCTCAAACGGTCAAAGCGTTACAGGAGTTTTTGGGAATGGTTAATTTTTATAACCGTTTCCTCCCCAACGCAGCGCAGCTCATGCAACCATTGTACGCTGCACTAAAAAAACAAAAACCCACGAATAAAATTGAATGGTCTCCTGAGCGGGAGCGCGCATTCTCTCAAGTCAAATCAGCCCTGACAAACGCTGCTTTGTTGGCACACCCAGTTCCAACAGCCCGCATGGCGCTCACCACTGACGCGTCCGATTTAGCCGTAGGGGCGGTCGTTGAACAGTATGTAGCTGGGGCCTGGCAACACCTCCGTTTTTCAGCAAAACCTTGCGCGATAGCGAGCGAAAATACAGCGCGTTCGACAGGGAGTTGTTGGCCCTACACTTGGCCATCCGCCACTTCCAGTTCTGGCTGGAAGGGCGCCGTTTCACCGCGTTCGTGGACCACAAACCACTGACTTTCGCGATGGCCAAGATTTCGGAACCTTGGTCGGGCTGGCAGCAGAGATAGCTGGCCGCGATATCGGAGTTTACCACCGATATCCAGCATGTGGCAGGTAAATATAATGTAGTGGCAGACTGCCTCTCACGTGCTGTGGCGGCTCCAGGCCCCGTGGGGGCAGACGCTGCAGCCATGGCCGCAGGCCAGGGTAGCGACGCGGAAGCGCGCGCAGCCCCGGTCCGTGTAGGGTTAGATTATGCAGCCATGGCCGCGGAGCAGGTTAGCGATGCGGACGTGCGCGCGCTCCAGTCTGGACCAACAGGGTTAAGGCTGGACAGGGTGCTGCAAGATGGTATGCCCCCCCTAATCTGCGATATCTCCACTGGACGGCCGCGTCCAGTGGTACCAGCTGCGTGGCGAAGCCGCGTTTTTGACTCGATCCATTCTCTGACGCACCTGGGGGTGCACGCATCGGTCAAAATGGTAGGAGAGAAATTTGTATGGCCGGGGTTGTGCAAACAGGTCAAGGAATGGTCGACAGCCTGCGTAGCTTGTCAGCGAGCCAAAATACACAAACATACTAGAGCTCCTTTGGAGCCTTTTCACATCCCAGCTAAGCGCTTTGATCATGTGCATGTCGACCTGGTAGGCCCCCTTCCGTTGTCACAGGGGTGCACACACCTTTTGACAATGGTGGACCGCACCACGCGTTGGCCGAAAGTGGTCCCACTGGCATCAACCACAGCCGAGGAGGTGACACGCGCATTTTTAACAGCGTGGGTAGCGCGTTTTGGAGTTCCGTCGGATATAACGTCCGACAGAGGTCCTCAATTTGTGTCCGAGCTCTGGTCAGCAATGGCCCGCAGCCTGGGGGTAACGAACTACCGTGTACAACCCCCAGGCTAATGGTTTATGCAAACGTTTCCATAGGTCATTGAAAGCAGCCCTCAGAGCGTCGCTTACGGATACAAATTGGGTAGACAGGCTACCATGGGTTTTATTGGGGTTGCGTTCTGCACCTAAGGAGGATTTGCAAGCCTCCCCAGCTGAGTTAGTTTTTGCACAGCCTCTCCGGCTGCCCGGGGAATTTCTCCCAGATAATCATGCGCCAAATTGCGCCCCCGCTCAGCGGTTGCAGAGCGACACGGGATCAAACATGCTTCCTGGCCCGGTTCATCACAGCTTCCCACGCGTTTTTGTGCCGAAAGCTTTAAAAAATGCGGAGTTTGTTATTGTCAGACATGATGCCCATCGCCCAAACTTGCGCCCGCCTTACGACGGACCGTTCAGGGTGCTGGAAACAGGAGAGAAGCATTTTTTGCTAGATTTGGGAGACAGAAAGGAGGTAATTGGTATAAACAGACTCAAACCCGCTTTTGTTTTGGCGGATGAAGCTGTGCAGATGGCGAGGGTCCCCCATCGCGGCAGACCTCCTAGAAGGCATTCTCCAGAACACCCACAGAGATTGACTAACAGTTCTAATCCACAGGCAACAGTCCCACAGCAGGAGGACACTGCAGAGGCAATAAAGCCGGCTTACAGCAAATACGGCAGAAGACTTAGGCCTAGGCAACGGGTAGATTGATATGTAGTAATGTTATTATGTCATGCATCTCTAGTTATGATTGTTCCATCTTAGACGTTTGGGGGGGGTCATGTGGGCACATATGTTGGTTGCATATGCTCCACAAATATATTGCTGTGTGTTTATTGTGTGCTGCACGTCTCAGGGAACAAGCCTCTGAGAGGTAACAGGAGAGTGTGAAGTTTGGCCTTTGTTTCAAGGAGATGACCTGAAGAGATTTCCGGACCACCGGAGACTGAGGGACGATGGTGTGAAGATCAGAGGGGTTACATTGTGACTAGGATTAAGTACCATGTGACTGTATGTTTGATGAAACACCATGTGACTGTAGTTTTGATGTCCGGGGTATAAAAGACAGATGTGAGATGATTCATCCTCTTTTTCTGCTTTGAAATTGTTGGAGTATGTGATTCTGAATAAAGCTGAACCTGAGGAATAAACTCAGTCTCATCATTCCGCACATTCTCCACACAAGGTTATATCCAGATTAATTTGGAATGGCAAAGCTCCTAGAGTGAGGTATAAAACCTTACAACTACCAAAACAAAAAGGGGGGATGGGTTTACCAAGCCTCAAAAAGATTATTACTTAGCATCACAGATAAAACCACTGATACTCTGGTGCAATCAGAAATATGTGGCAAAATGGAAACCATGGAGTTGTCTTCACCAGACAGACCTCTACAGAGCCTATTGGGAAGCCCTTGGGTAGCTAAACAATGTAAAATTCAGAGCCAATGGGTTAGGTTTTCCATAGATGTATGATCTAGCCTGGTGAAACAACTCAATCTTCAAAAAGAAATATGTATTTTAAATTGGCCAATCCATGATCCAAATTTTAAGCCGGCTGAAAGTGATAAAAGGTTCATACAATGAGGGAGACAAGGAGTTACTGCTATGTGCCTGCTGGTTGATAACTATCAGCTAATGGACTTTAAAACTATGTCAGAAAAATATGGCCTTACCCACCAAGATTTTTACAGGTATCTCCAACTAAGACATTATTTTGACAATATTGTGAAAGGATTAATAACAGATATATCAAATATCACACAAATGTTCATCCGAGCATATACTGTAACTCAAAAATGTATAGTAAAATAACTGGAGTTATACAGGCACATAATTGAAATCAGAGGCCATACAACAAATTATGTAAAGGTAAAATGGGACAAAGAATTGGGAATTGTAATTACCCCAGAGGATTGAGAAAATATAATTCATATACAAACCACAACTACAGCTTCAAATATATGGAGAGATTATTCATGGAAAAATTGTATCAGATTCTTTATAACTCCAAAACAAAAATCTAAACAGACTGGCACACAGCCTAGGTGTTGGAGAGGGTGTGACCACGGTGTGGCAGACCACTCACACATATTCTGGAGTTGCCCTATTCTTAAACCCTTCTGAGAGGGAATACACAGCATCGTTAGGGAGGTTCTTGGTTTTAACATTGAATTTACATGTTTATCCTTTTATCTGGGGAAGATAGATGCAAACTTTTCAAAAGTGATAGTTCTCTCTTAAAAATATTCATGGTAGCAAGCAAAAAGGCCATAACAAGGAGATGGCTTTGTAAGGAACCCCCCTCTATTGAGCAATGGCTAGCCACAATTAAAGACATCCAGTGTATGGAGCAATTGACCTTCAGGCTGAGACTGAGAAAAGAAAAATGTGAGACACTCTGGGAAAAATGGAATATATACTCAATGTTAAGGGGATGACCTGACCATTAGGGTATCATTGTTTCCTCCCTTTTGTACTTCCTTACCCCTCTACGCACATGTTACTTTAAACTTGACAAGTTGTGTCCCCGTTGTTATTGTTCTTGCTGCCCCTGTATGTAACACAGATCTGTACACAACCTTGTCATCCTGATTTGCAGCAATGTTATGTTGTATTTACTGAAAAACATGGAAAAATAAAGTAAAAAAAAAAAACTGAGTAGGCTGAGGGAGGAAGATAAACTATGGCAAGGAAAACTGGGTTTAACCTAAGATTGCTAACATGCCCAATACTGAGGACCAGGCCCTCAAAGGAATTAAAACATGTTTTTTGCTTTACATTAACTAGTAATTTAGAATGGTAAATTGTCGCTACTCCTCCTCCACGACCAGAACTTCTGTGATTTTGATAGTTTATATAACCAGAGGGAGTTGATTCATTTAAACCAACATAATCCTCTTGCCCTATCCAAGTCTCTGTAAGGCAGGGGTCACCAACGCGGTGCCCGCGGGCACCATGTCGCCCGCAAGGACCACATGAGTCGCCCGCAGGCCTGTTCTAAAAATAGCACAACTCGCAAGTGAGCTGCGTCTAAGATGTAATTTTTTCTGCCGCTATTTTTTAAAATCACACTTGCATTTATATAGATTTTAAAATGACAATGTCTTAAAAATAAAAAAATGAAAATATGTTTATTATACGTAAAGTTAAGGTGAACTCTGACCTAGTTCAAAGGTCAGTATTGTGCGCATGACAAAACCTTTGCGCTTGTGGAGAGTAAGCTAGCGGCCAGTGGAGATGGTGAGCGCAGTGCAGTTTCCTAGCCCCAAAACATGGCAAAAAAAAAAAAAGACAGAAAATTTATCATTTTCAAAGTGAGCGGGAGGAAGAGTTCTTTTTTCCCACCGTGAAAGGAAGCTGCATGTGTTTCATTTGCGGGGCGACGGCGAAGCGGGACTATGTGGACCTTGTTCTCAATAAAGTTTTGGAAAAAAAAAACTTCAATACGCGTCATGAAACTGCTGCCCACTCTTTTTTTTTTTTTTTTTTTTTGTACCCGTAGATAGATTTGTTCTGCAGTCCGGTCACAAGCCTTAACTCCCTAACCTGCATGTCTTTGGCATGCGGGAGGAAACCCACGCAAACACGGGGAGGACATGCAAACTCCACACAGATCACTGTTGGCCGGGGGCAGGGATCAAACCCACGATCCCCGCGATCCCGCGGCCGAGGGTAAACTGCTGCCGCGGTGCTGGTTATTACTCCAGCATGATTCTTGGCAAGAACTGTATGGATATAATTCCAGTGAAGAAGAACACACAAAAGTGTGTTTATTAAATGTAACAGATTTTGAGCAGAATTGCAGCAGATTTGTTCAGTTAAAAATGTGATAAGATTTATTTAATATGAAAGTTGATTTTTCTTAAATGTTGCATAACTTTTTCAAACATGGTTCAACATAGTTCATGAATTAAAAGGGTTTAGTTTTTTATGGTTAAAAGGGACTGGCGAAAACTGGACATTTTTTTAATGAAATGTAGAAGTGATCATCTGAACAATTGCTGAGATTAATAAAAATAAAGTGTTGAATATTGATCTTGTCTGTTACCCACTCTAAGTTATTGATAATTATTTATTTATGTATATATATACACTACTGTTCAAAAGTTTGGGGTCACCCAGACAATTATTTTGTGTTTTCCATGAAAAGTCACACTTATTTACCACCATGAGTTGTAAAATGAATAGAAAATATAGTCAAGACATTGACAAGGTTAGAAATAATGATTTGTATTTGAAATAATAATTTTTTCCTTCAAACTTTGCTTTCGTCAAAGAATCCTCCATTTGCAGCAATTACAGCATTGCAGACCTAACATGATTGCACAAGGGTTTTCTAATCATCCATTAGCCTTCTGACGCAATGAGCAAACACATTGTACCATTAGAACACTGGAGTGATAGTTGCTGGAAATGGGCCTCTATACACCTATGTAGATATTGCACCAAAAACCAGACATTTGCAGCTAGAATAGTCATTTACCACATTAGCAATGTATAGAGTGTATTTCTGATTAGTTTAAAGTTACCTTCATTGAATAAAAGTGCTTTTCTTTCAAAAATAAGGAAATTTCTAAGTGACTCCAAACTTTTGAACGGTAGTGTGTGTGTGTATATATATATATATATATATATATATATATATATATATACAATTTGTTATTTTAGAGGAGTGTGTCAAGTTGGTGCCCTTCACATGACTCGATACCCATGGAGTAGCTCTTGGTTTCAAAAAGGTTGGTGACCCCTGCTGTAAGGGATATTAAATCAATCTGATGATCAATTAACAGATCATGGACTAGCAGAGACTTGGGAGTTAGAGACCTAATATTTAACAAACCACATTTAATTTTTAAATTATGAGGAGGAACAGAGGACAAATTATTAAATTTAGAGACTTGATGTTTAATTTTAGTTTTACCAACATTCTGGGGTGCTTAAACATTATATTTTTATTAACTTTGGAGGGAGCAGATAATGATTCTCTGATGGGGAAGACAGGGGCTAAGTTGAGGGGTGGCGGACGAGGAGGAGCTGCAGAAAGGCATGCATTTATCATGTTATGTTGTATTTGTCTTGGGTTATAATGTTTTGGGTAACGGGAGATAGACACAATCTCTATGGGGTTATGAATTGAAGACTGATCTAAACAGTGAGAATTATTTGGATTTATAGGATTAATATGAGAAGTGGAAGCAAAAAAGGGCTGGTTAGGAGACCCTGGTACTTCGGGGAGAGTTAACATACCAGCTTTCAGTCACTGTACTAAAAAATGCTGAATGGAATAAAACAGATTGTCTCTTAGAACACGTGCACCGAGTCTATTTGGATGGATGCCATCTGGCTTCATAAATGATGGGCGGATCCAAAACAGGTTGAAATTGTCTATAAAACCAATGTTAAAAGTAGGACATGTTGAACACAACCAGGTATTAAGGCTGAGAGTTCTGCTAAAATAATTGCAACCTCTTCTAAGAGGTGCAAGTGGCCCCAAAATAAACACACGTCTGCCACAGTTCATAAGAGTGGACAGAAGGTTCCTGAAGTCACTCTTTAAGATCTCCGACGTTTCATCTGGGATGTTGTTGCATTCAACGTGCACAATAACAGTTTTAGCGAGGGGGTGTTCATTTAATAGATCAGGGGTAAGAGCCTCAATGTCTGACACTTTAGCCCCAGGAAAAAAAATTGTAACACAGTACCTGCTTCTGACGTTCCTCATTATTGAATCACCAATTACCAGCATCGTCTGCGTCATCTGGGGGGGCTTTGTTGGTGGCTTCTGAAATGGTGGATAATTTTGCTGTAGTTGCTGCTGTGGCGGCGGGGTGCGGATGTGGGGGTAATGCGGGGGGGATGCACTCTCTTCTTTTTGGAGCTGGTGTATAGTTTGGCACACCTAAGGTAGTTTTGATCCGGGGTTTGCGGTTTTGGGCCGCTGCTGGAGGAATAGGGGCGGCCATGGGAGGATGATCGACGTCCAGGTGGGGGAAATCTTCCAGGGAAAGGATGTCAAATCTGTTTTCCAGCAAAAGGGGAAGGGAGGAGGCGCGGCCATGTCTGGTCAATCCCCGATGTTTGCTATTTGGCTCAACCAAGGTCCAGGGCATGCATTGAGGCTGTGACGAACCACCCAGGGCTTTGAGTTTAGCTCTGAGCTGAAGCCAGTGTTTGATGCTGGAGTCCTGGACAGCTGAGGTGACCGGAGCAGGGGTGGAAGTGGATGGCGATGTGCTAATTTCACCCAGGTAAGTAGCAGTCTCTGCTAGCTGCGAGTGCGTCGCTGGGGCTGATGCCCATCCAAAAATAATAGTGTCAAGGTGGTTTTCAGCCTCCCGAATCTTTTAAAGGTTAGAGAGTCTCAATTCCAACTCAGAAACCTTCTTAGAGAGGGAGATACAGCTGACACAAGTAGGAGATGGAGCCATGGCTTTCCATGCCAGAAGTGGCTAGCTAGCTAGCTAAAACAGATTAGCCTAACCTGGTGAAACAGCCCTGCCTGGGATCTGATTCACCTGTGTGCCTGATCGGGCTTTTGTATTTACTAAGCTAACACTAAGTAAAAAGATAATATCAGTTAAAGAGATAAAGAGATAAAAATTTTAAGTGCTGATGACACGTTTTTGACATTTTTTAGCATGTTGTGTAAACCCAAAAGTCATTGTCTATGATCAATATAATATTTGCAACAGCGCCTGCATAAACTAGTTACCATCAAAAACCATAGCCGCTGACTGGACTGTGGTGCCGCCCACCGAATTAAGGGAGGCACCCCAATGATGTAATCGACAGGACGGACTCCGGTGTTGTTAACTGGAATAACAGCAGCTTTGTAGCTCAGTTTCTCTGGTTTCTTGTTTTAATTTTACGGCTATGCCTTCATGTTGTGTTGCAGGCTTAGATAAACAGCAAGACCACATCACACGCTTCAGCTCCAACTTTCATAAGCCTCCTCAGTTTGCTTCCCCTGTGCCTTTAGGCAGGAGGAGCGCACGGAGGAGGGGAAGGATTAATGGATTTACACACAGCTTTGACCTACTTTCTGTGATGGCATGCTTACATCTCACCAGTCCGGGCACGTCCCCTCTCTCATTATCAACAGCTGATTCAAACTCCCGCTGATCATGTTTCCCGATCTTCGCCCAGGTACTTCTCATCATAAAATCACCAGCAGTGTGTGTACATTTTGGCGGCCGTTTGCCATTAACACACTGCTGGTCAATAGTATTGTCATATGTGATGTTAGTCTGCCAATATTTTCAGCACTCTCACGACGTGTTAGTCACTCCATGTTTGCCGTGGTTCTCATGCGTCCTTGAAGCAATGTTGGCTCTGGTGTGCACCTGTGGTTAATATGTTTCCTCTCCATGTTCGCTGGGCGATGTCGGCCCCAAACACCTACTGTTTGTGTTTTTGTATATTTTTTGTAAGTCGTCACCTTTTTGGGAATTGTCTGTCGTTCTATATTAAATGTGCTGTGGTGAAACCTGTACGCAAATCCTCTTTATTTCATGCATTTAATTCATGCATTGAATATTTCATTTTCATTACGCGTAAATAACGAGGATTTACACGAGAATTTAAGCGCAGGATTCACCACAGCACATTTAATGACAGACAATTCCCAAAAAGGTGAAGAATTACAAAAAATACACAGAAACACAAACAGTAGGCGTTCGGGGCCAACATCGCCAGCGAACATGGAGAGGAGACGTGTTAGCCACGGTTGTGCACCAGAGCCGACATCGCTACAAGGGGCGCAACAGAACCACGGCTGTGTGGAGTGGCTAACACATTGTGATAGTGTTGGCAATATTGGCTGGCTGACAATACAGCAGATGATGCACACAAAACATGAACAGCTGACTGTCACTGAGTCTAACTCGCTAGGTACAATGCCCGCTTGGCACGGCTCAAACCTATACGGTCTGATGCCCCCAGATTCTTCATTGTCATCCCATTCTTCAGAACTAAAATCGTCTGAAGATTGGACAACACAAACCAATTCCAGACTACATGTGCTGGAACCATGGTCGATGTTTTCAACTGCTTCCATCCTGTGTGTACAAAGGGCAGTCAAGCGCTGTGTTCCGTCAATGACGTTACGACATGACCGGGGGTTTTTCGAACCACTGACGCAATGGGTGACGTGCTCATGAAAACGTTGGATGTTCGCTTGAAAAAAAGCCTGTTTGACTTAGAACTGCACAGGCCAACCTATTTGGTAATATTGTATTTTGTGTTGAAAAATTAGAGGAAGTCAAGAACGTGTCATCAGCACTTTAAAACGGAGCTAGTACAACAACGCAGCTAGTATTATGAAAACATGCATTAAAAATGTGAAATTCAGAAAAACATGAGGCAATTGGTACTGTTGCAAACAAAAAACAGTCAAACAGCCTCATAAAACATACATGGCCCTGTGTGAAAAAGTGATTGCCCCCTAAACCTAATAGCTGGTTGGGCCACCCTTACCAGCAACAGCTGCAATCATGCGTTTGCGATAACTCTCAGTGAGCCTTTTACAACGCTGTGAAGGAATTTTGGACCGCTCATCTTTTCCAGAATTGTTGTAATTCAGCCACATTGGAGGGTTTTTGAGCATGAACTTCCTTTTTAAGGTCACGCCACAGCATCTCAATCGGATTCAGGTCAGGATTTTGACTAGGCCACTCCAAAGTCTTCATTTTGTTTTTCTTAAGCCATTCAGAGTTGGACTTGCTGGTGTGCTTTGGATCATTGTCCTGCTGCAGAACCCAAGTGCGCATCAGCTTGAGGTCACGAACACATGGCCGGACATTCTCCTTCGGGATTTTTTGGTAGACAGCAGAATTCATGGTTCCATTTACTACAGCAAGTCTTCCACATCCTGAAGCAGCAAAACAGCCCCAGACCATCACACTACCACCACCGTATTTTACTGTTGGTATGATGTACAGTACCTTTTCTGAAATGCTGTGTTTTACGCTGGATGTAATGGAACACTGACCTTAACTGAGGCAAGTGAGGACTGCAGTTCTTTGGGTGTTGTTGTGGGGTCTTTTGTGTCCTCTTGGATGAGTCGTCGCTGCGCTTGGGGTAATTTTGGTCTGTCGGCCACTCCTGAGAAGGTTCACCATTTGTGGATAATGGCTCTCACTGTAGTTCTCTGTGGTGTGAAAAACACTTTTTCACACCACTTTAAATTATGTTCAAATTTGCAAGTGTACTGTAACTAAATTACAATTTAATTATACAGAATAAAAAATTAACCAGTATCCATATACGGACTGCAAATTTTTGAAGAAAAAATTACAAATTTAGAAGAAAAAAGTTGCAAATCTAAAAGAAAAACGTTGAAAATTTATGTGAATAAAGGTGAAAATTTACAGGAAACATTGCAAATTTACAAGAAAAAATGCAAGTTTTTGAGAAAAAAGTTGCAAATCTGAGAAAAAGTTGAACATTTATAAAAAAAAAAATTGTTGCATTTCTGCCAAGGTTTGGCCCTGGCGGGTCAGGAAGGTAGCACCTAAATGCTGGACTTGAGTTTGAAGTTTTTATTTTTAGCTGGTCACCCTGACACAGCTCAAGGGCTTAAAGTGACAAAAGAAAGGCATGGGATACAAAGGCAAAAACAGGCAAGACAGGATTCACGGCAAGACTAGACTAGAAGCGTGTAGTTACGCCAACATGACTAAGTGACCCTGTACAGGACAAAGACAGACACTGACATAAATAGACCACAGGTGATCAATGAAACACAAAACAGGTGGAGACACTAATCACGGCTGACAACTGACACATGAGGAAAACAGAGTCAACGGGTATGGGAGACAGGAAAGGCTGGGATGAACAGACAGACAAGGACAGAGGATACACGTGGAACATGAACAAACGATCAGGGGAGATGTAAACATGACAACAACCACAAATATACAACAAGCGACAAGGCAAGGACAGTGCAACAGAAACCACAAAATGCTAATGATAATAGTCAATTGAGAACAGGGCAGAGACAAAATACTACGGAACATAAGTAGAGACATGATTACCATAATAAACATAATGATCAAACAACACTTAAAGCTAAGGCAGGACTAAATATAAACAAGAACATAACACTGATAATATTAATGACCAAACTAGGACTAAGGCAACGATAAAAATAAAACAAGACAGAGCAGGGACAGAGCCATGACACGAGTGAAAGCAAAACACAGAAAACCATATAATAAAGAGCTCAGGGAGAGGACGTGGGCTGAGCCCATGTCCCGGTGACAAGAGATATAAACTAGGAAATAAGGACATGGGCCCAACCCACGGCCTGACAATTTCTGCATAGAAGTGGTCATTCAAAGTCATATTCAGTTATGTAATATGATATAGAAAGGTTTGTGGTGATATTGGGGGGGGGGGGGGGGGTTTCTCTCTTTTTTTCCAGACTGAGACGGGCAATTACACCCATGAATGGGGATGGCAGGTTAACAAGGGGGATGCTTTTGGGTCATTTTGCTGTCAAGGGGGATAGAAATCCCCCCTCATTCCCCCTCAAATCACCTACTGAGTAGACAAATCAAGTAGTACTAACAGCTTTACTTGCAAATAATCAGATATTTGTGTTTGTGTGAACCTACATATCTGTTGTTGGTGAGATTTAATATTTTGCTGTCAAAAATCGAAGTTTTCTTGTGTCAGTCTGTTGATCCATCTGTATTCTCCCTCTAGGGCTCGGTGTTGGAGACCTCCTCATCGCTAGTCAACAACAGTGCTATTTAAAGATTGTCTCCACTGAGATTTGCGTAGATGTTTTCTGACAAACTCCTGACCAACTACTTCAAGGAGACATACTAGTCAGACTTCCAAGCAACTTTGATATGGAGGAGGAGTGGCTTTACTTTTTCCTTCTCCCAGGTGGCCAAGCTCAGTCCCTCATGCTTAAGACTGAGCCCAGCCAACCTGTGGAGAAAGCTAATTTTGTCTGCAGACTCATTCTTGTGGCTGCCACCCAAAGTTTGATAGGTGAGAGTGAACCATAGATTGGTCAGTAAATCAACTGCTTCACTTTCAAGCTCATGTCTCCCTTTACCACAGCGGAGTGATATGGAGCCTGCATCACTGCAGATACTTTGGGTATTTGTCTGTCAGTATTCCGCTCCTCTCTGCCCTCGCTGTGACTGATTTGTCAGGTTATACAAAATGACATATTTTTGTTGTCCATGGTAATTAAATGATAAGAAGCAAGAACTATCTTTGAGTTTAATTGTGATCAGAATGTATTGTGAACAGAGTCATACAGTCACAAAACAGCATTGGGTAAGAGTAAAAAAAAAAAATCTCAGCAAAAATTGAGCCAGATAACAGATGGTTAATTCCCTGCACATTCCACAATTTTTTCCACACACTTAAGCCCTGCTTTTACTACAGGAACCAGGAACCAAGTTTACAGAAAGGGGAAGTTTCTCAGTAACTCGTAGCGGGCAAAATCAGGGCCTTATAAGGGATAGGTACTTCAGAGCGGCCCTGAAAACTGCTGGGTGACTTTGACGCTGATTGGATAGAACTTGGCATCATGGCATAAACTAAGCCGGAGGAAATGGGAAGTGTTAAATTTGACTAGAAAAAGCTGATTGTGAAGGTCTAATTCTTAAAAAATTACAGTATAATATAATGCTGCTGTGATTGTGGAGGGTCAGAATGATTATTTGGCATATATGGCCATGCAGTGTGAGCTTCGGGAGGACAGGAGCATTACAGTGGAGCAGCACGGCACATAAAACCGTCTGCTTTTGCTGGGACGTGAACCCACACAGCCGGCCAACAGGTTGCACTTTTTCCCTGTGCGCTTGCACAGTAATGCCTTCTAATTGACCCACATTTATTGAACAACAGTGGTAGGAAGTTGATCCCATGCACTCCGCTCTACATTCATTTCATGCACTTTTCGATATGACTTCAACATGTTTTAAATGTACTTTGCCGTGTTGCAAACTGTCAGAAGATTATTTCACAAACAAATCTTCTGGAGACTGATGGATCCTATCTCCATAATGGAGACATGACGGGGGAGAGGGCCAGACACAACTTAACAAGTTCCCTGCCCCTAAATTTGGTTCCTGGTTCCTGTAGTAGAAATGGGGCTTTAGAAACATGAACAGGCAAGAAACTAAACATAGTGGCTGTGACCTCCACCATCCACCAACTGAACCTTAGTTCTGCAGTGATTTGGACAACAGGTCTATTGAACCAGAGTGGTGGCCTAGTGGTACAGGATCCGCCCCACAGCCAGAAGGTCATGAGTTCACGGCTGCGTCATACCAAACACCATATAATAATGGCACTTCCCGCCTTCTAACTTGGTGCTCAGTATAGTAAAAAATGGGGGTTACCTAGCCATCGGGGGAAGCACAAGCCATTGCACCCCCTGTGCCAATCCCAAGCCCAGATAAACAGGGAGGGTTTGGAAGGACAACTGATGTAAAATCCAAATCAAAAAATGCATCTCATCGTAATATCGGATGATGATCCACTGAGCAGCCAAAAGAAAAAGATGGACAATAGGTCTATTCATGAGAGCCTCACAACACATCCCAAGATACCATAAAACACATTAAGATGAGCATATGAGAGTCAGCATGTTGTGCCCTTTCAATTAGAAAGCCATTAAATTGTGATATACAGTACAGCATCTACAGTACTGCAGTACACTTTGCAAAGTGGGGGAATGGTCAAAATATAAAACAAGTCATTAATATGGAAATCATTATTCCTAATAAAATAAGGAAGCAACAAAAAAATCAAATGCAGCATGGACTGCAATTCTCCAGGCTGAGATAAAATGTTGTTAAATGGCGTCTTTGAATCTTACATAACACAATATTTTATTTACTTTATAACTGTGCTAAGCAGTACAGTATGTCTCCCTCTTTGCTTTCTTTTATATCATCATTTGCTTACCAAAGGTGCAGACTGGGTACCTGGAAATGCAAATATGTTGAGATGTTAAAGATTAATCAGCAGAAGGGAAGCCTGTACAGTATTAGTCATGCGGTCTTTATAACCTGCTCACCATGTAAGTGTTGCAAAATACAATACAGTATGTCTACGGTGTGACAACAGTGGCAGCACAGGGAGATGGAAGCCACTGCCTGCCTCAGGTCATATATTGGCGCCCACAGCTGGTTTTTAGGAAATCTCCTTTCTTTCCTTCCTTCTTGCTTTTTCCTGGCTCACTCCTTCCACCCTTCATTTCCCCTAGCTCCTTCCTTCCTTGCTTCCTCCGCTTTCTTTCCCAGCTCATTTTATCTACTTTCTTCACACCAGCTCTTCTTACGTCCTCCATTTCCTCGACTCACATTTCCTCTGTGTACTCAGCTTTGTCAAGCATAAAACTCCACCGAGGGAGCGTTACAACTTCAAGCAACAAAACTTTCCATAACAGTCTGACTACATGTATCCTAAAGAGCCTGCTGAGTTTTAATTAGGCAGAGATTCACAAACATATGGAGGCTCAGAGCAATTTACACCACACAGACAGCCTGCTCAGGAGACCGCGTGGTGCACTGCCACGCAGTACCGGCTGTTTAAAATGAGGACTCACGACTAGGATAGTGTGAAGGGTTTGTGAAGGCAAGGGTGATTTAGAATTGGTTAAATGAAGAATGAATGAATGAACACATAAATGAAGCGTGTCAACAGTGCAGAGAGAAAGGGTGTCTACGCTCAGAGTCACAGTTGTACAGTTAGTCAACCTGACGAAAACCTGATGTTGCAGGTGTCTGTAGCTCAATCACACAGCAGTGTATTAGGGAGGAGCAAATGAGTAATTAAGGACAGGTTCACATTAACGCTATGAAGTGACTCAGAATTGCTTTTTTTGCCCTAATGTGACACAGATCGCATTTGTTGGGCTGAGTCCAATGTAAAATCAGATCTTTGCAGTTTACAGTTGACAGATGTAGATTTGTAGCCTAATCTCTCACATTGCACTTATTTTCATAGTTTCATTAGGGTTTGTACAGCATGTACATACAAGAGGCCCCTGGTCTACACAATCACCAGCCTCTCTCTTAACATGGATGGAGATCATTGAGAGATCACTGAGTAGGGATGGGATGTAATTCTGTCTTCTTTTTCAATTATTAGTTTTTTGTTTTTATTTCAGACAGGGATAAGAAGGAGATGTTTTTACCTTTACATGTTTCGACTGGCGTCTGGAATTTCCTGCAGACGAAATTAAAAACAAAAAAAATAATATGTAGTACATGTGCTCATATTTAGGCTATGGATCAGCAGAAGCCAGGTTTACCTTTTATTATGTTGTTTATTATATTTATTACCTTCGCCAAGGAAGTAATGTGATTGGGGTGGTTTGTCTCTCTGTCTGTCTGCTAGCAGGATTATGCACAAACTACTGCACGGATTTTGATGAAATTTTCACTAGAGGTAGCCCTTGGACCAAGGATGAACCCATTAAATTTTGGTGATGATCTGAGAGTGCATACCTCCACCAAGGACCTTGCTTGTATTTGTGCAACAGGATTACACAAAAGCTATTGGATGGATCTGGATGAAATTTTCACCAGAGGTGGTTCTTGGGCTAGAGAGGAACCCATTATGTTTTGGTGATGATCCGAGAATGCATACCTCCACCAAGGCTTTTATTTTCTCACAGTGTATTAGCAAGAGTCCTCCAAAACTACTGGATAGACTTTAATGCAGTTTTCACCAGAACTGGCTCCTGGCCTACACACGAACCCATTATATTATGGAGGTGATCCATGAGGGACAGAAGGAGCCCTGGCGAAGGTATGCGCTTGCTGAGAGGTTTTCTATTTTGATAATTGGATTATGTTGACCCCCCTTTTGTTCCTGATTTTGTTGTTTAGTCCTCATAGATGGGAAAGAGAGGTGATAAATGGAGATGAAGAGTTGAGGAGAGTTAGTTTGGGGCAGCTTGCTGTGTGGCTGTATTTTGTTTGCCATTTAGTTTCAGTTTTACTCTGTAGGGTGTTTTTTTTTGTTGTTGTTGTTCTTTTTGCTTGTTTTTTTGACAATAAAGGTCACCTTTTGTGCATATACTCCTGTCTTAAGAGGTGATTTTTTTTAACATCCCATGGAACTGGCCAGTGCAAATTAACATCTTACCTCGCAAGAGGTAGTGGCCATGACATCAACGGACACTCGACAGTCTCTTAAGGAATACACAACAATCTCCCAATGATCTCTCAGCCATCTTTCAGTGAAGTCTGTTGGTCTTTCAAAGTCTATTGGTCTTTCATTGAACGCTCAGCAATCCCTCAAAGATCCTTCAGTGATCTCTCCTGGTCTCTCAGCAATCTCTCCTAGGGCCTCATGTATAAAGTATTTCATACGGAAAAATGCCTCTTCTTCTTTCGACTGCTTCCCTTTAGGGCTGGCCACAGCAGATCATGTGCCTCTATCTCACCCTATCCCTTGTATCTTCCTCTGTAACACCAACCCTCTCCATGTCCTCCTTCACTACATCCATGAATCTTCTCTGCCTTTTCCTCCTGCCTGGCAGCTCCATTTTCAACATCCTTTGTCCAATATATCCACTATCCCTCCTCTGCATATGTCCAAACCATCTCAGCCTTGCCTCTTACTTTGTTTCCAAACCGCTCATCCTGAGCTGTCCCTCTGATATACTCATTTCTAATCTTGTACCTCCTAGTTACTCCCAGTGAAAATCTTAGCATCTTCAACTATGTCACCCACAGCTCCGCCTTCTGTCTTTTTGTTAGCGCCACCGTGTCCAAAGCATACATCATAGCAGGTCTCACTACCGTCTTGTAAATCTTCCCTTTCACTCTAGCTGCTATCCTTCTGTCACAAATCACCCCTGACACTCGTCTCCACTCACTCCACCCTGCCTGCACTCTCTTCTTCACATCTCTTGTGCATTTTCTATTGCTTTGGATGGTTAACCCCAGGTAATTAAATTCATCTACTTTCACTACCTCCACTCCTTCCATCTTCACCGTTACAACTGCCTCCCTCTCATTCACACTTATGTATTCTGTCTTGCTTCTATTGACTGTCATTCCTCTTCTCTCCAGAGCATACCTCCACCTCTCCAGGTTCTCTTCCACCTGCCCGTTACTCTCACTACAGATCACAATGTCATCGGCAAATATCATGGTCCATGGAGACTCCTGCCTGACCTCATCTGTCAGCCTCTCCCTCACCATGGCAAACAAGAAGGGGCTCAGAACTGATCTCTGATGTAATCCTACCCCCATCTTGAATCCATCTGTCACTCCTACAGCACACCTCACCACCGTCTTGCCATCTCATACATGTCCTGCACCACCCTCACATACTTGTCAGCCACTCCTAACTTTCTTATACGGTACCACACTTCCTCTCTTGGCACCCTATCATATGCTTTCTCTAGATCCATAAAGACACAATGCAGCTCCTTCTGACCTTCTCTAAGGAGGTAGATCAGAGAGGGGAAGGACAGTTACAGGAAGAAGATGGAGGGCAAGCAGAAGCAGAGTAACGTCAGTGGTGTCTGGAGAAATCTCAAAATTATCTCTGGGCACTAGGGCTGCAACGACTAGTCAACAAATAGTCAATGGCAAAATTTGTCGACAATTAATTTAGTAACTGATGCATTGTTAGTGATGTCATTGTGTGTATCCACACCTTAGCCACACTAAACAATTTTTTACCATAGCCACTGGAAGTAGCTCGGAGTGAGACATCACACTTTTCCCAGCTCTTTGGTGTGTTGACAGAGCATGTGGGCTAGTGATTGGGAACAGAGCAGGGAAAGCAGCACCATGATGGAGGCTGAAGTGGAGCTTACACGAAACAAACGTTCCAAAGTTTGGGAACATTTTGTACGTGACTCAGCCAACAAAAGTGTTTAATACAAGCTCTGTAAAGTGAGCCTTGCGTACCATGGGGCCACTACAGTGATGCACGAGCATTTCAAGAGGAAACACATTTTGGAAGAGTCAGATGCCCCTTGGTAAGATAATTATCTCCCATGCTAGTAGCCTATTACTGCAGGTGCGTGTGTGGAGGATCATGACAGTTTAAAGAGTAATGTCATTTTGTCTGACAATTTCATTATAAAATCTATGCAGTGTAAAGAAGAGGACAGGGACCATGGATGGCTTTTTGCAGAACAGCAGACATGTATGCCGCAAAAAGCTACTGCTCTCAGAGTCAGTTCTAAACATGAGGATCAAAGACATGAGGCCACTTTCCATGGCTGGCGGGGAGGGATTTCAACAAATGATTCACCAGTTCAACCCTGAATATACGCTGCCATCCAGAACCCATTTCATCCACTTGATGGAGAAGAAATATCACACACACACACACACACACACACACAGCCCAAATGTTAAATGTTATGCACAAAATGCACTTTAAGAAAAATGTTTATTTTATTGCTGATTGCAATTCTTGTTCTTGTTCACCGCTCCATTTTTTAAAAAGGATTTTTTTTAATTTTTCACAGTTAAAAGAAATGAGAGATTGTTTTTTGTGCAGTTCTTAATAACTAGTTGACTAGTCTTTACAATAGCCGGCGACTAGTCAGCTATTGAAATAGTCGTTAGTTGCAGCCCTACTGGACACCAGAATACCTCCTCCTAGGCTGTGGGGGTAGGGAGTGGGTGAATGACCTGAACCTGTTCTTTAACAGGTTTGACGAGCCTCCCTCTTCTCCGCCTGCCCACCAACCACTGCTGCCTCCATCTTCATCTAGTCCCGCTGTCCACTGCCTCCCTCCACCCACCTCCCACATCCCCCAGCTCTCAGTGCATATCCCCTGCTGTTTTTCCCCCCACAGACCCAACACCCCTTCCTCCCAGCACACAGCCCCCCTGCCTCAGTCTGTCCCTCATAGGGCCTCTTTCCACCAAACCGGTTCCAGTGCTTAACTAACTAACTAACCTGCACTTATATAGCGCTTTTCTAGTCACAAAGACCACTCAAAGCGCTTTCACTAATACTAACCCTCTATTCTAAGGGCCTATACGAAACAGATATCTAGGGACAATTTAGAACAGCCAATTAACCTAACATGCATGTTTTTGGCATGTGGGAGGAAACCGGAGAAATCCCGGAGTAAACCCACGCAACACGGGGAGAACATGCAAACTCCACACAGATCACTGTTGGTCGGGGGCTGGGATCGAACCCACGATCCCACGATCCCCACAATCCCCCGGCCAAGGGTAAACTGTGCTGCCGCAGTGCTAACCACTGCGCCACCGTGCAGCCCAAAGAACTGGAGCCATTGCGTCATTAGCACCAGTTCTTTGGGTTTCCACCGACTTAAGCACCAGTCCCAGGCTCCCAAAAGTGGGGCTATCGCGGCCCCAACTCCTAGCTGGGCCAACGGCAGCACCAGTTTACGTTGGTTACGTCCACAGCCATGGGCGTGGTTAACTGACCAGCTTCAAAACATTACTGACCGCCACGTTGCTTTCCAAACAGTGGAGCACGCAATGGATTCCAAAACCAAACAGATTTAGAGCGAAGAGGAGACATATTTCTTGGCTCTATGGACATAAGCAGAAGTACAAGATCAGCTGGAGGGGGCCACTCATCTGAACTGTTTTGGAGGATCGGCCAGCCAGCCGGACCATCGTCACTGCCATGGATTAGTCTGGACAACAAACTGCTTAAAACACGCTGGTAAGTGTATTGTCTTTAAAATGCCAGACGTTAACCAATATATGTATACATATATATCCGCTTGTATTGATATGTAACGGCCAAAGTGCGGATATTTTTTTAGTCACTCTTGTGGCTATAGTATTTTCGGTTAGCTATGCTAACAAGCTAACAGTACTTTTACTACGACCAAACGTTTCTCCTCGCCATAAAGAAATGAACAGGTCGTCTCTGCTGACAGATGTATACCGCTTGTATTAATATGTAACGGCCAAAGTGCGGATTTTTTTTTTTTTTTTTTTTACTCACTCTTGTGGCCATAGTATTTTCGGTTAGCTATGCTAACAAGCTAACTGTTTTTAGCACGAACGTTTCCTCGCCATACAGAAATGCGCATTTGAGAAACTAGAACAGAAATCTTAGCATCTTACAGAATACTTTTTTTATAAAGACATCCAGCGCAAAATACGTTTTTTGTGGTATGAATACTGTGTATGAATGGGTGCCTTGCGTTGTGTTACGGGAGATTTTTCTACCAGACACTAGTAACGTCGTCTTTTTTACTATTTTGGTAATATTTCCATAATCTTAGGCCACAGGTGTCAAACTCATTCCATGGAGGGCCAAGACCCTGCAGGTTTTACCTCCACCCAGTGTCTTCAACAGGTGATTTCTCTGAATTTCTTCCTACTGATTGCTGATCAGTGAAAACACCTGCTGAAGAGACTGGGTGGAAGTAAAACCTGCAGGGTCTTGGCCCTCCATGGAATGAGTTTGACACCCCTGTCTTAGGCCATTTTTAAAAAAAAATTCACTCGTGTTTAATTGTATGTTGTGTAGCCGTATTTTATCTAATCCTTCTCTTACTTTATTGCGCAGTAGCCTGGTGGATCACCTACAGTTTCAATGTACTGTACAACTGTACAATACAATGAAGTTTCATCTATTCCTATTCTTCTATTCCATAATCAGACATGTAAGCTTTGCTAACATTGATATTGAATAAAATTGTCTTCTATGTCTGTACATTTAATGGAAGGCTTAAGTTGTTCACTGCACAAACTAAAACACTTTTTTTATATAGATTTATCACAGCTGGATGATGAGGGAGAACCAGCCAGACCTGTGGTGTCCAGCTCACCTTCACCAGCTCCAAGCTTGTCCTCCTCCTGCTCTTCTAATCAGACCAGATTAGGTCATTTATGTTCAGATCATTTTGATTTTGTGTACTTTATTGATCCCCATAGGGGAAATTGAGGGCATCCACCTGGATGGATCATGACCCAGTCACACAAAGGAGGGAGTGAATTAAACCATTTATACACTTGAATTGAATGTTGTGATGCCACTAACAGTAAATGGATGTTGAATAGACACATTCAATCTTGGATTGACGATTCCTGCATTTTTCAGTGTGTGGTTATTTTATATTGCTTATTTTTGTACTTTAAAACAGGGAAACAGAAGTGTGACACAAACATGGACCTCCTTCTTGATTACGGTCCGATGAGGCAGCAGGAGCAGAGCAGGAGGGAGGAGCAGCTGAATTTCGCTTTGCTGCAAAGCAGACCAACACCCTTGTTGGACTGATTGGACGTGTTGTGTCTGTGCTTGAGGGACTGTAAAAAAAAAAAGTAACTATCACAGCATTGATATTTTTGCCTGTGTGTACATAATATTTCATATGTAGCAGTCTGACGTTTTTGCACATTTTGGGAATAAAAGCTTTCTTTCCTTAAGTGTTTTTCTGCTTCTACATTGTTATCTTCACACCAAACATATTCAGGTTCAGGTTCCTTTATTTGTACCCGTAGGTAGATTTGTTTTGCAGTCAGGTGACATCCATATTTACAAACTACAGTTACATTCAACATGAACACAAACACAAGCACACATGAAGCTGACTATAGACATGATAAAAGTGCTCAAGTCTCCACCAATCAGGACATAAGACAAAGAGATAAGAGAAAAAACATAAGAGAGAAGGGTCATATTAAAAAGTTAGACTTTACATTTCATATGCATGAAATATAAAGTTATTTAGGACAATGCAAATCACTATAACATTGTAGTGGTGGGAAGTGAAAGTACAAGTACTGAATTACTGCACTTAAGTTCATTTTTCCAGGTATTGGACAATATATCAGGTATTCGTGGACTTACTCATATTTTTGACAACTTCTTTCACATTTTTTAAAGAACAAGCAGCAACAAACTTTAAATCTATGTACTTTTTCTGTGGAAAATGTTCCAAGTTGCCAGCTTCAAAAATGATGAGTTTATTTTGTTTTGACAACGTACCACGTGACATTCTGTCAGCTCTGGACAAGATCATTTCTGGGGAAAGAACTTTGAACACTTTACAGTCTGTCTCTTGTTATCCCTACATGAATAAAAACTTGAATCAGTACTTTAACCAGAATAGATGACACAAGTACAGAAGGGTGTACCCTTCACAACTCGGTGCATAGAATGAGGTGCATAGAATATGCATTTATACAGTATCTTCATGTACTGTATATATGCAGTAAATCTATACATTTTTCCATGTAACCTTGTGACTGCATTATTTTAATTGCTTTTAATCCCAGATCAAGTTTGTTTTGGGTTCAAAATGCATCGTAAGTGTTAAATATATCTTGTTATACCTAACTAAGTACTGTTTATCTGTTGAAATATATATATTTACCGGCTAATATAACCCATAACAATATGGCCCCTGGCGATCATTTTTTGGGACAGCTGATCACATTTTGGCATGACAGAACAGGCGACCTCCGTCTCGTAATGCGCCGTAACTCCACCTATTACAGAAATGACATAAATATTATGTTTAAAAGTGTAGTCAATGCTAGCGCTACAGACTTTGTCTAACAACGGCTGATAACTGAAATATTGATGATTACCGGTGTCCTTAAACGTAGCCGCCGTTCTCTGCCATTAAGAATAAAACTGTTTTTGGATGGTAATACAGGTTTGGAATAAAAGCAGCGCTCCCAAAGACAACAAACTCCTACATGTTGACAAGCTAGCGCTGCTACTTCTTCTTCTTCTCTCGGTTACTGGCGGATAGCAAACAAGTGAGAGGTGCATACCGCCACCTTCCGTCTTCTCTGGTGTTCTGCGGGGGTTGGGCGCTTCACACTACGTAATGACGAAGCTGTGACATAATTCCCGACTAGCTCCATATCGGTGGAAAGCCAACTGGTTCTTATGAGCCACTCCAGAATAACTGGTTAAGCACTAGCACCAGCCCCAGAACCAAACTAGCACTGGAACCGGTTTGGTGGAAAGAGGCCCATAAAGACCCAGGTGAGAGCTGAGCTGAGCTGAAGAAGATCAAGGCGAGGAAGGCTGCAGATCCAGACGGCAAAAGCTCAAGGCTTCTCAAGTCCTGTGCAGACCATCTATGCGGGATCGTGGAGCAAATCTTCAATCTGAGCCTGAAGCTGGGGAGGGTACCACAGCTGTGGAAAGCATTCTTTGTGTTACCTGTGCCGGAGATTCTGCAGCCCAAGGACCTGAACAGCTACAGACCAGTAGCTCTCACATCACATCTGATGAAGACCCTGGAGAGGCTGCTCCTCACCCACTTCGACCCCCTGGTGGGACCAACAATGGACCCACTTCAGTTTGCCTACCAGCTTGGCACTGGGGTGGAGGATGCAGTACTCTTTCTCCTCCATCGTTCCCTGTCCCACCTGGAGAAGCCTGGGAGCACTGTGAGGATCATGTTTTTTGATTTCTCCAGTGCTTTCAACACCATCCAACCAGTGATCCTGAGGGACAAGCTGCTGTGTGCAGGGAAGGACCTGCACCTGTCATCGTGGATCTTGGACTACCTCACAGATCGACCACAGTTTGCGAGGACCCAGGACTGTGTGTCTGACACCATCATCTGCAGTACAGGGCTTCCCCAGGGAACAGTTCTGGCTCCCTTCCTTTTCACCCTCTACATTGCTGACTTTTCAGACAATACACCACACTGCCATCTACAGAAGTTCTCTGATGACTCTGCGATCGTCGGCCTCATCTCAGATGTGGATGATGTGGAGTACAGAGGACTTATCCAGGACTTTGTGGACTGGTGGCTGTGGAAGTGCCTCCAGATCAAGCCAAGAAAAATCAAGGAACTTGTGGTGGACTGCTGCAGGCGTGGACAACCCCCCACAACACTAGTAAACATCCAGGGAACAGACAGTGAGATGGTAACATCATACAACTCACTATAGGTGCTTTCGCACTGTAGGAACCTTTTGCAGTTCCTATAACCTTTTAAGGTTTTACTGTGTTCGGACAGCATAGGAACTAGGGACAACGACCTCAGTTCCAGAACCATTTTAGCTCCTGCTCTGAGGCAGGGTCTTTTCTGGTGAACCGGGAACTCATAGGACGTAGGTGTTTGCTGATTGACAGAACTTGTAAGCTATGCCCACTACCACAGACTTCTGCTTCTCACGGTGCCCCAGTGTTCAAAATTAAACTTTACTGTGTTTTTTCCTGTAATCGCTAACTGACATAGAAGTTTTAACATGAACAAAACACTGACAAATGGACCGATGATGACAGAGAAGGACAGAGGAGGATATGTGAGAATTTGAGGGCTCGCAGCAGAGCGTAATAATTTTCGGAAAATAAGCTCGCAGTTAGTGGGGATTTTTCACAATGCGAAGCAGTGAGGAAGAAGATTACAAAACTCAAACATGACTGTAACAAATAAGAACACCAACAATCAGAACCAGGAGAACCAGAAGACCAGGAAAAGTTCCAACACTTTGGATGCAACCTTGCATCGACCTGCCTAAATGGGGCATGAAACCCCGGCAACCCAGCCACAGGATACCGCAGTCTGCAGTCAGCGTCCTCTGAGGAGCTGAAGGTTGGTAAATACAGTGGGGGAAAAAAAAAGTATTTAGTCAGCCACCAATTGTGCAAGTTCTCCCACTTAAAAGATGAGAGAGGTCTCCAATTTTCATCAGCGACAGCGACAGCCCCAAAACATCACTGCTCTAGAGGAGATCTACATGGAGGAATGGGCCAAAATACCATCAACAGTGTGTGAAAACCTTGTGAAGACTTACAGAAAACATTTGACCTCTGTCATTGCTAACAAAGGGTATATAACAAAGTATTGAGATAAACTTTTGTTATTGACCAAATACTTATTTTACCAAGGAATTTACCAATTAATTCATTAAAAATCCTTCAATGTGATTTTCTGGATTTTTTTTTCCTCATTTTGTCTCTCATAGTTGAGGTATACCTATGATGAAAATTGGAGACCTCTCTCATCTTTTAAGTGGGAGAACTTGCACAATTTGTGGCTGACTAAATACTTTTATGCCCCACTGTATTTATTAGAAAAAATGTTTAAAATTGCCCCACTGTATGTGCAAAAAATATGCAATTTATCTGATAAATTTGAGGCTTTTTTCACCCTTTTAACTTCTAATTTGTCTCTCCCAAATACAAAATCAGTTTTCAACTCCTTTTCTAAACACCAGCACTTTTTGCCATGTAAATCTACAATATTTTTCTCTTAAATTCACAGCCTTCTCTTCTTAATTTGTTACTTCTTACTTTATCTTATTTCACAGAAGTTTCCAATGTTTTTCTCTCTAATATGCAGGGTTTTTTTTTCTTGTGAATGTGCATTAAGTTTCTCACATTTGCATCTTTGTCCTCTTTAATCTGCACGTCTTTTTTACTATAAATTTGTCACATTTTTCCACATAAACCTAAGGCATTTTTTTTAATTTAAAACTGTTTTTCATTAATCTGGGGCTTCTTGCAAATGCACAGCTTTTTTACTAATAATTTCACACTTTCTAAAATGTGCAACACATAAATTTGCCTATTTTTCTTTTTAATTTTGGAATGTTTTTCTAATAAATTCACAATTATGGTCTTATAAATAAACAACATTCTTGTAGATTAGACTTATTTTTCTCTCATATTGCAGAGTTTTTCCCTCTTTGATTTGCATCTTTTTCTTGTATATCAGTGAATTTATTCTGTCATACGTTTGACAGTTTTTCTGTCCACTGAATTTGAGCAGAAGAGCCCCAGGTTTCAGTCCTCTGGCCTAGCTGATCTACCTGGCCAGTTTTGTCATCTTCTTTTCTTATAATATGGTTCTGATCCAGAAATGTGTGTTTATTCAGAGACTGCCGTCTGCCTGACATTTCCTGCTGCCAGCACCCTCTGCCACCTTAGACCAGGTAAAGGAAGCATTACTATTGCATTGCCCATACATGTTGTTGAGTCTCAGGACTGCATTAGAATTGTTGTCTGGTAATATTTGTCTCCTGTGTTTTTTTTTCCAGGAAAGAGAAAGTGGAGTGAAACTCTTCTGGCTGCTGTGCACGACATGCTGAAGCGAGAAGAAACCATCCATTCATCCATCTTCTACCGCCTTTCTGGAGATCCGGGTAGCGGAGGCAGCAGCTCAAGCAGAGAAGCCCAGACTTCCCTCTCCCCGGCCACCTGCTCCAGCTCTTCAGAGAGGATACCAAGGCATTCCCAGTCCAGCTGGGAAACGTAGAAACACCAGAATGTAAATTTATGGTGTGTCTGTATGTTTGAAGTTTTTGAAGTATTTTACTGGAAAATAAATAAATGAACATTTGAAGAGTCAGAGTCCGTTTTTGTTGTTAACAGCAGTGATGTTAGGTATGATTGGGTCAGAGCTATGAAATATTAAATCATCTATCTTTGCTCACTGCATCTTAAGCCTTTCTCATCCTCAGGTGTGTTGCTACAGGTTATAAACTTCTTTTTAAAATGCATCAAGTTTATCATGTTTAACAAGGGTCTTGCATTCACATACAGCCATGTGATACAATTTGGACACCCTATTAAATATTCAGTTAATTATTAAATGATCACGTTGATGCCCAATGTATTTTTTGATTTTAGCCATTTTAAGTGGGAATAAAGGTGGGGATGTCCTAATTTATTCCTCACTGTTTCTTTAATGAAATTTTAAAGACTTCTGCTTTGTTTAATTATATAACGAGAATCTCCTAGTATTAACATTAGTATTAAATATCCATACGTCTATGTTTAAAAACACAGGCGTATACAGGGTGACCTGATTTTGTCACATGATGCAGTGGCCACTTCTAAAAGTAAAGCAAACATTTCACCACACTCCTTCCACATTTTAACCCTCACATCCATTATCACCTCATAACATTTTAAACCACAAACTAGAAAAGCACTCGGAGAGCGCAGACCTCCGCCAAGCGCCACAGTTCCCCCATACAGTGTTTGTGTGTACGTTTTCAGATTCCTTGACCATGAAAACATATTACTAGCAATTGGATTCACAATGATAGGATTAGTGGTTCAGTAGTTCAGTAGTAAAAAAGTTCAGTAGTAAAAGCATTACCTCCTTGGCGGAGGTAATAAACTCAAGTGTTACTGTTGTGTCCATCTCCTCCATCTCCAAACTCCCAGGCTGCGGGCGTTGCAATTCATCGCACAACCGCGTACAACCCACAGGCCAATGGGTTATGCGAGCGTTTTCATAGATCACTGAAAGCAGCACTCAGGGCTTCACTGACGGATGCAAATTGGGTAGACAGGTTGCCGTGGGTTTTATTGGGGTTGCGCTCCATGGCAAAAGAGGATTTGGAAGCTTCCCCGGCAGAGAGCTTGTTTTTGCGCAGCTCCTATGGCTGCCCGGGGAATTTCTGCCAAATAATCCCGCGCCGGACAGCTGGCCGTCTCAGCTTTTGCAGCGTAGCACAAACACAGGCACGCTGCCGGGCCCTGCCCACCACAGTTTTACGCGTGCTTTTGTGCCTAAAACTTTGAAGAATGCGGAGTACGTGTTCGTCAGACATGACGACCAGCGCCCTCCATTGCGCCTGCACACATGTTGAAAATGGCCCTATCTCACAATGTTAAAGAATCCTTTAAAAAATTCCTGGATGCAGACGTGATCGGGATCATCCCCAAAATTTAATCAGTTCTTTCTTGTACCATTTCCAACAACGCCTGAAAGTTTCATCGAAATCCGTCCAAAACTTTTTGAGTTATCTTGCTAACCAACAGACAGACAGACAGACAAACGCCGGCAAAAACATAACCTCCTGGCCTGCGGCCTGGCGGAGGTAATAACCCCTTCAGTCACTGATTAATTCTTTACCTTTAAAGTCTACTACTGATGTACTACTGATAGATTTCATGATGCACACAGAGCTGAAAACCAGGAAATTTTTATTTCACACAACATAAAAAATGCTCACAACACTTATTGTGAAAATGTGTGTTGTAATTAGTTTGAAGTCACAAGGTAACACATCCAGGCTGCATGCACTCCATCTCCTACCTGCAGCAGGTGGCTGTGCAGGCAGGTGATAAGTTGTGTCCATTCTCTCCAGTGCAGGCTGCAGGCGGCGACACACGTATGAATGAATGAATGAATGAATCTTTATTTCGGATAGATTAAAAGTACAGATTAAAAGAAACAGAATAATATAACAAAGGGGGAAAGAAAATCCAACAAGGTCAAATTAGACAATAACTCCTCTGATTATACAGTTCAACATAAGTTATCCGAAATGGGTGATGGCTGAAGCCGCAGCTTATACTGCCCACCCATATTCCATCCAAGAATTCAAAAGAAAAACAAAACAAGAGCGATTACAATTCAGAACAAAGCTAAGACAAAATGTGACAAAAAACTAAGCTACAACACAACGCAGACTGGATATGACAATCCTTATGTGATTTTACATGTCATCTTGTATATATGTTTGGAGTATTTCTTCCTTTAGTTTTTGTTTAAATTGTCCAAGTGTTGTACATGATTTTAATTCAGGTCCAAAATCGTTACATAATCTGACTCCTTGCACTGAAACACAGTGTTGCTTGGTGGTAGTTCTCACTGAAGGTTTTTGAAATATACATGTTCCTCTGAAATGATATTGTTTCTCCCTTATTTGGAACAACTTTTGGATATTTGCGGGCAGTGATAGATTCTTCACTTTAAACATTATTACTGCAGTTTTAAAGTCAACCAGATCTTTCAACTTGAGAGCTTTTAATTTAAGAAAAAGTGAGTTTGTTGGTTCCCTGTAAGCAGCTTTGTTTATTATTCTAATAGCTCTCTTCTGAAGCATAAAGACTGGATATATGTTTGTTTTATATGTATTTCCCCATACTTCAGTACAATATGTTATGTATGGGAGTATTAATGAATGATACAAGGTATATAGTGTGGGTTGATTCAGCAAATATTTCACTCTGTGTAGTATTGCAATTGATTTGGATATTTTACCTTTAATATAATTAATATGTGACTTCCAACACAGTTTATTATCAATTATTACTCCAAGAAATTTAGTTTCGGATACCATTTCAATCTCTACACCATTTACACTGAGTTTAGATACTAAGTTGTTGTGATGGTTGTTAAAAACTATAAATTTTGTCTTACTTAAATTGAGCGTTAATTTGTTTGAATCAAACCACAGTTTAAGCTTTCCTAATTCCTTTCCGAGTGTATCCAAAAGTTGTTCCAAATTGCTTCCACTGCATAATAGATTAGTGTCATTGGCAAACAATATTAAATCCATTTTTTCTGAAACTTTACATATATCATTTATATACATATTGAATAACAATGGCCCCAAAACTGAACCCTGTGGGACTCCACAAGTAACCTTCAGTAACTGTGAGTTTTTGTTACCAACACATACATACTGATATCTATTCTTTAAGTAACTACATAACCAGGACAGTGCTACCCCTCTAATACCACAATTTTGTAGTTTCTTTAATAATAAATTATGATCCACTGTATCAAATGCTTTTTTAAGATCCATGAATACCCCAACTGAAAACTCTTTATTTTCAACGGCAGTTGATATTTTTTCTATAAATTCCATTAGAGCAAATGCAGTTGTCCTCTTGTGTCTGAACCCATATTGCTGCTCACACAATAAATTATTCTTCAGTATGAAGTTGTCAATTCTCTCATAGAATATTTTTCAAGTAACTTGGAAAATTGCGGCAATAGTGAAATTGGTCTATAGTTTGAGAATTCCCCTCTGTCACCCGTCTTGTATATCGGAATTACTTTAGCTATTTTCATTGCATTGGGAAATAGACCTGTTTGGAGAGACAGGTTACAGATATACGTCAGTGGTTTCACTGAGCATTCAATAATAGTTTTGACTAAGAGCATGTCAATACCATCACAGTCCGTAGATGTTTCACTTTTAAACGATTTAACAATTTCAATGACCTCTCGCTCGTCTGTGTTCTTTATGAAAATGGAGTCTTTTATAGCAGTGTTTTGTATCACCTGTAGGTGCCATAATGGGTATTTCTCGAGCCAAATTAGGACCAATGTTAACAAAAAAGTTATTAAATTCATCTGCAGGTGAAGCTGCATTCACACTCTGAGTCGTTTTATTATTTTTTGAAAAATCGGTTGGGTAGCTTGTATTTCTGTTTTTATTTCCAAGAATATTGTTAAGTATTGTGTATGTATTTTTAATATTGTCTCTGTTTTTCTCCAGTTCTTTATTGTAATAGTCTCTCTTACTACATCTTATTATATATGTTAACTTATTTTTGTATATTTTATACCGCTGCTCTGCTTCTTTTGTCCTTTTCTTTAGGAAAGCTTTATATAATAAATTTTTCTTTTTACACGCCTTTTGTAATCCTTTGGTTAACCATGGCTTATCGGCAAATTTATGTTTAAGCTTTTTCTTTACTAATGGACAATTTTTTTCATAAAGAGTGGTTACAATGTTTATAAATGTGTCATAGGCTTCATTTACATCTGATACATAGACTTCTGTCCAGTCTTGCTTCAGCAAGTCCTCTTTAAAAGAACTGATTGCATTTTGTGATTTGAATCTGAACAATTTTAAATTTTTTTCTGTATTGGCCCCCGTGTGGCCGTGGATAAGTGCAAAGGTTGGCAAGTGGTCACTTATATCATTTATCAATAATCCACTTTCTATTTTCTTATCAATAATATTAACAAACAGGTTGTCAATAAGTGTAGCAGTGTGAACTGTGATTCTACTGGGATGTGTTATTGTGGGATATAGACTCATGCTGGACATAGAGTTCATTAACTCTGTAATTACATTTTGTTGATATGGATTTAGTAGATCAATATTGAAATCTCCACAAATTACTACCATTTTCTTGCTAGTAATATTATTGTACAGCTCGACTAATTTATCTCTGAATGTCTCAATGCAAGTTCCCGGCGTTCTATATATACAACTTATAATTAGATTTTTTGTTTTATCTTGGTCAATCTCAACAGTAACACATTCCAAAATCCCTAGTAGTGCAAAGGACATTCCATTTACAAGCTTACACCTATACAGGTCATCAATATACAGTGCAACACCACCACCCTTTTTTTGAGATCTGTTAATATGAAACATCTGATATCCCTCTATTGCCATCAGGGGAGCCTGCTCTTCATTAAGCCAAGGTTCAGAGACTGCGATAGCTGTAAATTTTCTGTCTAGCTGTTTTAAATAGTCCTGAATCTGTGGAAAGTTTTTGTTAAGACTTCTGCTGTTGAAGTGTATTATTGATAGTTTACCATCTAGTTGCACTTGACTTTTGAATTGCTTTTCAGTGTAATATTCACAATGGTTATGAATATTATTGAAAAAGTGGTTATCAGGATCAATATCATTCTCCATCTCTTGTAGTTTATGTTCAGCATAATGGCATATTTTCAGAGTTTGAGTTTCCTCACTCTGTGTCAAATGACTTCCTCCAACTGGGGATAATTGATGTCTGCTCAAGCCAGTCATAAGTTTTTTTGTTTGTTTTGTTTAGTTTTTTTTTTTTTTAAGTACATTGACATGGTATGTCAAAAGAACTATTCTTGCCGTGTGTGTGGATATGGATTATCATTGTCTCTTAATTTTCTTAATCAGTGTTCATCTGTATTTATTTAAGTCAGTAACATCCCTGATTATTATACTCTTTGCTTCCTCAGGTGTTCCATTTAGTTTGATCCAAACTCTACAATTTCTTGTCCATGTTGCCTGTATCTTATTTTGTCTTTTCAGCATCCGTGCTTGCCGTGCTATTTCAGCATTAGTTTTTGTTAGGTGTTCATTTAGGTAAACTTCTGTGCCCCGGAGCTTTCTGGCCTGCCTCAGTATGTCATTCTTTACCCTTCTGTTCACAAAGCGCATCACAATTGATTTCTTTGTTTTATTATCCTTTCTGGGTAAAGCATAACAGGCTGAAATTGCATTTGCTTCGACCTTTATATCTCTACTATCAAGGAACTGAAGCACCTGGTTTTCCAGGGAGACTGATTCACTTGTGGGAGCCTCCTCACCTCTCAGTCCTGTTGTAGCATGAGCATATGATTGATATTTGATGTCTAGTCCACTTATGATTAGATCATCCATACGAGAACATTGTTCAAGATCTTTGACGCGTCGCTCCAAGTCCGTAATTTTTTTGTCTTTTTCCTGAATTGTTAATTTTAATTCTCGAACTTCTTCCATTAGGCCTAATATTTTAGCCTGCTTGCTAACCATTTTGGTCACTTCTTCTGACAAGAAGTTCAGAGATTTTTTGATCTCTTCCATTTCCTCCTTCTTTGGTGGCATTTTTACTGACCTGTGGATAGTAAAACAATCTCTGCTGGTGACGCCGGTATCCGATCCGACCGACCTCGAATCCAGCTGGGCCTCAGCTAGCCCCCTCCGCTCCTAGTCCCGCTGCTTACCGCCGCCGTAACCGAGCTCCTGTCCAGCCGGGGTACCGGCAGCTCCTCCACCGAGTCCCGCCACACACCGCTGCTGTAGCCAAGCTCTGATCCTGCTTCTGTCTGGCTGGGGTCCCGGTAGATCCTCCGCTGAGCTCTGCCACCTACCGCCGTCTGCCTCAGTAGTTCCTCCGCTGAGCCCCGCCGCTGTAACTGGGCTCCGACTCAGGCTCTTGTCTGGCTGGGGCCCCGGTGGTCCTCCACTGGTCCCCGTCTCCCACCACCGCTGTACCCGAACTCCGATCCGGCTCCCGTCCAACTGTTGCCTCGGTTAGTTCCTCCGGCGAGCCCCAATCACCGGGGACAGAGTCGCTTCGTGTCGGTGTTAGGTGCTACGACTAGCGTTAGCTTAGCAAACACTTCGGGTAAAGCGTAGCAGCGAACCACAAAAAGAAACGCTAATCAGTTTACTCACAGAGCCCGGTGAAAGGCGAATAAAGGGGTATTTCAACCAAGGTGGAAATTCAGCCCGTGCGTGTGCGTCACAAATGCCGATCGCTGTTGGTTAGTTATTTTAGTGGCAAAATCAGCAACTTTGTGTCAGCACTGAAAAAGTGTGACCATCCCAGCCGCCATAAATTCTTTGTCCACTGTTCAACCTTTTTTCTACCAGTTCAACCTTTTTTCTGCTCTGCTTCGGACTCGGACGGTGAGGAGCCGCAGTGACATCTGAAACGCAAAGAGTATATGTTACAGTACCATCTGAAATATTCAATTATTGTAATCAGCTCAACGACAAGAGTAAAATACCATCAGACATATTTACCCATACGACAAGCATACATTCGCATGTTTAATAAGTTAGACTTTTGTCTTCAGCGCTGCTCTTTCTTCCTCCATGGAACAAATAAGGGCCACCGGTTGTTGGATTCCTCGTCTTGTTTCTGGACTCTCTCTGTGAATTTCTCCAGCCTTGACATTAGACATCTCATTTGGCCGTCCAAAATAATACCGTGATGAAAAACATGATGAACGCTGCAGCCTCCTCACTCTCCATGCTGGCTTCCTTGTTATTAAGTGTGGTGCTTAAGCACATGTCACTCGCAGATCATTGCATCTCACCAGTCCATACCGTGACCCCTCACTGCTTGTGCGAATGCAAAATAAAAAGGTTCCCCCAGGGGAGGGTAGTTCCTAGAACTAAACAGTTCTAGAACTGAGTTCTTGAACTTCTCTGTCCAAAAGCGTCTTATATGCCTTATCCTTTGCCTTTGCCACCTCTCTCTTTGCCATGCACCTAGATTCCAAATACTCCTGTCTACTTTCTTCATCTCCCTGACTATCCCACTTTTTCTTTGCTAACCTCTTCCTGTGGATACTTTCTTATACCTCCTCATTCCACCACCAATTCTCCTTGTCTTCCTTCCTCTTTCCAGTGGATACACCACATACCTTTCAACCCATTTCCCTCAGTACTGTTGCTGTACTTTCCCAGTCATCTGGTAATTCTTCCCTACCACCCAGAGCCTTTATCAACTCCTTCCTGAACTCTTCTTTGGCTAATCTTTGGCTCTGCTTTCACTCTCTTCCTCGTCTTACTTTCCAAAATCATCCTACAGACTACCATTCAATGCTGTCTATCTACAGTCTCCTCTGACACCATGTTGCAGTCTCCTATCTCAGATTTCTACTACTGCGTAAGATGTAGTCCACCTGTGTGCACCTTCCTCCAGTCTTGTGAATCACCCTATGTTCCTCTTTCTTCTTGAAGTATGTGTTCGCCACAGCCATTTCCATCCTTTTAGCAAAATCCACAACCACCTGTCCTTCCACATTTTTCTTCTTAAAACCATACCTACCCAGCACCTCCTCATCACCTCTGTTCCCTTCACCTACATATCCATTAAAGTCTGCTCCAATCACCTGACATCCAGCTTGTGGGGCATATGCGCTGACAACATTCAACATCACACCTTTGACTTCTAGCATCAAACTCATGATTCTGTCTCCCTCTTTACCTCCTGAACACTCTTCACATACTCCTCCTTCAACATTACTCCTATTCCATTTCTCTTCCTATCTACACTATGGTAGAACAGTTTAGATTCACCTCCAATGCTCCTAGCCTTGCTTCCCTTCCATCTGGTTTCTTGAGCACACAGTATAGCTACCTTTCTTCTCTCCATCATATCAGCCAACTCTTTGCCTTTACAAGACATAGTCCCTACATTTAACATCCCTACTCTCACCTCCACACTTCTACCTTTCCTTTTCTCTCTCCTACCACACCTTCCCTTTCTCCCCCTCCTCGATCTTTGACCAACAGTAGCCCAATTTCCACCGGCATCCCGTCAGTTAACAGCACCAGTGGCGGTCATTGTTAACCCGGGCCTCAACCGATCTGATATGAAAGTCTCATTTGTCATGATCCATGTTTGATTTGGCCAAGTTTTTATGTCAGATGCCCTTCCTGTTGCAACCCTTCCCATTTACCCAGGCTTGGGACCGGCACTAGTAGTACACTGACTTCTACACTAACTTGTACACCCACTGTGGCTGGGTTACATACTGAAAGATAGCATACTCCAAAAAATCTGAAAAGCATGTGCACGCAGAAATTTTCAGGTCGATAAAACTGTTTGCACACCAGATTCTCTGTTCCTTTTCTTTGTACGTCCCAATTTACCATGAAAACCATCTTAAAATCAAAAAAATGTTCAGCATATGTGATTGAATTATATAAAATAACTATCGACCCAAAGAGACATTGAAGAGAACCAAAAGACTGTACACTGCAGCTCTTCTGACGAAGGCTGCAGTGTACAGTCGAAACATGTTAAGAAGGTAAAGTCATCTTCTTTCTATTTTATTTTTTGTCTTTTATATGAACAAAAGATAAATAACTCAGGTTGTTGTTTCTACTGTGCGCACAGATTGCTCAAAGAACAAACCTACTGTGCCTGTTTTGCCAATTAAACTCTTTTGTAGCTGATTATAGCCCCAGTGACACAGACTTGTGTATGAGGATACCAAAGAATACGGTGGTGTGAAAAAGTGTTTGCCCCATTCCTGGTGTCTCATTTTTTTGTATGTTTGTCACACTTAAATGTTTCAGATCATCAAACAAATTTAAATGTTAGACAAAGATAACACAAGTAAAAACAAAATGCAATTTTTAAATGAAGGTGTTTATTATTAAGGGTAAAAAAAATACAAACCTACATGGCCCTGTGTAAAAAAGTGATCCCCCCCCCCCCCGTTAAAACAAATTAACTGTGATTTAGCACATCTTTGGGAAGCTGAGTTCAATTTCTCTAGCCACACCCAGGCCTGATTACCGCCACACCTGTTCTCAATCAAGAAATCATTTAAATAGGAGTGCCTGACAAAGTGAAGTAGACCAAAGGATCCTCAAAAGCTAGACATCATCTGCAATCCAAAGAAATTCAGGAACAAATGAGAAGCAAAGTAATTAAGATCTATCAGTCTGGAAAAGGTTATAAAGTCATTTCTAAAGCTTTGGGACTCCAGCAAACCACAGTCAGAGCCATTATCCACAAATGGCAAAAACATGGAACAGTGGTGAACCTTCCCAGGAGTGGCCGGCCGACCAAAATTACCCCAAGAGCGCAGCGATGACTAATCCAAGAGGTCACAAAAGACCCCACAACAACATCCAAAGAACTGTAGGCCTCACTTGCCTCAGTTAAGGTCAGTGTTCATGACTCCACCATAAGAAAGAGACTGGGCAAAAATGGCTTGCATGACAGAGTTCCAAGACAAAAACCACTACTGAGCAAAAAGACATAAAGGCTCATCTCACTTTTGCGAGCAAACATCTTGATGATCCCCAAGACTTTTGGGAAAATACTCTGAACTGACAAGGCAAAAGTTGAACTTTTTGGAAGGTGTGTGTCCCATTACATCCAGTGTAAAAATAACAGCATTTCCGAAAAGGAGCATCATACCAACAGTAAAATATGGTGGTGGTAGTGTGATGGTCTGGGCTGTTTTGCTGCTTCAGGACCTGGAAGACTTGCTGTGATAAATGGAACCATGAATTCAGATAAGACTGAAGTCATTCTGTGTTGGTCCAAAAAACCTTAGAATACCTTTCCAGATCAAACTCTATAGTTTGGATGCAGTTACTCTTTTCTCTTAATAGTTGTGAGGAACCTTGGAGTTATTTTTGATCAAGATCTGTTTTTCAATTCACATATTAAATTCATTTCCAAGGCTGCCTTCTATCATTTGCGTAATATTGCCAAGATTAGGAGCATCTTGTCTCAGAGTGATGCTGAGAAACTGATCCACGCTTTTGTTAGCTCTAGATTAGATTATTGTAACTCTTTATTATGAGGTTGTCCTACAACATCTCTAAAAAGTCTTCAGTTGATCCAAAATGCTGCAGCAAGATTTTTAACAGGTACTAGAAAGAGAGATCATATCTTTCTGGTTCTGGCCTCCCTTCATTGGCTTCCCATAGAGTTTAGGATTAAGTTTAAAATCCTTCTTCTCACTTACAAAGCTCTTAACAATCAAGCCCCTTTTTATTTAAAAGATCTGATACTACCCTATTATCCTAACAGAGAACTACGCTCCCAAAATGCAGGATTACTTGTAATACCTAGAATCTCCAAAAGTACAATGGGAGGCAGAGCCTTCAATTATCAAGCTCCTCTCCTGTGGAACCAGCTGCCAGTCTGGATTTGGGAGTCAGACTCGATCTCTGTTTTTAAGAATAGGGTTAAAACCTTCCTTTTTGATATAGCCTACAATTGGGAGGGATCATGTGTCTCTGAACCCTCCCTTAGTTATGCTGCTAATAGGTTTAGACAGCCGGGGGACCTCCAATAATGCACTGGGCTTCACTCCTTTCTTCACTCTCAATGAATTTTTTTTTTTTTTTTTTTTTTTTTTGCTGGTCATTAACATCTGTTTGTTCTCTCCCATAGATTGAGTCCCCATTGTGCTGTTTGCTCTCTACACATCTGTTCTTTTCATCTTCTCTATCCCCTCACCCCCCAGCCAGTCGCAGCAGATGACTGCCCCTCCCTGAGCCTGGTTCGGCTGGAAGTTTCTTCTGTTAAAAGGGAGTTTTTCCTCTCCACCATTGCCAAGCACTTGCTCACAGGGGATTGCCTGATTGCTGGGGTCTTTCTACAATTGTGGGGGTTTCCCCTCAGTTGAAAGTGCTATGAGATGACTGTTGTTGTGAAATTGCGCTATATAAATAAAGTTGAATTGAATTGAATTCTGCTGTCTACCAAAAATGCTGAGTATGGAGGAATGTCCGGCATCTGTTAGTGACCTCAACTGAGCGCACTTGGGTTCTGCAGCAGGACATTGATCCAAGACACACCAGCAAGTCCACCTCTGATTGGCTATAAGAAAAACAAAAATGAAGACTTTGGAGTGGCCTAGTCCTGATCCTGATCCTGTCCTGATCTGATCCAATTAAGATGCTGTGGCATTGACCTTATAAAAGGTGGTTCATGCTCCATAAACCTTCCAATGTGGCTTGAATTACAACAATTCTGCAAAGATAGTGTGGCCAAAAATTTCTTCACAGAGCGCGTAAAAGAGTATTGCCAGTTATTGCAAAGCTTGATTGGCAGTATGTTGCTGCCAAGGGTGGCCCAACAGTTATTTGTTTAGGGGCTATCACTTTTTTCACACAGGGCCATGTAGGTTTGGATTTTTTTCCCCATTAATAATAAGCACCTTCATTTAAAAACTGCATTTTGTGTTTACTTGTGTTATCTTTGTGTAATATTTAAATTTGTTTGATGATCTGAAACATTTAAGTGTGACAAACATACAAAAAATGAGAACTCAGGAAGGGGACAAACACTTTTTCACACCACTGTACATCTGTCCACTTGGTGATGGATGTGGATGCAGGTGGACAGATGTGGTGATCACATAAAGGCACATAAATTCATACACAGACCCAAGTAGTATATACATGTGGTTCATGTGAAAAAATAGATTTTAAAAGTTTTAAAATGTGCATTTTTTTCTATTAACGTGATGCCAGATGTAAAAAAACAGGTAAGTCTAAATCAACTTAATTAGGTAGCGATTGTATTAAACAGCCCCAAATATTTTTCAGTATCTATGCAAATGAAAATCCCTGTTGTTGAGCAAGTGTACCAGCACTAACCTTTGAAGTTTCCACTCGGTCAACTTATTTTCTTTGTAAATTTACTGGTATGCAGGAAAAAGCCGTCATTTCAGTAGCCGAAGTTACACACCCAAAATGTTGATCATATGATACCCCATGCCACTGCACTCTCCAACTCCTCCCAGGTGATGACTGTTTTCAGATCTTCAAGCAATGTCCCGTGCCATGTGCTCTTTGGCCTGCCCCTTTTTCTTCTGACCTCTAACGATAGCCAACTCATGGCAGTTTTTGAGGTTAATGTAAATTGTGTCCTGCCGGTCACATACGATTTCACACAGAGGTCGAGAACCGGCCCTTTGCAGAATTTCTTCATTTGTAGCATGGTCCTGCCATCTGACTTTAAAGATCTTTCTCAAACTCCTTTGATGGAAGACATTTAGCTTCATGTTTGTTTAATTTAGCCGTGCACTTTCATGTCTCACCTGTTTATATTGCATTGAAATTGTTTGGAATACTATGCAGTTACACAAGTGGGGCCTTGTGTTTAGAGTGAGGTATGATATGCGAGATGTTTTCACTGATGTTGACTGCCAGAACTTGCTAAGAACCTTGCTTCATTTGTGTTGGTCGCTTACAAAATTCACATTGTCTGACAATCCTACCCGTCCTGTGTGTGGGCCGTGTGGGATCTGAGCTCTTTCTTATTTCCCTCATCTACTCCTTCGTGCGTCACCCAAAAATCAATCATAAAGTTTAGAATTTGAGCACTCTATTGTGTTCCCCCAGCTGCTCTGAAGCAGTGTTTGTAATGTGTCATGGGTACCAGGTCTTTGCTAGGATCCAAGTAGATCATTGAGGAGACCATTGCATTATCAGTGTTGTTCACTTCACTTCTTAGTGGCTTTGTTGTTGTGGCTGATCAGTTCATCTATTGCAGTCATTCACATCAACTATCAGTATATTTTACAAAGCTTCCATGTTCTTGTCACTCTTATATAACACAATATACTGTATCAATGTATTCATTAGGGGAATATGAGAATATTCCTTTCTACTCCTTTTCAAACATATATTGCTGATCTGATTTAGTCCACCTTATTCCTAGCCCCCATGATGCCTTGCATGAATTATGGGCGCAACTTCTGGTACTAGTTTAGAGAGTGGGGTTGTCACAGAAATGGGACACTTTTTCTTGTTAAAAAACAATGACTCCGGCATCAAAAATGTGGGAACATGGCTTTTGCAGCTCAAAAAGAGTATATAATCATACCACTTCCTACGATCTATCAAGGGATGAGAAGATGACCTTAAAAAAAGTAGCCTGGCAAGACTGTAGCAACGTTAATTAGCTCCAGCTGCTAAGATGCTAATGCTGTAAACAAATAAAAGCTCTGAGATATATCAGTGCTTCCACCGCAGTAAAGTCGGTTGCATTTTGTTAAAATATGTTGGCATAATCAAATTTACCTTAGAGCAGACGTAGAATCTAGTCAGATTCTAGCAAGCACACCGTGCTTGGGTGTTTTAATGTTGGGGCAGCTGTCTGTTTTACCCCGAAATTAACATGCTCATGCTGCTGTCATGCCATGAACGCTTGTTTTTTAACTTAGTACGTACAGACCTTTTCTGACAATTATTCAAAATTTTATTGATCTATGTTTTGTGATAATTTAAAAATTAATGCATGTTGAAGCTGCTAATATTAAGTCTATATCGTTCCAATGCAGTGCAACGAATGCAAAAAAAACCCACCTATTTGTTCTCTTTCTTAAATCGTTAAGCCTTAGGAAGAAAACTTACAATTTTTTTGTTTATTATTTTACTTCATGCAGCCTTGCATCTGGTGACATATATAAATGTCAGATCTGTGACATTCATACAAGTGAAATCGTACCTGGTGCTGTTGTGTCTGTCCTGTGTCTGTACCACCGATCACACGAAAGGTCCTTTTTAGTTTTCAGTGCATGATCTACGCATTACTGTTGAAGCCAGCACAGATTTAGCTGAGGTTTAGGAGTCTCACACCACAAACAGCAGCAAGTACCAGAACTACGCAAAAACATTCAAAAATACAAAAACTACAAGTGCTGAAATTATCTGCCACTTGATTGCAAAACAGGTATGTGGACTATACATTAAAATGAATTTAAAACACTTTCAAAAATGCTATTTTAAATGGCCCACTACTCTACTCTTGCTGACTGATTTAAACACTACCTTCAGCCAAAACCGGAAGTTTGCGCCCATAATCGTTTCTACAGCAGCGGCCTCAGGAATAAGGTGGATAGAAAATTGTTGTTGAAGATCCTTTGTCTATAATGTTTCTTTTTTAAAATTTCCATTTCATCTTGTTATTTTCTTTGTTGACATGTTTGAAATAAAAAAAAAAAAAATCATGCTAAGCATAGGGCCACGATTAAAGCTTAATCCTCTTTAGCAGGATTAACTGTAATCTTGTTTGGAGCTGTTTGCCCAAGACCCTAATGATTTCTCATTTTGTCTCCAGGTTGGAGGTCAGTGAAGCCTGTGGTAGCAGTACGTGGATATGATGTCCATGCAAAGTAAGTATTATAATGGCAAAAAGCCCTTGTTTTTTGGTTCTATGTATGTGAAGTACAGTATCTCACAAAAATGAGTATACCCCTCACATTTTTGTAAATATTTTATTATACCTTTTCATGGGACAACACTGAAGATATGACACTTTGGTACAATGTAAAGTAGTCAGTGTACAGCTTGTATAACAGCATAAATTTGCTGTTCCCTCAAAATAACTCAACACACAGCCATTAATGTCTAAACTGCTGGCAACAAAAGTGAGTACACCCCTAAGTGAAAATGTCCAAATTGTGCCCAATTAGCCATTTTCTCTCCCCGGTGTCATGTGACTCGTTAGTGTTACAAGGTCTCAGGTGTGAATGGGGAGCAGGCATGTTAAATTTGGTGTTATTGCTCTCACACTCTCATACTGGTCACTGGAAGTTCAGCATGGCACCTCATGGCAAAGAACTCTCTGAGAATTTGAAAAAAAAAAGAACTGTTGCTCTACAAAAGATGGGGCCTAGGCTATAAGAAATATTGCAACACCCCTGAAAACTGAGCTGCAGCACAGTGGCCAAGACCTTACAGTGGTTTAACAGGACAGGTTACACTCAGAACAGGCTTCACCGTGGTCACCAAAAAAGGTTGAGTGCACGGCTCAGCGTCATATCCAGAGGCTCTCTTTAAAAACAGATGCATGAGTGCTGCCAGCATTGCTGCAGAGTTTGAGGGGTGAGGAGTCAGCCTGTCAGTACTCAGACCATACGCCGCACACTGCAATCAAATTGGTCTTGCATGGCTGTCATCCCAGAAGGAAGCCCCTTTTAAAGATGATGCACAAGAAAGCCACAACCCATTTGCTGAAGACAAAACAGACTAAGGACATGGATTACTGGAACCATGTCCTGTGGTCTGATGAGACCAAGCTAAACTTTATTCAGATGTTGTCATGCGTATGTGGCGACAACAAGGTGTAGGAGTACAAAGACAAGTGTGTCTTGTTCTACAGTCAAGCGTGGCGGTGGGGAGTGTCATGGTTTGGGGCTGCATGAGTGCTGCCGGTACTGAGGAGTTGTAGTTCATTGAGGGAACCATGAATGCCAGCATGTATTGTGACATACTGAAGTAGAGCATGATCTCTTCCTTTTGGAAAGTGGGCCGCAGGGCAGTATTCCAACATGATAATGACCCCAAACACACCTCCAAGATGACCACTGCCTTGCTAAAGAAATTGAGGGTAAAGGTGATGGACTGGCCAAGCATGTCTCCAGACCTAAACCCTATTGAGCATCTGTGGGAAATCCTCAAACGGAAGGTGGAGGAGCGCAAGGTCTCTTAAAGGGCCTATATCATGCAAAATCGACTTTTTTGAGCTTTTAAGCATGCTATAATGTTAATTCCTCACCAAAAACACCCCCAAAGTGGTATTTTGCTCCATTCACGCATCTCTGAGTATTCCTCCTCAACCCTGCTCTCTGAGCTGCTGCTCCGCCCTGTCCCTGTCACGCCGCGCCATTCATCAGCGGCGCCACCTGCTCACGCACCTGACAATCATCAGCGGCGAGGGATAAAGGCCGTCTCGCCCGGAGGCTCGGCCTGAAGCCGTCAGACTTCGTCCCTCACCGTTGTGAGCATACTTCCCTTCAGCGTTACCATTTTGGTAAGAAGATCGCTTACCTCTTTTCTTCAGTCTTCTCCCCTGTGCACAGGTGGATTCCCCAGCGGCGGACATCTCCTCTCCATCGCCCAATCCTCGCTGCTGTACGGAGCTCTCCAGGTGGCTGTCTTCCGGGCTTCGCCCCCTTGTTGTGCCAGCTGTCCTGACCCACCAAGTAAGTCCTTCTCTCGCCATAAATCCCTCCTGTGTTGGTGGATGCCCGTCACCCTCTCCCTGTGCTCTCTCCATAGGGTTGCTCGGCTGTACGGTCACCTGCCTCTGTGCCTGGAGCAGACACCATCACCAACACATTTACATCCCGCAGACACGCGCTCATTCACTCCTGCTGTTAATAAACTCTTTGAACTACTCTAAGCCTGTGTGTGTGCGTCTCCTGAGCCGTGCGTTATGTCAGTACGGCTTCAGCAGAGCGGCTCGGCGGACGGCGGGCTCGCACACCGGTTTACCACTCTCGAGGCTAGAGTGGATCAGATTGCTTATCAACAGCAGGTTATCCTGAATCAATTATTAAACTTAACTAACCGGTTGGGCCGCTTAGATCCTCAACAGCCGTTCCCCCCGGCTCGTCAGGGTGGCGCGGCTCCTGCTGTTCCAGCGGCCGTCCAGCCGGCTCCAGTGGCACCGGTTCGGCTCACACCGATTCCGACCCCCGCCCGCTTTAGCGGTAAGCTCGGCGGAGCGCGGGGGTTCATTATGCAGTGTGAGTCCGTGTTCCACCGTGTGCCCGGAGATTTTCCCTCGGATCACAGTCGGATTGGTTACATAGGGAATCTTCTGGAGGGGCGTGCGTTAACTTGGACCTACGCCGTAATGGCGAGGCCCAGTTATGCCACCCTCACCTATGACCAGTTCGTGAGGCGCTTTCTGGAGGTCTTTGACCATTCTCAAACCGAGACGGTCCAGGTCGATCGGCTTCTCGCTCTCCAGCAGGGAGGCCGGTCGGCAGCGGACTACTCGGTCGACTTCCGGGTAGCGGCGGAGGAATTGGGCTGGGAGGAACGCTCCCTCTGTGGCCTGTTCCTCCGCAGCCTCAATAGTGATCTGAGGGATGAACTGGCTGGACGGGATATCCCTGGGACGCTAGCGGAGCTAACATCCTTAGCGATAAGTTTGGATAACAGGTTGCGCGAGCGCTCCTCGGGGCGGAAGTCTTCTTCTTCTCGCCCTCGTGGAGTCTCGCCGCACCTGTTCCAAGCTCGCTCCCTGGCGGCGCCGCCAGCATCGTGCCCCGAGGAGTCGGAGCCGATGGTGACGGGCTGGACCAAGCTTTCCCCTGCGGAGAAACAACGCCGCCGTGAGTTGGGCCTCTGCATGTATTGCGGAGGTGACCAACACACTGTGGAGCGTTGCCCGCGGAAAGCCAGTCGGCGGGGTCCGCGAATCGCTGTAGGGAGCCTCGCGGATCCCAACCGGTTAGACACTCTCACTCAATTAAAGCTGCCCATCCGTTTTTGCCACAATCCCACTGGGCACCTCACCCACGCACTGGTGGATTCGGGCGCAGAGGGCAGCTTCATTTCACAAGGCCTGGCAACCCGATTGGGCATCCGCTGTCAGGCATTAAAACACCCCATCTCCCTGGTCCATCTCTCCCGTGCCTCCCTTGGGAGAGTTTCTCACCAAACCATGCCTGTCCCAGTCATCATCTCAGGGAACCACCGGGAGGAGATGGTATTTTACGTCCTGCCCAACTCTGTGTCGCCCGTCATCCTGGGGTATCCCTGGCTACGCCTCCACAACCCTGTCCTGGACTGGAGGTCCGCTGGGGTATCGGCATGGAGTACCTTCTGTATGGGCACCTGCCTTCAGTCCGCTGCCTGCTCCCCATCCGCGGCTCCCCCTGTGGCGTATACAGCACCTCCGGACCTGTCACTGGTGCCTCCAGAATTTCACGACCTGGGTATGGTATTTAGCAAATCGAAAGCTATGTCTCTTCTCCCGCATCGACCATATGACTGTGCCATCAATCTCCGCCAGGGGGCTCCCCTGCCATCTGGTCGGCTCTACAGCCTGTCGGCGCCGGAGAAGGAGACCATGAATACATACCTGAAGGAATCACTGAGCGCTGGGATTATTCGCCCATCGTCGTCACCCGTGGGGGCAGGGTTTTTCTTTGTCGGGAAAAAGGACGGATCCCTCCGCCCCTGCATAGACTACCGAGCGCTAAATGACATCACTGAGAGGGACCGTTACACCCTGCCCCTCATGGACACTGCCTTTCACTCCCTCCAGGGGGCGCCCTGGTTTACCAAGCTGGATTTACGCAGCGCTTACCACCTCGTCCGGATCCGGGAGGGAGATGAATGGAAGACAGCCTTCCGTACCCCGAACGGCCACTTTGAGTATCTCGTCATGCCGTTCGGGCTGACCAACGCTCCTGCCGTCTTTCAGCGCCTCATTAATGACGTCCTCCGGGATTTCATCGGCCTTTTTGTGTTCGTCTACCTGGATGACATCCTTATCTTCTCCAGGTCCAGGGACGAGCACCAGGTCCATGTGAGGCGGGTCCTCCAAAGACTGCTGGAGAATCGTCTGTACGTGAAGGCTGAGAAATGCGAATTCTACGCTAGGACCACATCCTTCCTGGGATTCATCATCGCTCAAGATCAGGTGCTCCCAGACCCAGAGAAGGTGAAGGCGGTGGTGGAGTGGCCTACTCCCGCATCCCGGAAGCAGGTGCAACAGTTTGTTGGCTTCGCCAATTTTTACCGCCGCTTTGTCCCAAATTTCAGCTCGATCGTCGGACCGCTGACCCGCCTCACGTCCCCGAAGGTCCCGTTCCGGTGGACTGAAGAGGTCGCTGCTGCCTTTAGGGCGCTGAAGGCGGAGTTCTCCTCCTCCCGGGTCCTTCGCCAGGTCGACCCCGCGCTGCAGTGCATTGTGGAGGTGGACGCATCGGACACGGGAGTGGGAGCAGTGTTATCCCAGCGGTCACCTGACGATGGCGCCAAACGGCCGTGCGCCTTCTTCTCCCGGCGCCTGTCCCCGGCGGAGAGGAACTACGATGTGGGGGACAGAGAGCTCCTGGCCATTAAACTCGCCTTACAGGAGTGGCGCCACTGGCTAGAGGGGGCGGACCTGCCGTTTGTGGTCCTGACGGACCACAAGAACTTAGAGTACTTACGATCTGCCAAGCGCCTGAATGCCCGCCAGGCGCGCTGGTCTTTGTTCTTCGCCAGGTTCCGCTTCTCAATCACCTTCAGGCCGGGCTCCAAAAACGGCCTGCCTGACGCCCTCTCTAGGCAGTTCACCCCCGTGGAGGCTGAGGAGACGCCCCACACTATCCTACCCAGGTCGTGCGTCCTCGGTGCCATCTCTTGGGACATTGAAGACAAGATCCGGAAGGCGCAGGAGGTGGAACCTGATCCTGGCGGCGGACCGGAGGGAAGACTGTTCGTCCCATCTGCGGTCCGAGGAGAGGTCATCCACTGGCTCCACACCTCCCGGCTCACCTGTTCATCCCGGCACCTCTCGGATGATCAGCCTCCTCCAACGGTCCTTTTGGTGGCCAGGCCTGCGGAGGGATTGCAGCCCTGCTACACCCGGGCTTGCCCAATCTGTGCCACCAGCAAGTCGGGAAATGCCCCCCCAGCGGGTCTGCTCCAGCCTCTGCCCGTCCCCCGGCAGGCCCTGGTCGCACATCGCACTGGACTTCGTCACCGGACTCCCCGTTTCCCAACTCCTTTGACACCGTCCTGACCATCGTGGACCGTTTCTCCAAGGCGCGCACTTCATCCCCCTGCGAGGTCCTCCCTACTGCCCTGGAGACGCGGGCCTCCTCGTCCAACACGTGGTCAGGCTGCACGGGATTCCGGTGGACGTGGTCTCGGACCGGGGTCCCCAATTTTCATCCAAGGTTTGGAGATCCTTTTGTAACGCCATCGGAGCCAAGGTGAGCCTCTCCTCCGGCCATCACCCCCAGTCTAACGGGCAGTGTGAGAGGACCAATCAGGAGCTGGAGGCTGCGCTCCGCTGTGTTACTAGATCCGAGCCGACGTCCTGGAGCAACCATCTCGCCTGGGTGGAGTATGCCCACAACACCGCCCGCTCTTGTGCAACGGGGATGTCCCCCGTTCAAGGCGGTCCCTGGGTTACGACCCCCCCGCTGTTTCCAGCGCAGGAGGACGAGGTAACTGTCCCCTCTGTTAGGGCGCACCTTAGGCAGTTCCGCTCCACCTGGGCTGCCGCGCGTCATGCGCTTTTACGCACAGCGGAGCGCAACAGGACCGTGGCGGACCGCACAGAAGACCTGCCCCGGCGTACAGAGTTGGGCAACTCGTGTATGTGTCTACCCAGGACGTCACATTAAAAGGCGAGAGGAGGAAGCTGGCACAGCGATTCATGGGTCCCTTTCCCATCACCCGGATCATCAACCCGGTGGCTGTGCGCGTGGCTATTCCCCCCTCCCTCCGCATCCATTCCACTTTCCATGTGTCGAAGGTGAAACTGGCAGTCACTGACCCCCTTTGCCCTCCTCCTGCAGCGCAACCCGCCCCCGGGATGATTGGTGGCCATCCGGCCTGGTCCGTCTCCTCCATCCTGGACTCCCGGCGCCGAGGTCGTGGGTTGCAATACCTGGTGGACTGGGAGGGCTATGGGCCCGAGCATCGACAATGGGTGCCCCCGTCGTTTGTGTTGGACCCATCGCTCATCGCGGACTTCCACCGAGCGCACCCGGATAAGCCATCGCCAGGAGGCGCTGCTAGAGGGGGGAGTACTGTCACGCCGCGCCATTCATCAGCGGCGCCACCTGCTCACGCACCTGACAATCATCAGCGGCGAGGGATAAAGGCCGTCTTGCCCGGAGGCTCGGCCTGAAGCCGTCAGACTTCGTCCCTCACCGTTGTGAGCATACTTCCCTTCAGCGTTACCATTTTGGTAAGAAGATCGCTTACCTCTTTTCTTCAGTCTTCTCCCCTGTGCACAGGTGGATTCCCCAGCGGCGGACATCTCCTCTCCATCGCCCAATCCTCGCTGCTGTACGGAGCTCTCCAGGTGGCTGTCTTCCGGGCTTCGCCCCCTTGTTGTGCCAGCTGTCCTGACCCACCAAGTAAGTCCTTCTCTCGCCATAAATCCCTCCTGTGTTGGTGTATGCCCGTCACCCTCTCCCTGTGCTCTCTCCATAGGGTTGCTCAGCTGTACGGTCACCTGCCTCTGTGCCTGGAGCAGACACCATCACCAACACATTTACATCCCGCAGACACGCACTCATTCACTCCTGCTGTTAATAAACTCTTTGAACTACTCTAAGCCTGTGTGTGTGCGTCTCCTGAGCCATGCGTTATGTCAGTCCCTGGTAACGATTGGGTCCCCACGTTCATATGTATGAACGTGGGTGAGCCGCCCACTCCAGGAAGTGCCTGTGCTGCCAGCCACCACCCCCCAGGCTAACGCACACACCCACTTTCGCCGCGCAGCTAACGGAGCGGTGATCGGCAAAACTCTTTCACTTTAGCATTGACGCGTGAAGAAGTAGTTCTCTCGCACCTAATCTGCTCAGTGACAACAACTGTTTGCTTTTTACATAAGACAATGTCTTCTAAGTGCGAAAATGAGTCTTGGCTGTGAGTAATTTAGGAGTTGTAGTTCTCCTTCCTAATGAAGAGCCTACTCGTCAGAATGTTTGGAGTTTATTATCGTCATGAAAGGGCGCAGTCGCAAGAAGGAGAGCGGATAAGGGAGTAGCTACTTTTCCGGGTTGGAAAAGTAGCTCGCGAAAATAACTCATATTTCATAAGAAATTCATTCTCCAGTGTACCAAAGGTATTATACTATTAAATACATGCATATATGTTTACTCTGAAAGGCTTAAAATAGCATGATATAGGCCCTTTAAACATCCACCAGCGCCTTATGTTGTCATGGAGGAGTGGAAGAGGATTCCAGTGACAACCTGTGAAGCTCTAGTGGACTCCATGCCAGAGAGTTAAGGCGGGGTGCTGGAAAATAATGGTGGCCACACAAAATATTGACACTTTGGCACATTTAGACATTTTCACTTAGGTGTGTTCTTGCTTTTGTTGCCAGCGGTTTAGACATAAAGCTGTGTGTTGAGTATTTTGAGGGGACAGCCAAATTTACAACTGTTATACAAGCTGTACAACTGACTACTTTACATTGTATCAAAGTGTCATATTGTCATGTGCCGAGCCGGTTTTGGTTTTCTCCCGGCCGGCCCTGATCTCTTTGTGGGTTTTGGCCTCGCTGTTTGTGTGCTTTTTGTATATTTTTCATTATCCTTAGCCACTGCCTGACCGGCAGCTGTTAGTCAGCATGGTGACCTACTTTTTCACACGCTGCTGACAGGCTGTCGGTCTAGCCACGCCTCCCGCCTTCCCTCTGATTCCACCAGCTGTTCCCAGTCCCGCTAATCATCCTTCCCCCGTCTCGCCCAGGTGTTCTGCATTCACCACGCCAGTGGGGTCTGTACAAAAGCAGCTGTTTTCTGTACAGACACCGCTGGCCCATTGTACGTGTTAGATGGTTCCCTCTGCCGTCAACCGTGAGTCTACGAAGGACTATTCGGAGTACGCTTGCCCGCTCCCCTGGGGGACCCCAAACTGCTTTGGACTGTGAGTTTCCCAGCGTTTCTCTCTGCAGTTGTGTCGTTGCGCGTGTAGCGTTTCCCTATGCGGCACAGCTGCTACGCTTTCCTTTACAGCCTAGCATCTTTGGGACTCTTTCTTTAGCCCGAGCTGCTCCATCATTCTGTATAGCTCTCTCACTGATTGTTAATAAATGTGTGTGTGGTGAAGTCCTGCGTGTAAATCCTCATTTCTCCTTCTCTCCTCCGTGCGCAAATGGAAGAGTGCACGGAGGGAATATGACACATATCTTCAGTGTTTTCCCATGAAAAGATATAATAAAATATTTACAAAAATGTGAGGGGTGTACTCACTTTTGTGAGATACTGTATATGTATTCAGAAACCATGCATTTCTTCACTTTCATTATCTTACCACTCTATTACGTGGAGATGACCATCGTTTAAATGGAGTTGCTGTTGTCCCGCAGATTAGATGTTCGAAAAAGAGGGGAAAAAAAAACAATCTTTTCCCATCATTTGTTTTAATGCACTGTGCTACGCCAAGTTACAAAAAATCAAGAGGTACATAAGCAGCCAACATGACACAAAGGGACACCGGGAAACACCAGTTGTGACGCAATATCTGGTGCATGCCACCATTCACGAGGGCTGGAACGTCAAGTGTAAACAAGGCTTTGGAAGGAAGGGCCTCAACTGTTACATAAAGTACCTTGTCTTTACGTTAATGGGCATTTGTTTTTAAGGTATGCAACTGGTTGTATTTTGAGAACAATAATGATTAATAAAAACATAATAAAAAGTTCTGGTTTAACTAGTAGAATTAGAAACACAGTATTTGCACTACCAGTGTTATCGATACAGTCGTAGTTCTTTCCTTGGGAAATCTCAACATGTAAATTAATCTGCAGTTGAAGAGTGCTTGCAGGCCTTAACGAGATGTTACACCTGGGTGATTGACAGAAACCATGGCCCCACAAGAAAAGTGTCAAATGAAGAAATGGAAAGGATTAAAAAAAATATTTAAAAAAGGTCATTCAACATGAAGTGTGGCAAAAGATGTTGGTTGTTACTGGTCAGCTGTATCTAAAATTTTGAGCAAGCATAAACAAAATGGGAAGCTTGTAGAGTGGAAACGTACAGATAAATCAAGAAAGATGTCAAAGCATCAGGACAGAAAACCGAAAACAGCATTAAAAGCAGAACATAAGAAATGAAAAATAAATGGGCAGAAACAAGAATCAATATACATGACCAAACTGTAAGAAATTGACTGATGGAAATGAGATTTACTTGCAGAAAATCAAGCTCTGAAGGGAAGCAGTCATGGACTGTGGATGATCGGATGAAAGTGATACAGTCATGAATTACACATCTACACTGGGCAAGGAGATGATGCTGGAACTTTTGTTTGATGTTGTTCCAGTGAAAAATAGAAGACTGGGTGAAGAAAACAAGGAAATTTCCACTAGGGCTGCAACTAATGACTTGTTAGTCGACTAATCTAATTACTATTTTTTAGATTAGCCGACTAATCACAATTATTTCTGTCATGTCCACTATCTCTGCTTCCTATTGTCACGGCTCCTGTTCAGGGCTCCAGTGCATGTTTTCCTTCACCTGTTTAAGTCTGCACACCTGAAAATATCACCTTGTTCTCAGTCTGTAACATTTGATAAAAGGTCCCTATAGCTAAATAAAATAATGACCCATCAAACATGAGTTTGAAGCTTGAGCAACACAATTATCAGACATTACAAAACCATAATATATTTAACTCATAATGCTCAAACAAGAAAAATGGCAATTTTTCATGTGTTAAAATCTATTTTTTTTGGGGGGGGGGGAGTTTTTTCTGGAAAAGGGTCCACAGGCGATTCGTCGACTATCAAATTAGTTGTCGATTAATTTTCTGACGATCGACTAGTTGATTAGTCGACTAATCATTGCAGCACTAATTTCCACGTTCATTAGTGATTGTCATGAGGCTGAGCGTGGTGTGTCACCGGGCTCAGGCTCTTAATTTATTTCCAATTATTTTCTGTATTTGTCCAGTGTTGTGTTATTTTCCTGTAGGTTGGTTTATGATGTCTCTTTAGTGGTTTATTCTGCTAGCTATTTATGTTCTTAGCACTATTATTCTTTTTTCATTTTCTGTAGTTTAGGAGTTATATTTTGTTTTTCTGTGACACGAGTGCCCTACCTCCTCTTCCAGACACTCCCACCCTGTCATCTGCTCACTGTCTGTTCTCTAGTCATCTCAGCTGTGAGTAGTTGCATAATTAGGTCACCTGCTTGCTCATGCTCCCTGCACCTGCTGCCTATTGTTTCATCTGGTTCCCCTGCTATTTAAAGACTGTCATGTTGTTTTCTCACTGCGGCAGTCTTGGTTAAAATTCTCTTCCTCATCGCCACCAGAGCCCAAATCCTGCTCTGGTGAGTTTGTCTCAAATCATCTCAGTCTGTAAGTTTTTTCTCAGTGTCTGTTCTTGGACTTTGTGTTGTGCACTTTTTGGGACTTGTGTTTTTTGTGTGTGTAATAAATTCCACTAACTGCAGTTCAGCACGTGGGTCTCAATTCTCTGCCCTGAGAGGCAATTCATGACAGTGATATGGAGATGTATAGGATCAGGGGAGATGGCAGCCATTACCACTACATATGCAGAGTTGTTAAATTAAAATAGTTTTCTGTCATATCTGTTTTTATTTTCTACAAAAATAAAACTGAAGAATGAACATCCTCGGCAAGCGGTGATTCCATAAATTTTGCTAGGGGTTGTAGGGCAGCGCGGTGGTGGAGTGGTTAGCACTGCGACAGCACAGCAACTCACCTTTGGCCAGGGGATCCTGGGTTCAATCCCAGCCCCTAACCAACAGTGATCTGTGTGGAGTTTGTGTGTTCTCCCCGTGTTTGCGTGGGTTTACTCTGGGATTTCTCCGGTTTCCTCCCACACGCCAAAAACATGCAAGTCAGGTTAATTGGCATCAAACTGGGGATTCTAAATTATCCTTAGGTATGACTGCGGGAGTGAATGGTTGTCTGTCTCTCTGTGTTGGCCCTGCGATGGACTGGCAATCTGTCCAGGGTGTACCCCTGCCTCTCACCCAAAGATGCCTGGATAGGCTCCAGCCCCCGCCCGTGACCCGAAAAGGATTAAGCGGAAGAAGATGAATGAATAAATGTATACCTTTGTACTCACTTGTGGTTGACTGAGAGCAGAATGAGGCAAGAAACAGTATCAATATTAATATGCCATATGCGTATTTGTATAACCTGTATATTCATCCAGACAAAAGAAAACTGGGTCCTGTCAGCTTCCTGAACATCAATGAACCACAGCAGTGGGGTGAATCAAGAAGATCATTAATGGCTAATTGACAATTTGGATTTGTGTAATCACCAAACTGGTAATATACTGCAATCTCTTCTTCAAATGCAGAAACTTCCATTAGAGTGACAGAGGGAGAAATAAAGATGATAACTGATTATGTGAAATTTCCTCTGGTGGTGATTCTTTTTCAGTCTGTCCCGCTGGACTGCAACATTTTTCAAGTTTTCAGCCATTGCTTTACCATCAGATTTAATCAGGTACCAATAATTTGGCTCTGGACTTTGAAATTGTATGCTCACCCTGCAATACTCGTGCTTTCAATTCGGGATATCTCTCCTGGCATGGCTTTCGTCCATTTAACAAAATTGTCAACAACTTCCTTCACAGCCTTAAAATGTCTTGCTAATTCTTTGAGGTTATCATGTATTAAGATGACCATCCTATGAGGAGAGAGAATGTTCATTCCTCCATCTGTAGGTGCTTCGATGTATGCTGAAATATCCTGAGGAATAACTGAGCAGAGGATTCTCTCATACCTGAACAGACTGTCTGTGTAGACTCTGGCTTTGATGCATTTCAATTCAGTCTCTTCTGGTCTTGTGTACATGAGCAACACATCAATGTGCAGGGCGTTTCAAGCCTTTCCAAAGGATTCATTTTTTGGGGTTTTTTTTTTTTTGAGGATCGTGCTTGGAGCAGCAGCATGTCTCTCCACTTGGAGCAATTTGCTGCCATGGCTGTTCTTCATTCACTCTGGTTTGAGTCTCTATTTTGTTGGGGAGACTGAACAGCATTCCACTTCCAATAACTGTTTCAGTCGTACGAGACAGCACAGGCTTGTGAACACATGATTAAGCACCAGGCTTGGACATCCTTTGAAGACTGTGATGCCAACAGTGCTGAGAAGTTTCTTTACTGCTTCTGCATGTTTAAAAGTTCAGCTGTAGCCTATTCAATATAAAAGCTTGTGTCCAGCTTCAAATGCTAAAGAACCTCTGTCAGCACAGAACGGCACAGGACTGTCTTGTAGACTCAATACACCAAACCACTGCGACGTTCCTCTCATTTATGATCAGGCACATCTATCTATAACTGCAACAAATCTCTGTCTGTTTGTGTGTGTCTGTGTGTGTGTTCCTCAGATATCTCCCAAACCGTCCGTCAGACTGGCCTCAGATTTTATACGTGCTTTGCTGAGGTTACGAGAGTGTGCATCCCCAAGTATGGAGTTGCTTCATGCTCAGTTTCTTCATGCTTTGGCTTCTAGAAGTGTGGGCGGGGTTTTGGATTGACTTCGTACTGATTGGATAATATGCCGCATCACGACCAGTCACCAGAGCGCTCCGTAAACAAAACAAAGAAGTGAAAAGCAACAAATTTGATCAGAAAAAGAGAATACTGACGATTTAATGCTTAAAAAATTAAACTATAATGTTGCCGTAATTGCGTAGCTCTAAAGGATAATTTGGCATATTGATGGGTGAAATGCAAAACCTCCTATCTGCAGGATTTTCTGATTTCCAGATTTCACTTTGGATGATGAGAACAAGGAAGGCTGCTCATATCTGTCTACAAGACAGTCCCACCCTTTATTGCGACAGAAAATTATTCTGACGAAAAAAAAAATAGCATAGCATTCTGCAAGAAAAAGTTTTTTTTTTATGTTGTTTTCTCAAAAAAGTGCATTTTTCAGATAGGAGGTTTTGCGTTTCAGCCATCGATATGTGAAGAATACGAGGTGTGCGCGGGGGGGAAGGGGAAAGGGCAGCCGGACCATCTTACCACAGTCCCTCCCAGGGAGCCAAGCCCAACCTGCCCGATTAACGGGAGTCTCGGCTGCTGCTTTCCCATGTGCCACCGCTGTCCTTTGTGGCACCGCAGGTTCAACATGGCACTCCTCCTCGTGCACAGCTATCTAAAAATCAAAAGTTAATAATAATACCACCATGATTGTGGAGCGGAATAGCCAGATCAATTGCTTATCATATGCGGACACATATGCACGCTTTGAGTAAACGATGACCGTGACAAAACCACCCAAATAATGAAATAAATCATTTTTTATTTACTGACAAATGGACAGCACTGATGCAACAGCTGCAGCCAAACAGGTCATTCTGCTGTGTATAATAATGTTCGGTGTTTTGTACTTATAATATTGCTAATATAAACGGATGCACTATAATGGGTCTCACATATTTGTAAACGTGTCCTGTTATAGTACTACATGAGTTTATTGAAGATAGACTATAAGCTACACATATAAACTAAAATAATTATAATGATGACAGAACAACTCCCATTCCCCAAAGTGCAAGATACAACACATGAATATATCTCATAAAAAATCGCACAACTAAGCCTGACAAACAAATAAACAAGGGTTCTTAAACAATCGCTAATATTGGATGTACCATTCATTTTCAGTAATTCTGTAATTAATATTCACACAGTCACATAAATCTTAGTGGTCAGTCCCTTTTATATTTGTCACAGTCTAACATGTGTGATTGCACTTTCAAAGACAGCCTATATTTGAGCCTGTAAAGCCTAATTGGGCGACCTGTTTTCAGACAAGAATACTTGCTTTCTACCGGCAGTGCACTAGTGCCTCAAAACAACAGAGCTCCAGTCTTGTGATGGCTGCTCATTAAAGATTTCCCCTGACTCATTTCTCATGGACTGAGAGGAACCAAACTTGTCACAATTATTAGTCTTCCTCTACATAGGTATGACCAAGGGTCACACACTTCTCCCATCACTTTATGCAGCTGTGGAGACCTTGCCCGTAGAAATCTGCCAGAGATTAAATTCCTGGCTACCAGGAATTTAATCTCTGGTAGCCCGGACTTGACCTTGGAAATCAGCATTTCAGTGTCTTGGAAGTGCTTGTTCTTCAAAAATGACTTCATGGTTGGAAAGAGGTGGAAGTCAGATGGTGCACGGTTGGAAGAGTAAGGGGGGTGAAGAAGGTTTTCATAGCCGCAGGACTGTGCTTCCGTCTGGGCAACATGCAGGTTGTGTGGTGTCATCTTGAAGGAGTCAGACACGTTTGGTCAGCACACCATGTGCCATAAACCACGCTGGCAGGCAGGTATGGTGGTCTCAGTGCACAGGCAGGACTTAGGTGCAATCAGATTTATTAAAGAAGGAATCAAAATAAACACACCGCACGGGTGCTGAAACACAAAGGGCAATAGAAGGCAAAAACTCAGAAAGGTAATCACCAAACGACAAGGAGACCGGAGGGAACATACAACTATGATGCCACACCAGACAGACACTGAACACTGACATACAGTATATAGACAGTGGCTATGGCTATGTGGTATATGTGGCTGTGGCACAGGTGTAGTGTGGCCGACTACTGATTGGAGGGTCAGGGGTTTGATTCCCACTCTGTCTGCAGTCTGCATGTCGAAGTGTCCTTGACCAAGACACTGAACCCCCAGTTGCTTCTGGTGGGTCAGGCCAGCGCCTGTGTATAGCAGCTCCACCTCCATCAGTGTGTGAATGGGTGGATAGCAGGATCTGTAAAGTGCTTTGGTCATCTAGAGATGAGAAAAAGCGCTATATACAGTGGGGTAAAAAAGTATTTTGTCAGCCACCAATTGTGCACGTTCTCCCACTTAAAAGATGAGCAAGGTCTCCAATTTTCATCATAGGTATACCTCAACTATGAGAGACAAAATGAGAAAAAAAAAAAATCCAGAAAATCACATTGTCTGATTTTTAAATAATTTATTTGCAAATTATGGTGAAAAATAAGTATTTGGCCAATAACAAAAGTTCATCTCAATACTTTGTTATATACCCTTTGCTGGCAATGACAGAGGTCAAACGTTTTCTGTAAGTCTTCACAAGGTTTTCACACACTGTTGCTGGTATTTTGGCCCATTCCTCCATGCAGATCTCTTCTAGAGCAGTGATCTTTTGGGGCTGTCGCTGGGCAACACAGACTTTCAACTCCCTCCAAAGATTTTCTATGGGGTTGAGATCTGGAGACTGGCTAGGCCACTCCAGGACCTTGAAATGCTTCTTACGAAGCCACTCCTTCGTTGCCCGGGCGGTGTGTTTGGGATCATTGTCATGCTGAAAGACCCAGCCACGTTTCATCTTGAATGCCCTTGCTGATGGAAGGAGGTTTTCACTCAAAATCTCACGATACATGGCCCCATTCATTCTTTCCTTTACACGGATCAGTCGTCCTGGTCCCTTTGCAGAAAAACAGCCCCAAAGCACTATGTTTCCACCCCCATGCTTCACAGTTGGTATGGTGTTCTTTCTCCTCCAAACACGACAAGTTGAGTTTTTACCAAAAATCTCTGTTTTGGTTTCATCTGACCATATGACATTCTCCCAATCCTCTTCTGGATCATCCAAATGCTCTCTAGCAAACTTCAGACAGGCCTGGACATGTACTGGCTTAAGCAGGGCGACACATCTGGCACTGCAGGATTTGAGTTCCTGGCGGCGTAGTATGTTACTGATGGTAGCCTTTGTTACTTTGGTCCCAGCTCTCTGCAGGTCATTCACTAGGTCCCCCCGTGTGGTTCTGGGATTTTTGCTCACTGTTCTCGTGATCATTTTGACCCCACGGGGTGAGATCTTGTGTTGAGCCCCAAATCGAGGGAGATTATCAGTGCTCTTGTATGTCTTCCATTTTCTAATAATTGCTCCCACAGTTGATTTTTTCACACCAAGCTGCTTACCTATTGCAGATTCAATCTTCCCAACCTGGTGCAGGTCTACAATTTTGTTTCTGGTGTCCTTTGACAGCTCTTTGGTCTTGGCCATAGTGGAGTTTGGAGTCTGACTGTTTGAGGTTGTGGACAGGTGTCTTTTATACTGATAATGAGTTCAAACAGGTGCCATTAATACAGTTAACGAGTGGAGGACAGAGGAGCCTCTTAAAGAAGAAGTTACAGGTCTGTGAGAGCCAGAAATCTTGCTTGTTTGTAGGTGACCAAATACTTATTTTCCACCATAATTTGCAAATAAATTCTTTAAAAATCAGACAATGTGATTTTCTGGATTTTTTTTCTCATTTTGTCTCTCATAGTTGAGGTATACCTATGATGAAAATTGGAGACCTCTCTCATCTTTTAAGTGGGAGAACTTGCACAATTGGTGGCTGACTAAATACTTTTTTACCCCACTGTAGGTGAACACCATTTATCATATATAGACAGGGGAGTAATCACAGAACACAGGACAGGTGGTAACAGATAACTGACTAAACATAAGACAGCTGGGGAACAAGGGCTGAACGGAGCGCACATGAGGGAAAGTAGCTATGGGTATGGAAAACATGAAGAGCAGGAACAATAGGTATACAAGATACATACACAGACCCAGGACCAAACAGGGGTTGACACAGAAGACAAAGATAAGGGACTCAGGGGAACACAGAGGGCAAGAAAATGCAAATGATAATCATAAATAATTACAATAACCAAATCAGGGGAGCACACAGAAAACATAAATGAACACAAGGCGTGGGCATGATCCTATGATCATGCCCAGATTCATGACACCACGCTTCTTGGGTTTTGATGGCCTTCCACAATTTCTGTAGCAGTGAAGCGTAGTAACTCCCAGTAATTGTGGTACTCATTGCCAGGAAATCCATTATCAATACTCCATGCTGGTCCCAAAAGACCATGAGCATGACCTTGCCTTCTGAGGGCTGGACATGTGTCTTCTTCAGAGGTGGTGAGTCAAAATGCCTCCATCACTTTGACTGGGTTTTAGTCTCTGGATCAGAGTGATTGATGGACCCATGTTTTGTCCTGTGTGATTAGTCTGTTGAAGAAGTCTGTCATGTTTGCCCCTCCGGCGTGGATAGAAAAACTAAAATGCTGGGTGATCCTTTAACATGATTTAGTAAAAAATAAAGCAGCTCGTGGGCTGGGAGCAAATGATGAGCCGTAACGGCAAACACAAAAGATAACTACTGACAAGCAGTGGCATGGATAGTGACAGGAAATGACAAGAACGCCTTACAGAGGGTAGGGTGTGCGGTGTATAAATAAAGCAGGGGATAATTACACAATGCGGCACAGCCGTGAATAATTCCAACAAAAGACCAACCAGTAAAGAACAGGAAATAAGGGCGCTGTCAAAATAAGAGTCAACACAGGATGATGAGCAGAACAGGAATCGTGATAACAATACAAAGGATGAGAACATAGTAAACAATAATGATAACTGAAGTGGAATATCACTTAAAGCGAGTGCATGGCACAGCCTATGCCCTGATCATGATAAAGTCATCCTGGTTTTCTCGGCATGTGGTCAAAAGAGCCTGGGAGCACATGGCTCGTTCCTGCTTCTGTAAAACTATGAGCACCCGGGGCATCCATTGTGCAGACAACTTCTGCATGTGCAAATGGTTATGGATGATTTTTTTCCACAGACTCCACACTGATCTTGACATCTTGGGCTAGTTAGTGAACAGTTATGTGGCAGTCCTCCAAAATGGTGGCCTCCACTTGCCAGATGATGTCTTCATCAGTGGCGCACCGTGGTTGGCCTAGAATGGGTATCATTTCCACTGATGTCTGACCACACTGCTCGACTTTGCCACATGATGGGGCATCCTTCCCATAAGTCTCTTTCATTTCATTGAACGTCTCCTGTGGTGTGCGGCCTCTCAAGTACAAGAACCCGATGACCACTTCAACTGCCTCCATTATCACACCTTACTCCACCTTAGCACCTGTAAAAGAGAAACTCTGAAGAGCTTAGAGCTGTAAATTACTATGTGACCTATAGAGATATGTATTATTATACATGTGCAATTTCAGCTTTCTACAATAACCAGAAGTGGGTCATGGAAAATCTTTAATGAGCTGCCCTTGTATGTCTTGGGTTGCATCCAGTTGGAAAGAAAACATTTCATCTTTCTGCATGTCACTGGAGATACTCTCCTAAATTAGATTACTTGTGGAATCAGTGACCAAGCTGACAATTATTGTATTCAGCAATGTTTTGATATTCAGATGCTTCTTCAGACACACATCACATTTTCCCAGAAAACTCATCACCTCAAAAAAAAATGTCCTCGGTCAAGGATGCTGTCATCCAGGTTCATGCAGCCTCATTGTTATCCCGTTGATAGCTCAGGACTCCCTTCACCATGACTCTGACAACCCCCACTCCCCATTCCAAAAACCCCGATGCCTCTTTGCTGTCTGGTCTCTGTGTGCTTTCATCTGTCTGTCCCTCACCAAGTTATTTATGTCAGCTTTTGAAGAGTGTAAGTGTAAAATAAGCTCTGGCACAATTTCTCTGTGCAATGGTTTTTCATGCACCTCCAATCTCCGGTGCATGTCTGCAATTTCACTTTCTATTCAAGAAGGCGCTGGAGTCAGTTGCCGTGCTGATGGAAAAACAAAAACAAAACAAAACAAAAAAACCCAACATGGCACTTGTTATAAAATGTTAGCCATTTCATACCTGAGCCATGTATGTTGGTGAACATTTCCTTAACCAGAGGGTTTTTGTGATCTTGCTTTTGGTGGTGCTTTAAAAACATTTGCAGGTTAGAACACTCAGCATCGGAAATGTAGTCTACTGGTCTTTCCTCCCTGCCGTTCTCCTCCACCACTGCTTTGACCTGATGTGACATAAAAACAGAATGAGAGATGATTTTAATTAATTGGAAGCTGTGTTAGCTCAATTTTTCCCAGACAAAAATGTGCAAAACCCAGTACATATTTGACCATATACTGTAATGGTAATGATCAAAAAGATATATGTATGTAGTTATGCATGCATACAGCGGTTTACACCCTGCTCCATCATATACTGACACCTCAGTTTGCACAGATTTCTGAAATATTTATGATGGCTATTGTATAGATGAACTTTTTGTATAATATTAATGTTCAGGGGAAATAATGCACATCACATTAGTAGAATACACATGGGGCCTGTTTTAGCCCATCAACAATAACAGTAATCAACATAGTTCATCATTTCAGTTATCACATTCCTGTTGTTGTCATTGATGAAAATAACTGATTTTCCTGGCACATTTTTGCATAGTGTAGAGCTTTATGAGCTTCACTTTCATAATGCTGTCCTATGATATGATATGCTCTAACAGTGCCAAATAACTTGTGCTGCACTATTTGGCACTGACTGGTAGACTGAGCATGAGCATCAAGGTTAGCTGATGATCCTCTTACTTTATGATACCATAATGATAATATCATCATCCACTTTGATGGAATTAATATCAGTCAGTGTCATCATCAGCATATCGACTCACATAACTCCCAGAATGTCACTTTTCACCTGCACTTGTTACCTTCCGCTTTAACCGATTCATCCTGCTCACTCTGCTCCTCCTTGGCTTCCTTGTCACATCCCTGCATCTGCTCCTGCTTCTCTGTCTCTTCTCTGTCAACCTTCTTCTCTTCCCCTGGCAAACATGTTTGGGATTCTGGCACACTTGGTGGCCTCTGTGTCTAAATGTTTTATTTTTATGACTTACAACTTCTCCACACGTTCCTTCTCCCATTCTATTTCTGTGGTTTCTGTGTTGAACTTTGAACACACAGGAGTGTTGCTCTGAGTGGCACTTGACAGGGGCCACAGAGAGGACAGAGAAGGAGGGGTGGGACCCACACAGTCGGTGTGAATGGGCCAGTCTGGTGTCAGAAAGATAAAAATAACCAATGGTCTGCTGTCCCAGTTATATCGGCCACTCACTGATGTTCTGTCTGTATGTTAAAAACAAACAAACTGACCCCAAGGAGTGCTAGCTCACTAGGGAAATGCTCAGTATCCCAGATTACCCGGCTATGGAGCAATGATTCTAACCAAAGGATTTAAAAAATATATTTGCAGTGGTATGAAAAACAATTGGCTACCCCTTAATAAATAGCATTGTTTGGTATAAGGTTCAACAACAGTTTATTTTTTTCTTATTTCCATCAAGGACGTAATGTTTTTCTAACGTTTGTCTGATTATTAGCAGGATTATGCAACAACTATTGCTCATGGTACGTACAGTGATAGAGGTCAGTCACAGAGCTCATATCTCTGTCAAGGCCCTATCTCGCAGTGTTTAAAAGAATGTGAAAAAGTGACCCACACTCTGCATCCTGACCCATATTACTGCCAAAATTTAATGGGTTCAACCGTAGCCCTAGGGCCAAATCTGTCTAGTAGTTTTTCATTATCCTGCTAACAGGAAGACAGGTGCACCCCTTGGCAGAGGTATGTACTCTCTGAGTGATCTCTTGTTTATGTAAGTCTTTGTTCAATTTATGAGATAAAAGTAACTATGCATGACTTTTTAAATGGTAAATGGTGTTCACTTATATAATGCTTTTTTCTCATCTCTGGATGATCAAAGCACTTTACAGATCCTGCTATCCACCCATTCACACACACATTCACACACTGATGGCGGCAGAGCTGCCATACACAGGCGCTGACCTGACCCACCACGAGCAACTGGGGGTTCAGTGTCTTGTTCAAAGACACTTCGACATGCAGACTGCAGAGTGGGAATCAAACCCCTGACCCTCCGCTCAGTAGTCGGCTACGCTACACCTGCCCCCCTCAGCCTCTAAAGGCTGAAGAGGTATTGATGTCACCCCGCTAAGTGGATGGGCATCGGTGTCAGTGGCATTAACACCTACCTTGTGGACGGGATAACTACAGAAAGAAATTACATGGACTTTTCAAACTGATATCATCATGTCTAAGACAAATCTTGGCTGGCTTAGACCCTGCTCTCCGACTATGAGTTTGGGATCAAAAGGTCAAAGGTCACAGTTAGCTTTCCCTATGCCCTATTACTATAGAATGAGTACACTCACCAAACATTGTACACAGGTTCACCCTGTCATCCTCACCTTTGACTATGGTTTTTGGATTACAAGGTCAAAGGTCAAGGTTAAACTGCTATTTAAACTATATCTCAACAACAAAGAAAGCTAGGATCACCAAACTTGGAACACAGGTTTACCTTTGGGACCCCGACCTTCAGCTATGGGTTTGGGGACAAAAGGTCAAAGGTCAAAGTCCAAATGTCCTATAAACTTTATCTCAACAATGACACCTAGGGTCACCCGACTTTGTACTCATGTTCACCCTGAGACCCTGACCTCTGACTATGGGTCAGGGTCAAAAGGTCAAAAGGTCAAATGTCACGGTCAGCTTCCCCATACCCTATTGCTACAGAATTAGTAAAGCTAGGGTCCTCAAACTTTGTACACAGGTTCACCCTGTCACCCTGACATCTGCCTGTGGTTTTGGAATTGCAAGGTCAAAGGTTAAGGTCAAAATACCATACAACCTACATCTCAACAACAGAGGCTGAGGCAGCTGCTAGTATTTTTGCTGCTGATATTTGGATTTCCTCTGGCCCCATATTTTACAGAGACTATTTAAGATAAGATAAGATAAGCCTTTATTAGTCCCACAACGGGGAAATTCCAGGATTGCAACAGCACAGGGATAGCAACACTCAGAGCAACAATCAGAAGGCAAGAAAAAAAAAAAAGCAAGCAAGAGCAGCTAATATACATATGTACATATTACTATAAAATATATATATACACACACACACACAGACACACAGTGCAGAGCATTGTAGCTGGATGGAATAAATATATGAATATATGAACACAGTGCAGAGCATTGTAGCTACATTTGTAGAGCATTTGTAGAGCATTGTAGCTACATTACATACAGCTACAATGTAGCTTACATTGTTTCAATTAAAATTACGTATGTTTAGTTGTCAAGGGGTGGCTACATTTTTGCACAAAAGCATTTCCCTTCAAATAAATACATTATCACATAAACATCGTAATATAAATCTTAACTCTTACAAAACACATCTAGCAAAAAAAATATATTTAACAAATAACAGTGAACTACTGTGAGGTCAGTCTGGCTACTGCATTAGAGATTGCTTTGATGGGGATTGGCCAGTAGATCAGGCCATCTAACTGCTGGATTGAAGCTGGGTCTTAAAGCTCTTTTCTATGTATTCAATCTTCCCTCAGTAGATACCTGTGTTCCTGCCTGGTTCCCTAATCCACAGCTGATAATATATTTCATGTCATTCTGACTTTTCTGTTTTATTTTGGCCTTAATAGGCCAGTAGATCTGCCTACTAATGATAACTTGGCTCTCTGACTGGGGCAGATAGTCCACTTCCTGCCTCAGTAGGGAGGGACTGATAGATCAGGCCATGTATGTTGGCATAGCTGTCAGGCACAGTCAGCCTTTATTGCTATTTTCTATATATTCTATGTACTCTCGCTAGACATCCTTGTTCTTCTACCATCTGTCATTTATTATTATTATTATTATTATTTTAGCTATATTTTACTATGGATGCAACAGTTCTTCAATCAGCTGCTGCTTGCTGCCATTAGCAGTGTTACCCATTTTCTCATGCAGGGTTATTTTTGTGCTCATTATACCCCAGGAACAAGTCATATCCTATCGACCACACACCCCTGTCCCTGATAGTACTTTTACATGCTTACTTTCAATAAACTTTATGCTAACTCAGGCTGTATTCTGTGCATGAACTATGAGCTTCCCACCTAACATGATCCTCAGTATGACACCTCCCAAAGATCTTAGCAGTGACAAAAGAGGGAGGCTGTGGTGAACTGTGGGAATTTAAGGAAACATGCACTGAAATGGGTCATTCAGAGGAAGGCTGTTGAAGCTGGGTGGAAAATAATAATAATAATAATAAGTTTATTTATAGAGCACCTTTCACAGACAGAGTCACAAAGTGCTCAACATGGTAAAAAACAAAATAAAAACACAGGCACATAAAACAGTAAAACAAAGTAGACAGTAAAAGCACATAAAAATACAATCGGCACATAGTTAAAAAGCCAGGCTAAAAAGGTGGGTCTTTAGTTGCTTCTTAAAAACACCAATGGAAGGTGCAGATCTAAGTTCAAAAGGCAAGGAGTTCCACAGTCTGGGAGCAACAGCAGCAAAGGCTCTGTCGTCTTCGGTTCTGAGCCTAGTACTAGGAACTACCAATAGATTCTGATGAGAAGACCTGAGAGACCTGCTGGGCTGGTGTAGAGAGAGCAGGTCACTAATATAAAAAGGTGCCTCTTCATGAATGGCTTTGTAAGTAAGAACAAGAACTTTAAAATCAATTCTATAATTTACAGGAAGCCAATGCAAGGAGGCCAAAACAGGAGTGATATGACAGAATCTACTGGACCTAGTTAGTAATCTTTTTTTTTTTTTTTTTTTTGTTACTTATTTGTACCCGTAGGTAGATTTGGTTTGCAGTCTGATGACAAGCCACCGGCTGCTGGTCGCTGCGTGCGCGAGCGCCCGAAACCTACATGTTTTTGGTATGCGGGAGGAAACCGGAGAAATCCCGGAGTAAACCCGCGCAACACGGGGAGAACATGCAAACTCCACACAGCTCACTGTTGGTCGGGGGCTGGGATCGAACCCACGATCCCCGCGGTCCCCCGGCCGAGGGTAAAACTGTGCTGCCACAGTGCTAAACCACTGCGCCACCGTGCAGCCCATCTTGCAGCAGCGTTCTGGACTAACTGTAGGCGGTGTAAAGAGGATTTACTAAGACATGTAAAAAGAACATTACAATAGTCCAAACGTGAAGAAACAAAGGCATGAATAATGATTTCTAACTGAGTGTAGGAAACCAATGACCTAATTTTGGATATATTCCTAAGGTGGAAAAAACAACTCCGGGTCAGAGATTTGACATGCTGATCAAAACTCATCGATTGATCGAAAATGACACCAAGATTTTTTAGATTAAGACCGCACGTTAGAGCTTAATGAACCAATGCTATTAACCAAGTTAGGAATTAGATTATCAGGTGCTACAATAAGGACTTCAGTTTTATCAGCATTAAGTTGCAAAAAGTTACTAGACATCCAGTCCTTGATTGCAGACAGACAATCATGAATAATTTTTAAATTGAAATGATGAAAATGGTGCTGCAATACTGAAACCCTGAGATATTTTGACCAAAACATGCCACAGACATTTCATTAAGATCTCTGGAAACTTTGTCAGCATGTTGAAATATGTATAATATGTCCCCTTTAAACCAGCTCAACTGAAAACTAAAAGGATGGGTGGATGGATTAATAAATGAACAATAAAATAAAAAAAATGAAAGCAATTATCCATCATTGGATTTTAAATCTTACTTTGCTTGGTCAAAGTCCTGTGTTTAATTTATGAACCAGAACTTCCTCCAAGAAGTTAGGAAAGCATGAACCTGGAATTTGTCATAAATCATGATGTCATGATTTATTTTTTTTTTCCAGTTCCGGTTCCGCCGGACCGGCGGCGCCACATGAGTTGGCTGCCTTTTGCAACTGCCTTTTTTAAATCTTCCTTCTTCTTTCTACACCTTTCACTCTATATATACATATCACGGATACACAGATCGCCCCAAAGGTCTCCCGAGTCGGCGGACGGAGCCACTGTTTACAGCAGGAGACGATACAGCAGGGAAGAGCTAGCTAGCACTCAACCGCCACCCGGTGCTAACGGAGAAACTCGACATACCGGGGAGCTGTAGCGAAAACGACGCGGGTGCCAGGCTGGAGTTTAGGTGGCGTGCAAGAAATATAAGACAGAATAATAAAGAGCCATGGCAAGAACCAAGCAGACCGCCTGTAAATCTACTGGAGGAAAAAGCCCCCCAGGAAGCAGCTGGCCACCAAGGCTGCTCGGAAAAGTGCTCCGGCCACCGGCGGAGTGAAGAAGCCTCACCGTTACAGGCCCGGTACTGTGGCTCTGAGAGAGATCCGTCGCTACCAGAAATCCACGAAGCTGCTCATCCGTAAGCTGCCCTTCCAGCGCCTGGTGAGGGAGATTGCTCAGGACTTCAAGACCGTCCTGCGCTTCCAGAGCTCCGCCGTCATGGCTCTGCAGGAGGCAAGCGAGGCCTACCTGGTGGGTCTCTTCGAGGACACCAACCTGTGCGCCATCCACGCCAAGAGGGTCACCATCATGCCCAAAGATATCGAGCTAGCCCGCCGCATCCGCGGAGAGAGAGCTTAGACTTTCTGCTGGACATTCACCAACCACAATGCTCCGCACTCTCTCTCTCTCTCTCTCTCTCTCTCTCTCTCTCTCTCTATATATATATATATATATATATATATATATATATATATATATACTGTATATATATATTTAGTAATATGTACATATGTATACTAGCTGTTCTTGTTTTTTCTTGCCTTCTGATTGTTGCTCTGAGTGTTGCTATCCCTGTGCTGTTGCAATCCTGGAATTTCCCCATTGTGGGACTAATAAAGGCTTATCTTATCTTATCTTATCTTATTATTTGCTAGTATTTAAGGCCTTTGAAGGTAGCATCACACTGGATCTAATTCAAGTAAGAATCATCAATCAGCCAAAATAACAGCACTCATCAATCATCAGAAATAACAACACTAACATTAATATTGAGTCCTCACAGCAGCATTATTGGTACTTGAACTTGACATTAAGCCTGTTTTTGCTTCTGAAGTGAATGAGGCGGACAGCGTGGCAAAGGTGGCAGAATGGCAACAGACATACTACGCCTCAGACTCCGGCATACAGTCAGGAGCTACCACAGTGCATGACGACGACGGCAGCACTGACTACAGTGCCAGTAAGAAGTACACCAGCAGCACCACAACCAGCACTACCCCTGCTGCAGCCTCTGCAGGGGGAGGTGGAGACACAGCATCAGGTGGAATAGAGAGTCCCACAGGTAAGGCAGTCAAAATATACTGTAGTTTGGGTTAAGGCTGTTTTCTGTTTGTCTTTTGTAGTTTAGTCACACCACACCTCTTTGTTTATCTAACAAAAATTCCATAATATCCTCTCTCTGTCGCTTTGTATTTATTTTCTGTACTTATGTGACATCATGCAATTTATTGATTTATCACTCTATATATAATTCAAGAAATCTCTGTGTATCTGTGTGTCTATCATGACCATAGGACTCGCTAAAAGATCATAGGATCGCCTATGCTGTTCCTATGATCTCTACATGATGTCTATATGATGTCATATAGACACCATAGTATCTGTGTGTGTGTCTGTGTGATCAAAGGCAGGCATCACTCACGATCATAGGACATCAAAGATCAAAGGCAGGCATCACTCACGATCATAGGACTTGCTATGACATCAAAGATCAAAGGCAGGCATCACAGATCAAAGGCAGGCATTACTGAACGAGTGGTATGACATCAAAGATCATAGGACTCGCTATGACATTATCAAAGATCAAAGGACTCACTATGACATCATCAGAGATCATAAGACTCACTACGACAGCATCAAGATCATAGGACTCCCTATAACATCATGAAAGATCGAAGGCAGCCATCACTGAACGAGTCATGACGCGCTTGCTTACACCTGCTTTCTACGGGCATGCAGAAATACTTGCTTATACTTTGTTTCTATGGGCATGCACAGGTATGCACGGGCATGCATAGATATACACTAGTTTTCTGAAATATAAGATAAGATTAGATAAGGTAAGAAAAGATAAGCCTTTATTAGTCCCACAATGGGGAAATTCCAGGACTGCAGCAGCACAGGGATAGCAGCGCTCAGAGCAATAGTAAATAAGATTATAAGATAAGAACTGGTTAGGCTGGAGTGATGATATAGAGTGAAGTACGTGGCGGTAATGCACCTGTAAGCTGGTTGCCAACCGCCAATCAAATCTAAAAGAAGAATTGGTTAGCCAAAGCAATAAATAAATATACATATATACAGTTATATACACAGTGCAGGAGTATTGTAGCTAGATGGTATCAACAGCATTACAGTTAATTAAATTACCCGGCAAAATATAAATATAGACCCAGACAGTATATTTCACATTTGAATGAACAGTGTTGTTGCCACCCTCGATAATAATTATAATTGTCTTAGTTCTGTATTGGAGGGGATGATCTTTATTGTGCAAAGTTGTGACGTTTAATATGGCCTCTATGAGCAGCACCGGTTAGATTATATGCCTGATTATACACCCAGGGTGTAGATACACCCCTTATACATATGGTTAGATGATTACACCAGAGTGGTGGCCTAGGGGTAGAGCATCTGCCCCACAACTGGGAGGTCGGGGTTCAAGTCCCAGCCGGGTCATGCCAAAGACCATATAAAAGTAGAACCTCCTTCCTGCCGTCCAGCTTGGTGCTCAGCAAAAGGTGCCAGACAGGTGCCGGTCCACCCCTGCACACAGCAGCTTGTCCCTCAGGATCACTGGTCGGATGGTGTTAAAAGCACTAGAGAAATCAAAAAACATGATCCTCACAGTGCTCCCAGGTTTCTCCAGGTGGGACAGGGAACGGTGTAGGAGGAAGATCACTGCATCCTCCACCCAGATGCCGTGCTGGTAGGTAAACTGAAGTGGGTCCATCGTTGGTCCCACCAGGGGGCGGAGGTAGGCGAGGAGCAGTCATTCTGTCTTGTTTTCTTATATTTTCCCGGTGATCATTATATTTTCACAGTGATTGAGCACTAGCATTAGCTAACTTAGCTGCCTGGCGTTTGCTTAACTGCTGATCCGGCCAGTTTTGATCACTCTTTTCCAGAAATTCTATCCACCTCCACAGCAATCCTTGTTTATCTACCAATGCTTCACCAAATATGTCATTCTTAGAGATTATTTTAGTTTTGTTTTCTATAGTTTATGTTCTCTAGCCGAGACTGAAGGTAGCGACTAGCTCAACACATTTACATTAGTTAGCTCAGGCTAATGTTATAAGAAATGTTATTTCATGAGTCAAAAGGTTCGTTGTAAGCTGCTTCACACCAAACATGGTTTGTTTTTCATTTTCTGCCATCCATCCGTCTTCACTGTGAAATCAAAACTGTGGTGTGACATAACCTCGAAGGAAGTGTGGAGAAACCTTGTATTTTATCCTCATTTCATTCTGTTATGCTCTGCTTCTCACCAATTATCAGACACTCAGGGAAGAAACAAGTGTCCTCCAGGAAATAATCTGTCACAAGCATGCTGCCTTACAAGCTTTTATGTCACACCAGTACTGTCGGTTGACAGCTGGAAATTTCAAGCTCAGTTTGTCACTGTGGCTCTTTGAAAATAACTTGAGTTTGAAAAAGATACACATGTGCAGGAAATTATCTATCAATTCTATGCTGTTTACCTGGACAACAGCCACTTCTTTCCTCTCTTCTGCTGCAGTCTGTGCAACCTGTGGCTCTTTTATCCATAAGTGGCCTGCTGTGGCAAAAATAACCCCCTTCCAAATACATTTTGAAAGCAGCAACTTTAACGCAAGACTTCATAAAACTTCAGTAAAGTTGTAAATTTAGAAGGGAATTTTTTTTTTTTTTTAACAGAAAAGTCCCAAATTTTCAAGAAAATTATCATCAATATGAGAATAAAGCCTTAAACATATTAAAAAGTCACAGTTGTGTGAGTCACAAATATACAGAGGAAAAAACTCATGCATTATCAAGAGAACATTTTAAGAGTCATAAATTTACATACAGATCATCTCAAAAAATTAGAATATCATGAAAAAGTTCAATATTTTTGTCACTCATTTCAGAAAGTGAAACCCATATAGTACACAGAGAGTGATATATTTCAAGTGTTTATTTATTTTAATTTTGATGATTATGGCTTATAGCCCACGAAAACCCCAAATTCAGTTTCTCAAAAAAATAGAATATTACATAAAATCAATTAAAAAAATAGTTTTTTAATAAAAACGTGGACCGACTGAAAAGTATGTCCATGTACACACTCAATACTTGGTCGGGGCTCCTTTTGGATTAATTACTGTATCATTGTGGCGTGTCATGGAGGTGATCAGTCTGTGGCACTGCTGAGGTGTTATGAAGGTCCAGGTTGCTTTGATAGTGACCTTCAGCTCGTCTGCATTGTTGGGTCTGGTGTCTCTCATCTTCCTCTTGACAATACTCCATATATTCTCTATGGGGTTTATGTCAGGAGAGTTTGCTGGCCAATCAAACACTGTGATACCATGGTCATTAAACCAGGTTTTGGTACTTTTGGCAGTGTGTGGGGGGGTGCCAAGTCCTGCTGGAAAATGAAATCAGCTTCTCCATAAAGCTTGTCAGCAGAGGGAAGCATGAAGTGCTCTAAAATTTCCTGGTAGACAACTGCGCTGACTTTGGTCTTGATAAAACACAGTGGACAAACACCAGCTGATGACGTGTTTCCTCAAATCATCACCGACTGCAGAAACTTCACACTAAACCTCAAGCAACTTAGATTCTGTGCCTCTTCACTCTTTCTCCAGACTCTGGGACTTTGATTTCCAAATGAAATGCAAAATTTACTTCGATCTGAACAGAGGTCATCTGCTGGTGTTCACTGTGTTTTATCAAGACCAAAATCACCGCAGTCGTCTACCAGGAAATTTTAGAGCACGTCAAGCTTCCCTCTGCTGACAAGCTTTATGGAGATGCTGATTTCATTTTCAAGCAGGACTTGGCACACACCCCCACACACACACACACACACACACTGCCAAAAGTATATGGCATCACTATGTTTGATTGGCCAGCAAACTCTCCTGACCTAAACCCCATAGAGAATCTATGGAGTATTGTCAAGAGGAAGATGAGACACCAGACCCAACAATGCAGACAAGCTGAAGGTCACTATCAAAGCAACCTGGACCTTCGTATCACCTCAGCAGTGACAAAGGCTGATCACCTCCATGCCACGCCACATTGATACAATAATTAATCCAAAATTTGCCCAGACCAAGTATTGAGTGTGTACATGGACATACTTTTCAGTCGGTCCACATTTCTATTAAAAAACTTTTTTTTTTATTAATTTTATGTAATATTCTAATTTTTTGAGAAACTGAATTTGGGGTTTTCATGAGCTGTAAGCCATAATCATCAAAATTAAAATAAACACTTGAAATATATCACTCTCTGTGTAATGAATCTATATACTATATGTGTTTCACTTTCTGAAATGAGTGACAAAAAATATTGAACTTTTTCATGATATTCTAATTTTTTGAGATGATCTGTATACCCCTCCGTGGATCGCCACCTTATCCTGGTGTAGGGGTTTCACTGCCTGAATGATCCCAGGAGCTATGTTGTCAGGGGCAACTTGCCCCTGGTAGGGTCTCCCAAAGCAAACAGGTCTTGGGTGAAGGGCCAGACTTTTGGTCCAGTGGATCCCATTAAAAAGGTTACATCAAGGACCCAGTGTACCCATAGGAAGCACATGGGTCCGCCCTCCAGTGGGTTCACCACCTGCAGGAGGGATCATGGAGATTGTGGTGCCATGTGAACTGGGCAAAAATCTGGGCTACTGTGCCTGGACTGATGCCCCCGTGACCCGGATCCCTGGATAACCGGTAGAAGATGGATGGATAGAAATTTACATATATAGTACATATACAAAAGACACTGTAAATTTTCAGAAAAAGGTTTCACATTTGTGATTCTCAGAACTTAAATTTAAAAGGAAACACTTAAAATTTACAAGAAAAAATTACCATTTATGAGAGAAGATATTTTTAAGAGCACAAAAACTTATTACTAATGTTGACAGGCCAGTTTGTGCTTATAATTTTAGTTCACTTACTTCTTTTTAAGGCTCAAATGTATTTTGTGGCTGCATACCGGAGGTCTTCACATTTCAGTCCAAGTCAAAGCTCAGTCTCAAATCTTTATCATCTGTTGCTTGTTCCCTGTTCTACACTGTAATATTTAAGGAATTCAAATTCTGTATCATGCTATCCTTTATCTATTAGCATTTAGTAACAGCTGTGATGAGCTGTTTGATGTCATTACTTTAAACAGGCAACTAAAATGCAATAAGAACACAGTGAAAGTTTCCCTTGTAACCCCTTTATGGTGGAGATCATTGAAAGATGAAAAAAATGTCAGATCTCTCAGTGATCTGCCAGTGATCTCCACGGCATCAGAGTTTTGACTAAGTCTAAAACAGTTTCTCAATGATGGGGGATGGGAGTCGACAGCTCTGTGATCTGGATTATTGACTACCTGACAGGCAGGCCACAATTTGTCCAGCTGGGCAGTGTCTTGTCTGATGTGGTGGTTAGTGATACAGGAGCTCCACAGGGGACCGTGCTTTCTCCTTTTCTCTTCACCTTATACAACACCGACATTCAGTACAACACCGAGTCATGCCACCTGCAGAAATTTTCTGATGACTTGGCTGTTGTTGGGTGTATAAGAGGGAGAGAGGAGGGGGAGTACAGGGTGCTGGTAGACAGATTTGTGGAGTGGACAGAGCAGAATCACCTGAGGCTGAACGTCAACAAGACCAGTGAGATGGAGATTGACTTCAGGAAGAAGAGGACGCCTTCTCAGCCACTGCAGATTAGGGGGGAGGATGTGGAGGTGGTTGAGGACTACAAATACCTGGGTCTCATGATGTTTTGGTCAACTACTCTCGTGCTGCTGTTACACTGTAATTTCCCAGTTTGGGATCAATAAAGTACATCTATCGATCTATCGATCGATCAATCGATCGATCGATCAAGGCCATTTCCTAGTTTTTGGGGTCCCTATGCAAAATTTTGTCCGGCTCAAAATGAGCAGGAGGAAGCATGTTTCATTACTTCTGTCTTTTCCCAGCCACCCTCCAGTCACAAGTTCATATCTCTAATCATTAGACCACCACTGCTTACTGAAATTGGCCCTGTCAGAGATGCTACACTACAGCAGATCAGTAGATTGGTGAGCTGTCTGCACAGAAGTTTGAAGGTTCTGTGGAGAAGAGGTGGAAGAAACTGAGCATAGAATCACAGATATGAAGAAGTAGCCTTCCCCTGTCTGAGATGACCTTGATTGCACAGAGGAGACGATATGAAGGACGTCCATGAGACATGGAAACCAAAGACCCTGAAACTCATAGTGATGCTGAAAGGGATCAAACTTCAGGGAGTCTACCAGCTGTAAATACTATATTCTTGGGAAACATTTTCTGTGATTCAGAAGCACTTCCGAACCAGCAGATGGTACGACATGTTAAAAATGATTTTAATAAAAGCACAACAAAACTACTTGAGAAGAACAGTTTCTTTAAAAATACCATCTTTTTTGACCCTTTGTACTAATGAGGTCAGTCAAAATGTCCCATTTGAGTTTATGGTCAGGCACAATACCAGAATACAGCAATTATAATCTGTGACCAGCTCCTTTGCCTCTATATTTATAAAAGTAGAGTGGGAAGATTACAGCTTTTTAAAATGAACATGCTTTTCTTTCTTAGTGGTGTTAATAAGAAAATTTGTCTTCTCACACCTGTTGACAATGAAGTCCGCTGCTCATTCTCTTCTTCTTCTTCTTTTAGATTTGATTGGCAACCAGCTTACAGGTGCATTACCGCCACTGACTTGATTATCATCACTCTATATCTTTGTATAAGGAGTTCTTATAGTAGGAGGTTCAGCAGGGGCCTTGTTTTTAAAACATTGCATATAATTGATACTAAATATGCAAAGTCTTCAAATAGATGAAAATGGCATATGCCAAAGAAATGTTCAGATTCAAGTTTTCCTTTCTACATCACATTCCACTAAGTGTACGTACGATCTACCTCATATCCCACACTGTACACGCCCGCATTTACTTATTAATGGGCAATTCAATTCAACTATGATTCAGGTGAATATGTTGATTGTGAGAGTGGTAACTGGATGTACTGACAGTGTTTTTACTTGTAAAACCTAAGCAAGAACTCTCATCTTATGAGGCAATTTATGAATTTTATTTGAAGATATCATCGACCAGACCGTCAGTGATGGGGTAGCTCATTTTGTCCTGATGAAACCGCTCTGAGATTGTGAAGAGCCTTTGTCTCTGTGTATACATGTTTATATCCTGTTAAATGACACATATTTGCATCCTGTGGTGTTTGACCTACACCTTGACCTCTAGCACAGCCTGGATGAAGGCCCACCTGAGGGTCACTGTGTGTGGGCTTGGCGAGCATTGGGGCAATTGCCTGAGGTGAATCCTGTGAAATGTGTATGGACGCATTACAGATGTAGCACCATGACGTTAGCATCTCACGTTCACCAGAGTGAGCTACAGTGAAAGTGAGCGACCCTATTTGCCAGTAATTTAGTGCTATAGATAAATTTTCTCAGTTAATCAGAGTGAAAACAGGACTCCTATTGTGAGTGCTGAAATAGCTTTAATCCTTTGACCTGTTACACCAGTGTTACACTGCATTTAAACTGAGGTGCTCCAAACAACTGTGTGCAGGTGTGCGGCCTTCAGCCCTTTGTTGAGATAGCTGTAATTAAATACAGAACATGTTTTATCAACTGTTTTAGTTGGTGTCAGATATCAGTTGCAGTATTTGTTATTAATATATCCTGTATAGATTACAGCAGAAATTGTGAAAAACATGAATCAATATTGAACACATCTATAGATGATGCATGAGACTAACGGTGTGGGTGAATGTATTAATATTAGTCGGTTAATCTTTTGAAATCGTGAGTAATCACACTTTTATCTTGAATTTTTTCTGTAAAATGTACTGTACCTTAAACTGGTCCTTTTTCAAGTTTTCATACTCCTATTAACATTGAAGTGGACAATTTTTTTTTTTTTGTACTTATTTTGTACCTGTAGGTAGATTGGTTTTGCAGTCTGGTGACAAGCCACCAGCTGCCGGTCGCTGCGTGCGCAAGCGCCCCGTATCCCTAACCTGCATGTTTTTGGCGTGCGGGAGGAAACCGGAGAAATCCCGGAGTAAACCCACGCAACACGGGGAGAACATGCAAACTCCACACAGATCACTGTTGGTCGGGGGCAGGGATCGAACCCACGATCCCCGCAATCCCCCGGCCGAGGGTAAACTGTGCTGCCACAGTGCTAACCACTGCGCCACCATGCAGCCCATGTTCTTGCCTTCTACACCTGCAGATTAATTATTTCAGCATGTCAACATAATGAAAAATTCTACCCAGGATATTCTCCACAAAAACCTCAGAAGTACTGCTCGTGCAAAACAGATGGGCAGTTTATGTGGAAAAAAGTCCCAGCTGTATGAGGAAAAAGGTTGCATTTTTATGGGGAAAGGGTGGCAAATTTACATGAACAAAATCACAAATTTAACACTGAAAACATTGCAGTGTTATGTGAAAAGTCAAACTTACAGGGGAAAGAGATCACATAGTATTTATTAGAAAAAATGTTTAAAATTTGAGGGAAAAAAGCAAATTCACAAATAAAGTTGCAAAATTGCAAGAAAATGTTGTAAATGTATTTGAAAGTGTTCCCAAATCTTGGTCATAAGTTTATGAGGGGAAAAAGCTCCCAAACTTGCCTGACAAAAAGTAAAGATTTACAGTTTTAATGGCTGCTGTTTACTCTGCTATTTTGCTTTCCATAATGTTAAAAGCATTAAAATAATATCAGTGGTATTAAGACCTCTGAAAATCAGAATTAAGGATTGATTGTCATTAATTGTCATTATTTTGAATACATTAATGAATACCTTTTGAAAGATCTGTGGACATTGGCTGTTACAGCTGGCATGTTCCATTAGTGATGCCCACGGCTGGTGCAGTAGGGGCGGGCGTATCGATAAAATTATCAGTAATGTTAATATCATTGTTGTTATCAGTATCATAGCTTGACTCTGTTGATACTTTAGGTTCAGTTTCTGTCTTCTACGTTTATAACATTGCTTCCATTTCATCTAAAGGTAGAAATGTCCTGACAAACACATTTGTTCTAAAGTAATAATTTTGTCCACTTTTTTATTGAAACAAAGTCAATGAGAAGCAATGAAAGTAAGAAATTATGTTTTGTTATTTTATAACAAGAACATCAGACTGAAAGAAATATTTGTTTTAAAACTTTCATTGTTCTCCAGTAGTAATTTAGTACAGATTTGAAGGTTGCAAATTCAATTCATTACAGTATCAATATTTTTTTTAAAAAACATGGACATGAATAAGTTATTAACAACAGAAGGAAAAAATAATAAATAATTTAGTGATTAAAAATGCATTCAGATTTATAATTTTTTTTATGTTTGTTTTTTTGGTTTTGATTTCTTGTTTTAATTTTTTTTTTTTGTCTTGATGTTCAAATCAATCAATCAATCAATATAGAATACTGATGTTGCATTCACCTGAGAATATGACACACTAATCTCTCCAGCATCAAAGTATAAGTCGCATGTGCAAGAAAAAATATATTTATCTTTATCGAAATCAATATTGGCAATATTGACCTAGTATTTAATATCATATTGAAACCAAACTTTCAATTTCGCACAGCACTATGGTGCGGCGTTCTCACCGCCTGAACATGGAACTACAGTCCGAGGATGTGGACGCCTCACTGGACAGAAATCTGCACAGTCGCTGCAGTCTGACAGTTAGTCGGCTTGATTTTATCGGAAGGTTCGTTGCTGTTTTTTGAAATGTTATACAAGAAAATTTAAATGAACACTTCTGGTTTATTATTTCATCTCTAAAAGACTACAAATGGTTGAGCTAACTCAGATAGCATTAAGCTAGGAGCAGGGCTGGACTGGGATAAAAAAAACAGCCCTGGCATTTTTGGTCCAGACAGTCCATCAGTCAAACAACAACAGCACAGATGGTCCAGTTAAACATGTGCAAGTTTTGGGCCATTCCCCAAAGCAACGATAAAGCTGAGTAATAGGTTACATGCAAAACAGGGGAATAGAATAATTAGTCACATGATCACATTCCGATCACATTCCGATCATTCTGATCAAGCACTGCAAGACCACCCTACTGCTGCCATTGCATGACGTCGCCTTCATCAACCTCACCAAAGCGTTCGATCTGGTCAGCAGAGAGGGCCTTTTCAAGATCCTGCCAAAGATAGGATGCCCACCAAAGTTGCAAAGCCTCATCGAATCGTTTCACACCAACATGCAGGGGATAGTGCAGCACGACGGCAACGTCTCAGAGCCATTCAACATACGCAGCGGAGTGAAACAGGGCTGTGTACTTGCGCCAACCCTCTTTGGGATTTTCTTTGCTATGCTCCTGAGGCATGCCTTCAGCACAGCAACAGAGGGAATCTACCTGCACACAAGATCTGACGGCAGACTTTTCAACCTCGCCCGCCTGAAAGCCAGAACCAAAGTACGCGAGGCTCTAATCAGAGACATGCTGTTCGCAGATGACGCTGCAGTCGCAAGCAGGAGCTTCAGACCCTGATGGACCGCTTCTCCCAGGCATGCAAGGACTTCGGGCTTACCATCAGCCTGAAGAAGACTAACGTCTTGGCGCAAGGCACGAAAGCACCACCAACCATCACCATCAACGACTACGAGCTGGAGGTCGTGAATGAGTTCACGTACCTGGGGTCCACGATCAGCAACAACCTCTCCCTTGATACAGAGATCGACAAGAGGATTGGAAAATCACCCTTCACACTCGCTCACCTCACCACACAAGTGTGGGAGAATCCCAAACTCTCTGTCAAGACGAAGATGGAAGTGTACAACGCCTGCGTCATCAGCACACTGCTCTATGGGAGTGAGACGTGGACAACATACGCCCGGCAGGAAAAGAGACTGAACTCCTTCCACTTGTGCTGCATTCGCCACATCCTGGACATATCCTGGCAGGACAAAGTGCCCAACACAGAAGTTCTGTCCCGCGCCGGCCTTCCCTCCATGTTCACTCTACTCAGGCAGCGCAGGCTCCGCTGGCTAGGCCACGTTCACCGTATGGAGGATGGCAGAATCCCCAAAGACGTCCTCTACGGAGAACTGGCAACTGGCAGGAGAGACGTTGGCCGCCCACAGCTGCGCTTTAGAGGCATCTGCAAGAGAGACATGAAGGCCCTGGAGATCAACACAGAGCGCTGGGAGGACCTTGCAACGGACCGCTCCAAATGGAGAGGCACCCTGACCAGACAGCTCAAGGCGGGTGAAGAGAGACTGACTGCAGCAGCAGATGAAAAAAGGACCCGCAGGAAGAACCACCACAGACCCAGCAGCACGGAGACCACCCACAAGTGCGACCTGTGTGACAGGGACTGCCATTCGTGTATCGGCCTGTTCAGCCACAGGCGGTGCTGTTCCAGCAGAGTAGACATTTAGGATTCTCTTCCATGGTCATCATAGACCGACGGAGGCCAACGATCACATTCCTGTTTAAAAGATGCATAACTGGGAATAATTTCATAACATAAAGCTTCTCCCCTTACAACAATTGCAGGGGTGTGCAGAGACATTTTGAGGGGCCAAAGTAAGGGCACCCTCCCACTCTGATTCCTGTTACTTGAGTAATTGCCAGCCTACTGTAAATCATCTAATATTGTATTAGAAGCTTTGTTCATGGCTTCATGTTGACTATTCACAATTTGTTAAGTAGCAACATTCAATCATAACACTTAATGGTCTAACAGAGGTCAGAATTATCCCACTTTTGCCCTGAACAAGTGAATCCCCGTGGTTTTAAAGAAAGAAAGAAAGAAAGAAGAAAGAAAGAAAGAAAGTTATTTTAATATCTCTTTTGCATAAATATTTTGTCATAATTTTAAAGTCTTAAAATTTTCCAAAGGTGCAAAACTTTGAGAAAAAGACACAAAATTACAAGGAAAAAAACCCAAACATGACAAACATATACAGTATATGTAACACCTGTTCTGCTTTACCGCTATGAACAGCGCCCAAGTTTGTGTACTTATACTCTAACTTGTAGACTAGGCTCAACTAAACCAGTGTAAATACAAATAACTAGCCTACATAGTAAGCCAAGTGCGTGAAGGGCTACTTTAGTCAAGATCAGGTTGTGTGTGAAAATGGTGTGGGGTAGCTTTAAACCTGTAGGGTGTATGGCTTTAAACCTTCATTAAAATAACCAAACAATTGAGTATATTTCAAAAAAGAACAGAATTTGTTTAACCACTGGTCAGCAGAAGGAACCAAGGCAATGACTACTTATTAAAATAGCAGTAGCAATGCTGATAACTGGGATATTAATAGTTTTAAAACATATAACACAATATCAATATATAACTGCTGCGTAAACAACATGCACATAGCAAAGAAAAAAAAAACAAATGCTCAAAAGTGAGAAGAAGACAATAAATCACAAAATTGGTGGATCCACAAAACAAATAGAACTCTTAAGAAATCTAAGCCAGCATATTTTTTTAATTTGTAGGCCTGTATAGGTCCCTACTCAGTACCGAGTGATAATAAAGAGGTCTCTGACGTTGCATTCCTGTTTTAATATTAAAACGCCACTCCACTGGCTAATTCAAAATGGTGGCCACCATTAACCCAATGACTGCCACAGGCGCACCATGGCACCATAAGCCCCTTGTGGTCAAGATTTTTTTCAAGAAAATATTCAGTTCAGATGTCACAGATTTCCAAGGCTATAACTTGAAAGTGGTAAGAGATAATGGCTTACTGTCAATTAGAAAGATGTAGAATATGATCCAAAGTTTGAGATAGGAGTGAATTTATGCATCTAATTTGCATAATGCAACACAGCCATAACAAATTACATAACTTTCGGTCAAAAATGGACTTTTGGACATATTTACACAAAGGGTGGTTTTGTTTTCATGTCACCAGTTTTTTTTTTTTTTTTTTTTGTTATCTTCTCTTCAAAGTATATGAATCAGAACATTAGTAGAATGTCAACAAGCAAAGAAATTTGTCAGACTTACCGCTGGCTAGGTGTCTCTCGCTTTGTCCATTTTCATCCATCCTAGTCGTTATTTTGTCTTCTGTCGCTTTGCGCTTTCTCTCCCACATCCAGAAACTCTTATGATTATCCCACCTCAATTTCGCTTTTATTCCACCGCAATTTATCTTATATGATGACATGGAACCAGTGCAATTGTTGTCTAGTCACATGGCACTGGGGGCGGCAGTAGGTGAACATCAACCAGCTTCACCCACCCTCTGTTATAACAAAATGTAAACATTTACCTTCATAAGCTAAATAATCTCTTTTTATAATCATAGTTGGCAAATTTGGGAGCAAATGGCTTCTCCATCTCCGGTCCAGTATGTCCACAGCGATCGGTAACGTCCACATTTGTTTGTCCAAAAATTTTTTCTTCTCCTGTGTCCAGAAGGATGCTTCTATGTCCGCCATCAGTCCGCCAAGGCAAGAGCAGTAAGTTATACATGTCTGCCACCTTGTGAGGTGGAATCCTTTGTACAACTTAAATCAACTGGGGAGTTTTTGGCCAAGTCATATACAGATGTGGACAAAATTGTTGGTACCCCTCTGTTAATGAAAGAAAAACCCACAGGAAAAGTCACAGGAACATCAAGCTGCTTGGAGATGGTATTATAGCCTTTACCTTTAACATGCTTGTCTATAATTTTCTTTCTAATCTCCTGAGACAACTCTCTCCTTTGCTTCCTCTGGTCCATGTTTAGTGTGCTACACACCATGTCAACAAACAGCACAGTGACTACTTGTCACCCTTTAAATAGGCTGACTGACTGATTACAAGTTTGTAGACACCTGTGATGTTAATTAGAGGACACATCTTGGTTGAACATGTCTTTTCTAGGGGTACCATCATTTTTGTCCAGGCCTGTTTCATGAGTTTGTTTTTTAAAATAATTCTGTTGAACCACAATTCAAAAGCATTGTGTGATTTTCATTGGTTAATTTTTATAGAATTTTTATTTATTACCACTTTTGTCAGATTCAAGTTATTTCTGTGACCATTGTGGGGTTTTCTTTCATTAACAGAGGGGTACCAACAATTTTGTCCACGTCTGTAACATCACATGACAGGCGGAGCGCTGCGCCTGTGGCAGTGGGGGCGCTATCTGTTCCCTGAAACCTTGTCACAAGAAGGGTTAACAACCCCGTGGAGCGGAGCGGGGTACTCACCCATACCAGTGTTACCGTCTCTATTGGCAGACAATGGAGAGCAGCCTCAGTGGAAGAAGAAAGTGGCATGAAAATGACAAAGTGACTCCGGGACAAATCCAGCGATGTCCTCAATGAGTGAAAAAAAAACAAACATCCAGCGATGTCATCAGCGGGTCAAGTGGTCATGGATAATGCAGCGCTGTCCTAAGCGTTGTCGGAGATCCTCCATTGTGGGGTAATTCGGCCAAACCCAAGACCCTGGCAGCAACTCTCCAGCAAGATGTTGGCTCAGTGGGAACGCGGCACCCACTGAACAGTTTACAAAAGCAGAGGTCACAGAAGAGCCGCGCTCCCAAACAAGGTGCTCCAAATGGCAGGACCATCCAAAAAGTCTTCACGGTAAACCAAAGCTCCGGGAAACAACTTTTAGCTAGCTTAGCAGGTCCAACGAGCGACATCCACGGGCAGCAGAAGACACAGCTTTCTCCGGGAGTGACCACTGGTCAACTAAAAAAAAAATGTTAAGTCCAGGGAAAGCTCTCAGAAACCACTACACAATTTCCGCCCCCAACAGCAAAAGCCAATCACAACATTAAAACACAAACGTTGTCCTTGACTGACCAGTAGGCAGCGAATAGGAGGTAGTTAAAGAATGACCCATTTACATGCACTAGTAAATATGAGTTTCTGTAGAAAATTCGAGAAAATGACTAAAATTCTATATGTAAAGCCTATACTAGAAGAAAAAAACAAGAATGTTACACTCTTTGCGAACATGAAAAATAATAATACTAATGTAGTAATACATCTGTAGATATGTGAAAAATATTACAATGCATTGTATTTAATATTATGTGAAGGTTATTTGGAAGTTAGGTGCGCACTTATAACAATAACCCAAGGGGTTACATCTACAATAAAAGCATGTAAATGTAACAAATTTATGGGGACAGTGTCCATTTATTTAAATATGTACTAAATTCATAAGAAAAAAAAACAAAATTACAAGAAAACAAACTTGAATTTAAAAGATAAAAGTTACAAATTCATGGCAAAAGTTGCAAATTTATGAGGAAAAAATTCACATATGTACAATTACAGTCATTGAGAATGTAAACAGGAAGTTATTTAAAAAGATTTACGAAATTAATTAAGAAAAAGTAAATGAATAAATTGTTGAGACAAAGGTCAGAAAATCACAAGATAAATGTAGCTCATTTGCAATAATTAAAGAAAAATGAAATAAAAACATCAATGAAAAGAGGAGAGAAAATTATTGGGGCAAAAGTGCAAAGTCAGAAGAAAAAATTATGCCAGTTTATGACACAAAAGTCACAAATTCAAGAAAAAAATGTCACTCCATGAGCAAAAATTTTTCATGAAGTTTCAATTTTCATGAAATTTCAAAAATTTTGTTAAAGCCTGCAATTTTTTAAAAAAGAATAAAAATAATCATAAGGAAAACTAAATAATTTATGAGAACTCTCCAAATTCACATAAAAAATTTCACATTTTCAGTAAACAAATTCTCTAATTTAGGTGGTAGAGTAGCCTGAAACTGTACTGAAGTAAACGCAGGTTATATTATCACTCAAATATACATAAGAGTAATCACACAAAAGTAGTCTAAGAAGAAGTGTCATAAATTGCCCTTTTAAGGACAGGCAGAAGACACCAAACACCGGCTGTGAGTTTGCACATTTAATAAAGAAAAACACAACGTCATAAAACACAATACTTACAGGACTAAGGCAGGATACAGGGAAGAATGGCGTGCAGAAATGCCAATGGAAAACAGGGTTCGCGTCTGGAGTAAAAAACGGAGTGACACCCGAAAGGAAACGGGGCTAACGTCTGGAAACTACAGAGAAAAGTCTAGATGGTACCAGGCTGAAGCGTACAGAAACACCAGGGGAAAAACAGAGAAGACCTAGCTTGCCTGTTAAAACACAGAGGACCAAACAGTGATAAACAGTACAGAGATATAGTTAATTTATGCTTTAATGGGGGGGGGGGGGCAATCACTTTTTTACACAGGACCATGTTTGGATTTTTTTTACCCTTAATAATAAACACCTTCATTTAAAAACTGTGTTTTGTGTTTACTTATGTTATCTTTGTCTATTATTTAAATTTGTTTGATGATCTGAAACATTTAAGTGTGACAAACATGCAAAAAAATGAGAAATCAGAATCAGAATCAGATTTATTGCCATTGTTCATGTAGTACACAAACTAGGAATTTGTCTCGATGCCATGCTGCAACATTAAAAACATGATGAGAAAAAGAGATAAACTAAAAAACTAAAGGACTGAAAACGTGCAATAAGTGTAGAAAAGTAAGTAATAATAAGTAATAACGATAATACGTGGCTAAACTGTCATCTCTGCTGGAGTCCGAGTTCCACCCTATGCAGGACATACTGGATGCACTGAGGAGCTCATTTAGCAGCAGACTACATCATCCCAGGTGCACAACCGAGAGGTTTCGTAGGTCCTTCCTACCAACGGCTGTCAGACTGTACAACCTAAGCAGGGCTGCTCGCAGAGATAGCAAAAAGACGTAACAAACTAATAGTTTTTTTTTTGTTTTTTTTTTTGAATGCAAAAGATGCAATAGACTTACACAATGGTCCTCTCCGACATACAACTAGGAACATACCGGTCGCTATGGAGGGTGAGAATATGTATGGGCACATAATCATACCATGTAGGATAACTAAATAGACGGTTATGCTGTTTCATCCCACCTAGCAACAATGCTCTGCACTGTGTGTGTTTATATATTTACATATTTATTCCATCTAGCTACAATGCTCTGCACTGGGTGTGTTTATATTTATATATCTATATATTTATTCCATCTAGCTACAATGCTCCGCACTGTGTTTTTATATATCTACATATTATTCCATCTAGCTACATTGCTCCGCACTGTGTGTGTTTATATACTTGCATATTTATTCCACCTAGCTGCAATGCTCCATACTGTGGGTGTTTATATATTTACATATTTATTCCATCTAGCTACAATGCTCTGCACTGTGTGTTCATATATTCATATATTTATTCCATCCAGCTACAATGCTCTGCACTGTGTGTCTGTGTGTGTGTGTGTGTATATATATATTTTATAGTAATATGTACATATGTATATTAGCTGCTCTTGCTTGCTTGTTTTTTCTTGCCTTCTGATTGTTGCTCTGAGTGTTGCTATCCCTGTGCTGTTGCAATCCTGGAATTTCCCCGTTGTGGGACTAATAAAGGCTTATCTTATCTTATCTTATCTTAATAATAATAATAACAATACTAGTAATAATGAGTAGTACTAGTCAAGGCAGTTTTAAAAAATTAGCAAGTAGCAGATAATGTGAAGTACCACATAGTGCAGTCGATAATGCAACAGAAACAGTGATGAATGACGTGAGTCTGGTTGAGCTGCTGTACATAGTGCATGAGAGTCAAAAAGTCACTTAATGTTCAGCAGTCTGATGGCAGAGGGGAAAAAGCTGTTCATGTGCCGGGAGGTTTTAGTCCGAATGGACCGAAGTCTTCTACCTGAGGGGAGGGGAGCAAACAGTACGTGACCAGGATGTGAAGGATCGGCTATGATCCGGCCTGCACGCCTCCGGGTCCTGGAGATGTACAGGTCCTGGAGAGATGGGAGCTCGCAGCCTATCACCTTCTCAGCAGTGCGCACGACGCACTGCAGCCTTAGTCTGTCCCTGGCAGTGGCTCCTGCATACCACACAGTTATGGAGGAGGTGAGGATGGACTCGATGATGGCCGTGTAGAACTGCACTAACATCTTGGTGGGTAGCTTGAGCTTCCTCAGCTGCCGCAGAAAGAACATCCTCTGCTGGGCCTTTTTGATGAGGGAGCTGATGGTTGGCTCCCATTTGAGGTCTCGGGTGATGGTGGTGCCCAAGAAGCGGAAGGAATCTGCAATGGTGATGGGAGAGCCTGTGATGGTGAGGGGGGGGGCAGGGGGGTTGTGACTTTCCTGAAGTCCACAATCATCTCCGCTGTCTTCAGAGCATTCAGCTGCAGGTTGTTGTGGCTGCACCAGGACACCAGCTGGGCCACCTCTTCCCTGTAGGCGGACTCGTCGCCGTTGGAGATGAGCCCGATGAGGGTGGTGTCGTCCGCAAACTTAATCAGCTTAACAGACTGGTGGGAGGAGGTGCAGGAGTTGGTATAAAGGGAGAAGAGTAGGGGGGAAAGTACACAGCCCTGGGGTGATCCAATGCTGATGCGAACAGAGTCTGAGACAGACTTCCCCAGCCGCACATGCTGTCTCCGGTCCGTCAGGAAGTCGGTGATCCACCTGCAGAGGGAGTCAGGCACATTGAGCAGGGACAGCTTGTCCCGGAGCAGAGCGGGGCGGATGGTGTTGAATGCAGAGCTGAAGTCCACAAACAGAATCCTGGCGTAGGTTCCCGGGGAGTCCAGGTGCTGCAGGATGGAGTGGAGGGCCAGGTTGACTGCGTCATCCACAGACCTGTTAGCACGGTAGGCAAACTGCAGCGGGTCTAGGAGGGGTGTGGTGATGGACTTGAGGTGAGACAGGACCAGGCGCTCAAAGGACTTCATGACTACAGAGGTGAGCGCTACAGGTCTGAAGTCGTTAAGTCCAGCAATCCGTGGCTTCTTGGGGACAGGGATGATGGTGGAGGATTTGAGGCAGGTCGGCACGTGACATTGCTTAAGGGAGGTGTTAAAAATGTCTGTGAAGACAGGAGCCAGCTCTTTCACACAGTGTCTCAGGGTGGAGGGAGACACACCGTCCGGCCCGGGGGCCTTGCGCGGGTTCAGTCTGGAGAACTGTCTGTGCACGTCCTGCTCACTGATGACAAGGGGGGGGGGGGAGGAGGAGGAGGGGGGGGACCGCTTTTGATGAATTAGGGGCTGAGGAGGCAGTGGAGCTGGGTGGAGTGGGTGAGTTGGACACAGCTGACGAGGTGTCAAAACGGGCGTAATGTTGGGACAGTTTTTGACAAAGGGCTTTGTCATCCTGACCTTTAGAAGCCTGAGGCCGATAGTTGGTGATTTGCCTCAGTCCTCTCCACACAGAAGCCGAGTCATTAGCAGTGAACTGCTGCTGGAGTTTCTCAGAATACACAGATTTAGCTCTCCTCAGCTCTCTGTTAAACCGATATTTGACCTCTCTGTAGCAGTCCCTGTCTCCACTTTTCAACGCTGCTTCCTTCTCTTTCCTGATCCGTCTGAGCTTAGCTGTGAACCAGGGCTTGTCATTAGAATATCTCACCCTGGTGCGCGATGGGAGAATGTCCTCCTCACAGAAGTTGATATATGAGTTCACAGTGTCTGTGTACTCATTAAGATCATGTGTGGCTCTTTTAAACATGCCCCAGTCAGTTATTTCCATGCATGTGTTCAGTTTCTCTCCAGCAATCAGAAAGGGGCAAACACTTTTCCACACCACTGTAAGGCTTTGTCTGGAGCTTTTTTGACCGACTAATATGTCCTTTATTTTAATAAATTTAGTGGCATCCATTTCCATTTTTTCCTCTAATCTTTTCAACTCCACTTTTACGCTTATATTTGTCTATTTTCATCCAACACTTCTGCTGCCACAGTTTCTTCCACAGTAAACTCAGCTCTGAAAGGGGCTCGTGCACAGTGGGAAGGAAGGGGTGGGGGTGTTTGGGGTGCTTAAGAGATTTGATTGGGCAGTCCAGTGTCAATAATGAGAGAATAGGTCAAGTGGACGGGTCAGCTTAGTTGTCATCTTACATACAGTCATGTGTAAACATTTGGAGACCCCTTTAAATATTCAGTTCCTTATTAAGAAATGTTCACGTATCTAGTTCTAACTTTGTTTTTGTTTTTATTTGCATTTTTAAAAAATATATTTTAGCTATTGTAAGTGGGAATGAATGTGGGGGTGTCCTAAAAAAGATGGGGGTGTCATAATTTATTCCTCGCTATTTGTTACCTCCGCCAAGGAGGTTATGTTTTCATCGGCGTTGGTTTGTCTGTCTGTCTGTTTGTTAGCAAGATAACTCAAAAAGTTATGGACGGATTTTCATGAAATTTTCAGAGATTGTCAGAAATGGGGTATCCTACAGATGATTACATTTTGGTGATGATCTGAGAGTGCATACCTCCACCAAGGGCTTTGTTTGTATTTGTGCAGCAGGATTACACAAAAACTATTGCAAGGATTTAGATGAAATTTTTACCAGAGGTGGTTCTTGGGCTAGAGAGGAGCCCATTATATTTTGCTGATGATCTGAGAATGCATACCTCAGCCAAGGCTCTTATCTTCTCACAGTGTGTTAGCAACAATACTTCAAAACGGATGGACAGACTTTGATGCAATTTTCACCACAAGTGGCTATAGGCCTACACACAAACCCATTACATTTTGGAGGTGATCCATGACAAACGGGAGGAGCCTTGGAGGAGGTATGCGCTATATGAGTGCTTTTCTAGTTTAGAATGTGGAGATGAAATAACCAGACCGAACTTTCCGAGCAGATGAACTTTATTTCACTCTCACATTTTCCAGAATCAGAACATTAAACTCGTGCAGCAGGGACTCTCTCTTTTATATCCCAAAACTCACACCTCCCTGCTACCTGAGGACCTGCATTCACCATTCACTCTCCCCAGACAATTTCCCTTACCCCCCCCCCAGCCCTTTGATCTCCATGCTCTCTCAGTCTGAGAGGAAAACTACTGAACTCTACAGCATGGGTCTCCCACACCGCCTCCCCCCAGAGTCTCAGACTGGGTGTTAACTCTCCCGTCTTTGCGGCTTCAGCCTCCGCCCATAGCTGCTGTAACGGGGGGTCTTCGGCTCCGCGACGCTGCTGTGCCGGTCGGGGGTTCCTGGGGGTGTGTCCATCTGTGGGGCGACAATGGAGGGGGGGAGAAACATTCAGCATGCTCGTGTGACTGCTGTGATGAATCATTTACCTGGGGAGCTCTCAGTGGGAGTCGTCCTCACCGAGGAGCTCGAGTCAACACCAGCTGCTCGTCTGCCACAACAAAGGCGGGCTTAAGCCTGTCTATACAGATTCTGTCCCGGCGAGCCCCCAGGTCTAACACAAAATGTTTGTCCCTGGTTTCCAGCACTCTGAACGGGCCATCGTAGGGTGGGTGCAGTGGGGTCCGGTGGGCATCGTGCCTGACAAACACGAATGCCGCGTCCCTCAAGTTTTTGGCACAAACGCGCGGGGAAAACAGGGGTGGGCCCGGCCAGGGAGCATCCGTGCATCTGCGCTATGCTGAGAACGCGGGAACGGATGGGTATTCGGTGTGGGGTTATCTGGTAGAAATTCCCCGGGGAGCCGCAGGGGCTGCGTAAATCCAGCTCTGCTGGGGAAGCCGCTAAATCCTCCTTCGGTGCGGAACGCAACCCTAATAGAACCCACGGCAACCGGTCCACCCAATTTGCATCCGTAAGCAAAGCCCTGAGCACTGCTGTGGAAACGCTTGCATAACCCATTGGCCTGTGGGTTGTATGCGGTCGTGCGATGAATTGAGACGCCCAGGCCCCGGGCCATCGTGGACCAGAGGTTGGAAACAAACTGCAGGCCCCGATTGGACGTGATGTCCGAAGGGGTGCCAAAACGTGCCACCCATGTTGTTAAAAATTTGCGTGCTACGTCTGTGGATGCAGTGGAAGCTAGTGGGACTGCTTCAGGCTATCGCGGTGCGGTCCACCACTGTCAGGAGGTGCGTGAACCCCTGCGATGGCGGGAAGGGGCTGACGAGGTCCACGTGAACGTGGTTGAACCTCTTAGCTGGGATATGGAACAGCTCAAGGGGGGGCTTTTGTGTGCCTGTGCACTTTGGCTCATTGGCACGCTACACAGGCTGCAGCCCACTCTTTCACCTGTTTGCGCAGGCTCGGCCAGACAAAGTTTGCTGCCACCATTTTGACTGACGCACGTACGCCTGGGTGCACCAGGTAGTGTACCGACTCAAAAACGCGGTGTCGCCAAGCGCGTGTTACCACCAGGCGCGGGCGGCCCGTGGAGATGTCACAGATTGGGGGGGGGGGGGGGCGTCTTGCATAACTCTGCTCTCCAGCCTTAACCCTGTTGGTCCAGAATGGAGCGCGCAAACGTCGGCATCGCCGATTTGCTCTGCGGCCATGGCCATGTAATCTATTCCCACGTAGACTGGGGCCACGAAGGCACGCAAGAGACAGTCAGCCACCACGTTGAGTTTACCGGCCACATGACGAATGTCGGTCATAAACTCCAAGATCGCTGCCAGCTGCCTCTGCTGTCGGCCCAACCATGGTTCCGAAACCTTGGCCATTGCGTACTTTAGTGGCTTGTGGTCCACAAACGCAGTGAAGGCGCGCCCTTCCAGCCAGAACTAGAAGTGGCATATAGCCAGGTGGAGAGCCAGCAACTCCCTGTCAAACGCGCTGTATTTACGCTCATTTTTGCACAAAGACCTGCTAAAAAAGGCGAGCGGCTGCCAAGAACCGGCGACACACTGCTCCACGACGGCCCCTATGGCCTCGTCTGATGCATCTGTAGTGAGCGGAATCTGAGCCGCCGGGTCTGGGTGCGCCAGCAGTGCAGCGTTCGCCAGAGCTGTTTTAACCTCGGAAAATGCTTGCTCCCACTCAGGAGTCCAGTCAACTCTGTCCGCCGGCTTCCGTTTCTTAAGCGTGGTGTACAACGGCTGCATGAGCTGGGCTGCACAGGGGAGGAAACGATTGTAGCAGTTCACCATCCCCAAAAACTCCTGCAGCGCCCTGACCGTCTGAGGCCAGGGAAAATTCGCCACTGCGTGCACCTTGTCCGGCAAGGGTATCGCTCCCTCCGGTGAGATGCGGTGTCCCAAAAAATCGATCCCCATCACGCCGAACTGGCATTTCGCCGGGTTGATTATTAACCCGTGCTCCTCCAACCTCTGGAAAACCGTCCTGAGGTGGGCTACGTGTTCATCCTCGGACGCGCTGGCCACCAGGATGTCATCCAGGTAGACAAACACAAACGACAGATCGCGCATCACCGCATCCATCATGCGTTGGAATGTCTGTGCCACACCTTTTAACCCGAAAGGCATGCGTAAAATCTCAGACAGACCAAGCGGGGATATTACTGCCGTTTTAGGTATGCCCTCTACTCACACCGGGACCTGGTGATACCACGGACCAGGTCTATCTTAGAAAAAATACATGCCCCAGCGAGGTGAATGGAAAAATCCTGAATATGGGGGATTGGGTAGCTGTCATGCGCTGTGGCGTTGTTTAATCTGCGGAAATCTCCGCAAGGTCGCCAATATCCCTCGGCCTTAGGGACCATATATAGTGGGGATGCCCATGGGCTGTTTGATCGTCTGATGATGCCCAGCCTTTCCAAGCTGGCAAACTCCTGTGCGCTATGGCCAGTTTAGCTGTGTCCAGGCACCGAGGTTGTGCAGAAACGGGCGGCCCGGTGGTGGTAATAAAGTGCTCCACCCCGTGTTTAGTGATGGCCACCGAAAATATTAGGACCGTGAGTGCTGGGAACTCGGTGAGCAGTGTATGGAACTTACCACCTGGAGCTGTGACGTTGGCTAGCGTTGTTGGCCCAGCTCCTCGAGCTGTACAGGGGAGAGAATCAAAAGACATTGCATTAATCAGGCTTCTGTTAGTAACATCGACTAGTAGTCTGTGTGCGCACAAAAAATCAGCGCCTAAGATTGGGAAACTGCATGCCGCTATGACGAATGTCCACTGGTACATACGGCTGTGCAGGGATACAGTCAGTGTCCTCTCACCAAAAGTCTTAATGTCTGAGCCGTTTGCGGCCGTCAGCTCGGGGCCGCTAGCTCCAGCTAGCCGGTCGGCATAGGATGGCAGGATGAGGCTCTTTTGGGAGCCGGAGTCCACGAGGAATCATCTCCCCGAGCGTGAGTCTGTCACATAGAGCAACTTGCTTTCTTCACCGGCGGTCGCAGCTGCTATCGACTGCCGGACCTGGTGTTTCCCGAACGCTTGAATTGGCACGGTGGCACGCATCGGCGTGCGTCCTCTCCAAAACGGCGGTGGTAGGAGCAGCGCGTGTCTCTTTGGCGCTTCCTGGCCCCTGCTGCCGCTACCATCTCTGGCTCCTCGCTTCCGCTGGCCGTCTCGCTGGGTTCCGACGCTGCTGCGTTCACTGTGAGGGCTCTGGTGGTGAGGATGATCCGATCTGCCTCCTGGGCTAGCGCACGGTAGTCACGCGCGGCCAGCAACGGCAAGTTAGCAAGGACCGCTCTGGCCGCCGTTGGGAGGTTCCGGAGGAAAAGGTGGGCAAATAGAAAATGCCCGTCGTCCGTATCTATCAACGCCAACATCTTCTCCATCCGTTCGACCGCCGACCCGTCTCCCAACTCAGAGTGCGTCAGGAGCCTCTCCGCTCTCTCGCAGTCAGAGAGCGTGTAGCATTGGGTCAGCGCGGCTTTGAGAGCCCCGTATTTGTCGTGGGCTGAGGGCTGTTGGAGCAGGCTTGCTACTTATGCATATTACATATTACTCCATATGTCCAAATATGTTAAAAAACACACAGGCTTTTTTCACATGACTGTATATACACTCACCGGCCACTTTATTAGGTACACCTGTCCAACTGCTCGTTAACACTTAATTTCTAATCAGCCAATCACATGGCGGCAACTCAGTGCATTTAGGCATGTAGACATGGTCAAGACAATCTCCTGCAGTTCAAACCGAGCATCAGTATGGGGAAGAAAGGTGATTTGAGTGACTTTGAACGTGGCATGGTTGTTGGTGCCAGAAGGGCTGGTCTGAGTATTTCAGAAACTGCTGATCTACTGGGATTTTCACGCACAACCATCTCTAGGGTTTACAGAGAATGGTCCGAAAAAGAAAAAATATCCAGTGAGCGGCAGTTCTGTGGGCGGAAATGCCTTGTTGATGCCAGAGGTCAGAGGAGAATGGCCAGACTGGTTCGAGCTGATAGAAAGGCAACAGTGACTCAAATAACCACCCGTTACAACCAAGGTAGGCAGAAGAGCATCTCTGAACGCACAGTACGTCGGACTTTGAGGCAGATGGGCTACAGCAGCAGAAGACCACGCCGGGTGCCACTCCTTTCAGCTAAGAACAGGAAACTGAGGCTACAATTTGCACAAGCTCATCGAAATTGGACAATAGAAGATTGGAAAAACGTTGCCTGGTCTGATGAGTCTCGATTTCTGCTGCGACATTCGGATGGTAGGGTCAGAATTTGGCGTCAACAACATGAAAGCATGGATCCATCCTGCCTTGTATCAATGGTTCAGGCTGGTGGTGGTGGTGTAATGGTGTGGGGAATATTTTCTTGGCACTCTTTGGGCCCCTTGGTACCAATTGAGCATCGTTGCAACGCTACAGCCTACCTGAGTATTGTTGCTGACCATGTCCATCCCTTTATGACCACAATGTACCCAACTTCTGATGGCTACTTTCAGCAGGATAATGCGCCATGTCATAAAGCTGGAATCATCTCAGACTGGTTTCTTGAACATGACAATGAGTTCACTGTACTCAAATGGCCTCCACAGTCACCAGATCTCAATCCAATAGAGCATCTTTGGGATGTGGTGGAACGGGAGATTCGCATCATGGATGTGCAGCCGACAAATCTGCGCCAACTGTGTGATGCCATCATGTCAATATGGACCAAACTCTCTGAGGAATGCTTCCAGCACCTTGTTGAATCTATGCCACGAAGAATTGAGGCAGTTCTGAAGGCAAAAGGGGGTCCAACCCGTTACTAGCATGGTGTACCTAATAAAGTGGCCGGTGAGTGTATATATTTTACACTTCTTGGTGACCTGGAAAAGTCTTTCAAAAGTCTTTGAAAAGTCTGTCAACAACAGTTTTTCACAAATTTCACACATCTCAAAAATTAGAATACCATGAAAAAATTAATTTTTGTCACTCAGTTCTGAAAGTAAAACTCATATATAGATTCATTACAGGGACAGTGATATATTGCAAGTGTTTATTTTAATATTGATGATTACGGCTACAGCCCATATTAACCAACACCTCAGCGGCCAAAATTTATATTTAAAAACTATTTTTTAAAGTTAATTTTATGTAATATTCTAATTTTTTGCCAAATTGAATTTGGGGTTTTCAGGGGCTGTAAGCCATAATCATCAAAATTAAAATAAATAAACGCTTGAAATATATCACTCTATGTAATGAATCTATATAATATACGGATTTCACTTTCTGAAATGAGTGACCAAAAATATTGAAGTTTTTCATGACATCCTAATTTTTGGAGATGTAACTGTATTCGGGAAATACACCTGTGAAATTCAGTGGTGGGATGTGACATGCTTCATTTCCCTGACAAGCACTGCAGAATCCACAGAATAGGTGTGTGTGTCTATTCTGACGCTTTAGAAAATTATATGAATGACTTTATAAATCACTGGTTTGAAAAAGCAATTTTAATATGACGAGATTTCGGCTCCTGTGATCCATGTCACTAGTATCCACAACAGGGAGGCTAACCCCTGGCATGTGGAAACACATTCTAGCATTAAATTGCACACAATTTAATGCGCAGCACCAAAGTGCAATACAAAACAAAAACCAGGACTTTAACCAGGATTAACATATTTCATCGTTTTGCTCTCACAAGCGAATATTTAGGAGAAAACAAGCGCGAATCAGCAGTTGGTACTAGCTAGCTACTAGCAAAAAAACGTTAGCTAAAACGAGTTAGCCAGCACAAAACGGCGCTGTATGGCTCAAAAAAAGTGAGCTTACCACCAACAGGATAAATAAGCAAACAGATGCACATTATTACAAATCACTCACCATCGATGGTTCTCTCACGATCGTCTTCAGCTTGCCCATAGTCCGGTTTCTATGTTGGCCAGCCATCTGTATGGGTCCGGGTCACTCCTCACTGTGGATCTGCCACCAAGCAGAGAAAACTCCGCACTTCTTCGTTGGACCACGGTGTAGAGTTCCGCAAAACCTACAACACTGTCTGTATTAATATCGTATTTACTCCGTGACCGAGTTAGTCCGTGAAATATTGCATATGGCAGTCGTGTATCAGAAGACGGCAAAGACGGTTGCTTTTGTGACGTTAAGACCTGACCAATCAGCGGCGACCAGTCTTTTAACGTCACAACACGGCACGACTCGGCACGACTGTACCCTGCTCTTGAGCGGGGCCGAGAATCACGGCTGTTAAACCGTGTTGGGGCTAGTGGAAAGACTTACAAAGCGTGCTGAGCTGTACCGTGGCGTGCTAAGCCAGGCTAGTGGAAAAGGCCCTTTAGTCAGCTGTCCACTTGACCTGTATCCCAGTATTGAAAATAAACGAATGGGCTGCTGTCACTATTTCAAAGGCTGGTGCGCAGCGGTCCTTGAAGCTGTGGTTACATAATTATATTGATGACAATGCACCGGCCCACCAGGCAAATGCCCCGGTATGCCAGATGGCCAGTCCAGCCCTGGCTAGGAGAGGTTAGCGGTTAACAGCTGAACAGTGTTGGGAGCGGATGAGATGAAGACTCATCTGATCTGGGTTAATAGCTCCTGGGAACCACACAGAATGATCTCATGGTAGGAAATTGACCAACTGTCCAGTTGTGTTTCCTTTCCACACGCGGTCAAACAGCGGGGGATCAGCGCAGTTTCACTGCAGTGGAAGGACCCAGTCTCCCAGCTTTAGGTCCCACTGGTCATGTCCAGGAATAATCGCAAATAATTACGAGTAATCATGGCCAACAAGGTGTTGAGTTAATGAGCAATTAACGTGTTAACTCTGACACCACTAATTAATATAATGATTTAATTTTAGTGGCTTGGTGTCAATTCGCCATCTCCTGTGGGTACTGCCAGATTCCTGTTGTGTCTAAAATGTTTGCACACATTTTGGAGACAACAGGATGTTGATCTGTCTGGTATTCTGTTCTCCACACACTCACGTTTAATCAGAAATGGTTAGCACAAAACAGATCACCGATTTTGATGCATAGTAATGAGGTCCAACCATGTTTTACGCCAAGGTTTCCTTTTTCTCTCCTGAGGTATGCATCAGTCCAGCCTACAGCAAATTTAATGTTATTAATGTTATAATGATCAGACTAATTCATTCAACCTGATCACAGTGATCATGATTAGAAGGGCTATCCTCAATCATGGGAAGTAATTAAAAAATAGAAATGTTTTATAGATGAGTGGCAAAAAATCATGTTTATTGGATTGTGACCTGTGTGCTGACTACGATTATAGAGATATTACATTTAAAAAACTGAACAAAACTATTATGAGGTTATTTATATGCAGTATTTGAAGCCCAACCTTATATCCTCTTGTATTTTAGTGCTTTTCAGCTTTCTCCATAGAAATTTAACTAAGTTGTCCACTTAACAAGAGGAAAAGCAAGACTCTAGAGATCATTCTTCCAGCTTGGCCCAAATATCATGAATCCTTCTGTCTACTGAACCTACATCATCCTGCATTGAAACTATGGAGCAAACAATTGTGTGTGTGTGTGTGTGTGTGTGTGTGTGTGTGTGTGCAGGCTTCAGCCCTCAGTTGCTCTACTGGTACATAATGAAGTCTCATGGTGAGACAGCGATAATTAAATACTAAAAGATTTTAGTTTTACTGCTGAAGTTGGTTGATGTCTTACAGTATTTTGTGTTAATACAAACCACAATTCCAGTGAAGTTCAGACGTTGTATACGACTTAAATAAAAAAGAATACAATGATTTGCAAATCCCTTTCAACCTATATTCAATTGAACACACTACAAAGACAAGATATTTAATGTTCAAACTGATAAACTTTATTGTTTTGTTGCAAATATTCGCTCATTTTGAATTTGATGTCTGCAGCACGTTCCAAAAAAGCTGGGACAGGGGCATGTTTACTACTGTGTTACATCACCTTTCCTTTTAATAACACTCAATAAGTATTTAGGAAATGAGGACACTAATTGTTGAAGCTTTGTCCGTGGAATTCTTTTCCATTCTTGCTTGATGGACGACTTCAGTCGCTCAGTAGTCCAGGGTTTCTGTTGGCGTATTTTGCTCTTCGTAATGTGCATAATGTTCACAGATGTGCAAGTTACCCATGCCATGGGCACTAACACCCCTCCGTACCATCACAGATGCTTGATCTTTCCGCTGATAACAATCTGGATGGTCCTTTTCCTCTTTAGCCTGGAAGATACAACATCCATGATTTACAAAAATGATTTGAAATGTGGACTTGTCAGACCACAGCACACTTTTCCACTTTGCCCAGAGCAACTGGCGGCATTTCTGGGTGTTGTTGATCTATGACTTTCACTTTGCAGGGTAGAGTTTTAACTTGCATTTGCAGATGTAACAACAAACTGTGTGAACTGAGAATGGTTCTCCGAAGTGTTCCCCAGCCCACATGGCAATATCCTTTACAGAATGATGTTTATTTTTAAAGCAGTGCTGCCTGAGGGATTGAAGGTCACGGGCATTCAGTGTTGGTTATTGGCCTTGCTGCTTACGTACATGCAGAAATTTCCCCAGATTCTCTGAATGTTTTGATGATATTATGAACTGTTGATGAAATCTTTAAATTCCTTGCAACTGTACATTGAGGAACATTGTTCTTAAACTGTTGGACTATTTGCCCATGCTGTTGTTCACAAAGTGGTGAACCTCGCCCCATCCTTGCTTGTGAACAACTGACCTTTTCGGGGGATGCTCCTTTTATACCCACTCTGTTTCCAATTATCCTATTCAACTCTGGAATGTTTCAAAAAATTGTTTTTTGAGCATTCCTCAACTTTGCCAGTCTTTTCTTGGTCTTGTCCCAGCTTTTTTTTAATGTGTTGCAGGCCTCAAATTTTAAATGAGTGAATATTTGAAAAAAACAAAAAACAAACAAACGATAAAGTTTATCAGTTTCAACATTAAATATCTTGTCTTTGTAGTTTTTTTGTTCTGTTTTACACAACGTCCCAACTTCATTGGATTTGGGTTTTGTATAATCAGTACAGCTTACAAGCAGAAGAAACAGCATCAACCATGAACGTTTATAATTAAGCACATCTATAGGTATACAGTACACACTGTTTTGAGTAGATGTATTATGGTGCTGCCAGATTTCTCCTTTTCAAAATGTTCGTAAGCCTGGGTCAGAGCTGTCATATAGAGAATGGGCATTGACGTCATGCTGCGCTCCATTCTGGGCCGTCGTTTCCATTGTCATGGTCTGGCTTCTTTGTTTACTTGTAGTCTACTGCAGCTGCTAAAGGGAACAGACATACGTGCAATGAAACGCAGCAAACAGAAAATTAAAAAGGAGCGCTACCTCCAAAAAAATTAAAGAACTAGATGGAATTGATCGATATGCACACAAGAAATGGACCACAGATCTCGACCAACTGCCTCACACTGTCAGATGTGTCTGCCTACCTGGTTTGTGGGGTGAGCGCATACACCCATGAGCAGTTTAAGAACTATAAATCATTAGAGCAGGGGTGTCCAATCATGTGCCATGGAGGGCCAAGACCTTGCAGGCTTTACCTCCAACCAGTGTCTTCAACAGCAGATTCCACTGAATTTCTTCCCACTGATTGCTGATGAGTGAAAACACCTGCTGAAGAGACTGGATAGAAGAGAAAACCTGCAGAGTCTTGGCCCTCCGTGGCACATGATTGGACACCCCTGCATTAGAGGCTCGTGTTCGGTTCACCAATGGATGGGTCCAGCCGCCTCAAATCTTCCGAGTGAATGACCAGAAAACTGTTGTTTGCACAAAGGCAAACAATCATTGTTTCTACACAGTTTTCTGCACTAGCATGTGTCTCTGCAGCTACAGGCATTTCTAAGTCCCAGTGGTGAAATGTTGGATTTATGTTCAAATTTGTCATATGATGCTTGATAAGTATATACACATTATTACACAACTGGACATGAAATACTAATCAAGTAATGCGATAAGCCTTACGCTCGTGCTGATGTACCGAAAAAATTATTGGTATAATTAGTCGCTACAAAAACATATTAAATCAGGACAGTGATGTTTTTATAGTCACCTGAAAGAGGAGAATCTGCTGAATCTAACGATACCAAACATTCTATGGACTTCAGTCCCCAGCTGATTTTAAATTGATGTGCAATGAAGGCAACAGTGCGCTCTGGGAATTCCCAGCCAGCTTGTTAAAAGCTAGCAACAACTCCACGTGCATACAAGTAATCTTTATATGTGTTTAAATCACAACTTTCCTTCATGAAAATGCCATCAAAACATGACCATGTGTGCAGGAATATTGTCGAAGCTGATGTTTTTCCTTCTGACCGCTGCAATCCATTCCATCCAACGCCTCTTTGTTAGCTCGGAGACCCGATTCTCTCCACTTTTCTTCCAAGTTGGGATTGGTATTATGAATCTTTTTCCCACGCCAATCATGAGAGTGTTTGTTGCATCTGATAATGCAGCAAAACTTCCCCATTCTTACGTTGCATGGTATTCGGATGAATAATAATAACACACTGAAGCAACCCTCTCAAAAACTTTGGCTTAACCGCTTCCATCACTCACTACTGAACAAAGACAGTCACACCACTTTTCTCACAATTCCTTGTGATTTTTCCATCGGGTGACATCATACGCCCATTCCCTATAGGTATGCTATCGCATTTGTTTGTAAATCTCAACTTTTGCATGAAAATGTGTCTACTTATTTTTCAGGTTTCATTTTGTGTGTACACAAACTTCATAAATGAGGCCTTAGGAGTCTCTTATAAACAGGATGGGGATACATCACACTGTAGTCTGGAGCTCATAGTGGAAGGAGCAGCGAGGCAGAGTAGGCGCCATGACAGTTCCATTAGAGTTTATATATTTCCTAGTGGGGCTGTCATTGTACTGATAGTATGCCCACAGACCTTTTTTGAAGCAGAGGTCTTCAAGGAGAGATCTTCATGAATAATCTTCACCACAGGTGAAAGTGTGTTAAGCTTCTGTGAAAGATTATAAATGGCCTCTGGTGCAGTGTTAAAGTTTGCTTTCAGATGTATACAAACCACAGTAAAGAAGAGTTATGGAGAGTCCCTTAGCAGACAGAAGGGCCACAGAGAAACACAGAAACCTGATATCAAGAGCACACAGCTGTTCTCTCACCACAACTGCACAAAATCACTCAAAGAAAAGACAGACTACACCCTCTCTCGGGACCTCGCTGTGGTGTTTGAGTCTTATTCAGTTCTGAATCATAGAAGTCTGAATATTCCACCTCTCTGGACGTGATGCTACCGTCCAACCATGTGAGCACCAGCACACAGGCTCTCCAGTGCTTATTCAGGAAGCAAATGCTTGCTGATGGGCTGTTGGTCTTTGCCCTCATGGACTGAGCAAAGATAAGCAGGGTAGAATGCAGAGTTGATTTTTTTTGTCGCCTTCCATCAGTGACGAATGCCATCTGCTCGCCCGCTCTGTCCATGTTGCATTTTTCTTTGGCTATACTCAAAGGTATTCAAGTATTAACTCACAACCGTTGAGTGATCTGGAAATAGGTGATTACATTATAACATAATAACAGCAGAGTTTCCCTGCTGCATTGTGTTGTTACCATGGTTAAAAAAGGTAAAAATCCCAATTACACTCCATAGAGTGAAAGCATGTGGTACTGTCTCTTTGAGGAGGATTAATACTAAAGAGTTTTTTTAATTTATCTGACTTGAATTGAGGTTTTGAATATGTGGATAAATGAAAAATCTTAGTAGCCCTAAGCATATACTGTATATATTTTCAAAAGTAGCCCCCAGATGCAGAACCCCTACTTTGCAGGATGATATAGTCCCTGGAAAACAAAAACTTCCCATTGTAATACTTTAAAACAGGAAACAAAGGATTGAGTCAGTTATTAAGTGGATATAGTTGTAATACATTAACTTGAAAAGTCACTTCAAGGGCAGGGTGCTTTTAGACAGTAACTGTAACACTTGTTATCTTGCTGGTTTGGCACCCCACTGAGATGTGCTATCTATTAATTTGTCTAAGATTTCTTTGAAGACAACTTTTAGGGTGAATAGAGTTTCTCTCTGTTTGAAGATCTGGAAATTTAGTAGGCAAATGCTGGCCTGAAGAGTCACACTTAATTACATAGTCATAGCATTCAGAAGTTGCCTCCAGAGGCTGAAATAAACCTAGCAATTAAGCTGTCAATATCATTAAAAGCCAAAACTCAGTGAAAGAGGTGTCAAACATTTAAAAACATTAACTCGGTCCTTGTCAGTGGTTCTTACAGTATCTCACCTCACTGACACCAATATTTTGAATTTATATGATTCAAGGTAATATGTATGGACAGAAAATGTTTTATTGTGTCAAACATACTTTAATCCCCGTCAAATTCACAATTTAGACATAGTGAGAATATATACTGTTTTCATTTATGGCTGTCTTTGGTTCCCTACTGTGTCAGCAATTTGGGATCCAAGAGCAGACATGGAGACAAAGACGAGTTTCAGTGATCTTCCATGCTGATTTCTTGTCATGAGCTGGAGGTATCTTCTTTTGCGGGAGCTTTGATAGAACATCTATGAGAAGTTCAGCATGAATGCACGGTGGCGCAGTGGTTAGCACTGCGGCAGCACAGTTTACCCTTGGCCGGGGGATTGTGGGGATCGTGGGATCGTGGGTTCGATCCCAGCCCCCGACCAACAGTGATCTGTGTGGAGTTTGCATGTTCTCCCCGTGTTGCGTGGGTTTACTCCGGGATTTCTCCGGTTTCCTCCCACATGCCAAAAACATGCATGTTAGGTTAATTGGCTGTTCTAAATTGTCCCTAGATATCTGTTTCCTATAGGCCCTTAGAATAGATGGTTAGTATTAATGAAAGCGCTTTGAGTGGTCTTTGCGACTAGAAAAGCGCTATATAAGTGCAGGTTAGTTAGTTAGTTAGTATTCAGTTGGTCAAAGGGTTTGTGGAAGGTACCACCAATACAGATTCATGATGTGTGCCATGCATGCTATGTGCATTGAATTAATGTCTGCTGCATCACCTGTGTCAAATGCAGTCACATGCAGTATTCTTTCAGACATTTGACAACAACCACAGACAAAAGTTGCACTTCTCTAGGAAAATGTCAGGAAGGTAGGCCAGGATCCTTCCACATTCGTTCTTGTCTCTTTTTTATCCCCACACCACAGTAGGATTAAAATCATTTTGCTTCTTTTATTTTTTTCAGGTTTGAATCAACTTATATTTAACTCCATCCATCCATCCATCCATCTTCTACCGCTTTTCCGGAGGTCCGGGTCGCGGAGGCAGCAGTTCAAGCAGAGAAGCCCAGACTTCCCTCTCCCCAGCCGCCTGCTCCAGCTCTTCAGAGATGATACCAAGGCCAGCTGGGAGACATAGTCTCTCCACCGAGTCCTGGGTCTGCCCCGGGGTCTCCTCCCAGTGGGGTGTGCCTGAAACACCTCAAGTGGGAGGCGTCCAGGAGGCATCCTAATCAGATGCCCATACCACCTCAACTGAGTCCTTTCAATGTGGAAGAGCAGTGGTTCTACTCTGAGCCTCTCCCGGATGACTGAGCTCCTCACCCTGTCTCTGAGGGTGAGTCCAGCAATCCTACGGAGAAAGCTCATTTCAGCCGCTTGTATCCGCGATCTTGTTCTTTCGGTCATTACCCAAAGCTCATGACCATAGGTGAGAGTAGGAATGTAGATTGACTGGTAAATCGACAGCTTTGCCTTAGAACTAAGCTCCCTCTTCACCACAACAGATCGATACAACGTCCGCATCACTGCAGATGCTGCTCCGATCCGTCTGTTAATTTCTCGCTCCATTTTCCCCTCACTCGTGAATAAGACCCCAAGATACTTAAACTCCTCTACTTGGGGCAGGAGCCTGTCCCCAACCCAGAGAGGACAATCCACCTTTTTCCGGCTGAGGACCGTGGACTCAGACTTGGAGGTGCTGATTCTCATCCCAGCCGCTTCACACTCAGCGGCAAACCGTCCCAGCAAGAGCTGTAGGTCATTGCTGGATGAAGCCAACAGGACAACATCATCTGCAAACAACAGAGATGAGATCCTGTGGTCACCAAGCATGACACCCTCCATTCCCTGGCTGCGCCTAGAAATCCTGTCCATAAAAATTATGAACAGGATCGTGACAAAGGGCAGCCCTGGCAGAGTCCAACTCTCACTGGGAATGGGTCCGACCGAGTGTTGGCAATATGAACCAAACTCTCACAACAGTCGTACAGAGACCGAATAGCTTGTAACAACAAGCCCAATACCCCATACTCCCGAAGCACCCCCCACAAAAAACCACGAGGGACGCGGTCAAATGCCTTCTCCAAGTCCACAAAACACATGTAAACTGGTTGGGCAAACTCCCACGAACCCTTGAGAATTCTCGAGAGGGTAAAGAGCTGGTCCGATGTGCCACGGCCAGGACGAAAACCACATTGCTCCTCCTGAATCCAAGGTTCGACCAACGGCCGGACTCTCCTCTCCAGTACCTTGGCATAGACCTTCCCAGGGAGGCTGAGGAGTGTGATCCCTCTAAAGATGGAGCACACCCTCTGGTCCCCTTTTTTGAAAAGAGGAACCACCACCCCGGTTTGCCATGCCAAAGGCACTGCCCCAGACCTCCACACAATGTTGCAGAGACGTGTCAACCATGACAGCCCAACAACATCCAGGGCCTTGAGGTACTCAGGGCGACTCTCGTCCACCCCCGGGGCCCGACCACCAAGGAGATTTTTAACCACCTTGGCGACCTCAGCCCCTGTGATAGGCGAGTCGTCCCCCTCGTCCATAAACCCTGCTTCCTCTGTGGAAGGCGTATCAGTGGGATTGAGGAGATCCTTGAAGTGTTCCTTCCACCGCCCGACGATATCCCCAGTCGAAGTCAACAGCGCCCCATCCGCACCATACACAGTGTGGACAGGGAGCTGCTTTCCCCTCCTGAGCCACCGGACAGTTTGCCAGAATCTCTTTGAGGCCGACCGAAAGTCTTGTTCCATGGCCTCACCGAACTCCTCCAATACCCCGGTTTTTGCTTCAGCAACCACCCGAGCTGCACTCCACTTGGCCTGCCGGTACACCTCAGCTGCTTTGGGAGTCCCACAAGCCAACCAAGCTTGATCGGACTCCTTCTTCAGCTTAATGGCCCCCCTCACCACTGGTGTCCACCACTTGGTTCGGGGGTTGCCACCATGAGATGCACCGACCACCTTGCGGCCGCAGCTCTGGGCCGACCCTTCAACAACAGAGGTGGAGAACATGGCCCATTCAGACTCCATGTCTCCAGACTCCCTCGGAATGTGGTTGAAGTTCTTCCGGAGGTGGGAGTTGAAGACCTCCCGGACAGGGGCCTCAGCCAGACGCTCCCAGCACACACTCACTATACGTTTGGGTCTACCAGGTTTGAATGGCTTCCTCCCCTGCCATCGGACCCAACTCACCACCAGGTGGTAATCAGTTGACAGCTCTGCACCTCTCTTTACCCGAGTGTCCAAGACATATGGTCGCAGGTCTGATGACATGATAACAAAATCGATCATCGACCTGCGACCTAGGGTGTCCTGGTGCCAGGTGCACATATGGACACCCTTATGCTTGAACATGGTGTTTGTTATGGACAAACTGTGGTTAGCACAGAAGTCCAATAACTGAACACCACTCGGGTTCAGATGGAGCAGGCCGTTCCTCCCAATCACCCCCCTCCAGGTTTCACTGTTGTTGCCCACGTGCGCATTGAAGTCCCCCAGTAGGACAATGGAGTCTCGAAGAGGAGCACCCTCCAGCACCCCAGTCACAGACTCCAAAAAGGGTGGGTACTCTGAAACATCATTTGGTGCATAGGCACAAATGATGGTCAGGACCCGTTTCCCAACCCGAAGGCGCAAGGAAGCAACCATTTCATCCACCGGGGAAAACTCCAATATAGATGCAGCAAGGTGGGGGATACAAGAATACCCACCCCTGCTTGTCACCTCTCGTCTGGGGCAACTCCAGAAAAGGCCAAGCTCCAGCCCCTCTCCAGGAGACTGGTTCCGGAACCGGAGCTGTGTGTTGAGGTGAGGCCGACTATATCTAGCCGGTATCTCTCAACCTCGTACACCAGCTCAGGCTCCTTCCCCATCAGAGAGGTGACATTCCACGTACCAAAAGCCAGTTTAGAAAGCTTGGGATCAGTCCGCCAAGGTCTCCGCCTTTGACCGCCACCTGATCCACATAGCACCGGACCCCCATGATCCCTCCTGCAGGTGGTGAGCCCAGTGGAGGGCGGACCCATGTAACTCCTTCGGGCTGAGCCCGGCCGGGTCCCATGGGTGGAAACCCGGCCACCAAACGCTAGCCATCGAGCCCCTCCCCCAGGCCTGGCTCCAGGGTGGGGCCCCGGTAACCCCATACCGGGCGGGGTACACTGAATCCTTGATATAGAATTTATCATAAGAGTCTGTTGGATCGTTCTTAGTCTGGCCCTTCACCCAGGACCATTTTGTCTTGGGTGACCCTATCAGAGGCAAATTGCCCCGGACAACATAGCTCTTGGGATCACTGGGGCACGCAAACCCCCTCCACCACGATAAGGTGACGATCCATGACGATCGTCACCTTTATATTTAACTCTCACTTTTTAAACAGGGTTTCAGTTTATTTCCAGGGAAGAATTGCTTGTTTCAATTTTGTTCTACTGAATAAAGGAAATGCATAGTTGAAGTGTAGCTTTTATTCATTCAGTTGTCTTTAGGGTTCCAAGTAGCGCAGCTGTGTGGAACCTATTCTTCTTTTTCTTCATGACATTTGACGGTCAGGTCAGAAATTCTATCCAACTACTCAGAGACCCAAAATAAAGGCACTGCAGATAGCACTATAGTAATCAGTTTTATGTTTTTGATAAATAGTTCAATAATGGCTTTTGCCTAGATTTAAAATGGCACCACCAAAAATCTTTTTTTTTCTTATTCACATGTCGGTAACATGTTTTTTTTATGATTTTAAAGACTGAAATCACTCAAATTTGTCATGTCTGGGTTTTTTTCCCTGTGAAATTTCAGTTAAGCTCCTCCCCTTTGAAAAAGACAAGTTTAGACACGGCATATTTGGTGATGTTACCATAACGGGTCTGTAGTGTTGAGCCAGTCAGGACGTAAGAACTGTCTATGGCCTGACTGAAATTAGCCTCCAGTGCCAGTTAGCATTTTTGGACAGCTGCTTCAAAAACTTGACCCAAATTAAGATGGATTTTACCATTAAACTGCTTTTAAGGTCCGATGCAGCTTTAGTCATTATCCTGTTCCACCGTACATACAACTGGGCCTGTCCTTCAACCGGTAAGTCTTTTTATCACTGGATTAATGTAGTGCTAGCCACCATTAGCCTTGTGGGATGTGGGTGGGCCTATTCAGAGATCCTGGCATTTGAAGGAGGTGGAAAAGTGAAAGGATTTTGACACCACACTGTAAGACAATTGACTTTTTCATCCAAACATTATTTGAAGAAATTGACTGTCATGAAGACATCTTGGGGTAAATGCATGCAAATATATTTTGAGTGTATTCTTATTTCATCTTAAGTTGTATTTTTATTCTTGGTACATTTACCAGTATTTATTATCTAGCAGTTAACTATGTCTCCTCTGCTTCCCTTTGTGGTATCTAAGACACATGCTCTTCATATGTAATTCCACATGCTCAAATTTCATCTGAGGCAATTTATTTACTATCAGGCTTTCTTTAAAGTCACACAAATGCATGTATAGCTTGTAAAGCAAACATCATCAAGTTTGTTTGGATTATAGCATTCATCACAAATGTAACAAAAAAGCTTTGGATATTTTACTCACTTTGACTCTCTTAGCAGTTGCAACAGATCTGGAGGCAACAGGCTCCCCTTGTTAGTTGTCTGGTCTGTTTCCCATGAGTTTCAGCCATACTCTGAACATGTGTTTTTAGACGGAAAACTTCTTGTCAGTCACTCTTGTTTGTGTTCCGTCACAGTGCATGTAGTCACAGCGCAGCACGTATCGTGTAGAAGAACAGCCAAACTGCAAGAAAAGTTTGCAGGAGACACATTGTGTAGACATATCATTTCTGCACTATGATATGAACTCAGATTATCTTCCTAGGTAATCAGTGTAACCCAGTAATATGGCCATGATTCACCCAGTCCGTTTCTCTCACCAGTCCTTAGCTATTACATGCGGTGTATCCTTCCTTCACTTTTGTTGCCCTTAGTGAGACTGCTACTGCATCACTTCAAATCGACTGAGCACTTATTACAGATGTGGGTAAAGGATTGTGGGGTGTTATCCTGTCCATGTCCAGAGTGAGACGCTGCACTCTAATGGTTAGCGTTAGACACTGTCATTATTTAAGCTAAGGGTAGGGGTGAAGAGCTCCTTTTCAAGCATTTTCAAGACTAAATTGCTCAATACTTGACCACTCAAAGGCTTCATTTCCACTACTCTCTTCTGTTTTTGCTACTTTTCTTTTCATAACCACTAGAAAGTGCCGTTTGCATTACTTATCTTCTCTCTGCTAGGGTATCCACTTTACCCACACTTACAAAACATGTATATTACATAGTTTCTAAGGTTGTGTAATACATTTTTATGAGAGTGGGCAGGTGTGGTACATTCTCATTCAGCACAGTTTACATCATTAAGAAAGCGATTTTACAACTCTCATTGTGACTGTAGCCAGTTTAGGAAACTTGGGATCAGACTGCAAAGGTCTCTGTCTTCGACCGCCACCTGATCCACATAGCACCAGACCACCATGGACCCTCCTGCAGGTGGTGAGCAGAGACCCCAGGTGAGAAGACCCTGGGGCAGACCCAGGACTCGCTGGAGAGACTATTATGTCTCTCAGCTGGTCTGGGAACGCCTTGGTATCCTCTCTGAAGAGCTGGACTAGGTGGCTGGGGAGAAGGAAGTCTGGGCTTCTCTGCTTGAGCTGCTGCCTCCGCGACCCAGACCTCTGGAAAAGCGGTAGAAAATGGGTGGATGGATGGATTATGACTGTAGTGATAGTAGCAACATTCTTTTGTACTCTGTGTCTTGCTGCTGGCCCTGTGGGAGAAGGACTTGTAATTCTATAGAGCTTTTCTAATCTAAAAAAACCAACACACACACACTCACAGGGCTTAACTCATAAGATATCTAGGGCCAATACAGAATAACCACTAAACCTAACATGCATGTCTTTGGACAGGGAGAGCATGTAAACAGCACAAAGATTCCTCCTCCTATGCAAGATTCCTATGCATGGTAGCAGCCTCTCCATTTCCAGATTGCAATAAGTTCCTCATATTATTTCTTTACTTTCATACTAACACACTGACCAGTTTCCATACACGTGTGCATACAATTCTTTCCCTTTTTCACCCCTCTTTCTGTGATTATTTTCAGTGGTTCAGAGGTTCTTATTTGCTCGTGCCCTCTCGCACATGGTTTTTCATTCTGTTTTTATTTCCCAGATTTAGAATCCCAGTACTCACTAACCAGAGCTCAACGCGTCAGGGCTGCCATGTTTCCTGAGACTCTGGTGGAGGGGGAGGCAGCCATGCCTGTCCAGTCAGATCCTTCCCAGCAGAGCAATGTGCAACGGCTGGCTGAACCCTCCCAGCTGCTGAAGACTGCAATCGTCCATCTGATAAACTACCAGGATGATGCTGAGCTAGCCACCCGGGCAGTTCCAGAGCTCACCAAGTTGCTGGCAGACGATGATCCAGTATGTCACTATAACACTGAAGTGATAAATAATTGCTCACTGAGCTCTGAGTCATTTTTTTCCACATTTTCTGTACTGTCTAGGTTGTGGTCAACAAGGCGGCCATGATTGTCAACCAGCTGACTCGTAAAGAGGCGAGTCGCCGGGTGCTGGTTCAATCTCCGGCCATGGTGGGTGCTGTGGTCCGTGCCATGACAACAGCCGTTGACATGGAGACAGCCCGTTGTACAGCCAGTGTGCTCCACAGCCTTTCACACCAGAAGGAGGGACTGCAGGTCATATTCAAGTCTGGAGGGATTCCTGCACTGGTCCGAATGCTGAGGTACAAACGGCTGAATTAGATCAAATGCTCCGCAAAGTAGGTTATGTTTCTGTAAGCACTGGTTTGTCTGTTTTTCAGAAGGATTATTATACCTTGGTATATGGTATGAGGCATATGGTAATCGCTCATTGTGTCTGTGTGTGGTTGTTTTGTGTGTGTGTATCTGTCTGTTACCAGCTTTTCAGCTTGCACAATCCAGATTAAGTGGAATCAGAGGCTTGTATCATTGTATTACCATATTTTCTCGACTTTTAATTTGCCAGAATTTCGAGATAAGGCTTTGTTTTCAAAATAAACACAAATTTAACTCGCCATTTCTGTCAACACAGCCACGAAAAAAGGTATTGTAATAACTATCCCGGGCCAGTAGAGGTCGGTGTGCCACTTTTTTACAGCCCCCCATGCTACCATGCCATAGGCACCAAGGCACAGCACCTTGGTGCTTTCATTCAAGCAGTAGACTAATGAATAGATTTTGCTAAATTGCTGTGGCGGGGGGGGGGGAACTCTTCATTAGATTTTAGTGTGATCTGGATCTTACCTTACTGAATGTTTGGATGCTCACTGGAAGAGGATGCTGTCAGTTTAATATTAGGTCTGTTTGACTTTATGCAGATTTGGACAAACTGACTTAAAGTAATGCATCGTGGTATTGAAGTAATGTATTTGGGAGCAAGTCACCTTAAATCCGATGCTGCACTTGGTTTCTTCCATAAATGTATATAAGGACTAGCTGGGACATCGCTAGCCACTAGGCTACTCTGAGTCAGCCTAGCGCTGCCGCCATATTGGCCAGGTAAAGAAACACAAACAAGTCATTGTGCCACATAGGCAATGTCCTGCATTTTCTTCATTCTGGCTCAAAAAAGCAAAATATGAACTGAAGAAACCACTAATGTCAATCTGGCACCCTTCGGGCTAGTTTAAGATCCATTTTCTCTATGCTAGCCCATGACAATAATCTTGTGATATGGAAATGTTCATTTAAAAGTAACATGATCAAACACTATGTTGGATACTGTTTCTTGTCTATAAAATCTGAACTGGAGAAACGTCCAACACCACAGTAATGTAATAAAAATGTAACTTTGCAGACACAGATAGAGAGAAAGCTGGATAAGTTCTCTGAAATCAAGACACAGCAAGAATTAATTATTTATGTAAATTTGCTCAGTGGGGCAAATGTGAAAATGTTACCCAACATGATTAGATTAAGGGAAGCAGATGGCAGGCCCAAGGTCACGTTTAAAAATGACTCTGAGAACCAAATCACAGCAAAATGACTATTGCATGACAAAAGGGCAGGCATGCCCAGGACAAAATATTAGAAGTGTTATACTGTAGTTTCAGTAGTAACAGATGGCAGATTAGTGATGCTAAACAACTGCGACTGGCAGAGGTGGGGACTCTGGTGTTACCCTGTAAATAAGAGTTGAAACTGCAACAGTTTAGATTTGTTCCCACTAGAGATGAGGACTGATCAGATTGCATTCATACTAATGCCATTTGGGACTCTGAATGAGTAAATGATTGGAGTTTACATAAATGTGGACCCAAAAACTTGCTGTTGAAGTGTTTTTAAGACTTTTTAGGTACCCTTTTTGAAGTTTTGGTTGTATCAATAAGGAATTGCATATTTATGAGAAAATGTTTTAAAAATCTCCTGCAAACTGAAAATTTGAGAAGGAAAAACTCACTTTTTTATTTTTAATATTACACTTACTGCACCCGATTATGAGGATCAACAGTGCATTTTTTTTTACGACATGCTTCTCACCTTGCAACAGTAGCTTTGTTAGTTTCTGTCAGCACATTGTCTGTTTTTTTTTTGTTTGCTTTGCATCATGCCATCTTATCTGTCTTAAGGGACAGCGCAGGCTGTTCCTGCTGAGGAGACTCAGGTCTTTTGGTGTACAAGGCGCGCTGCTGAAGACATTCTATGACACGGTGGTGGCATCAGCCATCACTTTTGGAGTGGTCTGCTGGGGCAGTGGCATTACTGCAGCCGATAGGAAGAGACTGAACAAACTGATCAAGAAAGCTAGCTCTGTCCTGGGGCAACGCCTTGATCCGGTGGAGGAGATAGGAGAGAGAAGGACGGTGGCTAAACTGTCATCTCTGCTGAAGTCCGAGTTCCACCCTATGCAGGACATACTGAATGCACTGAGGAGCTCATTTAGCAGCAGACTACATCATCCCAGGTGCACAACTGAGAGGTTTCGCAGGTCCTTCCTACCAATGGCTGTCAGACTGTACAACCTAAGCAGGGCTGCTCGCAGAGATAGCAAAAAGACGTAACAAACTAATAGTTTTTTGAATGCAAAAGATGCAATAGACTTACACAATGGTCCCCTCCGGCATACAACTAGGAAAATACCGGTCGCTATGGAGAGTGAGAATATGTATGGGCACATAATCATACCATGTAGGATAACTAAGTAGACAGTTGTGCTGTTTCATCCCATCTAGCAACAATGCTCTGCACTGTGTGTGTTTATATATTTACATATTTATTCCATCTAGCTACAGTGCTCCGCACTGTGTGTTTATATATCTACATATTATTCCATCTAGCTACATTGCTCCGCACTGTGTGTTTACATATTCATATATTTATTCCATCCAGCTACAATGCTCTGCACTGTGTGTCTGTGTGTGTGTATATATATATATATTTTATAGTAATATGTACATATGTATATTAGCTGCTCTTGCTTGCTTGTTTTTTTTCTTGCCTTCTGATTGTTGCTCTGAGTGTTGCTATCCCTGTGCTGTTGCAATCCTGGAATTTCCTCGTTGTGGGACTAATAAAGGCTTATCTTATCTTATCTTATCTTATCTTATGCTGGGAGGAGGAGACTCATTTCAAAGAGGTGTGATGGCATGCAATCTCATGTGCATCGCAGTGTTTCCCCTACCATTATATTGGGGGGGGGGACCCTACAGAGTCAAGTTAATCTTCTATCTAAATGCAGGGAATCTCTGTCTGTGTAGAAAGGGTAGTCCCCACAATTGATAATCAGAAAATTGGTCCCCATAAAACATGAAAACAAGTGTGTGTGTGTATGTGCGTGCGTGCTCGCACGTGTGTGTGTGTGTGTGTTGTCCTGTCTTTCTATTCTTGTGTGGACCACCCCTTGACAACCCACCTTTTTGTGAGGACATTTTTCCTTGTGAGAACATTTGGCCTGGTCCTCATTAGGGCTACAACTGATTGTTTTGGTAGTCGACTAATCTAACGACTGTTTTTTTCGATTAGTCGGCTAATCGCGGTTATTTCTCTCATGTCCGCCATCTCTGCTTCCTGTTGGCACGGCTAGTGATCAGAGCTCCAGGTCATGTTTTACCTCACCAGTTTAAGCCTGCACACCTGTGATAATCACATTGTTGTCAGTCTCTCATTTAATATAATGTAGCCTATTATAAAAAGTTCCCATTGCTAAATAAAATAATGACCCATCAAACATGAGTTGGAAACTTCAACTTGACAGCTTAATCAGAAGTGTTTGTAGCAACACAGTTTAATAACACATGTTAAAGGGCAGTCTTTTAACCCACAAAATAAGGTGTAAAAACTCAAATAGCAGCCTCTGCTGCTCCATAAAGGGCTGTGGTAACTCTGCATGTTCAGAACAAACTAGAGTAATATTCAACTCCATTAAAGTAAAAAAAAAAAAAAAAAGGAAAATAACAAGCTAGTCCATCCTGTTTGAAATCTTGCTGGGTCCAGAAGTTTAAAAGTTTAATTAGGCTTCAGATGAAAATTAAAATAACTTCTTTCAGTCCAAAATAAATTTAGAAACACTTTAAATATCAGTGCAGGAATGTCAGCCTTCACCACACAGACAGTAAAATATTTAATCTATATTAATTTATTTGTGATGATGATGGTGCTCTTTGTTTAATTAAATTACGATTCATGGTATTCTAATTTACCGAGATGCACTAATATTCAGAATGAAGGCTGATATTACCGCAACAATAATAGAGAATACAAAAAAGAGTAAGTTGCTCTTACTTCTTAATTCACTCATTTACTGCAGTTAACATGTTACTAGCACAAATGAAGCAGCTCAACTGACAGCAACCATCGTCAAAGACAGACTATTGTCCGACAGCGGGGAAACTATTTAAACCGCATGCACTAAAAGTGTGGTCAGTTTTCTAAAGCTGAGAGGGTCGCTTATTGAAAACAAGAAGTGCTAACTTTACTCGCTAACCTTACTGGTGAAGTGTTTAAAAGTGGTCCGACTTCATTCATTCATCACTGGGGCAGAGTGCTGTGGTGTTCTGCTGATTGTTGGCTGGAGATGGGGGAACAGAGTGAAGGAGGGTTGGAGGCATGGATGCATTGCTGTAGTGCAGCTGTGATATTGTCATGAACCACCCCTCAGGGCAGAACGGAGACCCAAATGCAGGACTGTGAGTTGCAAAGACGTTTAATAACAAAAACACAAAATAACACAAAGACAAAATCTTACACAAAACATACGAAGCAGGAATTGATTCAGGATAGGCATGTGGGAACACCAGGAGAAACGGAGAGAGCAGCCAGGACAGAACCAGGTTGAGGCGTACGGGAATGCTGGGGTTACAAGGGATGAAAAAGACTTAAAGCTAAGACAGAGAATTCCTGTCTAAATACTGAGAAGGCTGCTGCACCGAGAAGCAGAGCAGCGGTCCTTAAATATGCAAAAGGGAAATGAACAAATGATGGCAGGTGATTACAGGTGAGGGTGACATGAGGGAGGATAATTAGACCAACAACTGACAGCTGTGACAATCTGTGAACTAGAGCTAAAGAGAAGTAAATAAAGAGTGCTGTCAAAATAAAAGCGCAGGAGAAAATAGCAAAAGGGCAACTGACTATAGATATGAAATGATACAAAATGAGACCAGACCAGTAGTACAACAACGGAAAAATAACCACCAAGGTGAGGATAAGATAAATACAAAACAAGAGATGCAATTATAGAAATACTACATGACAAAAGAGAACTAAAGCAAAGGTGACGGCAGGCTCATGTCTTAAAACACAGGGGGAAGTAATTAAAAATCAACATGATTCATAAATACCTAGACAAGACTATAATGACCAAACTAAGAATACGATAATGGGCCAACTCAAAACAAACAAAGACAAGGGCCAAACTAAGAACATCGCACAAACAAAACCAATAATAAAACTGAGGTGGGTAAAGTACAGAAAATAATCAAACTGAGCTTAACGCATGAGCACGGCTCTCCACTCATGCTCAGCTTCATGACAGAGCCCACCCCCCCAGGGGTGGATTCCAGACAATCCCAAGGTAACATCAAAAAAGAAAAGAAAACACAAAAGAACCCCCCCCCCCCAAACAGGAATAGAAAAATAACCCATCCTAGTAGGGCGGTGGGGGAACCCAGGCTAGGAGGGACCGAAACAAAGCTCTCACTCATGACCCACAAACAGAATAGAAAAGGTGACAGCAGAACTCTAAGACCACCGGGTGAAAAAGTAAGGCAGTTCAGGTGTCCTACAGAAGTCCCAATGCCACCGGATCACATGGTGGAACTAGAAAAGCACTCGGAGAGCGCAGACCTCCGCCAAGCGCCACAGTTCCCCCCCATACAGTGTTTGTGTGTACGTTTTCAGATTCCTTGACCATGAAAACATATTACTAGCATTTGGATTCACAATGATAGGATTAGTGGTTCAGTAGTAAAAGCATTACCTCCTTGGCGGAGGTAATAAACTGAAGTGTTGGTGTTGTGTCCATCTCCTCCATCTCCAAAGTGCCAGGCTGCGAGCATTTTCATAGATCACTGAAAGCAGCACTGAGGGCTTCAGTGACGGATGCAAATTGGGTAGACAGGTTGCCGTGGGTTTTATTGGGTTTGCGCTCCGCGGCAAAAGAGGATTTGGAAGCTTCTTCGGCAGAGAGCTTGTTTTTGCGCAGCCACTATGGCTGCCCGGGGAATTTCTGCCAAATAATCCGGCGCCGGACAGCTGCCTGTCTCAGCTTTTGCAGCGTAGCGCAAACACAGGCACACTGCCGGGCCCTGCCCACCACTGTTTTCCACGTGCTTTTGTGCCTAAAACTTTGAAGAACGCGGAGTTTGTGTTTGTCAGACACGACGACCAGCGCCCTCTATTGCCCCTGCACACATGTTGAAAATGGCCGTATCTCACAATGTTAAAGAATCCTTTAAAAAATTCCTGTATCCAGATGGTGATCTGGATACAGGAACCTGTGAGGGACCTTGGAGTTATTTTTCATCAGGATTTGTCCTTCAATTCACATATTAAATTTGTTTCTAAGACTGCCTTCTATCATTTGCGTAATATTGCCAAGATTAGGAGCATCTTGTCTCAGAGTGATGCTGAGAAGCTGATCCACGCTTTTGTTAGCTCGAGATTAGATTATTGTAATTCTTTATTATCAGGCTGTCCTAAAACATCTTTAAAAAGTCTTCAGCTGATCCAAAATGCTGCAGCAAGAGTTTTAACAGGCACTAGAAAGAGAGATCATATCTCTCCGGTTCTGGCCTCCCTTCATTGGCTTCCCATAGAGTTTAGAATTAAGTTTAAAATCCTTCTTCTTACTTACAAAGCTCTAAACAATCAGGCTCCTTTTTATTTAAAAGATCTGATACTACCGTATTATCCTAACAGAGCACTACGCTCCCAAAATGCAGGATTACTTGTAATACCTAGAATCTCCAAAAGTACAATGGGAGGCAGAGCCTTCAGTTATCAAGCTCCTCTCCTGTGGAATCAGCTGCCAATCTGGATTCGGGAGTCAGACTCGATCTCTGTTTTTAAGAATAGGGCTAAAACCTACCTTTTTGATATAGCCTACAATTAGGGAGGGATCATGTGTTTCTGAACCCTCCCTTAGTTATGCTGCTAATAGGTTTAGTCAGCGGGGGGACCTCCAGTAATGCACTGGGCCTCACTCCTTTCCTCACTCTCTATGAAATATTTTTTTTGCTGGGCATTAACATTTGTTTGTTCTCTCCCATAGATTGAGTCCCCACCGTGCTGTTTGCTCTCTACATGTCTGTTCTTTCCTTCTTCTCTATTCCCTCACCCCCCAGCCAGTCGCAGCAGATGACTGCCCCTCCCTGAGCCTGGTTCTGCTGGAGGTTTCTTCCTGTTAAAAGGGAGTTTTTCCTCTCCACCGTCGCCAAGTGCTTGCTCACAGGGGATCGCCTGATTGCTGGGGTCTTTCTGCAACTGTGGGGGTTCCCCCCTACAGTTGATAGTGCTATGAGATGACTGTTGTTGTGAAATGGCGCTATATAAATAAAGTTGAATTGAATTGAATTGAATTGAAATCCGTCCAAAACTTTTTGAGTTATCTTGCTAACCAACAGACAGACAAACAGACAAACAAACAGACAGACAGACAAACAGACAAACGCTGGCAAAAACATAACCTCCTGGCCTGCGGCCTGGCGGAGGTAATGAATCGGGTGGCCTCCCAGAGTTCCTAAACAACTTAAGCAAAGGGCATAGTCCGTCGGGTGGTCTCCCAACGTCCCTGAGCCAACGGGCCGCGGGGCACAACGCGCTCCCTTCTGGAGACGGTAGCTGGAACCTGTGCCCCCCGCAGACCGCAGGGACTGCAGCATGGATAAGATGGTATGGTAGCTGCGGGGAGTTGACCCCTGACGATGATTGCTGGTCGACAGTGAAACTAGACGGTGATGGTGGCTGACCAGCGAGAAAACCAGACGAAGTGACGGCTGACCAACAAGGAAACCAGATGAGGAAGATGGCTGACCAGCAACGAAGCCGGGCGAAGAGGACTGCCGACCAGGATGACTGACCAACACGGAAACCAGACGAAGATGACTGATTAGCGGGGAAACCAGGTGAAGGAAACAGCTGATCAGTGAGGAAACCAGGCGGCAAAGACAGCTGACCAGTGGTGACCTTGGGCAAAGATGGATGACCTTCAGTGACCTCAAGCGAAGGCAGAGGACCTCCGGTGACCTCAGGGGAAGGCAAAGGACCCTCGGCGACCTCAGGCAACCTCAATTATTCTTTCATGCATTTAAACATCAGGAGCTTGAATAAACATCATCATGATCTAGTTACTTTACTTACCAGTACAGGCTGCACCTTTGATGTAATTGGTTGTAGTGAAACTTGGCTGAACGATAAGTCATACATAGACATTTTAAACACTGATGGTTATAAACTGTTCACGAAGAACAGATGTGGCAGATCTGGTGGTGGTGTCTGTCTGTGTCATGGTCTGAGTGTTGATTCTGTCCGTGCTCGGATCATGCAGTATTTTCCTCCCGCTCTGCTAGTTCCTATGGCCCTCCGGGCTCTTATTCTGGCAGCGTCTCGGCGGGGCTTCCGGCTGTCAGAGCTGAGCTCCACGGTGACAGCTGGATTACATTCCCACTAATTGGTCTTAATCACCTGAGCCCTCTAAGCCCTATTTAAGGGAGCAGCCGAGGTTACTCTGAGCTGCGACCTCACTCACACTACGTTGGACATCCTTCAACGTTGGGCTGGAATCCCTAACCCCGATTCCAGTCTTCCTTCTCCTCGTGATCTGTAAGGTACTTGTTATCCCGTATGTACTGTGACCGTGCCCTAGTTGTAGTCTTATTTGTGTTTTGCCCCACATGGCTCTTTATTTTGTATAGTGTGCTTTCCTTTAATAAATATGCAAACTCAATGGCTGCCGATAGCATCTCACTGATGGTCCGCGAGGGCCATCCCATGACAGTCTGAATATCTCTTGTAGACATGATGTCGGTGTTTATGATGACATTGTCATGGAAGACTGTCATATTGACTCTCTTTTTGTTGAGATACATGTCAAAAATGGGAAAAATTTAATTGTAGTTGTGATTTATCCCCCCCCCCCCCCGGACACCGACCTTAATATTTTCACAACCAAACTGGAAAAATAAAAGTTGTATTCTCCTTGGAGACTTCAACATTGGCCTCTCCAGGGATGATGCAGCTAAAAATGACTTTATGAATACACTACACTCCTCTTCCTTCTTCCCTACCATTAATACCTGGTCTGAGTACCATTAATACCATTAATAGTCGAGCTGTACAATAATATTACTAGTAAGAAAATGGTAGCAATTTGTGGAGATTTCAATATTGATCTACTTAATCCACATCAACAAAATGTAGTCACAGAGTTCATGAACTCTATGTACAGCATGAGTCTATATCCCACAATAACACATCCCAGTAGAATCACAGCTCACTCTGCTACACTTATTGACAACCTGTTTGTCAATGTTCTCGACAAGAAAATAGAAAGTGGATTATTGATAAATGATATAAGCGACCACTTGCCAATCTTTGCACTTATCCATGGCCACACGGGGCCCAACCCAGAAAAAATCTCAAAATCGTTCAGACACAAATCACCAAACGCAATCAGTTCTTTTAAAGAGGACTTGCTGAAGCAAGACTGGACAGAAGTCTATGTATCAGATGTAAATGAAGCCTATGACACATTTATAAACATTGTAACCACTCTTTATGAAAAAAACTGCCCATTAGTTAAAAAAAAGCTTAAACACAAATTTACTGACAAACCATGGCTAACCAAAGGACTACAAAAGGCGTGTAAAAAGAAAAATTTATTATATAAAGCTTTCATAAAAAAAAGGACAAAAGAAGCAGAGCAGCGGTATAAAACATACAAAAATAAGTTAACATATATAATAAGATGTAGTAAAAGAGACTATTACAGTAAAGAACTGGAAAAAAACAAAGACAATATTAAAAATACATGGACAATAATCAACAGTATCCTTGGAAATAAAAGCAGAAATACAGCTACCCAACTAACATTCCAAAAAATAATAAATCGACTCCGAATGTGAATATAGCTTCACCTGCAGATGAATTTAATAATTTTTTTGTTAACATTGGACCTAAACTGGCCCGAGAAATACCCACTACGGTGCCAACAGGTGATTCAATATGCAATAACACTGCTGTAAAAGACACCATCTTCATAAAGAACACAGACGAAAGAGAGGTCATTGAAATTGTTAAATCGTTCAAAAGTAAAACATCTACTGACTGCGATGGTATTGATATGCTACTAGTCAAAACTGTTATCGAATGCATAGTGAAACCACTGACGTATATCTGTAACCTGTCTCTCCAATCAGGTATATTTCCCAATGCAATGAAAATAGCTAAAGTAATTCCGATTTACAAGACAGGCGACAGAGGGGAACTCTCCAACTACAGACCAATTTCACTATTACCGCAATTTTCCAAGATACTTGAAAAAAATATTCTATGAGAGAATTGACAACTTCATACTGAAGAATGATTTATTGTGTGAGCAGCAATATGGGTTCAGACACAAAAGGACAACAGCATATGCCTTAATGGAATTTACAGAAAAAATATCAACAGCCATTGAAAATAAAGAGTATTCAGTTGGAGTATTCCTGGATCTTAAAAAAGCATTTGATACAGTAGATCACAATCTATTATTAAAGAAACTACAAAATTGTGGTATTAGAGGGGTAGCACTGTCCTGGTTAAGAAGTTACTTAAAGAATAGATATCAGTTTGTATGTGTTAACAACAAAAACTCAGAGCTACTGAAGGTCACCTGTGGAGTCCCACAGGGTTCAGTTTTGGGACCATTATTATTCAATATGTATATAAATGATATATGTAAAGTTTCAGAAAAAATGGACTTAATATTGTTTGCTGATGACACTAACCTGCTATGCAGTGGAAACAATTTGGAACAACTTCTGGATACACTCGGAAAGGAATTAGGAAAGCTTAAACTGTGGTTTGATTCAAACAAATTAACGCTCAATTTAAGCAAGACAAAATTTATGTCTTTAACAACCATCACAACTACCCAGTACCCAAACTTAGTGTAAATGGTGTAGAGATTGAAAGGGTATCCGAAACTAAATTCCTTGGAGTAATAATTGATAACAAACTGTGTTGGAAGCCACATATTAATTATATAAAAGGTAAAGTATCCAAATCAATTGCAATATTACACAGAGTGAAAAATTTGCTGAATCAACCCACACTATACACCTTGTATCATTCATTAATACTCCCATACATGGCATATTGTAATGAAGTATGGGGAAATACATATAAAACAAACATATATCCACTCTTTATGCTTCAAAAGAGAGCTATTAGAATAATCAACAAAGCAGCTTACAGGGAACCAACAAACCCACTTTTTCTTAAACAAAAAACTCTCAAGTTGAAAGATCTGATCGACTTTAAAACCGCAATAATAATGTTCAAAGTGAAGAATCTATCACTGCCCGCAAATATCCAAAAGTTGTTCCAAACAAGGGAGAAACGATATCACTTCAGAGGAACATGTATATTTCAAAAGCCTACAGTGAGAACAACCACCAAGCAACACTGTATTTCAGTGCAAGGTGTCAGATTATGGAACGATTTTGGACCTGAATTAAAATCATGTACAAAGCTTGGACAATTTAAACAAAAACTAAAGGAAGAAATACTCCAAACATATTTACAAAACGACATGTAAACTCACATAAGGATTGACATTTCCAGCCTGTGTTGTGTTATAGCTTAGTTTTTCTTTTTTCTCTGTGACACTATGTCTTAGATTTGTTTTTGAATAGTAACTGCTTAACTTAGACTAGCTCAGTTTTCTTTTTCTCTCAGTCATATTTTGTCTTAGCCTTGTTTTAAATTGTAATCGCTCTTGTCTTGTTTTCTCTTTTCTCTCCTTTGAATTCTTGGATGGAATATGGGTGGGCAATATAAGCTGCGGCTTCAGCCATCACCCATTTCGGATAACTCACGTGGAATTGTATAGTAGAAGGAGTCTTTGTCTAATTTGACCTTGTTGTTATATTATACAGTTTCTTTTAACCTGTAATGTACTATCCGAAATAAACAAATTCATTCATTCATTCATTCATTCATTCATTCATTCAATACCTATACTAGAATCACTCACTCCACCAAGTCCATTATTGATAATATCATTACTAACATTTGCAATTCCACACTGGTGTCTGGAGTCGTGCCCTCCGAGATTTCTGATCATTTCCTCATTGTTCTGTTTCTTGACCTTGCCGTTAGGCCCTCAATCTCATGACATAAACTAAAAATAAAAATACTTAATGAAGAAACCTTACAATGACTGAGTGAGGAGTCGCATGTCAAGGAATGGGATAGAATCTACAATTGTTGTGATGCTGATGCTGCGTTTGACGCCTTGACCAAGGAAATAACAGAATCCATCCAGAGGACAATTCCTGTCAAGACTATCACATGTAATGATACTATTCAACATTCATGGATTTCTAAGGGCATACTAAAATCTGTTAAGTACAAAATAAATTATATAAACGCTACATAAAAAATCCAAATATTAACAATAAAAATGAATATACTAATTATAGAAATAAACTAACACATATTATTAGAAAGAGTAAGAGTAATTACTATGCAGAACTTATAAACACATCACAGGGTGATTCCAAGAAATCCTGGAGAGTACTAAATAAGGTTCTAAATAGGGACTAAAAAGCCCCCACATTTCCGAACAATACAATAACGCGGTCTGTAATTGCACCAGTAATGCCACTCTCGCTGACAAATTTAATAATTATTTTGTTTCCATTGGAGAAAATTTATCTAATAAAATTAACCAACCCCAGGCTGCCTCTTTCAAACACTGTCTATCAGGAAACTACCCGAATTCTTTCTTCTTGAAGCCAACTGACTGATGAAATTTCCAGCAAAATTTTGAAAAGTATCATTAATTTAATACTGGAACCTGTTACCTACTGCATTAATCTATCTCTAATCTCTGGAGTAGTGCCACAAATAGCAAAAATTGCACAAATTATACCAATTTATAAATCAGGTGATAAGAATGATTTGACTAATTATCGTCCAATATCCATTCTGCCTACTCTTTCAAAGGTTTTGGAAAGAGTAGTTTATAACAGACTTAACAGTTACCTTGATAAGCTCAACATTATTATCCCATCTCAGTATGGCTTCAGAAAGAAACACACTACCTATATGGCAATACTTGACCTAACTGAAAAAAATCAATGATGCAATTGAAAGAGGCAACTATGGTACTGGCATTTTTTTTTAGACCTGTCTAAAAAAATGCATTTGATACCAAAAGCATTTGATACCATTAACCATGACATCCTAATTAATAAATTACAACATTACGGTATCAGAGGCCTTGCATTAGATTGGTTTATTAATTATCTGTCTGGAAGACTTCACTATGTTTATATAAATAACCATAAGTCATCATATACAGTAAATCCATCGATCATGGGGTTCCCCAGGGTTCCATTTTAGGACCAGTTCTATTCATTCTGTATATAAATGACATTGCTAACTCCTCATCTCTACTACATAAAGTACTTTTTGCTGATGACACTAATTTATTTTTGCTCACCAGAATCCAAATGAACTTGACAGATAACAAATAGTGAACTTAGGAAAATAGACACCTGGCTTCAGTGTAACAAACTTTCACTTAATAACAGTAAAAACTAATTATATTGTATTCCATTCCAATAAAAAGCCAGACACCAAGGAACTTGCCCCAAAATTAATGGACGGAATTTACAAGAGTTAGCGCTATTAAAATTCTGTGGGGTCCTCATTGATGAATTTCTCAATTTCAAATGTAAACATTGATGAGCTAACCAAGAAACTGGCAAAAACTTATTTTGAGCCTCACTTACTGTACATTACTGCAATATCATATGGGGTAACACATTTCCAACTCACCTAAAAAAGCTAGAAATTCTCCAAAAGAAAGTCATACGTGCCTTATCATGGTCTGAATATAATTCTTCTACAAGTCATCTTTTCCATCGTTATAATCTTCTAAGACTTGCTGAGCATAATTACTTCCAGGATGCCTGTATAATGTATCAGGTTGTCCACAAACTTAACTATAAATTATGTGAACTCATTCTAACCTTCCTTCCCATACACACCTATACCACTAGAAAGAAAAACCAAATTACTGGGGAAAAATAAAGACTAAAATCCACCAGGTTTAGTATTGTGTGCAGAGGACCACAGATTTGGATTGAGCTTGTTAAGAATCTAAAATTGTCACCTTCCATCTCCATCTTCAAGAAAAAGCTAAAAATGCAACTCCTATCATTTATATAAATAATCTGCTATTTGTTATACAAACTTACTTACTGATGAGTTGTTACTCCATTGTAATTTTGTTTTATATGTTGATTCTCTCCAGTAGTATTTAATAACTTGACTATATATCTTGAACTCACCAACTAATTCAATGTAAACAAATGCTGGGATTATGTGCTATAGGTCTGTCTTTTTTTTTTTGATCAGGATCAGGATTATTGTTTAAGGGACAATCTGTTCTATCCATTCAGCATTTTTAGTACAGTGACTGAAATCTGGTGCGTTAACTCACTACCAAAGTTCCTGGGTCTGCCAACCAGCCCTTCTTTGTTTTCCAGTTCTCATATTAATCCTATTAATCCAAATAATCCTCACTGTTTAGATCAGTCTTCAGTTATAAACCCCATAGAGATTGTGTCTGTCTCTCCCGTTACCCAAAATATTATAACCCAAGACAAATACAACATAACTTGATAAATACACGCCTTTCTGCAGCTCCTCCTCATCCACCACCCTCAACTTAGCCCTGTCTTCCCCTTTAGAGGAACCTTGTCTACTCCCCCCAAAGTTGATAAAATTATAATGTATAAACATCCCAGAGTGATTAAACAAAAAGTTGGTGTGAAACTCAAATTAAACATCAAGTCTCTAAAGTTAGTGATTTGGGCCTCTCTTCTCCTCATAATTTAAAAATTAAATGTGGGTTTGTTAATATTAGGTCTCTAACTCCCAAATCTCTCTACTAGTCCATGATCTGTTAATTGATCTCAGATTGATTTAATATCCCTTACAGACACTTGGCTAGGGCAAGATGATTATGTTGGTTTAAATGAATCAACTCCCTCTGGTTATCTAAACTATCATAATCCCAGAAGTTCTGGTCGTGGAGGTGGAGTGGTAGTGGCAATTTACCATTCTAATTACGAGTTAATGTAAAGCAAAAAACATGTTGTAATTCCTTTGAGGGCCTGGTCCTCAGTATGGGGCATGTTAGCAATCTTTAACTTAAAACCCGTATTTTCTTTGCCATCCTTCCTCAGCCTACTCAGAGTTTTTTATCCAAATTTACCGAATTTCTTCGCTGATTTAGTGTTGAAATGAGATAGAATAATTATAGTAGGGATTTAACCTCTTGCACTCTGGGTGTCCGCGGGGCGGACACGTCTCTGCGTCCTAGAGCGCACGAGGGCGCCCTCACTGGCGTCCTAGTGCGCACTGAAAAAAAAGCTGCATTTCCGTTCTTCCACTACAGACACAGCCGCGAACAGAAAGCCAAAGAGTGGCTTTGGATTGGTTTAGATTGGATTGACCTCTCATTCGACTAATAAGAGCCTTGAATTGGGTTTCTGAAACCTTGAAGAACCAATGACTGAAAACCTAGTAAGAAGGACCCGCCTACCAACGGCTGCGAATGCAGCGAGCCAATTGAAGCACAGAAGTTCGAAAGCGTGCATCCCTTGCAAAATCTGTTTTGTGTAAGGCTGGGTGAAGAGAGACTGACTGCTGCAGCAGATGAAAAAAGAACCCGCAGGAAGAACTGCCACAGACCCAGCAGTACAGAGACCACCCACAAGTGCGACCTGTGTGACAGGGACTGCCATTCGCGCATCGGCCTGTTCAGCCACAGGTGGTGCTGTCCCAGCAGAGTAGACATTTAGGATTCTCTTCCATGGTCATCATAGACCGACGGAGGCCGACGACGAAGGCTGGGTGACACACACGCGTTCGCTAGTCTTTTTTTCTTACTACTGTTCTTATTTGTTTTGAAAAATTGTTCGCCAAAACCGCAATCATGGAAGCGCAAAACCGCAATAATGGAATTATGGTTTGACCAGGTCACGTGACCAGAACTACGAGTCTGTAACAAGCGGACCAGCGTCATGTTCGTCTGACAGTGAGGAAGAGAAGTTCGCCAGCGACACTGCTGTTGTGGACAGGTAAGTGTTATAAGCTAAATTATTCTTTATTCCTGGAAAATTGTAATCAAAATGACTTTTGACCGATCGGTAAATTACAACTGTGCGTAGTAGACCGCGGTGCACCGTGACCGCGGCGCTCCGGACAATGTCCGTCCTCTGTAGCGGAGGTGGGGGGTGGGAGTTGTTATGCTTCTACATTCAGATATCCATCCATCCATCCATCCATCTTCTACCGCTTTTCCGAGGTCCGGGTCGTGGAGGCAGCAGTTCAAGCAGAGAAGCCCAGACTTCCCTCTCCCCAGCCACCTGCTCAGCTCTCCAGAGAGGACACCAAGGCGTTCCCAGACCAGCTGAGAGACATAGTCTCTCTCACCGAGTCCTGGGTCTGCCCCGGGGTCTCCTCCCAGTGGGGACATGCCCGAAACACCTCAGTGGGAGGCGTCCAGAAGGCATCCTAATCAGATGCCCATACACCTCAACTGACTCCTTTCAATGTGGAGGAGCAGTGGTTCTACTCTGAGCCTCTCCGGATGACTGAGTGTCCTCACCTGTCTCTGAGGGTGAGTCCAGCAATCCTACGGATGAAAGCTCATTGTCAGCCGCTTGTATCCAGCATCTTGTTCTTTCGGTCATTACCCAAAGCTCGTGACCATAGGTGAGAGTAGGAACGTAGATTGACTGGTAAATCGACAGCTTTGCTTTAGAACTAAGCTCCCTCTTCACCACAAAAGGACCGGTAAAACGTCCGGCATCACTGGCAGATGCTCGCTCCGATCCGTCTGTCAATCTCTCGCTCCATTTTCCCCTCACTCGTGAACAAGACCCCAAGATACTTAAATCTCCTCTACTTGGGGCAGGAGCCTGTCCCCAACGCAGAGGGACAATCCACCTTTTTCCGGCTGAGGACCATGACTCGGGCTTGGGAGGTACTGATGTCTCATCCCAGCCGTTCACATTCAGCGGCAAACCGTCCCAGCAAGAGTGTAGGTCATTGCTGGATGAAGCCAACAGGACAACATCATCTGCAAACAACAGAGATGAGATCCAGTGGTCACCAAGCATGACACCCTCCATTCCCAGGCGGCGCCGAGAAATCCTGTCCATAAAATTATGAACAGGATCGGGGACAAAGGGCAGCCCTGGCGGGAGTCCCACATCTCACTGGGAATGAGTCCGACCGAGTGTTGGCAATACGAACCAAACTCTCACAATGGTCGTACAGAGACGCTAAAGCTCGTAACAACAAGCCCGATACCCCATACTCCTGAGCACCCCCCACAAAAATCCACGAGGGACGCGGGTCAAATGCTTTCTCCAAGTCCATAAAACACATGTAAAATGGTGTGGGCAAACTCCCACGAACCCTCAAGAATTCTCGAGAGGGTAAAGAGCTGGTCCGATGTGCCACGGCAGTAGTGAAAACCACATTGCTCCTCACTGAATCCGAAGTTCGACCAACGGCCGGACTCTCCTCTCCAGTACCTTGGCATAGACCTTCCCAGGGAGGCTGAGGAGTGTGATCCCTCTAAAGTTGGAGCACCACCCTCCGGTCCCCTTTTTTGAAGAAAGGAACACCACACCCAGTTTGCCATGCCAAAGGCACTGCCCCCGACCTCCATGCAATGTTGCCGAGGCGTGTCAACCATGACAGCCCACCAACACCAGGGCCTTGAGGTACTCAGGGCGAATTCTCATCCACCCCCGGGGGCCCGGCCACCAAGGAGATTTTTAACCACCTTGGCGACCTCAGCCCCTGTGATTGGCGAGTCATCCCCCTCGTCCCCAAACCCTGACTTCAACTGAGGATATCGTCGGGCGGTGGAAGGAATACTTCGAGGATCTCCTCAATCCCACAACCTACGCCTTCCACATTACTGATATTTAGAATAATTTTTAGTGCACTGTAGGTTATTTTTCTTGTAAAAAAAAGCCACACATTTTTTACGTGCATGCTACCTTGTGTGTGTGGGCTTGTTTGTTCATTCATTCATGAATGAATGATAAACAACCCCCACACACAGCACACACAGCCCTGAGTGTCACCTTTCATTAGAGCCCAAGATGAAGCTTCTATATTGAATCACTCAAAAGGTTACATTTTTCCAAACTGTGCCATTTGGCACAGTTTCTAAAATGCCTGGGAACAACCTAAGAAAAAAGCTGTGTAATATATTCATTTTTTGTGTATTCATTCAACTTTATTTCAACTTTATTTATATAGCGCCATTTCACAACAACAGTCATCTCATAGCACTGATCAACTGGTAGGGAGGACCCCCACAGTTGCAGAAGACCCCCAGCAATCAGGCGAGGCATCCCCTGTGAGCAAGGCACTTGGCGACGGTGGAGAGGAAAAACTCCCTTTTAAACAGGAATGAAACCTCCAGGCAGAACCAGGCTCAGGGAGGGGCAGTCATCTGCTGCGACTGGTCTGGGGGGTGAGGGGGACAGAGAAGAAGAAAAGAACAGACATGTAGAGAGCAAACAGCACGATGGGACTCATCTATGGGAGAGAACAAACAATTGGTTAATGACCTGCATAAAAAAAAAAAATATTTCATAGAGAGTGAGGAAAGGAGTGAGGCCCAGTGCATTACTGGAGGTCCCCCGGCTGACTAAACCTATTCAGGGCATAACTAAGGGAGGGTTCAGAAACACATGATCCCTCCCTAATTTGTAGGGCTATATCAAAAAGGTAGGTTTTAGCCCTATTCTTAAAAACAGAGATCGAGTCTGACTCCCGAATCCAGATTGGCAGCTGATTCACAGGAGAGGAGCTTGATAACTGGAAGGCTCTGCCTCCCATTGTACTTTGGAGATTCTAGGTATTACAAGTAAACCTGCATTTTGGGAGCGTAGTGCTCTGTTAGGTGAGTACGGTAGTATCAGATCCTTTTTATTTAAAAGGAGCCTGATTGTTTAGAGCTTTGTAAGTAAGAAGAAGGATTTTAAACTTAATTCTAAACTCTATGGGAAGCCAATGAAGGGAGGCCAGAACCGGAGAGATATGATCTCTCTTTCTAGTACCTGTTAAAACTCTTGCTGCAGCATTTTGGATCAGCTGAAGACTTTTTCAAAGATGTTTTAGGACAGCCTGATATAAAAGAATTACAATAAGTCTAATCTCGAGCTAACAAAAGCGTGGATCAGCTTCTCAGCATCACTCTGAGACAAGATGCTCCTAATCTTGGCAATATTACGCAAATGATAGAAGGCAGGTCTTAGAACAAATTTAATATGTGAATTGAAGGACAAATCCTGGATCAAAAATAACTCCAAGGTTCCTCACAGAGCTATTAAGAGAAAGAGTAACTGCATCCAAACTGAAAGTTTGATTTGGAAAGGAATTTCCTAAAGGTTTTTTGGACCACAAGAATGACTTCAGTCTTATCTGAATTTATATAGCAGGAAATTACAAGTCATCCAACTTTGATTTCCTTAAGACAAGGCTTCTAACTTGGCTAATTGATTAGTATCATCTGGCTTCATTGACAGGTATAATTGTGTGTCATCTGCATAACAGTGAACAATGTATACAGTGCTTTCTAATAATGGTTGCCTAAACGGAAGCATATATAAACTAAAAAGAGTAGGGCCAAGCACAGATCCCTGTGGAACTCCAGGACTAAGCTTTGAGCTGAGAGAAAACTCATCATTTACATGAACAAACTGGAACCTATCAGATAAATAAGATCTAAACCACTGCAACGAAGTTCCCATTAAGTCCAACATAGTGTTCTAATCTATCAAGTAGAATATTATGATCAATAGTATCAAAAGCTGCACTAAGATCTAAAAGGACAAGTACAGAAACTAGTCCATTATCAGATGCAATGAGGAGGTCGTTAGTGACCTTCGCTAAGGCTGTTTCAGTGCTATGATGGATTCTAAACCCAGATTGAAACTCCTCAAATAACCATTTCCTGCAGGTGGTCAAATAATTGCGTAGCAACAACTCTTTCTAAGATTTTGAAATGAAAGGGAGATTAGAGATTGGTCTATAGTTAGCTAAAGCTCCTGGATCTAGCGTTGGCTTTTTGAGTAAGGGTTTAATTACAGCCGTTTTAAAAGCCTGTGGTACATGGCCTAAAGTTAATGAAGAATTGATTATATGAAGAATAAAGCTACCAATAAGTGGGAAGACTTCTTTAAATAACCTGGTAGGAATAGGGTCTAAAAGACAAGTTGAAGGTTTGGATGAGGAAACTATTTGTCTAACTCACAAAGGTCGATTGGAGTAAACTCATCAAGACAGACATCAATAGAAGGAGTTGTAGTAGTTACAGTATTTAAGTTAACTGTGGGAAGAATCTGATTGATTTTATCTCTGATGGATGAAATTTTATTATTGAAAAAGTTCATAAAGTCCTGACTAGTAAGCTCTAAGGGGATGCTAGGATTGACAGAGTCCTGACTCTTTGTCAACCTGGCTACAGTACTGAAAAGAAACCTGGGATTATTCTTGTTCTCTTCTATTAATGCAGAGTAATAACTCGTTCTAGCTTTTCTAAGAGATTTTTTGTAAATTAAAAGATGATTTCTCCAAGCTAAATAGATTTCATCTAAATTAGTAGAGCGCCATTTTCTTTCTAATTGACGAGTCTTCTGTTTTAAGCTACGAGTTTCTGTGTTGAACCAAGGAGTTAAAAATCTCTGATTAGACTTTTTCTTTTTTAAGGGGGCCACCAAGTCTAGAGCCTGATGCAGAGAAGCTGAAACACTATCCACCATGTTATCAATTACAGAAGGAGCAAGCTGTCTATAGCTTATTTCCGTTGTGTTGACACATGGCATAGAGGAAACAATCTGCATAAATTTGGAAACAGCATCATCTGAGAGGCATCTACTGTGATAATATTTTTCTTTAGGAGCCAAATAGTCAGAAATAGTAAAATCAAAGGTTAACAGACAATGGTCTGACAGTACAGGGTTATGAGGAGACACTACAAGATTTTCTATTTCTATGCCATATGTCAGAACAAGGTCCAATGTATGGTGGAGGTAATGAGTAGAATTTCCTACTTTCTGAGAAAACCCAATCGAGTCTAATATTGAATTAAAAGCCACATTAAGGCAGTCACTATCTACATCCACATGTACTGTATATTAAAGTCCCCTACTATAATTATTCTATCAGATTTCAGCACTAAATCAGCTAAGAAATCAGGAAATTCGGATAAAAATTCTGAATAGGTTGATGGGGGACGATAAACTATGGCAAATAAAATTGGGTTTAACCTGAAATTGCTAAAGTGCCCAACACTGAGGACCAAGCCCTCAAAGGAATTATAACATGTTTTTTGCTTTACATTAACTAGTAATTTGGAATGGTAAATTGTTGCTACTCCTCCTCCACGACCAGAACTTCTGGGATTTTGACAGTTTAAATAACCAGAGGAGTTGATTCATTTAAACCAACATAATCCTCTTGTCCTAACCAAGTCTCTGTAAGGGAAATTAAATCAATCTGATGATCAATTAACAGATCATGGACTAACAGAGACTTGGGAGTTAGAGACCTAATATTTAATAAACCACATTAAATTTTTAAATTATGAGGAGGAACAGAGGCCAAATCATTCAATTTAGAGCTTTATGTTTAATTTGAGTTTTACCAATATTTTGCTTTATCACTTTGGGATGCTTATACATTATATTTTTATTCACTTTGGAGGGAGCAGACAACGATTCTCTGATGGGGAAGACAGGGGCTAAGCTGAGGGGTGGCGGATGAAGAGGAGCTGCAGAGAGGCGTGTAAGACTGCGACTCTGCTTCCTGGTCCAACTCTGAGTAGTCACGGTTTTGGAAATTTGGATAAAAAAGATGCCAGATTGTTAGATAAATGAGAAGCACCATCCAAAGTGGGATGAATGCTGTCTCGTCTCATAAGACCAGGTTTTCCCCCAAAAAGAGCTCCAATTGTCAATGTAGCCCACATCATTTTTAGGACACCACACAGACAGACAGCGGTTCAAGGATGACGAGCGACTAAACATGTCATCACTGGTCAGATTGGGGAGGGGCCCAGAGAATACTACAGTGGCTGACATCGTTTTGCAAAGTCACACACCGATTCTATATTAAGTTTCGTGACTTCCGACTGCCGGAGACGGATGTCATTAATGCCGGCGTGAATAACAATTGTGGAATATTTACAGTTACTTTTAGCCAGCATTTTCAAATTTGACTCGATGTCGCCTGCTCTGGCCCCAGGAATGCATGTGACTATGGCCGATGGAGTCTCTAGGTTCACGTTTCTGACTACAGAGTCGCCAATGATCAGAGTTTTTTTCCTCAGCGGGTGTGTCGCTGAGCGGGAAAAAACGATTAGAAACGTGAACAGGTTGGTGGTGAACCGGGGCTTTGCGACTAGGCTTCCTTCTCACCGTCACCCACCCAGTCTCCTCGCTGCAGAGGAGAGCCGGGGAACCGGTGACAGGGGGACCTAAGCTAGCTAGCTCCGCTGCAGCTAATGGGCGTCCGTCGAGATTAACTGGCGCAGACGGTGTTTCAGTGCAGCGGAGCCGGGATTCCAAATCAGACAACCTCGCCTCGAGCGCCTCAAAAAGACAACATTTATTACATTTACCGTTATCACTAAAAGAGGCAGAGTGTCATATCCGGCTCTAGGGAGCCGGGCAATCAGAGCCAGGGGCAAGCCAGTGAGTCGTGATATTTTATTCAGGGAAAAGGGGAAGGGATGAGGAGAGCACAGATACTCATGCAGACGTACACTCACAGGTTGCACAGCGCAGAGGTAAGCAGCTCGTACCGGACGTGGGGGTAACAAGACGTACATACTCACAGCGGGATACAAACACAGGAATGCTGCAAGAGGAGTATAAGCTGACACCAGACGAAGGGGCTTCAGCTTAGCAATGTGTTTATGTCGCAGCCCCGAGTCATCGAGGCTGCTCCTATTTATCCTCATTGGCAGCGCCCCAGCTGATGAAGACTAATTGGCCCCAGCCGTCCATAATGCTGCCAGCTGGGGGCCAGCTGAGACGCTGCTCAATGGGAAGCAGGGATGAGGGAAAACATGGGCTGAGTGCCGAGACGACATCTCAACCCGTGGTGACAGAGCCCCCCCTCAAGGTCGGGCTCCTGAACGACCAGGAACATCCCAGCCCCCCCCCCCCACCTAGGGTGGGAGGAAGGGAGGCGGACCGGAGGGGAAGAAGCCAAGGGAAGGACCACACCAATGGGGCAATGTAGGGTAGCGGGAAAGAAAAACCCAAATACAATACTGACAAAACAGAATAATTAACCCAGGTACAGATGGGGAGAAGAACTGGGTCAGCACGCCGTTTACATACTACCCAGAGAGCACCAACCATGCGTGACCTAGAGCAAGGAAAAAAACCACCAAAAAGGTACAGGGCAAAAATGCTGAGTACGGTTAAATAAAGGGGAACCTATACACAACGCTAATTTAAGTACATACACACAGTCACCAAGAAAAGTGAGGGTGACTGGAACAAATAGACAATTACAGAGCATGGTGTTACGAAAAACAAGGCACATGACTCTATAATGAACAGGACATAAGAGAAATACTGAGTGCAGGCAAAGAAAAACCCCCACACACGAATATATAAATACCCAGTCACCTAAAGAAATGAAAGTGACTGGAATAAATGGATAACTGCAGAGCATGGTGTTACGGAAAACAAAACATAACTCTACAATGCAAAAACGGGACTAAAAACATAGTACAAAAAGTAAAATGCTGAGCATGAGCGATGGAAAACACACAGCACTATAAAAACGAATCCACCAACAGGACAAAACATTACACCCGAGTGACCTTAATAACAAAAGAAAAAGTGACACCCGAGGTGAATGGCAGGCAGAGTCCAAAAATGGCCGAGATGGCTCCGGAGATCTCCCCGCCCATTGTCCAGCTGGCGAATCAGGGGAAGAGAAGTGTTCGGACGGCGAACTCTGGACCCAGATCCCAGGAATCCAGTCCACCGGCAGCCGAACCAGGCTGCCCAGAGGGAAACAGACCAGTGGGGGGAACCAGATCACCGAACCGAAAGTTCTGTGGGTCGGGTCGTCGACCCGCATCACTCAACCACCAGGACCGTTGAGACGGGCGAAGGATCAGAGCGGATCCCGGTGGAAGAGGCTCAGGGGAGAGCCGATGACGAGGGCGGCGGGCGTCAGGCCACAGGAAAACGGCCACCTCCTCACCAGACCTGGACAATACTGGGGCAGCACCCACGTCGGACCCCGATCGGGCCTCAGGCGAACCCACGTTGGACCCCGACTGGGTCTCGGGCGAACCCACGTTGAATACTGCACCAGAACCGACCTCCAACGTTGAACCCGGACCCTCCAGCACCACGAGGAACAGCAACTCCTTGCCGGTGACCCTGGAAGAAGGCTCAGAAGAGAAAACAGAACCGGGATCAGGATCACCGGCAGCGCCAGAACCCGGCGAGACGAGCTCAGACGCAGCGGACGGCTGCACCCGGCTCGTCTCCCCTGGAGATAGGCTGAAGTGCTCGGGGATAAAAAGAGAGAAAAGAAAGGAGAGCACTCGCCTGATCTCGGGTTCTGACGCCGTCCAGGACTGCGAAGATCCAGGATCCGTCGTCAGGAGGTCGTTGTCAGGCTCCCATCTAGCCGCGTCGGGCCCCGCAGCCAGCACGATGGTCAGCGCAGCTTGAGATCCCTCCAGCTCAGGTAACCCCGCCGACGATCCACTCGGCGTGAAGCCAGAAGAATCTCGTCCCGCCGGACCGAACCGCTCCTCCGTGGAGACCCGGGGACACTCAGTCGTCGGCGTAGACTCCACGCAGCAGTCAGTCCCCCTCCTCCGTCCGCAATGTAGCTGCGGAACCACAGGCCCTCTCTATATCCCACCACGTTGACCCGGAGCCGGGGACCGCTCGGCGGAGAGAGACACAGAGGATGCGGGATTAGGAATACAAGTTACAGCAGGTGGGGAGAGTTCAGGGAGCTGCGAACCCTGAACTTCTCCTCCAGGGATGTGACAGAGCAAATCATTAAGCAGGTGTGAAAAAACAATGACTTGCCTGCCCCCTGGAGGTTGAGTATCGCCTGCTGTAGTGGATTCTGCTTCTTCCTCTCCCCGCCCGGCGATAACGGAGGATCCCCCGGGAGTTAGTCTGAGGATCGCTCGCGTTGTCTCCAGCAGAGAGCTCACCAGGCCGGGATTCCAGGCACACACAGCAGTCAGGAAGCGCGTCGAGGAGGAGGGGAAAAAACAGCCGGGGTGAGCCAGCCCGAATGTCCAGGAATGACAGCGGTGGGAACGAGGCTCAAGGGACGAGGCTGTAGAGTCTCCACACTGACGAGGCGAAGGGATGACAGCTGCGTGGGAGGAACGGTCCTGACGATGACCCAGAACTGATCCGGACGAGGTTCGTGCAGAGGTGACTCGGCGATGTGATGGCGGCTATTCCCAGGGAACGAAAGCGAGGGGGAAACCCAGGATTCGCCGCTCCAGATCAGAGAACGAGGGCGAGGAAGGCGCCGAGCACGAGAAAGCTTCGTAGCCCTGAAGTCCACACCATCATCTCCCTGCCGCCGCCACATGCCTGAAGGGTGGTGACAGGAAACACAGTAGAGCTCGCGACAGCCGCTCGACCCCGGACATAACTGCTGTCAGCTGCGGCTCCTTGAAGGGAATCCCGAGTGACGTGGCGCAGGTCGGGGAAGTCCTCTGGTTGGCGCGAACTCCCCGGACTGGAATAGCGGCAGGAACGGGACTCCGAAGCGGGGGAAAGACGTCGCCCACTTCGACTCCCTGCCGGGATTTCCATCCACCCCGTGGAGCTTCTCTCGCTGTGTACCTGCAGCGTCTATCCTGGCACTGTCCTCCAGATGGTACAGAGAGTGAGGGTGACAGTCCAGGAGTTCCTCAGCACGGCCCGGATGCCAGCGTCTCGCGTTGGAGGCGTCGTGCAGGGGGAAGAGCGTCCCGTCGACAGCCTCCGAGATGGACCTCAGCTCGTCGCCCTGGCGCCGGAAGTGACTCCTGGAAACGGCATGCTAGCAGCGCTGACACCCGGACAGAAAGGTACATTTCCACAGCGACTCAAACGGCCGCCGGCAACTCTTCTGGCTGCGACATACTGTCATATCCGGCTCTAGGGAGCCGGCAATCAGAGCCAGGGGCAAGCCCAGTGAGTCGTGATATTTTATTCAGGGAAAAGGGGAAGGGATGAGGAGAGCACAGATACTCATGCAGACGTACACTCACAGGTTGCACAGCGCAGAGGTAAGCAGCTCGTACCGGACGTGGGGGTAACAAGACGTACATACTCACAGCGGGATACAAACACAGGAATGCTGCAAGAGGAGTATAAGCTGACACCAGACGAAGGGGCTTCAGCTTAGCAATGTGTTTATGTCGCAGCCCCGAGTCATCGAGGCTGCTCCTATTTATCCTCATTGGCAGCGCCCCAGCTGATGAAGACTAATTGGCCCCAGCCGTCCATAATGCTGCCAGCTGGGGGCCAGCTGAGACGCTGCTCAATGGGAAGCAGGGATGAGGGAAAACATGGGCTGAGTGCCGAGACGACATCTCAACCCGTGGTGACACAGAGGTGTAGCTAAACATCTGACAGAGAGAGCACACCAGAGGAGGAGAGGAAAGAGAGGTAGTAGCCATAGCTAGTGGCTCGAGAGCTGGAGAGCAAACCACACAGGCAGACAGCAAAACAGGAAGTGACGATACGTTACCACAAGGAAGTGACGATCAACCAGCAATCAGGTAATTGCATTGTTACAAATTGTTCTGACGAAGGCTGCAGTGCAGTTGAAACATGTAAAGAAGGTAAAGACATCTTTCTATTTTATTTTTTGTCTTTCATATGAACAAAAGATAAACTAGAAAAGCACTCGGAGAGCGCAGACCTCCGCCAAGCGCCACAGTTCCCCCCCATACAGTGTATGTGTGTACGTTTTCAGATTCCTTGACCATGAAAACATATGACTAGCAATTGGATTGACAATGATAGGATTTGTGGTTCAGTAGTAAAAGCATTACCTCCTTGGCGGAGGTAATAAACTGAAGTGTTGGTGTTGTGTCCATCTCCTCCATCTGCAAACTCCCAGGCTGCGGCCGTTGCAATTCATCGCACAACCCCGTACAACCCACAGGCCAATGGGTTATGCGAGCGTTTTCATAGCAAAAGCAGCACTCAGGGGTTCACTGACGGATGCAAATTGGGTAGACAGGCTGCCGTGGGTTTTATATTGGGGTTGTGCTCCGCGGCAAAAGAGGATTTGGAAGCTTCCCTGGCAGAGAGCTCGTTTTTGCACAGCCCCTATGGCTGCCCGGGGAATTTCTGGCAAATAATCCCGTGCCGGACAGCTGCCCGTCTCAGCTTTTGCAGCGTAGCACAAACACAGGCACGCTGCCGGGCCCGGCCCACCACTGTTTTCCGCGTGCTTTTGTGCCTAAAACTTTGAAGAAGGCGGAGTTCGTGTTCGTCAGACACGACGAGCAGCGCCCTCCAATGCGCCTGCAGACATGTTGGAAAATGGCCGTATCTCACAATGTTAAAGAATCCTTTAAAAAATTCCTGTATCCAGACGGTGATCCGGATCATCCCCAAAATTTAATCAGTTCTTCCCTGTACCATTTCCAACAACGCCTGAAAGTTTCAGCGAAATCCGTCCAAAACTTTTTGAGTTATCTTGCTAACCAACAGACAGACAAACGCTGGCAAAAACATTACCTCCTCCGGCCTGCGGCCTGGTGGAGGTAATAAAAAAGTATTGTTACAAAATTTTGACCTCAGCTGGATAACACTTGGTTCTACATTTCTGTTGCATTTTCCAGCCCAGATCTGACAGCTGTGTGTTATTTGCAAGCATTTGTATCCAAAAAAAACACCCAGGTGAAATTTATTTTCTTCAAGTTCAGTATGTTTAGATGACTGTTACTCAGTGGCCGGAGCACTTAGAGAGATTATGACTGTTTTGCCAAAAAATTCAAAGTGTTTTCTTTTAAATGAGACCAACCCCATGAAGATGCTGCAAAGGGTTGAAGAACAGCTTTTGATTTACTTTGGGTACGTTATTTTTTGGCGTTTTTAGGGAAATTGACCAGAGTGCAAGGGGTTAATATACATGTTGATGTAGATAGTGACTGTCTTAATAAGGCATTCAATTCAATATTAGAGTCGATGGTGTCATGACCCGAGCACTATGCCTTGGTGCTCGGGTTAATCTTGTCAGGGTTTGACAGCGGCGTTATGATTCTAGCTCTCCGAGCTCTTATTGTGATAGTACTTGGGGAGGCTTCCGCTCAGCTGTCAAACTCTGAACAGCTGTGCTGCATTTGTGGTCATTAGTGTCAGGACTATTTCTACCCTTGTTAGCGATCACATCTTTGCAGCAGTGTCTGTTGACTCTCCGTCACGCTACGGATGCTTCAGATTTATTCCTACCATGTCTGCTTGGTTAGACCGTCGAGCCCCTGGACCAGTAAGTGTGCTGTATAGCCTTACCCCTCCCGGTGTGTATCGATCTCTGTGTGTCTCTGCCTTCGCAGCTGGTGTAATCATTATTTTCACCAACCTTGCCTGCCTAGTGTATGACTGTCTCCTGCTATGGACCTGTAGAGCTGTTTAGCCTATGCCTCCTGTTGTGAGTAGACTCAAGAGTCATTGTCTCCGCAGCTTGTGTTGTCACTTTTCTCACCGTAAATAAAACTCACTGAACTCACTGGTGATTGTGTGGCGTCTTATGGTGGCTCGCGAGAGCCACCCATGACAGCACACTGCTGCCAAAACGGCGTTTACGGTGGCGCCAACCCGAGATGCAATTCACCTGTGAGTTTTGAGTTTTTGGACAGTTGCTGTTCCCGTCTGGGTACTGAGTGTGTGGGGAGAATGCCGTCGTGGAGGGGCCGCGCTGGGAGCCCGAGCCTCGAGCTGACAGGCTTCCTGGAAGTCGTGGATGAGATGCTCATCTCCACTTCCCTGCTGGACTACCATCACGGTATACACTGGTACCTAGACGCTGCTGAAGATGTCCTTCGTCATCTCCCTTCCCGCTGGGCCAACCACCCGGAAGTCGACGCGAGGAGGGAAGATATCGCCACACAACGCAAGATTTTCCTGATGCTGGAGGAGGAACGCGGCGTGAAGCAGGAGAAGAGGCACTCCTGCTCATGGCCTACGGATCCTGATCCCATCCTCGATCCAGTCCTGGAGTTTGCACCATCTGGGGGCCAGTGGAGGCGTTGGCGCCGCGGCCAAGCACGTCTTCAGCAAGCTCCTGTTCTGGATCCAGTTCCGGGCCGCCGGGATGCCCCCCTCAATCAGCCAGCTGCTGAGAGTGAGCTGAGTCCTGTGCCGGTGAGCTCCGTCCATGGGTCCTATGATACCTTCCAGCGAGCGAGGGAAGGAGCAACATCCTCTTCAGCTGGCACCATCTTACCTTCGGGAGGCAGGCAAGTTCAATTTCACTTTCCTAGTCATTATAGTGATTTGTCTTGTCTGACTCCTGGGGGTGAAGCTCGGGGCTCGCAGCTCCCAGAGTTTCCTTCTCCAGCTGAAGCCATGTATATTGAACCTGCTGCCTCTGTGTTTCCTCCTGTGGAGCGGTCCTCGGCGTCAGTCCCATGCCGTCGAACGAGGGGGAGGCCTGCAGCTCTGGGAGATATCCCGGCCCTGCAGCCTTGTGTTGGACAGAGGAGGAGAACGGACTGCGGTGAGGAGCCAGAGCCGACGAGTGAGCATCCCCAGGGTTCCTCAGAGATGCATCCCGAGTCAGCAGGTCGAGGGTCCTCTGCCCCCACGCCATACGGGTTATTGGCGTGGACGCCAGCGCGAGAGGATCCAGCTGCAGAGACCATCAGGCCGGCTGTGGAACCCAACGCAGCCGAGTGGGAGCCCGACGACGAGCGTCTGTCTGAACCTGGATCGACGAAGTCCTGGACGGCTCCAGAGCCCGAGTGCAGGCAAGTGCTCTTCCTTGTTTTCCTTTATGGTGTGTTAGAGCATTTTTGCCTGCCTCATGGGGAGGCGAGCGAGGGGCAGCCCTCTGCTGCACCCGAGCTCGTCTCGCTGGGCTCTGGCGCTGGCGGTGGAACTGATCCCGGTCCTCTCTTGTTCTCTGAGCCTCTCCACAGCGTCACTAGTCTGGAATCTGTCAAGGTCACGGGACTGGAGGTTCCAGGTTCGGGGATGGAGGGTCGTCGCCGAGGTGACCCAGTCGGGGTCCGACGCGGTGGGCCGAGGTGACCCAGTCGGGGGTCCGACTCAGGTGTGGCTGTGAACTTAGTCGGGGGTCCGACTCAGGTGTGGCTGTGACCCCAGTCGGGGTCCGACGTGGGGTGCAGCGGTGACTCAGTCGGGGTCCGACGCGTGGACCGAGGTGACCCAGTCGGGGTCCGACTCAGGTGTGGCTGCGACCCACATCGGGGTCCGACGAGGTCCAGTGGGGGTCCAGCTCAGGTGTGGCTGTGACCCAATCGGGGTCCGACGTGGGTGCAGCGGGTGACCCAATCGGGGTCCAACGTGGGTGCAGCGGTGACCCAATCAGGGTCCGTCCTGACCCAATCGGGGTCCGACGAGGTACCAGTGGGGGTCCAGCACAGTTGCGGCTGCGACCCAATCAGGATTCGAGGAGGTCCAATTTTTTGATTGTTCCCTCTCAGGAGCCTCCAGCTTGGGGGCCGTGGAGGGGTTTTGTCTGCAGTCTTGCGCTCTTATGTATTGTCGTCATTAGGCGGGCTGCATGCTATTCCTCCACGGTCCTGGCGGTTATGGGATGCGGTCAGCCACCCGAGGAACTGCTTTGTGCGTTCAGCGTCTTGGGGTTGGTCCGCCAATAAACTGTGTTTGCTACGGGGTGACCTGGTTCGGCCACCAGAGGACTTGTTTTCTAGGGCCTGGGACTGTGGGCAGGCCGCCGACCATGTACTGTTTTGTGGGACTAGCCGTGGGCCATCAGAGGGCAGGGAGGTCGCCGGAGCTCTGTCTGGGGGGCGTTGGATCTCCGCCGATCTTCTTTTTGGGTTTTGGCCCATACGGTGTCAAGTCTTAGTCAAGTTATGTAAAGCAATTTAGATTGCCTCATGTGTTTTGAAAGCCACAGTCAAGCCATAGTCAAGTAGTTAAGCAATTTTTGACTGCCTCATAGTTTTTGAAATCCATTAGTCAAGCCATAGGTCAAGTTATGCTAAGCAATTTTTAGATTGCCTCATGAGTTTTTGTAATCCATAGTCTGGGTCTTGGTTTTTTTTGTTTGTGGTTCCTCCCCCTCTTCTTTGAGGGGCTATGGCCATGTTTTGCTTTGTTCCCCTCTTCTTCTTGAGGGCCATAGTATCGTGTTCTCGTTCATAGTATCCAGGTGTTTCATGTATTTCTGGTTTCGTGGTTTTGTTTGTTTTTTTTTTTCCCCATAGTCACGTGTGTTAGCACGTATTTCTTGTGTTTTTTTTTTCTTCCATAGTTACCAGTGTTGCAGTTATTTCTTGTTTTCTCATAGTTATCGTGTGTTAGTATCATTTTTTGCTCTTAGTCCATGTTTGTATTTTCGTTTGGTTTGTTCCATAGTTACCCGTCATGTAATTTTTCCTTTTGTTGCCATGGTTATGTGTTTGCATTTATTTCCTGTTTTGTTCCTTTAGTTACTGTGTGTTGGTTTATATTTTTTTGGGCCAGGTTATGTACACTGGGGTTAGACGGGTTGTCTGTGGCCTCGGTGGGGGAAAAGTTGTCAGGGTCAAGTGTTTTTTGGCTTTGTATGATTGTGTTCTCCTTGTTTTGTAGTCATGTCTTGTTTTGTTCTTTCTGTCATTGTTCTGGGGGAAATAGATGGATATTTTCAAGTGGATGTATTCATTTCTTTTCCTGTTTAGGGTGTTAGGTTTTGTTTGGCTCCTTCCTTGCCTGTTCCTCAATCCACTCGCCCTGTGGTTGGGGGAGGGGGGGCAGGTGTTACTAGACGTTCAGAGCCCGTCAAGTGAGGGGGCCTTCTGTCATGACCCAAGCACTATGCCTTGGTGCTTGGGTTAATCTTGTCAGGGTTTGACAGCGGCGTTATGATTCTAGCTCTCCGAGCTCTTATTGTGATAGTGCTCGGGGAGGCTTCCGCTCAGCTGTCAAACTCTGAACAGCTGTGCTGCATTTGTGTCATTAGTGGTCAGGACTATTTCTACCCTTGTTAGCGATCACACTGTTGCAGCAGTGTCTGTTGACTCTCCGTCACGCTACGGGATGCTTCAGATTTATTCCTACCACGTCTGCTTGGTTAGACCGTCGAGGCCCCTGGACCAGTTAAGTGTGTCTGTTTAGCCTTACCCCTCCCGTGTGTATCGATCTCTGGGTGTCTCTGCCTTAGCAGCTGTGTAATCATTATTTTCACCAACCTTGCCTGCCTAGTGTATGACTGTCTCCTGCTATGGACCTGGTAGAGCTGTTAGCCCATGCCTCTGTTGTGAGTAGACTCAAGAGTCATTGGTCTCTCGCAGCTTGTGTTGTCACTTTCTCACCGTAAATAAAACTCACTGAACGCACTGTGTCTGTGTGGTGTCTTATGGTGGCTCGTGAGAGCCACCCATGACAGATGGGGTTTTTCCCAGAAAGTAGAAAATTCTACCCATTATCTCCACCACACATTGGACCTTGTTCTGACTTATAGCATAGAAATAGAAAATCTGCTATTGTCTCCTCATAATCCTGTACTGTCAGACCATTGTCTGTTAACCTTTCATTTCACTATTCCTGACTATTTAACTCCTAAAGAAAAAATACTACTACAGCAGATGTCTTTCAGATGATGTTGTTATCAAATTTATACAGATTGTCTCCTCTATGCCATGTGTCAACACAACGAAAATATCGATGGAGAGCTGCTCCTTCCGTAATTGATAACAGGGTAGATAGTGTTACAGCCTCTCTGCAACAGACTCTAGACTTGGTGGCCCCTTTAAAAAAGAAAAAGTCTAATCAGAGATTTCTAACCACTTGGTTAACACAGAAACTCATAGCTTTAACAGAAGACTTGTCAATTAGAAAGAAATGGCGTTCCACTAATTTAGATGAAATCTATTTAGCTTGGGAGAAATCAATCTCTTAATTTTATAAAAAAAGATCTCTTAGAAAAGCTAGAACAAGTTATTACTCCTGCATGAAGAGAAGAGAATAAGAATAATCCCAGGTTTCTTTCAGCACGGTAGCCAGGCTGACAAAGAGTCAGGACTCTGTTCAATCCTTGCATCCCCTAGAGCTTACTAGTCAGGACGTTTTGAACTTTTTCAATCATAAAATTTTATCTATTAGAGATAAAATCAGTGAGATTTCTTCCCACCGTAAAGGTTACAGCAATTACTACAACTCCTTCAATTGATATCTGTTTGGATAAGTTTACTCCAATTGGACCTTTAGAGTTAGATAAAATAATCTCCTCATCCAAGCCTTCAACTTGTCTTTTAGACCCTATTCCTACCAGGTTATTTAAAAAAGTCTTCCAATTATTGCAGCTGTATCTTCAAATAATCAATTCTTCTTAACTTTAGTCATGTACCGCAGGGCTTTTAAAATTGCTGTAATTAAACCCTTACTCAAAAAGCGAACGCTGGATCCAGGAGTTTTAGCTAACTATCGACCAATCTCTAATCTGCCTTTCATTTCAAAAATCTTAAGAAAGATTTGGTTGCTACGCAATTATTTGACCACTTGCAGGGAATGGTTTTATTTTGAAGAGTTCAATCTGGGTTCAGAATTCATCATAGTACTGAAACAGCCTTAGTGAAGGTCACTAATGACCTCCTTACCGCATCTGATAATGGACTTGTTTCTGTACTTGTCCTTTTAGATCTTAGTGCAGCCTTTGATACTATCGACCAGGATATTCTACTTGATAGATTAGAACACTATGTTGGACTAAATGGAACTTGGCTGCAGTGGTTTAGATCTTATTTGTCCAATAGGCTTCAGTTTGTTCATATCAGTAATGAGTCTTCTTCCAACTCTCAGCGCAGTTATGGAGTTCCACAGGGATCTGTGCTAGGCCCTACTCTTTTTAGTTTATATATGCTTCCGTTAGGCAACATCATTAGAAAGCACTGTATACATTTTCATTGTTATGCAGATGACACACAATTATACCTGTCAATGAAGTCAGATGATAGTAATCAATTAGCCAAATTAGACGCCTGTCTTAAGGAAATCAAAGCTTGGATGACTTGTAATTTTCTGCTATTAAACCTAGATAAGACTGAAGTCATACTTGTTGGTCCAAAAAACCTTAGAAATACCTTTCCAAATCAAACTCTTAATTTGGATGCGGCTACTCTTTCTCTTAATAGTTCTGTGAGGAACCTTGGAGTTATTTTTGATCAAGATCTGTTTTTTAATTCACATATTAAATTTGTTTCTAAGACTGCCTTCTATCATCTGCGTAATATTGCCAAGATTAGGAGCATTTTGTCTCTGAGTGATGCTGAGAATCTGATCCACGCTTTTGTTAGCTCTAGATTAGATTATTGTAATTCGTTATTATCAGTGTAGCATCATCTTGCTTTGGCTCATCAATAAAATTATTCTTCATCTTAAAGACATTGTTTCACACAGGAAAAAGACAGTCAAGAACTGCTCTTTCATCCCAGGACCACAGCTGAACTAACATTCCTTTGTTAAACCAGTCTCCGGAATTCCTTCTAATGCACTTTCTCCTGACCGTTTATTTGCTAATAAAACATGGACAAAGAACAGACCTTGTGGAGTGCCTCATATGATCACTACAAAATATCCATTGCTCAACATTGCCCTCTACTGGCAACTCCGGGACATGCTAGATTTAACCAGTGAACTTTTTGAAATGACTGCATTCGTGTTACAAAACTCAATTCTCAGATTATCCTCTTTTTCAGGACACCATGGAAAAGCAAATGGACTCTGATGTTCGGTGTGGACAATCAATAATGGGTTTGAAATATATTAATCCTTGACTTTAAATATGTGCATGTTAAAATGTTTAAATGAATGTTTATTCTTGCATGTTAATTTAAAAGCACTAGTTATAAAGTTGCATGAATCACTAAAGCTAGCTTAGACTTTATACATAAGTACTGTAGGTTAAGGAATCTCCAGTGTATTAAAATTGTGTGTCATTCTGTGAGAAGTACTGTCATATACTTGTTCCACCAATCACAGGTCAGCTTCTGTGGGCCAAAACTTCTTTCAATATTATTGGTTGATACAGACAAAAGCCTGTTTGTTCATTGGACTAAAGTTCATAAAACCCGCCCATGAAGGAAGACTATTGGCTTGGGCTTTTGTCAATCCCCAGAAGCCTGCAAAATTCGGCTGGAGTTATAAGGAGGGGTAGACGCCCTCCTGCAGATCACTTCACTTCTACAGAACAAAGAAGACTTCTCACACTTCTCCTACGGACCTCTTGAGGGTTGCAGACCATCTAGGAATTCATTTTTCCTTTCCTGAGCTCACATCTTAATTCGGAGTCAAACTCCTGTTCCTAGACGTCTTTTTCTAACTTTTTCCCTTTTAAACTTTCTTTAAACTCACCATTCCATTTTTTTTTAATTATATATATTTTTTGTTAAGACCTTTGAGTGACCATCTCCACACTAGAAGCTATTTTCACTCCACTAAGTCAGAAATTTGTTGCTTAATTTTGTATTGGGATCAGATTTTGTAATTATTCTCGAATTCCCTTGGGAGAAGAACTGATCCATGAAAGCTTCAACGTTGCCATGGAGAAGAGGAAACACCCATCGCCATATTAGCTGGACTTCAGCCCAACTGTGATCTACAGTCAAAATCTCATTGTGTGACAACAGACTGGAAAGCTGCCATACCCTGTCCGAATATCTGCTGGCAAGATATTCTGGTTTTGGCTTTGGTTCTACAATTAAAGCTACAAAGAAGACGACGACGAAGGATCTCCACCACGCAGTGGGTCACGTGAGCTGCATTCTTTATTCATCTACTGAATAAAACATCTGAGATTTGAGAATAATTCTGCATCTGATCAGATACAAAATTAAAGAGCAATTAATGTAATTCTTCTTTTCATTAAAATTCCATTTTCATTTTCTTAAGTGTAATCCAGAATTTTCCATATAATTAGTTTAATTTTCCCCATAAATTTGCGTTCAGTTTTCCATAATCCAGAAACTTCAAACTGATCTAAATTCAGCTTACATTTTCTCCCTGGTTCTGCAAATGTTCACATTGTTCCTCTATCATTTACAAGTTTAATTTAATGGTTAATGCAAATCATTTCAATGTCCTTTAATCATCATTTCATTTAATAAATACATGAAAATGAGAGAAGTTGTTGGGAATTTATTTCATTCTGAATCTGGTTTCAAAGCCCCAGTATCGAATTCACTAAAATTTTCAGACTGATTATTAATTAATTCATTGAGTGATTAAACAGGTATAAAGTCAAATCAGTGACTATTTGCTCACAAAAGAGGTGAGCTGGTGCCCCTTATGAGTGTCTACTATAAACTTTTTCTGTGTGTGGACCCGGAGTAAATCTCAGGTCCCAATACATTAATACAAATTAAATAATCTTATGCCTGATCATAATTATAAATCACATATTGCTACATCAGGTTGTCCTAATATATCTTTAAAAAGTCTTCAGTTGATCCAAAATGCTGCTGCAAGAGCTTTAACAGGTACTAGAAAGAGAGATCATATCTCTCTAGTTCTGGCCTCCCTTCAGTGGCTTCCCATAGAGTATAGAATTAAGTTTAAAATCCTTCTTCTCACTTACAAAGCTCTTAATAATCAGGCTCCTTTTTATATAAAAGATCTGATATTACCCTATCATCCTAACAGAGCACCACGCTCCCAAAATGCTGGATTACTTGTAATACCTAAAATCTCCAAAAGTACTATAGGAGGCAGAGCCTTCAGCTATCAAGCTCCTTTACTGTGGAACCAGTTACCAATCTGGGTTCAGGAGTCAGACTCGATCTCTGTTTTTAAGAATACGGTAAAAACCTTCCTCTTCAATATAGCCTACAATTAGGGAGGGATCATGTGTCTCTTAACCCTCCCTTTGTTTTGCTGTTAATAGTTTTAGACTGCCAGATGACCTCCAATAATGTACTTGGCTTCACTCCTTTAATGTTTTCTCTCTTTATGTCTGTTCTTTTCATCTTCTCGATCCCCTCACCCCCCAGCCAGTCGCAGCTGATGACTGCCCCTCCCTGAGCCTGGTTCTGCTAGAGGTTTCTTCCTGTTAAAAGGGAGTTTTTCCTCTCCACAGTCCGCCAGGTGCTTGCTCACAGGGATCGCCTGATTGCTGAGGTCTTTCTGCAATTGTGGGTTTCCCCGACATTTGAAAGTGCATGAGATGACTATTGTTGTGATAAGCGGCTATATAAATAAAGTTGAATTGAAGTGAATTTGAATTGAATCCTGTACACAAAGACATCTAGGCTGATTTCCATAATCATTTTATAGTAGAAATTGGGCTCCCTCTAAAAGCTTTAAATAGCTTTTGGGATGGACCCGTGTCACACTCCATAACAATGTAAAAAAAAAAGCCTATTGTATACTGCTAATCATGGCTGTTCATAATTCAAATTGTAATTCATTCATCTGTTGATAATGGTGATGTGTGTGTGTTGTGTGTGTGTGTGAATAAACTGTTAAAAGGCGAAGACAGAGGACCTTCGCCGACTTCTCAGGAAAGGTGGAGGACCCTCGTGACCTCAGGCGAAGGCAGAGGTTCCTCAGTGACCTCAGGCGAAGGCTGATAACCATCAGGCGAAACCAACGCAGCGACTGATGACCCTCAGCGAGACCAGGCAAAGGGACCGTAGACCATCAGTGGGAACCAGATGAAGACTCGAACAGGAGAACAGAGACACACACCGAGTCAATATCATCGGCAGCAGTGGAGCCCGACGAGGAAAACTCAGAAGCAGTTGGCAGCTGCAACTTGTTCTCCTCGTCAAGAGCAAAGCAAGATCTCTCTAAAACAGATATTGTAAAAAAAAAAAAAAAAAAAAGAGCACTTGCCTTTACTCGAGCTCCACCGCCATCCAGGACTCTGGTGACTCAGGTTGGGGCGTCTTGAATCCACTCACCTGGGGATGCATCCCCAACATGGCCACCTTAGATGGTGGAGGAAGAGAAAGGCACCGATCACTGTAACTGGTAGCAGTGGAGCCCGGCATGAAAACTCAGGAGCAGCTGGTAGCTGCAACTTGTTCTCCCCGCCACAAGCAAGACAAGATCTCTCTAATACTGGGTGGTGTTGAGACAGGGAAAGAGTACTTGCCTTGACTCGAGCTCCACCGCCGTCCAGGACTCCGGGCGACTCTGCTGCTTGGGGGCCCAAACAGCAGGCGTGATGGCAGGTGAAGCAGGTGGAACCCCAGACATGTGTGCTGGCGCTGTGGAACTCCAGGCGCAGTGGGCTGATGCTGGTTGGATCCTCAGATGTGACGGCTGAAACAGGTGGAACCCCAACGATATGGTGCGGCTGACACTAGTGGACCTCCCGACGTGGTGGGCTGAAGCTGGGGATTGTCTCTCGCTGATGGCGCTGGGTCCTTGCAATGCCGAAACCACGGGACACTAGTTTGTCAGCTCAGGTTCTGGGACACAGGAGGGCGCTCCTCTCCCACCAGGATGGCAGCTGTGGGGCTAGAACAGGACCCTCTGGAACTTCAGGCCCCTCCCTCATCCAGCGACTCCTCCCTGGACCGGCGAACACACAGGGAAAACAGAGAGGGACACAGGAGAGGGCAGAGTTAGGAGGAAGGAAATGGCTGCAGCAGCAGGTGGTGAGATCTCACCAAAGTTTGTGACTGCTGCTGAGCCCCCCCCCCGCCCCCCCCGGGAATAAGGCAAGGACAATTCATTTTTAGATGTAGAGAAGGAAAAGATACTGGCTTTAATTTCCTGAGGGCATGATGTTCTGCTGCTGCAGGTCCAGACAAAGCCCTTCTGGGGACTGTGGAGATGTCTGGCGAGGAGGCGGAGATACAGGCTCATGCTCATGGCAAGGTGGGCAAGGCGCCAGAGGTCAGGGACACTCAATCATCGCTCAGACTCTGACCCACCTGGTAATCTCCATCCCAACTGCCGGAATTCAGGAAGGAGCCAGGGGTTATACTCCACTGCAGGTCCAGTCTCAGCTATCCAAAAACCACTGGCGCTCCGCCAGCTCCGTCAGCAGCAGAACGGTCTGGGAGGCAAGGGCTACATACCCAAACCGGCAACCTGCGGGCTCTTCCAGTGCCGGAGTGACAGCAGATGGAGTGCGGGGGGCCACTGACCAAGAGGAGAAGGCAGGGCTGCAGCTGGGTGATGGGCAGAGGGCGGGAGGACTTCCCTACCTGGGGGACGCTTCTTCGTCTCGGCACAGGTACAGAGGGAGAGGTTCCCCCAGCCCGGGGAGCATGGCTTGGGGGATTGAGCGGCGGGAGGCGAGGGAGACCCATGAGCTCCTGTTGGGCTCTATAGAGCAGGCCCGTAGCCGCTTGGCATGCCTCAAGGACCTATTGCCGCTCCAACCAGTACATCCCCAGGTCGCTTCGGGGAGGTGCGGGAGCACGAGCCTCGATATGATGCTCTCACTCCCACAGCCCAACACTCCACCTCACTAAGTCCACAAACACCACTGTAGTCCATGTTAGCTGGCATCATGGTGAAAACGGACTTTAACAAAAAATGATCCGGAGGGAAATAAACCAAAAAAGCAAACTCACAGTCCACTGGGTCCACACTGGCAGCGTCCTTCTGTCATGAACCGCCCCTCAGGGCAGGATTAAGAATCAAACGCTGGACTGTGAGTTGCAAAGATGTGTAATAATGAAAACACAAAATAACACAAAGACAAAAACTTACACAAAACATACAAGGCAGAAATTGATTCAGGGTAGGCGTGCGGGAACACCAGGAGAAACGGAGAGAGCAGCCTGGACAGAACCAGGCTGAGGCGTACGGGAATGCCAGGATTACAAGGGATGAAAAAGGCTTAAAGCTAAGACAGAGAACTCCCGTCTAAACACTGAGAAGGCTGCTGCACCGAGAAGCAGAGCAGCGGTCCTTAAATAGGCAAAAGGGAAATGAACAAATGATGGCAGGTGATTACAGGTGAGGGTGACATGAGGGAGGATGGTTAGACCAACAACTGACAGCTGTGACAGCCCGCGAACTAGAGCTAAAATAAAGAGCGCTGTCAAAATAAAAGCGCAGGAGAAAATAGCAAAAGGGCAACTGACTATTGATATGAAATGATACAAAATGAGACCAAACCAGATAGTATAACAAGGGAAGAATAACCACCAAGGTGAGGATAAGATAAATACAAAACAGGAGATGCAATTATAGAAATACTACATGACAAAAGAGAACTAAAGCAAAGGTGACGGCAGGCTCATGTCTTTAAACACAGAAAGAAGTAATTAGAAATGCAATGTGATTCATAAATACCTAGACAAGACTATGATGACCAAACTAAGATTACGATAATGGGCCAACTCAAAACAAAGACAAGGGCCAAACTAAGAACATTGTACAAACAAAACCAAGCACAAAACCAATAATAAAACTGAAGTGGGGAAAGTACAGAAAATAATCAAACTGAACTTAACGCATGAGCACGGCTCTCCACCCGTGCTCAGCTTCATGACAGATATGACATCTCTGCTTTACAGTCTACATTTAACTTGTTTCATTTATTTATTTTCAGTAAAATCCTCCCATACTTTGAAAACTTTTGGCCTTCTCTCTGATTTTCTTTCCGTGTCATCATGATACGTTCCTCTTCTTCTTCTCTGGAATAGTTAAACTGACCATTTCTGCGGCATGCATATAAACTTTAAAATTGAACGAGTCGTCAACAGTAAAAATCTGTGTTGACAATTTATAATAATTCAGGGTATTCTGTAATTTTTCTACATTTATTTTTCTATATAGCATATAGGGGAAACACTGCATTGGTATTTTGGGGCATTTTATGACATCATAACCATATTGTTTAATGCTATTTCAGTGGCATGTTTTGAAATCCTGCAGCTCCAGACCTCAGGAGCTCATGAGGAAACAGCATGCGCTGGGATTTTCAGTTATTTTAATGGAGAGAGTCAGAACAGTTATAATCTAATCACTTGTCATTTTAATTATATTATGATGATACCTTAATAGTTTTTAAATTACGTTCACATTTTCATTTTAATCAATTTAACCCATCATTTAATTACCGTTGGAGTAGATAGATTAGGCATTAATGTATAAATTTTTTAGGGGAATGAATGAATAAACAGGGAGTGTGTGTGCATTCCAATGTGGATGCGGCACACAGGGGAGGAATGGCGTGATACTGTCAGTCTGATTTTTTTAAATGGCAGACCTCTTCTGTTACAAAGTATTCTGTCCACTAATCTGTCGTGTGTTGAGTCACCATATCACATCATCATATTTCGTGTCTGTTTGTGCTCGCGCATCCTAACTAATGAAAAAACACACTCCCTGGTGTTTTCTGTTAAATGAGGACAGTTAAATACAAACTATGTGAAGACACAAGACAGTTTTTCACTGCACAGAGGAAAAAAATGGTAGTCAGGTTTACGATTCAGTACTCTTTTGATTGTCTCTTGTGCCTCCCCAGGTCTGCTGTGTCATTCCCTTGTTGTCTTTAGTGTTTTTATTATGGTCCTGTGGTATATTTGTCTACCTATTTTCTCCAGTCCCTCATGTTTCCGTATCCATAGCCATTTCCTCATGTGTGCGCCTGTTCAGCCCTTGATTGTTGACCCAGCTGTCTCACATTTGTAATTATTAGTTACCCTATTTATGTTAGTTTGTGCATGTGCTCTGTCTGGCGTCATCATCGTTCATTTTTGTTTTTTTTTGTCTTGCTTTCTGCCTCTGAGCAGTCATTTATTTATGTTACGTTTTGTTCCTTGAGTTTTCTGTTTATTTAATAAAATGTTACTCTGGAGTTCAGTCCGCGCTCTGGGTCCTCCTTCCACCCTTCCTGTACTGCCTGGAAAGCAGTGCTATGACAGTCTGCAATAGCAAAATGAACTTGGAAAGGTCCATAAATGCAACTCATGCCTCTGACAACTGATTAGTCACTGCATAATTGTAATATGGCCCACTATGTCTTAAAAGACAATGTTCTTGGTTTGAAAAAAGTCCTGTTTATACCCAGAGGCAGATAGAGTATTCAGAAATTGTACTCAAGCAACAGCATTATCTTATGATAATAATTACATAAGTATATTGAAGGTAATTAGAGTAGTAGCCAAAACAAAATTAATATGAGTAGAATAAGAGTGTACAGTATCTCACAAAAGTGAGTACATCCCTCACATTTTTGTAATTATTTTATTATATCTTTTCATAGGACAACACTGAAGATATGACAGTTTGATACAATGTAAAGTAGTCAGTGTACAGCTTGTATAACAGTGTGTAAATTTGCTGTCCCCTCAAAGTAACGCAACACACAGCCATTAATGTCTAAACTTCTGGAACAAAAGTGAGTACACCCCTAAGTGAAAATGTCCAAATTGTGCCCAAAGTGTCAAAATTTTGTGTGGCCACCATTATTTTCCAGCACTGCCTTAACTCTCTTGGGCATGGAGTTCACTGGAGCTTCACAGACTGCCACTGGAATCCTCTTCCACAACTCCATGGTGACATCACGGAGCTGGTGGATGTTAAGAGACCTTGCGCTTCTCCACCTTCCGTTTGAGGATGCCCCACAGATGCTCAGTAGGGTTTAGGTCTGGAGACATGCTTGGCCAATCCCATCACCTTTACCCTCAGTTTCTTTAACAAGGCAGTGGTCATCTTGGAGGTGTGTTTGGGGTCGTTATCATGTTAGAATACTGCCCTGTGGCCCAGTTTCCGAAGGGAGGGGATCATGCTCTGCTTCAGTATGTCACAGTACATGATGGCATTCATGGTTTCCTCAATGAACTGTAGCTCCCCAGCGCCGGCAGCACTCATGCAGCCCCAAATCATGATGGTCATACCACCATGCTTGTCTGTAGGCAAGACCCACTTGTCTTTGTACTCCTCACCAGATTGCCGCCACACACGCTTGACAACATCTGAACCAAATAAGTTTTTGTTGGTCTCATCAGACCACAGGACATGGTTCCAGTAATCCATATCCTTAGTCTGCTTGTCTTCAGCAAACTGTTTGTGGGCTTTCTTGTGCATCATCTTTAAAAGGGGCTTCTTTCTGGGACAACAGCCATGCAGACCAATTTGATGCAGGTGTGCGGCATATGGTCTAAGCACTGACAGGCTGACCCCCACCTCTTCAACTTCTGCAGCAATACTGGCAGCACTCATACGTCTATTTTCAAAAGACAACCTCTGGATATGACGCTGAGCAGGTGCACTCAACTTCTTTGGTCGACCATGGTGAGGCCTGTTCTGAGTGGAACCTGTCTTGTTAAACTGCTGTATGATCTTGGCCACAGTGCTGCAGCTCAGTTTCAGGGTGTTGGCAATCTTCTTATAGCCTAGGCCATCTTTACGCAGAGCAATGATTTTTTTCAGATCCTCAGAGAGTTCTTTGCCATGAGGTGCCATGTTGAACTTCCAGTGACCAGTATGAGAGAGCGTGAGAGCAATAACACCAAATTTAACATACCTGCTCCCCATTCACACCTGAGACCTTGTAACTCTAACAAGTCACATGACACCAGAGAGGGAAAATGGCTAATTGGGCACAATTTGCACATTTTCACTTAGGGGTGTACTCACTTTTGTTGCCAGCGGTTTAGAGATTAATGGCTGTGTGTTGAGTTATTTTGAGAGGACAGCAATTTTACACTGTTATACAAGCTGTACATTGACTACTTTACATTATATCAATAAGTGTCATATCTTCAGTGTTGTCCCATGAAAAGATATAATAAAATATTTACAAAAATGTGATGGGTGTTCTCACTTTTGTGAGATACTGTATTTACTTAAAACTTTACTTGGTGCAAGAAACTATTTTTTACCCCCACCAGTTTGTTAGGATTTTTTTTTTTTTCAACTGATGACTCTTCAGAAATGTTGTGCTTTTTAATTTACAAGAAATTACCTACTGGCTACACTGTAAGGAGATTTTAAAAAATATAGTGGCCTCTTCCTTTCACCACAGGTCAAAAAGAAACTATAGCAGATGAGGTTAACTGCCCGGCATTTATTTTTAGCACCAAGTAAGAAGCCTTTCCAGCCTTCAGGCATGGTTGCAGAGTTAATCCCTAACAGTGAGGCTTAACAGTGAAGGATAATTCACACTCATAATTGATTCAGGAGCTTAATTCATACAGAAAATGAAAGAAAATTGGATAAAAAAAATTAAAAAAGGACTCCTTAGAAAGCAATCTGTTCAGTCTGTGTGACTGCCATTAAGGCAGTCGGCATGCAGCCTGTCTCTCACTCATCACCTCTGCCTGCAAGCAGCAGCTCGTCCCACATGGCCATCCGTCTGATCTCTGCTGTTATCTGTTCAGAAACTTTTCTTGTGCTAATGTTATCATCTCCAATCACTTCTGATAATTATCTACAGTGGTATGTACAGTAGCTCAAGGCAGAGTTCTACTTACTCACAAGAAGTAAAAAGGAGCATCATCTATTATCACTACTGCGTGTCAGCTTGCTTGCTGTACTACTTCGTGTATTTTAACATGTGAGGACTTGTGGATAACTGGAATAAAGTTCTGCCCTTTTAACAAATGACAAAAGGGCTATCCATATAATTGGTGCCTACCCTGCCCACCCCGAATGCATGCCACTCACAGTATGTAATGGTTAATTATAACAGTGATCCAGTTCATCCACGCCATTAAAAAGTAGAAGAGTGAAAATAAATTAATAAAGATACAACAGTAGCTTCAGAGTTCCATTCAAATTGAAAGTCTCTGAATTGTTAGAAAAACTAAATACACAAAGAAGGGAAGTTAAAATGATTTTGAGAAAATAATGAGGGATTTCTTCAAAGGGCTTTAAGTAGCACCTAAATTGACTAAGCAGCTGTATGGCACAATGGTTAGCACCGTTTCCTCACAGTTAGAAGCCTCTGTGTGGGATTTGTATTTCTTCCCTGTCTATTTGTCTGTTTTTTCTGGTTTGTCATTTGCTGGTGCTGCCTATATATACAGTATCTCACAAAAGTGAGTACACCCCTCACATTTTTGTAAATACTTTATTATATATTTTCATGCGACAACACTGAGGATATGACACTTTGATACAATGCAAAGTAGTCAGTGTACAGCTTGTATAACAGTGTAAATTTGCTGTCCCCTCAAAGTAACTCAACGCACAGCCATTAATGTCTAAACCGCTGGCACCAAAAGTGAGTACACTCCTAAGTTAAAATGTCCATATTGTGCACAAGGTGTCAAAATTTTGTGTGGCCACCATTATGTTCTAGCACTGACTTAACTGTCTTGGGCATGGAGTTCACTAGAGTTTCACAGGTTGCCACTGGAATCCTCTTCCACTCCTCCATGATGACATTATGGAGCTGGCAGATGTTAAGAGACCTTGCGCTCCTCCACCTTCCGTTTGAGGATGCCCCACAGATGCTCAATAGGGTTTAGGTCTGGAGACATGCTTGGCCAGTCCATCACCTTTACCCTCAGGTTCTTTAGCAAGGCAGTGGTCATCTTGGAGGTGTGTTTGGAGTTGTAATCATGTTGGAATACTGCCCTGCGGCCCAGTTTCCAAAGGGAGGGGATCATGCTCTGCTTCAGTATGTCACAGTACATGTTGGCATTCATGGTTCCCTCAATGAACTGTAGCTCCCCAGTGCTGGCAGCGCTCATGCAGCCCCAAACCATGACTCTCCCACCACCATGTTTGACTGTAGACAAGACCCACTTGTCTTTGTACTCCTCACCAGGTTGCCGCCACACACGCTTGACAACATCTGACCCAAATAAGTTTTTGTTGGTCTAATCAGACCACAGGACATGGTTCCAGTAATCCGTGTCCTTAGTTTGCAGGCTTTCTTGTGCATCATCTTTAAAAGGGGCTTCCTTCTGGGACGACAGCCATGCAGACCAATTTGATGCAGTGTGCAGCATATGGTCTAAGCACTGACAGGCTGACCCCCCACCCCCACCCCTACCCCCACCCCTTCAACCTCTGCAGCAATGCTGGCAGCACTCATACGTCTAGTTTCGAAAGACAATCTCTGGATATGACAGTGAGTACAGTGCGTGTACTCAATTTCTTTGGTCGACCATGGCGAGGCCTGTTCTGAGTGGAACCTGTCCTGTTAAACTGCTGTATGATCTTGGTCACCGTGCTGCAGCTCAGTTTCAGGGTGTTGGCAATCTTCTTATAGCCTAGGCCATCTTTATGTAGAGCAACAATTCTTTTCTTCAGATCCTCAGAGAGTTCTTTTCCATAGGTGCCATGTTGAACTTCTAGTGACCAGTATGAGAGAGTGTGAGAGCAATAACACCAAATTTAACACATCTGCTCCCCATTCACACCTGAGACCTTGTAACACTAATGAATCACATGACACCGGGGAGGGAAAATGGCCAATTGGGCACAGTTTGGACATTTTCACTTAGGGGTGTACTCACTTTTGTTGCCAGCAGTTTAGACATTAATGGCTGTGTGTTGAGTTATTTTGAGGGGACAGCAAATTTACACTGTTATACAAGCTGTATACTGACTACTTTACATTGTATCAAAGTGTCATATCTTCAGTGTTATCCCATGAAAAGATGTAATAAAATATTTACAAAAATGTAAGGGGTGTACTCACTTTTGTGAGATACTGTAGCCAATGAAACAGAACCTAAATGTAATTAAAAATAACTCTGCAATTACAGTTTCAGTTAGAGCATAGATAAATGTGAAAACCAAACGCTACTTCCCTTCATGTCTCGCTGACATAGCTCCAATTCTATATTAGTGTCTGATCAAGGTCAGTGAAGGTAAATGACTACCTAATGCTCCCTGAAATTAGTTCATTTTGTGGATTCTCACTCTTCTCTTCCCCTTGCTGTGTCTTTCCCATTATACAGTTCACCCGTAGAAGCGGTCTTATTTTATGCCATTACTACCCTCCACAACCTGCTGCTGCATCAAGAGGGAGCCAAAATGGCCGTGCGTCTTGCCGATGGCCTGCAGAGAATGGTTCCTTTACTGAAAAAGAGTAACCCCAAGTTCCTGGCCATCACAACTGACTGTCTGCAGCTGCTGTCCTATGGAAACCAGGAGAGTAAGGTAAGGAGAACAGCCTGACATGAGGAGCGACAGTTTATCGTGACAGTTACAGTTCTACCACCTTCGTCTTTTCAGCTGATTATTCTAGCCAATGGAGGCCCAGAAGGTCTCGTGTTCATCATGAGGAACTATAACTATGAGAAGCTGCTTTGGACCACCAGTCGTGTTCTCAAGGTGCTGTCTGTCTGTCCCAGCAACAAGCCAGCGATAGTAGAAGCTGGTATGCCTTCACAGTTGAACATGAATGCAAAACATTGAGTGTACATGTTTGTATTGAATGTAATTGCATGTACACCTGTGAGCCCAGGGGGTATGCAGGCTCTGGGCCAACACCTTACAGGTTCCAGCCAGCGTCTCATCCAAAACTGCCTGTGGACACTCCGAAACCTATCAGATGCAGCAACAAAGCAGGTACGTACGGTCTAAACCTCATGTGGTGCTCAAAAGCTAAGACACGATATTGACTCACTTATTACAGACAGCAAACAGTCAGAGTAAATACCTTATTGGCCATCTAAATTTCATGTTGTTTTCTATTTGCAAAATGGATGAAGAGTTTGTGCAGTTATGAGCAGGAAATAGAGACACGGTATTGAGCATTTTTCATTAAAATATTCTTAAATGTTGTATCACCTTCCCCTAAGGGCCCCTTTGTTGGGGTGCAATTAAATGACTATTGTTGAGAAATGGTGCTATATAAATAAAGTTGAATTGACTTGATCTAGATGTAATGTCCACTGCGTAGCCTCGCAGCGAACATATAAATTGGCAACAAGCCCAAAATGCAGTGTATGTAACGTGTTTATTAACAAATGGAAAATGTACAAAATGTCCAAATAACAGTTACTGTGAATAAGAGCAGACAACCTGCAACAACTCTCATAGGATTAAAGGGAATGCCTTACGTGCTCTGGACAGTCATGAGCGGAAGGGAAAGGCACAAAGGAAGACTTACGAATATGTTGGAGCGGAAAGACTCTAAAACGCAACATACAGAGTCCAGGGGAAGGAAGCCAATAATCCAGGGAGTCATGTTGTCCCATGCTGATATAAGCTGCCACACTGACTGCGCACACTGCCTCCCAATAAGTACTCAATATACTAATGAAGGCAAGTGGACACAGCCGTGTGGCAAGCAGGTGCGTGAATGATTGGCAAAGTGTGTGTATGTGCATGTGTGAGTGTGTGTGCGTGCACGAGTGTGTATGAGGTGATGAGATGTATCCAGTGAATGTCTGGTAAGAGGAGGAGGCGTGGCTGTAGGACTGTCAGAGAGCAAGGCTCAATCTGCCAGCTGGAAATAATAAGAAGTAATCAAAACCTACAGCCACAGGTCATGGATGGGGTTGAACAACCCTGAACATGACACTAGAGAGCATGGAGATTGTTGGGCGGCCATTGAGAGATCAAAAATTGGCCCGATTTTCACGAGGCTGAGCGCGGTGTTTTTACCGTGCTCACCCTCTCTGTCTACTTCTGGTTGTTTTTTGTGTATTATTTCTTGTGTGCTGGTTTGGATTTATTTTGTTCTGTTTGACATGAAGCTCCTCACCTCTTCCAGACACTCCCACCTTGGTATTATTCTGTATTTGTAGCTCAGCTCATCTCCTTCCCTGTAATTAGGTCAACCTGCTCGCTCATGTGATGCTACACCTGTTGTCATTTGTGTTGATTGATTTCATGCCTATTTATTGTCTCCGTTATTTTCCACTCCTTGTCGGAGTCTTGTCGAGTCTACCTCGTGTCTACCTTGATTCCTGTTGTATTCCTGTCAGGACCCTTTTCTCGTTCTGACACACTTCCTGCTCTTCACTCGGGTTCACCGTAGTTGAAAGTTTTGTGTTCTACTCTGTTTGCATTTACGTTTCTTCATTAAATATCACAAGCTACAGTACAGTGCATGGGCCTCTCCTTCCTGCCCTCCGGGCCGAATTATGACAGTAGACTAAGACCAGTTTAAGACCCACCTGCTGTAGTTTGTGTGTTTTTTTCCACTCACCTTTTTGTTGCTGGAGGGAGATCTGCTAGTATGTCTCCAGCGCGCCGGGACTCAGTTTTCGGAAGGAGGTTGGCAGCGGTGATGGACAGTGGGCAGCTCATCCAGCTATGTAGCTGCGGCTCTCGATTCCCGCAGCCCGAAGAGAGTCCTGGAGAACGTGGGTGGCAGCTGTTGGGATTGTGGAGGCGCATCCCAGGTTAAGGAAGTATCCTGAGTTCGCGGAACTGCTGTCAACTGTCTCCACTCTCCAGCAACGATCCCCTGGGTTGGCGATAGGCTTGTCACCAGCTCGTAGACGCCACCTTCCTGCACCGACCTTCACTCCTCCCCAAGGCACGACCAGACAGAATCGGATGGAGGAGAGTCACCGGGTGCAGACACTGCAAACTTCCCGCCGTTATACAGCCACGGGCCGCCCGAGGAATATCTCCGCCTCTCAATCCGCAGCTCCCTCTTCACCTTGGCAAAAGGGCACCACTGCAGCTTCCGCCTCTAGGTTCTCCTCGCCGGCTGTCTCGTCAGCCCTCTTTTCCTGGGCTGTCTCTGTTCCCTTCTCCACCACGGCATCTCCTTCCGCTACTGAGATTCTGGTCATCTCCTCCCGGCTCCGCCCGCCACCGTGTCTGCAGGGGCGGCTCCTTAACGTTCCTCTGAGGGGCCCACAACAACTGTAGTCACGGAGAGGGCTGATTCCAGACCGGCTGCAGCAGAAAACATCGGGCCCCGGGAACACAGGCAAGTGTTTTTTCTTTCTCCATCATTTACACATGAATTACCTTGCCTGATTCCCGCTGGTGTGACTCAGTTATTGCAGTCCCCTGAGTTCTCACTGCCTGCTACAGTCATAAAGACTTCACCTGCTCTCTCTGTGTCTCCTCCTATGCCCCCTGAGTGTCCGCCAGTTCTGTAATTAAGCCGACGGACTGAGGAGGAGCCTGTGACCCTGGAGAACCTTGTTCCAGCCCCGCAGCCATGGTCTGGATGGAGGGAGAGCGCTGCCTGCAATCCAGAGCCTGCGCTGACGAGTGAGCATCCCCAGGCTTCAGCTGTGCAGGATTCAGCGCCAACAGGGAGCAGACCTCCTGTCGCCACACCGGGTGAGCCACCTGTGTGGGTCATATCGCTGGGGGGGTCCCAGGACTGCATTGACCATCATGCCTGCTGCTGGGACCGCCACAGCAGAGTCCGAGCTGGATCTCCAGAGGGCCGGACCCGAGACCTCGTTGTCTGGATCAATGGAGTCCTGGACGGCAGTGGAGCTTGAGCTCAGGCAAGTGCTCTCCTTTGTTTTCATTGTTTCTCTGTTGGAGAGATCTTGCCTGGCTCTTGGTTTGAAGAGCCAGGTGCAGCCGTCAGCTATGCCTGAGCTCGCCTTGTTGGGCTCCACTTCCGCCGGTGATCCTGACCCTGCTACTCTTCCTCTTTTGTCTGAGCCTTTCCCCAGGGTCACCGAGGATCATCCAGCAGTGCCAGAGGTCTCCGTGGGTCCGGGGTCGTCTCCCGAGGTTTTCGTGGGTTCAGCTCCTCCCACTGAGGTCGTCCTGGATGCTTTGTCCCAGCCCGAGGCCTCCGAGGGTGCTATTACTCCTCAGTCCAGGGCCTCCGAGGGTGCCATTATGCCTCTGTCTGGGTCCACTGAGGGTGCAACTACACTCAGCCTGGGGCCACCGGGGGTGCAGCTACCCCTCAGTCTGGGGCCACCGGGGATGCAGCTACGCCTCAGTCCGGGGCCACCGAGGATGCTACGTGCCAGTCCAGAAACACTGTAGTCCGTCAGTCCCCACCCAGTTCCCCTTTTCCTGAGGCCATCAGGAGTCCCGTTCCTTCCCCTGGGGTCCCCCCTGGCCGTCCATCTTCTTCATTTTGTTTCCTTACTCTGCAGTCCTCCTCTCCACCAGTATTTCCCGTTGGGCGGCCGCCCCCCTGGTCTACCCCTTGTGTTCGGGTGGCTAAAGAACTCTGCGAGGCCACCTGACAGATGGTGCCGCTGGGTTGGGTGGAGCACGTTCTCTGGTAGGCCACCCGAGTCATTCCATCATGCCATCTGCCAGGTCTGGAAATTTTTTCGACCACCTGAACTGTCCGGCTCTCCGGTCCAGGGAGCCTAGGTGCCTGGTGTTTGCTTTGGTGTGGGTCCTGAGCGGGTTTTTGTTTTTGTTCCCTCCTAGCCTGTTTCCCCCCCACCGCCCTCCCGGATTGGGTTATTATGTTACTCCTGTGGGGTGGGAGTGGAGGTTCTTTTCCTTTTTTCCTTTTGTTGTTACCCTGGGGCATCTGGAAGCCACCCCTTGGGGGGGGGGCTCTGTCATGAGGCTGAGCACGGTGTTTTTATTGTGATCACACTCTCTGTCTACTTACTTCTGGTTGTTTTTTGTGTATTATTTCTTGTGTGCTGGTTTGGATTTATTTTGTTCTGTTTGACATGAAGCTCCCTACCTCTTCCAGACACTCCCACCTTGGTATTATTCTGTATTTGTAGCTCAGCTCATCTCCTTCCCTGTAATTAGGTCATCCTGTTTGCTCATGTGATGCCACACCTGTTGTCATTTGTGTTGATTGATTTCATGCCTATTTATTGTCTCCGTTATTTTCCACTCCTTGTCGGAGTCTTGTCGAGTCTACCTCGTGTCTACCTTGATTCCTGTTGTATTCCTGTCAGGACCCTTTTCTCGTTCTGACACACTTCCTGCTCTTCACTCGGGTTCACCGTAGTTGAAAGTTTTGTGTTCTACTCTGTTTGCATTTACGTTTCTTCATTAAATATCACAAGCTACAGTACAGTGCATGGGCCTCTCCTTCCTGCCCTCCGGGCCGAATTATGACAGTAGACTAAGACCAGTTTAAGACCCACCTGCTGTAGTTTGTGTGTTTTTTCCACTCACCTTTTTGTTGCTGGAGGGAGATCTGCTAGTATGTCTCCAGCGCGCCGGGACTCAGTTTTCGGAAGGAGGTTGGCAGCGGTGATGGACAGTGGGCAGCTCATCCAGCTATGTAGCTGCGGCTCTCGATTCCCGCAGCCCGAAGAGAGTCCTGGAGAACGTGGTGGCAGCTGTTGGGATTGTGGAGGCGCATCCCAGGTTAAGGAAGTATCCTGAGTTCGCGGAACTGCTGTCAACTGTCTCCACTCTCCAGCAACGATCCCCTGGGTTGGCGATAGGCTTGTCACCAGCTCGTAGACGCCACCTTCCTGCACCGACCTTCACTCCTCCCCAAGGCACGACCAGACAGAATCGGATGGAGGAGAGTCACCGGGTGCAGACACTGCAAACTTCCCGCCGTTATACAGCCACGGGCCGCCCGAGGAATATCTCCGCCTCTCAATCCGCAGCTCCCTCTTCACCTTGGCAAAAGGGCACCACTGCAGCTTCCGCCTCTAGGTTCTCCTCGCCGGCTGTCTCGTCAGCCCTCTTTTCCTGGGCTGTCTCTGTTCCCTTCTCCACCACGGCATCTCCTTCCGCTACTGAGATTCTGGTCATCTCCTCCCCGGCTCCGCCCGCCACCGTGTCTGCAGGGGCGGCTCCTTAACGTTCCTCTGAGGGGCCCACAACAACTGTAGTCACGGAGAGGGCTGATTCCAGACCGGCCTGCAGCAGAAAACATCGGGCCCCGGGAACACAGGCAAGTGTTTTTTCTTTCTCCATCATTTACACATGAATTACCTTGCCTGATTCCCGCTGGTGTGACTCAGTTATTGCAGTCCCCTGAGTTCTCACTGCCTGCTACAGTCATAAAGACTTCACCTGCTCTCTCTGTGTCTCCTCCTATGCCCCCTGAGTGTCCGCCAGTTCTGTAATTAAGCCGACGGACTGAGGAGGAGCCTGTGACCCTGGAGAACCTTGTTCCAGCCCCGCAGCCATGGTCTGGATGGAGGGAGAGCGCTGCCTGCAATCCAGAGCCTGCGCTGACGAGTGAGCATCCCCAGGCTTCAGCTGTGCAGGATTCAGCGCCAACAGGGAGCAGACCTCCTGTCGCCACACCGGGTGAGCCACCTGTGTGGGTCATATCGCTGGGGGGGTCCCAGGACTGCATTGACCATCATGCCTGCTGCTGGGACTGCCACAGCAGAGTCCGAGCTGGATCTCCAGAGGGCCGGACCCGAGACCTCGTTGTCTGGATCAATGGAGTCCTGGATGGCAGTGGAGCTTGAGCTCAGGCAAGTGCTCTCCTTTGTTTTCATTGTTTCTCTGTTGGAGAGATCTTGCCTGGCTCTTGGTTTGAAGAGCCAGGTGCAGCCGTCAGCTATGCCTGAGCTCGCCTTGTTGGGCTCCACTTCCGCCGGTGATCCTGACCCTGCTACTCTTCCTCTTTTGTCTGAGCCTTTCCCCAGGGTCACCGAGGATCATCCAGCAGTGCCAGAGGTCTCCGTGGGTCCGGGGTCGTCTCCCGAGGTTTTCGTGGGTTCAGCTCCTCCCACTGAGGTCGTCCTGGATGCTTTGTCCCAGCCCGAGGCCTCCGAGGGTGCTATTACTCCTCAGTCCAGGGCCTCCGAGGGTGCCATTATGCCTCTGTCTGGGTCCACTGAGGGTGCAACTACACCTCAGCCTGGGGCCACCGGGGGTGCAGCTACCCCTCAGTCTGGGGCCACCGGGGATGCAGCTACGCCTCAGTCCGGGGCCACCGAGGATGCTACGTGCCAGTCCAGAAACACTGTAGTCCGTCAGTCCCCACCCAGTTCCCCTTTTCCTGAGGCCATCAGGAGTCCCGTTCCTTCCCCTGGGGTCCCCACTGGCCGTCCATCTTCTTCATTTTGTTTCCTTACTCTGCAGTCCTCCTCTCCACCAGTATTTCCCGTTGGGCGGCCGCCCCCCTGGTCTACCCCTTGTGTTCGGGTGGCTAAAGAACTCTGCGAGGCCACCTGACAGATGGTGCCGCTGGGTTGGGTGGAGCACGTTCTCTGGTAGGCCACCCGAGTCATTCCATCATGCCATCTGCCAGGTCTGGAAATTTTTTCGACCACCTGAACTGTCCGGCTCTCCGGTCCAGGGAGCCTAGGTGCCTGGTGTTTGCTTTGGTGTGGGTCCTGAGCGGGTTTTTGTTTTTGTTCCCTCCTAGCCTGTTTCCCCCCACCGCCCTCCCGGATTGGGTTATTATGTTACTCCTGTGGGGTGGGAGTGGAGGTTCTTTTCCTTTTTTCCTTTTGTTGTTACCCTGGGGCATCTGGAAGCCACCCCTTGGGGGGGGGGGGCTCTGTCATGAGGCTGAGCACGGTGTTTTTATTGTGATCACACTCTCTGTCTACTTACTTCTGGTTGTTTTTTGTGTATTATTTCTTGTGTGCTGGTTTGGATTTATTTTGTTCTGTTTGACATGAAGCTCCCTACCTCTTCCAGACACTCCCACCTTGGTATTATTCTGTATTTGTAGCTCAGCTCATCTCCTTCCCTGTAATTAGGTCATCCTGTTTGCTCATGTGATGCCACACCTGTTGTTATTTGTGTTGATTGATTTCATGCCTATTTATTGTCTGCCAAATTTTCCACTCCTTGTCGGAGTCTCGTCGAGTCTACCTTGTGTCTACCTTGATTCCTGTTGTATTCCTGTCAGGACCCTTTCCTCATTCTGACACCCTTCCTGCTCTTCACTCAGGTTCACCGTAGTTGTAAGTTATGTATTCTACTCTGTTTGCATTTACGTTTCTTCATTAAATATCACAAGCTACAGTACAGTGCGTGGGTTTCCCCTTCCTGCCCTCCGGGCCGAATTATAATACCTATCTCTCAATGTTCTCTTAAAGCCTTGGAAAAGCTGTTTCTGTGTGAATGTTTGGAAGATCAAAAATTCAATTTTCAGCAACTCTCACGGTGATCTATAGCGATCTTTTAAAGATCCTTTAAAGATCATTGAGAGACCAGGAGAGATCTTTGAGGCATCACTGGGAGTTTCTTGGGCGACCAAGGAGGTTGCTGATTGTTTCAGAAGTTTCTAGTGCTCTTATACCCTCTTTACACAGGGGTGGAGCTCATTGAGAGATCATTGAGTGAAGAAAAAATGGCCAGATCTCTCAACGACCTTTCAGTGATCTCTCAGCGATTGCCAAGATCTCTCAATGATCTTTCAATGATCTCTACAGTCACCATGGTCTTCTAGAAGTTTTGACTCAGTCCAAAACAATTTCTCAACGAACTCTCACAGAGCGCCCAACTATCTCATCTATCTCACAATGATCTCTCAGGGATCTCTGCCACGGTCTTTCAGTGAATTCTATTGGCCTTTAATCACACTCTCAGCAATCCATCACTGATCTCTCACCCATATTTACCTTTTGGAAAAGGTAAAGATGTTTTACCTTGTGGAAAATTTTACAGTTCATTGAAAGATTGCTGAGAAATCATTGGGAGATCATTGATACCATTTTTATGCATTATTAAAAATGGTGCTTTATGCCTTCTAGCTTGGTGCTCAACATAATCAGAATTTGGGAAGGAAAGTTGACTACCCAGCCACAGGGGGAAGCACAAAACCACTGTACTCCTAGTGCCAGTCCCAAGCCCTGGTTAATGGGGAGGGTTGTGTCAGGAAGGATATCTAATGTAAAATTCTTGCCAAATCAACATGCGGACCCATGATGTACTGTAGGAACCCCCAATAGGGAGCAACTGAAAGGTGTGTGTGTGTGTGTGTGTGTGTGTGTGTGTGTGTGTGTGTGTGTGTGTGTGTGTTGTGAGCCACGTAAAGAACATTTTTCAAAGATTCCTGCCAACAGTTATTAAATAGCTGGTAAACTCTAGGAGTAAACACTGTGGCCGTCCTGCCCTGATCACTCTCACTGCCTGTCTTCTCTGGTCGCTCTCTGTAGGAGGGGTTAGACGGTCTGCTCCAGATACTGGTCACTCAGCTGGGCTCCGATGATGTCAACATGTTAACCTGTGCCACGGGCATCCTCTCAAACCTCACTTGTAATAACTCACGGAACAAGGTAATCATCAGATGGTGGAGCACAGTTTGTGGACGTCTGATCACTACAGGCATGTGTGAAACAAGAGCACGCTATTGTCTATCTAAGCCTCCACTCTCCTGTTCAGGACTTAGAATAATATGCCATTTTTTTTGTTTCAAAATATGAAGCCGTGCTGCTACATAATAAGTCATATATTTGATCAGTGAATTGAAGGGTTGAGACATTGATCAGATCTGGTTGTTTTAGATTTCTCTGTTGACTTGGGATCAAAACGCTCAAAATCAGGAAGTGTTTTTACTTTGTAATCTACTACAGGAGCAACTATAGTATTCCCTTTTAGTTCCAGTCCTTGTTCTGCTCATGTTGGTCTTCTACGAACGAGCAGTAGGTGACTCATTGTATGATTCAAAAATAAAGGCATATACAGTAGATTAAAGCTTGACAACTATTTGACTTCTGAGTATAATGCAAATGATACACTTTAGAGGATGCATAAAGCAAAAAAAAAAAAAGCATAGAGTTTTCATATACAAACTTGAGATACTTCTCTAATACGTGCGCTTCATATCATGTAAGAGGACTAAAAACAATGCATCAGGTACTCCAAATATTTAAACTATTTCCTATTTACCTAACGCACCTTTTTCTGCACCACAGTCCTGTTATAGAAAGCAGGTTTTTGTTCCAAAAGTGCATTTGTAACCTGCTCAGAACTAGATTATGTTCAGGTTATGTTTGGGGTATGTTTAGAGTACTGAAGCTCAGAGGAACCACATCCACGAATGGAACAGTGATGGAAAGAGAAACAGAGAAGAAATCACTCAAAATCACTTTCAATAAAACACACCACCACAGATTTTTTTTTTTTTTTAAATATGGCTTCTTTATTTCCTAAAAAAGAGAAATATAACACTGCTATTTTTCTATGACAAAAAGAAGGGTTTATGTCAGGCTACGTGAAGCCTGCTTTCTGGAACACCCCCTTGCTCTGCTTTCTTATAAAAACTAGACTGTCAGTGATGGAGTAGCTCGTTCTGGCCTGTCAAAACCACTCCAAGAGTGCTCAGATCTCCTGACCTTTGCATTAAACACAGCCTAGATGCAGACCCATCTAGGCTGCTCTTAATGTCATGGCCATGGCCGACCATGCCCCCCCCCCCTCCAGATTGTCCCTGACTGTCACACCTCCCATCGTGTTCCATGCTCTTGTGTGACTCCCTCATGGCTAGCTCTGGCAGCTGTCCTGTTGGTTCGCTGGCAAACTTGCTGTCTCACCCAGGGGCCTTCATCCTCCTAACTTCAGTCCTGTACACAGCATATATTGGTTCTTATTTATCACTTAGTTAAAAAGCAGGAAACTCCCTCCTGGTGAGCTTAAATGGTAGGAAGCCAAGATGGGTGTGACTGTCCAGGGCCATTAAAAATGCATCCTTGTGTCCATGCTTTTTCATAAGTAAAAATCTCAGTAATTAGTGTTCATGGGAATGATGCAGCGTCTGATCGGCATGTAGGGCTTCTAAAAGCTCACAATGTCTCAGTTTGCTTTCATTCTTCGGTGAATTCATCAAAGAGAAAACATAAAAGGAAAACACAGGGCTATTAATCTTCTGGGTGTTTGTGTGTTTGTTTAATGAAGAAGCTCAAATGCTGTATAAATTTTCCACATCACAATCTGCACTTCAGAGGAAAATCAATTTACCTAAGCAGTATACGTAGCATTCACATTTACTGTTTTGTCACAGAGCTCTTGTCCTCACACCATTTATAGTTTCCCTGTAAATCAAATCTGGATAATTTCTCTTGTCCACACATGCTGACAGTTGCTGGATGTACATCTGTATTCCAGAGAATGACTTCAGGTCTTTCAATCTTCCCCTCAGACTCTGGTGACTCAGTATGGGGGTGTTGAAGCATTAATCCACGCCATACTCCGTGCGGGGGAGAAAGAGGATGTTGCAGAGCCGGCGGTCTGTGCCCTGCGCCACCTAACCTCCCGCCACCAGGATGCCGAGCTGGCCCAGAATGCCGTCAGGCTGCACTATGGCGTCCCCGCCATAGTGAAGCTGCTGGGGCAGCCCCACTACTGGCCTGTGGTGAAGGTGAGATGAGGCATTGATGTGTACTAGTTAACCAAAGCTGGCAACTGAAGCCGCTTCAGGTGGAAAAAACAGACAAATGTGAAGAAATGAATCAAGATGGAAGATGAAAAGAATGTTGTGGGCAAAGGATTTGAATTTCTGTAAGCAAGAGGAAAGAGCTGAGCACCACAGGTTTTAGTGTTGCTTAGCTAAACAGATGATACGATCCAGAACAGTGTTCACAGACAAGCAAATACACACCCCGTGACACACTTCTCCCATCATGCCTTCCTCCAAGGACGATTCAGCTGTGACAACACCTGGTACTGCTGTCTGTCCCTGGAGAGACGGATAAAGAGGAAGATGCTCAAAGCTCCCAGGAGTGTTTTTTCCCCTCAGTGGGGATGAAACTCTGGAGCTGTGTGACACGTAAAATGGACTGCTTCATCAAGGCTTACGTTAATCAAAGATTAGCTCTCATCAGAGTTTAAAACTAGATTCAAAATGAGTTAATTCGGATTTAAAATTAAGCCAAACTCTTCAGTACCATTTTGAAATTTACTGTAACTCAGTGGAAGCCATCGGCTTTTTAAGGCTCCTTTACACTGTTGCAAGTTAGCTAAATAAATAAATTGGTGCGAGGCAAATTTAACGTGTTATTGCAGGGTAACACAATGCCTCGCTGATTGTGAACAATTTAGTAATTGTGGTTAGTCATGGTTAATCACAGTGGAATGAAACGCGGGTACAGTTTTTGGTAAGACAGTCTATGGTGCGCCTCAACAGAGCTGCATCACAGCCCAATTCATGACACAAACTCCTCATTTTATTTAATTCTGGGTCTTCCAATCAGTTTGCTGGAGTATGGCTGGCATCCTCTGTGGACACATGAACTGTATCAGTGCACTAGTCAGACATAACCCATTCATGCATTTTTGTTTCTTTATAATCATTTGGGTCCAGATTTCCTTGTATTTGTTGTATTTTCATCCTGTGTTGCTTTTGGTGTGTGTTTTTTTTCTTTCTTTGTTGTCTTAGGTTGAGTTATTTATCTGTTTGTTGGTTTATTGATATCATGTCTTATTCCCAGTTTGGGTTTGTGATTATTCAGTCACTTTTTAGAATTTAGTCTGTTTTGCTCTTGCATTTAGTTTCCATGTTTGTGTGTCTGTGCTCTTCCCCTCATTAAGGTGGTTGCTCCCTCCTGTGTGTCTCTCCAGCTGGTTTTCATCTACTAATTACTGAAGTGTATTTATTAATCTGTCTTGTCACCCTGCTCTGTTGTTGGTCTGTTGTCATTCAGGTTCTGGTCTTGCCATATTCATGGCCTTTGCCCTGACCCTGGTTAATATTTCCTAGTGATGGGAAAGTGAAGCTTTCTGAAGCAGTGAACCTTTGTATCAAAATATGTTCACTACTCAGAGTTTTTCAGATCCCAGCTCCATGAGGAGCTCTAGTGGTCAAAGTAAAAGAAATCCTTGCATCACAGAGTGTTTCACAGCTGACCAAACTGTATGCCTTTGAAGCAAAATGAATGAATAAATGATTATCATTATATAAATGAATGCTTTCTTTATATTGCTAAAACCCAATAAAGTTCATATTATGGATGTGAACACTCCAAGTGTTTATAAAAAATACTTGAATGGAGGAGGGAGATGAATAGATGAAGTACATCCAGGGGACATGCACACACTTCTGTGATTATAGTGCAGGGGTGTCCAATCATGTGCCATGGAGGGCCAAGACCCTGCAGGTTTTACCTCCAACCAGTGTCTTCAACAGCAGATTTCACTGAACTTCTTCCCACTGATTGCTGATCAGTGAAAACACCTGCTGAAGAGACTGGGTAGAAGAGAAAACCTGCAGGGTCTTGGCCCTCCATGGCACATGATTGGACACCCCTGTTATAGTGGATCAGTTGTGGATTCCACAATAGACCCTTGGTCAGCTGCGAATTAGGCAGTAGGGTTATCGCTGACCCCCACAACTTGGTTGTTTAACAGTATTTACACATTGTGCTAGTGTATGACTACCACCATTTGGTCTGGAATGGTAACTGCTATGACTTAGAGGCTCATCGTGTGAGCATATGCTGATACATGCTGTCATAGCCCTGAATGAACTGTGTTCTCTAGTGTTTGTGTGTGAGAATCCTTTGCCTAATTGCATGATATTCTTCAGCTGTCAGCAATCAGACCAGAACACCTGTGCTGATTTGTCAATTAGGCTGCAACTATAAAAGCTGCTAGACAGCGAGCAGGCTCTGCTCATTCTTCCCTAAGCAGCTAAAGGTGTAACACTGTGATAGTGATTTTGTGTGAATGGCCGTTGTTTTCTTGTTAATTTCCCCATTTCCTCCCTATAGTAATAGTAAAGCATGTTTTAAGTTGCTATTCCTTTTGCATTCTTGTCCAACAACAACAAAAAAAACAAACAAACTGCTGTTTGCAGTATTTCCCCTCATGCCAGCTGAGAGCTGTGACTTCTTATCGGGGGTATATTTGGGGGTTTTAGTGTATGACTAACAGTTTTTCCTGATGGTCAGAACAAGACCAGTCCCCAGTTATTTAGGGTGTTTATTTTTTCATATATATGGTATGTATAAGATTAATGTGGCTGCACTGTGCTTCATAGCTGTCCTGAAAATTGACTTACTTAATACACACCTATGGCCACTTTAGAGTCTCCAGTTAACCTAACTTGTTGGGTTATGCATGTTAGGCATGTTTTTGGCCTGTGGGAGGAAACTGGAGTACCCAGGGTAAACCCACGCAGACTAGTTATGTTAAATCTGAGGCCTCATTGCTTCATTAGCGACACAGTGTCATGAAACATCTAATAAAGACTGCCATCTGGTGACTGACTGTCAGAACTGCATCGGAGTTGAAAAACCTGAAAATTTTTTTTTTTTTTTTTTTTTTTTAAGCATTTGGCCATCTGAGGTCTATTCCAAATTGGATGGCAGGAACAAACAATACAAAGCAAATTAAAAAAAAAAATAAAAAATTCCCTCTCAAACTTCCTGCGAGCCCTCAAGTTGTGTGACCAACATAACAAGGCCTCGCTTGCTACGGTCACATGACTGTGGTCATGTTGACACAGTGCTCGACACTCTGCTCATGACACTTCCGCGTTGTATTGCTCAGTCAGTGTCGTCAAGGGTTTCCAATGGGGGTGGGATTGATCCCGTGACCTTCTTACTGTGCTACCACAGTGCGAACCACTGTGCTGCCGAGCTGCCCTAAAGATTTGATAAGATGTTTTACCATACTAGTGATGAAAGTCACAAGGTGAAACTGTTCTGGTGGTGCTGAAGAGTCTTGCCACATGTACAACTGGATAGATTTATTGCTGCTGTGACCATTTTTCTTGGACTGTGTTGACAATTAATAAAACGCCAAATTAAAAATTCCATAACCTTTCAGACCATTAAACTGTCTCATTAATCTGTCGCTTAGTACAGTAAAGTTGACTCCCACACATCAGAGACTATGACTTCTGCTCGGACTGCTTTGTAAAGTCATGCTGTCGAGGAGGCAATGTTTTTTTTTTATGTTGGTTTGTTTGTCTGTCTTGTTAGCAGGATTGCACAAAAACTACTGGACAGAGTTTGAAATTTTCACCAGAGGTGGCCTTTGGGCTATGGATGAACCCATTAGATTTTGGAGGAGGTCCGGGTTAGGATGTGGATTCTGGATCACTTTTTTTTTTTCTTTTTTTAACATTACGAGATCGGGTCTTAGCAGAGGTGCAGTAGATATAAAAGGTGTACACACTCCTGTTCAAATGCCAGGTTTTTGTGATGTAAAAAAATGAGACCAAGATAAATCATTTCAAAACTTTTTCCACCATTAATGTGACCTAAAACCTGTACAACCCAACTGAAAAACAAACTGAAATCTTTTAAGGGGAAAAATGAAAAAAACTTGCAATAACCTGCTTGCATAAATATGCACACCCTTAAACTAATACTTTGTTGCAACACCTTTGGCTTTTATAACAGCACTCAGTCTTTTTGGGTAGGAGTCTTATCAGCATGGCACATCTTGATGTAGCAGTATTTGCCCACTTTTCTTTGCAAAAACACTCCAAATCTGTTAGATTGTGAGGGCATCTTCTGTGCACAGCCCTCTCCAAATCACTCCACAGATGTTTGATGGGATTCAGGTCTGGACTCTGGCTGGACCATTCCAAAACCTTAATCTTCTTTTGGTGAAGCCATTCTTTTGTTGATTTGGATGTGTGCTTTGGATCATTGTTGTGCTGAAAGATGAAATTCCTCTTCATCTTCAGCTTTCTAGCAGAAGCCTGATGGTTTTGTGCCAACACTGACTGGTATTTGGAACTGTTCATAATTCCCTCCACCTTGACTAAGGCCCCAGTTCCAGTTGAAGAAAAACAGCCCCAAAGCATGATGCTGCCACCACCATATTTCACTGTAGGTATGGTGTTCTTTTGGTGATGAGCAGTGTTGTGTTTGTACCAAATACTGTATACCTTTTGGAATTATGGCCAAAAAGTTCAACCTTGGTTTCATCAGACCATAACGCATTTTCCCACATGTGTTTGGGAGATTTCAAATGTGTTTTTGCAAAATGTAGCCAGGCTTGAATGTTTTTCTTCATAAGATAAGGCTTCCATCTTGACACCCTCGATGGGAGATTGTTGTCACATGTACTAAATAGCCAGTACTTGCCAGAAATTCCTGCAGCTCCTTCAATGTTGCTTTCGGCCTCTTGGCAGCCTCCCTGACCAGCTTTCTTCTCATATTTTCATCAATGTTGGAGGGACGTCCAGTTCTTGGTAATGTCACTGTTGTACCATATTTTCGCTACTTGATGATGACTGTCTTCACTGTGTTTCATGGTATATTTAATGCCTTGGAAATTCTTTTGTACCCTTCTCCTGACTGATACCTTTGAACAATGAGATTCCTCTGATGCTTTGGAAGCTCTCTACGGACCATGGCTTGTGCTGTAAATTTTGACTCCAGAAATGTCAGGAAAAGACTACTAGAACAGATGAACTTTGTTTGGGGTTAATCAGAACCACTTTAAATAGCAGGTGTGTGCTGACTCCCATTTAACATGATTTGAATGTGATTGGTTAATTCTGAACACAGCCACATCTGTCATGATCCTGGGCACGGGTGGACACCGCGCCCAGTCCTCAGTTAAGTTTAGTCTTTTTCTGTCTGTTTGTTTATCCTGTCCAGTTATTATTTTGTATTTGTAGTAATGTGTACATTTTGGGGGTTGTGTTGGTGGTGTTTCATTATGGTTTCTTTATGTGTTTTATTTTGACAGCGCTGTGCAGCTTCCGGCTGTCAAACTATTCGGAGCTGCACAGCTGTCATTAATTCTGTTATTTTCTCCACTCATGTATACACCTGTCACATATTTAGGAAACGGTATATAAGGGCATGACAATCTTTCCCCGTTGTCGTGTCCTTCTATACTGCTCCATCCTCAGATGTTCTGCTCAGCTCTGAGTGTATTTGTGCTGCTGTTGAGGAGAACAGGAGTGCTCTGCCAGGTTAGTTTTCCCTTTTTATTTCCAGCCGTGAGCCCCGCTGTCTCTTGGGTGCACTCCGGCTAGTTCTGCCCCTTTTCCCGGCATTCCTAGGCTTCCATCCCCCTGTGCCGTTGAGCCCCGCTCTCCTCCAGCGCTTCTTCAGTTACATTTTTGTATGTATAGTGGTCTTTGTATGGTTTGTCTTTGTTAATAATTGTGCAGAATCCACAGTGAGCGTTTGGTGTCCTTCAGTAGCCCTTAAAAGGGCAATTCATGACAGAAGGACACAACCAGGGTTTGGACACCAGTCGCTGTGGATTTCTGCATTCTTTTTCTTTAATCATTTTCCCCCCATCTGTTTCCGCGAGCATTCATTATGCCTTCAGCTCACTGGGGCTCTGCCAACCGAAGGAGGTCGGTGGCCAGTGGCCCCACTGTGGATGAACTGTGGGCGGCGGATTTTGCTCAAGACTTTGTAGATGCAGTGCTTGTTTTCTGCTCATTCAGAGGTTCGCAGAAACGTGGAGGCAGCAGCAACTATTGTGGAGGCGCATCCGGGGTTACGGAGCTACCCCAGGTACGTGGGCCTGCTGTTCTCTGTCTTCATCCACTGTCTTCATCTGAAGACAGTGGAGATGATTGTAGACTTCAGGAAAGTCACTACCCCTCTGCCCCCCCTCACCCTCTCAGGCTCTCCCATCACCACTGCTGATTCCTTCCGCTTCCTAGGCACTACCATCACCAGGGACCTCAAATGGGAGCCGACCATCAGCTCACTCATCAAAAAAGCCCAGCAGAGGATGTTCTTCCTGCGGCAGCTGAGGAAGCTCAAGCTACCCACCAAGATGTTAGTGCAGTTCTACACAGCCATCATCGAGTCCATCCTCACCACCTCCATAACCGTGTGGTACGCAGGAGCCACTGCCAGGGACAGACTAAGGCTGCAGCGCGTCGTGCGCACTGCTGAGAAGGTGATCGGCTGCAAGCTCCCATCTCTCCTGGATCTGTACATCTCCAGGACCCGGAGGCGTGCTGGCCGGATCACAGCCGATCCCTCACACCCTGGTCACGTACTGTTTGCCCCCCTCCCCTCTGGTAGAAGACTTCGGTCCATCCAGACTAAAACCTCCCGTCACATGAACAGCTTCTTCCCCTCTGCCATCAGACTGCTGAACACTAAGTGACTTATTGACTCTCGTGCACCATGTACAGCAGCTCAACCAGACTCATGTCAATCATCACTGTTTTCTTCCTGCATTACCGACTGCACTATATAGTTCTCCACAGTATCTGCTGCTGGCTAATATATTTTAACTGTTGACCAGTATCACTTAATCTTATCCTACACCTTATTACATGTATAGTTTATTTCTTTTATCTTATCATGTTTAATGTTGCAGCATTGTACCGAGACAAATTCCTAGTTTGTGTACTACATGAACAATGGCAATAAACCTGATTCTGATTCTGATCCTTCAAACAGACCCTTGCAGCCTGGTAGGAGAACTTCCATCAGATGCACCTAGGTTGTAGCGGACAAGGAAATGTCCCCAGACCCCGGCGGCTCGTCAGTCTCGTCAGGAGCCCGTTTCTCTGCCTCCTCATCCACCGTCCGTTCCTGAGCCAATCAGAACATCCCCGGGAACAGACGCGCCCAGCTTCTCCATGTTATCTGGCTGCATCATGCCAGAGGGAGTTCCCCATCGTAGCTGGGAATTCCGTCGTCATGGTGCCTGCAGCGCTGGCTCCTCCTGCCTCTCCACTGGTGCCCCTGCCCGCTCCAGCCATCAGGAGGGGCTTGGCTGGGTCTCCTGCAGCAGCCACTACCGCACCATGGGAATTCAGGCAAGTGCATTCTCATTTTTTAACAGCTTGTGATGAAATGCCTTGTCTAATTGCTGGTGGGAGGGCTCAGCAGCAGCAGCCATGTATTATGGATGAGGTCTCTCTACCAGCTGCTGCAGAGGTACATGTCTCATCCTCACCAGCTACTCCTGTCATCTTCGGGTGCCCGCCCGTCCAGTGGGAGAGCCGCCGGACGTCGGAGAGGTCTGCGGTCCTGGAGGACCCCGTTCTGGCCCCGCAGCCACACATCGGAGGGGAGGAGAAAGCTACCCGCACCCTGGAACTTGAGCCAACCAGAGATAGTCCCCTGGTTTCAGCAGTGCGGGAGCCAGCATCGTCGGTGAGGCAACCTCCAGCTTTAGTCGTTGTGCCCAGAGTTCCACCTGCATTGGTCGCCACGCCAATGGCATTGGTCGCCACACTTTTTTGTGTTCATTTTTTTCTGTCTTGGAGAAATCTTGCCTGGCTCTTGGTGGGGAGGACAAGGTGCACCTGAGCTCTCCTTGCCAGGCTCCACTGCTGCCGGGGACTCTGACCTGGTGTCTGTGTCTTGTATATCCGAGCCTTCTCCCAAGGTTGCTGCGGGTCTTCCACCAGTGCCAGAGGTCCCCGTGAGTCCCCCCCGAGATTTGGTCAGTCTCCGTGGGTGCTCCTCCTCCATCTGAGGCCACCACGGGTGCGACACCTCCGTCTGAGGACGCCTCAGCCCGGGGCCTCCACGGGCCCTTTTTCCTTGCCCTTGGCTGGTGTTCCACTGGTAGATCACCTCCTTGGCCTGGTTCTCTCGCCGGGCAGGCTTCTCACTGTGGGTGCTGCGCCCCAGTTTGGGGCCCCCGTGGGTGCTGCACCCCTGTCTAAGGGCCATCGTGGGTGCTGCGCCCCCTCCGTCCAGGGTCTCTGTGGGTGCTGCGCCCCCTCCGTCCGGGGCCTCCGTGGGTGCTGCGCCCCCTCCATCTGGGGCCTCCGTGGGTGCTGCGCCCCAGTCCGGGGCCCCCGTGGGCACAGCCCTTCTGCTGAAGGTTGCCATGGACCCCTCGCCTTTGTCGGGGCTCTTCAGACGTCCATTGAGTGTCACTGGAGGTTCCCACTGATTGGCCGCCCATCTCAGGTGGATGCCGCCTCCCGGCTCCCGCACTTTGTGGGGGGCACTTAGCCCGGTTGCCACCCCCGTGGGGGGGTTGTGTTGTGTGTCGTGGTTTGCTGACTTTGGGATGCTGGGAGGCCGCCCAATGGGCTGCATCTCCTGCTCGGATGGTTCTGGAACACGGGGAGGCCACCCGATGTGTTTCAGCGCAGGCGCCAGTGGTCTTGGGACTCTAGAAGGCCACATGAACTGTCCCTTCCACTGATCTATTGGGCTTAGAGTCCAATGCTGCCACCTGTTGTACATTGTTGAGAGTCATGAGTGTTTTCTTTTTGTTTTGTTTTGTTTTGTTTGTTTTTTTGTTTTGTCTCAGTCCCTCCATGCCTGGATTCCCCCTCCTCCCCCTCGGGACGGGTTGTTTTTCTTGGGGCTGGGTCTTCTCGGTGGGGGGGGGGGGTCTTTGTCCTTTTTGATGTTGTCCTGGGGTGTCTGGATCCACCCCTTGGGGGGGCACTGCCACAATCTTGGGCACGGGTGGGCACCATGCCCAGTCCTCAGTTAAGTTTGGTCTTTTTCTGTCTGTTTGTTTCTTTGTTTATCCTGTCCAGTTATTGTTATTTTGTATTTGTAGTAATGTGTACATTTTTGGGGTTGTGTTGTTGGTGTTTCATTATGGTTTCCAGTTTGTGTTTTATTGTGACAGCGCTGTGCAGTTTCTGTCTTTCAAACTGTTCGGAGCTGCACAGCTGTCATTCATTCTGTTATTTTCTCCACTCATGTATCCACACGTCACATATTTAGGAAACGGTATATAAGGGCACAACGGTCTTTTCCCGTTGTCGTGTCCTTCCATACTGCTCCGTCCTCAGATGCCCTGCTCAGCTCTGAGTACATTTGTGCTGCTGTTGAGGAGAATGGGAGTGCTCCGCCAGGTTAGTTTTCCCTTACGTTTTTGTACGTTTAGTGTTCTTTATATGGTTCGTCTTTGTTAATAAATGTGCAGAATCCACAGTGAGTGTTTGGTGTCCTTCAATAGCCCTTAAAGGGGCAATTCATGATAACATCCCCAGTTATAACAGGGTGTGCATATTTATGCAAACAGGTTATTGTCGGTTTTTTATTTTTCCCCTTAAAAGATTTCAGTTTGTTTTTCAATTGCATTGTACAGGTTATAGGTCATATTAATGGTGGAAAAAGTTTTGAAATGATTTAACTTGGTCTCATTTTTTTACATCACAAAAACCTGGCATTTGAACAGGGGTGTGTAGACTTTTTACATCCACTGTATTCACTCTCTGAGTGCCCTCTAGTTATATCAGTTGTAGGCCCAATGTAAAACAACCAAATCAGTGATGTATACCACACTCCCTCTCGTGTAATATTGCTTTTCTACAACAGTTCCACTGACACAGGTTATTAAAGACGCACTCTGGTGGCTCGAAAACCACCTCAAAAACAAATGTGTATTGCCCAAAATAGTATATTGTGGCTTTTTACCCACAAAAAAAACTTTCATTGCCTTAGAATTGCTTGGAAAGGGCTTTTAAATCTTATACCTACTTAAGTATGCGTGGATCTATGAATATTCTAATTAGCGACCTGCAGAGCTTGCACGTGATTGGTCGCCACAACTCCTGGCTCCTAGTCTGTTCACGACGCTTCCGGACGTTAAAGTTTTGCCTATATCTACAAATGTAAAAGGTGAAACATTTCTCTGAAAATGGTCAAGGCGAGAGATACTTTTTACTAACAACCAGTCCCCCGTCTACCGGCGACCAGTGTTGGGCAAGTTACTAAAAATTAGTAACCAATTACAGTTACTAGTTACTTCTTTTCAAAAGTAACTGAATTGCTTTACCAATTACTGCATGATTAAAGTAACTAGTTACTTGGAAAAGTAACTTTCACATTACTTTTATATGCATACTTATATCATCTTGCACACATAGCAAGATAATTCAATTAATGGATTACATTATGGGCTTATTAATGTCAGGTTGAAAACAGACTGTTTCAAGCAGAGCTTTTAGAAGATGCTAAGTCTGCTTTATTCTGCCTTGAGAGCTCTTATTGTGGGAAAAATCTGAAGAAAACCAACATGATATTGCCAGTAATTTCCTCATTTTGGAGTGAGAGTTGGCAACACTACATAAAGCTGTCCATATTTATCTTGCTTTATGATATGGATTTAATCCGATGTGCAGTGATCCAAAGACAATGTCCATTATCCACAGTCCAAATGTCTGCTATGACGGAGACATGATCCAGTCGTCTTCAGTCTGTAACGGCGTATCTGGCAATCAGGTTTAATTCTTGCTGGGTCACAAACTGTCCACATGCATACCTGTGCTTGAAATCCAGCCGGTGGCTGTTGAGCCAAGAATATTTCCACTTTACATCCAGCTGTGGTTGTTCAGATAGTATAGCTCCACTAACAGTGTTAGCATAGCTAGCCGTTACTTAGCACTAGCTTTGTCTGAGCTTTGTTGCTCTTTTCAGGCGCTTCTGAAGATTGCAGTAGGTCTCAACCGGCATTTAGCTTTCAACCCACCAATGTACAGTACTTTTGTCCTTAACCGCGCCAAAGGAAAAATAATCTGTCTATTTCCACAAAAACAAAGTAGCTTCAACTTTTCCTCCATTCAGTAATGAAGACTCAGCTCTCTGCAACCGGTCACGTCGACTGATAGCTGTGTCAGCTACGGCAGGGTCAATTTGTATATTCACTTATTTGCACAAAATATATCTATCCATATTAATGTAATGAGTGAAGCTTCTGATCAAATTTCAGTAACTGTAACGCATTGCTGAATTTTTAAACAGTAATTTTGTTACACAGCACGTTACTGTAACGCCACTACTTTTGTAGTAACGCGTTACTCCCAACACTGCCGTCGACTGAGCCCGGGGGGTGGGGGGGGGGGTTGAATATGCCTGCTCTCAGCTCACAGTGCAGTGCCCATCTACTGGTGAAGTGAGCTGAGAGCAGCTCGATTTGAATGTTCAAATTGGGTCCACCCCCCCACCTCTCTGCCTCTCTCTCTCTCTCTCTCTCTCTCTCTCTCTCTCTCTCTCTCTCTCTCTCTCTCTCTCTCTCTCTCTCTCTCTCTCTGCTGCTGCTGCTACCCCAACCCACTCTGCCTCAATCCTGTTGCTCCTCGGCTTCTCTCTTTGCCCCCGAGGCTGTCAAGAGTATCTGTCTGATTGGTTAATGTTATAACCAACCAGGCTAAGCAGGAATGCTTACATAGCTACTAACGGTCTGTCCAAACTTGCCCGTTTCAGGGGGGTATTACCAAACTGAATTCACAGCAGAAAAACAGACTTCAGACTGTGATGAGATTTTGTGCTTGATATGTCTTGTAAGCCACAAAAAACATGTTACAGACACGTTAACAACAGAAAAGACTTGATTTTTGCCAGAGTGTCACTTTAAATGTTAACAGTAAAGGACAACATAGTGTTTTTGTCAGTTTAACCCGTTATTTTGCTGAGGAATAGTAGTCCCTTCCACATGTACATAGTTAACTGTTGCTACACACCTCAATGAGCATGATATAGAGAAGAATAAGCCTATTGTCATTTCACACATGTAACCAAATTAAATGTTGTCCAGTGCAGTTTATGTACATACTGGTAACTTTTTGAGTAGGGTTTGTGGGTCATGTGATTCCCACTGGCAGCTAGTTAGCATATTAGCAATTTAGCTTCAGTGCACTTCTGTGTTAATTTCTGCACACTTTTTGCTTTTTCTTGGCTTTGTCAGATGAAATCACAACATTGTCATGGTAGACTAATCGAGACAATAAATCCAACTCTAGCTTGACTATTTTGTTGTAAACAAACGTGAAATATCTAGCCAGATAACAATGGCGGGACTTTCAGGATTTTTAGGACCGTGTCTTTTCAAACAGCGCTTCCCTGTGAAAATTAAAATATCCAACATACTAAGACAGTTCTCACATACAAGGGGGGGCTGAAAAGTTCAGTGGTCAAATTTGACCAAATGTGGTTTATTTTTCAACTGCAGGGATCCAAGCGCTGCAACACCGATGCAAGAAGTGTGTGAACCTAAGGAGAGATTTGGTCAGATTTGACCACTATGAACTTTTCAACCCCCTCTTGTATTATAATAAGCCACTGATATTAACTATAATGTAAAGATTATTAGAACACAGCTGAAGTGGAGTGATATACAGTGGTGTGAAAAAGTGTTTGCTCCCTTCCTGATTTCTCATTTTTTTTGTATGTTTGTCACACTTAAATGTTTCAGATCATCAAACAAATTTAAATATTAGACAAAGATAACACAAGTAAACACAAAATGCAGTTTTTAAATGAAGGTACAGTATTTATTGTTAAGAGACAAAAAAATCCAAACCTACATGGCCCTGTGTGAAAAAGTGATTGCCCCCTAAACCCAATAACTGGTTGGGCCAACCTTAGCAGCAACAACTGCAATCAAGCGTTTGCGATAACTGGCGATGAGTCTTTTACAGCGCTGTGGAGGAATTTTGGCCCACTTATCTTTGCAGAATTGTTGTAATTCAGCCACATTGGAGAGTTTACAAGCATGAACTGCCTTTTTGAGGTTATGCCATAGCATCTCAATCAGATTCAGGTCAGGACTTTGACTACACCACACCAAAGTCTTCATTTTGTTTTTCTTAAGCTATTCAGACAGAGGTGGACTTGCTGGTATGTTTTGGATCATTGTCCTGCTGCAGAATCCAAGTATGCTTCAGCTTGAAGTCACGTAGACAGCAGAATTCATGGTTACATTTACCACAGCAAGTCTTCCAGGTCCTGAAGCAGCAAAACTGCCCTAGACCATCACACTACCAGCACCATATTTTACTGTTGGTATGATGTTCCTTTTCTGAAATGCTGTTACTTTTAAGCCAGATGTAATGGGACACACACCATTGTCCATGTTTTCGCCATTTGTGGATAATGTCTCTCACTGTGGTTTGCTGGAGTCCCAAAGCTTTAGAAATGGCTTTATAACCTTTTCCAGACTGATAGATTTCAATTACTTTGTTTCTCACTTGTTTCTGAATTCTTTGGATGATGTCTCGCTTTTGAGGATCTTTTTGTCTACTTCACTTTGTCAGGCAGGTCCTATTTAAGTCATTTCTTGATTGAGAACAGGTGTGGCTGTAATCAGGCCTGGGTGTGGCTAGAGAAATTGAACTCATCTTTCCAAAGATGTGATAAACCAGTTAATTTATGTTTTAATGGGGGGGGGGTCTAATATTTAAATTTGTTTGATCTGAAACATTTAAGTGTGACAAACATACAAAAACATGTGAAATCACGAAGGGGGCAAACACTTTTTCACATCACTGTACATATTCTGTGAAATATCAGAGTGTGATTATCATGGAATATAGGAACTCCTGTAATCACTGTTGTCCAATCAGATTGCTTTGTTGGAACTAACTGTTTTATAATAATCAAATGAGGTATTGATGTAATGATCTGAAATGAAGAAATAGTCAGTGTGACTTTATAAGGAGGCTTGTGGGAGAGACACAGATGTCTACATAGTATGTAAAGAAAAAATAAGCTTTTGAATTTTCTGATAAGGTTCAGTGTAATGTCTGAGTTATGTTATGTAACTTTTGTTTTCTCTATCTGCTACACACCAAGAGGCAAAAAATAGTGAGTTGTCACACATTCAACCACTTTACGGTTTCTTATTCTAATCCCAGATCAATATTAGGTTCAGGTCTTGGTTACGGATGGATAATTTGATGCTCAAACAGGGAATGAACTGCTTTTGTGAAGTATTTCATATTTGTCACAGATGTTCAGGTTTTTTCCATACTCGCGATTGATCAGAGAAGGGGATGAGTCGCAAGCACACCAGGGCCCTACATCAGGACTGTTCAATTATAAGGTGTGGAGCTCCCAGGACGTGGGGGGTGGGGAGTGGGTGAACAACCTCAACCTGTTCTTCAACAGGTTTGACCATTCGCCCTCTTCTCCGCCTGCCCACCAACCCCTGCTGCCTCCACCTTCGTCTACTCCTCCTGTCCACTGCCCTCCCTCCACCCTCTCTTACATTGCTCAGCTCTCAGTGTACATCCCCAGCTGTTTTTCCCTCACAGACCCAACACCCCCCCGCCCCCTCCCAGCACACAGCCCCCCTGCCCCAGTCTGTCCCTCACTAAAGCCCAGGTGAGATCTGAGCTGAAGAAGATCAAGCCAAGGAAGGCTGCAGGTCTGGACAGCATCAGCTCAAGGCTCCTCAAGTCCTGTACAGACCAGCTGTGCGGGATCATGGAGCACATCTTCAGTCTGAGCCTGAAGCTGGGGAGGATACCACAGCTGTGGAAAACATCCTGCGTTGTACCTGTGCCAAAGATTCCGCACCCAAGGATCTGAACAGCTACAGACCAGTGGCCCTCACATCACACCTAATGATGACCCTGGAGAGGCTGCTCCTTGCCCACCTCCACTCCCTGGTGGGACCAGCGATAGATCCACTTCACTTTGCTTTCCAGGAAGGCATCGGGGTGGAGGATGCAGTGATCTTCCTCCTACATCGTTCCCTGTCCCACCTAGAGAAGACTGGGAGCACCATGAGGATCATGTTCTTTGATTTTTCCAGTGATTTCAACACCATCCAACCAGTGATTCTTAGGGACAAGCTGCTGTGTGCAGGGGTGGACCAGCACCTGTCATCAAGGATCCTGGACTACCTCACAGACCGACCACAGTTTGTGAGGACCCAGGACTGTGTGTCTGACACCATCATCTGTAGTACAGCCCCCCCACCCCAGGGAACAGTTCTGGCTCCCTTCCTGTTCACCCTCTACACTGCTGACTTTTCACACAATACCCCACACTGCCATCTACAGATGTTCTCTGATGACTCTGCGATCGTCGGCCTCATCTCTGATGGGGATGACGCTGAGTACAGAGGACTTATCCAGGACTTTGTGGACTGGTGCCTGAGGAACTGCCTCCAGATCAATGCGAGGAAAACCAAGGAACTGGTGGTGAACTGTCGCAGGCAAGGACAACCTTCCACAACACCGGTAAACATCCAGGGAACAGACATTGAGATGGTGACATTGTACAAGTACCTGGGTGTTCACCTGAAGAATAAACTGGATTGGTCACACAACACCAACGCACTCTACAAGAAGGGGCAGTGCAGGCTGTTCCTCCTGAGGAGACGCAGGTCTTTTGGAGTGCCGGGGCCATTCCTGAAGACCTTCTACAATTCTGTGGTGGCATCAGCCATTATTTATGGAGTGGTCTGTTGGGCATCAGCATGCAGGTAGGGGCAGGCAGCTGACAGGAAGAGACTGAACAGGCTGATCAAAAAAGTTAGCTCTGTTTTGGGGCTCTACCTCAACCCAGTGGAGATAGGAGAGAGGAAGATGGTAGCTAAGCTGTCATCTTGCTGGAGTCCGAGTCCCACCCCATGCGGGTACACGCTGAACGCACTGAGGAGCTCATTTAGCGGTAGGCTGTGCCATCCTAAGTGCTCGAGGGAGAGGCTCCACAGGTCTTTCCTACCTATGGCTGTCAGACTTTATAATCTAACCAGTGCTGCTCATAGAGGCCATATTAAGCATCACAACTTTGCACAATAGAGATCCCCTCCAGTCTCTCAATTACAATTATTATTGAAGGTGGCAACAACACTGTTCATTCAAGTGTGAAATATATTGTCTGGGTTTATATTTTTATATTGCTCAGTAATTTAACTAACTGTAATGCTGTAAATACTATTTAACTGCAATGCTCCTGCACTGTGTATATAACTGTGGACATACTGTATGTATATTTACTATTTTACTATACAATTCTTAACTTATTATCTAATTTACTATTGCTCTGAGTGCCGCTATCCCCGTGCTGCTGCAATCCTGGAATTTCCCCATTGTGGGACTAAAAGTCTTATCTTATTTTATCTTATCTTTCAGAGAGGTCCTTTTTTGAGCAAAGTCCCACGGCATCACAGTGTTTTGCATTATAATCAGATGCCATATATTTATTTAATAAGCTTTATCATTTTTATCAATATCTGTATGTAGCAAACAACTGTCTAACACATGAACAAAGTACGCTATAATTCTAACATGACATAATCTATATTAATTTTCACTCGCACATTGAACTGAATTTGAGGGGTGATGAGTAATAAACATGGGTTGGGATTGTTGAGAAATGTGGTCATTTTTTTCATCACTCTGTCTCTCAATGATCTTTAAAAGATCTCTCAGGGGTTGCCAAGATCTCTCAATGATCTTCAGTGATCTTCAGTTATCTCCATGGTCCTCACAGCTTTGACTCAGTCCAAAACAATCTCTCAACGATCACCAAAGGGAAGCAATCTCTCAACATACTCTCAGGAGTGCTCAATGAGCTCTTCAATCTCCCAATGAAGTCTCAACAATATCCGCAGCAGTCTTTCAATATACTCTATTGGTCTTTCATTGAACACATAGCGATCTCTCACTGATCTCTCAGCCATCTCTACCTTCGGGGGAACATTTGGCACTCTTTGAAAGATTAGTGAGAGATCATTGAAAGCTCAGAGATCAGTGGGATATTGATGAAATCACTAAGTGGTCAAGGAGTGCTCAATGATCTTGTTGATCTCCCAATGATCTCATAGCAATCATTTGAACTCCAAATTTTTTTCACTCCAGAGGTAGGGATGGCTGAGAGATTAGTGAGGGCTCACTGAGCATTTGAGGAAAGACCAATAGAGTACAATGAAAGACCGTGACGGAGGTGGCTGAGAGATCATGGGAAGATGAGAACATTTAGTGCTCTTCAAGAGTTCATTGAGAGTTCGATGTGAGATTGCTTTCCTTTGGTGATCGTTGAGAGATTGTTTTAGATTGAGGCAAAACTTGGAGGACAATGAAGATCATTGAGAGATCTTGGCAATCACTTAGAAATCATTGAAAGATGGTTTGAAGAGAACTAGAAGGGTGAAGGGGGCGCTAGCGAGCAGGCGATGGAGTAGGCAGCTTTGACAATGTGCTCTGCTGAAATTTAAGTTTAAAATCTTTTTCAGGCACTTTACAACAACAAAAAGCTACGAAACAAAGGTAAGACTTTATCATTATTGTTACCTCTTCTGTGGAGTGCGAGTTAGTTGTGCCAATGGCGAATAATCTGTAAAAATACAAATACACCGGCGGTGCCTCTACAGCTGGGCCCAAAGCCTCAAGCTCACCATCGCAAAGTAGCACCCCTCCGCCTAATGACCAGATGGACACTGCGGACTTGAAAGCTGAAATCCTTGTATCACTGAAAACGTATATTGTAGCGCTCTTCAGGTCTGAACTTAAAAACCGCCCTGGCAGAAGAATTTGAAACTATCAAATCCGAGCTAAAGGCAGTCAAAACGGAAATAGCTAGCAACATCATGGCTATTCGCTCCAAAGTGGAGACGATGAAAACAATGTCAAACATGGAACATGCGCTCTCATCATACTCAGACAATCAAGCCTTGCTGCAAACTCAAGTGGGAAACCTTGAAAAAGAAGTTAAAAACTTACAGGAAAAATTCCTGGATATGGAAGGAAGGATGAGGCGCTCCAATGTCCGAATACTCAACGTCCCCAAGACTCCAGGCTCAAACACAGAAGCGCTAAAAATGGTTAAAGACATCCTGATGGACAGATCTCATAGGGGTCTACAGACACCAAACCGAGACGGCAAACCCAGAGTCATCGTGGCGAAAGTTCACTACTACCAGGACTGCACTGACATCCTCCGCCGTGCCAGGGAATCCGGACCACTCCATTTCAATGGGACCGAGATCTTCACATTCCCAGATTATACTCCGAGTGTTGTGCAGGCTAGATCCGCCTTCATCGAGGTGAGGCGACTACTCCCTGGACGGGATGGCGTCAAGTACGGACTCCTGTATCCAGCACGACTCCGAATCACACATAATGGAGCCGAAAAATGGTTTCAAAGGCCAGATGAAGCCATGGTTTATGTGAAAACTAAAATCCTGCCAGACCCAGCAAGAGACTGACAACAGAAATGAGGGACAATAACCATACTTCACATTTAAATACGGTTGGTGCTGTCCATTTTGTTATTTAAATATTTGATCCTAACAGTTAATTTGAAGGCACCTAACAAACTCAAATACTTTTTTTTTTCTTCTCCCCCCACTTATTTGTCCTACCTTCAACTGATGAGACATAACAAACCAACAGTAATTCCGATATACAAGACGGGTGACAGAGGGGAATTCTCAAACTATAGATCAATTTCACTATTGCCGCAGTTTTCTAAGATACTTGAAAAAATATTCTATGAGAGAATTGACAACTTCATACTGAAGAATAATTTATTGTGTGAGCAGCAATATGGGTTCAGACACAAGAGGACAACTGCATTTGCTCTAATGGAATTTATAGAAAAAATATCAACTGCCATTGAAAATAAAGAGTATTCAGTTGGGGTATTCCTGGATCTTAAAAAAGCATTTGATACAGTGGATCATAATTTATTAAAAAAACTACAAAATTGTGGTATTAGGGGGGTAGCACTGTCCTGGTTATGTAGTTACTTAAAGAATAGATATCAGTATGTATGTGTTGGTAACAAAAACTCAGTTACTGAAGGTTACTTGTGGAGTCCCACAGGGTTCAGCTTTGGGGCCATTGTTATTCAATATGTATATAAATGATATATGTAAAGTTTCAGAAAAAAGGGATTTAATATTGTTTGCTGATGACACTAATTTATTATGCAGTGGAAGCAATTTGGAACAACTTTTGGATACACTCGGAAAGGAATTAGGAAAGCTTAAACTGTGATTTGATTCAAACAAATTAACGCTCAATTTAAGTAAGACAAAATCTATAGTTTTTAACAACCATCACAACAACTTAGTATCTAAACTCAGTGTAAATGGTGTAGAGATTGAAATGGTATCTGAAACTAAATTTCTTGGAGTAATAATTGATAATAAACTGTGTTGGAAGTCACATATTAATTATATTAAAGGTAAAATATCCAAATCAATTGCAGTACTACAGAGTGAAATATTTGCTGAATCAACCCACACTATATACCTTGTATCATTCATTAATACTCCCATACATGACATATTGTACTGAAGTATGGGGAAATGCATATAAAACAAACATATATCCAGTCTTTATGCTTCAGAAGAGAGCTATTAGAATAATAAACAAAGCTGCTTACAGGGAACCAACAAACCCACTTTTTCTTAAATTAAAAGCTCTCAAGTTGAAAGATCTGGTTGACTTTAAAACTGCAGTAATAATGTTTAAAGTGAAGAATCTATCACTGCCCGCAAATATCCAAAAGTTGTTCCAAATAAGGAAGAAACAATATCATTTCAGAGGAGCATGTATATTTCAAAAACCTTCAGTGAGAACTACCACCAAGCAACACTGTGTTTCAGTGCAAGGGGTCAGATTATGGAACGATTTTGGACCTGAATTAAAATCATGTACAACGCTTGGACAATTTAAACAAAAACTAAAGGAAGAAATACTCCAAACATATATACAAGATGACATGTAAAATCACATAAGGATTGTCATATCCAGTCTGCGTTGTGTTGTAGCTTAGTTTTTTGTCACATTTTGTCTTAGCTTTGTTCTGAATTGTAATCGCTCTTGTTTTGTTTTTCTTTTGGATTCTTGGATGGAATATGGGTGGGCAATATAAGCTGCGGCTTGAGCCATCACCCATTTCGGATAACTTATGTTGAACTGTATAATCAGAGGAGTTATTGTCTAACGCCTCACCAGGCGCTGCCCGTCCAGCGCCTGGTGAGGGAGATCGCTCAGGACTTCAAGACCGTCCTGCGTTTCCTGAGCTTCGCCGTCATGGCTCTGCAGGAGATCAGCGAGGCCCACCTGGTGGTCTCTTCTTCGCTAAGGGGGTCACCATCATGCCCAAAGACTTCCAGCTGGCCCGCTGCATCCGCGGAGAGAGAGCTTAGACTTTCTGCTGCACATTCACCAGCCATAATGCTCTGCACTGTGTCTATATATATATACATTTATAGTAATATGGACATATGTTTACTAGATGTTGTTTTTTCTTGCCTTCTGATTGTTGCTCTGAGTGTTGCTATCCCTATGCTGTTGCAATCCTGGAATTCCCCCATTGTGGGACTAATAAAGGCTTATCTTATCTTATCTTAATTTGACCTTGTTGGATTTTTTTCCCCCTTTGTTATATTATTCTGTTTCTTTTAATTTGTACTTTTAATCTAACCGAGAGAAAGAGATTCATTCAACTGGACAAGAATCTGCAGCACATCATTACCACAGTTATTATTTTGTCTTATGACTGTGTTTAGTATGTAGACGTTGGATGAAATATTTGTTTTCACACTTTTGTTCTAGAAATACTTTTATTATACTGTTATTGTGTAAAATGCCTCACACAAAGTCACGTTCCATATAAAGCAGTTATGTTGTCTTAGAGTTAGTGTTTCCTCAAATAAGCACTTGAATGTGTAGACGTTTTTGCGAGGGGTTGGGGAATCACCTTGTTCTGACAGGTGAGGGTTGGGGGTTAACTGTATCAGATTTTAATAACTGCCTTTTTTTCCAACTTTTTTTTTTATCTACTATTATTATTTTTTCTTTTTTTAAGGGTTCTCTCAAAACTCCAAAAAATAGAAATATATACAAAATCTATACACCACTAATATCACTGTTTTAAATATGACCATAGCTAACACAGAAATCTCAAACAAGCCAGTTGGATGCAATGTAACCTTATTTATTTATTTATTTAGCGAATGCAAAGTCCTTAAGCCAAGCAGTTGCCTCCTGGTTTGCTGTATGGAGGGTGTGTAATCCTCCTTCCAGTCTTTGGAGCGGGCAAGCCTGTATGATGTGTTCCATAGTTTGCTCCTCTCCACATGCGCACAGTGGGCTAGGGCTACTGCCCCATCTGTGAAGGCTGGCCAAGCAGGGGCCATGTCCAGTCCTGAAGCGATTATAAGCTGGAATGTAAAATCCCTAAACAGCCACATCAAATGAATGAAAATCTTAAATCACCTGGGTAAATTAAACGTGGGAATTGCTTATCAACAGGAGACACACCTCCAAATTTCTGATCATTCTCGACTCAAGGGAGGATGGATCAGAGTGTCATTCCACTCAAATTTTCACTCCAAATCTAGATGTGTCGCCATCCTTATTAATAAAAATATCCCATTTGTCATGTCAAAGGTTGAGACAGACCTCTCAGGGCGTTACTTAATTGTAACAGGCAGGCTGTATAACACACCAGTTATTCTAGTTAATGTACAGTATATGCACCACATTGGGATGACAACACTTTTTTTTAATTTTTTTTGCCCAAATCCCAAATATGGATACACACCATTTAATCCTTGGAGGAGATATGAATTGTGCATTATCACCTACCCTGGACTGTAGCTCATCTAGAACTGTGTCCAGATCTAATATGGCTCATCAACTGCAGCTGTTTCTTAATACAAATAATGTGATCGATGTGTGGCGCTTTAGAAACCCTACATCTAGAAGCTATTTCACCAGTCCATGGAACGCACTCCCGTATAGATTATTTCTTCCTGGATAAACGACTCCTCCCATTGGTGAGTAAGTGTGAATATCATGCTATTGTTATTTCAGATCATGCCCTTTTACTGATGACACTGCACATACCAACCTCCCACAGTAATTATCAACCCTGGCGTCTTAATACCTTATTACTTTCAGATGAAAATTTTGTGAAGTTCATTTCAACCAAAATATCCTTTTTCCTTGAACATAATCAAACCCCTGGAATATCACCCTCAACAGTGTGGGAATCAATGAAGGCGTATCTTAGAGGACAAATAATATCATATAGTGCACAGCAAAGAAAAAAACACAATATGAAACTTGAGCAGTTAACAAATAATATTATTAAATTAGACGCAATGCTTGCTGTCACGCCATCTGACAACCTACTTAAATTACAGCGGACTCTCCGAACAGAATTCAATCTCTTATCAACCAGACATATCGAAAACTTAAGTCCCAAAGTAAAATATATGAATGCGGTGAAAAGACTGGAAAAATTCTAGCCCACCAACTCCATCAGAAAACTATGAATAGAACTATAGCTGAGATAAACAATGAATTTGGTACCAAACATACAGACCACTCCAAAATTAACTCATGCTTTCACAAATTCTATTCGAAACTGTACGATACTGAATCAATTGGCAACTATGCTTTATTTGAATCATTCTTTCAGGGAAATAAATGTCCCCAGAATTGATAATGAAATTTCATCTGATTTAGATAAACCATTTACTATAATGGATCTTCCAAACACAATTAAATCTTTGCAAACTGGAAAAACCCCTGGGCCTGATGGGTTCCCTAGTGAATTCTTCAAGAAATTTGCTGACCAACTATCCCCTAGTCTCCTTTCTGTATTTGAAGAATTACTCATTACTGGCTCACTTCCACCGACTATGCAACAAACAGTTATCTCTCTCATCCCTAAAAAAGATAAAAATCTCTTCTAATGTAATTCATTTCATCCTATTTCACTCCTAAATGTGGACTATAAAATCCTTTCAAAAATGCTAGCCTGCCTCTTAGAAACAGTCCTGCCCTCAATAGTAGCTGATGATCAGACAGGTTTCATTAAAAACCGTCACTCATTTTTTAACATCAGGCGCTTACTCAATGTCTTTTATGGTCCCACTTCACCTGAAACCCCAGAAATACTATTGCTTGATGCTGAGAAAGCTTTTGATCGGGTAGAGTGGGAGTATCTTTTTTATACCCTTCAGCAGTTTGGCTTTGGCGAGGGATTCATCTCCTGAATAAAAGTTTTGTATTCTTCACCTTTAGCAGCTGTCAGAACAAACAATAATCTTTCCTCTTATTTTCCTCTTCATCGTCACACCCGACAAGGCTGCCCCATGTTGCCACTTTTATTTGCCCTCGCAACTGAACCGCTTGCATTAGCAATACGTGGTGAAGCCAGTTTAAAAGGAATTCAGAGATATGATTTAGAGAATAAGGTATCCCTATATGCTGATGACATGCTTTTGTACTTACCCCACCCTCTAACTAGTTTACCACTTACATTGAACCTACTAGAAGAGTTCGGCAAAATATCAGGATAGAAAATTAACCTACAAAAAAGTGAAATTATGCCAATAAATATGACAGCAGAACAAAACAACTGAACATTTCCCCCTTAAAATAAGCCCACAAAAGTTTAAATACTTAGGAATCTGGATAACACAAAACTTCAAAGATATGTTCAAAACTAACTTCGCACCACTATAGACTAATCTCACACGAGATCTGGAGCATTGGTGTTTACTACCTCTGTCACTAGGAGGAAGAATTAACACAATCAAAATGAATGTACTGCCAAAATTTCTATACCTGTTTCAATGCATCCCTTTATTTTTATGTAAATCCTTTATGTCTGTAAACGAACTGATTTCAAGGTTTATATGGAATAAGAAAAATCCTCGAATAAGGAGAAGTATCCTACAACAACATTGTCAATATGGAGGATTATTCCTCCCTAACTTTCAGTATTACTATTGGGCTGCCAATATAAGATCCATGTTACACTGGAAGGAATCCCCACCTAAAGATACTACCCCTAAATGGTTGCAGATGGAAAAGTCCTCCTGTCCTCATACCTCCTTGTACTGACTGCTTTGCTCAAAACTCTCTCTTCTGAACTCTGTATCTAAACTGACCTTAAATCCAATTGTGAAACACTCTTTTAGGATCTGGACACAGTTCAGACGAGCCTTTTCTCTTAGAAATATGCAAGTTTGTGCCCCTGTTGCAAAAAATCATCAGTTTACACCCTCAACCACAGACAAAGCCTTTCATGATTGGGCTGGGAGGGGAGTTGTCACAATAGAAGACCTATTTATTGACAATATATTTGTATCCTTTGACCAATAATTATTTAAATTTAATATCCCTCGCTCCCATTTCTTTCAATTTTTGCAGCTCCGTAGTTTTATATCAGCATCATTCACTCACTTCCCATCCCAGCCACCCAGCTCTCTCTTAGACTCTATTTTGAAACTTAAAATGAGCTCCAAAGGGACTATTGGGAGGGTCTATTTGTTATTAAATACAGTACATACAACTTGGAACCCTTGATGTCACTAAAGAATCAGTGGGAGGAGGATCTGGAGCTGAAAATCCTTGAGGAAATTTGGGACGAAGCAATAAAAAGAATTTACTCTTCTTCAATCTGCCTTCGACACATGGTTATCCAATAAGTGACTTTCGCATCTCGGCTCGCGCAAAGCATCATGGGAATGGGGCTACCAAACATGCTGTATCGATACATTTAATTTATGGGAAGTTCCTGATCTACAAGCATATTGTATGCATAGGGGTCTTCCCAGTTGTACCCACAAACGCAAGGATAAACTAGTTGCACTTGCATTTGTGGCCACGTTGCAGAAATTGGCCAAAATGGCCCTCCTGTATGTATGCTGACATAGCAGATTTTTTGTTAAAAGACCAAGCACTCTTACTTGCGAGACTCCAAAACGACTACAAAGAAGGTAAGCAAGTGGTTTGACAGCTTAACTTTGGTTTTGACATTTTGAGTAAATTTCACTACAAGGCATAGCTTGCTTACTTGGATCTATAGGTCAATACTACTATAGTTTAAGTACCACACGTTTTCAATGATTTGCAATTTTATTTTATACCAGTCTTATCAATGGCCTTAATTACATGTATGTGTAGATTAAGCTTCATTACCAATATACAAAGAACTATGTATATCCTAGATCCAGGCCTGCCTGTCCGTACCTACTACTTCAGGGTTTAGACTCGTGTCAACTAGGCTAGAACTTGAACAATACACAACACTATTTAATTATGTTATAATATAGACTTACTGCTTTAATCCAACAATTACGTCCGTCCAGATCCTTCAGCGCCGTGGGGAATGTACAGTATATAACGTGAATGGCGGCAGACGTGCACACGCTGGTCCCGAAGTTATACGCATGTATGCTGCAAGTTTGCTTTTTCCACCGCTCTAGATGATACATGCCGTTCCCACACTTCACTACGGCACAATGTGCACCTGGCATAACGGCGATTTAAAGCTTGAAGCAGACTTTAAACAGCAGTTGTTCAGGTGTGACAGTACTGTCTCTATACAAAAGCAAGGTGGCTACCGGAATGTTTGGTAGTCGTGAACTTTGAACTCACATAGTTCGCACATGCGCACTCGTAATGCAAAAGTCACTTATTTAAGGTTGTACATCGCCTCCACTGGTCTAAAGTGAGACTTGCAAAATTCACGCCCAATATTGACCCCAGGTGCGACCGATGTAGACAATCACCAGCCACCCTCTCACATACGTATGTTTTGGTTCTACCCGAAACTAGATAACTTCTGGCAACTGATATTTAAAACATTTTCAGATGTTTTACAAAAAACTTTACAACCATCTGCTATTACTGCAATATTTGGAATAACCCAACAAGATGCTCTTTTTATCATCAGATAAAGAATGCAATAGCCTTTGGTACTTTTATAGCCAGACAACTGATATTCCTCAAGTGGAAGGAGAAGCTCCCTCCAATTTTTAAAATGTGGGTTGATAGCCTTTTGCATCATTTGACTCTGGAGAAAATTCGTTACTCTGAGAAGCTGTGCTCAAAAATTTCGCAGTACTTGGGAACCTTTCTTAAAATATAGGGAGAAATTGAATGTTAGTTTTGGAGACACATAAAACCCAGTATTGAGCTTTAATTTTTTATTTTAATTATTTCTTCCCCATCCTTGTGTTACCATTGTCCAATTGATATAATTAACTGTTTTGGAGTACCTTATTTACTTTTTACTTTTCTTTCTATGTGGATGGTAATATATGGCTGTTAGTACAATCAATGTCAAGTTATTGAATGATACAGTACTGTTAGAGGGATAGGGCTTTGTTTGAGCAGGGGGGAGGGGTTTTTTTATTCTGTTTTTGTTTTTTTTCTCCTCGTGTGTGTGTGTGTGTGTGTGTGTGTGTGTGTGTGTTTTTATGTATCATGTACACTAAATACTAATAAAAACAATTGGAGCAAAAAAGAAGAGCACTAGAAATCATTCAAATGCTCAGCAACTTCTTTAGTCACCCCAGAAACTCACAATGATCCTTCATAGTTTCTCAGCAATCTCTACTGGTCTCTCAATGATCTCTCAAGGATTTTTCAAAGACCTCTCTACATTGCCATTAAAGTTGCTGAAAATTTCAATTTTGATCGCACAATGAATGAAAGTACTTTATCTCCATAATTCTACCGAGGAAAGAGTTAAAAATATCATGCAATAAAAGTTCTCAATGTGCAGTTCTGTTTTTGTCAAATGCACACAATCCCCACTCATTGTCAAATTCCTGTAACTCTTTCAAAGCTGCTGTCAGCTTCTTTGTAGCCTCTCTCATCAGTTTCCTCCTCATTCTTTCATCCAGTTTGGAGATATACACCGATCCAGGGGGGTTCTCTGTTGTGCCAAACATTTTCCATTACTTAAGGCTAGAGACACACCGAGCTGACATCACTGACAAAACCGATGGACAAATTTTGATTTTGTATACTTTATTGATCCCCAGAGGGGAAATTGAGGGCATCCACCTGGATGGATGAAGCAGCCACGGTACGGCCTATCCCTTTACCATTCACACACACATTCACACCTAGGGCCACTTTAGAGTCTCCAGTTAACCTAACCTGCATGTTTTTGGCCTGTGGGAGGAAACCGGAGAAATCACGGAGTAAACCCTCGCAGACACGGGGAGAACATGCAAACTCCACACAGATCACTGTTGGTCAGGGGCTGGGATCGAACCAGGGATCCCATGGCCAAGGGTGAGTTGCTGTGCTGCCGCAGTGCTAACCACTGCGCCACCGCACCACCCACCGCCACCGAATTGAACGACGCCCTGCTGCGTCCACTTTTTCTTCAAAGTTTGTCAGTGTTAAGAAAAAAGTTCCACTTGCACACACTACGAAGACCACAACCATTGGCAAACAAGCATGTATGTTCAGCGCTTGTGCTCACTAATTCACTCTGTGAAACCGCTAATCAGCTGATCTTTCACTGATCAGTCCAACACAGATTCAACATGTTGAATTGGTGAAGAAATTCTGCTGAATGAGTGCACATGCCCAGCTGTTCAATATTTCAATACTTTTTGCATAACTTGCTGTTCTCTAACAAGGTGCTTAACGGCAAAATTCACAACAGATGTTTGATCCACGAATCGACCAATAAATGTTCTGGTTCATTTAGAATTGGTATTTAACCAGTCTTCTTCATCATGCTGTTCATTTTCACATCGTGAGACCAAGACAACACCTCACAATTGATCAACAATACCTCGCCATTGCGAGGCTTCAAACAGGATGTTCTCAGAGGGAAGTGGCCACTGAGCTTTGAGTGTCATAGAGTGTCATCAGCAGGTTGTAACAGAGACACAGAGAGACTGGAAGAGTCACAGAAAGGCATAGAAGTGAACGTCCTTTGGCCACATCCCACGCTGATGACCGCGTCATTGTGAACAGTGCCCTGCAGAACCGGATGATGAATGCCACTCAACTCCAGGCACATTTAAGGGAGGTGAGAGGCACCAAAGTGTCATGACAGACCATTCAAAACCGTTTACATCAGCGTGGTCTGCGTGCTAGAGGACCTGTAAGGGTACCTGACCACACCACCAGGCAAAGGCGTCATCGTTTTGCATGGGCCAAGGAGCATTTATGCTGGACAAGGGACCAGTGGCCCTCAGTGCTGTTGAAAGTCAATTCATGTTGAGCAGAAATGATGGCCGCCAACGATGTTGGAGGCGTCAAGGAGAGCGCTATGCATCAAACCACTGTTGTCACCAGACGACATGGTAGTGTTACAGTCTGGGCAGGTGTGTCTAGTCCAGGAGTCCGCAACCCGTGGCCCTGGGGCCACATGCAATCCTTCAGCCCCCATGCTGTGGCTCCTTGCAGTTCTATCTCAAAATACATGGAAATTAATGAAGCTCATTTTAATTATTTTATTTTTTAATTTATTGTTTATTGCAATTAAATATACTTCTCAATGGAAACACTTTTATGAATGTAAAATATATATTTTTAAAATAATTTATGTTGTCAGCTATGCCTAATTGTGTCACATCTGACGGTGGCTGCACAGAGAGCCGCTCAGCCTCTCCTCAGACTATTTTCTTCTGTGATTTTACTTTCTCTGGATCTGTTCATGTCTTACCGAGAATGGCAGGAAGCTGCTGCTATCCGTGCTTCTCCACATGCACTAATTCTGTGTGGACAGATTAATTTGTGTTCATCTATGGTTGTCGTGGAGATAATTTCTCCATGAGAACACAAACAAGGGGAAAAACAGCTGCCTCATTAGTGTCTACAGGTCCATAAAAAGTCTTAAATGTGATTGTCAACACCTTAATTATCCTTAAAAATGAGAAACAATCCTTGAATTCCTGCTTAATAAGCTTAAAATTAGTCGCCTGCGCTATAAATGCTGGATTCACCAGACGTGACCTGTCTGAATAAGTGTGAATTTATTTTCACCGTCACAGCTCAATACTTCCTGAGTTATTAAAAATAAAATCCCTTTACAGCAATTCACTTTTCAGAATGGTTGTGCTTGTTATATGCTTTTATTATGAAATGCCATCAACCGAATATAATTGTCTGAAATCTGCAACATACAGCCGACAGTTTTTCCTCATCCATCCATCCATCTTCTTCCGCTTAATCCTTTTTGGGTCGCGGGGGTGGGGGTGGGGTGGGGGGGCTGGAGCCTATCCCAGCATCATTGTGCAAGAGGCAATCTGTAAATAAAGAGAAAAAAGAGGAGAGAAGATTCTGGGACAGTGGTGTAGAGATGAGCCTTTCCTTTTAAGGATTTTTCAGCTTTTTCTCTGCAGGATAACTGCTAGTTTGTTATCTGTGGGGTTTTGAACAGTGAATTATGGGGGGGCGGGGGCTGAAAAGTTCATAGGGTGACCATGAGTGGTCAAATTTGACCAAATGTGGTTTATTTTTCAACATAGTCTCCAGTGTCAGTGTATCTGAAAAGAAACAATGCAGTTAGTATCAGAAAAGGTGGAATTTAATGCATAACTAGTTTTGTTAGATAGATTTGTTTATTTGACAGGGACAGTGCAATAAACATAGACAATTAGTCAATGACAATCAATCTGATGTGTTGCACAGAGTGTATAGCTATTAGCTAATTTGCAACTCTTGTCCCTGGATGGGCTTTAGAAAGGAGAAACAAGTAAAAAAAAAAAAAGGAAAGAAAAGGAATACACAATAACCACATACATCAATGCAAAAAACATAAATGCATTATAAATACACAATTATAAATATTATAAATACACAAATATAACAACCTGACACACATTTGCCTGTTTTAGGCCTCCCTCCCAAAAGCCAGTTTAGAAAGCTTGGGATCAGTCCGCCAAGGTCTCCGCCTTTAACTGCCACCTAATCCACATAGCACCGGACTTCCATGATCCCTCCTGCAGGTGGTGAACCTACTGGAGGGCGGACCCATGTAACTCCTTCGGGCTGAGCCCGGCCGGGTCCCATGGGTGGAAACCCGGCCACCAGACGCTAGCCTTCGAGCCCCTCCCCCAGGCCTGGCTCCAGGGTGGGGCCCCGGTAACCCCATACCGGGCGGGGTACACTGAATCCTTGATATACAATTCATGAGAGTCTGTTGGATCGTTCTTAGTCTGGCCCTTCACCCAGGACCAGTTTGTCTTGGGAGACCCTATCAGAGGCAAATTGCCCCGGACAACATAGCTCCTGGGATCACTGGGGCACGCAAACCCCCCCACCACGATAAGGTGACGATCCATGAGGGGGATCGTCTCATCTCTGATCTCATCTCTGTTGTTTGCAGATGATGTTGTCCTGTTGGCTTCATCCAGCAATGACCTACAGCTCTTGCTGGGACGGTTTGCCGCTGAGTGTGAAGCGGCTGGGATGAGAATCAGCACCTCCAAGTCCGAGTCCATGGTCCTCAGCCGGAAAAAGGTGGATTGTCCTCTCCGGGTTGGGGACAGGCTCCTGCCCCAAGTGGAGGAGTTTAAGTATCTTGGGGTCTTGTTCACGAGTGAGGGGAAAATGGAGCGAGAGATCGACAGACGGATTGGAGCAGCATCTGCAGTGATGCGGATGTTGTACCGGTCTGTTGTGGTGAAGAGGGAGCTTAGTTCTAAGGCAAAGCTGTCAATTTACCAGTCAATCTACGTTCCTACTCTCACCTATGGTCACGAGCTTTGGGTAATGACCGAAAGAACGAGATCGCGGATACAAGCGGCTGAAATGAGCTTTCTCCGTAGGATTGCTGGACTCACCCTCAGAGATAGGGTGAGGAGCTCAGTCATCCGGGAGAGGCTCAGAGTAGAACCGCTGCTCCTCCACATTGAAAGGAGTCAGTTGAGGTGGTATGGGCATCTGATTAGGATGCCTCCTGGATGCCTCCCACTTGAGGTGTTTCAGGCACGTCCCACTGGGAGGAGACCCCGAGGCAGACCCAGGACTCGGTGGAGAGACTATGTCTCCCAGCTAGTCTGGGAACGCCTTGGTATCCCCTCTGAAGAGCTGGAGCAGGTGGCTGGGGAGAGGGAAGTCTGGGCTTCTCTGCTTGAACTGCTGCCTCCGCGACCCGGACCTCCGGAAAAGCGGTAGAAGATGGATGGATGGATGGATAGGCCTCCCTCCCTTCGTCACTCACTATAAACAAACACATTCATTCCTTCCCTTCATTCACTCTCACCCTGCAGACTATCTGGAGTTGCTGGAGCATAACTCCTTAGTCAGCCTATGAACTTTTCAGTGCCCCCCCCCCCATATGTACAGACTGTCTATTAGTGCCACACATTTTTTTTTAAAAAATAGAACCATTATTTAGCTCAGCAGAAGAAATTTTAAAATGTTTTTCCACTCTGCTGTAATTATTTCTAATTGGCTTAATTTACACCAAATGGCTTTTAAAGTTATATTATTTAGAAAGTTGTCTAGAATTCTTTTTGTTTTATTCCAAAATAAAGAAGAATACCAGACAACCAATCCATGAGTTGTCAAATTGAGAGTCTGGAGAACAGGTGAAGGATTCAGATTTATGTTATATTAATACGTTTGAATAAGGAGCATTATGAGGAAACTTAAAAAGGATGAAATGTCTCTAATTTATTAAAATATCAGGAACTAAAGCTGTGTGATCACTGTTGAAAGTAGGAGATGGATGATATTTTTCAGATTTAAACAATTTATGAATGTGCAGATAATTAAAGTATACAAAAAATTATGGTCAGATATTCAGAAATTTATTTTTCAGCACAAAAGAATTTGTAATATATTTCTAATACTTTTATTTCATAAATGAAGCCATATATAACTTGACAGTTTTCCCACTGTTATAGTATGAATTCATTAATGCCACATAATATTTAGAGGTATGTATATAAAAAAAACTTTAAGTAGCATAATTTATATTTTAAAGGTCACATTGCCATTGTGGCCCTCAGCTACTTCTATTTTAGTTGGAGATGAGTAAAATGGCTCTTTGGTTGGCAAAGGTTGCAGAGTCCTGGTCTAGTCAACACAGAACTGCCCTACACCTTGTGAATGGTACAGTGAAAAGCCGATACTACCTGAATAACATCATTAAAGTAGAACTGAACTGAACGGCATTGAACGGCACTGGGTGATAGTACATACAATTATAAAGATAATTTATCATTGGCACCCCCTCCACAAATCCCGGAATCTTGGAGAAAATCGCGATTTTGAATTTCCCGCCCTGAAAAATCAGACAAATCTGCCGAAGTGCAGCCGGAGTTCCACGTGATGTCACGAGTGTGACACAGTCCTCCATGTTTACCATTGCGAGCACGTCGACACTGGTTGTTTTTGGTGCATTTTGTCGTGATAGTCGACTACAAAACACTTCCAACACCTGGGAAGATCTGTTGAGTGGCCAAGGAAAGCTGTCATGGCGACGAAAGAAAAGAAAGGGGGAGGAAAAGCGACCGGGAAGCGATGCGTTTCTAGATATACAGTGATCACTCACTTATCGCGTTTAATGGGGACGAGAACCGACCGCGAAAAGTGAAAAACCGCGAAGTAGCGTCACCACCCCCCCCAAGGGCGTCACAAGCACTATTTTGCACAAAAAGGCACAAGAGAACAGCGAAAAGTGCCACTAAGCAACACGAGCGATAAAGAACAATGAATGCGGTCTTCCTTCGCTGGGTAAAACGTCTCGGCCAATCAGCTTGCGAGATTCCCGAGCGGTAAAGAGGTGGGCGGAGAGGAGTGGAGCGGTGGTCAGAGAGTTGGATTTTGAGTTGTGCGGGCTCTCCGTGTTGATACCTGATGTTCTTATGGAGAAGGCAGGGAGACTACATTAGAACATCAGGTATCAACACGGAGAGCCCGCACAACTCAAAATCTACCGCTCTGACCACCACTCCACTCCTCTCCGCCCACCTCTTCACCGCTCGGGAATCTCGCAAGCTGATTGGCCGAGACGTTTTACCTCGCAAGCTGATTGGCAGAGACGTTTTACCCAGCTTCGCTCCCTGCCGAGCGCCTATACCCAGCGAAGGAAGACCGCATTCATTGTTCTTTATCGCTCGTGTTGCTTAGTGGCACTTTTCGCTGTTCTCTTGTGCCTTTTTGTGCAAAATAGTGCTTGTGACGCCCTTGGGGGGGGGGGTGACGCTACTTCGCGGTTTTTCACTTTTCGCGGTCGGTTCTGGTCCCCATTAAACACGATAAGTGAGGGATCACTGTAATAAGTTGGAAAAATGCTGATGTTTTTTTTTCCCTTTCTTTTTTATTGTTAATTTTCCTTATCCTGACACCCCAACCATGCCAAAGTAAAGACTCACCATTCTGTATTCAATAAGCGACTCTCCTCCCCATCACTGCTGCAGTCTGAGTCGGTGCCGGAATCCCCCGAAAATTCTGGCTCTAATCTGTACGGTTCGATGCCTCCCTCGCTCTCTTCCTGTTCACTTGACACTCCTGCATCCTCCTCTGTCTTGTCACCGATCCTGAATGCCTCTTCACTCCGAAAACTCTGGTGTTCTTGACTGCTGGAACTGCTATCATCTGCCATTGTTGTTTTGATAAGGGTCACACTCGTGACGTCACGCAGCGTCGTCTGCACTACTTCCGGTTTGTTTGGCACTGCCAGCCAGAGGCAAAAGTTTATCGGCTTATAGTTTGGCCATCGCACGGCCTAAAAATTTCTTTTATGTGTTGAAAAATACAATAGGTAATAAGGAATTAATCTGCTATTCTACTTTTTTGGCAAAAAGGTGAGTTCAGTTCTACTTTAATCCAGTCATTGTGCCCCTGCATGAACAACACAGGCCTAATTTCATCTTCATGGAATACAATGCTCCAGTTCATTAAGGTCACATCATTAAGGAATGGCTGCTGGAGGCTAGGGTAACTCAAATGGAGTGGCCTGCACTTTCTCTAGACCTGAATCCCATAGAAAACCTATGGGATCAGCTGAGTCACCGTGTAGAGGCTTGTAACCCTGCACCCCACAACCTCAATGACCTGAGGGCTGCCCTTCAAGAAGAGTGGAATGCCATGCCTCAGCAGAAAATAAGTCAACTTGTGAACAACATGAGACGCCATTGTCAAGCTGTAGTTGATGCTCAAGGGCATATGACAAGTTATTGAGACAATGACATTTTTTGTTGTGGTATACCCACTACTGTTGTTTGCTTTTGGTGCAATAAATTTTTGAGATGAAGAAATCACCATTGCATGCTTCTACTTAAATGCCCTACTTTCATGATATAATATCACTGTAGCATGAACTTTTTACATTTTCCATAAATTTCACCCAAAAGCCAAATATTCCTAACTTTTTGTGAGTAGTGTATTTCACTGTTCAAATTAGTTAATATGCAGGTGAAAACACGAGGTGCCAGACTCTGAGGGGGTTCAGACTTCTCTGTAATACTAGAACTACATGTTTTATTTAGTTAATTTCACACTTTAATGCACCCCTGACATAGCTCTTTAGCCTTGTTGTGGCTTTGTGCAGTGCATCTCTCAATCCCCTTTTCCCACAGCTGTGCAGTTTTGTGTTGTGGATAGTCTACTGTGAGTGTGTTCATCCAACCACTCTTAACTCCTGATGACAGAGTTGTGCACAAATCTTCCTGCAGTATCTTTAGGAGTTCATGTAAAACAAAAAACACACAAAGAAAAAAAGGGTTACAGCCTTGGTATCAAGTCCCACATTACCAAAGTGTCCAATAATTTAATTCTCCAACTTGGAAACATTGCTATTGTGAGGTCATTTATTAACAAAAAGATGTTAAAATTTATTCATTAATTAATTTATTTCCAGCAGATTATTCGACTGTAATGTTGGACTGTAAGGTTGTTTTTTGGTCTTTTAAAAAAGTCAAGAGAAACTACAGCTCATCTGTTAACCAAAACTAAGTGAAAGCAGCACATAAGTTCACTTTTACAAGACTACACTGGCTTCCTTCTTGCATACAAAGTACCAAGCGGGCTTGAGGCCAAGCTACAGTGGTAGATCACTCGGTCTATAGCTATTGTCAGTAACACTGCAGCTGTCTGGTATATTAGAGGTTCACAGCAACAGCAAAAAGAATATGGGGTGCAGCATTTATAAATTATTTAAGTTGAGGACAGGTCCTTATCTTTATATTTGCAAGGTTATATGCTTTACATGTAGAACCTGAAGCACCTAAGTCAGAGATTTTTGGAGCTCTGGTGTTGTGCTGAGCCAACGCCAAGCTCTCATGGATAGCATGATGCTGGGAATTGGCCCAGCTGCTTCCTCAGCAGTAAGCGAGCTCTCCATCTAGAAAAGTGTTAGATCTTTTCTCTGTTCCCCACATGTCCCTTTAATATGTAGTGTCACACACTGGCTGGCCAACATGGGTAGAGGGTAAACAGCTTCCTGAAATTCTAACATTTGGACGGTGAATATGCAAAGTTTCCTTTAAAGCTGACCCACATAGAGCAAGGATGATCTGACTCTTTGATCTCCATCCTCTCTTCAGGCAACAGTTGGACTCATCCGAAATCTGGCACTGTGCCCGGCCAATCAGGCACCACTGAGGGAGGCGGGTGCCATCCCACGATTGGTCAACCTGCTGCTGAAGGCTCACCAGGACACACAAAGACACGGTTCCTCTTCACAGCAAACATACCAGGTACCAACACACACCAGAGGACACACCACACATCAAAGGACAGAAGGGTTACGGATTCAGTTTGGGGGATTTATGCAACCCCAAACACTTTTCAGGAAATATAAAGTATTTACTCTTGGTTATTGGCTTCACTTTATTTTTACTGTCCACAGCAGGTAGGCGACTGTGTAGCAGCAGCAGCAGCAGTAGTACAGTCATGAAAAGAATAAAAAGAATGCCTTAGGTTCTGACTTAGGGAAGTCTATCCAATGAGCCAGACGTCAAGAGGTAGGATTCTGAATGTAGAGGTGAGAGCTACCAGATAAAACCATCTGGGCCTTATTAGTATTCTGTAAAATTAAAAAAAAATGATTCATTAGGTACGAAAAGTACCTCAGGAAAAGTTTAAATGTGTGCATTTCTCTGCTTACAAGCAAATGTGAGAGCCAAATCTGTAAAATGTAGGCAACAGAGTTTTAATCACCTAAAACATAATTCTGAGTTAACAAACAAACAAAAAAAGGAAATGCATTATATCAGTGTTACGTTGCCTGCACTGGTTGCCTGTTGAGGAAGAGGCACTAACCAAGGCTAAAGTGGAGTGTATTAGATGCACTTTTAGAGCCATTTTTCACCATCTAAAAAACCTGAAACTTAAAACTTTACTGTGATTAGAGAGAGCACTGTCTCAGACTTATTTATAACACTTCATTTCTGGATCAGACAGCACTGCAGTACTATATTTTCAGCTGAAGGATGTCATTTGCTATGCATCATTGCACAGTGGCCACCACTGTAACACCCGAGTTTCCAGAACGGAATCCATCAACTGAGTCTTCTGACAAATTTACTTTGTCCTTCTTTATTTTACAGTGTACACATGTTTTATTTCTTATTGCTTTTTAAATTATTGTATATTGTTGTACTATATTCTAATTTTATCTGTAAAGTACTTTTGTCATACTGGTGTTTCAAATGTTCTATATATGTAAATAAAGCTGATCCACATTGATGTTTTGGACTCTTTTCTCATTCCAGCAATCAAAAGTAAGTTTAGTAATGATAAAGTATTTTTTTCAGGATGATAGTGTATCTTACCACAGAGCAAAAAAAATCAAAACTTTTCTTTTGGACAGACATACAGCTGAATTACATGGCTAGAAAACATTCCAGGTCTGAATCTGACTGAAAATTTGAGGTGGAAATTGATGAAAATGTTCCGATGTTCCGAGGCGCCATCATATAAAGGCAATCTGTCAGCTGCTACGGGAGAAAGTTGAAGGATGATTATTGAAGAATAATGCTTTTCATAAGTGAAGTCAGTGCCAAAAATAATCCCAGTTGCCATAAAAAACAGGACAGGTGTAACCAAATACTAATGGCCACCTACCACCAGTCAAAGGAGACGTTGAGACTTTTGGCAGACAGTTTAATCTAAACAGATGCACCATAAAACTCACTCCATTTTACTGACAAATTCAACTTTTTATGGGACTGCAGAAACTTTTTTAAGGCAGATGAACTCTGCCTCAACGGGTCAGAAGTGAGGCTGTTTGTCTCCAGTCCATTCAATTTGTGCATCGCCCTTCTGTTCCCCAGGACAAGGACAAGAGACAAGAGGAACCAAAACAAGAGGATAAGATACTGACTAGCAGAAACCGTGAAATAGAGCCACCTCAGCCCCCGCCTGCACAGACCCCTCCTTCACCAAAAGCTGCCAGTGAGGACCCTCCTCTATCACCCCGCACCGACTCCAGGTCACCCTCCTCTCCAGCTTCTCCTTCCCCATCCTTCGCACTCCTCGACTTCATTGACCAGATGAAGGAGCTGGTCACCGTGACCACAAAACTGACCCCATGCCCCAGTAGCATTTTTTCACTCCAAAACCTCCCACTTCATCTCCCCCATCTCCCCCTTACAGTAATTCCTCAGTGAGCTCTGCCACAGCTGCCAAAGCCTCAGTGCCCACCACTGCCCCCACCCTCACAGCCGAAGCAGAATCCACAACCTTATACTGTAAACTGGGTCCAGGCTCTGATACTGTTGGTACTCATGGCTCTTTCCAAAACAAGCCAGGGCCCAGTATGAATGTTAGTTAAGGTCCTTAATGACATCTGCTCCAATGCAGATAGTGGCAACATTTCAGTCTTGGTTCTACTGGACCTCAGCGCTGCATTCGACATGGTTGACCATACGGTCTTACTAGACCACCTGAAAAACTGATGGGACTTTCTGGCACAGCACCTAGCTGGTTTGAGTCCTATTTAAAAAATGGGGACTATTTTGTGTCTATAGGTAATTACAAATCTGAGCAAATAAAAATAACCTGTGGAGTTCCCCAAGGTTTCATTTTGGGACCTTTGCCTTTCAACATCTATATGCTCCCACTCACTCAAATATAAAAAAACAAAAAACAAAAAAAATGTACAGCGGGGAAAATAAGTATTGAACACATCAATAGTTTTCTCATTAAACATATTTCTGATGGAGCCAGTGACCTGAGATTTTCACCAGATATCAGTAACAACCTAAGTAATCCATACATACAAAGAAATCAAGGCAACTGTGTTCACAAAACAAGTTATATTTAATAAAGCGGAATGACACAGGAAATACTAAGTATTGAACATGCTTGGTGAAATCCATTTAATATTTAGTAGAAAACCCTTTGTTGGTAATAACAGCTTCCAGGTGGCTCCTGTATGTAGAAACTAGGCACAGGCATTGCTCAGGACTGATTTTAGCCCGTTCTTCCATATAAAAACACATTAATGCACAGAGCTACCAGAGGACTAACCCCCCCACTGTAGCTTTTACTACTCACAGTAGCTGTGTAGCTTAGGGTCGGTGAAACTGAGAAAGGCGCCACCTCATACACCACATGGTGTCCCACATGCTGTGGAAGGGATTAACTTAACTTCCACGTAAATTGTCTTCAATTCTTGAAGGTTTCAGGTCAGGTGACTGACTGGGCCATTCTAGCAGTGGAATTTCCTTCTCTGGAGGTAGTTGAGAGTTTCCTTGGATGTGTGTTTGGGATTATTGTCTGTTATGTTCTGCTTAGGCAGGCAGATGAGTGTTTAAGCAGGACCCAAATGCAGGCAGGGATATGGTGCAAAAAAAATGATTTATTAAACAATTTAAGTTAATTCCCTTCCACAGCATGTGGGACACCATGTGGTGTATAGGGGTGGTGCCTATCTTCGTTTCTCTGACCCTAGGCTGCACAGCTACTGTAAGCAGTGAAAGCTACAGTGGGGGGTCAGTCCTCTGGTAGCTCTGTGCGATAACTTTCCTTTCCCCGTTCTATTATGCTGAGCACCAAGCTAGAAGGTGGAAAGTATCATTTTTATATGGTCTTTGGTATGACCCGGTCGTGATTTGAACACACGACCTCCCGGTTGTGGGGCGGATGCTCTACCAACTAGGCCACCATGCTGGTCTTATTGAACAAACTTGAACACAAAATAAGTAGCAGCACGAGGGCAGAAAATGAAACCAAACTGACAAGCAAGCCCACGGGGTAAAACTTGGGACACAGGAACTCACCGAGATAGCCACGGGAAGCAAGATCAGAAGGATGACAACATCAGTGATGCCACAGAGAACTGAAACAGACACAAACAATAAATAGAGTAACTAATGATCACAGACACAGGACAGCTGGGAGAGCAATCAAGGACTAAACAGTGCACATGTGAGGAAATGGATATGGAAACATGAGGAGTTGGGGACAATAGGGACACAAGAACACACACTAGACCATAATAATGACAATGAGGACAAACAGGGGATGAGCACAGCAGACCAGGGGAAACACAGGAGGCACATAATATAAATAATAACAATTCTAATAAGGAAAACAAAGACTAGAATGAACATAAGGTGTGGGTTCCATGCCTAATGGGCAGCACAGTGGTGCAGTGGTTAGCACTGTGGCAGCACAGCAACTTCTCCTTGGCCATGGGATCTCGGGCTCGATCCCACCCCATGACCAACAGTGATCTTTCTGTGTGGAGTTTACATGTTCTCCCCATGACTGCTTAAATAAACATTAAATAAAAATAAATAAAAAATTATGACAACCCCCCCCCCACGGGCGGATTCTAGATGTCATCCAAATAAAACAAAGAGCACCCCAGCACCCCAAATGTGCGGGAGGAGGAGAACATAGGCATGGCGGGACAAAGCAAGAACATAAACAAGGGCAAAAACATCCATCAGGTGGTCAACCCAAGTCCCACAACCACCAGTAGTAGGAGCATGATGTATCTGGTGACCTACCAGAGTCCAAGACCCACCAGACGTAGAAACATGGCACGTTGGGTGGACTACCAAAGCCCAAGGGCCACCAATTGGGTGAACACGGTGCATCGGGTGGCCTACCAAAGTCCAAGGGCCACCAGATAGATGAACACGGTGCATTGGGTGGCCTACCAAAGTCCAACAGCCACCAGACGGATGAGCACGGCGCATCGGGTGGCCTACCAAAGTCCAACAGCCACCAGATGGATGAACACGGCGCTGTGGGAGGGCTGAGCTCAGGAGCCTTTAACACAGGAGCTAACATGGAACCTTCTTGCTCAAGAGATAATGATAATACAGGAGCATTAAACTCAGGAGATAATGATAACACAGATACTTTAGCCTCAGGAGGTGACAATATGGAACCCCCAACCTCAAGAGGTGACAACATGGAAATTTCACACTCAGGAGATGATGACAAGGAAATTTTGGACTCAGGAGAAGACATGGAAATTTTAAACTCAGGAGATAACATAGAGGCCTTTTGCTCTGGAGATAACATTGGTGGTTTCTGCTCTGGGGACCATAGCTCAGGAGCCTTTAACTCAGGAGATAATGACATAGAGACTTCTAAGTCAAGTTTGTGTGGGAGCTTTGCACTCTGGAGGAAACAACATGAGAGTTCTGGAGAAAACAGACACTTTTAACTCAGGACAAAATGACAACCTGGAATCTTTAATCACAGGAGATAATGACAACATAGAACCTTTAAACTCAGGAGCTCAGGAGCTTCTTGCTCCAGACAACACAAAGGAGCCTCTTGACTTAGAGACCACAAAGGAACTATTTGCTCAGGAGACAACAACATAGGAATTTTTAGCTCAAAGGAGAACATAAGGGCCTTAACTTCAGGAAATAATGACATAGAGATCTTAAACCCAGGAGATGACACAGGAACTTCTTGCTCTGGAGATGACAGAAACTTTAAACTCAGGAGATAATGACAACATGGAAATTTTAAACTCAGGATCTGACAACATGAAATCTTTAAACTTAGGATATGACAGTGTGGGAGCTTGTGAGTCAGACATTAATGCAGGAACCTTTAATTAAGAACCTGATAACAGGGGAGTTTTTAGTTCTGAAGCCAGTAATGAAGGAGCCTTTAGTTCTGTAGCAGGTGGCTGCAGCGCGCTGCCCTCAGAAACAGCTGACAGGCATGTGCTGAACTCAGGAACAGACAATTGTTGTGCACTAACCTCAGGTATTGGTGATGGGGATGCACTGACCTCAGAGACAGGTGACAGCCACGCACAGCCCTCTGGAGTTGGTGTCAGCAGCGTGCTGAACTCGGGAACCAATGATTGGGGTGTGCTGAGTACAGGAACAAACAGCAGATGCGCACCAGCCTCTGAGACAAATGGCGGATATGCACCGGCCCCTGGAACAAACAGTGGATGCACACCAGCCTCTGGAACAAACGGCAGATGTGCACTGGCCTCTGAAACAAGCGGCAGATACGCACCGGCCTCTGGAACAAATGGCGAATGTGCACCGGCCTCTTGGACGGGTAGAGGTCTTCTGCCCTCTGGAGTGATGGGTGGAGGTCCCCTGACCTCTGCAGCTGATGATAGCTGGGTTTGAAGAGCATCCGGCGCAGACTCCTGGAATCCCCCCTCTGATGCAGTCACCTCGGACAAGGGAGACAAGCAGGGAATGAGTGAGGTGACACCACTATCACCAGGAGCTAAGCAAGTCCCTTCTAATGTAGATGTTAAAAAAGAAATGAAAAGAACTTGCCTTAGGTCCTGGTCCTCTGCTGCTGAGGTGACCGCCTCGGGGAGAGCCGGAGCAGGCTCGTGCACCTCGGAGACTGCTGGAGCTGCAGCATGCACCTTGGGGACAGCTGGAGCAGGCTTGAGCACCTCAGAGACTGCTGTAGCTGCTGCATGCACCTCAGAGAAAAACAGAGAGACCAGGGATGGTGACAGCACTAGCACAGGGGTGACAGCAGAAGCATGAGGTGGGGGCTCAGAATCAGAAGGGGGTTGTTGCTGGACCCCTCACCCGAAACAAGGCAAGACATCCCATTAGGTGGCAACCTAAACGAATATGTACTTACCTGTTCCACTGCCCTGCTGTCGCTGACAGAGATGAACCAGGAGTAGGGGGCATGGCTGCTGGCAAGGCAGCAGATGAAAGTCTGAGGAACTGCAGCGGGCATGGGCACCAATGTGGAAAATGTGGGAGCCGGCACTGCAGCTGTTGTGGGAGCTGGCGTATCGACTGTCCTGGAGGCCGGCACTGCAGCTGTTGTGGGAGCTGGCGTATCGACTGTCCTGGAGGCCGGCGCTGCAGCTGCTATGGGAGCCGGTGTAGTTGAGCTCCACGGGGCTGAAGCAGAGTGCGGCAGTGTGCTCTCCTCCAGCTCAGGGCATGGCTGTGGTGCAGAGGAGAGGCAGGCATGAATGGTGCGGCGCTCCTCTCGGCGTCTCCCAGCACCCCCCTTCCGGTGGGGGACATCTCCCAAGGAGCTTGTGGTGTGGCAGACTGCTGCTTTGGAGGTGGAGAAGGGGCTGGAGCTGGTGAATGGTAAAGAAAAGGGGGCACTGAAGTCTGGGAATGCAGCATTGTTGACGCAGACCCCGGCATCTCTGGAGAGATCCTCACCAGCTCCTGAAACACCCCATGGAAGCTGGTGACGAGGGTCCCTAGCTTCTCCATCTCAGGGTAGCTCTGCAGGCCGGGGTATGCTCCCAATAACCCAGTCATGACGTCCAGGAACCCCAAAGCATCCTCCAGTGTGCGGGAGGCGCGGGCATCTGAGATGGGACTCTGGATCATCTGAACCACCTATAGTTTGTCCGAGTTAAGACCCCCGGTAGCCAACCTCCTGCCTGCTGGGTCCTTTTTTGGTGGCATCATTCTGTCATGTTCTCCTTAGGCAGGCAGATGATTGTTCAAGCAGGACCCAGATGCAGGCAGATATATGGTGCAAAAACAATGATTTATTAAATAAACTTGAACACAAAATAAATAGCATGAGGTCTGAAAACGAAACCAAACTGACAAGCAAACTCACGGGGATAAAACATGGGACACAGGAACTCACGAGATAACCATGGGAAGTGCACACATGAGGAAATGGGTATGGATAAATGAGGATCTGGGGACAATAGGGACACAAGTACACACACCAGACCATAATAATGACAATGGTGACAAACAGGAGGTGAATCCAGCAGACCAGAGGAAACAGAGGAGACACATAATGCAAATAATAATAATTCTAATAAGGAAAACAAGGACTAGAATGAACATAAGGCGTGGGCTTGATTCTACAATCAAGCCCAGATTATGACAGTCTTGCTGAAATGTCCACCCTCATTTCATCTTCAGCATCTTGGCAGATGGCAACAGATTCTTATCAAGGATGTCTCTGTACATTTGTCCATTCATCTTTCCTTCAATTATATGAAGTCTGCCTGTACCATGTGCTGAAAAATACCCCTACACCATGATGTTCCCACCTCCAAACTTCACTGTTGGTATGGTGATTTGGGGCTGATGTGCAGTGCCATTTCTCCTCCAAACATGCTATGTGTTGTGGCATCCAAAAAGTTCATATTTGGTCTCATCTGACCAGACTGTATTCTCACTGTATTTTACTGGCTTGCCCAAATGTTGCACAGCAAACTTTAAATGAGCTTCAACTTGCTTTTTCTTCAACAATAGAGTCTTGGTAGGTGAGCGGGCATAGCGCCCATGTCAGCTGAGTGCATTACTTATTGTTTTCTTTGAAACAGCAGTACCTACTAACTCCAGGTCTTTCTGGAGCTCTCCACGAGTGGTCTTTGGCTCTTGGATAACTCTTCTGATAATTCTTTTGATTCTTCTGTCAGAAATCTTGCAAGGAGCTCCTGGTTGTGGCTGGTTTGTGGTAAATTGATGTTCTTTCCACTTCCAAATGATGGCTCCATCAGTGCTCACTGGAACATTCAGCAGTTTAGAAATGCACCTATAACCAATGCCATCATTTTGTTTTGCAACACAGAGCTCTTTGCTTCTACCCGTCATGAGTCCTTTGTGCTGTGACAATCTGATATTCACAGACTTTTTTAAAGGCTGTCAGTCAGGACTTAACCAGCTGAAATTTAATTTGCACTGATGGGGATGGGATTGCTTCCTAAATTCTGATGGATTTCAGCTGGTTTCTTGGCTTTCTGTGTTTTTACACCTCTTTTTCTTGTGTTCAATTCTTATGCCCTGTGTCATTCCACTTTATTAAATATGACTTGTTTTGTGAAAACCATTGCCTTGATTTCTTTGTATGTCTGGATTACTTGGGTTGTTACTGATATCTGGTGAAAGTCTCAGGTCAATGGCTCCATTAGAAATATGTTTAATAAGAAAAATGTTGTGTTCAATACTTATTTTCCCTGCTGTATTACCATAATTATGCAGATGATACACAAATGTACATAACCGTCTCACAAGGAGACTATGGTCCAATTAAAACACTGATCAAATGCATTGGTCAAAAAATTAAAGAGTGGATGTGCCAAAATTTTCTTCAGTTAAATGAAGACAAAACTGAAATAATACTTTTTTGGAGCCAAAGAAAGACTCAAAGTTAGTACTCAGCTTCAGTTAGTGATGCTAAAAACCAACAGCCAAGCCACTCTGGGTGTGATTCTGGAGTCAGACCTGAATTTTAACAGCCACATTAAGACAGTAGTGAAGTCAGCCTTATATAACTTAAAGATCTTTACACTGGCTTCCTGTCTGTCAAAGAACAGATTTCGAAATACTGATGTTGGTTTATAAAGCTCTGAATGGTTTAGGACCAAAATACATTTCAGATTTCTGGTCCATTATGAACCACCCAGAGCCCTCAGGTCGTCAGGGTCAGGCCTATTATCTGTGCCCAGAGTTAGAACCAAACACGATGAGGCAGCGTTCAGTTTTTATGCTCCTTGCATGTGGAACAAACTCCCAGAAAGCATCAGGGCTGCAGAAACTCTCAACTGTTTTAAATCGAGATTAAAAACTTTACTATTTGCCACTGCCTTTCAGTAGAACAATTGTTAATCTCCCATAAGTGTAACTTTTATGTCTTACACTTTATCTTTCTTATTTTGCTTTAGCTTGTTTCTGTTTCCCTTTATTTTTTAGTTTGTTTTTAAATTCTTATGTATTTCTTTTGCAACTTGCTGTAATGCTTTAATGATTTATATAAAGCACTTTGAATCGGCTTTTACATGATATGTGCTATACAAATAAACTTGCCTTGCCTAAATGAATTAGTATGAATTAAACATTTTATTATTATACTGTACTAATTCGGTACTATCCCATAACTAAATATACACATCTTGTGTTTCCTTTTGTTTCATGCACAAGCAATAAGGTGTGCATATACAAAAAGGTGTACATACACTACCGTTCAAAAGTTTGGGGTCACTTAGAAATTTCCTTATTTTTGAAAGAAAAGCACTTTTTTTCAATGAAGATAACTTTAAACTAATCAGAAATACACTCTATACATTGCTAATGTGGTAAATGACTATTCTAGCTGCAAATGTCTGGTTTTTGGTGCAATATCTACATAGGTGTATAGAGGCCCATTTCCAGCAACTATCACTCCAGTGTTCTAATGGTACAATGTGTTTGCTCATTGCGTCAGAAGGCTAATGGATGATTAGAAAACCCTTGTGCAATCATGTTAGGTCTGCAATGCTGTAATTGCTGCAAATGGAGGATTCTTTGACGAAAGCAAAGTTTGAAGGAAAAAATTATTATTTCAAATACAAATCATTATTTCTAACCTTGTCAATGTCTTGACTATATTTTCTATTCATTTTACAACTCATGGTGGTAAATAAGTGTGACTTTTCATGGAAAACACAAAATAATTGTCTGGGTGACCCCAAACTTTTGAACGGTAGTGTATGTACATATATGTGTACATATGCATGTATATTTTTAACTTATTCTTAACTTATATTTGTCAATACTATATTCTACATATTCCTAACTCTGTGTGCTTCTGTGGAGCTCCTGTAACGTCAAAATTCCCCAGTATGGGAACAATAAATTCATATATAGAAATGTTTTCAACTGATGATGATTATCATTGCTACAGGCCTATAGTCATTCAGAGACACAACATGTTTGCTTTTTTAATTAGCTGCAACTGCAACAATTGTGGAATGTTTCCAGATTTTGGAAACCTTTTAAAACACAATAAAACTAGAAAAGCACTCATAGAGCGCATACCTCCGCCAAGGCTTCTTCCGTTTCTCATGGATCACCTCCAAAATGTAATGGGTTTGTGTGTAGGCCTATAGCCACTTGTGGTGAAAATTGCATCAAAGTCTGTCCATCAGTTTTGGAGTATTGTTGCTAACGCACTGTGAGAAGATAAGAGCCTTGGCTGAGGTATGCATTCTCAGATCATCACCAAAATGTAATGGGTTCCTCTCTAGCCCAAGAACCACCTCTGGTGAAAATTTCATCCAAATCCATCCAGTAGTTTTTGTGTAATCCTGCTGCACAAATACAGACAAAGCCCTTGGTGGAGGTATGCACTCTCAGATCATCACCAAAATCTAATCATCTGTTCCCCGTGCCATTACACACCTTTCCTGAAAAATTCATCAAAATCCGTTCATAACTTTTTGAGTTATGTTGGTAACAGACAGACAGACAAACAGACGAACCCCGGTAAAAACATAACCTCCTTGGCGGAGGTAAAAAAAAAAATCCTAATAGAAGTTCAGAGGATTAGCAAGGTGGAAGTGAGGGCAGTTACGATGTGGAGGAAGAGGGAAAAATCTGAGGGTCCATATGATGTACCCGTGGAGGTATAGAGGTGTTTAGAGGAGTGATGGCACAAATCTTATCTACTGAAATATTTCACATATAAGAGAATCCTTTATTTGTCCCACAATGTGGAAATTACAGTATTGCAGTAGCAAAGTTTATAGTCAGCTTGTTTAGTCAGCTTCATGTGTGCCCGTGTTTGTGTTTATGTTAAATGTAATTGTGGTTTGTAAATATGGATGTCACCAGACTGCAAAACAAATCTACCTACGGGTACAAATAAAGGAACCTGAACCTGAAAGGGACAGCAAAGCTATAGATCCGATGTTGGCTGCATTGTGTTTTTTTTGTCTGATGATTCTGCCTTTTGTTTTAGGATGGTGTTCGGATGGAGGAAATAGTAGAAGGATGCACGGGGGCACTGCACATTCTGGCCAGAGACCCCATAAACAGAGGCGAGATTGCCAGCATGCAGACCATACCACTGTTTGTACAGGTAAACATGCCTCCACCAGACACAAAATATGATATCAACAGCATGACCCTCCATGTGTTGACTGTGGTTTGGTCAAAATGTCTAAAGGTTTAACTACTGAAAAATTAATTTGAGTGAATTTCAGTGGCTGTACTTATGAGCACAAGTTCACCCCAGCCTCCCTCTTTTGTTAATGCCATATTGCTAATGTTGGCTGACTAGCTCCTAACTCTGGTAGCAACTTATAATGTTGTGAACAACACCAAGTACGTGGCAGTAATGCACCTGTAAGCTGGTTGCCAACCGCCAATCAAATCTAAAAGAAGAACTCTGGTAGCATATACAGGCTGAGCTAACTAATGTAAAACTGCCTGAATGACTGAAATAAAGCATCGCTGGTGGACAGAGGTGTGCGGTTTCAGTGGTCGATAGGATATGATTGGTCTCTGGAGTGTAATAAGCACATAAACAACCCTGAATGCTAGTGGCAGCTAACCTAATTTGGTCCAGGTCGGAGTATAATAAACGACAGTAAAACAAGCATTGGGAGTGACTAGGAGGGACAAGATTAGAAATGAGTATATCAGAGGGACAGATCAGGTTGAGACAAAGGGAGGCAAGGCTGACATGGTTTGGACATGTGCAAAGGAGGGATGGTAGATATATTTGACAAAGGATGTTGAAGATAGCGCTGCCAGGCAGGAGGGAAAGAGGAAGACCACAGAGAAGATTCATGGATGTAGTGAAGGAGGACATGGCGAGGGTTGGTGTTACAGAGGAAGATGCAAGGGACAGGGTGAGATGGAAGCAGATGATCGGGTGTGGCAACCCCTAAAGGGAGCAGCAAGAAGAAGAAGAATTCAGTGTTTCAAAAAATGAGAATATTACCTACAATTTGTTTTTATTGTAAGATTTTTTACAGAAACCAGTGCATTGTCTGTAGAATGCATGTATTCCTGTCTGAAAGAGGTATCTCATTTAGGCTTTACAGGTCCGTATGTAGGCTGTGTTTAAAAGTGTAATACAAAGAGGTGTAGCCTATATGTAGGCAATCACATGTTAGACTTTGACAAATATGAAAGGGACTGAACGGCACTAACATTTATTTCATTGTGTGATTATTATTTACAGAATACCTAATTACTGAAAATGAATGGGACATCCAGTATTAGCGACTGTTTAGGAACTCTTGTTTGTTTGTCAGATCACTTATTTGTGTGATTTTTTATGACTTATATTCATTATAGTGTTGCACCATTATAATAATGTTAGTTTATGTCACTGTTCAGTGATGGAGTTAAGTGTAACATTGAATTTTTTCTGTGTATCGTCAATAAAAATGATTTATTTTGTTATCTGGGCGTTTTTGTGTCCCGTTTGGTGACAGTTGTCCTTTAGTCAAAGTGTGCATGTGTGGCCACATATGATATGCAATTGATCTGGCTATTTCGCTCCACAATCAAGGCGGTATTATTATTAAATTTTAATTTTTAGATACTCATGTGAGCACTCCGGGAGGAGCATTATCGGGGACTCCTGGTCCTGAAAAGCACAGTGGTAGCACACGGAGCAGCAGCCGGGACTCCAGTCTACCGCTGACCTGACAGGCTGGGCTTCCCCCCCACCCCCACTCAACTTGCGAAGCACCACGGTCCAAACACTGGTCTGGCCGCTGTTTCTGTCCTGTGTTGGATACACCGGTGTTATCTGTCAGACCCCAAGTCCCCGATGGCACTCCTCCCAGTCTGCTCACATGCCTCGTGTTCTCCACATATGCCGAATTATCCTTTGGACCTACGCAATCATGGCAACTTTATGGTATCATTTTTTAAGCATCTAGTCAAATTTGCCACTTTTCACTTCCTTGTTTTGATCATGGGGTGCTGTGTTGACTGGTTGTGATGCCACATATTATCCAATCAGTACAGAGTCAATCCAAAACTCTGCCCACACTTCTAGAAGCCTGGGCATGAGGAGAGAGAGTGATGACTAAACTTTTATTGATAAAAATTACATATTTTGACTGAACAACTCCATACTCGGGGATGCACACACTCCTAACCTCAGCAAAGCACTTATAAAATCTGAAGTCAGTCTGACGAACAGTTTGAGAGATATGTGAGGAACAGACACACACACACACAGATTCCTTGCATTTATAGATAGATTTTGCAATAATTATCAATCTATCTATTGATGATTGGCTCAGCACTACAGACCTGTTATAGTGTCATCATCAAAAATGCTCCATTTAAACTGACCTTTTTTCCAGAGGGAGGAGCTTAAATGAACTTTCACAGCAAAAAAAAAAAAAAAAGAAACGAAAACAGAGACATGGTACATAAGAGTGATTTAGCGCTTTATGTCTTGCAAGTCATAAAAAATATGTTAACAAGACAGTCAAATAAGCAAAGCTTTTTCTTAATCCTGCCTCGTAAAATACCCCCTACTAAATAAAGAAGCAAAGGAAGAAGGAATTTGTCTTTATGTTCACTAACTATGTCTCTGTGTATTTTCAGTTGCTCTACTCCTATGTAGAGAATGTGAAGCGAGTGTCTGCGGGTGTTCTGTGTGAGTTAGCCCTGGATAAACAGTCTGCAGAGCTCATTGATGCGGAGGGAGCATCAGCACCACTCATGGAGCTGCTGCACTCCAACAATGAAGGAATCGGTACGTCACATGTCTGGTCTGTCGGCTTTGTGTGGGGTTTTAAAAATAAAAAAAAAATGGAATCAGATTTAACACAAGTTCTGTTCAGACAGATTTGATCTAAGGCCCTTTTGATCCTTTCATTCCATGCAGTATAAATGTGTGTGTGGTTTAAGTGGAAAAATGATGGATAGATGGACTGTTGTGTTTGCAACTTTTTGTCTGGTAAATTGGTGTGTTTTTTTTCTCTTTGTTCCCCCATAGTCTAAGGATAAAGCAGCACCACACATAATAATGTCAGGATTTAGGACTGTTACTCAACTGGAAACGTTCAGCATCAGCTTTGCCCACTTGTGGAGAATGCAACCAAAAGAAACAGACCACATAACACAAACACAAAGAAGCTAAAACCAGAACACAAAATTGACAGCCTTATCAGTTTAAGACACTTTTTCTTGTAAATTTACAATTTATTTTAAATGAATTTAACATAAAATTTTCTATTTCTATATTAATTGGCTGTTTCTTAAAGACGCACTCCAGCGGCTCTAAAACCACCTCAAAAACCAATGTATAGTTCCCAAAATAATGTATTGTAGCTTTTTATACACAAAAAACTTTCATTGTCTTAGAATTGCTTGGAAAGAGCTTTTACTTCTTCCACTAATTTAAATTTGCACGGATCTATGAATTTTCAATTAGAATTTTCCAATTAGAATTTTCCAATTAGCTCCACCCATACTCCCACCCACCAATAGCTGGAAGAAGATGAGGACATTTGTACAAGGCTCAAAGAAGGTGATCCAACTTGAGGAAGTAAAAGTCATAACAAGGTTTCCATAGTTGAACCTGCAGAAGAGTCAATGCCTGGCCCCGCATGGAGGCTGGAGGGCTTCCCGCTGGTCTCTGGTTGCCCACTCGCTGCAGATCTTCCCGAGTAGACTGGATTGCCGGGCCCCAGTGAGCAGTTTTCCTTGGAGCAGCTTGCTTCGCCAGCCTCCTTTGAGCTTGCTTCGCCGGCGGGCGGGCCTCCTTCACCCCCACACAAGGGAAACTAAGCGAGCCGGGGAGATCTGCGACAAGTGGGCAACCAGAGACCAACAGGGAGCCCTCCAGCCTCCATGCGGGGCCAGGCAGCACTCTGCGCTCCACTGAAAATGATCTTTCCACAGGTTCACCTACGATGATACTCACCATGGCCGTTGCGCCACGCACCCCAGGGCCGTCTCCCCCGGCATGCAGGGTAAAATGCAGGCTGCAAACCAGTGTCATCTCTCTGGTATTTTAACAGGGACACTGAAGTTTTTCCAAATAAAATTAATCATTGCTGTCGTATTTTCATGTCTTCTTGGCTGCTTAGCCTGCCGCACCTCCTCCAGTGCTCTTCGGGTTAGCTACAGGGTCATCAGCTGGAGCCACCAATCACTGATGTTTCACCCCCTATCCAGTACATCTCCTGGTGGTGGTGTCGGGGGGGGGGGGCATGGCCGAACGGGGATGTCTCCCCACCACCCCTTGCACTACTGGGGTACCTTACCCCACATGCTATCACTCCTCCAAAGCCACAACCAGTGACTTGCCTTCTCAGCCTCTTCTGCCAGTTCTTTGATAGTCTTCCATAACCTTTTCCCTGAGAAACTGACTTCCCGCAGGAGGTGAATCATTGACCTTCCCACAAAGCCCCTATATCCAACTTCCACTGGGTGGATTGTTGCAGCCCAACCTACTTCCCTACTCTCTGCTGCTACCGCCGTGTGTCTGAGCCGCTTACTCTCATTAGCTGCTGGTATCCTCCCAAGGGACAGTGAGTTCGATGATGACAACCTTGCACACAGCTGAGGACCACATGACACAGTCAGGTCTGAGCATAGCCTTAGTAATCTCTGATGGAAAAACCAGCTTTCTGCCCAGGTCAACCTTCATCTCCCATGCCTTTCCAGGGGTTAGCAATGATGTTCCTCCTTTTCTTGGCTTCTGATGGACCTCCCCTGCTCTTACAAAATGCACAAGTTTTTGCTGGGCTCATGTGGCATTTGCAGTAGCCCTGCTCTTCTCCAGGAACTCCGCTAGCTTTGACAGCACTTGGTTATGTCTCCACCTGTAGCACCCCTTTGTCAACGCCACCTTACATCCTGACAGGATGTGTTGGAGTCCTGTGCCGATGGTACTGCACAAGGGGCACTTGTCCTCATTTCCATACCAGCAGGAGAGGTTGCGGGGGCAGGATAGTGTATCATAAGCTGCTCTTATCGTGAAGCTCAGCTGTTCGCTAGATGTCTGCCTAGCTGATGGCTCTTGTTGCTACGGCCTCCTACCTTGTCCATGCCCCTTGCTGGCCTTGGGCCACCACCACACTATAAAGGCACCTTTGTTCTGCCTGCATCACCTCCTCCACCACCACTTGTTTCCTCTGCTCTCTTGTAGCTTTCAACCAGAGCAGTGTCATACCTCCCCACCCCAAGCCTGCACAGTTGCTTTGCACCTTGCCGAGGATCTCATTCTGTTGCAATCTGCTTATGGCTTGGTCCACCTCTGTCTCTGCTGTCCACCTTTGTTCTGTGCGTACCTCTGCCCCTCTCACTAGCCTGTCCCTTGATTCCCGCAACTCCAGTACTAGGCGTGTCTTCTCTTGTTTGTACCCAAGGCTGATGGACTTTAGTGGAAGCTGCAATATGTTGTTGCCAAAGAGGCCAATGTCTGAGAAGCAGCGAGGGAACCCTAGCTACTTCCTGATGAAAGAGTTGGAAATGCAGTCCATCCTGCTGCCTGCTGCTGATGGCTTTCATACACTTGGAGTGGCCACATTATCCACTAATAGAGTGAACTGGTAGCACCATATCTTGTATTTCCCTGGCAGTTGACTCCTATCTATCCTTGTCAGTCCTTCCACCAACTGTTTCTGTACCAGTCTTCCCATTTGTTTGTCTGAGAGCTCTGCTGTATACTCTCTCTCCAGAAACTGGATTGGTTTGTCTGCCAGATGCAGAATCTCTTCCCTTCCTACCACAAACACCGCACATCGTTCCTCACTCCTTTCCAGAGACACAGACTCCGGGACTTTAAGGGCTTGATCTTTAGCCTTGCCCATGCTACCAACTCATCAAGCCATTTCAATATTCTTGATGTGCAAGAGGCAGTCTGCAATATGATGGTTATGTCATCCATGTAACATCTCAGAGCTGGGAGTCATTCTCCATTTGGTAACTTCAGACCTCTTGCTACTTGTCTTGCTCCAATGAGGATGGCCTTGAATGGGATGACAAACAATACTGGTGAGATGGAGCAACCCATCGCAATGCACACTTCTAGCTGTTGCCATCCCATTGTGAAGCTTTTAGTTGCAAAGCACAGATGGAATTTACTGAAGTACTTTGCAATGATGCTGATAATGCATGTTGGGATGTGAAAGAACTCCAGGGCAAACTTAATCAGCCCATGTGGCACAGACCCGTAGGCATTCACCAGATCAAGCCACACCACATGTAGGCCACCTTTTTCCCTTCTGGCTCGCTGTATCTGCTCGCAGATCATAGCTGAATGTTCAGTGCAACCTGGGAAGCCTGGAAGGCCAGCCTTCTTGCATGTAGTGTTGATGTAGTTGTTGTTCCTAAGGAAGCTGGTTATCCTTCTGGCCAGGACTGTGAAGAAGATTTTACCTTCAGTGTTCAGTAGTGCGATGCTTCTGAATTGGTTGATGGAGGTGGAGTTTTATTCCTTGGGTACAAAGACCCCGATTGCCTGCTGCCACTCTGATGGGATAACCTGCTTCTTCTCTACCATCCTAATGAGCTTCCATAGAATCCGCACTACCTGAGGGCAGTTCTTATTCAGCTTATATGGAATCCCATTGGGTCCTGGTGCTGATGCTGCTCTGGCCCTTCTGATGGCATCTTTGACTTCCTGTAACCTTGGTGTGGAAGTGTCAAATGAGACACCAAGAGACACTGCGTCCAGGTGGTGCTGGATGTGGTACATACCCTGGTGAGCCTAGTGGCATTTCTCTGGCCTCATCTGAATATTGGATCTTCATGTATTTCTCAAGTTCTTCCTAGGAAATATCCAGAGTGCCGCTTTATTTTTTGTCCAGCAACTGATGGGCATACCTGAACGGGTCCTTGAAGAAATTGCTCCTCTCCTTTTCCTTCCTCTTCCTTCTTCTCCTGATCTGGTCTGATCTGCGCAGCTTACTGAGCCTTTGCCTAAGTTCGTCCCACGACACTTTCAGACCTGCCTTTTCCTCTGGGGCTACCTTCTTCCACCTTTGTGTGATTGGCATCTGTCGCGTGTCAGTTCATTGATGTACCTGTCTCTATGACCTTTCTGTCTAGAGGCTGATGCTTGTAATTGAAAAGAAGAGGATTTCGTCCCCACACAGACAAAAACTGAACACGTATAATCTGCCATCTTTCCCAACTTGTTAAAGCTCCTGCTGCTCCTCGACTCCTCCCTCTTCCCCCGAGGCAGTGAACTCAGGTCTGTAGCCATGCCCAGTGCTTAGTGTGATTGGTTAATGTTATAACCAATCAAGGTAAGGAGGAATACTCGCATAGCTAGAAACACTCTGTCCAAACTCTTTTTTTTGGGGGGGGGGGGTACTTAAGTGAAACTTTACAGCAAAAAAACAGAGATATGAGACATTTCAGTGATTTCATTCTTGATATGTCTTGTAGTCACAAAAAGCATGTTACAGACATGGTAACAGAAAAAACTTGATTTTTGGCGGAGTGTCACTTTAAGTTAATTTATGAAGTTTTCTTCTGCTTTTCTTGTAAATTATAGATATTTTTAAAGTTTCAATTTTTTTTTTAAGTCTCAGGGAGTCACTTGTTTTGGGCAAAAGAGCAGCATGTGACTCCAGGGTTTCAGACCATGGTCCCTTTCTTTCCTTAACATGTTAATTTCCATGTCCATAGAGTCATACCATTTCCTTTCTTGCTTCCTTTTCTAACTTGTTTGGCAAGACAAGGTTAGTGCATACTAAAGACAGTTGCCTTTTACATTGTGTTTCTCTTTTCTTTTAATTCTGTTTATCGGGCCATGTGTGCAGGCTTGGCAAAACTTATTTTAATTCAGTTAAAGTAAATGTCAAAGATTCATTCCACTTTCAACTTAACAACTCGCTATTATTGAAAATTAACTTTGTCGTTGGGGTGACTTGAATGTATAATTGATCCTAATTTAAATAGACCTCATCCTAAAGCACATTCATTTATAATGAACCTGTGTGCGTGTCACACATGAGTTCATTAGATGAAGAACTGATAAAGATATTGGCACTTGGGCCATCGCTAAAGGAGACTGAAGTAACACAATAAATACTGGAACAGCTTCTCAACCACAAAGAAATGCGCTACATATACTTTTAAAGGTGATCTGAAACTGTTATTTAGAGAACAAAACTTGTAAAATTTTAACCTTGCTTAGATCTACGACTCGTTTTTCCTGTCTTATTGCTCCATTCTTTATTGTTCTATGTGATGAGAAGGCACTTTAATAGAGAACTTTCTATTCATCATGGCTCAACTTTTCTGTGACTCACTTGGCCTGGTAGCCGGGGGGCGGGGGTCAAAGTAGCTAAAAAAAGCTAAGCTCACCTGAAAAAGCCAGACTGAAATTTGCTTCGTCTACCAGTTAAGCCTCAAGTCCATTCAACTAAAGCTTATTTAAACAAGGTTGACCAGACAGAGGAGTCATAGTCTGGCTTTATACACATACCAAAAGTATCTAAGAAGCCTAAATTAATGGATGACTGAATACGTGGTGAAAGCTGGAATGCCGGGGGGGGGGGGGGGGGGGTTGTTGTTGTTGGTTTGTTTTCAAGGACCTGACCAAGCTCTGCTGTTGTATTTTTATGAGCAATATAAATATATCATTACTGGAAAAATACAATTTTGCTTCTGTTAAGACAGATGACGTTACAAAAAATTACTGGTAGACTAAATTGGTTTCATGCCAAGAAAGAGTACTACAGATGGAGTGTTGCTCTAAGAGTATTGGTGGAGAAGTATAGAGAAGGTCAGAAGGAGTTGCACTGTCTTTGTGGATCTAGAGAAAGCATATGATAGGGTGCCAAGAGAGGAAGTGTGGTACTGTATGAGAAAGTCAGCAAGGGCAGAGAAGTATGTGAGGGTGATGCCGGACATGTATGAGGACAGCAAGACGGTGATGAAGTGCGCTGTAGGAGTGATGGATGGATTCAAGGTGGGGGTGGGATTACATCAGGGATCAGCCCTGAGTCCCTCCTTGTTTGCCATGGTGATGGACAGGCTGACAGACGTGGTTAGGCAGGAGTCTCCGTGGACCGTGATGTTTGCAGACGACATTGTGATCCGTAGTGAGAGTAGGGAGCAGGTGAAAGAGAACCTGGAGAGGTGGAAATATGCTCTGGAGAGAAGGGGAATGAAAGTCAGTAAAAGCAAGACAGAATACTTGAACATGAATGAGAGGGAGGCAGGTGCAACAGTGAAGAAGAAGGAGTAATGGTAGTGAAAGTAGATGAGTATAAATACCTGGGGTCAACCATCCAAAGCAACGGAAAATGCACAAGAGAGGTGAAGAAGAAAGTGCATGTAGGGTGGAGTGGGTGGAGACGAGTGTCAGGGGTGATTTGTGACAGAAGGGTAGCAGCAAGAGTGAAAGAGAAGATTTACAAGACAGTAGTGAGACCTGTTTTGGTGTATGGTTTGGAGACAGTGATGCTGACAAAAAGACAGGAGGTGGAGCTGGAGGTGGCAGAGAGGAAGATCCTAAGATTTTCACTGGGAGTGACTAGGAGGGACAAGATTAGAAATGAGTACATCAGAGGGACAGCTCGGGTTGAGCGGTTTGGAGACAAAGTAAGAGAGGCAAGGCTGAGATAGTTTGGACATGTGCAGAGGAGGGATAGTGGATATATTGGACAAAGAATGTTGAAGATGGGGCTGCCAGGCATGAGGAAAAGAGGAAGATCGTAGAAAAGATTCATGGATGTAGTGAAGGAGGACATGGAGAGGGTTGGCGTTACAGAGGAAGATGCAAGCGATAGGGTGAGATGGAGACAGATGATTCACTGTGGTGACCCCTAAAGGGAGCAGCCAAAAGAAGAAGACAGGTAGACTAAATCACAAGCTATGCTAATGTTCCAGTTGTTTTACATTAGATGTGTATTTCACTTTATATTTTCTGTGCTCTTTTACATTCCATTTAGCACTTTTATTTGCCTCTGTAGTAAATGCGCTGCACAAATAATCTTCTCTTCCCTTGCCAATTTATTAATTATTGATGGCTTTGACTATATTATCACTCACCAAAAATAGATAAGCAGTGAACAACCATGAAAGATGGTCAGTCTTTACCCCAGAAGAACAGTGTCAAAACTCAATTCTAGTTTTCTTTACACTACCTTTAACCTTTAAACTCTGTACAATTCTCAAAGAAACAAAATACTGTGTGAGAACTATCTTAAAAGGTTAAAGAAACAAGCCCTACATCTCCAATGCCAATAAAAAGTATTCACCGCCATTGGATGTTTCAACCTTTTATCCACCTTATTCCTAGGTCCCATGATGCCTTGCATGAATTATGGTAGCAACTTCCGGTACTAGTTTAGAACATATTGCTGTCACTGAAATGGGACACTTTTCCTTGTTAAAAAATAATGACTTCGGCATCAGAAATGCGGGAACACGGTCTCTTGCACCTCAAAACAATAATATAATCATACCACTTCCCACAACTATCAAGGGATGGGAAGATGAAAAAGTGGCCTCATACACAGTAGCTCCGTTAGTTAGCGCCACTGCTAAGATGCTAACGATGTAAACAAATGACCCTTGCTGGAAAAATGAGTCACTTTGAGGACATTATCAAAACTGATGTGATGTTATTTCCTTATTCTGTATTGAAAGACCTTCAAAATGATATTTAATTTGTAGGTTGTGTGCAAAAACTGGCCCAGAAAAAGATGATTTGTTTATATTTTAGCTAGGTTGAAAACTCGCGTTCGATCGGTCGGGAGTTACGTCTTCCGCAAAAACATAGGCATTTTTAGAAAGTACAGTTTCTAAGCTTTCGAATGATACCAGACACTCATGGGGGGGGCGGGGGGGGGGTTCCTGGGACTTTGCCGCTACCAAACAAAGAGAGCCATGATTTATGACTTCTCGTGCCTGTAGTTCGTAATGACACGGTGCACATTCTGACTCATTTTGCCAGTACGGGTCACATATATCAATGTCTCCACCGCAATAAAGTTGGCTGCATTTTGTTAAAATATGTTGGACATAATCAGATTTACCTCAGAGCAGATGTAGAACTAGTCAGAGCTACAAAGAAGCCTCCATTTATACAGTTCATGGCACCACCACGAGCACCAGCAAGTGCCAGAATGATGCCAAAACATTCAAAAGATACAAAAACTAGAAAAGCTGAAATTAGCTGCCACTTGGATGCAAAACACGTATCTGGACTATACATTAAAAATGAATTTGAAAAACTTTTAAAAATGCTATTTTAAATCCCCCTGCTACTCCACTCAAACTGACTGAACACTGCAGCAGTTGAAACTGGAAGTTCCATCCATCATCGTTCCTACAGTGGCACCCTCAGGAAAAAGGTGGATTGCTTTATAAAATGAAATCATGGTTGAACTGATTTGGCTTTTTTGCAAAAATTTGCAAAAAAAAAAGGTTCTTTCATGTCAAAGTGAAAACATATTTTTACAAACTACTGTCAATTAATTAAAATTATATAAGGTAAAGTAAATGGTGCATAAGTATTCACCCCCTTTTAAGTGACTGACCTAATTCAAGAGGTCCAGCTAGTTGATGCCTGCAGTCTCACAATTAGTGAAATGAAGATCACCTGAGTGCAGTTAATGTGTGTCAAGTGATTGTAGTATAAAGACACCTGTGTCTGGGAGGTCCAGTCTCTGGTTCATCAGTATCCCTGCTACAATTGCACCATGAAGACAAAAGAACACTTCAAGCAACTCAGAGAAAACATCATTCAAAAGTATACTGTAAGACAGGAGATGGCTGCAAGAAGATTTCCAACTCACTGGACATCCCACAGAGTTCAGTTAAGTCCATCATTAAGAAATGCAAGCGGTATGGCACTTGTCTAAATGTGCCTAGAGCTGGCTGTCCTCACAAACTAAGTGATCGAGCAAGAAGAACACTGGTGAGGGAGGCCACCAAGGCACCGACAACCACTTTGAAGGAGTTGAGGGCTTCAGTGGCCCAGATGGGAGAGATTGTACATGCAACAACTGTTGCCCAGGTTCTTCACCAGCCCAAGCTGTATGGAGAGTGGCAAAGACAAAGCCACTGTTGAAAAAAGCTCACATAAAATCTCGGTTGGAATTTGCCCAAAGGCATGTAGGAGACTCCAAGGTCAATTGGAAGAAGGTTCTTTGGTCTGATGAAACAAACATTGAGCTTTTTGGCCATCAGACTAGATGCTATGTTTGGCAACTACCAAACACTGCACATCACCACAAATGCACCATCTCCATCATAAAGCATGATGGTGGCAACATCATGCTCTGGGGATGCTTCTCAGCAGCAGGCCCTGGAAGACTAGTAAAGGTAGAGGCGAACATGAATGCAGAAAAATATCACCAAATCCTGGAGGATAATCTGCTAATTGATCTGCAAGAGAACTATGACTTGGGAGAAGATTGATTTTCAAGCAAGACAACAGCCTCAAGCATACAGCAAAAGCTACACAGAAATGGTTCAAAGACAACAAGGTGAATGTTCTGGAGTGGCCAAGTCAAAGCCCAGATCTCAAATTTGTTTTTGGACTTGAAAAGAGCTGTCCACGCCCAATCCCTGAGCAACTTGACATAGTTGAGCTGTTTTGCAAGGAAGAATGGCAAAAAACTGCAGTGTCCAGATGTGCCAGCCTGACTGAGACATGCTGTGATTGCAGCCAAAGGTGCATCTACTAAATATCGACCTGAAGGGGATGAATACTTGTGCAATCAATTACTTAGTCTATACACAGTAGTATTTGCAGTATATAATTTTAATTGAGTTTGTAAAAATTTGAAAAAAAATCTGTTTTCACTTTGATATGAAAGCTTTTTTGTGCAAATTTTTGTTTAGAAAGCCAAATTATTTTGACCATGATTTCATTTTTTAAAGTAATAACAGGTTGACACATACAAGGGGAGTGAACACTTTTTATAGGCAGTGTAAATCATAGATCCAAATCTTCTCCGAAATGTATTGGGTTCTTGTGTGTCCCATACTCCACCCTTCTATCAAACTTCATTGAAAATGTGTCATTTTGAATTTTGTTCAGTAATCCTGCTACTAGGCACACACACAAACATAACCTCCTTGTCAAAGATTATATATGGTTGGACTTTAAGGGATCAAGGTACTACACCTCTTAGGTGTACTTGTTGAGATGGCTTCATTGTTAATGCTCCACAGAGAGCTAAAACGTGCGAAGTATTCCACTTATGACGTGAGCCTGGGTTTGGCAGTTCCAAACCTAGTCCTGTACCATGGGTTTTGGCCTGTTTTCTTATTTATTTTTCCATCTGGCACTTCAGGGAGCCCTTGGGGTCCTTGCTCCCTGACAGCTGGGCCACTCCTCCTCCTCCTGTCAGTATCGCCAGCTGATCTGCATTATGGGTGTTCACACACATACACGCACACACTCCATTCATTCTCATTCACACGCTCTTACACTCACTCAAGCACACATGTTTTCTATTATGTCCAGCCCACTCATCTTCACACCGGCGGTCTCTTTCCTCATTAGTGTTACGATTATTTTAACGCCCGGAGAGCTGAGAGAGATCGCCGGAGCATTCAATGTGCTTCATTTACGGTAGCGTGTTCCTCCGTCAATGTAAGTTGCCATTCCCTTCATTACTTTCAGCCTGACTATATAGTGTTGTCTTGCGCTTCATGACTGTTTCAGTTTGTTGGTGTAAGTGGCTGTTCCTGCCTTTTTTCCTCATCCATCAGACTGCACGGACTGCTCCGGATCGCTCCAGCTTGGTAAGCCTTTGTTGCCTTTCTCCCCATGCCGACAGCAGTCCTGCGGCACTAGGCATTCCTCTCCTCGGGCTGTAGAGCATCCAGGTGGCGTCCCTGTATGTCTGGTGGCCAAACTCATCATTTTCATTACCCGTTCTTTGTGGGACTGTTTGCTGGACATGGTTGGGGGTTTCTGCTAATAAAGTGCACAAACTAATCTCTGCTCGTGGGCTTGTCATTCCTCCCTCCGTGCACTGTGTAATAGCGCATGGGGGATCATAACAGAATGCTCCGGCCAGTGTAAAGCCCAGTGGAGAGGTTGTGCATGAGTGTTTTTTCTTTTTCTCCTTAGTGCTTTTCCCCCTAGCCGTCTCCATGGATTTTTCTGTTTTTGGACTGAGCCCTGAGGAGTGTGGAGTGGCCGATTGAGCTATGGTGTTTGTTTCCCGGGCTCAAGCCACCAACTCCCCGGAGGTTAATTTTTGGCTGTTTGACATTGCTGTCAGGGTGCTCCAGACATGCCCCGGTCTCTGGAAATATCCGGGGTTGACGCCGTTTCTCACCCTGGTCCACGATTCATGACGACACTTGGAGGAGATGACGAGAGGGACCATTGGAGCACAACCGCGGCTTTCCACGACGTGCTCCCGGAGGACCGGAGTCCGTCGCTCACCTCCTGAGCCAGAATCCTCCTCCTCCCGCCGGACTCCCCATCCTACTCCTGGGAGGATGAAGAATGACACTGAGGCAGCAGTGGACACCATCCCCAGTCAGGAGTTAAGGCAAGTTCATCTCTGTTCTCTTGCAATGTCTCGTGAGGTGATTAATCAGATTCCTGTGGAGGAGCTCCAGAATTTGTTGCCCGCTGAAGCTCCCAAACAGCTGCAGTCACGGCTCCTCATTCTCTGTCCTCTGTCTCCCATAACTCTCCGCCGACCCCGGGAGAGGATGGTTGGACACCGGAGGAGTCGGAGGTCTTGGAGGAGTCAACCACACGGCATGATGGTAATCCTAGGTCTAAGCGACAGAAGAGGCCCGTCACCTCATCTGCGGTCCGGAACCGGACATCTAGCCCGACCGCTGCTGCGGCGAAGCCCCCCTCAGTGCCAGGTGTCATGCCAGCAGGCGCTCCTGTGGAGCCTGAGTTCAGGCACGTGTGCTCCATTATGCCAGTTATGTTGATGTCAATGGCACATTGCCCGGCTCATGGAGAGGAGGGCCTGGGGCAGCTCGTAGTAGCCCTCGGGGCTTCCTCACCGGGCTCTACCGCTGCCGGCGACCCTGACGCGGTCTCTTTCTCTCTCCCCCTGGGTTCGGAGCTCCCTGCCGGGGTCGCCAGAGAGCAGCCGGTCCCCCCAGAGGCCGCCGAGGATCTGGGTTCAGTGCCGGGGTTCATGGAGAGCCCTACCTCCCCCGTTGGGGAGGCCACCGCAGGTGCAGCAGAGCTCCAGCTGGAGTCCACCACGGGTGCAGCCACGTCCCAGGCCAGGTCCACCGTGGGTGCAGCCACGTCCCAAGCCGGGACCACCGTGGGTGCAGCCACATCCCAGGTCGGGACCACTGCAGGTGCAGTCACGTCCCAGACTGGGACCATCGTGGGTGCTACCATTACCCTGCTGTTCATGGTCCCCTGCTGTTCGCCATGTCATAAGCCTGGGTTTGGCAGTTCCAAACCCAGTCCTGTACCATGGGTTTTGGCCCACTTTGTTATTTATATTCCATCTGGCGCTTCAGGGAGCCCTTGGGGTCCTTGTTCCCTGACAGCTCGGCCACGCCTTCTTCTCCTGTCAGTATCGCCAGCTGATCCGCATTATGGGTGCTCACACACATACACGCACGCACTTCATTCATTCTCATTCACACGCTCTTACACTCACTCAAGCACACGTTTTCTATTATGTCCAACCCACTCATCTTCACACCGGCGGTCTCTTTCCTCATTAGTGTTACGATTATTTTAACGCCCGGAGAGCTGAGAGAGATCGCCGGAGCATTCAATGTGCTTCATTTACGGTAGCATGTTCCTCCGTGAATGTAAGTTGTCATTCCCTTCATTATTTTCAGCCTGACTATATAGTGTTGTCTTGCGCTTCATGACTGTTTCAGTTTGTTGGTGTAAGCGGCTGCTCCTGCCTTTTTTTCCTCATCCATCGGACTGCATGGACCGCTCCGGATCGCTCCAGCTCGGTAAGCCTTTGTTGCCTTTCTCCCCGTGCCGGCAGCAGCCCTGTGGCACTAGGCATTCCTCTCCTCGGGCTGTAGAGCATCCAGGTGGCGTCCCTGTATGTCTGGTGGCCAAACTCATCATTTTCATTACCCGTTCTTTGTGGGACTGTTTGCTGGACATGGTTGGGGGTTTCTGCTAATAAAGTGCACAAACTAATCTCTGCTCGTGGGCTTGTCATTCATCCCTCCGTGCACTGCGTAATAGCGCACGGGGGATCATAACACCTTATGTGTCTATAAATGACTGATGTTGGTGTTTCTCTGCAGCTACCTACGCTGCCGCAGTGCTGTTCCGAATTTCAGAGGATAAGAGCTCAGATTACCGGAAGAGAGTGTCAGTGGAGCTCACACACTCGCTATTCAAACATGACCCTGCTGCCTGGGAAATGGTAAGGAGTTTGTGTATGTGTTTGACTATGTAGATGTAGATGTAGTTTTCTAACAGTGTATATACTGTATTTCAAAGAACAAACTTGGAAAAAATCCTGGAATAGTCAGGGGAAGTCCATATGTAGTTAACAGAATTTAGCATATAAAAAATATCAGATAAAAAAAAAACTTACGCGAAGTTAACTAATGCTGTTTTATTCATGTGTCTGTTTCATCACAGGCTCATACTGCAGTACCTGTGGAGTCTGCATATTTAGCTGATGGTGAGTATGTATTTATGAATGTACTTTTGGCATTTAACCCACAGCAGTAATACAGTGGGGAAAATAAGTATTGAGCACGTCAACATTTTTCTCATTAAGCATCTTTTTGATGGAGCTATTGACCTGAGATTTTTACCAGACATCAGTAACAACCCAAGTAATCCAGACATACAAAGAAATCAAGGCAACTGTGTTCATAAAACAAATTATATTTAATAAAATGGAATGACACAGGGAATACTTTAAGTATTGAACTCATGAAGAAAAAGAGGTGCAAAAACACATAGTAAGCCAAGAAACCTGAAATCCATCAGAATTTTAGAAGCCATCCCATCCTCCATCAGTGCAAATTAATTTCAGCTCATTAAGTCCTGACTGATAGCATTTAAAAAGGTCTGTGAATATCAAGTTGTCACACCACAAAGAACTCATGATGGGTAGAAGCAAAGAGCTCTCTCTAGACCTTCACAACCTTATTGTTGCAAAACATAATGATGGCATTGGTTACAGGTACATTTCTAAACTGCTGAATGTTACAGTGAGCACTGTTGGAGCCATCATTCGGAAGTGGAAAAATATAATTTTACCATAAACCGGCCACAACCATGAGCTCCTCACAAGATTTCTGATAGAGGAGTCAAAAGAATTATCACAAGAGTTATCCAAGAGCCAAAGACCACTCGTGGAGAGCTCCAGAAAGATCTGGAGTTAGCAGGTAGTGCTGTTTCAAAGAACACAATAAGTAATGCACTCAACCGACATGGGCTCTATGCCTGCTCTCCTCGCAAGACTCCATTGCTGAAGAAAAAGCATGTTGAAGGTCATTTAAAGTTTGCTGCACAACATTTGGCCAACCAAGTAAAATACTGGGAGAATATAGTCTGGTCATGAGATCAAAATTGAACTTTTTGGATGCCACAACACACAGCATGTTTGGGGGGTGCGGTGGGGCAGTGGTTAGCACTGCGGCAGCACAGCAACTCACCCTTGGCCATGGGATCCCTGGTTCGATCCCAGCCCCTGACCAACAGTGATCTGTGTGGAGTTTGCATGTTCTCCCCGTGTCTGCGTGGGTTTACTCCGGGAGTTCTCCGGTTTCCTCCCACAGGCCAAAAACATGCAGGTTAGGTTAATTGGAGACTCTTAAAGTGGCCCTAGGTGTGAATGTGTGTGTGAATGGTAAAGGGATAGCGCCGTACCGTGGCTGCTTCATCCATCCATGTGGATGTCCTCAATTTCTCCTCTGGGGATCAATAAAGTATACAAAATCAAAAAAAAAATGTTTGGAGGAGAAATGGCACTGCACATCCCATCATGATGTGGGGGTGTTTTTCAGCACATGGGAAAGGCAGACTTCATATAATTGAAGCAAAGATGAATAGACAAATGTACAGAGATATCCTGAATAAGACCCTGTGGTCATCTGAATGAATGAATGAATGAATGAATGAATGAATGAATGAATGAATGAATGCCAAGATGCTGAAGATGAAATGAAGGTGGACATTTCAGCAAGACAGTGATCCCAAACACACAGCAAAGGAAGCTCTCAACTCGCTCCAGAGAAGGAAAATAAAGCTGCTAGAATGGCCCAGTCTGTCATCTGACCTGAATTCAATAGAAAATCTATGGAACGAACTGAACATCAGAGTTCGTAGAAGACACCCACGGAACCTTCAAGATTTGAAGACAGTTTGTGTGGAAGAATGGGCTAAAATCACTCCTGAGCAATGCCTGTGCCTAGTTTCTCCATACAGGAGGCGTCTGGAAGCTGTTATTAATGAGAAAAATGTTGACGTGTTCAATACTTATTTACCCCGCTCTGTGTGTGTGTGTGTGTGTGTGTGTGTTCCACCCCCACTGCAAATAAGGTTTATTGACTAAATGTACAAACTACCAACTATTTGCAATGTGGCTGGGGCTTTACTGTGCAGTTTCACTTTATTATTGATCAATACTCAAGTTATTCCATCAGTTACAATTACTGATTTCATGCTTTTTGTTGCTGAAGCTTTGGCCTTGTTTAAGTCCAACAATAAATTCTTCTTAATGAATAATCTAATGAATAATAAATACTAAATACTGCTCATAGAGGCTGTATTAAATGTCACAACTTTGCACAATAGAGATTGCCCCCTCCTATACACAACTAAGACAATTACAGTTATTATCAAGGGTGGCAACAACACTGTTCATTCAATGTGAAATATAGTGTCTGGGTCTATATTTATTTTTTGCTGGGTAATTTAACTGTAATGCTGTTGATACCATCTAGCTGCAATGCTCCTGCACTGTGTATGTAACTGTGTAAACATGTATATTTATTTACTGCTTTGGCTAACCTGTTCTTATCTTATCTTATTTATTATTGCTCTGAGTGCTGCTATCCCTGTGCTGCTGCAGTCCTGGAATTTCCCCATTGTGGGACTAATAAAGGCTTATCTTATCTTATCTTAGAGAATTCTTAAAACCAAGAAGATTGAAAACAATTTTATGATAGTAAAAAAGTACAGCAATTTTATGCATTACATCTAAATAGTTCTTCTGGGTTCCTTTAGCCAGACAAATTAACAGATCCTTGGGGAGCCTCTTTTTCATGGCCTCTAAATTAAATCTGACACCTATCTCCATAGCCAACATCTATAAGAAGAGAGCTGCTTTATAAGGGTGTGACTGATACAGTTACAGTCAAAATTATTCAACCCACACTGCAAATTTGGTTTATTGGCAAAATGTACAAACTAGCAGCTGTTTGCAATAAACATATCAAAAAAGAACAATTTAAATAGCTCAACACAACTAATATTAATAAGTGGTTTCTCCAAATTCAACACAAAATGCCACTTTTAATGACTACTGCAGTCTTAAAATTATTCAACCCCTTCATGACAAGTATCTTTAGCACTTAGTAAAGCACCCTTTTGCTGTTATGACCTGCTGCAAATGTGATACATAGCTAGACACCAGCTTCTGGCAGCGTTCTGAGGAATCTTAGCCCATTCCTCATGGCCAAAGACCGACAGTTCACTAATAAGTTTTTGTGCTGCAACCGCCTTTTTCAAATCCCACCTGAGATTTTCAATGAGGTTCAAGTCGGATGACTGTGATGGCCTCTCTAGTACCTTTCAGGACTTCTTCTGAAGCCAAACCATGGTGGACTCTTAAGGTATGTTTGGGGTTGTTGTCCTGTTGGAAGGTCCAATGACGCCCAAGCTTGAGCTTCCTCACAGACGGCATGATATTTTCTCCTAGAACTTCTGGATACTTGACTGAATCTGTTTTTCCCTCCAAATGCTGCAGTGTTCCAGTGCCAGAGGAAGCAAAGCAGCCCCAGAGCATCACTGAGCCACCACCATGCTTCACTGTAGGCAGGGTGTTCTTTTCAGCATATGCTTTATTGTTCCTCCCCAGAAATACCACTGATCCATAGGTCCAAAAAGTTCCAGTTTTGTTTTACTGCTTCACAGAACAGAATCCCAAAACCTCTTTGGGTTATTTGTGTAGTTTTGAGTAAATGGGAGCCAACTTTTGTTGTGCTTTTCGTTCAGTAGTGGTGTACGTCTTAAGGTGCCTTCAGACCATATTCAAACAAGGGGTGTGAATACATACAAAGCCAATGGAAAGAGGCGAATACATACAAATCTCATGCATTTGCGTGTTCATGTCCAATGGATAGCACTAGCTAGTAATGGTCTAGAGATTCTGCCGTAACCAGAGTAAAAGTATCAACATTAGAGAGTAAACTAGTTTGAAAATAAGACTGACACTCACCTGGAGACGGAAGGACTAGGAGCTCTGCAGCTGAATTGGAGTGTCTGACTTTTTTACCCACGGACGTGCTAACAAGGCTAGCAGGCTAGCAGTATAAACACCCATCATCCAGGTGAAATTTTGGAGGCAGGGACAATTTTTTCAGGTGAGACCCCATCGGATAATGTAAACCTAAGCGTGATGGTGCTTTGGGAATTTCCACAGCAGGTGACCACAGCTGCAGAAGTTATAAAGGCAACTTTGCCTGTCTGTAACTCACTCAGATGGTGAATTCATGTCTATTCATGTGTTTACATTGAGTTAAAATGTAATCGCACCATGCAAAAAATTTGCCCGTTTGCATTTTGGTCTGAACGCACCTTTAGAGTTCGGACATGGAGCCCTTTGGCGTTTAGTATGCACATAAAGCTGAATTTATGCTGCACCTCTGCTGTCTGCGTCCACTCGACTGAGAGGCTTGTGTGACAAAAATTATGTCATCGTTTCCAGTCCATGGATGTCCACAGAGCCCTTTTGCAGACATCTGTGTGCAGCCCAAATTTTCTGAGCACACGGCCTGACTGCGCTGACTGCGCATGCACAAGACCGAACCTCCCATTCACGAGGGGGTACTACCGACACAGCATACAAAGTCAAAGTAGACAAAGAAGATGAAGAGGAAGATGAGAATAAACATACACAAATCGTGTTTCAGCAGCAGCAGCTTGAGTTGCAAAGAGCACGAAAACAGTGATTCCTCCTTTTCCTCGAAATGATGCCATTGTTGTTGCTACAAAAAATGGTCATTGATCTTGCGTTTCTTCACTTTAATATAGCCGGTGAACAAACTGGCATGTTAGCGGAGTTGTGCTGCCCATAGGACTGGGGTGAAACTACAGATAATTGTTGTGCACATGCGTCAACTGCTTGGCCTGGTAGACGACAAAAGTGAAGCATATACTCAACCGCGTGTGTGCCAGCCTCGTTCAAAGTGGCCACGAATCTCAGTGAACCAGAGCGGAAAAGTACCATAAATCCACCTTTACAGTGGAAACTGAAACCTTATTACCTGCTGCCACCACATCTTGCTGCAGGCCTTTTGCAGTCAATCAAGGGGTTTTGACCACCTGCCTCCTCAAGACTCTGGTGGTCAGCCATTGATGGCTTCCTCTTTCTGTCACGTTCAAGTAATGTGGCCACTGTTCCTTTAACTTTAAACTTGTGAACTATGCTTCCAACTATATCTCTAGGAACATTCAGTGCCTTTGCTATCTTTTTATATCCTTTTCTTCTTTGTGCAAGGCATTGATCTCTTCTCTGAACGTTTTGGACAATTCTCTTGACTCAGCCATATTTCTAACATGCAATCAAACATCACCATCAACCAGTATTTGAGGTGTTCTATCTCAAGCACACGTGATTCAACTAATGAAACCCTTGATTGGTTGCATCAGATGTGCTTGAGACCACACCTGATATGCAAATGTGTGCTCTTATGAGGAATTCTATCAGGAGGTTGAATAGTTTTGAGACTGCTGTAGTCATTGACAGTAGGATTTAGTGTTGAATTTGGATAAAAATCATTGTAATATGTTTTATTTAACTATTTAAACTGTTCTTGTGTAATTTCTTTATTATAGACACATGATTTTTTTTTTTTTAAATTTTGCCAATAAACCTAAAATGCAATGGGGTCAAATAATTTTTATTGCAACTATATATGCAGTATGTATATATAAAAATGTTTATCAAATGCTTCATTCTGTTTTAGTTTTCTCTAAATTAAAATTTACAAGGGCAGACTTGGATGAGAACTAACATACAACATCCACTTCACGTTATACAGTAATAATGTGAACATGGCAATGAGGCACCACCTTTTTACTGCCCAGTAATGAGGGGGTGCCTTATAAAGATAAGATAAGCCTTTATTAGTCCCACAATGAGGAAATTACAGGGTTGCAGTGGCACAGGACTAGCAAATAGGAATAGTCCTCCAAGGCATTTTCCCCAATGCTCAACAAACTCACTCACAATGTTCCCCAGCTGGGTCTGCATCCAAGCTGTGCTCAATGTCAAAGGTCAGGAGATCTGGGCACTTACATGATTTTAGAAAAATCACTACTCCTAGGCAATTTCCTCGATTCTCACCAAATTCACTCACAATAACCCTTAGGTAGGTCATTTGTTTCTGTTTATGAAAGTCTCTGTTCTTGGTTTAGTTACTATTTATCTACTACTACTACTTATCTTGTCTTTGATATTATGTGTCTGTAACCATCCAGTTTTGTATCACGAATATCATCTGCCTTTTTAGACATGAGCCTACCCTTTACCTTTGCCTTTAGTTCTCTTCTTGTAATATGGTATTTAGTAGTATTTCTGTATTTGCATCTCTTGTTTTTTGTATTTATCCATCCATGTGGATGCCCTGAATATCTTGTCCTCGCCTTCGTGGTTATTTTCCCCTTTTTGTATTGTCTGGTTTGTTGCTCATTCGGTAATCATTTCATATTTATAGTTGGTTACCTTTTGCTATATTCTCCCGTGCTTTTATTTTGACAGTGCTCTTTGTTTACTTCCTCTTTCAGCTCAAGTTCGCGGGCTGTCACAGCTGTCACATATTCAGTTCATTATCCTCGCTCATTACCCACACCTGCTATCATTTGGTTTAATTTCTTGTGCTGTTTAAGGGCTGCTGCACCGTGGTTCGGCACAGCATCCTTCTCGGGGTTCAGGCGTGAATCCCACGTCTAATCATCCCTAGTATCCACACTTTTTTCTCTCTGGCTATTTGGTCTTACTGGCGTGTGTTCCACACTTCAGCCTCATTCTCCTGATGTATGTCCCACGTCTCAGCCTAAGGGCTGTTCTACCTCCGTGTTATCCTGCCCGTATTAGTAAGTGTTTTGTTCCTGTTTGATTTTTGTGTTTTTATTAAACTCTCTACAAACTCACAGCTCCAGCGTTTGGGTCTTTGTTCCGCCCCTGTTGGGCTGGTTTATGACAGATGCTCTGTCATTGACTGTATGGTTTGTACATCTTCCAAAGATATAACTCACAACAAGCTATGTTACATACTTATTTAAATTACAAATTCACATACTATCAGAGCTTGGGCAGCATGTTTTGATTTTGACAGTTTATAAGGTAGCATATTTTGGTATACCAATATTTTCCATCAAATAATGCTGCTAGTAGACACATTAGCTATTTTACACCTCCAGTCACCTTTAGGGCACTCAGAGCATGGGAAGCATGTTCTGATACTGTATTTACAGATTCTGAAAGTAGCCATAGATTGGGGATCAAAGAATTTTATAATTCCTCCTACTGTACATGCACTTCTCAAAGTTTTAATAGTATATATCATAAAATTACTATTTCTGAAAGGCTGCTTAATTGTAATTGTGTCATAGACATTACATTCTTGAAATATGTCTACATGTGTACATCTCAGAAGGCACTAAGAAAAGATACTTCCTCCGACAAGGAAGCATGAAATAGTGGGCGTGGAAATGAAGCTCAGAAAATGGGTCTGCAAAGATGCAGGGTAGCACATCTTGGGTAGCTCGGTGGAACAGTGGTTAGCACTGTGGCAGCACAGTAGGAAGGTCGTGGGTTCGATCCCACCCCCTGACCATCAGTGACCCTTCTGTGTGGAGTTTGCACGTTCTCCCTGTGTCTGAGTGGGTTTACCCCAGGTACTCCAGTTTCCTCCCACAGGCCAAAAACATGCAAGTTAGGTTAATTGGAGACTCTAAAGTGGTCCTAGGTGTGAATGTGTCTGTGAATGGTGAAGGGATTGGCGACACACCGTGGCTGCCTCATCCATCCATGTGGATGCCCTGAATTTCCCTCTGGGATTAATAAAGTATACAAAATAGAAATCCCCTTATGGATCGTCACCTTATCATGGTGGGGGGTTTGCGTGCCCTAGTGATCCCAGGAGCTATGTTGTCCAGGGCAATTTGCCTCTGGTAGGGTCACCCACGATAAACTGGTCCTGGGTGAAGGGTCAGACTAAGAACGATCCAGCAGATCTCATGATGAATGTTAGAACACAGATTCAGTGTACCCCGTCCTGTATGGGGCTACCGGGGCCCCACCCTGGAGCCAGGCCTGGGGGAGGGTCTCGATGGCTAGCACCTGGTGGCCGGGTTTCTGCCAATGGGACCCGGCTGGGCTCAGCCCGAAGGAGTTACATGGGTCCGCCCGCCAGTGGGCTCACCACCTGCAGGAGGGACCTTGGGGGTCCAGTGCTATGTGGATCAGGTGGCAGTCGAAGGCAGAGACCTTGGTGGTCTGATCCCAAGCTTTCTAAATGAGTTGGTGTTCAGTTATTGGACTTCTGTGCTAACCACAGTTTGTCCGTAATGAACACTATGTATAAGGATGTCCATATGTGCGGCTGGCACCAGGTCACCCTAGGTTGCAGGTCGATGATCGATTTTGTTATCATGTCATCAGATCTGCGACCGTATGTCTTGGACACTTAAGTAAAGAGAGGTGCAGAGCTGTCAACTGATCACCACCTGGTGATGAGTTGGATCCGATGGCAGGGGAGGATGCCATTCAGACCTGGTAGACCCAAACGTATAGTGAGGGTGTACTGTGAACATCTGGCTGAGGCCCCTGTCCGGGAGGTCTTGACCTCCCAACTCCGGAAGAACTTCAACCACATTCCGAGGGAGTCTGGAGACATGGCGTCTGAATGGGCCATGTTCTCCACCTCCATTGTTGAAGCGGCTGCCCAGAGCTGCGACCGCAAGGTCATCGGTGCATCTTGTGGTGGAAACCCCCAAACCAAGTGGTGGACACCAGTGGTGAGGGGGGCCATTATGCTGAAGAAGGAGTCCTATCAAGCTTGGCTGGCTTGTGGGACTTCCAAAGCAGCTGAGGTGTACCGGCAGGCCAAGCGGAGTGCAGCTCTGGTGGTTGCTGAAGCAAAAACTCAGGTATGGGAGGAGTTCGGTGAGGCCATGGAACAAGACTTTCAGTTGGCGTCAAAGAGATTCTGGAAAACTGTCCGGCGGCTCAGGAGGGGAAAGCAGCTCTCTGTCCACACTGTGTATGGTGTGGATGGGGTGCTGCTGACTTCGACTGGGGATATCGTCAGGTGATGGAAGGAATACTTCGAGGGTCTCCTCAATCCCATTGATACGCCTTACACATAGGAAGCAGGGCTTGAGGACGAGGGGAACTACTTGCCATCACAGGGGCTGAGGTCACCAAAGTGGTTAAACTCTTTGGTGGCCAGGCCCCGGGGGTGGATGAGATTCACCCTGAGTACCTCAAGGTCCTGGATGTTGTAGGGCTCTCATGGTTGACACACCTCTGCAATATTGCGTGGCGGTCGGGGACAGTGCCTTTGGCATGGCAAACTGGGGTGGTGGTTCCTCTCTTCAAGAAGGGGGGCCAGAGGGTGTGCTCCAACTTTGGAGGGATCACACTCCTCAGCCTCCCTAGGAAGGTCTATCCAAGATACTGGAGAGGAGAGTCCGGCCGTTGGTTGAACGTCGGCTCCAGGAGGAGTGATGTGGTTTTGGTCCTGGCCGTGGCACATCGGACCAGCTCTTTACCCCCTCGAGAATGCTTGAGGGTTCGTGGGAGTTTGCCCAACCAGTTTACATGTGTTTTGTGGACTTGGAGAAGGCATTCGACCGTGTCCCTCGTGGTTTTTTTCCTCGGGAGTATGGGGTATCGGGCTTGTTGTTACAAGCTATCTGGTCTCTATACGACCATTGTGAGAGTTTGGTTCATATTGTCATCACTCAGTTGGACTCATTCCCAGTGAGAGTTGGACTCCGCCAGGGCTGCCCTTTGTCACCGATCCTGTTCATTATTTTTATGGACAGGATTTCTAGGCGCAGCCAGGGAACGTAGGGTGTCATGCTTGGTGACCACAGGATCTCATCTCTGTTGTTTGCAGATGATGTTGTCCTGTTGGCTTCATCCAGCAATGACCTACAGGTCTTACTGGGAGGGTTTGCTGCTGAGTGTGAAGCAGCCGGGATGAGAATCAGCACCTCCAAGTCTCAGTCCATGGTCCTCAGCCGGAAAAAGGTGAATTGTCCTCTCCAGGTTGGGAACAAGCTCCTGCCCCAAGTGGTTTAAGAGTTTAAGTATCTCGGGGTCTTATTCACAGGTGAGGGGAGAATGGAGCGAGAGATTGACAGATGGATCGGAGTAGCATCTGCAGTAATGTGGACGTTGTACCGGTCCATTGTGGTGAAGAGGAAGCTAAGCTCTAAGGCAAAGCTGTCGATTTACAGGTCAATCTATGTTCCTACCCTCACCTATGGCCACGAGCTTAGGGTAATGACCGAAAGAATGAGATTGCGGATACAAGTGGCTGAAATGAGCTTTCTTTGTAGGATTGCTGGACTCACAGTTTGGGTTTCTCTGCTTGAATTGCTGCCTCCGCGACCCGGCCCTCCGGAAAAACGGTAGAAGATGGATGGATGGATGATTGGACAAATTAAAAAGAAAAAATCTCAATAAGTAGCACAGATTTATAGAACACTGGCTGTAACAGACAGTGTCCATGGATCTTTAAAAAGTATCCGTTTTTTAATTTATCCAAAATAAAGGCCTTATCCTTGAAATAACAATTAATTCTTAATTCTGACTTTCAAAGGTCTTATTATGACTGATATTATCTTAAAGCTTTTAACACTGGGGAAAGTAAAATAGCAGAATATACAGCAGTCATTAAAAACTTCTTGTCAAACATCATTCATTTTGTTGACCGTGGCTCTAGTTTTAAAAGCAATAAAAGGAAGAAAAATCCAAGGAGATCAATATGTATGTTTTCTTTCTTTTAAAATGTTTTAATAATTGTTACATTTGCCACAGTTAAGTTATAAATAATAATTAATTGTTCAAATGAGTAATTGTTTGACACAACCTGAAAGTTTCATGAGGAGCTATACTGTAGCTTTCTGTTCATGAATTAGACTTTTGCACACAGATAAAACAATTTTCAACATTCGGTTCTGCATCTTCACGTTTTTCTTTCACATGTACACACACAATAACAATCATGCCACACCTGTGGTGGAGCAGCTTCATTGAACAAGTCTATTCCAGCATCAGCGGGGGAGACTACTTGCATGATTGCCTCGTGTCATGTGTGCGTCTGTGTGAGATGAGTTGTGGTCCTGTTGTCTGACAAGGTGCGCAGCAGGAATACCAATGCGATGCATCCCTCTGGACGCTGTGCTCACTGATACCCCGCTTTGTTTTGATGTTGGGTTGTTTGATTTATAACAGTCGTGTTGACAGCTCACTCACCCTTTAGAATGTCACTCTAATGAGCCTGCATGCTTTGTTTGAAACTCCACCACCAATTGGGAAGTTCTGAAAATGAGAAGAAAGGAGATGCAGGTGGTTTGATGTTTGATGGAGAAGAATGAAGACAGAGTGATTTTGAAGTATGGATAATGGAGGGAAGCAGGTGCAGCAGGTTCGGCAAAAATACCCCCCCCCCCCCCGAAAAAAAAATTGTGAGCTTTCACTTTAGTCAAATAAAGTAGAGATGTTAGTAATTATATAGTGAAATGATTGGCTCATTTCCACATGGATCACCGCATTATTGTTGTGGAGGGGTTCGCATGCAGTAATGATTCCAGGAGGTATGTTGTCAGGGGCAGATTGTCCCAGGTAGGGTCTCCTAAGGCAGATTGGTTGTGAGTGAAGAGCGAGACCCAGGGCGGCCCAGTAGACTCCCATGGACATGACAGCAAGGATTTACTGTATCCCACGTGTTATGGGATTATGGGCAGTTAGACTTGGGGGAAGTGCTCAATTTAACTTATTCAACTTCAGCTTAATTTTACATCATTTCCATACATCTGGTGTCATTTTAAGATTAATTAAATTGATTAAATATTTTAGTAAAAACAAAGAAACACTGGTGTATTAGATCCCAAAATTGTTTAACTAGAGGACTCTCAGAGCACATACCTCCACCAAGGCCCTGTCTCACAATGTTAAAGAAAGTGAAAAAGTGATCCAGAATCTGCATCCTGACCCAGATCACCTCCAAAATCTAATGGGTTCACCCGTAGCCCAAGGGCCACCTCTGGTAAAAATTTCATCAAAATCCACCCAGTAGTTTTTGTGTTTCAGTTTCTCCACGCATACGTGATGAGACACCTTTGAGCCATAATGAACATCTCATGGAAAGACAAGATAGCCAACATAGAAGTGTTGAAACAAGCTGGTCTACCATCAATGGAGGACATGCTAATACAGATGAACCTGAGATGGCTCGGACATGTTGAGAGGATGGACCACCAGCGTCTCCCTTGGCAGTTATTCTACTCACAGTTATGCGAGGGCAAATGCAATCAGGGTAGACCAAGGCTCAGATTTAAAGACACTGTAAAAAGAAACTTGAAGCTGGACATAGACAGGAGTTCCTGGTAGCGGAAGGCTAAGGACAGAGCTGTGTGGAGGAATCTGATCAGACCTAAATGAAACAGTCATTGTCGCCTATGACAGACTGCTATGATGATGAGTTTTTGTGTAATCTGACAGACAGAAACACACATACAATATATACTGTACATTCAGTACCTCCTTGGTTGAGCTAGTAAAGGCTGGTGGTCTATTTTTTGCTAAAATGTATTTATGACGTAAACTTTTCAGTTGTTAAATTGCAATCATAAAAGATCAGCTCTTCACCCTCTCGAGAATCCTCAAGGGTTTGTGGGAGTTTGCCGAACCAGTCCACATGTGTTTTGTGGACTTGGAGAAAGCATTTGACCGCGTCCGTCATGGTCTCTTGTGGGTGGTGCTGTGGGAGTATGGAGTATTGGGCTCATTGTTACGAACTATCTAGTCCCCATACGACCATTGCAAGAGTTTGGTTCTTATTGCCAACATCCAGTCAAACTCGTTTCCGGTGAGAGTTAGACTCCGCCAGGGCTGCCCTTTGTCACCGATCCTGTTCACAATTTTTATAGACAGGATATCTAGGCGCAGCCAAGGATCGGAGGGTGTCTCGCTCGGTGACCACAGGATTTCATCTTTGCTTTTTGCGGATGATGTTGTCCTGTTGGCTTCATCCAGCAGTGACCTACAGTTCTTGCTGTTATGGTTTGTTACTGAGTGTAAAGTGGCTGGGATGAGAATCAGCACCTCCAAGTCAGAGTCCATGGTCCTCAGCCGGAAAAAGGTGGATTGCCCTCTTTGGGTTGGGGATAAGCTCCTGCTCCAAGTGGAGGAGTTAAAGTATCTTGGGGTCTCATTCATGAGCAAGGGGAGAATGTAGCGAGAGATTGACAGATGGATCGGAGCAGCCTCTGCAGTGATGCGGACGTTGTACCGGTCTGTTCTGGTGAAGAGGGAGCTAAGCTCTAAAGCAAAGCTGTCAACTTACCGTTCAGTCTACGTTCCTACCCTCACCTATGGTCATGAGCTTTGGGTAATGACCAAAAGAATGAGATTGTGGATACAAGCAGATGAAATGAGCTTTCTCCGTAGGTTTGCTGGACTCACCCTTAGAGATAGGGTGAGGAGCTCAGTTATCTGGGAGAGGCTCAGCATAGAACCGCTGCTCCTCCACATCAAAAGGAGCCAGTTGAGGTGGTTTGGGCATCTGATAAGGATGCATCCTGGATGCCTCCCACTTGAGGTGTTTTGGGCACGTCCCACTGGGAGGAGAGCCGGGGCAGACCCAGGACACACTCCAGAGACCACGTCTCCCAGCTGGCCCCGGAACGTCTTGGTATCCTCTCTGAATCGCTGGAGCAGGTGGCTGGGGAGAGGGAAGTCTGGGCTTCCCTGCTTGAGATGCTGCCTTCATGACCTGGACCTCCGGAAAAGCGGTAGAAAATAGATGGATGGATGGAAACAATGTCTGTCTGCTGCACTATGAATCAATTTCTTCTATTCTTTTTTGTGGAATTTTTATACATTTGATTACTGCTTGAGGTGCTGTTGTTCCACGTTGCCTCATCTGGTATTATATCTGAATATTTCAATTTGCTTGCCTTTATTTCTGTAACTCCCTGTATGTATGTGAACATACCTGCTTCAAGCCTTGCTTCCAACCAGCAACTGCTTATAAGGAACAGCTGAACAACAGTCAGGGCAGCTGTAATTTCATCTGAGCAGTCTGCCACCTCGTCCCATTTGCTGTGAGCATTTTCCCTACATGCTCACTTGTGTGTCTTGGTTTTACTTGGTCCTTGATACTTGTTTTAAGAATGTATCTTTTTGGCAGGACCAAGTGACACTCTAGTGCTTTTTGTTTGCCTCTTGTGTTGAGTGTCTTTGTGTAATTTAGTCTGGATATGGGTTTTTAACCAGTAACTTTGTTTAACAGACCGAGTGATACTCTTTATGCTTTTATTTTAAACAAGCACACTTGGTCAATCTGGGACTCGTTACATTTTGGTTATCTCTTACCTTCTGTTTGTCATCACTCACATTGTCTTTCTTCCAGGTTGAGAGACTGGGCCAAGGTTTTAGTTTCTCATTTCATACACATCACTGCAGGTAACTTGGTTGTTAAGTCACATGTAGGGTTAGAGGTACTACTCCCTCAGGTATTTCAGTTTGGGTAGTGACAGTAGGTAAGTCAGTTTCTTTTGGTTTCTTTATTTTACTATGACTTGTTTAGACAGAAAGCTGTCATCACCTAAGCCAAAATTCTTTTGGTTGTATTTCTTTCTTTAGTTTGAGTAGTACCTTTCTAGGCCTCTGTTCTCCAACCATTTTATGTACACTACCGTTCAAAAGTTTGGGGTCACCCAGACAATTATTTTGTTTTCCAAGAAAAGTCACACTTATTTACCACCATGAGTTGTAAAATGAATAGAAAATATAGTCAAGACATTGACAAGGTTAGAAATAATGATTTGTATTTGAAATAATAATTTTTTCCAGATACTCAACCTGCTCAAAAGGTCAGTTTTATAGCTTCTCTAACCAGCTAAACTGTTTTCAGCTGTGCTAACATGATTGCACAAGGGTTTTCTAATCATCCATTAGCCTTCTGACGCAATGAGCAAACACATTGTACCATTAGAACACTGGAGTGATAGTTGCTGGAAATGGGCCTCTATACACCTATGTAGATATTGCACCAAAAACCAGACATTTGCAGCTAGAATAGTCATTTACCACATTAGCAATGTATATTAGATATTAGTGTGTATTTCTGATTAGTTTAAAGTTATCTTCATTGAAAAAAACAGTGCTTTTCTTTCAAAAATGAGGACATTTCTAAGGGACCCCAAACTTTTGAACGGTAGTGTATAACCTATTTTGACTGTTGCCTTCATTTAACTCATTAAACATTATAATTTTGCTTTGCCAACCAATCCCATCTGGTTATTTGTTACCCCCCTCTCACCCTTAGATAGAGTCATAACACATAGTTAAGACATGGAAATGGTACATGCACACTTGAGAAATCAGAGTTTTACTGACTTTTTGTGTGGACCCAAATGAAGACTTTGAAAAACTTTTGTGCCTGTTTTGAGTCAGCTGAATACAACATAGATTAATCTACTAAATCCTAATAAATATCTTCTTTTATTTTAATGGAGGACACAGTGTATGACAGGGAGGAACAAAACAGAAGCACAGAGAGGCGTATTTAAGGAAGCATAGTAACAGACTGTAAAGAACATAGGGTGGAAGATGGATGTGGGGTGATGGGAAAGTGGAGGAGAGAAAACTGAGACAAGAAGCAAAATAAATTCTGTCTTCTTATTTTTCCTCTGTGCTCCTACTTTTCACAAATCCCTCCATTGTTCCATCTTTAATTATTGCTATGGTCTTATATCGATCCATCCGTGCGTGGCTGTGTGCGTATGTCTGTGTGTGAAGATCAGTATAGTGTTGGCCCCATTTCAAAGCTCTATGTGTCATTTTGCTCCATTCCTAATCCACTGCAGGAATAGACTTGTACATACACACTCACTGAGTCATCCACAGATGTAATTGAGGTCAGTTGAAAGTGGTGATTTCACGGTACTGCTGTTGGAGCCAAATCAGCTCATTCATGCACTTATTTAGTCTCTGTCAGATTCTCCACATCCACCTCCAGTCGACCCTCTACACACTCATCCCAAGACACCAAGACATTGTCAGGACTAAAGTGGAGTAAAGAGATTGTGCATGTGCGCTAACTTTTCACATGAGGTGAGATGTAGTATAAAGAAAAGGAGCAAAGAATCGGGCGTGTGCACAGTGTTATACATCTGAAAATTTTTGTGTGCACGTAATTTTCAAATTTTGTGAGTACGCCATCTTTCAGTATGAAAACTGTGCAATCCTTTATACATGAGGCCCCGGATACAAGAGACAGAAATGAGTTTTCACTGTAGGGTAGCTGAGCTCAACACTTAAGAGTTTAGTTGTCTGGGAGAGGCTCAGAGTGGAGCTGCTACTGTGGGCCCCTTTACACAGCACGGAGATCTTTGGGTGATGTTTGAGAGATCAAACATTGGCCCGATCTCGTAAAGCCTGGAAAAGGCTGTTTCTGTGTAAATATTTGGTGATCTCTAGAGATCAGTGAAAGATCGTACAGAGAGCTGGCTATTTTTCATCACTCAGCGATCCCTTAATAATCTCCACCCCTGTGTAAAGGGGGTAGAAGGGCACTTGAAACCTTTCAAATGCTCAGCAATCTCTTTGGTCGCCCAAGAAACTCTCAATGATCCCTCAGTCAGTTGGCTGTCAGTCACAGAAATTTTAAAAGATTGCTATGTGCCCAGCTTGAGGTCTGGACTGCATGACAGTTTATTCTAAACATGAATGAATACAACCTCAGTGTGTTCTGGGGATTCCTAAACACACCTGTACTTTGGTTTGTCATGTTCTCTTTTTGTCAGATTTAGAAGGCCCATACCCTCCATATGGCTATGCTGATCTGCCTCTGGACACCCTGCCTCTAGACCCTGACCTCCATGAGCCCTACATTCCCGACATGGCCTATGACCCAAGACAGGTGTACCCAGAGCCACTCTAACAGGTAAGAACACACCAACCGTCAAGTCATTGTAACAGTAGTTTTCTTTCCAAGTTTCCAAAGCACTGGGCCTTCAAATAACAAACTCTGTCAGTGGACATGCAGCAGAATACACAATTTCTACTCACCAGTTGGCAGGGGGGTGTGGATCTTCTTCACGGTTTTGCATAATCAACTCCTGCAAAGTTGTATCTTCATCTCTGTGTCTGGGCTGCGGCCGGCACAGGCTTAAAGCTATTGTGCCTTGTCAAAAACTAAAAGGCTAAATTGTGAAGAGCCCCACAATGACTCTAAGAGGAAATTTGTTGCACAAATTTTTTTAACATGTCCAAAACTCCTGCGATACAAGAGTGAGGCCAGGCGACTCACAAGAGGAAATTGCAAACCTCCGACATCTGACAAGATTTTGGGAACTCCCTTCCAATGCCAGTGTCCAGCTAGTCGCAAACTATCACAGCCCTGTGAGATACAGGTACATCTCAAAAAATTAGAATATCATGAAAACGTTCAATATTTTTTGTCACTCATTTCAGAAAATGAAACCCATACTGTATATTATATAGATTCATTACACAGAGACTGATATATTTCAAGTGTTTATTTATTTTAATTTTGACGATTATGGCTTATAACCCATGAATACCCCAAATTCAGTTTCTCAAAAAATTAGAATATTACATAAAATTAATTTAAAAAAATAGTTTTTAATACAAATGTGGACCGACTGAAAAGTATGTCCATGTACACACTCAGTACTTGGTCAGGGCTCCTTTTAGATTAATTACTGTATCAATGTGGCGCGGCATGGAGGTGATCAGCCTGTGGCACTGCTGAGGTGTTATGACGGTCCAGGTTGCTTTGATCATGACCTTCAGCTCGTCTACATTGTTGGATCTGGTGTCTCTCATCTTCCTCTTGACAATACTCCATAGATTCTCTATGGGATTTAGGTCAGGAGAGTTTGCTGGACAATCAAACACAGTGATGCCATGGTCATTAAACCAGGTTTTATACTTTTGGCAGTGTGTGTGTGGGGGGGGGGGGGTGCCAAGTCCTTCTGGAAAATGAAATCAGCTTCTCCATAAAGCTTGTCAGCAGAGGGAAGCAATGAAGTGTTCTTAAATTTCCTAGTAGACGACTGTGCTGACTTTGGTCGTGATAAAACACAGTGGAAAAACACCAGCAGATGACCTCTGTTCAGATAAAAGCAAATTTTGCTTTTCTTTTGGAAACCAAAGTCCCAGAGTCTGAAGAAAGAGCAGAGAGGCACAGAATCTAAGTTGCTTGAGGTTTAGAGTGAAGTTTCCACAGTCAGTGATGATTTGAGGAACCATGTCATCTGCTGGTATTGGTCCACTGTGTTTTTTCAAGACCAAAGTCAGCACAGTCGTCTACCAGGGGATTTTAGAGCACTTCATCCTTCCCTCTGCTGACAAGCCTTATGGAGAAGCTGATTTCATTTTCCAGCATGACTTGGCACCCCCCCACACACACACACTGCCAAAAGTATCAAAACCTGGTTTAATGACCATGGCATCACTGTGCTTGATTGGCCAGGAAGCTGTCCTGACCTAAACCCCACAGAGAATCTATGGAGTATTGTCAAGAGGAAGATGAGAGACACCAGATCTAACAATGCAGACGAGCTGAAGGTCACTATCAAAGCAACCTGGACCTTCATAACACCTCAGCAGTGACACAGGCTGATCACCTCCATGCCACGCCACATCAATACAGTAATTAATCCAAAAGGAGCCCCGACCCAAGTATTGAGTGTGTACATGACTTAAATAAATATAGATGAACACTGATTAAGAAAATTATGAGACTATGATAATCCATATCCACACACATGGCAAGAATAGTCCTTTTGTGACATACCATGTCAATGTACTTTAAAAAAAAAAAAAACTAAACAAAACAAACAAAAAAACTTCTGACTGACTTGAGTAGACATCAATTATCCCCAGTTGGAGGAAGTCATTTGACACAGAGAGAGGAAATTCAAACTCTGAAAATATGCCATTATGCTGAACATAAACTACAAGAGATGGAGAATGATATTGATCCTGATAACCACTTTTTCAATAATATTCATAATCATTGTGAATATTACACTGAAAAGCAATTCAAAAGTCAAGTGCAACTAGATGGTAAACTATCAATAATACACTTTAACAGCAGAAGTCTTAACAAAAACTTTCCACAGATTCAGGACTATTTAAAACAGCTAGACAGAAAATTTACAGCTATTGCAGTCTCTGAAACTTGGCTTAATGAAGAGCAGGCTCCCCTGATGGCAATAGAGGGATATCAAATGTTTCATATTAACAGATCTCAAAAAAGGGATGGTGGTGTTGCACTGTATATTGATGACCTGCATAGGTGTAAGCTTGTAAATGGAATGTCCTTTGCTCTACCAGGGATTCTAGAAAGTGTTACTGTTGAGATTGATGAAGATAAAACAAAAAATCTAATTATAAGTTGTATATATAGAACGCCGGGAACTTGCATTGAGACATCCAGAGATAAATCAGTTGAGCTGTACAATAATATTACTAGTAAGAAAATGGTTGTAATTTGTGGAGATTTCAATATTGATTTACTAAACCCATTTCAACAAAATGTAATTACAGAGTTCATGAATTCTATGTACAGTATGAGTCTATATCCCACAATAACACATCCCAGTAGAATCACAGTTCACACTGCTACACTTATTGACAACCTGTTTGTTAATATTATTGATAAGAAAATAGAAAGTGGATAATTGATAAATGTTATAAGTGACCATTTGCCAACCTTTGCACTTATCCATGGCCACATGGGGGCCAATACAGAAAAAAACTTTAAAATCTTTCAAATACAAATCACAAAATGCAATCAGTTCTTTTAAAGAAGACTTGCTGAAGCAAGACTGGACAAAAGTCTATGTATCAGATGTAAATGAAGCCTATGACACATTTATGAACATTATAACCACTCTTTATGAAAAAAATTGTCCATTAGTAAAGAAAAAGCTTAAACATAAATTTGTCGACAAGCCATGGTTAACTAAAGGATTACAAAAGGTGTGTAAAAAGAAAAATTTATTATATAAAGCTTTTCTAAAGAAAAGGACAAAAGAAGCAGAGCAGCGGTATAAAACATACAAAAATAAGTTAACATATATAATGAGATGTAGTAAAAGAGACTATTACACTAAAGAACTGGAGAAAAACAGAGACAATATTAAAAATACATGGACAATACTTAACAATATTCTTGGAAATAAAAACAGAAATACAAGCTACCCAATTTTTCCAAAAAAGAAATAATAATAAAACGACTCAGTGTGAATGCAGTCTCACCTGCAGATGAATTTAATAACTTTTTTGTTAACATTGGTCCTAATTTGGCTCGAGAAATACCCATTATGGCACCTACGGGTGATACAATAAGCAAAAACATTGCTATAAAAGACTCCATTTTCATAAAGAACACAGACAAGAGAGAGGTCATTGAAATTGTTAAATCGTTTAAAACATCTACGGACTGTGATGGTATTGACATGCTCTTAGTCAAAACTATTATTGAATGCTTAGTGAAACCACTGATGTATATTTGTAACCTGTCTCTCCAAACAGGTATATTTCCCAATGCAATGAAAATAGCTAAAGTAATTCTGATATACAAGACGGGTGACAGAGGGGAATTTTCAAACTATAGAACAATTTCACTATTGCCACAATTTTCCAAGATACTTGAAAAAATATTCTGTGAGAGAACTGACAATTTCATAATGAAGACTAATTTATTGTGTGAGCAGCAATATGGGTTCAGACACAAGAGGACAACTGCATTTGCTCTAATGGAATTTATAGATATAATATCAACTGCTGTTGAAAATAAGGAGTATTCAGTTGGGGTATTCCTGGATCTTAAAAAAGCATTTGATACAGTGGATCATAATTTAAAGAAACTACAAAATTGTGGTGTTAGGGGGGTAGCACTGTCCTGGTTATGTAGTTACTTAAAGAATAGATATCAGTATGTATGTGTTGGTAACAAAACTCACAGTTACTGAAGGTTACTTGTGGAGTCCCACAGGGTTCAGTTTTGGGGCCACTGTTATTCAATATGTATATAAATGATATATGTAAAGTCTTGGAAAAAATGGATTTAATATTGTTTGCCGATGACACTAATTTATTATGCAGTGGAAGCAATTTGGAACAACTTTTGGATACACTCGGAAAGGAATTAGGAAAGCTTAAACTGTGGTTTGATTCAAACAAATTAACGCTCAATTTAAGTAAGACAAAATTTATAGTTTTTAACAACCATCACAACAACTTAGTATCTAAACTCAGTGTAAATGGTGTAGAGATTGAAAGGGTATCTGAAACTAAATTTCTTGGAGTAATAATTGATAATAAACTTTGTTGGAAGTCACATATTAAGTATATTAAAGGTAAAACATCTAAATCAACTGCAATACTACACAGAGTGAAATATTTGCTGAATCAACCCACATTATATACTTTGTATCATTCATTAATACTTCCATACATGACATATTGTACTGAAGTATGGGGAAATACATATAAAACAAACATATATCCAGTCTTTATGCTTCAGAAGAGAGCTATTACAATAATAAATAAAGCTGCTTACAGGGAACCAACAAACCCATTTTTTCTTAAATTAAAAGCTCTCAAGTTGAAAGATCTGGTTGACTTTAAAACTGCAGTAATAATGTTTAAAGTGAAGAATCTATCACTGCCCGCAAATATCCAAAAGTTGTTCCAAGTAAGGGAGAAACAATATCATTTCAGAGGAACATGTATATTTCAAAAACCTTCAGTGAGAACTACCACCAAGCAACACTGTGTTTCAGTGCAAGGAGTCAGATTGTGGAACACTTTTGGACCTGAATTAAAATCATGTACAACGCTTGGACAATTTAAACAAAAACTAAAGGAAGAAATACTCCAAACATATGTACAAGATGACATGTAAAATCACATAAGGATTGTCATATCCAGTCTGTGTTGTGTTGTTGCTTAGTTTTTTGTCACGTTTTGTCTTAGCTTTGTTCTGAATTGTAATCGCTCTTGTTTTGTTTTACTTTTGAATTCTTGGATGGAATATAGGTGGGCAATATAAGCTGTGGCTTCAGCCATCACCCATTTCGGATAACTTATGTTGAACTGTATAATCAGAGGAGTTATAGTTTGATTTGACCTTGTTGGATTTTTTCCCCCCTTTGTTATATTGTTCTGTTTCTTTTTTTTTTAATCTTTACTTTTAAACTATCCGAAAAAAAGATTCATTCATTCATTCATGGACATATTTTTCAGTCGGTCCACATTTGTATTAAAAAACTATTTTTTAATTAATTTTATGTAATATTCTAATTTTTTGAGAAACTGAATTTGGGGTTTTCATGGTCTGTAAGCCATAATCATCAAAATTAAAATAAATAAACACTTGAAATATATCAGTCTCTGTGTAATGAATCTATACAGTATGTGGGTTTCACTTTCTGAAATGAGTTACAAAAAATATTGAACTTTTTCATGATATTCTAATTTTTTGAGATGTACCTGTACTACACTAAAGACATTGAACTTTGAGTTTGAAATCGACCATCATTCCTGAATAGTTGACTGGCACTCATAACATTGTTGTAATTTGCTGTGTATGAGATCCTGATGCAAATATTGTATCCCCCCTAATTATCATGTATGTATCTTCACTTTTTCTGTTCAGGAGAAGAAATTTGAAACTTTGAAGGACAAAGAGCACAAACAAACCACAGGAAGAAAGACCTGAGGGCTGGATGGTGGATAAAGGAGACCAGAGATTTTGATTTGAAAGGACTCTCTATGAGGGAGAAAAGATATCATGTGGCAAGCAAGAACTATCATCAGAAGTTGTTAAGCGTTTTATTGTTACTGTCAGTTGAAAAAAAATGTAATTTTGTTATAATTCTTTACTGTGAGTTGAAAGTTGCTGGGGAGATCAGAAAATCTGAGACACGGGTAACTTTTTGAAGCATTCATTTTCGGCAAGAATACCTTACACTGACATGTGAGCTGGGAACTCGATAGATTCTTCCCAAATGTTTCACCGTCTCATCTGCAAAGATTTAATCAAAATCTTTATATTTTATTTAGCAAAAATATCCCAGTGTAAGTGGTGAAATGTGAAGCCCTGAACATTTTATATTTCTTTTCATATAGGCATCTCATGTGAAATATACAGAAGGTTCCAAGAAACATCCATAAACTTTAACCCCAGAATAATAAATCAGTTACTAACACATCAAAGCACTTTTCATTAAAAAACTGGTGGTATTTGCTTACAGAACAACCAGCATTTAGTAGTAATAACAAAATGTTTCTCTTATTGGCTTCACAGGTAAACTCCATTGCTGACAAATGCTACCCGTGTATACCCCAGCTCTCTTATAGATGTCTCCTCTGTGTATTTTAACAGTGCACATGTCCCAGGGTGTTCATGTATGGTCGTTGCATGGTAGTATTTTGTGTACACATTGGAACGGTTTTCACCTTTACATATTTGCCAAAAAAAAGGACATGTGGGTTTTACAAGCTTATTTTGGGTTACACCAGCCATCTGAAAAGTTCAAATGCACAACAGAGCTTCAGGAAATGGACTGGGAACTCCTTTGGCATCATGGGCGTCGGGCTACAGGAACTACCTTTTCTTTTCCAGTGGTACCCAGTTATATCAGAGTATCTCCAGTGGGAGTGAATCACAGCTACACTTTGTGGCATCGGCAAGGGATTTACAAGCACATTGTGCGTTGACATGGCAACAAATGACTTTTGTACCCAGCTGATCCTTCAGTATGAAGTTTGTCAGTATGTGTATGTCAGTGTCTCTACAGGGTTGAGGTGGACGGTGTTGAAAAGGTCAATTCAAGTTGTGATATGTACTGTACCTCCTGCTGTTGGCATGTATGAAAGAGTCGGCCTGTGATTTGGTGTGAACACCATTTCAACCTAATCATGACATCATAGCAAAGTTCACATAGATGTAGATGCAGTTAAAATGTAAACATCGTTGACATTTGGGCTCATGGTGTTTGACATTCCCAGAAACTCGAGTTACCATAGTAACAATGAAGCTGATGAAGCTTCCTGGTGTCAGATTTGAGGCCAGTGCAGAAATGGCGTACACCTGCCTTGTATTTAACATCCTGCAAATGGCAGTACATAAATGTAAAGCATGGCCTGTCCAGTCAAAGTAGCCATACTTCAGTTGTGGTAACTTTTTTTTTGTCACTTTATTTTCTCACTTTTTCTTCCTATTGGGTGAAGTATTTATGATAGCCATGGTCCAAGTTAGGACAGTAAAGCAGAGTGTTCCTTATTGGTTCCTACCTTATGATTGACAATTCACAAGCCGGTGAGGATGCAGTTCACTCACTTTCCCCTCGATTACAGTTTCATACTGGACTCTTATAAGCAGTACTATGTAACTTTCTTATTGCGGGTAGGAACACTGAAAAGACTACAACTATGGTGATTATGGCCTCAGTTCCTACAGCTGTTGGCTGTTGAGACTCAGGTCATAGTTACCATAGTTGTAGTCTTTTCAGTGTTCCTAACATGAACAGAGCTGCTGCAGTCAATCCAGACCCTGTCAGAATATGAATGAATGAATGAATCTTTATTTCGGATAGATTAAAAGTAAAGATTAAAAAGAAACAGAATAATATAACAAAGGGGAAAAAAATCCAACAAGGTCAAATTAAACAACTAGAAAAGCACTCGGAGAGCGCAGACCTCCGCCAAGCGCCACAGTTCCCCACAAGAATCCTTTAAAAAATTCCTGGATCCAGACGGTGATCCGGATCACCACCAAAATGTAATCATCTGTACGATACCCCATTTCTGACAATCTCTGAAAATTTCATGAAAATCCGTCCATAACTTTTTGAGTTATCTTACTAACAAACAAACAGACAGACAGACAGACAAACCAACGCTGATGAAAACATAACCTCCTTGGCGGAGGTAATAACTCCTCTGATTATACAGTTCAACATAAGTTATTCGAAATGGGTGATGGCTGAAGCCGCAGCTTATATTGCATTATATAGGGGAAGTGACATTCATACGGCCAAATATTGATGTACCAGCAAAATAATTTTGGAAACATTATTTTAAAGGGGTCATTGACTGCACTTTTTCCACATTTTAACAGCTCACTTATGTCTTAATGAAGTGTTTGTGACATATTTTGTCCACATTGTCTTTATTTTTTTAAATTATTGAAGCAAATTTGTTTTTTATTTTTCCTGGCTTTCTTGAAATGCTCTCATTTAAAGCCTCCTATCACTTTTTTTTTCTCTCTCTGTGACATTCTGTCTTAGATTTGTCTTGAATAGTGACCGCTTAACTTAGCTTAGCTTAGTTTTCTTTTTTTTTTTCTCTCAGTCACACTTTGTCTTAGCTTTGTTCTAAATTGTAATCACTCTTGTCTTGTTTACTCTTTTTTCTTTGAATTCTTGGATGGAATATGGGTGGGCAATATAAGCTGCGGCTTCAGCCATCACCCATTTCGGATAACTCACGTGGAATTGTTTAGTAGAAGGAGTCTTTGTCTAATTTGACCTTGTTGTTATATTATACAGTTTCTTTTAACCTGTACTGTATTATCCGAAATAAATTCATTCATTCATTCATTCATTCATTCATTCACTTTAAGAAACATCCTTCAACGATTCAACTGTGCTCTCCCTCTTATTTCAATTAGCTGACTAGCTTCTAGTCTCCTTCTAACTTGGATGAGTAGCGCTGGTTGTTGTGAATTCCTGCCTATTTGAGGCAGGAAGAATTAAAACCCAAATACAGGAGATAGTTGTGTGTATTTATTGTGCAAAAACAATTTAAACAAACAGTCCAGCTAACAAACAGAGGAATAGCACCAGGAGAACAGGGAAAAACTGCAAGGATGCTCTACAGCACACAAGTAAGTACAAAACAGGAAAGGAAATGTCCCAAGGTGCTGGCAGGCGAAACTGTAGTGGGGGAACGAAAGAGAGAGCCCAAAAAAACCTCCAGACGTGACTGGAAGGCAGGGGTAAGGCAAATAGTACTCACGGGGGCTGGAGCAGTCCAAATTAGTCTGAATCACAGTCCAGGGTGCAGAACAAACAAAAACGGAAGAGAAGACTAATGACATGCAGAGTGATGCGGTACCGAGTAACAGGCAGGGCATCTAGTCATGCATCCATACTATTGAACAGATCAAACAACAGAGTGCAAACTCTGTAGAGGACAATAATCCGGCAATTAACTCGCGCAGAGACAGGGCTTAAATAATGCCAAACATAATGAGGAGGGTGAATGCCGGTGTGTGAAAAGAGTGCATAGGAATGAGTGGGCTGGACAAAGTGGAGACAGGTTTGAGTGTGAATGTCTGTGTGCATGTAAGTGAGGATGAGTGTGTGTGTGTGTGTGTGTGTGTGTGCAAGAGTGTGCATGCAGGACAAATGTGAGCAGGCATGTATGTGTGTGTGTGCATGCGTGAATGAACAGAAGAGGAAACACAAATGATCATGATAGACAGCTGCCATGAACTGGCAGGGAGAGGGAGGCGTGGCTGTAAGCTGGCAGGGAGTCAAGATCCAGAGGCTCCTAAGGATCTGCCAGCAGCAAATAAGAAAACCAACTGCACAAGGGAACATACAGCCACACGTCATGGAGCTGGATTGGAATCCAATCCAGTCCATGACACTGGTTCACTGATCCGCAGTCGTTTGTGCATCTCATGTCACCCCAGCCCATCCCCCAACAACCCCACCAAGATGCCACAACAAATTGCCAGCACTGCGTGCCAGGCGACCCACCAATCGCTGCAACCCGAGGCCGCTGGCCGAGCCACCAAGCCACAGGATCTCAAAGGGCAATGTCTTGCTCCACAGTTCTCTGCTCCTCTCTCACAGCCAGCTGGGGGATGCCCCATCACGAAGTGGCTTCCCCACACTGCCCACGAGAGGAGAGAGGAGCCATGGAGGATAGTGGGGGAGCTGGTCGAGAGCCAGCAGCTCCAGGGAGCAGCTGCGACCCAGAGATGCTGCCTGGAGCTGCTAGATCTCATGGCCAGCTCCTCATGACTGGCCCACCGGTGCCAGCGAACCGCCGTGGAACCACGGTGCAACCACCGGAAGACGAGCCAGAGCAACGCAAGGTACACTGCGGACCTGTGAACCAGATGGTAACGGGGATGGTTATTAGGGTGACTAAGATCTGAAGAAAATAACAATAAGCCACACTCAGTTCGAGCTTCCTGGTACCAATGCTAGCTCAGGGGCTAATAGGCTACCTTTATCACCCCTTCCATCTACATGACGGACAGCTAGATGGGCCAATAATAGAGCAGTGGGCAGGTCGCAAGGTTGCCGGGAGGGGGGTGTGTGACTTTTTCTAAATGTGATGTTAACGATTTAGACGGAATAGTCAAAAACGTTTCTGGAAGAGAAAAAACGATCTAAAGGTTGTGTGTTTTTAAAGAGAATTGACTGTTTTGAAATTTTTTTGATAATTAGGTGACCAGTCGACTCATTTCAGACAGTTAAAACCTACAAACATAACATTTTTCAGTCAATGACCCCTTTAAGGTGAAAATCTTACATAGTGTTGTTTTAAATCATTTGATGATGTCATGGTAGCTACATCCCTCTCTCATATAATTCTGTGGTAGCTGGAGGTTTCTGATATGTGGTTCAGCTTTTTCACTTTTGTCAGCAGCTGTAGCCTAGTGTTCAAAAAGCACAACTACTGCAACTACAATGAAATCTTTACTGGCACGGTTTATCACAGTTAAACTGCTCCCAATTCTTTCCACTGTCATTAAATCATGTTATTTTAAACCATTTTAATGTTTTTGTTCCACTTGCATGATGTTTTCTTTTTAAACACATGGGCACCCCTAAAGAATTAAATGAAATAAAAGCCACATGGGTATAATGTATGTTTTTTATTTTTATGCATGCTGTTACTTTAGTGACTAACAGAGTGGTTGTGTTTGAAGGCTAGTTATGGATTGTTTTACCTCCATTTTCGAAAGTCTATATTGCTCTGTGACATATCGCTTTCCTTTATTTTCTGTGCTCAAATGCTACAGAGGTACAGTGGTGTGAAAAAGTGTTTGCCCTCTTCTTGATTTTTCATTTTTTTGTATGTTTGTCACACTTAAATGTTTCAGATCATCAAACAAATTTAAATATTAGACAAAGATAACACAAGTAAACACAAAATGTAGTTTTTAAATGAAGGTGTTTATTATTAAGGGTAGAAAAAATCCAAACCTACATGGCCCTGTGTAAAAAAGTGACAACCCCCCCCCCCCCCCGTTAAAACATAAATTAACTGTGGTTTATCACGTCTTTGGAAAGCTGATTTCAATTTCTTTAGCCACACCCAGGCCTGATTACTGCCACACCTGTTCTCAGTTAAGAAATCACTTAAATAGGACCTGACTGACAAAGTGAAGTAGGCCAAAAGATCATCAAAAGCTAGACATCATGCTGAGATCCAAAGAAATTTAGGAACAAATGAGAAACAAAGCAATTGAGATCTACCAGTCAGGAAAAGGTCATGAAGCCATTTCTAAAGCTTTGAGACTCCAGCAAACCACAGTGAGAGCCATTATCCACAAATGGCAAAAACATGGAACAGCAGTGAACCTTCCCAGGAGTGGCCGGCTGACCAAAATTACCCCAAGAGCGCAGCGACGACTCATCCAAGAGGTCACAAAAGACCCCACAACAACATCCAAAGAACTGCAGGCCTCACTTGCCTCAGTTTAGGTCAGTGTTCATGACTCCACCATAAGAAAGAGACTGGGCAAAAATGGCCTGCATGGCAGAGTTCCAAGATGAAAACCACTGCTGAGCAAAAAGAACATAAAGACTCATCTCAGTTTTACCAGAAAACGTCTTGATGATCCCCAAGACTAATGGGAAAATACTCTATGGACTGACTAGACAAAAGTTGAACTTTTTGGAAGGTGTGTGTCCCATTGAGTCCGGCGTAAAAGTAACACAGCATTTCAGAAAAGGAACATCATACCAACAGTAAAATATGGTGGTGGTAGTGTGATGGTCTGGGCTGTTTTGCTGCTTCAGGACCTGGAAGACTTGCTGTGGTAAATGTAACCATGAATTCTGCTGTCTACCAAAAAATCCTGAAGGAGAATGTCCGGCCATCTGTTCGTGACCTCAAGCTGAAGCGCACTTGGGTTCTGCAACAGGGCAAAGATCCAAAACACACCAGCAAGTCCACCTCTGAATGGCTTAAGAAAAACAAAATGAAGACTTTGGAGTGGTCTAGTCAAAGTCCTGACCTGAATCCAATAGAGATGCTGTGGCATGACCTTACAAAGGCGGTTCATGCTCGAAAACCCTCCATTGTAGCTGAATTACAACAATTCTGCAAAGATGAGTGGGCCAAAATTCCTCCACAGTGCTGTGAAAGACTCATTGCCAGTTATCGCAAATGCTTGATTGCAGTTGTTGCTGTTAAGGGTGGCCCAATCAGTTATTAGAATTAGGGGCCAATCACTTTTTCACACAGTGTCATGAAAGTTTGGGGGTTTTTTTCCCCTTAATAATAAGCACCTTCATTTAAAAACTGAATTTTGTGTTTACTTATGTTATCTTTTTCTAATATTTAAATTTGTTTGATGATCTGAAACATGTAAGTGTGACATACAAAAAAACGAGAAATCAGGAAGGGGGCGAACACTTTTTCACACCACTGTAAAAAGAAAAAACTATACAGTCTCAAAAACGAGATCTATATATCAGCTTAGTGGTATGAGATCTTAATTAGAAATAAGTTTCTCATTGTGTTCAGTATTTAAGCCAGTGGTCCCCAATCTTCTGTGGATCATGGCCCACTAACACAAAACATTTTTTGTGACCCACTGGCAAGGGGTGGTTAAAATGAATGACAATAAAGTGTATTATTTAAAAAAAAACAAAAAACAAAAACAACAACTCCAAACTAAACTGAAGTAGTTTTGTCCACACCACGCAGACATGGCAGGCAGGATGAGAACATCAGGTACATTTTCAAAACAAAACACTTTGTCAGTACAGAAGAACATAATTTTTTTTTCTCTGTGACCCACAGGTTGGGGACAATTGGTTTAAGCTATTCAAGATAATATACCTAATCCAGCCGATCACAGTGGACCATGTTTTTCATCAAATTTAAAGAAATACTTTGGTACCCCACCTTGAACACTTGTCTTGCTCACTTGACAGAAATTGTTGAATACAGGGCTAAAGAAATGTGAGCCTGTGTCATAAATGACATCATCTCATTAATATTAATCTTCACCATACACCACTTTTGTTGAGAAAATAGGAGATTTTTAAGTTCTATGGAACACTTGGCCATATACTACATGTATATATATTCGTGGTGTTGGCGTTATAATGTTAATTGCCCGTTAACGCTTTGTCCCTGTTAACGGCGACAAATTTTGTGATCGTGGTTAACGGCAGTTAACGGCAGAAAGCGCAAACAGTACTCTGGCCTAGCGGCTCCCCGTACCAAAGCCGTTCTGGCCACAGACACTGTGCACGCCATGCAGACATTGCAAAGTCCAACAAACTGGATTACAGCCATAGATATCCCCAAAGTGCTGTTATCAGAATCAGAATCAGAATCAGAATCAGAATCAGCTTTATTGGCCAAGTATGCACAACACATACAAGGAATTTGACTTTGGCTAAAAACTTGCTCTCGTTGTTCAGGTGAAGGATTTAAATAAGGATTCAATGACAACCAGAGTATGTACAGTAAATTACAGTCTGTCCACGTTTCTATAAAAGGATGCAAATATATACGGGAATATATGCAGTTATTTACTCAGACTAACCACACTTTGCAGAAATATATGAAAAAATATACAATCACACAGTATTTCAATGTGGACTCAGATTCAGTGATATAATGTGAATGAAGTAAAAAGCAGTGTGAGAGTTATGTGCAATGTAATAATGGATGAAAAGTCATGAGTACAGCAACAGGTAGGACTAGGTGAATGTTAGGAGTTCATCAGAGTGATGGCTTGAGGAAAGAAACTGCTCCTGTGACGGGTGGTTTTGACCTTCAGTGATCTGTAACGACGACCAGAAGATAGAAGTTCAAACAGTTTGTGGCCGGGGTGTGATGGGTCAGCACAGATGTTTCCCGCCCGTTTCCTGGTTATGGACCGATATAAGTTCTCAATGGAGGGTAGGTCGGTACCAATGATCCTCTCCGCAGACTTAATGATCCGCTGCAGTCTGGTCTTGTCCTGTTTAGTGGCAGATCCAAACCAGACAGTGATGGAAAAGCAGAGGACAGATTGGATGATGGCGGTGTAGAAGACAACCAGCAGCTCCTGAGGCAAATCAAACTTCTTGAGCTGACGCAGAAAAAACAACCTCTGCTGGGCCTTTTTCCGGACAGTGTCAATATGGGAGGACCACTTCAGGTTCCGGGAGATTGTGGTACCCAGAAACTTGAAGGAGTCCACAGTGGACACTGTGCTGTTGAGGATGGTGAGTGGGGGGAATGAAGGGGGGTGTCGCCTGAAATCCACAGTCATCTCCACCGTTTTGGCTGGGTTAAGTTCAAGATGGTTCTGGCTGCACCAGAGGATCAGCTGCTCCACCTCCCGCCTGTATGCAGACTCATCATCATCCCGGATCAAACCGATGACTGTGGTGTCGTCCGCAAACTTCAGGAGCTTCACCGAAGGGTCCTCTGAGGTGCAGTCGTTGGAGTAGAGGGAGAAGAGCAGTGGGGAAAGGACACATCCTTGGGGGGCGCCAGTACTAATTTTTCGGGAGCTGGATGTAAATCTCCCTAGCTTCACCTGTTGCCACCTGTCAGTCAGAAAGCTGGAGATCCACTGGCAGGTGGAGGGGGGCACCTTGAGCTGGAGGAGTTTCTGATGAAGAATGCCTGGGATGATGGTGTTGAACGCTGAGCTGAAGTCGACAAACAGGATCCTGGCGTACGTCCCTGGGGAGTTGAGGTGTTGCAGGATGTAATGTAGTCCCATATTCACTGCATCATCCACTGACCTGTTTGACCGGTAGGCAAACTGCAGTGGGTCCATCAGGGGGCCTGTGATGACCTTCAGGTGGTTCAGCACCAATCTCTCCAAGGATTTCATGACCACAGAGGTCAGGGCAACAGGTCTGTAGTCGTTTAATCCTGTAATAGAGGGTTTCTTGGGAACTGGAATGATGATGGAGCGTTTGAAGCAGGAAGGCACTTCACGCAGCTCCAGTGATCTGTTAAAGATCCGGGTGAAGATGGGGGCCAACTCGTTGGAGCAGACTCTCAGGCAGGACGGAGACACACCATCAGGTCCTGCAGCCTTCTTGATCTTTTGTCTCTGAAAGACCCGGCGCACCTCCTCTTCACAGATCATTAGTGCTGGTGGGAGGTCAGAGTGGAGGAGGGATGGAGTTCCTGGGGCTGCAGATAATCCTTTTGTGTGGGTGGGAGGTGAGAACTGTAGGTTCTTTTCAAACCTGCAGTAAAAGCTGTTTAGGTCATTAGCCAGCTGGAGGTTTTCCGCAGGGTGGGGGGATGGTCTCCTGTAGTTGGTGATATTCCGTAGGCCTCTCCAGACAGAAGCAGAGTTGTTAGCTGAGAAGTTTTTTTGTAACTTCACACTGTAGCTCCTCTTAGCAAGCCTGGTCTCCTTCGTCAGCATGTTTCTGGCCCGCTTGTACAGAGTCCAGTCACCAGTCCTGTAGGCCTCCTCCTTGGTCTGATGTAGCTGCTTCAGTTTAGGAATGAACCAGGGTTTATTGTTGTTGTATATGCAGAAGGTCTTGGTCTGCACACACATGTCCTCGCAGAAACAGGTGTATGATGTCACAGTGTCAGTGAGTTCATTTAAGTTAATGGCTGCAGCTTCAAAAACACTCCAATCTGTGCAGTCAAAGCAGGCTTGTAACTTCAGCTTTGATTCCTCAGTCCATTTCTTCACAGTCCTTACAACAGGCTTGGAAGTTTTTAGTTTCTGTCTGTATGTTGGAATAAGATGGAGCAGGCAGTGGTCAGAAAAACCCAGAGCTGCACGGGGGACGGCATGATAGGCATTTCTTAAAACTGTGTAACAGTGGTCAAGTGTATTTGTGTCCCTGGTGGGACATTTAATATGCTGTCTGTATTTAGGAAGCTCATTTGTGAGATTAGCTCTATTGAAATCACCCAGAATGATAAGCAGAGAGTCTGGATGTTTTTCCTCCACCTCTGCTATCTGGTCAGCGAGGAGCTGCAGTGCCTCCGTTGTACAAGCAGCAGGCGAGATATAAATTCCGACCAGAATAAATGAGGAGAACTCTCGCGGTGAATAAAAGGGTTTACAGTTTATGAACAGTGACTCTAGGTTAGGGCTACAAAACTTCTTCAACACTGTGACATCAGTACACCAACCTTCGTTTATGTAGAAGCAGATTCCACCACCCTTAGTCTTTCCAGAAAATTCTCGGCTGCGATCAGCGCGAAACAGTTGAAATCCGTCCAGACGGACCGCGCTGTCCGGGATGTGTTCACTCAGCCAGGACTCCGTGAAACAAAGGGCGCCAGATCTGCTAAAATCCCGGTTTTTGTGAGTCAGGAGCAGCAGTTCATCCATTTTGTTCGCCAAACTGCGGATATTTGCCAGATGGATCGATGGGAGCGGCGTGCGAAATCCTCGTTTCTTCAGCCTGACTAACGCACCGGCACGTTTACCACGCCGCCTTCGTTTCCGGCCAGCGCCAATAGCCGCTGCTCCCACAGCTAAGATGGACTGAAAAAACTTCAGATCAGCAGCAGTAACTGGCGGAGAAGTTGCATTGGGAGGTAGTCTGAGTGAAAGTAGTTCCTCCCTTGAATAGGTGATTCGGACAGAAGAGCAGAAGTCCAAAAAAACACACAAAATTATCAAAAACATCAGAGAGCAGAAGCCAGTGGCTGCCATCCGCGGCGCCATCTTGGATTTTTTTTTTTGTTTGTTTTTTTATGTTTTTTTTTTTTATGTTTAAGTTTACAACGTTTATCTGTCAGAGCTCTCACCTGGATAATTGTTACAGCCTCCTCCAAAACTTCACCTGGATGTTGGGTTGTTCTTCTCCTGTTGAAGCTAGCTAGCTGGCTAATAGCTTCATGCTAGGTTATAGCTGACCTCCAGCAGCTGACACAGACAGAAATTTGCCTGTTTTCATTCTCACAGCTTTGGGTCCAACTGTTGGTGAGTACCAGTCTAAAAAAAAATTCTCAATATATACTGTATAGCACACACATTTGCTATGTTACAGCTTTATCCCAAATTGTTTTATTCCAAAATGGATTAAATTCATTTTGTTTCTTCAAAATTCTACACACAATGCCCCCTAATGACAATGTGTAAAAGGTTTTTTGAGATTTTAGCAAATTTACTAAAAATAAAAAACTAAGAAGTCACATGTACATAAGTATTCACAGCCTTTGCCATGAAGCTCAAAATTGAGCTCAGGTGCATCCTTTTTCCACTGATCATCCTTGAGATGTTTCTACAGTTTAATTGGAGTCCACCTGTGGTAAATTCAGGTGATTGGACATAATTTGGAAAGGCACACTCCTGTCTATATAAGGTCCCACAGTTGACAGTGCATGTCAGAGCACAAACCAAGCATGAAGTCAAAGGAATTGTCTGTAGATCTCCAAGACAGGATTGTCTCGAGGCACAAATTACATACATAGGTACAGAAAATTTCTGCTGCTTTCAAGGTTCCAGTGAGCACAGTGGCCTCCATCATCCGTAAATGGAAGAAGTTCAGAACCACCAGGACTCTTCCTAGAGCTGGCCGGCCATCTAAACTGAGCCAGAGGAGAAGGACCTTAGTCAAGAAGGTGACCAAGAACCCTATGGTCACTCTGTCAGAGCTCCAGCATTCCTCTGTGGACAGAGGAGAACCTTCCAGAAGGACAACCATCTCTGCAGCAATCCACCAATCAGGCCTGTATGGTAGAGTGGCCAGACGGACACCACTCCTTAGTAAAAGGCACATGGCAGCCCACCTGGAGTTTGCCAAAAGGCACCTGAAGGACTCTCAGACCACGAGAAACAAAATTCTCTGGTCTGATGAGACAAAGATTGAACTCTGTCGTGAATGTCAGGCATCATGTTTGAAGGAAACCAGGTAATGCTCATCCCCAGGCCAATACCATCCCTACAGTGAAGCATGGTGGTGGCAGCATCATGCTTTGGGGATGTTTTTCAGCGGCAGGAACTGGCAGACTAGTCAGGATAGAGGGAAAGATGAATGCAACAATGTACAGAGTCATCCTGGATGAAAATCTGCTCCAGAGCACTCTTGACCTCAGACTGGTTTGACAGTTCATCTTTCAGCAGGACAACAACCCTAAGCACACAGTCAAGATATCAAAGGAGTGGCTTCAGGATAACTCTGTGAATGTCCTTGAGTGGCACAGCCAGAGCCCAGACTTGAATCCAATTGAACATCTCTGGAGAGATCTGAAAATAGCTGTGCACCGACACTTCCCATCAAACCTGATGGAGCTTGAGAAATGCTGCAAAGAGGAATGGGCAAAACTGCCCAAAGATAGGTGTGCCAAGCTTGTGGCATCATATTCAAAAAGACTTGAGGCTGTAATTGCTGCCAAAGGTGCATCAACAAAGTATTGAGCAAAGGCTGTAAATACTTATGTACATGTAATTTCTTAGTTTTTTTTATTTTTAATAAATTTGCAAAAATCTAAAAAAAAACAAAAAAAAAACCACCCAACCCTTTCTTCACATTGTCATCATGAGGTATTGTGTGTAGAATTTTGAGGAAAAAAATGAATTTAATCCCTTTTGGAATAAGACTGTAACATAACAAAATGTGGAAAAAGTGAAGCACTGTGAAAACTTTCTGGATGCACTGTTTATGATTGGATAACAGGACTCTCTTGATGTTGAAAATCTAATTAATGATTTTATTAGTTCTAGACGGTGCTGTTGTAAGGCTTTACAATCAACCTGTGCTACGGTTTAAACCCCAATTCCCACTTTCATTTTATACTGGCTCTGGACAGCACTTTGTGATATTTAATCATGAGAGGTGCTACATAAATAAATTTTACTAACTTATTTTAAGGATCCTGGACAGCAAATGCTATTGTTAATTCATAAAAATGCTTATTATCATGACATAACTTTATGTTCACTCAACCCAATTTTGTTTTGTACTCAAAAGATTCATATTCACTATATTGCACTAAAGTTAGTTAAAGTGTTATCATGTTAATCGCCCATTAACGCTTCACCCCTATTAACAGTGACAAATTTTGTGATTGCGGTTAACTGCAGTTAATGGCAGAAAGCGTGAACAATACTGTTTTAGCCTAGCTGCACTCCATACCAAAGCCGCTCTGCAGTCATAGACATTGGCCGCACCATACAGATATTGTGAAGTCAAACCTGCTGGATCACTGCCATGGAAATCCCCAAAACATTGTCATGTTTAAGTTTACAGTGTTATTTCTTGGCGTTTTCACCTGGATAATTGTCACAGCCTCCTCCAAAACTTCACCTGGAAGTTGATTGTTCTTCTTTGGAAGCCACCTAGCAGTATAAACAGCTACGAGCTATGGTTGTAACTCGCTGCCAGCTGCTGACACGGACAGACACTCCGCCTGTTTCATCCTCATAGCGTTGGGTCCAACTGTCAGTAGGTGAGTAGCAGTCTAAATTTCTCAAGCTGTGTTTGTAATGTGCATTCACTCCCATGCCCTGTTTTTGCTGCGTGGTGGGTGACATCACAGGTGAGATAGTTGTTTGTTTATGTTTACAGTTTTTCTACTAAAAGGGAAATTGTGTCTGTCGTGACACACGAGGTCCATTGTTTTGTGTTGAGCTGCTTAAAAGCGGTGGATGTTTGCTATGGGAGTGGAGTTGGATTTGTGTTGCCGAGTTGGATTGTAGTGACATTATTGAGCCCTGCCATTCCGTTGTTTGCACATGCAGGAGTACGTTTAAGGATTTTCTGGAGAATATTCTGGATAGATTTTATCATTTTGGATATGTTGAAAGTGTGAATAAACCTGCAGGTGAAGAAAGAAAGCATATTTGTCCACTCCCATGTTTATAACAGCATGAGAAACTTGAAAAATTACCAACATAAGGTACACTGTATCTGTATGGAAAAACATGTGATTAATGCGTTATTAATCACAATTAACTCAATGTTCAAAAAGATTAATCATGAATAGAAATTTTAATTGTCCAACACCACTAGTGTTTTTGATTTATTTTTTTGTGCAGAATAAATTTTTACTTTGGCTTTACCTATGACTTGCATGCTAAATATTTAATTTAGTTAAGGCTACATTCAGTGAAACAACTTTCTAAATTTTAAAGAAATATATAATTTACATTAGGGGTTGAATAGTTTCCCTTTTTTTCTTAACCTGTCCTATCCAGCACCTTGGGCAAGCAGAACAGATATCTGACTGCTTTGTTGTACTAAACACATTCACTTTGCCAAAACAAGCTCTGCTTGTATTTGATATATACTGTGTATAAACAGCATTTATAGGGTCCTCTTGCTGTATAATAACTTTAATACTTTAAATTGTCTTATTTATGCTGGACCTGACAAGGGGGAATGGGGGAGAGAGCTGAAGGGCTATGAAATAGATTAGAATTAGAAATTAAATAGAAATAGAATAGGCTTTATATTCATTGTACAGTTGTACAGTACAACAAAACTGTGGGTGTGCCAAGAGGTGGGAGGGATGCAAGAAACATTGCTGCTTCTGAGAAGATCTCAGCACAAGCCAGGTATCTGCACTTCAATTCAATTCAATTCAACTTTATTTATATAGCGCCATTTCACAACAACAGTCATCTCATAGCACTATCAACTGTACGGGGAACCCCCACAGTTGCAGAAAGACCCCAGCAATCAGGCGATCCCCTGTGAGCAAGCACTTGGCGACGGTGGAGAGGAAAAACTCCCTTTTAACAGGAAGAAACCTCCAGCAGAACCAGGCTCAGGGAGGGGCAGTCATCTACTGCGACTGGCTGGGGGGTGAGGGGATAGAGAAGATGAAAAGAACAGACATGTAGAGAGCAAACAGCACGATGGGGACTCAATCTATGGGAGAGAACAAACAAATGTTAATGACCAGCAAAAAAATATTTCATTGAGAGTGAGGAAAGGAGTGAGGCCCAGTGCATTACTGGAGGTCCCCCGGCTGACTAAACCTATTAGCAGCATAACTAAGGGAGGGTTCAGAAACACATGATCCCTCCCTAATTGTAGGCTATATCAAAAAGGTAGATTTTAGCCCTATTCTTAAAAACACTTGAAAGAGAACTGAGGCAAGTGAGGCCTGCAGTTCTTAAGATGTTGCTGTGGGGTCTTTTGTGATCTCTTGGATGAGTTGTCGCTGTGCTCTTGGAGTAACTTTGTTTGGCCGGCCACTCCTGGGAAGGTTTGCCACCTTTCCATGTTTTCACCATTTGTGGATAATGGCTCTCACTACAGTTCACGGGAGTCCCAAAGTTTTAGAAATGGCTTTATAACCTTTTCCAGACTGATAGATCTCAAATACTTTGCTTCTCATTTGTTCCTGAATTTCTTTGGATCGCAGCATGATGTCTAGGTTTTGAGGATCTTTGGTCTACTTCATTTTGTCAGGCAGGTCCTATTTAAGTGATTTCTTAAATGAAAACAGGTGTGGCAGTAATCAGGCCTGGGTGTGGCTAGAGAAATTGAACTTGGCTTTCCAAAGATGCGATAAACTACAGTTAATTTATGTTTTAATGGGGGGGGGGAAGTCACTTTTTCATACAGGGCCATGTAAGCTTGGATTTTTTTTTTACCCTTAATAATAAGCACCTTCATTCAAAAACTGCATTTTGTGTTTACTTGTGTTATCTTTGTCTAATATTTAAAGGGCCTATATCATGCTGTACTGTTATCACTACGTGTTATATACACTGGGTATGTCAACGCAGATTAACAGCAAGCCAAACTCGTTTTTCATGAGCCAGGAAACCGAGTGTCCTGCTCACTTTATTTCAGTCTTCTTAAGACAGCTTACAGTACCTTACAACTGTGGCTCGAAGCTCGTTGAAAAGCCCGAGTGAAACTAGAAATAAAAACAGAAAAAATACATTCATTAAAATAAACTAGTGGGCCCCTGGGGTAAGACTAATTTCTGGAAACATAATACACTCAATACATAAAACAAGCTAGCGGGCCCTGGGATAGGACTAATTGCTGAAAACAAATCACACTCTAAAAACGATCTCAAGTTCACATTTAACAACTTATAAAACCAACATAACATTCACTTACAGCCATTGCTTTCGGAGGTGTAAAAAAGGGGTTTAACACACAGGAGGAACGTTTCAGATATTCGCGGGCAGGCTAAGCACTTCTGCCTTATTTTCCTTCTCTCTCTGACTAACGTTCATTTCTTCTTCCCATAAACCATAGCGGCAACTGGCTGCGCTTTCAATATAAAATACAAACAAATTGCTATTAACTACACAGAAATTACTTTTAGCACACAATGACTATTTCTAACATGACTTATTATAAATGAACTATGATATTTAATATAAACTTGTGAATTATTCTTAACTTTCTATAAACACACACTACTGAGGGCAGAACACATGCTATTTTAAGCCTTTCAGAGTAAACTATATGCATGTATGTGATAGTATATTACCTTTGGTACACTGGAGAATGAATTTCTTATGAAATAAGAGTTATTTTCGCGAGCCCGGAAGTAAGATGCCTCAATCTCTGAGGCTCTGCCTCTCCTTCTTGTGGCTGCCGCCCACTTCATGACGTAACCCCTGAGCCGGCTGCTGCAGCGTGTCGCTAGGTTCCGCCCACGAAAACAACATCTATAGTAAACTTTAGAAAAGATGGATGAGCATGTTGAACTCTTTAGCCTCCTGTTATTATTTTAGAGCCTATAATATTATTCTTATGTAGTGTATGGTTAATCACGTTTAATATTATGATTTTAGCCTCTGCATTCTGGTCTATTTTGACCATTTCTGACGAGGAGACTCTTCTTTAGGAAGGCTGAACAAACTCCTAAATCTCACAGCCAAAGACACATTTACGCCACTTAGAAGACATTGTCTTACGTAAAAAAGCAAACAGTTGTTCTTCACAGCGTCAATGCTAAAGTGAAAGAATTTTGCTGATCACCGCTCCGTTTGCTGCACGGAGAAAGTGGGTGTGTGCGTTATCCTGGGGGCGGTGCTGGCAGCACAGGCACTTCCTGGAGTGGGCGGCTCACCCACATTCATACGTATGAACGTGGGGACCCAGTCATTATTGGGGACAGGGCGGAGCAGCAACTCAGAGAGCAGGGTTGAGGAGGAATACTCAGAGATGCGTGAATGGAGCAAAATACCACTTTGGGGGTGTTTTTGGTGAGGAATTAATATTATAACATGCTTAAAAGCTCAAAAAAGTCAATTTTGCATGATGTAGGCCCTTTAAATTTGTTTGACAATGTGAAACATTTAAGTGTGACAAACATACAAAAAAAAAGAGAAATCAGGAAGGGGCAAACACATTTTCACACCACTGTATACCATGGAACACAGTGAAGACAGTCATCATTAAGTGGAGAAAATATGGCACAACAGTGACATTACCAAGAACTGGACGTCCCTCCAAAACTGATGAAAAGAAGAGAAGAAAACTGGTCAGGGAGGCTGCCAAGAGACCATCAGCAACATTGAAGGAGCTGCAGGAATTTCTGGCAAGTACTGGCTGTTTAGTACATGTGACAACAATCTCCCGTCTAGGGTAGCAAGGATGGAAGCCTTATCTTACGAAGAAAAACATCCAAGCCCTGTTACATTTTGCAAAAATACATTTGAAATCTTCCAAATGCATGTGGGAAAATGTGTTATGGTCCGATGAAACCAAGGTTGAACTTCTTGGCCATAATTCCAAAAGGTATATTTGGCACAAACACAACACTGCTCATCACCAAAAGAACACAATACCTGCAGTGATGCATGGTGGTGGCAGCATCATGCTTTGGGGCCGTTTTTCTTCAACTGGAACTGGGGCCTTCGTCAAGGTGGAGGGAATTATGAACAGTTCCAAACACCAGTCAGTGTTGGCACAAAACCTTCAGGCTTCTGCTAGAAAGTTGAAGATGAAGAGGAACTTCATCTTTCAGCACGACAATGACCCAAAGCACACACCCAATGCAACGAAAGAATGGCTTCACCAGAAGGAGATTAAGTTTTGGAATGGCCCAGCCAGAGTCCAGATCTGAATCCGATCGAACATCTGTGGGGTGATCTGAAGAGGGCTGTGCAGAGGAGATGCCCTCACAATCTGACAGATTTGGAGCATTTTTGCAAAGAAGAGAGGGCAAATATTGCCACATCAAGATGTGCCACGCTGATAGACTCCTACCCAAAAAGACTGAGTGCTGTAATTAAAGAAAAAGGTGTTGTAACAAAGTATTAGTTTAAGGGTGTGCATATTTATGCAACCAGGTTGTAGTAAGTTTTTAATTTTTCCTCTTAAAAGATTTCAGTTTGTTTTTCAATTGAGTTGTACAGGTTGTAGGTCACATTAATGGTGGAAAAAATTTTGAAATTATTTATCTTGGTCTCATTTTTTACATCACAAAAACCTGGCATTTGAACAGGAATGTGTAGACTTTTTATAGCCACTGTATGTAATAAACACAACCATTGTAGGGTGTTTATATTGCAGTTTGAAGTCTTTCCATATGACTGATGGTTGGGTTCACCACCTGCAGGAGGGATTATGGTGCTATGTGAACTGGGCAGAAGTCTGGGCTACTCTGCGTGGGTCGATGTCCCTGCGACCCGGATTCCTGGATAAGCAGTATAAGATGGATGGATGGATAGATGAATAGAAATTAATTCTGTATTGTCATATATTATTCACCAAACACCTCCTTGGTAAAAGAATATAAAAGCCAAGATTTTTAATTTCATAAAGCAATAAATACCTGGAGTACTGTACAACTGCCTATTGAGAGGGCAAATTTGATTTACCAAAAATATTTTTGCTTAACCCAGTCTACTTTGTATCAAGTTTCACTATGCTTGTAATGATGCAGTTTGAGCAATGGATGGCGCCAGAGTACTGCTGAGCATGAAACTGAAAACAGAATGCTGCTGTACCCTGGGTCAGCACCATTATAGGAAACAATGAAGTCATGGAATTAAAAAAAAAAAGCTTGGAAAAAAGATTGTACGAGTCACTACTCTCCAAGCGGAAACTTTTGCATCAACTTTCATGCTGATATTTAATTGTCGCATGGTAAGAAGACTGAAAGATTATCTTATCTGAGGCATCCCATCATGCCACTTTGTTTGTTCGACAGTTTAAACCAAATGAGACACATTTTCCTCTGTAGACCAGGAAGAGCTACCTGTAACAGTGTCAGCTCCTAGTTGACAGGAAGACAGCAGACAATCCCAGAATCCATCATGGCTACCACACTCATGGTCCTGATTTTCAAGTAAACAAAGCAGGTAGTTTAACTAGAGTTGACAGTCTCCTGGGAACAATTGGTGGATGAGGCTCATGAAAGGAGAAAAGCCAAGTACTGTATATAGAGTTGCTAGCTGACCACCAAGGGAGTGGGTGGAAGACTTGTTACTCGTGTGGAAGTGGGCTACAAAGATTTCGCAGACCAATTACTATTTTTGATCCTTGGCTGCAAAGAAGACTCATCAAGAACATCTTGGCAGGAGCAGAACAGGCTTCTTAGTGGTTCTGCATCAAAAAAAGGATGATTTGTACAGTGGCCCTGAGGGGTCAAATGTACAGCAAGTTAAGAAAACATCTGCAAACAGACAATACCAACTTAAGAAAAGATTTTCATCAAAATAACACACAGGTGCTGCAAGTGCTCACAGCAGCTGCAAATTCGGAAACATGCTGCAAATAGAGAAACACACTGCAAATGGAGAGAAGCACTGCAGAACCCACAACAAAACTGAAGGGACGCACACTCAACACCTTGAACAAACTGGTGGTTCATTCTGTAGTAGGACTGGCGCTGGAAAGCCTGGATGCTGTGGCTGAGAGAAGGATGAGGGACCCAACTGAATCCATCTTTGATAACCACTCTCACCCTCTGCATGATGAACTGTGGCAGATGGGCAGCTCATTCAGCCGTTGTATTATCACACCCAGGTGAAAAACTGAATGCTTCCAGCAATCCTTTGTGCCCACTGCCATTAGACAGCATAACAGCCCGAGGCATAACCCGACACAGTACAACCCCTCCAACACACACACACACACTGACAATAATTGGCCTGAGTGGTTTGAACTCTTATTGGTCTACTGATTGATTACCACTATGCTACTATGATGTTAATGCTGTTACCACTAGGTTAATGCACCTTGAATTTAAATATTATTTGTTTTTACAAACATGTTACCCTGACAAGCCGTGTCACCTTCAGTGTTGGGTTACTAAAAAATAATAACCAATTACAGTTACTAGTTACTTTTTCAAAAGTAACTGAGTTACTTTACCAATTACTGCATGATTAAAGTAACTAGCTACTTGGAAAAGTAACTTTCATGTTACTTTTAAACGCATACTTAAATCATCTTGCACACATAGCAAGATAAGTTAATTAATGGATTACATTACAGGCTTATTAATGTCAGGCTGAAAACAAACTTTCAGACAGAGCTTTTAGAACATGTTCAGTCTGCTTTATCCTGCCTTGAGAGCTCTTACTGTGGGAAAAATTTGAAGAAAATCAACATGATACTGCCAGTAATTTCCTCATTTTTGAGTGAGAGTCGGTAACACTGCATAAAGCTGTCCATGTTTACTTACCTTTATGATATGGATTTAATCCGATGTGCAGTGATCCAAAGAAAATGTCTATTATCCACAGTCCAAATGTCTGCTGTGACAGAGACATGATCCAGTCCCTCAAATTCCTTTTGGAGATCAAAATCTACTTTTGAATAATTTTTATCCAGGTAGCAAGTAAATGTGTTTTAATATCAATGGATCACAGTCTCAGCTGTCTGATGGAAAGTGACTATTATCACGTCTTCAGTCTGTAACGATGTATCTGGCAATCAGGTTTAATTCTTGCTAGGTCACAAACTGTCCAGATGCATAGCTGTGCTTGAAATCCAGCCATGGCTGTTGAGACAAGAATATTTCCACTTTACATCCAGCCATGGCTATTCAGATAGCATAGATCCACTAACACAGTATTGTTAGCATAGTTAGCCATTAGTACGAGCTTTGTCAGAGCTTTATTACTGTTTTCAAGCACTTCTGAAGATTGCAGTAGGTCTCAACTGGCACCTAGCTTCCAATTCACCAATATGATTTTGTCCTTAACTGCGACAAAGGAAAAATAATCTGTCTATTTCGACAAAAACAAAGTAGCTTCATACGTCAAATAGGTTTTGTCTTCTTTTAATTATTTATCTTTTGTTCATATAAAAGACAAAAAATAAAACAGAAAGATGTCTTTACCTTCTTTACATGTTTCAACTGCTCTGCAGCCTTCGTCAGAAGAGGATGACGAAGGCTGCAGTGCAGTTGAAACATGTAAAGAACGTCAAGACATCTATTTTATTTTTTGTCTTTTATATGAACAAAAGATAAATTTAAAAAAAGTAGCTTCATCTTTTCCTCCGCTCAGTAGTGAAGACTCGGCTCTCTGCAACAGGTCACGTCGACTGACGACTTGTCTCAGCTACGGTAGGGTCAGTTTGTATATTCATTTATTTGTGCTAAAAATATCTATCCATATTAATAAAACGAGTAACACATCTGATCAAATTTCAGTAACTGTAACGCATTACTGAATTTTTAAACAGTAATTTCATTACACAGCACGTTACTGCAAAAGTAGTGGTGTTACACTAATGTATTACTTTGTAACGCATTACTCCTAACACTGGTCACCTTATATCACTTACCATGTTTTTGACTTGCTTTTTTGCCATGCTGTCTTGCTTTTGTCATTACCATACACTGTAGGTGTTGACTTAATAAGGGTTTAGTGTTCAGTATGGACACTATGCAACATCATAATACTGCTATCACTGCAGATGTAGTCTTGTTATTAGCACTATTGTAATATCAATTTGACTGTATCTGTAGTCTTGTGGGGTTTTTTTTAATCTTATCATTCATATATTTTGCATACTGTAACGTCGGGGCTGTGATAAGGGGGCAGGGATTCTCCCGGCTTGCTTGTGCCGCAGAGGATTCAAACACTGTTATCTGGGTATTCTAAGTGTTAAACGTGTGTTCTACTGTGCCATTATAACTCTGTAATAAGACCAGTTGTGATAGCGCTGTTTTCCCTATATGTGACAAATCATGTGTCTGTGTCACCATGAGTGAGGTAAGGGTCTGTGTAAATAACCTCCCCTCCGTTCGGTGTCATGAGTGTGTGTAGAATAAAGCCTGTTTCATCACAGTCATCTCTCCATATTGCGTGAACCCTTGCAAGGTCACAATACTTTTTTTGTTCCATTTTCTGTTTATGACTCCCTGCTGCTGTAACACCTGAATTTACCCCATGGGGATCAATAAAAGATTATCTTTTACAGTGACTGACCAGATCTGGAAGTGATGTCAGAGATACTGTTAAAAGATTTTCAGTTTTCAGAAGTGCACCGTCTCTGATGTCATCTGGACTGTTGTTTCACTTTTGTTGTGAGTTTTGAAGTACCTTTCTTTACAGCATGTTTCTCCATTTGCAGTGCTTTTACAGAGCGCCTACCAAAACACGGTACGGAAGGGTACCTGCTACAGAACATCCATGTACTGTACATGTACTGTACGAAACATGTTCTGTACATGTACCACACAAGACCGTCCTGCTACCAGTCCTGCCTGCTGTCAGTCTTACGTGAATTCGTCAACAGCTGCAGTCGGCAATAAATGCAGGCTGTAGTAGTACCTCAGCCACAAACAGTGATTGTGCAGTACATGTACTGCATGGAACATGTACTGTTGTGCTACTGTTAACACTAGCAGAGTGCCTCAATCACAAACAGTGCGATGCCTCCTGCTGGTGGTCAGATTGACTTAGTATCAAGCATGCATTGTTTCAATGGAAATTAAGATTTTTTTAAAAAAAAACTTTATTGAACATCAGACGAAGACTCATAATGATGAAGTATTTTTTTTATATATATAAATAGGAATGAAACCGGGGCATCCGGAGAAAACCCAATATGCTGTTTGTAGTTTATCTTTCGTGCTTTGCTTGACATTTTACACATTTCAGAGATAATTTACACATTTCAGATAGTTTTTTGATTTTGATTAAATATTCACAAGATAATGAAAATCCTACATGTAAACATGTTTTGGAAAGCTATTGGATATGAACTCAAGAATACCAACTTCTGTTTATGACGTTCGTCATAAACAGTACTCGTTCATTAGTTACAGAATACAGCATTCTGCATTCATTTTGACTTCAGAAGTTGGTATTCTTGAGTTCATATCACTGGCGATCTGTCCAGCGTGTACCCTGACTCTCGCCCAAAGATGCTGGGATAGGCTCCAGCCCCCACCCCCAGCGACACAAAAAAGAAGATGGATGGATGGATATGACGTAATTTCTAAGATCTCATTCCTTCGATCTCTGTGGAAATGCCCTTAAATTGATGTTCAATAAAGTTTGTTTGAAAAAAAATCTCAATTCCTATTGAAATAATGCACGTGTGATATTAAATCAATCCAACCACCAGGCGGAGGCATTGTACCGTTTGTGAATAAGACATTCTTCCAGAGTCAACTGCTATTTATTGCAGACTGCGGCTCTTCCTGAACACACACAGGGCTGACAATGTTCAGAAATGTTCTGTACAGTACATGCAGCACATGTTTCTTACAGTATATGTACAGTACATGTAGCATATAATTACTGTTTGTGATTGAGGTACTTATACAGCCGGCATTGCTGACTGCCGCTGTTGACGAAGGCACATAGGACTGACCGCAGGCAGGACCTGGTAGCAGGAAGGTCATGTGTGGTATATGCACCAAACAGTACATGTATGTAACAGTATATTCAATTCAATTCAACTTTATTTATATAGCGCCATTTCACAACACCAGTCATCTCATAGCACTTTCAACTGAGGGGAAACCCCCACAGTTGCAGAAAGACCCCAGCAACCAGGCGATCCCCTTTGAGCAAGCGTTTGGCGACAGTGCAGAGGAAAAACTCCCTTTTAATAGGAAGAAACTTCCAGCAGAACCAGGCTCAGGGAGGGGCAGTCATCTGCTGCAACTGGCTGGGGAATGAGGGGATAGAGAAGATGAAAAGAACAGACATGTAGAGAGCAAACAGCACGATGGGGACTCAATCTATGGGACAGAACAAACAGATGTTAATGACCAGCAAAAAAAAAAAAAAAAAAAATTTCATTGAGAGTGAAGAAAGGAGTGAAGCCCAGTGCATTATTGGAGGTCCCCCGGCTGTCTAAACCTATTAGCAGCATAAGTAAGGGAGGGTTCAGAGACATGATCCCTCCCTAATTGTAGGCTATATCAAAAAGGAAGGTTTTAACCCTGTTCTTAAAAACAGAGGTTGAGTCTGACTCCTGAATCCAGATTGGCAGCTGGTTCCACAGGAGAGGAGCTTGATAACTGAAGGCTCTGCCTCCCATTGTACTTTTGGAGATTCTAGGCATTACAAGTAATCCAGCATTTTGGGAGCGTAGTGCTCTGTTAGGATAATAGGGAAGTATCAGATCTTTTAAATAAAAAGGGGCCTGATTGTTTAGAGCTTTGTAAGTAAGAAGAAGGATTTTAAACTTAATTCTAAACTCTATGGGAAGCCAATAAAGGGAGGCCAGAACCGGAGAGATATGATCTCTCTTTCCACTACCTGTTAAAACTCTTGCTGCAGCATTTTGGATCAACTGAAGACTTTTTAAAGATGTTGTAGGACAACCTGATAAAAAAAAGAGTTACAATAATCTAATCTAGAGCTAACAAAAGCATGGATCAGTTTCTCAGCATCATTCTGAGACAAGATACTCCTAATCTTGGCAATATTACGCCAATGATAGAAGGCAGTCTTGGAAACAAATTTAATATGTGAATTGAAAAAAAGATCTTGATCAAAAATAACTCCAAGGTTCCTCACAGAGCTATTAAGAGAAAGAGTAACTGCATCCAAACTAAAATTTTGATTTGGAAAGGTATTTCTAAGGTTTTTTGGACCAACAAGAATTACTTCAGTCTTATCTGAATTTAATAACAGGAAATTACAAGTCATCCAAGCTTTGATTTCCTTAAGACAGGCTTCTAACTTGGCTAATTGATTAGTATCATCTGTCTTCATTGACAGGTATAACTGTGTGTCATCTGCATAACAATGAAAATGTATACAGTGCTTTCTGATAATGTTGCCTAACGGAAGCATATATAAACTAAAAAGAGTAGGGCCTAGCACAGATCCCTGTGGAACTCCATGACTGAGCTTTGAGTTGAAAGAAAACTCATTACTGACATGAACAAACTGGAACCTATCAGATAAATAAGATCTAAACCACTGCAGTGAAGTTCCATGAAGTCCAACATAGTGTTCTATACTATCAAGTAGAATATTATGATCGATAGTATCAAAAGCTGCACTAAGATCTAAAAGGACAAGTACAGAAACAAGTCCATAATCAGAAACAAGTCCATTATCAGATGCGATGAGGAGGTAATTAGTGAACTTCACTAAGGCTGTTTCAGTACTATAATGGATTCTAAACCCAGATTAAAACTCTTCAAGTAAACAACTTCCCTGCAAGTGGTCAAATAATTGCGTAGCAACAAGTCTAAGATTTTTGAAATGAAAGGGAGATTAGAGATTGGTCTATAGTTAGCTAAAACTCCTGGATCCAGCGTTGGCTTTTTGAGTAAGAGTTTAATTACAGCAGTTTTAAAAGCCTTTGGTACATGGCCTAAAGTTAATGAAGAATTGATTATTTGAAGAATAAAGCTACCAATAAATGGGAAGACTTATTTAAATAACCTGGTAGAAATAGGGTCTAAAAGACAAGTTGAAGGCTTGGATGAGGAAGTTATTTTGTCTAACTCTAAAAGGTCAATTGGAGTAAACTCATCCAAACACATATCAATTGAAGGAGTTGTAGTAGTTACTGTATTTAAGTTAACGGTGGGATGATTGATTTTATCTCTGATAGATGAAATGTTATTATTGAAAAAGTTCATAAAGTCCTGACTAGTAAGCTCTAAGGGAATGCTAGGATTGACAGAGTCCTGACTCTTTGTCAGCCTGGCTACAGTGCTGAAAAGAAACCGGGGATTATTCTTGTTCTCTTCTATTAATGCACAATAACACAATAACTCGTTCTAGCTTTTCTACGAGATTTTTTATAAATCAAAAGATGATTTCTCCAAGCTAAATAGATTTCATCTAAATTAGTGGAGTGCCATCTTCTTTCTAATTGATGAGTCTTCTGTTTTAAGCTACGAGTTTCTGTGTTGAACCAAGGAGTTAGAAATCTCTGATTAGACTTTTTCTTTTTTAAAGGGGCCATCATGTCTAGAGTCTGATGCAGAGAAGCTGTAACACTATCTACCATGCTATCAATTACAGAAGGAGCAAGCTGTCTATAGCTCATTTCCGTTGTGTTGACACATGACATAGAGGAAACAATCTGCATAAATTTGGTTACAACATCATCTGAGAGGCATCTACTGTAGTAATATTTTTCTTTAGGAGCCAAATAGTCAGAAATGGTAAAATCAAAGGTTAACAGAGAATGGTCTGACAGTACAGGGTTATGAGGAGACACTACCAGATTTTCTATTTCTACGCCAAATGTCAGAACAAGGTCCAACATATGATGGAGATAATGGGTAGAATTTCCTACTTTCTGAGAAAACTAATTAGATGCCATATTAAGGCAATCACTGTCTACATCTACATGTATATTAAAGTCCCCTACTATAATTATTCTATCTGATTTCAGCACTAAATTAGCAAAGAATTCGGCAAATTCGGATAAAAACTCTGAGTAGGTTGATGGAGGACGATGAACTATGGCAAATAAAATTGGGTTTAGCCGGACTTCCGGTTATGGCTGCCACGTAGGACGGACGTGTCTCGCTCTGCTCTGCTCCTGGAGAAAAAAAATCGGCAAATAACTCTCTCATTTGGGACAGAACGTATCCCAGCATTTGGGTGAGGATATGTCGGCGAAGCCTAAGGCTGGAAAACCAGGAAAAGGAAAAAGCGAGCCGCCGAAACATTCCAAATTAACGGACTTTCAGGTCTGTGACGCAGCAAACAAAACTCCATATATGGCGGAGGAGGCTGGCAACGGTGCGATGTCTGCGGGGGGAGGCGCAGATGCGCTGATGGCTGCCATGAGTTCAATGAGAGCGGACTTTTCCTCTAGATTTGATGGGATTATGACAGCGTTGGAAGGAATAAGAAAGGAATTGGGTGACTGTGTAGAACGAACGGCGCAGATGGAGCTCCGTCTCGCTAGTGCTGAAGATGACGTCACCCGTCTTCAATTAAAGGTGCGCACTTTGGAAAAAAAAATAAATCTCTGGAAGATAATATTTTGGATTTGGAATCTCGGTCGAGACAGAATAATTTGAGGCTGGTGGGTCTTCCAGAGGAATCAGAAGGTCGGGACGTATGTTCCTTTCTGGAAAAGTGGATTCCGGAGGTGCTGGGCAGCGAGGAGTTGCAATCAGCAGTGGTTCTGGAAAAAGCACATCGTATTGGCCCACGGAGAGATAAGGGACCGCCGAGGACCTTAATTATGAAGTTTCTTAGCAACAGAGACAGGATGAAGATCTTCAACGCTGCACGTGCTAAAGGAGAGATTAAACACCAGGACCAGCAGGTGCGGTTCTACCCAGATTTGGCCACAGGAATCCAGCAATTGAGGAAGCAGTTTGATCCCGTACGTAAGGAGCTGCGCAACCTTGGGATTCGTCATGGTGTAATCTATCCTGCGAGACTGCTGACCACGTATGAGGGCAGAACCCACATCTTCAAGACCCCAGAGGAGGCGCAGGAGTTCATCAAGAAGATCAAAGAAGAAGAAGAGACTGGTGGGAGCTAAGCATGAACAAAATATAAGGTAGAATAATTAAGCATTTGCACAGGCATCTGACTGACTTGAAGTAAATAGTAAGTTTACAAAATATAGATTGTATTATATATTAAAAAAACAAAACAAAAACAAAAACAAACAAAAAAAAAACTATGATGTACAAAGTTGTTAAAAATTTTGGAGTTAAGTTGGAAAACTACAGAGGAGAGTTAATGTTACGTCATTAAAAGCAGTAGAGTTAGGGTGATTGGGAGGATGAAGAAGGAGTGGCTTAGGCTGTTCCCCGTGGGTGTGGAACGGTCGATGGCTATATCGGGAGACAGAATTTTTCTTTTGATTTTGGGGGGTTTGCCACAAGTGTGGGAAGGGGAAATTTGTTTGTGTGTAGTTTGTAGGATGAATGTTCAACCACTCATGTTTTTGCTTCTCTGTATGAGCATGTTTACACTGCAAGGTAATCCCAAACTCTCTATTGATCATGGACCAAAGTGTTAATCTTAATTTAACTTCATGGAATTGCAGAGGTCTACAAAATTTAAAAAAACTTAAACAAGTTATGAATAAAATAAAGGACATGGGTTCAAGAATTGTGTTTTTACAAGAAACTCATCTGATAGAGGAGGATGTTAAAAGAATTAGGAGTAGATGGCAGGGAAGTGTATTCACCTCTTCATTTTCATCCCGAGCCAGGGGAGTTATGACTCTCATACATAAATCAGTTCCTTTTCAAGTGAAAAATGTAATTGGAGACAAATTTGGAAGATATGTAATCATTCAAGGTTCTTTGCTATTAGAAAATATAAATCTTGTGAACTTATATGGTCCCAATATAGATGATCAAAAGTTCTTTGCTAATTTATTTCTCATCTTATCATCACTTACAGGGCAACATATAATAGCAGGGGATTTTAATTGTACATTGAATCCAGGTGTGGATAGATCAACAGGACTGGATTGTACGCACATTGGATGTAGGATGACTATTAATCATTTTATGAAAGAATTGAGATTGTTAGATATATGGAGAGAAATGAAACCACAAGTTAAAGCCTATTCTTGTTATTCCAGTACCTACAAGACATTCTCACGTATTGATTATTTTTTGATTTCCACAGAATTAAGGTCCAAGATTCAAAACTGCTTTTATGATAACATCGTGATCTTTGATCATGCACCCTGTTGTCTAATATATGTAGATAAAAAATTGACAAAGGAATCAGGTAGATGGCAATTTCAGCATAAATGGCTTCAGGATGAGGAATTTGTCAAGTATATAGAAAAACAGATAGACGAGTTCTTTGACATCAATACTACACAAACATCAGCATGTGTAAAGTGGGAGGCTTTCAAAGCTTTTATTAGGGGACATATTATTAGTTATACAGGATCAAAATCTAAGAAGTCTCGAGAGGAGAGAGCTAAATTGGAACATAAAATAAAAAGTCTTCAGGAAAAAGTGTATGCAGGAAGTGACCCAAGGTTGGAGAATGAATTACTGATTTTGAGAGCTGAATACGACAAAAAATCAGCGAATAGAGCTGCCTCGAGTCTTCTAAGATTGAAACAATCTTTTTATGAACAAGGTGAAAAATCAGGAAAATTATTAGCATGGCAGATTAAACAATTGGAAATTAAAACACCAATTACCAGTATTATAAGTAATGGACAGGTAGTTATAGATCCTTTAGAAATTAATAGAGCCTTTAGAGATTACTATGAAAAATTATATGATACCAAAAATGAACCTGATTTAACAAAACTAAATGGGTTTTTGAACGAACTACCTATACCGTGTATTCCAAATGAAAACAGGGAGATATTGGAGTCTAAAATTAGTCAAGAAGAAGTTGGGCTAGCCATTGATAATATGAAATCAGGAAAAAGTGCAGGACCAGATGGTCTTCCAGTTGACCTTTATAAAAAATTTAAGAATAAATTAATAAAACCTTTTTTGGAAATGGTTTTAGAAGCATTTCAAAATAATAATTTACCATCATACATAAATAATGCCTTAATTATACTGCTGCCAAAACCAGGTAAGCCCTCTAATAAATGTGAAAATATGAGACCAATAAGCCTATTAAACGCCGACCTTAAGATAATCTGTAAAATTTTAGCAAGACGAATACAAGAAATTTTACCAAATATTATTAATCGAGATCAGAATGGCTTTATAAAGGGTAGACAAGGCTTCCATAATGTAAGAAGACTATTTAATATTATTTATTTTAATAAAGAAGCACCGGATACAGCTCTCCTATCATTGGACGCCGAAAAGGCCTTTGATAGAGTTGAATGGCCCTTTCTTTTTGAAGTCCTACAAAGGTTTGGACTTGGAAATAATTTCATAAAATGGGTTCAAATAATATACAATAATGCTACAGCAGAAATCCTAACAAATAACAATATTTCAAAACCAATAAAAATCAATAGAGGATGTCGACAAGGCTGTCCACTTTCACCTTTACTGTTTACTATGGCAATTGAACCTTTAGCGATAGCGATACGTTTACATTCACAAATATATGGAATTAAAGTTGGACCAACAGAACATAAAATCTCCCTGTACGCCGATGATATAATTTTGTTTATGTCGAATCTAAAAAAATCAATTCCAACCTTGTTGAATTTAATAAAGAATTTTGGGGAAATATCAGGATATAAAATAAATAAAACTAAATCTTCAATATTAATGCTAAATGAGACCCAGAGAAATTACCCAGCCCCTGAGGTAAATCAATTCAATGTTGTAAATCAGTTTAAATATTTAGGAATCCATATTATGCCTAAGCTAGAATCAGTCGCCAGTGTCAACTATGAAGCCTTAATGTCAGATATCAATGAGTTAACTCAGAGATGGATGTCACTACCAATGTCGATGATCGGGAGAATCAATATACTTAAAAGTAATATTTTACCTAAAATACTTTATTTATTTCAATACATTCCCTTATCACCACCTTTAGATCTATTCTCAAGAATAAAAAAAAAGTTAGTGGAATTTATATGGAACAACAGGAGGGCTAGATTACGTTTGTCTTTATTATATTTACCATTTGATCGTGGAGGTCTGAAATGTCCAAATTTTATGTTGTATTATTGGTCGGCACAACTGAGGTCTATGACATATTATTTTTCATCAAATGATCTCCCTCACTGGACTGAAATGGAATCATACAATTTACCTTTACCTCTTCCCATATTCATATACTCAGATTCGGCAAAAAAATTACAAAAACAAGTTAAAAATCCATTTGTAAAGCATATGATCAAAATATGGTGTGAAGCTAAAAACTATTTAAAAGAACCACAGTTATTGTCACAATTTAGTCCAATATGGGGTAATCAATATTTTAAACCAGGGAGAGCGGACGCTGTATTTAAAGTATGGAATTTAAAAGGGATACAAAAGATTCAGGATTTATATTTGCCATGTGCAGACAACATAATGTCTTTTGAAGAGCTGAGGATCAAATTTAATCTCAATAGAACACATTTTTTTAAATATCTTCAACTTAGAAACTTTATTCGATCAAATCAAAATAAAGCTCTCACTCGACCTATTTATTCATCCTTGGAAAAAATGATGATGAAAGATAGTAAAAGAAAGGGTATTATTTCAGAGTTTTATAACTCATTGACACTATCTTCAAGTGAAAATTCACTGAAAAGATTAAACTACTGGAAAGAAGATCTGCAAATTGAAATTTCAGAGGAACAATGGGAATTGGCTTGTACAGAAGCTCAAACCAAATCAATAAATGCATGCCTTAAATTGATACATTTCAAATGGATAATGCGGATGTATGTTACACCGGAGGAGTTAAATAGATATAACAAAAATATACCAGATACATGCACAAAATGCATGGAAAGTAAAGGAACCCTATTTCATTGTTTATGGGAATGTAGATTAATAAGAATGTTTTGGGAAGAGGTGAGGGTAACAATTGAAAAAATAATTTCAAAACAAATCATATTGAATCCTAAACTGTTTTTGTTGGGTCTGTACCCAGAAAAGCATAATTTTAATAAAAGTGAAAGAACATTCATAGACCTCAGTTTGCTTAATGCCAAAAAATGTATTGCACTATTATGGAAAAAGACTCATAGACCAGATGTGACTCAGTGGTTAAGACAGATGTTAACAAACCTTCCATTAGAAAGAATAACATATATACTGAAATCAAAGGAAATTGTGTTTGAGAATATATGGAGACCTTTTATTGATTATGTAAAAAATTTAAACATAACTCTTGAAGAAGAAGGTGAATGATGTGTGTGGACCTTGTAAATTCCAAACTGGTGAACATAATATGTATACTTATGTATTGGATTGTCTAGACTAAACAGAGGAGCATTGTTGAAGACTTGATTTTGTTGGTGGTTGTTGGTGTTTTTAGTGCATTTTTTTTTTGTAGTACTTTAGTGTTAGTGTTTGATTGTTTGTATCATGTTTGTTAAAAAAAAAAAAAAAAAGGTTCAATAAAGATATTGTGGAAAAAAAAAAATTGGGTTTAGCCTAAAATTGCTAAAATGCCCAATACTGAGGACCAGGCCCTCAAAGGAATGATGATAGGTTTTTTTTTGTTTTGTTTTTTTACATTAACTAGTAATTTGGAATGGTAAACTGTTGCTACTCCTCCTCCACGATCAGAACTTCTGGGATTTTGACAGTTTAAATAATCAGAGGGAGTTGATTCATTTAAACCAACATAATCCTCTTGCCCTAACCAAGTCTCTGTAAGGGATATTAAATCAATCTGATGATCAATTAACAGATCATGGACTAGCAGAGACTTGGGAGTTAGACCTAATATTTAACAAATCACATTAAATTCTTAAATTATGAGCAGGAACAGAGGCCAAATCATTCAATTTAGAGGCTTCATGTTTAATTTGAGTTTTACCAACTTTTTGTTTAATCACTTTGGGATGCTTATACATTATATTTTTATTTACTTTGGAGGGAGCAGACAATGATTCTCTGATGGGGAAGACAGGGGCTAAGTTGAGGGGTGGCGGATGAAGAGGAGCTGCAGAGAAGCGTGTAAGACTGCGATTTTGCTTCCTGGTCCCAACTCTGAGTTGTCAGTGTTTTGGAAATTTGGATAAAAATGATGCCAGATTGTTAGATAAATGAGACGCACCATCCAAAGTGGGATGGACGCCGTCTCGTCTAATAAGACCAGGTTTTCCCCAAAATGAGCTCCAATTGTCTATGTAGCCTACATTGTTTGCAGGACACCACACAGACAGCCAGCGGCTGAAGGATGACGAGCGGCTAAACATGTCATCACTGGTCAGATTGGGGAGGGGCCCAGAGAATACTACAGAGGCAGACATTGTTTTGGCAAAGTCACACACTGATTCCACGTTAAGTTTTGAGACTTCCGACTGCCGGAGTCGGACGTCGTTAATGCCAGCGTGGATAACAATTGTGGAGTATTTACAGTTACTTTTAGCCAGCATTTTCAAATTTGACTCGATGTCGCCTGCTCTGGCCCCAGGAATGCATTTGACTATGGCCGCTGGAGTCTCTAGGTTCACGTTTCTGACTACAGAGTCGCCAATGATCACAGTTTTTTCCTCAATGGGTGTGTCACTGAGTGGGGAAAAACAATTAGAAACATGAACAGGTTGGTGGTGAATTGGGGCTTTGCGGCTAGGCTTCCTTCTCACCGTCACCCATCCAGTCTCCTCGCTGCTGAGGAGAACTGGAGGACCGCTAGCAGGCCGCCCTATGCTAGGGAGTTCTGCTGCAGCTAAAGGGCATCCGTCATGATTAACTGGCGCAGACGGTGTTTCAATGCAGCAGAGCCGGGATTCCAAATCAGACAACCTCGCCTCAGGGGCCTCAAGCACCTCAAAAAGACAACATTTATTACATTTACCGTTATCACTAAAAGAGGCAGAGGTGTAGCTAAACATCCGACAGAGAGAGCACACCAGAGGAGAAGAGGAAGGAGAGCTAGTAACCAGAGCTAGTAACCATAGCTAGTGGCTAACCCAAAGCTAACAAAAACACCGATGAAAGGTGAACAGAAGGCTAAAGACGGTGATTAGATGACACTGAGTGTGCACACAAGTGCAGGAGGCTTGACAAACAGAAGTGAGAGCTAACGGTAGAAGGAAAAAAAGTGATTAAAATACACTAAAAGCAAAATCCTGAGGAGAATGAGGAGGGCTAACCACAGAGCAAACCACACAGACAGCCAGCAACACAGGAAGTGATGATACGTTACCACAGGAAACTGCAAGTCAGACGTATACATATACAGTACATATATATACATACAACACATGTTCCACACATACATACTGTATATGTATGGAACATGTTCCATACAGTCTACCATACAAGTGTGTCTACCATACAGTTTCTCTTTTACAGAGAGACAGCAGAGAGTTGAGCTGACCATGCAGCTGGTCTTCCACGATGAATAGATGTAACAGTGTTCATTAATTCTTCCTTTGTTTGAGGTTGTAGCTTTTAAAAGTGGATGTGAGAAACAACATAATGCAGCTGATGTTTGCTGCAAATACACCTTTTTTTCTCAGAAGTTTGTGCATTCTCTTTCTTTCTTTGCTTACAGTGGTGTGATAAAGTGTTTGCCCCCTTCCTGATTTCTCATTTTTTTGTACGTTTGTCACACTTAAATGTTTCAGATCATCAAACAAATTTAAATATTAGACAAAGATAACACAAGTAAACACAAAATGCAGTTTTTAAATGAAGGTGTTTATTATTAAGGGTGAAAAAAAAAATCCAAACATTCAAGGCCCTGTGTGAAAAAGTGACTGCCCCCCTGCAAAAACATAAATTAACTGTGGTTTATCACATCTTTGGAAATTTAAGTTCAATTTCTCTAGCCACGCCCAGGCCGGATTACTGCCAGTAATCAACAAATTACTTAAATGGGACCTGCCTGACAAGGTGAAGTAGACCAAAAGATCCTTAAAAGCCAGACATCATGCTGCAATCCAAAGAAATTCAGGAACAAATGAGAAACAAAGTTATTGAGATCTATCAGTCTGGAAAAATGTTATTAAGCCATTTCTAAAGCTTTGGGACTCCAGCAAACCACAGTGACAGCCATTATCCACAAATAGCGAAAACATGGAACAGTGGTGAACCTTCCCAGGAGTGGCCGGCCGACCAAAATTACCCCAAAAGCGCAGCGACGACACATCCAAGAAGTCACAAAAGACCCCACAACAACATCCAAAGAACTGCAGGCCTCACTTGCCTCAGATAAGGTCAGTGTTCATGACTCCACCATAAGAAAGAGACTGGGCAAAAATGGCCTGTATTGCAGAGTTCCAAGACAAAATCACTGCGAAGCAAAAAAAACATAAAGGCTCATCTCAGTTTTGCCACAAAACATCTTGATGATCCCTAAGACTTTTGGGAAAATACTCTGTGGACTGACGAGACAAAAGCTGAACTTTTTGGAAGGTCTGTGTCCCATTACATCCGGAGTAAAAGTAACATCATTTCAGAAAAAGGAGCATCATACCAACAGTAAACTATGGTGGTGGTAGTGTGATGGTCTGGGGCTGTTTTGCTGCTTCATGACCTGGAAGAATTGCTGTGGTAAATGTAGCCATGAATTCTGCTGTCTACCAAAAAATCCTGAAGGAGAAAGTCCGGTCATCTGTTCGTGACCTCAGGCTGAAGCACACGTGGGTTCTGCAGCAGGACAATGATCCAAAATACACCAGCAAGTCCACCTCTGAATGCTTAAGAAAAAACAAAATGAAGACTTTGGAGTGGCCTAGTAGAAGTCCTGACCTGAATCTGATTGAGATGCTGTGGCATGACCTTAAAAAAGGAGGTTCATGCTCGCAAACCCTCCAATGTGGCTGAATTGCAACAATTCTGCAAAGATGAGTAGGCCAAAATTCATCCACAGCGCTGTAAAAGACTCATTGCCAGTTATCGCAAATGCTTGATTGCAGTTGTTGCTGCTAAGGGTGGCCCAACCAGTTATTAGGTTTAGGGGGCAATCACTTTTTCACACAGGGCCATGTAGGTTTGTTTTTTCCCCCTTAATCATAACACCTTCATTTAAAAACTGCATATTGTGTTTACGTTTGTTATCTTTGTCTGATATTTAAATTTGTTTGATGATCTGAAACATTTAAGTGTGACAAACATACAAAAAAATAAGAAATCAGGAAGGGGCAAACACTTTTTCACACAAATGTGAATTAAGTGACCATTTGCTTTTGACAAAATAAATTAGAGGTGATATAAGCAAACAAAAAAAAATCTAGGGTGGAATTCTGTGAAATCATCAAATGACTAAGACATCATAATGAAGTCACCTTTTTGGTGACTTTTTAAAAACTAGCCCCCAACTCCCGGCGGTTATACCATTTCCACCTCTGTGTGTGATATATATATTTTACTATGACGTGTAAAATGGTGATGTGCACCTCCGGTGACATCACTGCTCCGCCCTATATAAGGTCGGGGTCAGCCGTCTTACTTTCTCTTGCTCGTCTGTGACTTGGCCAGGACCCTGTCTGTGGCCACCATATCCAGTGTCTTTAAAGTAGAACTGAACTGAACGGCATTGAATCAGAATCAGATTTATTGCCATTGTTCATGTAGTACACAAACTAGGAATTTGTCTCGGTGCCATGCTGCAACATTAAAAACAACGGCACTGGGTGATAGTACATACAATTATAAAGATAATTTATCATTGGCACCCCCTCCACAAATCCCGGAATCTTGGGAGAAAATCGCGATTTTGAATTTCCCGCCCTGAAAAATCAGACGAATCCGCCGATTAACCGGAAGTGCAGCCGGAGTTCCGCGTGACGTCACGAGTGTGACCCAGTCCTCATGTTTACCATTGCGAGCACGTCGACACTGGTTGTTTTTGGTGCATTTTGTCGTGATAGTAGACTACAAAACACTTCCAACACCTGGGAAGATCTGTTCAGTGGCCAAGGAAAGCTGTCATGGCGACGAAAGAAAAGAAAGGGGGTTGGAAAAGCGACCGGGAAGCAATGCGTTTCTAGATATACAGTGATCCCTCACTTATCGCGTTTAATGGGGACCAGAACCGACCGCGAAAAGTGAAAAACCGCAAAGTAGCGTCACCCCCCCCCCAAGGGCGTCACAAGCACTATTTTGCACAAAAAGGCACAAGAGAACAGCGAAAAGTGCCACTAAGCAACACAAGCGATAAAGAACAATGAATGCGGTCTTCCTTCGCTGGGTAAAACGTCTCGGCCAATCAGCTTGCGAGGTAAAACGTCTCGGCCAATCAGCTTGCGAGATTCCCGAGCGGTGAAGAGGTGGGCGGAGAGGAGTGGAGCGGTGGTCAGAGAGGTGGATTTTGAGTTGTGCGGGCTCTCCGTGTTGATACCTGATGTTCTAATGTAGTCTCCCTGCCTTCTCCCTGCCTTCTACATTAGAACATCAGGTATCAACACGGAGAGCCCGCACAACTCAAAATCTACCTCTCTGACCACTGCTCCACTCCTCTCCGCCCACCTCTTCACCGCTCGGGAATCTCGCAAGCTGATTGGCCGAGACGTTTTACCTCGCAAGCTGATTGGCAGAGACGTTTTACCTCGCAAGCTGATTGGCAGAGACGTTTTACCCAGCTTCGCTCCCTGCCGAGCGCCTATACCCAGCGAAGGAAGACCGCATTCATTGTTCTTTATCGCTCGTGTTGCTTAGTGGCACTTTTCGCTGTTCTCTTGTGCCTTTTTGTGCAAAATAGTGCTTGTGACGCCCTTGGGGGGGGGGGGGTCATGCTACTTCACAGTTTTTCACTTTTCGCGGTCGGTTCTGGTCCCCATTAAACGCGATAAGTGAGGGATCACTGTAATAAGTTGGAAAAATGCTGATGGTTTTTTTTCCCCTTTTCTTTTTTATTGTTAATTTTTCTTATCCTGACACCCCAAACATGCCAAAGTAAAGACTCACCATTCTGTATTCAATAAGCGACTCTCCTCCCCATCACTGCTGCGGTCTGAGTCGGTGCCGGAATCCCCCGAAAATTCTGGCTCTAATCTGTACGGTTCGATGCCTCCCTTGCTTTCTTCCTGTTCACTTGACACTCCTGCATCCTCCTCTCTCTTGTCACCAATCCTGAATGCCTCTTCACTCTGAAAACTCTGGTGTTCTTGACTGCTGGAACTGCTATCATCTGCCATTGTTGTTTTGATAAGGGTCACATTCGTGACGTCACGCAGCATCGTCTGCACTACTTCCGGTTTGTTTGGCACTGCCAGCCAGAGGCAAAAGTTTATCGGCTTATAGCTTGGCCATCGCACGGCCTAAAAATTTCTTTTATGTGTTGAAAAATACAATAGGTAATAAGGAATTAATCTGCTATTCTACTTTTTTGGCAAAAAGGTGAGTTCAGTTCTACTTTAATAAAGCAGTGTTCTACAATTCACCTCGCCTCATCTGTGAGCCAGAGTAATATCATACATAACATTGGCGACGTCGGATTAAACCAAGGAGGCGTGAGTAGCTCCAATTCGGCCTTTTCCCAAGCTTTCCGGGGAAGCCACCAGTGTCCTGGCCTAGGTGGTTTGAAGCCTTTGAAACTTATGTTGTTGTGCTGGGACTCGGTGAGCTCGATAAACTATGAGCCCAGGTGCTTCTGGTTCACAATTTGGCTATAGCGGGCCATTGAGTCCTGCCAACACTCGGTCCCTCGGACGCTTATGAAGAGGTAGCAGAGCTGCTAGCTAGCCATTTCCACACGGGAAATGGCTAGCTATTATTGGCTCGTTATTTCCCGGATAACGTGACGGTCCGGAGGATCCGCTTTCGGCAGTGGCATCAGCAGGTAGGTGAACTCGATTGGCAGTTTGTCACTGACTTGAAACCGCTAGCTAGCGAGTGTAGTTTTGGGATACTGGAGGAAGAAATGATTTGTGACCAACTGGTGGAACATACAAGCAATGCCACATTGCAAGCTAGGTTACTTACGGCGCCTAGGGACCTCATGTTTGCCAGAGTCGTCAAGCTAGCTCTCCAAACTGAAACCGCGGACAAGTTAGCTTGGGAGCTAACCAGGTGCCAGTCACAGCAGCTGCCAGAGCCTCTTGCCATGGCAAATGTTGCAGATACGGATAGCGAGGATTGCTTGGACGATGAAGATGCGGAAGCCAATAATACCAGCCGGGGGTCTGCCCCCCAAAAATTCTTTTGTATGGGTTGTGGGTCTGCTAAACACCGAAATAAGGCTAAGGACTGTCCGGCAAGAAGAACACGTTGTAAAAGATGTGGTTGCTTGAACCATTTTGCCAGAGTGTGTCATGAAGTTAAGCAGGAAAGCCCACGGGATACATAACTCAGCCCATCCCCAACGGCCATCCACATGGTGCACCCCAACACAAACGGGTACACGTTTTGCACAGTGGGGCTGGACAACATGGAACTGCCACTGTTGATCGACATGGGGGCGGAGGAATAGTTGCTGAATTGGGCCACAGTGAAGAAGATTTTTTCCCCACCACAGGATTAAAGGTAATGCAGCGCCATTGTACGCTTATGGAGGTGGAAGGCTGGACACGGTCGGGACTTTGGAGTTGACTGTTCGGTACAAGTCTGTGATGGTGAGCGGCTTCATGTTCCATGCGACAGCACAGGGCGGTAACATCATGGGCTGTGATTTATTTTACAAACTGGGTTTTGTCATTACAGATGACGGGGTGGGGGTCTGTGGTGCACATTACAACAGCATTAAAAGAGGTTGGAGCAAGACCGAGAAGCACGGAGGATCAGTGTGCTCGACAACAGCGTCTCAAGCCAAGCCAGGTCCCGTTGAGGGTCCTGGATTGGGTTTGGAGTCGAGATGAGGAATGTCCACAGCGAAGATGTGCCAGAAGACAACCTGAGGAGCATCAGGAGTGTTTGCGTATAGTGGACAAACTGGGCGCAGTGCACTTCAGGCTGTCTGACGGGTCGTGTGGCATGCAAATCGGCTTTGGCGTGTCCGGGAGAAGACTCTGGGAGACGAGGCTGGACGTGGGATGAGGTCGATGGTGAGGAGGAGCGGCTTCAGCATCCGGAGGGTCAGCCATCACCCCGGGGACTGGCAGTTTCCAGGGGTGCATTTGCTGACAGGGTGCCTTGGGTCCCCATGCCAGTTCTACGGTAGTCCACCTGTCCTCCCCATTTTAGGTTCTGTTGTATGAATGTGATAGGCCTTTTTAGAGACAGAAGTTTTCGTCTGTTAGTGTGTGATTTGGGTCCCAAATTGGGGAGGGTCTTAATTGAGTGAGTGTTTTTGGACTTTTTTTTGGGGGGGGGTGATATATATATATATATATATATATATATATATATTTTACTATGAAGTGTAAGATGGTGACGCGCATCTCCGATGATGTCACCGCTCCGCCCTATATAAGGCCAGGGTCGGCCATCTTGCTTTCTCTTGCTCACCTATGCCTTGGCTGGGGCCCTGTCTGTGGCTGCCATATCCAGTGTGTTCAATAAAGCAGTGTTCCACAAATCACCTCGCCTCATCTGTGAATCAGGGTACTATCATACATAACACTGTGCTCCTTGAATAGCTCTCCTAAGGACGTTTAATAAAGAGTTCCCCTCCTAAACTTCCACATATCCAGGGAGGCTGAGGAGGAGAACTTCCCCGCAATATTATCATAAAAATTTCAATAGAGAGCCTAAGTCAAGCATAGGGTTGCCAACTTTCCATCCATCCATCTTCTACCGCTTTCTGGAAGTCTGGGTTGCGGAGGCAGTCGTTCAAGCAGAGTAGCCTAGACTTCCCTCTGCCCAGCCACCTGCTCCAGCTCTTCACAGAGGATACCAAGGCATTCCCAGACCAGATGGGGAAGACAGTCTCTCCAGTGAGTCCTGGGTCTGCCCTGGGGTCTCCTCCAAGAGGGACATGCCCGAAACACCTCAAGTGGGAGGCGTCCAGGAGGCATCCTGATCAGATGCCCATACCACCTCAACTGGCTCCTTTCAATGTGGAGGAGCAGCGGTTCTACTCTGAGCCTCTCCCGGATGACTGAGATCCTCACCCATCTCTGAGGGTGAGTCCAGCAATCCTATGAAGAAAGCTCATTTCAGCCGCTTATATCCGCAATCTCGTTCTTTCGGTCATTACTTAGAGCTCAGCTCCCTCTTCACCACAACAGACCGGTACAACCTCCGCATCACTGCAGATGCTGCTCCGATCCGTCTGTCAATCTCTCGCCCCATTCTCCCCTCACTCATGAATAAGACCCCAATATACTTAAACTCCTCCATTTGGGGCAGGAGCCTGTCCCCAACCTGGAGAGGACAAGCCACCTTTTTCCAGCTGAGGACCATGGAATCGGACTTGGAGGTGCTGATTCTCATCCCAGTCGCTTCACACTCAGTGGCAAACTGTCCCAGTAAGAACTGTAGGCCATTGCTCGATGAAGCCAGCAGGACATCATCTGCAAACAACAGAGATGAGATCCTGTGGTCAACAAGCATGACACCCTCCGTTCCCTTGCTGTGCCTAGAAATCCTGTCCATAAAAATTATGAACAGGATTGGTGACAAAGGGCAGCCCTGGCGGAGTCCAACTCTCACTGGGAATGAGCCTGATCGAGTGTTGGCAATACAAGCCAAACTCTCACAACAGTCGTACAGACACCGAATAGCTCGTAACAACAAGCCCGATACCCCATACTCCCGAAGCACCCCCCCACAAAAAACCACGAGGGACATGGTCGAATGCCTTCTCCAAGTCCACAAAACACATGTAAACTGGTTGGGCAAACTCCCACGAACCCTTGAGGATTCTCGAGAGGGTAAAGAGCTGGTCCGATGTGCTATGGCCAGCACTTTGGCATAGACCTTCCCAGGGAGGCTGAGGAGTGTGATCCCTCTAAAGTTGGAGCACACCCTCCGGTCCCCTTTTTTGAATAGAGGAACCACCATCCCGGTTTGCCATGCCAAAGGCACTGCCCCCAACCTCCATGCAATCTTGCAGAGGTGTGTCAACCATGACAGCCCTACAACATCTAGGGCCTTGAGGTACTCAGGGCGAATCTCATCCACCCCCAAGGCCTGGCCACCAAAGAGATTTTTAACCACCTTGGTGACCTCAGCCCCTGTGATAGGCGAGTCGTCTCCCTCGTCCTCAAGCCCTGCTTCCTCTGTGGAAGGTGTATCAGTGAGATTGAGGAGATCCTCGAAGTATTCCTTCCACCGCCTGACGATATCCCCATTCGAAGTCAACAGTGCCCCAATCCGCACCATACACAGTGTGGACAGGGAGCTGCTTCCCCCTCCTGAGCCGCCGGACAGTTTGCCAGAATCTCTTCAAGACCGACCAAAAGTCTTGTTCCATGGCCTCACTGAACTCCTCTCATACCCGAGTTTTTGCTTCAGCAAACACCCGAACTGGACTCCGCTTGGCCTGCCGGTACACCTCAGCTGCTTCGGGACTCCCACAAGCCAACCAAGCCTGATAGGACTACTACTTCAGCTTAATAGCCCCCCTCTCCACTGGTATCCACCACTTGGTTCGGCGGTTGTCACCACGAGATGCCCCGACGACCTTGCGGCCACAGGTCTGGGCCACTGCTTCAACAGTGGAGGTGGAGAACATGGCCCATTCAGACTCCATGTCTCCAGACTCCCTCGGAATGTGGTTGAAGTTCTCCCGGAGGTGGGAGTTGAAGACCTCCCGGACAGGGGCCTCAGCCAGACGTTCCCATCACACCATCACTATATGTTTGGGCCTACCAGGTCTGAATGGCATCCTCTCCTGCCATTGGATCCAACTCAAACATGTGGACATGTGCCAACCAGCTATCTCCTTGAAACACCTGTACAACCTGAGCCTGAGTCTGGAGAGAGTACCGGTGCTGTGGAAGACATGCTGACTGATTTCTGTCCCCAAGAAGTTGTCTCCATCTGACCTGAATGACTATCAACCAGTTGCCCTCAAATCTCATATGATGAAGGTCCTGAAGAGACTGGTCTTAGCCCACCTGAGGCCGCAGGTGAAGATGTGGCTGGACCCTATGCAGTTTGCATATTAGCACCATTTAGGAGTTGAAGATGCTGTCATCTACCTGCTGTAACGAGCCTTTTTGCACCTGGATGGCGGAGGAGACACTGTGAGAATCAAATTCTTTAATTTCTCCAGTGCCTTTAACACCATTCAGCCACTGCTGCTGGATGAGAAGCTGCAGGGGATGGGGTTGACAGCTCTGTGATCTCCTGGATTACTGACTACCTGACAGGAAGGCCAAAGTTTGTCCTGCTGGGCAGTGTCTTGTCCGATGTGGTGGTTAAAGATACAGGAGCTCCACAGGGAGACTGTGCTCTCTCTTTTTCTCTTCACCTTATACACCACTGACTTTCAGTACAACACCGAGTCATGCCACCTGCAGAAATTCTCTGATGACTCAGCTGTTGTTGGGTGTATAAGAGGGGGAGAGGAGGGGGAGTACAGGGCACTGGTAGACAGATTTGTGGAGTGGACCAAGCAGAAGCACCTGAGGCTGAACATCAGCAAGACCAGAGAGATGGTGATTGACTTCAGAAAGAAGAGGACTCCTTCACAGCCACTGCAGATTAGGGGGGAGGATGTGGAGGTAGTGGAGGACTACAGATACCTGGGTGTTGCGATCAGCAATGGACTGGACTGGAAGCTGAGATCCTTCAATGTGTGCAACAGGATGCTGGAGCTTTTCTACCAGGCCGTTGTCACCAGCGCCATCTTCTTTGCTGCTGTCTGTTGGGGTTGCAGTATCAGCGCCAGCGACACCAAAAGACTTGACAAGATTATCAAGAGGGCTTGCTCTGTAACTGGTCTCAGGCTGGAGACCTTTGAGACTGTGGTGGCAGGGAGGACACTGAACAAACTGCGATCCATCCTGGACAATCCTGATCACCACCTCCACCTGGAAAGACAGCAGAGCACTTTCTCCAGCAGAGTGCTACAGCTTCGCTGCCGAACAGTCAGGTGCAGGAACTCTTTCCTGCCATATGCCATTTCACTGTACAATAACACACTCTGATGTTAAATTCTGGTCATAACTTTGCTGCCATACCACACCTTGCAGTCTAATTGGTACCTCACATTTCACCCTGCACCTGATAGTCCTGCATTGTACAGCAAATGTGATTCATGTATCTATACGGGTCATCATTTATTCATCTACAATGTTTATACAGTGGTGTGAGAAAGTGTTTTCCCCCTTCCTAACTTCTCATTTTTTTTTGTATGTTTGTCACACTTAAATGTTTCAGATCATCAAACAAATTTAAATATTAGACAAAGGTAACACAAGTAAACACAAAATGCAATTTTTAAATGAAGGTGTTTATTATTAAGGGAAAGTGAAATCTAAATCTATATGGCGCCGTGTGAAAAAGTGATTGCCCCCTAAACCTAATAACTGGTTGGGCAATCCTTAGCAGCGACAACTGCAACCAAGCGTTTCTGATAACTGGCAATTGGATTCAGGTCAGGACTTTGACTAGGCCACTCCAAAGTCTTCATTTTGGTTTTCTTAAGCCATTCAAAGGTGGACTTGCTGGTGTGTTTTGGATCATTGTCCTGCTGCAGAACCCACGTGCACTTCAGCTTGAGGTCACGAACAGATGGCCGGACATTCTCCTTCAGGATTTTTTGGTAGACAGCAGAATTCATGGTTCCATTTACCATAGCAAGTCTTCCAGGTCCTGAAGCAACAAAACAGCCCCAGACCATCATACTACCACCACCACATTTTACTGTTGGTATGATGTTCCTTTTCTGAAATGCTGTTACTTTTACTCCGGACGTAATGAGACACACACCTTCCAAAAAGTTCAACTTTTGTCTCGTCAGTCCACAGAGTATTTTCCCAAAAGTCTTAGGGATCATCAAGATGTTTTGTGGCAAAACTGAGACAAGCCTTTATGTTCTTTTTGCTCAGCAGTGGTTTTCATCTTGGAACTCTGCCACGCAGGCCATTTTTGCCAAGTCTCTTTCTTATGGTGGAGTCATGAACACTGACCTTATCTGAGGCAAGTGAGGCCTGCAGTTCTTTGGATGTTGTTGTGGGGTCTTTTGTGACTTCTTGGATGAGTCGTTGCTGCGCTCTTGGGGTAATTTTGGTTGGCGGGCCACTCCTGGGAAGGTTCACTACTGTTCCATGTTTTTGCCATTTGTGGATAATGGCTCTCACTGTTGTTTGCCGGTGTCCCACACCTTTACAAATGGCTTTATAACCTTTTTCGGACTGATAGATCTCAATTACTTTGTTTCTCATTTGTTCCTGAATTTCTTTGGGTGAAATTGATTGTGATTTTGGGTGAAATGTGATTTCTTGATTGAGAACAGGTGTGGCAGTAATCCAGGGATGGCAACAGGAAATTCTGATTTCAGCTGAAATCTAATTTGGTCGATTGACTTACGGGGGGGCCGAGGGGGCGCAGCCCCCCTGAAGCTGGGAGGTTTTCAGTAAAATACAAGTAATTTAGACTGAAAAAAATGATTAAAAAAATGAAATACTAGACTTAGATAAATCATTAAATTTAATGAAAAGTTAACTTACTTTTTCTTCAATGTTGTCTCACTGTCTTTAGTCCAACATATTTAACAGTTCTATTAGAGTTTTTTACACTATTTACACTGGTCACCAAGTCACTTCTAATGTGAAACTTTCTTCCTTTTGGCAGCAAGCTGTGTCAGTCTTTGAACTTTGAACTTCATCTCCTTTTCTGGTTTCTTCAGAAACTGTCCAAGTGTTTCTGTTACCTCATTGAACTTTGAGCCAATTTTCACCTTTACTGTCACTTCGCTCCCCGAAGCTCCTGGGTTTTTATGATTTTTAAGTACCAGAACTGTGCTTACATGACATAAAACAAACAGCTGAATGTCACTTATTACTGTATAATATTGACTTATGTTCCAAGAAGATAGCATTCCTAAACTAGAAAAGCACTCAGAGCACATCACTCCGCCAAGGCTCCTTCCGTTTGTCATGGATCAACTCCAAAATGTAATGGTTTTGTGTGTAGGCCTATAGCCACTTGTGGTGAAAATTGCATCAAAGCCTGTCCATCAGTTTTGGAGTATTGTTGCTAGCACAATGTGAGAAGATAAGCGCCTTGGCTGAGGTATGCATTCTCAGATCATCACCAAAATATAATGGGTTCCTCTCTAGCCCAAGAACCACCTCTGGTGAAAATTTTATCCAAATCCATCCAGTAGTTTTTGTGTAATCCTGCTGCACAAATACAAAAAAGCCCTTGATGGAGGTATGCACTCTCAGATCATCACCAAAATCTAATCATCTGTTCCCCGTGCCATTGCACACCTTTCCTGAAAATTTCATGAAAATCCGTCCATCACTTTTCCTTGCTAACAAACAGACAGACAAGCCAACGCCGATGAAAACATAACCTCCTTGGCAGAGGTAAATATTCCAACAAGCATTATCCATCACATGCTTTAACACTTGATCAAATCAAAATCAGTTAATTTTATCTATTCCATAATAGAAATAAAATTCCAACATACCATTACTTTTTATAATTTCAGCATTCATTTCAGATCACCAGTTTCAATCTCCATTGAGTCTTGAGCAGCTCATTTTCCTCCCCCGCGCAACCCAGCTCATACAGCCTTGTACGCTGCACTCAAACGGAAACCGGCGGACAGAATCGACTGGACTCCTGAACGGGAGCAGGCGTTCTGAGGTTAAAACAGCGCTCATTACCCACGTCTCGGACATGGGCATAGCGGCCGTCGTGGAGCAATGCGTTGCCGGTTCTTGGCAGCCGCTCACCTTTTTTTTAAGCAGGTCTTTGCACGACAGTGAGCGTAAATACAGCGTGTTCGACAAAGAGTTAATGGCTCTCTACCTGGTGTACGCCACTTCCGGTTCTGGCTGAAAGGGCACACTTTCACTGCGTTGTGGACCATAAGCCGCTAACGTACTTAACGTACATATAATATACAAATAAAGCGGAATTCGGTTAATTACCGGAAAAATCACATCCCTGAGAACAAGCCGAAATGAATTTTTGACAAAGCATACGAGCCATTTGATTGGTCCAATCGTTTGCAACTATCCAATCGCAGGGCTGTTTACAATACAGCAGTAGCTTGAGTACATCCGGGTTATCACGAGACTTCGGGGAAGCGCCGAGCGCGTATGTTTTTTTTTTTCCAAACTTTATTGAGAACAAGGTAAAGGTACAAAATTATGACATAGATGATAAAATCGGCGGAAATCCGCGGATCGGCGGAAAATTGCCATCCCTGGTAATCAGGCCTGGGTGTGGCAAGAGAAACTGAACTCAGCTTTCCAAAGACGTGATAAACCACAGTTAATTTATGTTTTAACGGGGGGGGGGCACTTTTTCACACAGAGTCAATAGGTTTGAATTTTTTTTTTCCCTTAATAACACCTTCATTTAAAAACTGCATTTTGTGTTTACTTGTGTTATCTTTATATAATTTTGTTTCTTGATCTGAAACATTTAAGTGTGACAAACATACAAAAAATGCGAAATCAGGAAGGGGGCAAACACTTTCCCCACCACTCTATGTATCACACAACTGCACTGCAAAAAGTCAAATATAAGTAAAATGAAATAAATGAAGGCTGTTTATACATGTTTTTTGTCTGACAAGATATTTATTCTTGCTGTGCAGTTTATGTGCAAGAAAATTTTATATGCTTTTGTAACGGGCGTGTCCTGACACAGTCCTGTGTCTGACCAGGTGCACACCCGTTAACCCTCAGTATACTTTGCGTTGTGTTTTTGGTCTGCACTGGTGGAAGGAAGCACTCAAACCATGGAGGACTACAGGTTGCAGCTTTAATGGCAGCTCCCACTGTACAAATCACATGAAAATACACAATCTGTGACATGCAGCCTCCTCCATGCACACAGCCCAGTCCCCTGTTAGCAAGCAAACACACAGAAAACCCTGTAGTTCTTGGGAGCACATGTCTCTGAGAACTTGCAAAACGCGTTCATAAAGTTTACCCAGGAATTACAAAACTACACATACAGTACATTGCCCCAAAGCTAACAGTGACACACATTTGCACATTATCATGTTTTCATGGCTTAAAGAAACAAAATAATTTGCTAACTAACTGAGAGAAAAACAGTACATACCTTCTCTCAGATGGTGTGCTGCAGACTGAGAGAAGAACTGGACCCCAACACAGACTTAGTGGATTTCTTCAAGTGGCAGTACAAGTATTCCTATGCAAGGTTACATTCAACAGTAAATTCAGTTCAAAATATATTAAAAAAAAAGAAATCACAACTTGACATAAACCAACAGTGAAGGATCTGGTGAAATACACATTAAAATAAAAATATAAAGTCTCAACCCGGTTACATTCACCCCTCCTGAATTTCACCAAAATCCTGAATGAACTCGCCCCAGGATTATAAGGAGGATATGTCTACTCCCGACACAATGTGGCACAAGTAAAAGATGGACCTAGCCCATATAGCCAACTTAGAAGCTACCCCAAATATAACGTTAAGGAAACAAAGAGGTTGATCAGGTCTCCATATTTCCCTTGGCAAAAGTAGTGCCTGTTGCACCACACAACACTTGGCCCAAACAAAATAAATTTGTCCCGTAGACATATATATATATATATATATATATATATATATATATATATATATATATATATATATATATATATATATATATACTGTATATATATATACAGTATATATATAAGAGACTGAAGAAGAAAAAAACAACCATAGCCAATATAGGCCTACTACAAACATTTTTACCATAAAGTAAACCCATTTGCCAAAAACTGGTTAACAAAGAGAGGAACTAAGAACGGTTAACAAATAATATACTTGAACTCCTCAAATATGGTTTCTGAACCATGGACTCTATTAACCTGCTCACTGACTTAACCAATCGCCCTGCACGTGTCCGTGTCTGAGAATCAACCCCACCATGTGTGTGAGTGTCAGCATAGTATGAGGGATTGGTCTGTGGTGCAAGTGAGGTAGAAGAGTGGTCAGTTACGGCACTAACGGGACTAGGTACCAGGCTCAATGAGGCTGGCTCCTCCTGTTCAGCCAACTCAGAGTCAGTGGAAGTTTCAGACATCTCTGCAGGTTCCTCTTCATCATCGGGGCTTGGCACAACCTGTTCAATGACATCCTGAGCCAATACTCCAAGCACTGAGTCTGTTCCATCACAGTTGTAATCCTCCTCAGGGGACTCTTCACTGTCTAAAGACAAGTCAGTTGGATGACCATCCTCTCCCACATCAGACTCAGGGAATGTCAAGAAGTTGACATCAAGTAATAGATTCCTGTGCACAACTCTTTGATGTTCTTCTGTGTCCTGTATTGTGTAGACATGGATGCTTGGGTTCACATCAACAACTGTGTACACTTTGTCCTCCCACTTGTCAGCCAGCTTCCTCTTGCCTCTTTCCCCATTATTGGCCACCAAAACACGATCTCCCACCAACAGGTTGGTGCCCTTAATGCACCTGTTGTACTGTTTGGCCTGGTGTTGCTCAGAGGATGAGTGGTTTTGGGTGATCTTCACTGCACTTTCCAGGCATGAAAGCAGAGACTTAGCATATGCATCACAGTCAGCCAGTTCAGGATCATTCAGGACTTGCTTGAACATAATGTCCACCGGCAGCCTAGGGACACATCCAAACATCAGGAAAAATGGTGCACAGCCCATTGTTTCATGGACAGTTGCGTTGTAAGCAAATGTGGGGGTTTGGATCTGCTGTGGCCACTGCTGTTTTTCTTTAAGAGGAGGTGTGCAGAGCATGTTGCCCAAGGTGTGGTTGAACCGTTCCGTGCCCCCATTACCCATTGGATGATAAGCAGTGGTATGAAATTCTGCAACACCAGCCAACTGTAAGAGCTGTAAAATCAGTTTGCTTTTGAAATTTGTGCCCTGGTCAGAGTGGATTCTCTCTGGAAAGCCATAGACACAAAACACATTATCCCAAAGCATTTTAGCAACCTCCTTAGCTGTTTGATTGGCACAAGGGAAAGCATGGGCAAGTTTTGTGAAGTGGTTGGTGACTACCAGAACATCCACAGACCGCTGCTTACTGTCTTCAGCCGACCAAAAGTCTAGCCAACTCCATGGGAGCAGAGCTCCTGAATCTCTCCAAGGGTGCATGAGCAACTGGTTCTGGAGACTTCCCAAACACAAACCTCTGGCAAGACTTAACATAAGTCTGTACATCTTTTTTCCATATCAGGCCAATAAACGCGCTGCCTTGCAAGGGAAAGGGTACGGTTCTGATGCTGATGACCCGCCAAAATCTTGTATGCCTGACAGGGCTTTTTTCTTGAGACTTTGAGATAACACAAATTGGTACCTTTTCTGTTTGGACACTGGATCCCTTGTCACCCTATACAGCACATTGTCTCGGGTGTGCAGTTTGTCCCACTGTTTCAGCAACCTGAGGACTTCGGGATCAACACCAAATCTCTCACGCCTAGGTGGTTGTTTTTTTGGCTCTAACAAAGGGCAGCAGCTTAGTTGGGATCTTGCAGTTGACTTAACTGTAATTCCTGGTGAGAAAATACAGGCAGTGTATCTTGACCACATGATAGTTGCTGGACATGTTGGATCAAAGAGAATGCTCTGGACTCTGTGGAATCAACCCAAGAACAGTGGGACTTACAAAGGGCCCTGACCTTATCAATAGCACACACACCGCTTGATGTTGGTTGAATTGCTGAGCCATAGGATTGAGTCTGACAGCTGAACCTGAAGGTGTCTTGGACAGAATCCTCACACACTGCACACGCTTCCTGCATCAGCGTGGAGTAGGGCTCCACCAACAGCCTCTGGCCAACAGATTTTGCAAAGGGGTCACGACTCAAAGCGTCAGCCCCAGTGTTGACTTCCCCTGGGTAGGTGCTTAAGATCAAAGGTGTAGGAGGCAAGCTTAGATGCCCAGCAGATTTCACATGCGTCAAGTTTTGGCTTTGTCAAAAGGTATGTTAGTGGATTATTATCGGTCCACACAGTAAAACTCCTCCCCTTCAGCCAGTGACTAAATTTCTCACATATGCTTCATTTCAGGGCCAAAAACTCCAGTCTGTGGGCTGGGTATTTCCACTGAGACACACTAAGAGTCTTGCTTGCAAAAGCGATTGGTCTGGCTTTTGACTCTCCTTGGGGCACTTGAGATAAAACTGCACCAAGGCTATCCAAAGATGAATCAATTGAGAGAATGAACGGCTCATCAAAGTCTGGATGAGCAAGCACAACACATTCCAGGAGCATGGTTTTTAGTCGCTCAAAAGTATTTCCACATTCCTCTGTCCAGTCCACAGGGTAAGCTTACAAAAGATGCCCTGGGACTTCCTAACCACTGCTAACTTTCCCTGCCTCTTTTGACCAGCTGTGAGTGCAAACAAGGGTTTGGCAGTAGAGGAACAGTTGGGGATGAAATGTTGACAATAAAACACCATGCCAAGAAATGATTTTAAACGTCGAACAGAAGGTGTGCATTTGTCTTCTTCCATGAGGTCTTGGACCTTCATGTTGGTGATAACATCCACCTTAGCAGGATCAACAGACACACCCCCACCATCAATGACATGGCCCAGGAATTTAACCTCCTTCTTAAGCAGGTGACACTTCTTAGGGGCCAATTTTAGGTTATTATCCCTCAGTCTTTGAAACACTGTATAAAGCCTGGACAATGCCTCATCCTCTGATGGTGCAAAAAAAAGAAGATCATTAAGGTAACAAAGGAGTTCTGTGAAGTTCATGTCCCCAAAGATTCCAATCATCATCCTCATAAAAGATGCTGGGCTGTTACACAAGCCCTGGGGCATGCAGTTGTACTCCTACAGCCCATGGGGTGTTGTGAAGGCTGTATAACTCTTGTGGTCTTCATGCACTGGGATGTTATAAAAACCAGAGTTGAGGTCCATTGTGCTGAACAAGCAATTTCCACCAAGGGCAGCCAGACAATCAGACGGGTGTGGCGAGGGATGGGCATCCCTCAAGATGCGGGCATTCAACCATCTGAAATCGGTGCAAATCCGTAACCCACCATCTTTCTTCCAGACCATTACCAGGGGTGAGGCATATTCGGTGGCAGATTTCCTGATAATCCCCTTTTCCTCCATATTATTGAGCACCTGTCCTAGCTTCTGATAATGGGCTGGGGGAACTCTCCTGTATGGTAGCCGGAAAGGACGATCATCAGTGAGACGGATGCAGTGTGCATAGCCCTTGATTTCATCACAGTCCAGTGGATCCCTGGAGAAGATGTCCTGATATTCTGTCAGTAGCTGTGTAAGCCGGGACTTACAAGCTTCAGTGACATGACATAAAGCTACGTCAATATCACCAAGACCCAAGTGTGATAGGCTTTTGGTCATTTCAGCAGTGGAACAGGCACTGGATGAGGCCCCGTGTTGTTGGCTTTCCAGGCTGGATGATCCTTTCACTGCATGAACATGAGTGTTGCCAGCACCAGGCTGTCGTTTCTCTGAAGCTACATGTAAACCCTGAAAAGCAGTGAAATCCTCAATTGCCAGGCATGGCAACACATCAGCCAATTTACAATTCCTTTTCAGTGTGACAGGTCTGTCAGAGGGGTTCACAACAGTCGTAACTCATCTATCACCCCAGAGAGGTGTAACAAGACAGCCCACCAGTACACCACATGGTACAGCTTTTGAGTGGGTAGGCTCCACAATAACAGTGCTGCCAGTAGACATAGGCACATTTGCTGGAAACTTTCCACATACAAGGTACTCCTGCTTGGATAACAGTGTCACTGCTTGGGGTAGCTTGACAGTGCCAATCGTGTCGGGGACCGCACTCCCTTTCCAGCGTTCAACATTAGTTAACATTGACAGGAAGTGATCAATTTCAATGTCAGGCTCGTGTTCATATTTGGATGCAATGTTCCAGTAATCGTCACCACCTTTTAGAACATGAATCACATGTTTAATGACATTCAAACCCAAGATGAGATCGTCATGCTGGCCAGGCATGACCAAGGTGGGCACAACAAAGCGGACACCATAAAGTTGCATCTCCAGATCATAGAAACCCTCAGGCCAGGTTAGAAGTCCACCACAGCCAATCAAAATAATGTCTTCTTTAGAGTGTTGCTTCTCTGGTAACGCACCAGCAGAAGTGAGTTTCTCAACAGCAAGTTCACTAATGCTGCATGCCACAGAGCCAGAGCCTAACATGCCTTTGACTTCCACACTGTGGTTGATGAGGACTGGAGTGCAGAATAGCTCACCAAAAGCTTTGATTCTTTGAACACCCTGAATGACTATTCTGGCCCCCTCTGGTGCTGTAGCACAAGTATTCTCATAAAAATCTGCTGGGTCTGCTTCAGAGAGGGGTTTGTCAATGTCACCCACACTGCCCCTCCACAGGTGTGGGTTTTCTAGTTTAACTGATGGGTCTGTCCACCAGCATTTTTAATGGTGGGCATACAATGTCGCTGATTGTTCCGCAGGGGACAATCCCTCTTCCAGTGACTGGGTGATAAGCATTTCAGGCATCTGTCTTCCCGTCTACAGTGGGACAAAGTAGAATGATTAGCAGCCTTACAGACTCAGCACACCCTTTGGGCAGGTTGAATCACTGAAGCCTGGGTGGTCAAGTTGGCTGGGACTTGTGTGTTTTGGGTGACCAACCAGTCTAACAAACTCACCAAGCTCGTCACACAATCACTATCAAAACCAGAGACACTTCAGTCTGCCTGCATCAATGGTACGCTGTGTCTAAAGGGGGGGAGCTGTCAACTATGGGCACTTGAGACTGGGAATGAACTTTGTGCATTGCAGTGCTTGGTTTCAATGGGTTCATATTTGCAGAATGAGTTTTCTTCTCCTGTACGTGTTCATCAAACCTCTCTTGAATCTCACAAGCAGACCACTTCTCTGCAGATTGAACTTGAAAACGCTTGCAAGAGACTGGTCAAGGCAGTGTTTTATGAACATCATACTAACTTCATGGTCTGGATCATCAATGTGGCGGCCCTGCCTTTGTAGACATTCATTTGCAACAACTACAGTTTTATTCAACCTAATCCAGTACTCCATAGCTTCTTTGCCTGGCATAGGCAGGGTGTTGTAAAAATCAGCCAGAGGTATGTTGGAGTATGACAGTTCACTAAAATGTTGTTTCAAAATATCAAAAATTACATGGGAATGTGCAATATGGTCAACAGCTTTATCATTATGTAGCTTTATTCTCACCATATCCCCTGCTTTGCCCATAAGCCTCCCGAGGATTTCTTGTGAGTGTTCATGTACTGGGATGGCTCGCTTTTTCAAGAATAATGTTACAAGATCTTCCCACTCATGGACAGTGAATTTGTCTGAGCAGTCACCTCAAAATATCGGAGGTCCCCTTGCATCTGATGGCATGACAACATTGATACTAGGTAGAGTCATCTCTGGTGGCTGAGCAGGAGCACCATCAGTACTGTGCATGCTCTTGTCAGATTGCAATAAGCGGAAGAAGATGGATGGATGGATGGATGGATCTTACAGATTCACCAATTTTCTCAGCTAACTGTGTAATGAGTAAATTTAAATCTGGATTCTGCTCTACTGGGGATGGCATAGCATGATCTACATAACGTGTCGAAATAAGCTGCAGCATGCCCAATATTGTGTTTCTGAGCCCAGGTGACTTGGTATCTAGGGTGTGGCTAGGAAACCCCCTCCCAACACCGAACTGGTCCTGGAAAAACACACCATCTGCATCATTATCCTTACAGTCAAGCACATATGTCTTACCCTTTTCCATCTTTTAGTCACACTATGCACTGAAAAAAAAAAAAAACTCTTTAGAAAAGTGGCATATAACAAACTACAGGGTAAAAAAAACCCCTCATCAAATCAGTTTCTTAGATGCATTCACAGCAACAACAAAAAAATCCTTGTATTTTTCCACACTAATCCATAACTACACAGGTTTCAAAAACACAATCTTCTCCTTTTTTTTTTTTACTTCTTTTCATTGAGCAGAAGTAATGAAATCCCCCTTCGTTTTTTTTTTTTTTCTGTAATAATCCGGTTCGTGAAAAAAAGCAGAAAAGCAAAATGGTCCAAATAGTGCAAGCAACTTACTGAAACAAGAGGAACCAAACAAGGAAATACCTGAGTAACGTGAAAAAAAATGATCGCAGTTTCCCTTGGCGAACGAGCTGACGCCATTCTTCAGACCGATCCTAGAAGGTCACGGCACCATTGTAACGGGCGTGTCCTGACACAGTCCTGTGTCTGACCAGGTGCACACCCGTTAACCCTCAGTATACTCTGCGTTGTGTTTTTGGTCTGCACTGGTGGAAGGAAAGACTCAAACCATGGAGGACTACAGGTTGCAGCTTTAATGGCAGCGCCCTCTGTACAAATCACATGAAAACACACAATCTGTGACATGCAGCCTCCTCCATGCACACAGCTCAGTCCCCTGTTAGCAAGCAAACACACAGAAAACCTTGTAGTTCTTGGGAGCACATGTCTCTGAAAACTTGCAAAATGTGTTCATAAAGTTTACCCAGAAATGACAAAACTACACATACATTGCCCTAAAGCTAACAGTGACATACATTTGCATATTATCATGTTTTCATGGCTTAAAGAAACAAAATAATTTGCTAACTAACTGAGAGAAAAACAGTACATACCTCCTCTCAGATGGTGTGCTGCAGACTGAGAGAAGAGCTCCACACAAACACAGACTTAGTGGATTTCTTAAAGTGGCAGTACAAGTATTCCTATGCAAGGTTACAGTACATTCAACAGTAAATTCAGTCCAAAATGTAAAAAAAAAAGAAATCACACCTTGACATAAACCAACAGTGAAGGATCTGGTGAAATACACATTAAAATAAAAATATAAAGTCTCAACCCGGTTACACTTTCCAATAGCAACTTGTTTTACACAGTTTGATAAGTCAAATTTTCTTGCTCTGTTGGCAGATAATTTTACCTAAAATAAACAAAAAAATTTATGGCAATAGATAATTCTAGTTAAAATTAGAAAAAAAAAATATCTGCTAACAATGTAAGATTAAATTGCATAAAACAAGCAAAAACTTTCATAAAGCAAGTCATCATCATCATAGCAGTCTGTCAGGGGCGACAATGACTGTTTCATTTAGGTCTGATCAGATTCCTCCACGCAGCTCTGAAAAGCTTACAATAAAAAAGCACAACAAAAAGAAATCCTTGTCTTTTCAAAATTGTCTTGTGAGAGAAAAACAAGCATAAAGCCTTGATTTAGGATATTTTATCTTACTGAGATTTATCTTTTTACAGTGTGACAGATACTGTCTTCCGCATAAAATTATATCAGTAATGTACAACAGCAGCAAACTGAAAAACCTGCACAGGTTAACGGCCCACTTGCCTCCTCTGCAGTAATTAGCAGCCTCCTCCACTCAATGCTCCAGCTTAGAAAAATCCTTTATGATTTGTGATTTTTTGAGCAATTCATTTTCCCTTAGCTCTTTTCCTCTCAATAATTTTAAGAGCGCCACTTTCAAACTTTTTTCCGGACATTTTGACCAAGCTAATTACTTATCTCTCAGTGGTACTTGCATAGTCACATGCCAAAACAATTCCTCTGATAGGCTATTGTTACTGGTACCAACGTGAGGCACTTGTAAATTAGACCAATCAGCAGCCACACAAGACTATCAAGTGATGGACATAGAATTTAATGAATTAACAACAATGTCATCTTTTTCATTGGCTCATGATAGGCTCTGATCCTCGTAGGCCCCTGGGCTTCAGCCCAGCCTAGTCTGTTCATTAAAGCAGCCTTAAATATATGGGACAATGCACGTCCCGCTTGGGACAAACATATTTAGCCCAATAAACGGGACGTCCTGGCTAAACCTGGACAGTTGGCAACTCTAGTCACACCCCCTCTACTTCCGCACATGGGGCCTTAAATTGGAAAAAAATCTCCACTAAAATGAATGGCAAGAGTGAAATTATCTTTTGATTTCAATCGAATTTTGCCACAAGTTACACGTTTGTCAATTTAAAAGATAATTTTCCATGTTGTGGAGAAAGGATTAACCAGACCGAGCTTTCTGAGTAGATTAACTTTATTCACTCTCTCACATCTTCCAGAATCAGAAACATTAACCTCATGTAGTAGGGACTCTCTTTTATATCACAACACTCACATGTCCCTGCTACCTGAGGTCTTGCATTACAATTCACTCCCCCACGACAATTCCTTTCGTCCCCCAGCCCTTTGATCTCCATACTCTTCCGTCAGAGGAAACTACTGCATCTCCATGCGTTTCAGTCTGAGATGAATACCACAGCATGGGTCCCCCACAATGTAATTAAAGTTGTTGGTTGTCATATAATAACAGATATTTAATATTTAATAGAGTAATATCTTCTCAAGGTCAAAATGGGAAAAGCAATAACCATATAATGATGCAACAGACAGGTGAATAAACCTGCAGATGCAAAAGCTGCAACACAAATAGTGTGAGCGCTAATGTTAGCATGCAATGTTAATGTTACTATTGATGCTGACTTTAGCATGCTAGCATAATGTAAGCACTGAGAAGCACTGATTTAGCATCAATGCTAACATTAGCAGTGATGTTAATGTTAACAGTAATATTAGCATTGATGCTAACAGCATATTGGTGTTCTGGCTTTTTCATTTAAGGTGAGCTCCCTGAGTCACTGTATGTACGCATATGATGACACAACACTGTAACGAAACACAAAGTTTATGATTATATGCTTGAGTATGTATGAGAAACTGTGATAGCATGAAAGAGGTGTTCATCTCTTATCACACAGCAGCAAGTGAAAAGAAACTGTCTTCTTTTCTCAACATTTTTCTCCTGAATTGCAGAATTAATAAGCAGTTAGAATTATATTGCCCTCACATGTGACCTGCCACACATTAATTATTAATAACCTCTTTTTGTGCTAGTGACTCATAATTACCTTCTGTAATGTGAACCCTTCGTCAAATTTAAACATTTATTTTGCTTATCTTTTTGCCTAACCCACTGGCAGAGTTTTTCTAATTACACTAATCAAACTGAGCAGTTAAGGAATCTATCTCTGTACTTCAATTTGAAAGCACAGTTGACATATTTCACATGATCCTGGAGTACTTCACTTCCAGTGGAGTGAAAACCATGAATAATGACTGGTGTCCCTCCATTTCATCTGATGATGTAGTGCAGATCCGAAAAAAACCCAAAAACAACACTCAATAAACTGATTGATAGCACAGGAAAAAGAATAAAATACATTTTAAAATATAATTAAAATGGGCTAATTATAACCTTCAAAGACCCAGAGCCATTTATCATGGCTGACACTGATACTCACTCCAATAATAATAGAAAAAAAGATCATAAAATTAAGTAAATGAAGATTACAGTTGCCTGTGATTGTGATTTATTTTTTCAATTAATATTTATTTAGCAAAGCAGGCCTTTTAGATGGCTAGATGTGGTCTTTATGCTGTCAGGATGTTCCTTTCCATGTCATGTACATAACCAGTTTTATGCTCAGTTGTCATCAACAGAGAGAACAATGTTAATATGATACTCCACTGGTCAAAAATTATGGGATCAATGCTCAAGGATGCTCATTATAGCTGTTTTAATTTGTAGGGGAAAAAACATATCACAGATATGACACTAAACATTTTTTAATTTAACAACTGAACCCTGCCTCTCGCCCAAAGATGCTGGGATAGGCTCCAGCCCCCCTGCGACCCGAAAAGGATTAAGCGGAAGAAGATGGATGAATTGATGGATGGACATTCTGGCTTGATAAAAGCATAAAAATATAAATAAAATTGCTGTAATTAATGTTGATTTTTAAGCAGGTGAATTAGAAGTTAAAAGAAAAGGAACTATTTGATTTTGAGGGAAAACAGTTCAACCCCAGACCCTTGTTGTGAGGCAGCAGTGTGAACCAGTGACCCACTGTGCTAGATTAGATTACTGCAATTCTTTATCAGGCAGTCCAAAAGTATGTTTGAGGCATTTTTAGTTGATCCAAAATGCTGAAGCTAGAGTTTTAACAGGTGCTAGAAGATGTAGTGTTGACCGTGGGCTCCAATTCATAAAATCATTCTTTGCAGTAGAAAAATTGTTTCAACTCAAAAGTCTGGTCATGAACTGCTTTTCTCACCCAAGCACCAGGGCTGTAACACAACCCATTGGCCATAAAGTGGAAGTTAATCCCTTCTCCAGGACTTAGAGTCATTCTCCCTTTTCATCTATTCACCAAAGGAACGTCCAAAATTGACAGTTATGGGTGACATTTTCCAGACTGGGAAGTCAAGATTCTTCATTAAACAACCAGACCGTTTTACAGTGCTATCTTGTGGACAGCTCAGGAATAATTAATTTTTCCTCTCTCTGCAGTAAAATTTATGAATTCTGAACAATAAATTAATTCATATTCTTTCTCTCAAGACAGTATCTGCTACTGAAGACCTGGCTGAACTCTGGAAAGGACAGTTGTGGTTTGAAATGTTTTTATTGATATGATTTGATATGTGTTGCTTTATTTCCAGGAGGAAATTAATTTTTGCATGCTTACTATCACGAATTGCTGTGAAGGGGTCAAAAATCAACATGTAGACTACGGGTTATTTGTGAGTTACTTGTGCTGTTTTCATGCTTGCATGTTAGTTTCGGTTGTTATTTTTTTCCCCTCCCTTCTTCTTGGTGATAAGGCTTATAATTAAGCAATATTACACAAGAGTGTGACATCATAGCACTGTGATGCAGTGGTAAATGAGCATAATATAATAAAGAACAGACAACATAAACATTGTTCAGTGTTTACAAGACATACCTCTTGAGGGGTTGTGGGTCACGTCACATGCACGTCAGCTAATTAGCTTCTTAACTGCATTGGGGGAGTCCTTTACACACCATGACTGTGTTATGACCACATAGTGATTATCAGTCTCTTATTGGGTTCTTAAATACAGCCTTAGCTTGTTCATTCCCTCTGTAAAACAGTTGAGATGACACTGATAGCCGTCAGAGGCTATCAGCGACTAAGCTTCTGCTCCTTTTAGTGCTGTATCCATGCACTTTGTTCACTTTTCCTTGGCATCTTCAGATGAAGTAAAGAGTCAGTCATCACATACTATGTAGATGGAGACTGTGTTTGTTTTCATTACAAGTTGTCTTCAGGGCTGTGCGATATGACGAAAATTTCATATCACAATATAAATAATCTTATATCACGATAAAGATATATATACTGTATAACCATCCATCCAGCCATCCTTTTTCTACAGCTTTTCCAGAGGTCCGGGTCACGGAGGCAGCATTTCAAGCAAAGAAGCCCAAACTTCCCTCTCTTCGGCCACCTGCTGCACCTCTTCAGAGAGGATACCAAGATGTTCCCAGGCCAGCTGGGAGACATAGTCTTTCCAGCGTGTCCTGGGTCTGCCCCGGGGTCTCCTCCCAGTGGGACGTGCCTGAAACACCTCAAGTGGGAGGTGTCCAGGAGGCATCCTGATCAGTTGCCCAAACCACCTCAGCGGGCTCCCTTCAATATGGAGGAGCAGCGGTTCTATTCTGGGCCTCTCTCGGATGACTGAGCCCCTTACCCTATCTCTAAAGGTGCCTTCACACCAAACGCAAACGGGCAAATTTTTCACGCGGCACAAATACATTATAACTCAATGTAAACACACAACATGAATTCCCCGACTGAGTGAGTTGCAGACAGGTGAAGTTGCCTTTATAACTTCTGCAGCTGTGTTCAACCTACTGTGGAAATCCCTAAAATAACAAGGTTTATATTATCCGATGGGGGGGGGGGCTCACCTGAAAAAGTTGTCCCTACTTCCAAAACTTCACAAGATGGTTGTTTCCGTTGCTAGCCTTGTTAGCACGTCCGTGGCAGGAATCCATGGGTAAATAACTCCGACATCCCAGTTCAGCTGAAGAACTCCCGGTCCTTTTGTCTCCAGGTGAGTGTCAGCCTCATTTTCAAACTAGTTTACTCTCCAATGATGATACTTTTACTCAGGTGACAGCACTATCCCTCAGACATGAACAATTTCGTGTGTGCTCGCCTCTTTCCATTGGCTTTGTATGGATTTGTGCCACCCGTTCGTGTTTAGTGTAAAGGCACCTTAAAGGTGAGTCCAGCAATCCTACTGAGAAAGGGCTGCACGGTGGCACAGTGGTTAGCACTGCGGCAGCACAGTTTACCCTTGGCCGGGGGATTGTGGGGATCGTGGGTTCAATCCCAGCCCCCGACCAACAGTGATCTGTGTGGAGTTTGCATGTTCTCCCCGTGTTGCGTGGGTTTACTCCGGGATTTCTCCGGTTTCCTCCCACATGCCAAAAACATGCATGTTAGGTTAATTGGCTGTTCTAAATTGTCCCTAGATATTTGTTTCCTATAGGCCCTTAGAATAGAGGGTTAGTATTAGTGAAAGCGCTTTGAGTGGTCTTTGTGACTAGAAAAGCGCTATATAAGTGCAGGTTAGTTAGTTAGTTAGTTAGTTAGAAAGCTCATTTCAGCCGCTTGAATCTGTGATCTCATTCTTTCGGTCATTACCCGAAGCTCATGACCATAGGTGAGGGTAGGATCGTAGATTGAGCGATAAATCGACAGCTTTGCCTGAGAGCTTAGCTCCCTCTTCACCACAACAGACCGGTACATCTGCATCACTGCAGATGCTGCTCTGATCCATCTGTCAACCTCTCGCTCCATTCTCCCCTCACTCGTGAATAAGACCCTGAGATGCTTAAACTCCACTTAGGGCAGGAGCTTGTCCCCAACCTGGAGAGGACAATCCACCTTTTTCCAGCTGGGGACCATGGACTTGGAGGTGCTGATTTTCTTCCCAGCCGCTTCACACTCGGTAGCAAACTGTCCCAGCAAGACCTGTAGGTCATTGCTGGATGAAGCCAACAGGACAACATCATCTGCAAACAACACAGATGAGATCCTGTAGTCACTGAGCATGACACCCTCCATTCCCTGGCTGCACCAAGAAATCCTGTCCATAAAAATTATGAACAGGATCGGTGACAAAGGGCAGTCCTGGCGGAGTCCAACTCTCACTGGAAACAAGTTTGACTGGGTGTTGGCAATATAAACCAAACTCTTTCAACGGTTCTATAGGGACCCGATGGCTCGTAACAACAAGCCCGATACCCCATACACCCGCAGCACCTCCCACAATAGACCAATAGAAACTTGTTCTATAGAACCAACCAATCATAATTCGCCCTGTCTGACTCCTAATTGGTTGAAATTGTGGCACATTCATAATGCTGTGCCATGTCAAGCACGTGCACAGGTATAGCTGAGCACGAGGAGAGAGAGAAGTTAAGCGAGCAAGAGAGCGAGGACACAAGCAGAGCACAATTACACGCCAAGTGAGCAGAGAGGAAATCTGAGGAAAATATATTGTCAGCACACACTTCATAATCTTAAGTTCTCTCTTAACTCCTTGCTCAGAAATGAGGCACAGATATAACACCATCAACCTGCAGCCTGCCATTCTGGTCTAATTTAACCTGTTTGCTTCTTAGTAAAAATATTTCAGATTGGTCATGATCTGAAAATCAAAGACAGAAAAGGTAATGTAATAAAATACATCTGATGACTTTAACTTTACTCATTACCACTACTTGACTAACTAAAATTATTAGAAATCAAATAAATTACATTAAGAGCCAACTTGTTCCTCTGACCCATTTTACTTTTATTTATTTTGCGTTTGTGTCAGGTCAGGCATTGGCTTGCTTGCTACTGGATAACCATGAAAACCGGAACTACCTGTCTCATGGGTAGGGCCGTCGGTGACTCAACCGGCATCCCCACCCTTCCAAGGGCATGGAGGGGGAAATGGCATCCTGGCAGAACTAAAATCAATATCTGCCACAGGTCTGTGGTGGACCACTCCCAGTTACACGGGGTGAGACTGGACATCCTGGCAGATAAACACATCTGTCGCAAGGTCTGTGGTGGACTGTGCCAGTCGGTGCATTGTGACATGCACTACACAAAGAGCAGAGATAAACAAACCTATCATCTGGTCAGTCACTACAACAGATACTGGAGTCAGTTTGTCTTGGCTTGTCCTTGCCACTGATAATACCTTTATCTGCCAAGAATGTGCTGCTAGTCCAGCAAAAGCTAGCAATACTCAAATACTTTGCAAGCAGTTTCATGAAATGGTCAATCAGAAAACAACTCATACCGGCTCGGACGTCGCCCGGGCTTACAAGGCCCGCGCTGATCTGTTCACACTCCGACAGGCAGCGAAAAGCAAGCTAGGAGCAGGAAGACAAAGGAAGAGGAAAACAGCAGCCTTGTGTTTAGCAGAATGGAATGTACGCACTCTGTTGGACAGAACAACATCACAGCACCCAGAAAGACAGACCGCGCTTGTGGCCCTGGAAATGAACAGGTACAATGTAGACATAGATGCACTTAGTGAAACAAGATTGCCTGGATATGACAGCTTGGAAGACCATGGGTACATCTTCTTTTGGAGTGGGAGATCAACTCAAGAAAGGACAGAAGCAGGAGTAGGCTTTGCAGTTAGAAAGGAGATAGCAGCAATGCTTGATGAGGAACTGGTGCCAATCAACAACAGGATAATGATGATAATGATAATGATAATGATGATAATGATAATGATAATGACTATGAGACTCCCACTACAGCGGAAGATGTATGCCACACTCATCAGTGTATATGCCCCAACAATGACCAACACAGAGGAGGTGAAGGAAGAGTTCTACAGTGATTTACGTGAGACTATCAGGCGTGTACTGACTGATGACAGGCTGATACTCCTTGGAGATTTTAATGCCAGAGTTGGTTCGGACACTGAGAAATGGAAAGGAGTGCTAGGCAGTCATGGAGTAGCCAAGTGCAATGCTAATGGAGAACTTCTACTTGCACTATGTTCAGAGTACAACCTTCTATAACCAACACTCTATTTAAGCACAAGAACACACACAAGAAGACATGAATGCACCCAAGGTCCAAGCACTGGCACTTATTAGACTACATCATAGTCAGGCAGAGAGACATAAGGGATGTATTGGACACCAGAGCAATGAGAGGCGCGGACTGTGGTACTGATCATATTATGCTGAGTATCTAGATTAAGGATTTGCAGACGAAAACAGCACTGCAGGACGGGTGCGAAGCCACCACAGAAGCTAAACACTAGTGCACTGAAAGGCCAAAAGAAGTAGGAAAAACTTACACAGGAAATGGATGAAAACTTGAAAGACTGGGACAGCAACAACTCAGAGAATGACATAGAAGAGAAATGGGCAACACTGAAGGATATGGTGTAACAGACTATGAGTGATGTATTAGGCCACCCTGAGAGGAAACATCAAGATTGGTTTGATGAGCATGATGAACACCTGAAGAAACTACTAGAAGCGAGGAATACAGCTAGGCAGGAAAACCTACAGTGTAATACAAGGTCGAAGAAGAAGAAATACTCAAAGGCTCAGAGTGAGCTACAGAAGTACACCAGAGAGATGAAGTCCAACTGGTGGTATGAAAAAGTGGAGGAACTTCAAACTGCAGCAGACAGGAAGGACATGAAAACATTCTTCACAGGTTTGAGAGAAATCTATGGCCCTAAACCAAGAGAATTGATCCAACTAAAGGCTATGGATGGTGAAATGGTTTTGCAGGAGAAAGACAAGATCCTGGACAGATTTGCAGACCACTTTGACCAACTACTAAACAACCCTGGAGATCTCACTGAACAGGCTAAAGAAGCTCTAGTGCAGCGACCAGCTGTATCAAGTCTGGATGAACCACCAAATTTTGATGAACTAATGGCAGCTATCAGGACAACACAGGATGGTAAAGCTCCAGAAAGGAATGGAATTCCAGCAGAAGTGTGGAAATTTGGTGGTGTTCAGCTGACCAACTGCCTGCACAAGCTCATCCAAGAGATATGGGATGCCCAGAAAGTACCTCAAGACTGGAAGGATGCAAGTATTGTGCCTTTGTTCAAGAAAGGTGACAGGAAAGATTGTGGAAATTACTGAGGTATATCACTGCTAGCCACTGTTGGTAAGATTCTCTCACGTGTACTACTGAACAGACTCAATGAACACATCTCACAGAATGTACCACCGGAAACCCAGTGCGCCTTTAGAAGTGGAAGAAGCACAATTGACATGATTTTCTGCTTGAAACAGGTTCAAGAAAAGTGTATCGAACAGAACATGCCACTTTATGTAGTCTTCATAGACTTCGGTAAAGCCTTCGATACTGTTTCGCGACAAGGACTTTAGCAGGTACTCAAGAAATATGGCTGTACAGAGAAGTTTGTCATCTTGATCGAGGCACTCCATACAGGTATGCAAGCAAACGTGGCAGTGAGTGGTTCAGTATCTAAAGACTTTTCACTAAGCAACGGGGTGAAACAAGGGTGTGTGCTGGCGCTTACACTCTTCTCACTATATCTGGCAGCCATGCTTGAGGTGGCCTTCAAAGACACTTCAGAAGGAGTATACATTCAAACAAGGAAAGAAGCAGACTTGTTCAATGTGGCACAGTTTAAAGCCAAGAGTAAGACATCGATAAAGGTAGTAAGAGAAATGCTCTTTGCCGATGACAGTGCTCTAGTTGTATACAGTGTGGAAGATATGCAATCTTTAGTGGAGAAATTTGCAAGAGCAGCTAGCCAATTCAGCCTCCAAATCAACATCAAGAGGACAGAGTGCCTTTATCAACCACCAAAGTTCCAATTATCAACATCACTACCATAAGAGATCAGCATTGGTACAGAGCCACTAGTCAAGCGCAAGACTTTCAAGTATCTAGGGAGTACTGTTTCAGAGAATGCTAGGCTGGAGGATGAACTCTCTCTCAGAATGGGAAGAGCGAGCGCTGTGTTTGGAAACTTGAGGGAGAGACTGTAGAACAATCAACATGTGTCTATCTGTGTGAAATGCAAAGTGTACAGAGCAACAGTACTGGCTACTCTATTGTACGGTGCTGAAACTTGGACTGTCTACAGAATGCAGGTGAAGAAACTCCACGCATACATGATGAGACACCTTTGAGCCATAATGAACGTCTCATGGAAAGACAAGATAACCAACATAGAAGTGTTGAAATGAGCTGGTCTACCATCAATGGAAGACATGCTAATACAGATGAAAATGAGATAGCTCGGACATGTTGAGAGGATGGACCACCAGCGTCTCCCTCGGTAGTTACTCTACTCACAGTTATGCGAGGGCAAACGCAATCAGGGTAGATCAAGGCTCAGATTTAAGACACTGTAAAAAGAAACTTGAAGAAGTTGGACATAGACAGGAGTTCCTGGCAGCAGAAAGGCTAAGGACAGAGCTGTGTGGAGGAATCTGATCAGACGTAAATGAAACAGTCATTGTTGCCCACGACAGACTGCTATGATGATAGCACATCTGTGCTATCACAAATTAATCACGGTTACAATGTAGACACATTGTTTGTTCCCTTATTATTGAGTAGAATATCTTAGTCGCTAAAGTTTAAAGAACTGATGCTTTAGTATACAGCATATATGGGTTTTATGAGGATCTCACTTCTCATATCGAATCTCTCCCCCTCCTCCTTCTGCTGGAAGACCCACAGAGCCCTGAACTTTGAAATGACCAATGGGCTTCCAAGCTCCACTGCATTTCTTTTTTAGGCCTTCTGCTGCACAAACGAAGCTCAAATGTCATTGGTTCAGCTCAATTTCCATTTTATTTTAATCCTTTTCTTTAAATCACCGTGCAAGAAGATTTTTTTTAAGCTTAAACCAACTCATGCAAGCCACAATACATCAGAAGAAACAGATCTGTGGTGTGTTTTTGTCTCAGTTTGACCTTCTGATGGGATTTTGTACAGTAAACAAGTTTCCTTTCAGTGCATAAGAGGAGACCTCACCCAGCTTGCTGAAAAATAGCCCGATTACGATCTCAGGAGCACGGCCTTGTGGAAAATCTATCACCATCTCCATCAACAGAATCCATGGACATCCAGATGAATCAAGGTTGGCACATGGGGGCCCTGCTGCCACCAGGGGCGTGAACTGATTCTGTGGCTGACGGTCTGTTGTTCGGTTTAAACTTTATTCTTCAGAATATTCTTGGTAGAGGCCCTTTAAAGTGCTGATGACACAATTTTGACATTTTTTAGGATGTTGTGTAAACCCAAAAGTCATTGTCGATGATCAATATAACTTTTACAACCGCGCCTGCAAAAACTAGTTATCATCAAAAAACAGCAGCCGCTGACTGGACTGTGGTGCCACCCACCGAATTAAGGGTGGCACCCCCATGACATAAGTGGGAGAACGGACTCTGGTGTTGTTGACTGGAATGACAGCAGCTTTGTAGCTCACAGTTTCTCTGGTTTCTTGTTTTAATTTTATGGCTGTGCCTCCGCGTTGTGTTGCAGGCTTAGATGAACAGCAAACCGTGAAAGACCACATCACACGCTTCAGCTACAACTGTTAAAAGTCTCCTCGTGCGCTTTTATGCAGGAGGAGCGCACGAGGAGGGGAAAGATTAATGGATTTATGTGCAGCTTTGACCTACTTTCTGTAATCCCATGCTGACATCTCGCCAGTCTGGTCACGTCATTATCACCAGCTGATTCAAACTCCCGCTGATCATGTTTCCCGGTCCTTGCCCAGGTGCTTCTCATTACACCATCACCAGCAGTGCATGTACTTTGCGTCCGTTTGCCAGTCATGCACTAATGGTCCATAGTATTGTCATCTGTGCTGTTTGTCTGCCAGTATTTTCAGCACTTTTACGATGCGCTAGTCACACCATGTTCGCCGTGGCTCTCGTGCGTCCTTGAAGCAATGTTGGCTCTGGGGCGCACCTGTGGCAAACACGTCTCCTCTCATTCATTCGCTGGGCGATGCCAGCCCCCGAACGCCATCAGCAAGTGTGTCTGTGTTTCTTGTACGTTTTCACCTTTCAGAGAACTATCTGTCTTTCTGTATTAAATGTGCTGTGGTGAACCCTGCACGAAAATCCTCGTTATTTCATCCTCCCTCTCCCTGCCCTGTGTAAGCACGCATGGAGGGTCATGATGAATGGATTTACGCTCAGAATTTGCCACAGCACATGTATTGAACATAAGAATGATGACAACAGTTCCCAAAAAGGTGAATACCCACAAAAATAAACAGAAACACCCACAGTTGGCGTTCAGGGCCAACATCGCCCAGCGAACATGGAGAGGAGATGTGTAAACCATGGTTGCGCCCCAGGGCTGACATCGCTTCAAGGGGCGCAACAGAACCACAGCTGTGTGGAGCAGCCAACACGTCGTGATAGTGCTGGCAACACTGGCTGGCTGACAACACGGCAGATGATGCACACAAACCATGAACAGCTGACTGTCAAAGAGAGAGGGCATGCGTGCTCGGACTGGCGACTCTTGAACAGTGCCCACCTGAAAGTGGCTCAAAATGCACATAAAACACATGTACAAAACAAAAACAACAAGAACTCAAAATATAATCCATAATAAACCCGATGCCAGAGCCACAGAGAATACACTGCTATAATTTTATTGAAAAATCGGGTTTAAATAAATTATATTTATGAACAAATAATTTGTTGCAATATCTGTAACAAAAGAATAACACTGGTGTTCCCCTGCTGTGTGTTTGTCGCTGCTGCTGCGGCAGGCATGTGTGCCTCTCCACCCGTCATTCTCTGAGTGTGACTGGCTTGGCACAATGCCCGCTTGGCACGGCTCAAACTTATACGGTCTGATGCCCCCAGATTCTTCATTATCATCCAATTCTTCGGAACTATAATCGGCTGAAGATTGGACAACACAAACCAATTCCAAACTACATGTGCTGGAACCATCGTCGATGTTTTCAACTGCTTCCATCTTGTGTGTACAATGAGCAGCCAAGTGCTGTGTTCTCCCAATGACGTGACTACATGGCAGTGGGGTTTTCCAGCCACTGACATAATTGCTGACGTGGCGCTCATGAAAACGATGGATATTCGCGTGAAAAAAAAGCCTGTTTGACTCAGAACTGCACAAACCAACCTATTTTGTCATATTGTATTATGTGTTGAAAAATTAGAGGAAGTCAAAAGCATGTCATCAGCACTTTAAACCTATAGATTTGCAAACTCCCTTCAGAATGTCAAATGCTTTTTGTCTTTTCATTAATCTACATTCCTTTTCAGAGTAACACCAATTTTCCTTTTATAAATAGTTTAATCATCATTTTCTTCATAAAATTGCATCCACTTTTCTTAACCAATGCTATTTTATGGTTTTCCAATTTCCAGCTTCATCATCATCATCATCATCATCATCATCACAGTCTGTTGGGGGTGACAATGACTGTTTCATTTAGGTCTGATCAGATTCCTCCATACGGTCTGTCCTTCGCCCTCCGCTGCCAGGAACCCCTGGCCTTGTTAACCCGGGCGACGTCTGAGCCAGTATGAGTTGCTTTCTGACTGACCATTTCATGAAATTGCTTGCAAAGTATTTGAGTATTGCTAGCTTTTGCTGGACTAGCGGAACATTCTTGGCAGATAGAGGTGTTGTCAGTGGCAAGGACAGGCCAAGACAAACTGACTCCAGTATCTGTTGCAGTGACTGACCAGATGATAGGTTTGTTTATCTCTGCTCTTTGTGTAGTGCATGTCACGATGCACTGACTGGCAAAAGTCCACCACAGACCTTGTAACAGATGTGCTTATCTGCCAGGATGTCCAGTCTCACCCCGTGTAACTGGGAGTGGTCCACCACAGACCTGTGACAGATATTGTTTTTAGTTTTGCCAGGATGCCCAGTTTCAACCTCCACATCCTCGGAAGGGTGGGATTGTCGGTTGAGTCGCTGACGGCCTGACCCATGAGACAGGTAGTACCGGTTTTCATGGTTATCTGGTAGCAAGCAAACCAATGCCTGACCTGACATTGAATTTCCAGCATACTGCCAAATTAACTACGGTTTCTTTGGTCCCACAAATGTTTAATTCACATGTGATGCTCAGTAACACAATAACGTCTATGATACCCAGGATACACGTTGAATTCTTTGTTTTAAAACCATCCAAATGTGTTAACCCATTCTGACATTTCTTATTAAACTGTCATGTGTCTGAGGTTCCATGTCATCCTAGACCTCAGACACAGGTTACTGTTGTATTTTGTCTCCTTGTTTTGTCCATTTATTGTCTAGGGTTATTCTGTGTTCTGTTCTGCCTCTCTCTCTTTCTCCAGGCACTCCCCTTTGGCTGCTCAGCCCGTCGCTGCAGTGAGCAGCCTGTAATCAGCACACCTGTTGCAGCTGCTCACCTGTATTCACTCTGTGCCATTAGTCCACTGTGTATTTAATCCCTATCAGTTCATTCACTTATTGTCACAGCGTTAGTCTGTATCCTGGACACAGTCAGTCTCGATGTTCAGTCATCTCTCTGTGTTTGGACTACTTTTCCATGGAACTACGTTTGGTGTTGTTTTTCCCTGAGCCCAGCTGCACTCCGATACACTCATGTAAGTCCTCCTTTCCCCGGCTCATGTTTCTTGTTTCCCCCAGCGGCCAGTTTAACCCTGGGGCGTAATGTGAACTTTTTTCCTCGTAGCCAACCTGACTCTACTGAACCATGCTCATCTGTTGTGTAGCTCATTATTTTGATTACTTATGTTGGACACTTTTTGTATTATTGACTCTTTGTTAATAAAACACATACTTCACCTGCAAGTGGGCTCATCTCTTTTCATTCATGCGCTGCATAAAAGCGCACGTTCATGACAGAACGCCATGACCAGAAAAGAGCCCAGCGGTGAAGTAGTATGTTTCTTCTTTTTTCATCTTTCCCTGTGTGTTTTTCACCCACCTGAGTTCAACATTACCATGGCCCACCTCAATGGAATGGAGCGGCAGGCGGTGTCCCTCCTGGAGGACCTCCGCAGGCTTCTCTCTCCCCGAGGACAGCTCGGGAGGGTCGGGACAACGCGGCGTGGGTAATGAAGACATTCTCTACCCTACGGAGTCACTCGGAGGCTACGGACGTGCTTAGTTGCATAAACTCCCTGCCGGTGGAGGAGGTTCCGACGCCGGTCCTTACTAAGAAGAGGTGCGTGTGCCGTAAGAAGCCTCCAGCCTCTCCTATGACAGCCCCGCTTCCTTCTCCAGAGCCATGGCCCGCTCTGTCTGTGGAGGAGATGGAGGAGCGCAGACAGGTGTTGCTGGTGGAGACAGACCTCCTCTTGGAGGTGAAGCCGTGGCTCCTCCCGGAATTGGCGTCAGAGTTAGAGGAGTATTCTCCGAGGGAACCGGAGCTTCAGCCTGAAGTTGAGCGTGCTCCAACCCCAAAGCTTCCTCATCTCTACAACAAGCCCAACCTCGGGATTACACCTGACATCATCACCTCCCGGGAATTCAGGCAAGTGCTTATTCAGTCACTCTTACTCTCACCTGAAACTGCTTGTCTGATTCCTGATGAACTGTCAGCTGCCATTGCCACAACTCCATCTGTCTCTCCCGTCTTCCCCAAATTCCCGCTGATCCCAGAGGAAGGTCTCCGGGCGAGGGAGGAGCTTTCCCCGAGGGAGTCAGAGCCCATGCTGGAACTTGAGCATGCCCTGACTATCAGTTCATTCACTTATTGTCACAGTGTTAGTCTGTATCCTGCACGCAGTCAGTCTCATTGTTCAGTCATCTCTCTGTGTTTGGACTACTTTACCCTGGGACTACGTTTGGTGTTGTTTTTCCCAGAGCCCAGCTGTGCTCTGACGCACTCATGTAAGTCCTCCTTTCCCCGGTTCACGTTTCTTGTTTCCCCCAGCGGCCAGTTTTACCCTGGGGCATGACGTGAACTTTTTTCCTCGTAGCCAACCTGACTCTACTGAAACGTGCTCATCTGTTGTGTAGCTCATTATTTTGATTACTTATGTTGGACACTTTTTGTATTATTGACTCTGTTAATAAAACACACACTTCACCTGCAAGTGGGCTCATCTCTTTTCATTTGTGCGCTGCGTAAAAGTGCACGTTCATGATATTAAACTATTGAAAGACATATGGGAGTTATTGTTTGATTTCATGTCCACCTTCTTGATTATAAGCTGACAAGAACTCACAAGGTTTTTTTTTTTTTTTTTGAGACTGATTCTTCATTGGTACAAATAAAGAATTGATAATAACATTGTCCATACTCTGGTCTGGTGCCCCAAGGAGCTATGAGTGTGTAATGAAAGGAAATCTTCATTCCTACGCACATTTATATTTACATTAATACTTGTATCAACAATAAAACACCTATAAATCCATTAATCTAAATCCACTACAAAGGAGAGATCATTAGTTAGTTCTGTGTCATCTGAGCAATCTGACTGGACAATAGTGATTGAAGGAGATTCCCAATAATTGCACTCAGATGTTTCACCAAATACTATATATATATATATATGTATATCCACCTTTTTCCTAGGCCCCATGATGCCTTGCGTGAATTATGGTAGCAACTTCCGGTACTAGTTTAGAACATATAGTTGTCGCAGAAACGGGATACTTTTCCTTGTTAAAAAACAATGACTTCGGCATCAGAAATGCGGGAACACGGCCATTTGCACCTCAAAAACAGTAATATAATCATACCACTTCCCAGGACTATCTAGGGATAGGAAGATGACTTTAAAAAGTGACCTCGCAGACAGTAGCTCTGTTTGTTAGCACCACTGCGAAGATGCTAACGCTGTAAACAAAAAAAAAGCTCTGAGATATATCAGTGTCTCCATCACAATAAAGTCGGCTGCATTTTTTTTTTTAAATATGTTGGACATAATCAAATTTACCTCAGAGCAGATGTAGAATCTAGTCAAAGCCATAAAGAACCACAACACCGTGCTTGGATGTTTTTGTCGGGGTAAATAGAGACGGCTGCAGCTGTTTGTTCTACTGTTCATGCTGCTGTCATGCCATGAATGCTTGTTAATTAACCTGTTGAACTCCGGGATTCCGTGGGCGGTCACGTCTCTGCGTCATAGTGTGTCTCAGTGCGCACTGAAAAAAAAAAAAGCTGCATTTCCGTTCTTCCAGTACAGACACAGCCGCGAACAGAAAGCCAAAGGAGTGTTTGATTGGTTTAGATTTGATTGACCTCTCATTCGACTAATAAGAACCTTGAATTGGGTTTCTGAAACCTTGAAGAACCAATGACTGAAAACCTAGCAAGAAGGACCTGCCTACCAACGACCACGAATACAACGAGCCAATTGAAGCAGAGAAGTTCGACGATTGCAACGCATGCGTCCCTGTGCGTAAAATCTTTTTTGTCTAAGCCGCTGGGTGACTCACATTGAGACCTGTGTGTAACGGTAGTGTTAGCCACTCTCAGTCTTTTTTTATTACTACTGTTCTTATTTGTTTTGAAAAATGGTTCGCAAAAACCACAATCATGGAAGCGGAGATGGTTTGACCGGGTCGGATGACCAGAACCACGAGTCCGTAACAACCAGACCAGCTTCATGTTCGTCTGACAATGAGGAACAGATGTTCGCCAACGACACTGCTGTTGTGGACAGGTAAGTGTTATAAGCTAAATTATTCTTTATCAATGAAAATAGTAATAAAAATACTAGTAATAATAATAGTAATAAAAATGACTTTTGACCGATCGGTAATTACAACGGTCCGTCATGGCCACAAGTTTTTTTGTGCGCCGAGCTCCTCTGTAGCGGGGGGTGGGGTGGTGGGGGGAGAGATTTGTTATCCTCTACATTGCAGATATTTTAGTATAATTTTTATTGCACTGTAGGTTATTTTTTCTTGTAAAAAAAAGGCCACACATTTTTTACGTGGCATGTTCTTTGTGTGTGGGGAGCTTGTTTGTTCATTCATTCATTCATGAATGAACAAACAACCCCCCCCCACACACACACACAGCCCTGAGTGTCACCTTTCATTAGAGCCCAAGATGAAGCTTCTATATTGAAGCATTCAAAAGTTATAGACGTTTTTCCAAACTGTGCCATTTGGCACAGTTTGGCACAGTTCAAAAACTCCTGGGAACAACCTGAGAAAAAAAAGCTGGGTAATATATTCATTTTTTGTGGTATTGTTACAAAATTTTGACCTCAGCTTGAGAACACTTGGTTCTACATTTCTGTTGCATTTTCCAGCCAGTATCTGACAGCTGTGTGTTATTTGCAAGCATTTGTATCTAAAAAAACACCCAGGCGAACTTTATTTTCTTCAAATTCAGTATGTTTAGACAACTGTTACTCAGTGGCAGGAGCACTTAGAGAGATTATGACTGTTTTGCCAAAAAATTCAGAGTGTTTTCTTTTGAATGGGACCAACCCCATCATCCAACCGATGATCCTGAAGGACAAGCTGCTGTGCGCAGGGGTGGACCAGCACCTGTCATCATGGATCCTGGACTACCTCACTAACCGGCCACAGTTTGTGAGAACCCGGGACTGTGTGTCTGACACGATCATCGGTAGCACGGGGGCCCCCCAGGGAACGGTTTTGGCTGTCTTCCTGTTCACCCTTTATACTGCGGACTTCTCACACAACACAACACACTGCCATCTACAGAAGTTCTCTGACGACTCTGCGATCGTTGGTCTCATCTCCAATGGAGATGAAGCTGAGTACAGAGGACTTCGTGGATTGGTGCCATCGGAACTGCCTCCAGATCAACATGAGGAAAACTAAGGAGCTGGTGGTGGACTGCCACAGGCAAGGACAACCCCTCACAGCACCAGTAAATATACAGGGAACTGACATCGAGATGGTGACATCCTACAAGTACCTGGGTGTTCATCTGAACAATAAACTAGACTGGTCACACAATACTGACGCACTCTACAAGAAGGGACAGCGCAGGCTGTTCCTACTGAGGAGACTCAGGTCTTTTGGTATACAAGGGGCGCTGCTGAAGACATTCTATGACACGGTGGTGGCATCATCCATCACTTTTGGAGTGGTCTGCTGGGGCAGTGGCGTTACAGCAGCTGATAGGGAGAGACTGAACAAACTGATCAAGAAAGCTAGCTCTGTCCTGGGGAAACGCCTTGACCCAGTGGAGGAGATGGGAGAGAGAAGGATGGTGGCTAAACTGTCATCTCTGCTGGAGTCCGAGTCCCACCCTATGCAGGACATACTGAATGCACTGAGGAACTCATTTAGCAGCAGACTACATCATCCTAGGTGCACAACCAAGAGGTTTCGCAGGTCCTTCCTACCTATGGCTGTCAGACTGTATAACCTAAGCAGGGCTGCTCTCAGAGATAGCAAAAAAACGTGACAACCTAATAGTATTGATTGCAAAAGACGCAATAGACTTACACAATGGTCCCCTCCGGTATACAACTAGGAAAATACCGGTCGCTACGGAGGGTGACAATATGTATGGGTACATAATCATACCATGTAGGATAACTAAGTAGACGGTTATGCTGTTCATTCCATCTAGCTACAATGCTCCGCACTGTGTGTGTTTATATATTTATATATGTATTCCATCTAGCGACAATGCTCCGCACTGTGTGTGTTTATATATTTATATATTTATTCCATCTAGCTACAATGCTCCGCACTGTGTGTTTATATATTTATATAGTTATATGTACATATGTATACTCGCTGCTCTTGTTTTTTCTTGTCTTCTGATTGTTGCTCTGAGTGTTGCTATCCCTGTGCTGTTGCAATCCTGGAATTTCCCCATTGTGGGACTAATAAAGGCTTATCTTATCTTATCTTATCTTATCTTATCTTATCTTAAGATGCTGCAAAGGGTTGAAGAACAGCTTTTGATTGACTTTGGGTATGTTATTTTTAGGCGTTTTTAGGGAAATTGACCAGAGTTCAACAGGTTAACTTTCCATGTACAGATAATTTTTGACAATTGTTCAGAATTTTATTGACTTTTTTCATTTTTTGTGATAATTTAAAAATTGATGCATGCTGAAGTCCATATCATTCCAAGGCAGTGCAACGAATGCAAACTCCGCCCCCCCCCCCAAAAAAAACCTGTTTGATATCTTTCTTAAATCAAGCCTTAAGAAGCAAATTGTTACTATTTTTTATTTATATTTTACTTCATGCAGCTGTGATGATTCACTCTGCCTGCTTATTATCCTCAGCTGTGCGCACACCTGCGCTTCATCATCACCGGAGCTATTTAGACCGTGCTGCCCTCAGATCAGCGCGGAGTCGTCTTTCTCCATGGTCAGATGAGACCAGCACATGCCTTCGTTTTCCTCGCAGTTTTCCTCGTCACAGCCTACACTTTCCTAAGAACCTCGCTCTCTTCGTCAGTCGGCAGGAAGGATCCTCTCCTCCACGACAAGTAAGCCATCTTTTCACTCATCATTGTCTACGGTCATCCCATGTGCACAGGCAGAGATCCGTGGTGGTGGACCTCTCTCTCCTGGCGGCGGACCGAGCTACACTCCCATCTCCACGAGCACTTCCATCCTCTCCAGCAGCTACCGAGACAGCGGGCGCTGTTGTCCTGGTCAGAGTCTTTGGGTCGAACCTCAGCACTACACCATCTCATTGCACAGTAAGCACTGGACATTCTTGTACGTCCCCTCGGGTCAAACACTAATCCTCCGTCTCTGCATATCCTTAGGGTTGCCAGGCTGCACAGTGCTCTGCTTGCCCCTGGCTGCTACATCTGCACTCACACACATGCACGCACACACTCAATATATAATAAAGATAATTGAATCTGCTTTTGAGTCTGAGTCTGCTCACTGGGTCTTAAAACCATGTCAGTAGACTCCGCCAAAATGACCCAGCAAACAGCGCACTAGCGCACAAGGTAAACATCTTAGAGGCTCGAGTGGATCAGTTATCTTACCAGCAACTGGTCATACTCACTCAGTTGGTTCAAATTAATGACCGGTTGGATCACCTGTCAGGTCCGCAGGTTATCCCTCCACCTTCAGGTAGCACCTCTGCTCCCGCTAGCTCCCAACCTGTTCAGGCTTCATCATCCCAGCTGACACCGATTCCCACGCCCACTCGCTTTAGTGGCAAGCTAAGGGAGGCTAGGGGGTTCCTACTCCAGTGTGGGATAGTTTAACAGCGGGTGCCCAGGGACTTCCCCACAAATCACAGCTGAATAGGTTACGTAGTCAATCTCCTGGAGGGGCGGGCATTAGCCTGGGCTTATGCAGTGATGGCTAGGGCTGATGCTAACAGGACATATGATCAGTTCGTTTGTGAGTTTAACAAGGTGTTCGACCACTCCAACCGTGACAGTGTGCTCACCTCCCGGCTGCTTAACTTAAGACAAGGAAGCAAATCTGTAGCCGACTATACCGTTGATTTCCGGGTGGTGGCCACAGAGGTGGGGTGGGAGGACGCCTCGCTCTGTAGCATATTTGTCAGGAGCCTTAGCCCTAGCCTGCGGGACGAGCTAGCCCGCTTAGAAAAACCCAATAGGTTAACTGAGCTAATTTCTCTAGCCATTAGCCTAGATAATAAGCTAAGGGAGCGGGCCACTGAGCGTAAGACTTCCGGCCGCTCGGCACCCAGTTTCACCGCTCCCTGCAGCCCCTCCCCCCACTGGCCCTACCTCCCTCTGATTCTTTCGATGCCCCTGAGCCAATGGTAGTTGGGCAGTCTAAGCTGCCGTTAGCAGAGAAACAGCGCCGCCGCGAGCTTGGGCTATGCCTCTATTGTGGCAGCAAGGAGCAAGAGGTAGTGTCCTGTCCTATACGGCCAAAAGAGGGAGTCCGTGCGTCGCAGTAGGGGGACTCACGGACTCACCTCAATCTAATCTCCTCACTAGATTCCTTTTACCCATCCGCTTTATCCACAACCAGACTGAGATAGCCACACATGCTTTAGTTGATTCAGGGGCCGAGCAGAGCTTCACTGCACTTCTTGAGGAAACTCAAACAGGCATCTCTCCCCATCTGCATCCTCAGGACCTTCTACAGAGGTGTGGTGGAGAGTGTTCTGACGTACTGCATTGCAACATGGTACCCCTGCTGCAGTATGTCAGACAAAAAAGCTCTGCAGAGGATAGTTAAGGGAGCTGAGAGGGTAATTGGAGTTTCCCTCCCCTCTGTCCAAGAACTTTTTCAGAACCGTTGTAGGAGCAGGGCACTGAACATTGTCAAGGACCATTCTCACCCTCTGCATAAACACTTTGAACTTCTACCATCTGGCAAATGATTCCGGAGCATCAGAGGCAGAACCACCAGACTGATTAACAGCTTCCTTCCACAAGCTGTTAGGATGCTGAACAGTTGATCCGTTATCTCTCATACATACTACTGCACCTATGGACATTATGTATATTATTTGTATATTATAGTTCTGGTTAGTTTTCAAGTATGTCTCAGGGAAGTGTGAATGGCTGTGTTGGGGTGGGGGGTGAGGGTGTGTGTGAGTGTGAAATTATGTTCTTTTCACTTATATGGATGCCGAGAGAAACTCAATTTCATCTTGCCTGCACTACAGTTGTATGTACAGCAACATGACAATAAAGGTTGATTTGATTTGATTTGATTTCCAGGGAAGTGGCAACCCGGCTGGGGCTTCCCTGCCCCCCATTAAAGACCCCACTGAAACTTATTGCCCTGTCAAAAGCCCCCCTTGCTGTAGTGTCTAAACAGACTGCTCCTGTGTCAGTCAATGTGTCTGAAAATTATCGGGAGGAGCTCAGGTTGTTTGTGCTGCTGGTTTCCACCTCCCCTTTTATCCTCGGCTACCCCTGGCTCCGATTGAACAACCCTTCTATTGACTGGCGCTTGGGGAGTGTAGTTTCGTGGAGCTCATTCTGCCTCAGAGCCTGCGGTCCGCTGCTTGTTCGTCATCCGTGCCCCTCGGTGCCCCCGTCACAACCCCTCCCGACCTGTCCAAAGTCCCCCTGGAGTATCATGACCTGGGGGCCACTTTCAGTATGACCCAAGCTCTATCTCTTCCCCCCCACCGCCCATACGATTGTGCCATCAACCTCCGGGCTGCAGCCCCGCTGCCGTCGAGTCGACTTTACAGCCTGTCAGCACTGGAGTGGGAGGCTATGGAGACCTATATTAAGGAGTCTTTAAACTTGGGCATAATCCGGCATTCATCCTCGGCGGTGGGGTATTTTTTTTTCCCGTGGGCAAGAAAGACTGAAGCCCTGCATCGACTTCTGGCAGCTTAATAATATCACAAGCAAGAACAAATACATGCTCCCCTTGATTAATATGGCGTTCGATTCCCTCCGGGGGGCCTCCTGGTTCACCAAACTGGACCTCCGCAATGTATACCATCTGGTGCGGATCTGGGAGGGCGATGAGTGGAAGACAGGATTCCGGACACCTAGCGGGCATTTCGATTACCTCGTTATACCGTTTGGGCTGACCAACACCCCCGCCGTATTCCAGCACCTCATTAATGATGTGCTGAGGGACTTTTTGGGCTCATTCGTCTTTGTATACTTGGATGATATTTTGATTTTTTCTCAGTCCTTGGATGAGCACCGGGTGCATGTGAGGCGTGTCTTGCAGCAGCTCCTCGAGAACAAACTCTTTGTGAAGGCTGAGAAATGTGAGTTCCACGCCTCCAAGACGTCATTCCTCAGGTTCATCATTTCTCACAATGAAGTCATCGCGGACCCCGATAAGGTAAAAGCGGTGGTAGAGTGGCCCACTCCCTCCTCCAGAAAGCAGCTTCAGCAGTTTCTAGGATTCACCAATTTCTACCGCCACTTCATCCGAAACTATAGTATTATTGCCCTCCCTCTAACCCGTCTCCACCTCCTCCAAGGTGCCCTTTCGGTGGATGGAGGAGGTTGAGGCGGCTTTTACCGACCTGAAGTCTAAATTTTCGTCCTCTCCCATCTTGGCACAGGTGGATCCCGCTCTACAATGCCTGGTAGAGGTGGACACTTCGGACTCGGGGGTTGGAGCCGTGCTGTCCCAGCACTCTCCGATTAATGACACGATCCGCCCCTGTGCATTCTTCTCCCGTCGTCTCTCCCCGGTGGAGAGGAATCATGACATCGGTGACAGGGAGCTCTTGGTGGTCAAGCTTGCGCTGGAAGAGTGGCGCCATTGGCTGGAGGGGGCTTCCCAGCCATTCGTCATCTGGACGGACCACAAAGACCTGGAGTACCTCAGGACAGCCAAGCGCCTGAACGCGCTCTAGGTCCTCTGGTCCCTGTTTTTTGGCCACTTTGATTTTACCATTACTTACTGTCCCGGGTCCAAAAATACCAAGCTGGACGCCTTGTCCAGGCAGTTTGCCTCGGATGTAGCGGAGGTGTCAGAGCATCCCATCGTCCCCCCATCGTGCATCGTGGGCGCCCTCTCATGGGTCATCAAAGAAAAGGTCCTGAGAGCGCAGGAGGCCAAGGCAGACCCAGGCGGGGGGCCAGCGGGGAGGCTGTTTGTCCCATCTGCCGTTCAGGGCAAGGTGATCAATTGGGCCCACTCTTCCAAGCTCTCGTGCTACCCTGGGATGGCATGCACGGTGGCGCTTCTACAGAGGATGTTTTGGTGGCCTTCGCTCCGGAAGGACGTCGGAGAATACATCCACGCCTGCCCCCAGTGCGCCACCGGCAAGAAGTCCTCCTCTCGTCCGGCCGGTCTGCTCCACCCTCTTCCCACCCCTGGCAGGCCCTGGCACCACGTGGCCCTGCACATCGTTACCAGTCTCCCACCCTCTAACCACCACACTGTCATCCTCACCATTGTAGACAGGTTCTCAAAGGCAGCCCACTTCATCCCTCTACAGGGGCTGCCCACAGCGAGGGAGACGGCGGATCTTCTCGTCCTTCACGTGGTGAAGTTGCACGGCATCCCCCTGGACATCGTCTCTGACCGGGGGCCCCAGTTTATTTCCCAGGTGTAGAGATACTTTTTGCAACGCCATCGGGGCTACGGTGAGCCTGTCTTCGGGGTACCACCCGCAGAGTAATGGACAGTGTGAACGGGCGAACCAGGAGTTGGAGGCTGTGCTGCAGTGCGTTGCCACTGCCAACCCAGCATCTTGGAGCACCCACCTCCCATGGATTGAGTATGCACACAACCCCACCATGTCATCGGCTATAGGCATGTCCCCTTTTGAGGCTTCGCTGGGCTACAATCCTCCGTTGCTTCCTGAAGAGGAGGGGGACATTGCTGTCCGAGCCCACCTGAGGCGCTGTCGCCGGTTGTGGAGAGCGACCCGGACCGCACTGCGCCACACAGCGGAATGCAACACCATGATCGCCAATCGTCGCAGGACACCAGCTCCCTCCACCGGGTGGGCCAAAAGGTATGGCTCTCAACCAAACACATTAACCTGTTAATTAATAGGTTTAGTCAGCCGGGGGACCTCCAGTAATGCACTGGGCCTCACTCCTTTCCTCACTCTCAATGAAATATTTTTTTTGCTGGTCATTAACATTTGTTTGTTCTCTCCCATAGATTGAGTCCCCATCATGCTGTTTGCTCTCTACATGTCTGTTCTTTTCATCTTCTCTATCCCCTCACCCCCCAGCCAGTCACAGCAGATGACTGCCCCTCCCTGAGCCTGGTTCTGCTGGAGGTTTCTTCCTGTTAAAAGGGAGTTTTTCCTCTCCACCGTCGCCAAGTGCTTGCTCACAGGGGATCGCCTGATTGCTGGGGTCTTTCTGCAACTGTGGGGGTTTCCCCTACAGTTGATAGTGCTATGAGATGACTGTTGTTGTGAAATGGCGCTATATAAATAAAGTTGAATTGAATTGAATTAAATTGAATTAACCTCAAGGCTGAGGCAAGGAAGCTGTCTCAATGGCTTATTGGGCACTTTGCCATAACCCATATTGTATAACCCTGTGGCTGTGCGCCTAGCTCCCCCCCCACCTCCGCATTTGTCCCACCTTTCATGTATTGCAGGTCAAGCTGTTCTGTTCCAGCCCTCTGTGCCCCCCCCCCCAAGACGCCACCTCCACCAGTGGTGATCGAGGCAACCCAGCGTGGAAGGTCATTGCAATCCTGGACGTCCATCGCCGGGGTCGCGGCCTACAGTACCTGGTGGACCGGGAGGGTTACGGCCCAGAGTGGAGGTCCTGGGTGCGTCCCTTCTTCGTGTTGGATCCTCAACTCATCAGGGACTTCCACCGGACGCACCCGGGTAAGCTGGATCGGCCGCCGAGAGGCACCTCGTAGGGGGGGGGAGTACTGTGATGATTCGCTCTGCCTGCTTATTATCCTCAGCTGTGCGCACACCTGCGCTTCATCATCACCGGAGCTATTTAGACCGCGCTGCCCTCAGATCGGCGTGGGGTCGTCTTTCTCCATGGTCAGATGAGACCAGCACACGCCTTCGTCTTCCTCGCAGTTTTCTTCATCACAGCCTACACTCTCCTAAGAACCTCGCTCTCTCCGTTGGTCGGCAGGAAGGATCCTCTCATCCACGACAAGTAAGCCATCTTTACACTCATCATTGTCTATGCTCATCCCCTGTGCACAGGTGGAGATCTGTGGCGGCGGACCTCTCTCTCCTGGTGGCGGACCGAGCTACACTCCCATCTCCATGAGCACTTCCATCCTCTCCAGCAGCTGCCGGGACAGCGGGCGCTGTCTTCCTGGCCGGAGCCTTCAGGTCGAACCTGAGCACTACACCATCTCATCGCAGAGTAAGCATTGGATTAATAAAGATAATTGAATCTTCCTTTGAGTCTGAGTCTGCTCACTGGGTCTTAAAACCATGTCAGCAGCCTTCATTCTGGTGACATATATAACACATACACGTCAGATCTGTGACATTCATATAAGTGAAAACATACCTGCTGTGCTCTTGTGTCTGTTCTGTGTCTGTACCACTGATCACATCAACAGTCCTTTTTCGTTCAGTGCATGATTTATGCATTGCCGGTGAGAAGCCTCCATTTATAATCTATGGCACAACCACGAACACCAACAAGGACCAGAACTACGCCAAAACATTCAAAAAATACAAAAACTACAAGTGCTGAAATTAGCTGCCACTTGAGTGCAAAACATGTATGTGGACTATACGTTAAAATGAATTTGAAGAACTTTTAAAAATGCTATTTTAAGTGCCCCTGCTACTCCATGCTTACTGACTGATTTAACACTACTTCAGCTGAAACCGGAAGCTCCACCCATAATCGTTCCTACAGTGGCACCCCAGGAATAAGGTGGATATATATTCCATTTTTAAAATTGAACAAGATGAATGAGTGGGCCATTCATAAATAAATAAATCACCAACCAACCCATGTTTTGGGAAATAAAAAAATAATAGTCGCAGTCTTACTGACAGAAATCAGTAGCTGGTTTGAATATTTGATAAGCTTCAGTTATAACTTTTAGAAAATAATTAGAAGTAAGAAAAAAGGTGATTGATGTAGACTGAGGAGCAGCTTGTGCAGAGCTGGATTTAAAATGTTTTTCTTTTGGCCTTTTTTCATCATTCAGCAAACGTAAACATCATTTTAGAGATGTATTTCAGTCTGTAAATAACACTGGTCAACACCAAATTTATTGTCTAAGTTTTTTTTATAGCTGATTTAGGACAATTTTGATGTGCTGAATCCTAAAGTCACATTGGCTTTGCTCAATCAGGTCAACTTTTTGAATTATGGCCACATGTTGTTTTATATGTTTTTGTTTACATGTACGGGTATTTTCGCATTTTATGATGCAAAATTCTTTTTTACGTCTTGAAATTCTCTGAATGTTGAACAATGATGACATAACATTCAATTTACATGTACTTACCTTTATATTAAGTTTCTCCCATAGACAATGTTAATCACATCCAGAATCAGAGGGGTCGCTGCCATGCAAGGCGCCACCACAAACAACCTTTTCCTTCCCCCATTCTATTATGCTAAGCACCAAGCTAGAAGGTGGGAAGTACCATTTTTTTTTACATGGTCTTAGGTATGACCCAACCGTGGCTTGAACCCATGACCTGCTGGTTGTGGGGTGGACGCTCAATCGACTAGGCCACCACTCCGCTGAACAAAGAAACGCTGAACAAAGAAAATAAACAAAGAACAAAGAAAATAAACAAAGAAAATAAGATAAAATGGAAATTTAAAATAGAAACATTACAGACAAAAGATCTTCAACAACATTTTTCTATCAAATCAGATCAAATAAACACAACAAGCTTAAAGTTTAATCGTGGAGCTTGAATGTCTGTGAGAAACGCTCCTTGGTGTGCGAACTGGCTGAAATCTCTTGTAATGTTACCATTACTATTTTACTCCATACAGACGGAGCTAAAAAAAATGTTGCCAATAAAACCTCTACAGTCTGGAGTCTGGTTTCACACCTTTGCACTTTCACACTTCCAAAATCCTGATGCTGTACATGTGCACGAACAGTCAATCTGTGAACGAACCAGTCTGGAGTAAAAACATTGTCATGTGCACGACCCCTAAGACATTTGGGGGAACTCCCATGATGCACTGGGCTTCCACTTATTTTTCCTTCTCATAAAGAAAAACTGAACTGAATTGACTAAAAAGAAGACTTACAATATTCCACTTAAGGATCAGTATTATATGTGATAGTTGATTAATGGTAAGTAATGCTAGAACAAACACCAACGCTTTAAGGATGACTTTTAAAAGAGGACACCTGCAAGGAACCTTAGAGAAAAGAAACCTTTTATTGATGGTATTGATTAGTGGACCAACCATAGTGCATGCACATACAATGACTGGGTAGGAAGCCTCGTTTCCAACATGAACACCTAGTGGAAGCAGCGCTTATATAAAATAGTTGCGGAGCCAGACATTCAGCACAGTGAGGACTGTGATTTGCTCATTTTCTGATCATCAGTCCTCACAGTCAGCCATGCGACCCCGGGGCCCTTAATGCTTTCTTTTATTATGTGATGCATCTGGAAGTTTTTCCTAGCTATTTTGTCATAAATACAAAAAGGGAGATATGTACTGTAAGACACCAATAATTAGGAATAGTTGTAAACAGAATGCGGCACAGGGTAAGCCTGTACGCCAGCTTGCAGTGCTGCCGTGGCCTCCTGTGGCCAGTGCAGTGCTTTATAAACACACTACAGATTTATTCCATTAGATTCTATTTACATCAGAGATTACTTTGTTCACAAATCATGTCATTGTCGTATTCATTTAGTAATGTAATATTCAAATAGATACGTTCCAAAGATTAAAGGTTGAGTTCTAGAAAATGGCAGAAAGAATGTCCCAGTAAACAGTGAGGTGAGAGGAAGAACGTGGGATCAGAAACAGCAAACCGAGCCAAAACAGTCAAGAAAAATTACAGTTACAGCACTGATATGTCTCCGTTTCATCTGAAGATCACAAGTTGTGTATGCAAAATGGTCCAGTTAAAACAAACAAGAAAAAAGGATGAGAGGATCTACACTGTGAGTACATCGTTTGTAAAGATTTAATAGAAATCTAAACATGATTTGATTAAAAAAATCAAATATCTCACCCTTACAACTGAGCTACTCTTCTAAAGCTAAAACATCATACCTTTGTGGATTTCATATAAGAGAACGTCTTCACTGCACAGTTCAAATATAATACATAGCTGGATTATTATACATTACCCCGTTTTCATTTTGACTTATCAAACAAACAAACAAACAAACAAAGATCAAACAGAACCAACAAAAGAATAAAATACACACAGTGGCTTTAAAGCCTTTGTCATATACAGTATATACTGTATATATATACACACACACACATATATATATATATATATATATATATATATATATATATATATATATATATATATATATATATATATATATATACTGTATATATATGTTGTCAATATATTCATTTTTTCTGTCTGTTAATATAAAAGTCCTTAATCATATTAATGAAAATATTGGAAGTTTATAAAAGACATCTACAGAAACTGGCCAACATAGCCCAGCATGGAAGGTTCTGAAAACATTTAACCATCGGATTCAAAGCTAGAATTCATTTTTTTTCTTTACCTTTTCTCACCACTACTTCAGAACTTCATCAAAACCATTTTATCCCTCATGTGACTCCTATCCTGTCTCATACCTCAGCAGTAACACACATCAATAGATTTCCCCTTGACTAAAACATCTACATAGAAGAACCTTGATGTCTTCTGGCCTGGACTGAAGTAAGATCTTGAGCACATAAATCCAGAGGCTGAATAATGAAGCTTCTATTCTCTGTCAATGCTGTGAGCAGCTGTGGTTGTTATTATGACATTAATGGATCAGAACTTCATTAGCCTGCTATCTCCAGTTCATTCAGAAAGTGCAGAGATGCCATGACTGACAAAAAAAGCCACAATTTATTATTAGAAAGAATGTATGACCAACAAAAATCACCGGTGATGTGGTTTTGTTTTCATGCTTAGTTGCTTGATCAGTGCAACCTTTTGGTTCTGGTAGTGTTTGCATTGTTTGTCAATGTTAAGAGCCAGATTAGAAAGCAGTTGGAGCGCGATATCTGTCTTTTCATGTCTGTGAGTCAGGACCAAAGACGTGCAGTCAGGGGAGGCAGGTGAGGCTGAAAATCATGGTCGGAGGCTGTGCAGTACCCTTACCCCAATGGGAGGGGGTGTGCTTGAGCACCGTAAGCACAGGATTTTTTAAAATAAAAGAAGAAAAGGACATTTTTGACAAAGTCACAGCCATTTTTGTCCAGAAGGACAGACAAATTTACTTCATTTTGAAGTAAAGGTAAGACCATGCATGCATACAGTGGGGAAATAAGTATTGAAGATGTCAACATTTTCTCAAATATATTTCTGAAGGAGCATTTGACCTGAGGTTTTCACCAGATATCAGTAACAGCCCAAGTAATCCATACATACAAAGAAATCAAGGCAACTGTGTTCACAAAACAAGTTATATTAAATAAAGTGGAATGACACATGGAATAAGTATTGAACACGCTTGGTTAAATTCATTGTGTTATTTAGTAGAAAAGCCTTTGTTAGTAATAACAGCTTCCAGACACGTCCTGTGTGGAGAAACTAGGCCCAGGCATTGATCAGGAGTGATTTTAGCCCATTCCTCCACACAAACCGTTTTCAAATCTTGAAGGTTCCGTGGATGTCTCCTGTGAACTCTGATCTTCAGTTCGCTCCATAGATTTTCAATTGGATTCAGGTCAGGTGACTGACTGGGCCATTCTAGCAGCATTATTTTCCTTCTCTGGAGCCAGTTTAGAGTTTCCTTGGCTGTGTGTTTGGGATCATTGTCTTGCTGAGATGTCCGCCTTCATTTCATCTTCAGTATCTTGGCAGATGGCAACAGGCTCTTATCAAGAATGTCTCTCTACATTTGTCTATTCATCTTTCCTGTCAATTATATGAATTCTGCCTGTACCATGTGCTGAAAAACACCCCCACACCAGGATGGAATGTGCAGTGTCATTTCTCCTCGAAACATGCTGTGTGTTGTGGCATCCAAAAAGTTCAATTTTGGTCTCATCTGACCAGACTATATTCTCCGAGTATTTTACAGGCTGCCCAAATGTTGTGCAGCAAACTTTAAACAAGCTTCAACATGCTTTTTCTTCAGCAATGGAGTCTTATGAGGTGAGTGGGCATAGAGCCCATGTCGGTTGAGTGCATTACTCATTGTTTTCTTTGAAACGGCAGTATCTGCTAACTCCAGGTCTTTCTGGAGCTCTCCACGAGTGGTCTTTGACTCTTAGATAACTCTTCTGATAATTCTTTTGATTCCTCTGCCAGAAATCTTGCGAGGAGCTTCTGGTTGTGGCCGGTTTATGGTAAAATAATATTTTTTTCCACCTCCGAATGATGGCTCCAACAGTGCTCACTGGAACATTCAGCAGTTTAGAAATGTGCCTGTAACAAATGCCATCATTTTGTTTTGCAACAATAAGGTTATGAAGGTCCAGAGAGAGCTCTTTGCTTCTACCCATCATGAGTTCTTTGTGGTGTGACAATCTGATATTCACAGGCCTTTTTAAAGGCTACCAGTCAAGACTTAACCAGCAGAAATTAATTTGCAGTGATGGGGGATGGGGTGGCTTGCTAAATTCTGATAGATTTCAGCTGGTTTCTTGGCTTTCTATGCCTTTTTGCACCTCTTTTTAATTGATGTGTTCAATACTTATTCCCTGTGTCATTCCACTTTATTAAATATGGCTTGTTTTGTGAACATAGTTGCTTTGATTTCTTTGAATGTATGGATTATTTGGGTTGTTACTGATATCTGGTGAAAATCTCAGGTCAATGGCTCCATCAGAAATGTGTTTAATGAGAAAAACGATGTGTTCAATACTTATTTTCCCCACTGTAATTGTTGTAAATACTAATAATAATTTGTAATAATGAGTGTAAACTGTGGAGCTGCAACACAGGGAGAGATGCAGCTCTGAGCCACTACTTGTGTAACCGAGGGTCTTTGCATGTTGTCTATACTCAAGGAGAGTTATAAAATGAAAACAGAGACTTTTATTACTGCCTATTTTTGTGTATGCCATTAAGAGGTAATTCAATAAAATACTTTACACTTGTTTTGTTAAAATTATTTATAAAAAACGATTTGTCAATCTGACCCTGAAAGCATCACATCCTCACCGGACATGAACCTTAACGCACGTCACTGGTCTGGACACAAGCCATGAGGTCAAATACATATAGCAGCTAGTAACGCTGCCGTGTTTAGATCTGCCAACTTTTGTGAGGACTGTTCATGAAAATGAGGGTTTACCTCTGTCATTAGCGACATTTGCGCAACAGTTGCGCAAATGTTTCCGAAAGATAGTTGGCAAATATTGGCGACTGTTAGCAAATGGTAGCAACAGTGTTTGTAACGGTTCTGGAACATTTGGGACCTTTTGCCAACTCAAGGTAAAATATCAGGTGAATGTCAGGCGAACCTTGGACCCAACCTGATTAAAAAGGGTGAACAAACCCTCCCCAGCATCCAGATTTCAAGGGTTCCTGAAGGTTCTTCAACAGTTGCTCTTGTTCACTACTTGGCGAACCAAAAAGAACTTTGTGACATGTGTTACAACCCTTGGCAAACACAACTATTTTGCAAACTTTTGCAACTGTTTGCATAAAAATTAATTTGCAAAGAAATTCTGAGCATGTCAAAATGAACATGTTCAGAATTCCTTTGTGACTAGATAATCAAAACTGTTTGCGAACTGCTTTGCAGCCTTTTACGAACCCTGATGAAACCCCCAAATCACAACGTTCATCAGCATTTACCGCTCTGTGAGATACTAGCTTTAGTGATGATCCACAACATTGCTCACCACTGGCTATTTGATCTGCATAATTTACTCTAGAAGCAACTTGAATCCAGCCTTATGTGTTACGACCTGCTGAAAGCAAATCCCGTTAAAATCCAGGAGCCATAAGGTGTGCTTATAAACAGAAACATAACTGGAAGAGGCGAAGTGGTCGTCATTAAAACAGCTCTGGGCCAGTTTTGACTCACAAGCTGTTAGGGAAGACTGAATGTGTGGAGTAGATTTATTAACGGCAGTTTGGCATGACTGGCCATTCAAATATGAATGCAGTTCATTTAGGGCCACTTTACACAGCACAAAGATTGCTGGGTGACCAGTGAGAGATCAAAAATTGGACCAATCTCTCAATGATCTCCTAAAGCCTTGAAAAAGCCGTTTCTGTGTAAATATTTGGGAGACTGTTGTGTGATCAAAAATTCAATTTTCTGCAACTTTCATGGTAGTCTATAGAGATCTTTAAATGATCCTTGAGAGATCACTGAGGAACCAGGAGAGATCTGTGAGAGACCATGAGAGCTCGCTGAGGAATCAACTGAGAGTTTCTTGGGTGACCAGGGAGGTTACTAAGGGTTTGAGAGGTTTCTAGTGCTCTTCTACTACCTTTACATAGAGATGGAAATTGTTGAGCGATGAAAAAAATGGCCAGATCCTTCAATGATCTCTCAGCAATTGCCCAGATCCTTTAACGAGCTTTCAGTCATCTTCCAATGATCTCCACATTCGTCATAGTCTCCTCAAAGTTTGAAACCAATCTTTCAATGATAACCAAATAAAAGCGATCTCTCAATGAACTCTCAATGAGCGCTCAATGATCTCACTGATCTCTCAGTGATCTCTCAATGATCTCTGCAATGACCTGTCAATTAAATTTATTGGTCTTTCAGATCCCTCAACGATCTTTCAATGATGTTCCAGTGATCACTATGATCTCTCAATGATCTTCAATGATCTCCACGTTTCTCAAAGTTTTGACTCAGTCCAAAACAATCTCTTAACAATCACCAAAGGGAAGTGATCTCTAAATGAACTCTCAAGGAGCGCTCAATGATCTAATCAATCTCCCAATGATCTCACAGTGATCTCCACCCCGGTCTTTCAATGAACTCTATAGGTCGTTAATCAGCAATCCCTCACTGATCTCTCAGGCATCTTTACCTTTGGATTGGAAAAATCTGGAGCTCATTGAAAGATCGCTGACAGTTGAGCACTAACTGAGTACTCCTTGACTGCTCAAAAATCTCATCAACCTCCCAATGATCTCTTAACAATCTTTCAAAGATCTCTCAGCAATTTTTCAAAGGAATGCCAAATATTTTCACCCCAAAGGTTGAGGTGGCTAAGAGATCAGCGAGGGATCGATAAGATCATTGAGTGCTCCTTGAATGCTCCTTGAGAGGCCATTGAGAGATTGCTTCCCTTTGGTTATTGGTGAGAGATGGTTTTGGACTGAGTAAAAACTTTGAGGACTGTGGAGATCACTGAGAGATCACTGAAAGATCATTGAGAGATCTGGCCATTTTTTCATCCCTCAATGATCTCAAACAATCTCCAACCCTGTATAAAGGGGGTATTAGTAACGCTGTAAGAAATAGGCTGGATCAACCAAATGATGCTACTATATCTTTTAAGTCTGAAATTTGAGGTATGTGCTAAAGTATTTTTTTGATTTATAAGATACAAAGTTATTCAAAGAAAATCTTGTCCCCCGGTTGGACTCTAGTTTTTGCTAAGTCCATGTTTTTATCTTGTTTGTATAACTAATGTAACTGTACTAGTAACTGGAATAGTTTCTTCTCTACCTAGTTCCATTTTCCCCGGACAGATCTAAGCAACCGTCTATAGTAGATCCTTTCTTGGCAAATGCAGTGGAATTTGAGTTGCAATACACACTATCTCCCCTCTGGGGATCAATAAAGTATACAAACTCAAAAAAAAAATCATAAACAATTTTGGTGATGGTAACACATCTGTACTGTATGCGTAGTATGTTAGTAGCCTATTGGCTCATTATTTGTATCTGTCACTTACTGTTCCTTTGCTTTGCATGAACATAATCTACAAGTATTAGATCTCAGATCTGGGCTGAACTCTCTCTTGCTGCTCTTTGTGATTTGACAAGGCTGCAAAAATGTTTGCATTCTATCAACTGTATCACAGTCCACATCTGTCCTCGTCTTCATCTCTACACATATAAATGTACAAGCTTAAATCAGAGAAAAGTTCAGATGGTATGGAAAATGAAAAAAAGGTTATTCTTAAATTAACTTTGATTTTTATTTCATTGTAGACAGTAAGAACCCAAAATATTTCTGTTTTTTCAGGTCATCTTCATTTTTATTTCATCATCAAAAGCTAATATACTCACATGAGTAAGGGATTAGTTTGGCAAACCTTTGTCAAGCACTAATATACAGGGGAACATTTACAATATAAAGTGTAGTCTATAAAACAGAAGCCTTATTAATCATATTAAGAAGCAGTGCCAACTTCTCTGGCTCAGACGTGGTTTGAGCTGTTTGGATCCAGGAGCTCCAGTTAAACTGTAGCTGCCGTGGCTTTGAAGGCATGATTGACTGCAGCTGACAGCTCCCACAGGTCTTAATGAAATGTTGGTGGCATATTTTGGGCAAATTTTCTTTCATGACTTAATTATTGCAGTATAATTGTGTGTCATCTCTTGCAGTATTTCTCAGAATGGTTCATCTCAATGCATTTCTCTTTAAATTCCCAAGAACCAGAGTTAGCTGCCTCTTATGTCACTGTTGCTAATCTAAGCTGCCGAGCTCCGAGCATGGATAGCGAGCCTGAGCCAATTAATGAAAATTTGTCTTAAAGAATGAATGAAATTCTGCATCACTGCTGGACAGGCCTGGGTGGTTTCAGTGGTCGAGATGACCTGACCAGTCCCTGGAGTACAATAAGCACAGAAACAGATTGAGTGACTAAACTGCTAGCTTTAGTTAGCTGCCTTGGATCTCGGCTAGATAAAATAATGCAAACACTTCGATGTAGCGTCATGGCAAAATATAATGAAATAAGCCAAGAAAATGTAAATTTGCAATGTTATTTAAATTTTCCTTATTACCCTGGCCTGTCTAATAATGTTTTCGCCGGCGTTGGTCTGTTGGTTGGTTGATTTGTTTGACTGTTAGCAACATTACACCAAAAGTTATGAATGGATTTTGATGAAATTTTCAGGAAAGGTGTGTAATGGCATGGAGAACAGATGATTAGATTTTGGTGGTGGTCTGGATCACGATCTGGTTCCAGAAATTTTTTGAAAATTATTTTGTATATTAATATTGAACTTTTCATGTACTTCCCCTTTAAGATGTGTCCCCACAGCTACGGGTTTGGGCATGCACCTATGTACCCTGGAAACACTACAGAAAAAATAAAACTGCTTGGAATGTAAAGAAATGTGGTTTTCATCCACATAGTATGTGATGATTGACATTATTTCTTCCGAAGACGCCAAGAAAAAGCAAGCAAAGTGTGGGGTTTAAGATGGGGTTTGGAGTTCCTGCGGACATAACTAGCAGACAAGCTGAGTATGTCGTTGCGAGCCATGCCACCTACACAGTATGTAAACACACTAAAGTGGGATTTATGTACTCGCATCACATCAGCGCCATTACTGACATCTGTCGCAGATGCAGTGATGAGCAATTTTTTCTTGTGTGTTGGATGAAATGCATTGTTCGGTTGCCAAAATGGGTTTCAGCCGATGTGTAGAGTAATTTGTGTTTGTTGTTTTTGTTAATGAAATAGTGACAGACAAGAGCAGATTGTGATGGCATTGCAGCTAATAAAGGTTAAGAAAAAGCAACTTTTCAGAAGACTGTTGCACAGAGAAAAAGAGAAGTCACACACAGCTGCGTCGCATCGACGCAGGTACATAACTTGTGCTTAACTTCAGCACTGGACAATGTTTAATTTTTTTACTTGTCAAATCACAATAGGCCTGTTCTATTATGCTGGCTTACTAACCACAGCAGTGATATGATGTCGCACTGCTGTGTAATATTGCTTAATAATTATGAACCTTGTCGGTAAACTGTAGGGGAGAAGAGAGGAGGAAAAAAGATAAACCGACCTGAAAGATTCAATAAACCATGATGCTGATTTAAGGTGGAATTGCCCAGCCCCAATGTATGGTCAATACAATTATGACAGTCTTGTTATTATAATGTAGTCATATAATGTAATCATACTGTTTTTGCTGCCGTTTCTCTGTCTGTTAGCAGGATCACCCAAAAACTCTGAGATAGATTTGGATGAGATTTTCACCAGAGGTGGCCCTTGACCCAAAAATGAACTCATTAGATGTTGGAGGTGATCTGCAAGTGCATACCTCCGCCAAGGCCCTATCTCACAATGTACAGATGGATGGTGATATGGATGGACAAAGGGACGGAGGGATGGAGCCTTGACAGAGGTATGCCTCTAGTTTACTGAAGTAATTCTTCAGTGGCACCAATAAGCTATTACTACATGTTAAACAGTATTTTTGTGATAAAATACACAAGAATTATAGTTACAAATCATCATAAAGACTTGGTGGTGGAATGAGGAGGTACAGGAAAGTATTGAAAGGAAGAGGTTAGCAAAGAAAAAGTAGGATACTCAGGGAGATGAAGAAAGTACAGGAGTATTTGGAATCTAGGTGCATGGCAAAGAGAGAGGTGGCAAAAGCAAAGGAAAAAGCATATCGTGAGTTGTATGAGAGGCTAGACACTAAGGAAGGAGAAAAGGACTTTTTATTGACTGGCTAGACAGAGAGATTGAGCTGGAAAGGATTTACAGCAGGTTAGGTTGATTAAAGACAGAAATGGTAATGTACTAACAAATGACAAGAGTGTGTTGAGAAGGTGGATAGAATACTTTGAAGAGCTGATGAATAAAGAAAATGATAGGGAGAGGAGGGTTGATGAAGGAAAGATGGTGAACAACGAAATCCCGAGGATTAGTAGGGCGGAAATGAGGGCAGCTTTGAAGAGGATGAAGAATGGAAAGGCAGTTGGTCCTGTTTGTGTTTTAGTTTTGTTGCATTTTTATTTTGTATATATTACCAGTCAGTCTATGTTCCTACTCTCACCTATGGTCACGAGCTTTGGGTAATGACCGAAAGAACGAGATCGCGGATACAAGCGGCTGAAATGAGCTTTCACTGTAGGATTGCTGGACTTACCCTCAGAGACAGGGTGAGGAGCTCAGCCATCCGGGAGAAGGTCGGAGTAGAACCGCTGCTCCTCCACATTGAAAGGAGCCAGTTGAGGTGGTATGGGCATCTGATCAGGATGCCTCCTGGACGCCTCCCACTTGAGGTGTTTTGGGCACGTCCCACTGGGAGGAGACCCCGGGACAGACCCAGGACTCGCTGGAGAGACTATGTCTCCCAGCTGGTCTGGGAACGCCTTGGTATCCTCTCTGAAGATCTGGAGCAGGTGGCTATGGAGAGGGAAGTCTGGGCTCCTCTGCTTGAACTGCTGCCTCCGTGACCCGGACCTCCGGAAAAGCGGTAGAAGATGGATGGATGGATGGATATATTTATATTTTGGTAATCAGGGATTAATTTATTTGTTATATCGTTATCATTGTTCTTTTACTGGTTGACAGTGGCGTGAGGCTTTGTGTGGGCGTTGCCCTGTCAGCTGTCAGTTTTGGTTCGCCTCTCTCTCTCTCTGCCCCAGCTGGTCCGCATTATGCCTTCCCCTGCCCGTTCAGGTACCCACACCTGTCACTAATTATGTAAAGGGTTTTGATCCCTATTGAAGGGGAGTTATTTTCATTTTCCAATTGCCGCTGTCTTGATTATACTCAACCTCGTCTCCACCAGAGCCCTGCCTTGCTCTAGTGTGCAAATCTGTAAGTTTTCGCCTTCGTTTGTATTTTGTGTTTTGAGCACTTTTTGGAACTTTACGTTTGTTGTTTTTGTTAATAAATTACTCAAACTCACAGTTCAGCACGTGGGTCTCACCCTCCTGCCCCAAAGGGCATTCATGACAGAAGACAGCGGCCAAGTAGAGACCCAGCTGCGGTGAGTTTGTTGATTTTTTGTTTGTTTGTTTGTTTCACTCCTCGGCAGTGAAGCTTGTTGGTTTTTCCATTTTTTCCCCGTTTGTTTTTTTTCTTTTCACACCAAGATTACCATGTCTGTTACCCTGGAGGCGTCCACCTTGAGACTAGACGAAATGGAGCGGTGGTCAGTGTGCATGCTGGAGGATATCCTGTTACCGGCTGGAGCCTCCTGTACCCCCGAGGCAGCCTGAGAGTGTCTGGAGGGCACGGCGCAGGTGCTTGAGGCATTCCCCAGCCTGTGGGATTACCCGGAGCTCACAGACCTACTTCTCTCCATAATCTCCTCTCCATCAATGAGCAATGAGCCGGGGGAACCAGCTCTGGTGCCAGCGCCTGTGCCAACAAAGAGCAAGCGCTCGCACACAAGAAAGCTTCCAGCCTCTTGCCGCTCTCCGGCTGCAGCTTCGCCTCCTTCTCCCGAACTTTGGCCCGCTCCATCAGCCGATGAGCTGGAAGAGCGCAGGCAGATTTTACTGGTGGAGACTGACCTCCTGCTAGAGGTTAAGAAATGGCTCCTCCTGGATTTGGCTCAGGAATTGGACGAGTTTTCACCGAGGGAGCCGGAGTTTGAGCCAATTATTGAGTGCCCCTGACTCCGGAGCCTCTCCCTCTCCACGGTGAGCCTACACCTCCACCTCCCATTCATCGCCGCCGATCTAAAAAATCTCGTCGGAAGAACGTCCTCACCTCTCAGCCAGCTCCTCCTATGCCCAGTCAGAAGCCTCCCTCAGCAGTGCGCATTCAGTGTTTTTCATTTTCGGCTGAATCGTCAGCGCCTCCCTTCTCCGCAGCTGCTGTTCCCTGCTTCTCCCCAGCACTCTCTCCCACTGCCGAAAGGTCGATTGTTTTTCCTCTGGCTCCGCCCGCCTCCGTGCAAACTGGGGCTGCCCCTCCACGATCCTCTGAAGGGCCAATATCCACTGTAGTCACGGAGAGGGACGACACCACGCCAGCTGCAGCAGAAAACACCATGCCCCAGGAAAAAAGGCAAGTGTTTTTTCATTCTCAATCACTTAAACATGGATTACCTTGTCTGATTTCCGGTGGTGAGGCTCAGCTCATACAGTCCTCTGAGCCCTCACCACCTGCTGCAGCTGTACGCCTTTCACCTGCCCTCTCTGTGCCTCCTCCCATGTTTTCCAAGTGCCCGCCAAGCCACTGGACGATGGAGGAGCCTGCGGTCTGAAGGACCTGGCCCCAGCCCCGCAGCCACAGTCTGGTCAGAGAGGAAGCACTAGTTCTGAGCTGATGTCTGCGCCTATGATGGAGCGTCCCCGGACCTCAGCTACACTGGATCCAGCGGCCGCAGGAAGTGGACCCCCAGCTTGCTACGCCGGACGAGCCACCGATGTGGGTCACTTCACCTGGGAGTCTGGAGACTGTATCTACCACCAATCCTGCTGCAGGGGCTGCCGCAGCAGAGTTGGAGCTGGACCTCCAAAGGACTGGACCCGAGAAATTGTTGCCTGGATTGACGGAGTCCTGGACAGCGGTGGAGCTCGAGCTCAGGCAAGGGCTCTCCTTTGTTTTCATTGTCACAGTTTTGGAGAGTTCTTGTCGGGCTCTTGGCAGGGAGAGCCAAGTGCAGCCGTCAGCTGCACCTGAGCTCACCTTGCTGGGCTCCACTGCTGCCGGTGACCCTGACCCTGTCTCTCCACCTGTTTTGTATGAGCTCTTCCCAAGGGTCACCGAGGTTATCCCAGATCTGCCAGCTGTCTCCGTGGGTCCAGGTTCATCACCAGAGATCGTCGTGGGTCCAGCTCCTCCCGCTGAGGTCGTCGCGGGCGCTCCGTCCCAGCCCGGGACCTCTGTGGGTGCTTCTCCCCCTCCGGCTGAGGTCTTCGAGGGTGCTGGTTCCTTTGCTGTGGAGGTCATCATGGGTGCTCCATTCCAGCCCAGAGCCTCCGAGGGTGCAGCATTGGCCCAGTCCGGGTCCAACATGGGTGCAGCCGTGGCCCAGTGGGGGCCCACCAAGGGTGCAGTGCCGCTCCTGCCTGGAGCAACTGGGGGTGCTACAATGTCCCAGTCCAGGACCATCAAGTGTACTATAGGTCAGCCCGAGGGTGTCGTGGTTCCTCCTCTTCTGCCAGATGCCACGGTGGTTCCCCCTCCTATGCCAGATGCCGTCGTGGTTCCCCCTCCTGTACCAGATGCCGTCGTGATTCTTCCTCCTGCGCTGGATGCAGTTGTTGTTCCTCCTCCTCAGCCAGGCACCATCGTGGCTCCCCCTCCTTGGCTCTCCTTCCCTCTGCTGGGCCTCCCTGTCGGGAAGCCGCCTCCCGGGCCACTCCTTTGGTTTAGGTGGCTGAAAAACTCTGGTCGACCGCCTGACAGACTGAGCTGCTGGGTTGGGTGGCCCATATTCTCCGGCAGATCACCCGACTCGTACCACCTCGCTGTCTGTCAGGCCTGGGACTTTGGTCGGCCGCCTGAACTGTTTAGTTCTTTGGCCTAGGCGGCCTGGTTTAGCCTGGTGTGGGTCCTGAGCAGGGTTGTTTCATTCCCTTCTAGCCTGTCCCCCCCACCACCCAGGGTTATTGTTGTGCTCCTGTTGGGGGGGGGGGGTCTTTCTTTTTCTTTTGATATTACTCTAGGGTGTCTGGGTCCACCCCGTGAGAAGGGGGCTCTGTCACGAACGGAGCACTGGCAGTTTCCGCCATACTCAGTCTCGTGGCTTTTTCTTTATATTTACTTATTTGTTGCATTTTATGCCTTTTTGGGTTTCTGTATTCATGTTCTGTTTGCCATTTTCCTGTTTGTGTTTCAGTTTTGTTACATTTTTATTTTGCATATATTTATATTTTGGTAAGCAGGGATTGTTATTTTATTTTTATATTTTTATTATTGTTCTTTTACTGGTTGACAGCTGTCAGTGGCGCGAGGCTTCATGTGGGTGTTGCCCTGTCAGCTGTCAGTTTTGGTTCGCCTCTCTCTCTCTCTCTCTCTGCCCCAGCTGGTCCGCATTATATCTTCCCCTGCCCGTTCAGGTACCTACTCCTGTCACTAATTATGTAAAGGGTTTTGATCCCTATTTAAGGAGAGTTATTTTCATTTTGTAATTGCTGATGTCTTGATTATACTCAACTTCGTTTCCACCACAGCCCTGCCTTGCTCTGGTGCGTAAATCTCTAAGTTTCCGCCTTCATTTGTATTTTGTGTTTTGAGCACTTTTTGGAACTTTACGTTTGTTGTTTTTGTCAATAAATTACCCAAACTCACAGTTCAGCGCGTGGGTCTCACCTTCCTGCCCTGAAGGGCATTCATGACACAGTGGCTCTTTATGTCACACAGGTTGCCGACCCCTGGTCTAAGCTAATAAAACAATAAATACAAGATGTGTTAATGTACAATCAATTGTAATTCAGTGTTTTTTTCCCCAATTCTAAAACAGAGGGCACTCAGCAAGTGCATACCTGTGCCAAGGCTGTAAAAAGCTGAAAAAGTGATCCAGAATCTGAATACTGAGCCAGATGTGGCTGAAAATCTACTGGGTTCATCCTTGACCAAAGGGGCACCGCTGATGAAAAGGTCATCCAAATCTGTTGAGTAGTTTTTGTATAATCCTGCTAACAGACAAACTATCAACGACAGATTTGTCGGTGATTATCGTTTCAGTGTAAATTCACTAGGCCTCTAAGGATAATTAATATATCAACTTATCATATGAAAATTATTTTTTACACTTGTACAAAATGAGGAGGAAGAATATGAAGGCAGCTCATTTCAGTGTAAACAGCATTATATCATAAGTTCATTTTTTAAAATTATACTTAACACACTGATTTATCGAGGTAATTTTTATAACGTTTGTATACCACTGTTAATAGTCTCTCGGCGCCACACCAGTCGGCTGCCTTTTTGCAACAGCGGCTCGATTCCGAGTTTTTTTTCCCCTTCCTCTCTCTTTTGATGCTCTGAGTGTTGCTATCCCTGTGCTGTTGCAATCCTGGAATTTCCCCGTTGTGGGACTAATAAAGGCTTATCTTATCTTATCTAATAGTCACCGACAAATAGTTTCATATTTATTAATTGAGATGGGTTCCCAGTTCTAAAGTTGAGACAGAAATTACTTCAGTGAACTCACAGTATTTATGAGAGAGATTAGACCTTATAATGCCAATACTGGGCAAATCATAATTCACATGTGGTTACATCTTTATTTTCTATCAATAACCAGTAATTAGGAGGCAGCAAAAAGTACACAAAGTCCTTAATGACCTAAAATTAAAATGGGGCTTCAGATATGCTTTACCTTGACAAACTCAGAGCCAATAGACTATATTAAACATACTCAGCAGCTGATTGTCCCTGATGACTATTACTGCTGCAGCAGGCAGAATTGTTTAATAATTGTTTGTCTTCTACACCATGACATCTCCTCTGTCTCTGCTCAGCCTGCAGAAACTTCCACACCCACGACAGTTTTTTAAATTGATTTCTCCCAACAATCACAAGTCTTGTCAGCCAGATGTGGCTCATAGATCTGTCCTTCACATAGGGAGTAGCAGTTTTCCCACCTTGCTTTCTCACATTTCTGCTTACCACAGCGTTAAATAGCACATAACATTTTATCTTGGAAATTAATAATTTATTTTTACTCTTAGAAATTTTCCAGACCACACTGTTGCCAGCTTCTCTGTCTTTTTCACTGTGCATTCTTACTTTTTTTGGTCTGCCTTCACAATTCCTTCTTTATGCCCCCTGCCCAAACCAAAAGAAAGAGACAGAACACTCCTACAAAACATAAAAATCCCAAATGATGACTATGACCTATATCTTACAGGGTTGGAGCTCTATACAAGTTCTAACAATCAGAATCGGATAAATATTTTACTTCGTGTCCTAATTTTTACTCTAGCAGCTGTCTCTTAGTACCATCGAAAAAAAAAACAAACTCTACAGCTGCTAAACTATGCTCAAATCTTTAGAAATTAAAAACCCACAATATCAAAATACACAGCACAAAATATTTGAGGTATAAGATGAAAAATATCAGCTGTCATTTTATTCTTTTTTTTTTTTGTACTTCTCTCTGAGGAGATGCTGTAATGATGCACAAACTGCATGTATTGCAAAACCCAGGCCTCCGCAACATTCCGTCTTCTTAGTCGGAATCATTCACTCTCACATTTTCACATGTACACACTTTCTTGCGGTCTTGTTGGAAGGTTGAGTGGAGGTTCAGAGGCGTTGCTAATAGGGTGCGAAGCGGCTGTAGCCTCCCCGGTATATACTAGCCTGCAGAGAGGATAGTACCAGCCCAACGTCATCAGCGTGGCTCCGAGCTTTGGTGTCCATTAGCGGAGCGAACATGTTCTGAAACAGACACGCACGAGCAGGGACAAACACCACACCATACACAATGAGGGAAACACACACACAGACACACACAAAATAGCTTGTTAGTTGCACCGACTCCTTCATAGGGCACAGCGAGAGTTCCATCATTATGTTACCGTAACTCCAGTGAAAACCCACGGTGGATGAAAAGAGCCATGACCGGAGCAATAGTCATGCAGCGAGCACGGCGAGATGCTTCATGCTGGGGCTGCATACCAACAGCTAGGTGGAAAAAATCCAGTAAATAAAAACATGAAGAGGGGAGGAAGAAATGAATTAAAGAAAATCAACTCAACAGCTGCCTGTAAATGCAACATGAAGGAAGAGGGCCAAGTCAGTGGGAATCATGCTGGTGATCACTGGGTGGAGGTGATGCAGCTTTTAGGAACGGCCTTTTGAGACATTTCCAAAAGGTTTGTCAACAGCACATCACAGCTTAAAGAGACTGTTGTTAACAGATTCTGCCCCGGATTATAGCAAGGGCTTACCGGGGCAGTAGACCAGGGGCCCCGGCTTGTGTGGGGCACTGAGAGAAATTCTATCTTTTTTTTGTCTTGCTAACTCTGCCGTGCCCAACGTTTATTGGGGGGTTTGTTTTGGTGTATCAACTTTTTATTTGTTGAGGTGTACATCTGTCCCGCATGCTTAATTTAATTGGTTAAGAGGTGACATTTGACCTGATTAATGTTGGACGTGGGCTGGTAGTGAATCCATGGATGAATGAATGTACAATAGCGGCGTCCAAAAGAGAGAAAAGAAGATAGAAAAACAGGAATGTGAGGAGGTTTTAAAAAAAGAATCCTAAATTGACAGGATTTTTTAAAGTTGTGATACAGACGGACAGTGTCAACTTTACAGTCACAACAAGATCTTTGTCAAACTGTTAACATTGCAACGGAACGCACAGGCGGAGCCGCTGTCTGAAGATCCATCAGTCACAGCGGGCAGAAGCTCCAGGTCATCAAAGTTGTAAAACAGCTGTTGGAAATGTTAAAGATTCATACACACTGGGAATCATCATCATCATCATCATCATCATCATCATCATCATCATCATCACAGCAGTCTGTTGGGGGCGACAATGACTGTTTCATTTAGGTCTGATCAGATTCCTTCATGCAACTCTGTCCTTTGCCCTCCACTGCCAGGAACTCCTGACCTTGTTAACCCATGCAACATCTGAGCCGGTATGAGTTGCTTTCTGACTGACCATTTCATGAAACTGCTTGCAAAGTATTTCAGTACTGCTAGCTTTTGCTGGACTAGCAGCATTTTCTTGGCAGATAGATGTATTATCAGTGGCAAGGACAGGCCAAGACAAACTGACTCCAGTATCTGTTGCAGTGACTGACCAGATGATAGGTTTGTTTATCTCTGCTCTTTGTGTAGTGCATGTCATGATGCACCGACTGGCAAAAGTCCACCACAGACCTTGCGACAGATGTGCTTATTTGCCAGGATATCCATTCTCCCCCCGTGTAACTGGGAGTCGTCCACCGGGAATACTGATCCAGAAAAGGACCGAAGATCTGCTAGAATAAGGACGCTGATATCAGAGCATCTGAACGTTCCTACAAACGACAGAAACATTTTTCTCCAAGTGCCATTTCAATCGCAAACAACTGGTGAGTATGTTTCAAGTCAATGGCTTGTATTTTCTCCTCTATGGCTGTTTGTATTGTTTTGCCTGCAGCATATACAGCCATATCCCCCCCCCACACACACACACACTAAGCAGGGTTCACACTATAGCGTTTGGACTGACTTTTACAGACGTTTTGAAAAATCTGAGAAATTAGTCCAAATGTCTTGAAATTGCATTGTTGTTTTTTTTTTTTTTTTTAATCCAGCGCACACCAACTTTTACAAACTTTAAAGGAGCTTTTTTAACTCCACAGCCTTGCTTGGCCATAGATGATAGCTGTCTGCTACAATTCAGACATGATGGCAGTCGTTTCTCTTTGCTCAGTAGTTGTAAAATTACCTTCAGTTATATTATCGTTCATCTCAGCTAGAGTTCTATTAATCTGCTTTGGTGAATGCAAAATTGTAGATTTAATTCAAAACAACTGTTGGAATATTTTCATTTTGAATTATTCTTTTAAAAGAATGACAGTGGATGAGGTTTATTAGATAATGAATATCAGGTTTGTGTGCACATAACCTGCTCTTCTCCTGGGTTGTGGAGAAGAGCAGCTGTTCTCCCAGTAGGGCAGACTGGTCTGGCATTTTTATTTTCTTCTGTGTAGTGAAAAAACCTGTTCTGGCTTAAAATAGTTAATATTTAATCCGTGAACAGAAAACACCAGCTGAGTGTGTTTTTTCATCGTCATAATTAAAGTTGTGGGTTGATACAAGATATTTGTCAGTTATTAGTCCTGATGGCACTATATTTTTCTGCTATTGAAGCTAAACTTTGTGGTCATTCACTTTATTTAGTAATTGACAGAGGCTATTAATACAGAAACTGCATCCCTATACGAAATGCCTATTGGTACGGAAGAGATGACAATCTGACAAAACCTTTTCAGATCAGCTCCAAGCCAACTGCTACTGTGGCTTAGGTAGATAGTACTTTGGGCCTGTGATCAGAAGATTGCTGGTTTGCGTCCTGCTTTTGACACCTTGTCCAAACCATTTTACTATGAGATGAAATTTAGACTTAAAATTAAGAGGTTAGCCTTCAGATTTGGGAGTGGGTAAGGTTAAAAAGGTAGTAAACAGATATTAATTAAAATTTTGAAACAAATAAATGTCTCCGATTTCCATACCTGCTGCTTTTAAGACATGCATTAATAGAAAGTACTGGCCAATCAGATTCAAACCATATCTGAAACAAGAATTCTATGGGTATGGTTCTGTATCCATAGCCACTGCCTTAGTAATTTAGGACCTTGAAGGTCCAGCTGATCCATCAGTGACCTGGCTACATGGCCACAATAATTTGATAACTAGGAATAATCAGATAATGGTAATCGGAGTTGACATGTTTACATTGTCAGGGTCTGGGGGAAGGACCATACGGTCATTCCCACGCTTGAGGTTATTTCTGTTTCTTTGTTTTTGCTATTTGTATTTTGGTTCTAGTCATGTGATCATCCCCTCATGGATTGTCACCTTATCGTGGTGAGGGGTTTGCGTGCCCTAGTGATCCAAAGAGCTATGTTGTCCGGGGCAATTTGCCTCTAGTAGGGTCACCAAGACAAACTGGTCCTGGGTGAAGGGCCAGACTAAGAACGATCCAACATACTATCATGATGAATGCTAGAACAGGGATTCAGTGTACGCCGCCCGATATGGGGTTACCGGGGGCCCACCCTGGATCCAGGCCTAGGGGAGGGGCTCGATGGCTAGCGTCTGGTGGCCGGGTTTCCGCCCATGGGACCCGGCCGGGCTCAGCCTGAAGGACTTACATGGGTCTGCCCTTCAGTGGGCTCACCACCTGCAGGAGGGACCATGGGGGTCCGGTGCTATGTGGATCAGGTGGCGATCAAAGGCGGAGACCTTGGCAGTCTGTTCCCAGGCTTCCTAAACTGGCTTTTGGGATGTGGAATGTCATCTCTCTGGTGGAGAAGGAGCCTGAGCTGGTGCATGAGGTTGAGAGATACTAGCTAGATATAGATATAGCCTCACCTCAACACACAGCTCCGGTTCCGGAACCAGTCTCCTGGAGCAGGGCTGGAGCTTGGCCTACTCTGGAGTTGCCCCGGGTGAGCGGCGACGAGCAGGGGTGGGTATTCTTGTATCCCCCCACCTTGCTGCCTCTATATTGGAGTTTTCCCCAGTGGACGAAAGGGTTGTTTCCCTGCGCCTTTGGGTTGGGAAATGGGTCCTGACCATCATTTGTGCCTATGCACCAAATGATGGTTCAGAGTACCCACCCTTTTTGGAGTCTCTGACTGGGGTGCTGGAGAGTGCTCCTCTTGGAGACTCCATTGTCCTACTGGGGGACTTCAATGCGCACATGGGCAACGACAGTGAAACCTGGAGGGGGGTGATTGGGAGGAACGGCCTGCCTGATCTGAACCCGAGTGGTGTTCAGTTACTGGACTTCTGTGCTAACCACAGTTTGTCCATAATGAACACCATGTTCAAGCACAAGGGTGCCCATATGTGCATTTGGCACCAGGACACCCTAGGTTGCAGGTCAATGATCAATTTTGTTATCGTGTCATCAGATCTGCAACCGTATGTCTTGGACACTTGGGTAAAGAGAGGTGCAGAGCTTTCAATTGATCACCACCTGGTGGTGAGTTGGATCTGATTGCAGGGGAGGATGCCATTCAGACCTGGTAGACCCAAACGTATAGTGAAGGTGTGCTGGGATTATCTGGCTGAGGCCCCTGTCCGGGAGGTCTTCAACTCCCACCTCCGGAAGAACTTCAACCATTCCGAGGGAGTCTGGAGGCATGGAGTCTGAATGGGCCATGTTCTCCACCTCCATTGTTGAAGTGACTGCCTAGAGCTGCGGCCGCAAGGTCGTCAGGGCATCTCGTGGTAGCAACCCCTGAACCAAGTGGTGGACACCAATGGTGAGGTGGGACATTAAGCTGAAGAAGGAGTCCTATCAAGCTTGCTTGGCTTGAGGAACTCCCAAAGCAGCTGAGGTGTACCGGCAGGCCAAGTGGAGTGCAGCACGGGTGGTTGTTGAAGCAAAAACTCGGGTATGGCAGGAGTTTGGTGAGGCCATGGAACAAGACTTTCAGTCGGCCTCGAAGAGATTCTGGCAAACTGTCCGATGGCTCGGGAGGGGGCGGGGAAGCAGCTCCCTGTCCACACTGTGTATGGTGCGGATGGAGGGGCTGCTGACTTCAACTGGGGATATCGTCGGGTGGTGGAAGGACTACTTTGAGGATCTCTTCAATCCCACTGACATGCCTTCCACAGAGGAAGCAGGGCTTGTGGACGAGGGGGACGACTTGCCTATCACAGGGGCTGAGGTCGCCAAGGTGGTTAAAAATGTCTTTGGTGGTCGGGCTCCCGGGGTGTATGAGATTCGCCCTGAATACCTCAAGGCCTTGGATGTTGTAAGGCTGTCACGGTTGACACACCTCTGCAACATTGTGTAGAGGTCGGGGGCAGTGCCTTTGGCATGGCAAACCGGAGTGGTGGTTCCTCTCTTCAAAAAAGGGGACTGGAAGGTGTGCTCCAACTTTAGAGGGGTCACACTCCTCAGCCTCCCTGGGAAGGTCTATACCGAGGTACTGGAGAGGACAGTCCGGCCGTTGGTCGAACCTTGGATTCAGGAGGAGCAATGTGGTTTTCGTCCTGGCCGTGGCACACTGGACAAGCTCTTTACCCTCTCGAGAATCCTCGAGGGTTCGTGGGAGTTTGCCCAACCAGTTTACATGTGTTTTGTGGACTTGGAGAAGGCATTCAACCACGTCCCACATGTTTTTTTTTTGTGGGAGGTGCTTCGGGAGTATGGGGTATTGGGCTTCTTGTTAAGAGCTATTCGGTCTCTGTATGACCGTTGTGAGAGTTTGGTTCGTATTGCCAACACTCGGTTGGACTCATTTCCACTGAGAGTTGGACTCCGCCAGGGCTGCCCTTTGTCACTGATCCTGTTCATAATTTTTATGGACAGGATTTCTAGGCGCAGCCAGGGAACAGAGGGTGTCATGCTTGGTGACCACAGGATCTCATCTCTGTTGTTTGCAGATGATGTTGTCCTGTTGGCTTCATCCAGCAATGACCTACAGGTCTTACTGGGATAGTTTGCCGCTGACTGTGAAGCGGCTGGGATGAGAATCAGTACCTCCAAGTCTGAGTCCATGGTCTTCAGCCAGAAAAAGGTGGCTTGTCCTCTCCGGGTTGGGGACAGGCTCCTGCCCCAAGTGGAGGAGTTTAAGTATCTTGGGGTCTTATTCACGAGTGAGGGGAGAATGGAGCAAGGGATTGACAGATGGATCACAGCAGGATCTGCAGTGATGCGGACGTTGTACTGGTCTGTTGTGGTGAGGAGGGATCTAAGCTCTAAGGCAAAGCTGTTGATTTACCAGTCAATCTACGTTCCTACCCTCACCTATGGTCATGAGCTATGGGTAATGACCGAAAGAACAAGATCGTGGATACAAGCATCTGAAATAGCTTTCTTTGTAGGATTGCTGGACTCACCCTCAGAGATAGGGTGAAGAGCTCAGTTATCCGGGAGAGGCTAAGAGTAGAACTGCTGCTCCTCCACATTGAAAGGAGCCAATTGAGGTGGTATGGGCATCTGATCAGGATGTCTCCTGGACGGCCCCCACTTGAGGTGTTTCGGGCATGTCCCACTGGGAGGAGATCCTGGGGCAGACCCAGGACTCGCTGGAGAGACTATGTCTCCCAGCTTGTCTGGGAATGCTTTGGTATCCTCTGTGAAGAGCTGGAGCAGGTGGCTGGGGAGAGGGAAGTCTGGGCTTCTCTGCTTGAACTGCTGCCTCTGTGACCTGGCCCTCCGGAAAAGCGGCAGAAGATGGATGGATGGATGGATGGATCTTGTGATCATGTTGTTACTGTTATTATTATTGTCCTTATGAGTTCTGTTGTGATCTGAGATCAGTCAATATTTACATTATGTTTATCATGGTTATGTCTCCCTTGTGATCTTGTTTCATGTCTGTGTCTTTGTCGGTGATTGTGTGTGTATGTGTGTGCAGCCCTGTCCTGCCCTGTCATCTGTTTTTTCCCTCGTGTCAGCTGTCATTCATTAATGGTTTTCAGTGTTCCTGATTGTGCTCACCTGTCCCGTACTGTTCTAATTAGTCACCCTGTCTATATATTGTGTACGTTTTCCCTGGTCTGATGTGGCATCATTGAATGTCTTCCTGTTGGTCATGTATGCAAGTAATGTCAGTAATTCCTGTCTAATCCTGTCAGTCGGTTTATCTTTATGTTATCATATGCAGCCGTCATACTGCTGTTTATTTATGTTTAAGTTCTGGTTAATAAATTATTGTTTCTACACTGTATCTTTGCTTGTGCCTGAGTCCTGTGCACACACATCCCTGACAGAATGACGCCACCTAAGGACTCAGCAGGCAAGTTTGGCAGGAGTAAGAACAGCTGTGGCAGGAAGAATTCGGTGGGGGTTTCAGCTCAGGTCGCCCGTGTTATGGAGCGTGCAGGCGGGCGAGAGCGCATCCCAGACAGCCCCTTCCAGCCGACCTCCGGATCTGCATGTCCACCTCCTGTCTCCGGTGCACTGCCTCCCGCTGTCACCGTTGCGCCAGTGCTGTCTGCCGCCATGGTGGATTTTTCCAAGGTTCTGCCAATACTGGGTGGAAACAGGATGGTTTGGGAGGAAGACCTACCAGCCACAGCTGCGGACATTTTGGAGCAGGAAGAGTGGACCAGCCACCTTCTAAAGGGCCAGCGAGGAAGTGAGCTATGAGAAAGCGACACTCCGCTCGCCACCTGGGTCCTTCACTTGAGGCTTCTCCAAGGGATTTTGCTGCTGCGGCCCCGCCCCCCTCGAGTGCTTCTTCAGCAGCAGTTTCACTGGTTGGACAGCAGGACGTCAGCACGTTTCAGCTGTTTGTTTCAGAAGAGCACATCTCTGCTCCACTCCAGCAGGCTGAGATTCTCAGTCTGATGAGTTCCAGCAATCTCCGAGATGACCCACCTGATGCTTCAGCAGCAGCAGAGCAGGAACAAGGGCAAGTATTTTTTCATTATTTTCCATCCACAAATGAAAGGTCCTGTCCTGTTCCTGGGGAAGGGGCTCAGCAGCAGCCATCCACCACCGCTGAGCTCTCTCTCCCTGTCTCTACTGTATACTCTGCTGCTGCTCCTATATGCTCACTTGCCTCTCCCCTTTCCTCTCCCCCGAGCTTCATGCTAGAGGATTTGGTCACCTGTGAGAATCCATGGACAGTCATCAGTGAGTTGGCAGACTGTTATCAGCTCAGTCACAAGAGGAATGGGTGGCAGGACATGGCATGGAGAAAGGGCTCATGGGATAGCGGCATCTGAGCCCCACTTATGGGAGGATATTCCAGCCTTCCTTCAGGCCTACCTGCTCTCCAATGAGTTTTCCTGCATGTCAGAGGTGGATGAGCCATTTGTTTTCACTGAGTCTGAGGTCAATGGACCCCTATCAGACAAGCCTGAGGTGAGAGGACCCCTATCAGTTGAGTCTGAGGTTGTCACCACTATGGCGGGAGACAAGGAGCTGAGGCAAATACTTTTTCCATTAATTTCCATGACTATTTTAGAGAGGCCTTGCCTTACTCCTGTTGATGGGACCCAAGCGCAGAGCCCACCAGCTCTTGGGTTGTACCCACTGGTCTCTCCTGCTAACAACCGTGGTATTACCTCATTGACCACCTGTTCTCCTCCTTCGTCCGAGGTGGCTGTGTCGAAGATGGAGCTGCAGGAGGACCACAGTCCGGCCATTGACCAAGAGGTCAGGAGATCTACACCCATCGTCGTTGTCCAAGAGGTTGAGCAGTCCGCTCCACCTGTCGCCGTTGTCCAGGAGGTTGAGCAGTTCACTCCACTCGGCGTCGCTGTCCAGGAGATTAAGCAGTCCGCTCCACCCGGCATCGTTGTCCAGGAGGTCGAGCAGTCCACTCCACCCATCGTCATCATCCAGGAGGTTGAGCAGTCCGCTCCACCCATCATCATTGTCCAGGAGGGTGAGCAGTCCACTCCACCCATCACAGTTTAAGAGGGTGAGGCCGGTGTGCCCCCATCATTGGCTCCTATGGCCGCCAAGCTCCTGTCTGCGGTCATCGAAGTTGGCGCGTGCCTGTCGTCATTTGTCTCGGAGCTGGGGCATCTCCAGCAACTGGTCACTGAACTTAAGACTCGAGTGCTGTGCTTTGCTGAATTTAAGTCCCCCCCTGCTGTTGTCTGTTCCTGAACTCAGCGCATTGCCGTTGGATGTTTTTGGGAGCTGTGTGCCTCAGCCACTGGCGGCGGAGCTGGGAGCGCTTTCATCACTGGTTACTGAACTAATGGATCACCTGTCATCTGTCTGTGACTTAGACATTTCTGCATCAGTGGTTCTTGAGGCAGAGATTTCCATATCTCTGTCCTTTGAACCTGAAATGTCTGCATCTGTGGGTTTTGAACCTGAAATGTCTGCACCTGAGTCCCCAGAGCCAAAGACCCCAGTATCTGAGTCCCCTAAACTGCACATTTCTGCGGCCATGTTTCCTGAGCCAGAGATTTCCATGTTTTTATCCCCAGAGCCAGAAATGCTTCTGTTCCCTGTCTCTGATTTTAGGTTTCCTGGGTTGTTCCCTGAGCTTGGAGTTTCTGAGCTGTTTCCGGCGCGTAGGGTTTCTGTGTTGCTGTCTGAGCCGGCGGCTCCTATGTGGGTTAAAACTCCCATGTTGTTCTCTCCGGGGAAAGGGGTTCCTTTGTGGTCTCCTAAGCAATGGGCCTCAATGTTTCCCTCTGGATTTGGGGCTCCGGATTTGGGGCTCCCATGTTTTCTTTTGAGCAGAGGGCTCCAACGATATCTTTTGGGTTTAAGGGTGTTTTACTTTCTCTTCCTGAGCTCACCAGTGCTTTGTTGTCACCCTTGGAGGTTGAGGGTTCTGGGACTAAAGTTTTTATGTCTCCTTTTCCTGAGTATTGTGCCCCTATGTTAGCTTTTCAGCAGAGAGGTCCGGTGTTGGCTTTGGAGCGGGGAGCTCCAATATTGTTTTCAAAGCCTGAAGTTCCTGTGTTCCTTACTGTAGGTTGGGCGTCTATGGCGTCTCCTGAGTTTGTGATTTCTTTGTCATCTCTTGAGTTTGAAGTTTTCATGTTATCTGGTGAACCTGTGTTATCTTTTGAACAAAAGAACTCTGTATTGAAATCGTTGTCATCTTCGGTCCGAGAAGCTCTTGTGTTGGTTTTTGAACTAAGGGCTCTTATGTTTTCTCCTGTTTGGTGGCCCAGGGACTTTGGTAGGACACCCAACGCATCATGTTTACCCTTCAGGTGGATTATGGATTCGGGTAGGCCCCCTGACCTGTCGTGCTCTCCGATTCGGTGGCCCTGGGACTCTGGTAGACCACCCAACCTGCCTTGTTTTGTTTTTTTTCCAGTGGCCCTGGGACTACGGCAGGCTTCCCAACCCATTTTTTTGGTTTTGGTCTGAGGCTGTGAGTTTTTGTACTCCACAAACAATGGGTCTTGTTTAGACTTTGTGGTGGGCGATGGTGTGTTTTCGGCCCGCCCGGCCTGCATTTGCACCATTCTCCCTGGGGAGGTTTTTTTTTTTTTCTCTTTCCTTTATTTTGGGTTGTGGTTGGGGTGTCTGGAATCCACCCCATGTGTGTGTGTGTGGGGGGGGGGGGCTATGTCAGGGTCTGGGGGAAGGACCATACGGTCATTCCCACTCTTGAGGTTATTTCTGTTTCTTTGTTTTAGCTATTTGTATTTTGGTTCTAGTCTTGTGATCATGTTGTTACAGTTATTATTGTCCCTATGAGTTCTGTCGTGATCTGAGATCAGTCATTATTTACATTATGTTTATCACGGTCATGTCTCCCTTGTGATCCTGTTTCATGTCTGTGTCTTTGTCGGTGATTGTGTGTGTATGTGTGTGCAGCCTGTCCCGTCCTGTCATCTGTTTTTTTCCTCATGTGTCAGCTGTCATTCATTATTGGTTTTCAGTGTTCCTGATTGTGCTCACCTGTCACTGTACTGTTCTGATTAGTCACCCTGTCTATATATTGTGTGCATTTTCCATGGTCTGACGTGGCGTCATTGAATGTCTTCCTGTCGGTCAGCAGCCCTCACGCTGCCGTTTATTTGTGTTTAAGTTCTGGTTACTAAATTATTGCTTCTGCACCATATCTTTGCCTGCGCCTGAGTCCTGTGCACACACATTCCTGACATACATGCACTGAATAAATGGATTATTGGACAATAAACTATGTGTGTTAATGTACTTTCACTTTATGTAACACAATAATTGCCTTTTAACTTATTATTGTTGTTACATGACTACTTTAATAATCAGATAACTCCAGAAATTCAATTATGAACGGTTTATTACCGTGCATGTAAACATGGCCATTTTGCACATCATACTCCCATAAGTATGTAGGAGGGCCCCAAAAATTACTGTAGCCCAGGAGCCCACAACCTTCTAAATCTGGCCCTGAACAGATACATCTGTGTGTGCCCACAGGGAATTGCAGAAACCTTTTTTTTTTTTTTACAAAGCTCTGTTCTGAAGTTAAAACAGACACATATCAGCCCCAAGTTGGTACTCCAGTCCAGAATTACACTTAAAGGTTGCATTAATTAAAAAAAATATGTTTTTATTCATATCATAAAATATCAAAAGGGTCACTTCACAAATTAATACACACTATGGGACAGATTTAATAAGGTAGTGCAAATTAGCAAGTGCGCAAATTAGACAGAGCACCTCAGAGAGTGGCCAATTTTTACCAGTGATCTACTAACAACACACAAAATTATGAACACAGATGCAGACACTTCATATCAATAATGCCCACCCATCCGCCAAGAACACAGCAAAATTGCACACAGACACACCTGATGAGGAAGCGGGTCATCAACACAGGCACAGCCAGTTCAGAGGACCATAATATAGTTTTTTTTTTTTAAAAACTTTTTTTAAGCTTTTGTTTAAGCACAAACCCCAATAAAACAGTTTATATTTGTTCATCATATATCAAAGTTTTGATTTTCATTTCACATGGCAGACTCCTTTGTTTAATATGTATAAATTAAGGACTACTCATGAATAAATTGATTATTGACCAGCGTGTTTATTTTATTAGCACAAGAACCGTCAAGATGGTCTGATGGAGACTCTGGGGTTTTATTATGTGAATACCTTTGTTTTAAAGAAATCTACAGGTCTCCCAGTCCATGACTCCAGTCCATGACTTTTCATAAATACTGTATGTGCGTTTTATCTTTTCTGAAGTCTGGAACATAATAAAATTAAACACACATGATTTCACTTATTCCTTGAACAGCCAAAGCAGAGACTGCTGTCAATGCGTTACTGTCATATCCTGGTGAGCGCTCGCCCCTCCGTCCTGTTCTCCTGCCTCCCTGCTAATCATCTCACCTGGGAGGATTGACGCACCTGTTGCTTCTGCTGAGCCAGCAGAGGACCAGCTCTTCTGTGATTCAACGCTGGCTCATTTGGGTATACTGCCTCAGGGCAGAGTTTATCTCAAACTAGTAAGTTGCCTCGTATTTTTGGTTCGTTACCTAAACACAATTCTCCTCCTTCTCCTTCAGGTTGCTGCCATTGAAGCGGTGTGTCGCCAGGGATCGTGGTGCACTTACTAGCCTGTTGTTCATCCTGTTGCAGCTCCTCATCTCCACCCGGTCAGACTCAGCCCATCATGTTTTGAGGTTTGTTACAAACTGTAGAGCCTTGACCCATCACTGTGAACTGTATTCTAGAGTGGGATGGCCTTCTTTGTCCACCAGGAGGTTGACTCACTGGCACATTTTTATTTACAAGGCCATGCTTGGACTGCTGCCCCCTTACATCTGTAATTTGATCACACTGAGAAGTGTTGATTCTTATGGTTTGCGTTCTAATGATCATTTGTTTCTTTCTGTTCCATTTGCCCGTACTTTGCTGGGAAAAAGAGCTTTCATGTTCTCAGCCCCCTCTACATGGAACATGTTGCAAAAAGACTGGAAACTAACGGAACTTGTTTCATTGAATGACTTTAAATCCAGATTGAGAACACTTGAGACGGCCTCACTAATTTGTAACTGTTTTATATGATTTGTATGTCATTGTAAGTGTAATTGTGACTTTTTTGCTGCCTCTTGGCCAGGAGTCCCTTGAAAAAGAGGTTTTTAATCTCAACGGGTTTTTTCCTGGTTAAATAAAGGTAAATAAATAAAATAATAAATCATTCCCCGATCCCAGCAGTTTCATCCTGCTGGTTCGTCTCTCTTCGCTGGGCACTGTGCTGGGTTCTCTCATTCCCCACGTAAGTGGCATAATTAGTATTTCCACTCACCCCTCCATTCCTCTCCCTAATCAGTTCTTTTCTTTTTTCCGCAGGCTGCTGCTGCTCTGGCAAGTGACTGTTTTTCTCTAATCCTGCTCCTTTTGAGATCTAATAAATTGTCAAACGTTCCTGTTTGTTTTCTGCGTCTCCTTTGGTGTTGCACCCTGCACTTAGGCTGACAGTCCAGTCAATATGATAGAACGAGCCAACCATGGTCACAGCCTAGTGGGTGCTGCACCAACGGAGCACTTCGCGCTCCACCGCCTCAACGTTACAGAGAGGCAGGTGGCTGAACTCGCTCAGCAGCTGCAGATCATTACGCAGCACTGAGCGTGGTTACTGATCATTTGGCTCACATGTCTGCTCCGGCTAGTCCGGCCCCTCCTGTAGCCTCTGCTTCTTCTATTGTTCGCCGAACCACCTCCGTCCCTTCACCGGCCCCATACGCGGGGGAGGTGGGGGGATGCAGGGACTTCCTTTGTCAAGTTCAGCTTTATTTGGAACAGGTGGGCAAGGAGCACCCAGATGACATGTCCAAAATTCATTACTTCATCCTTCTGCTTCGGGGCCGAGCTCTTAGTTGGGGCCGGTCCGTGCTCGATAGTCAGAGGGACGCACCCCCGATGTTTGATCAATTTGTGACCAATTTCTCCTGCACATTCGACCGTACGGAGAGTGAAGGGAATATCATGAGCCGCCTCTTGTCACTCTGTCAGGGTAGCCGGTCGGTGGCCGACTACTCAGTGGAGTTTCAGATCGAAGTGATGGAATCGGAGTGGAACGACTTTGCTCTACGCAGCGCATTCCTCTTTGGTTTACATTCTCACCTCTGCGACGACTTGGCGGTTTATGCCACTCCCGCCTCTCTGGACAGTCTGATGGATCAAGCATTCGGGTTGGATAACCGGTACTGCGAACGCGGCTTCTCCTCTCACCCGTCCGCCGTGCGAGCGCCCTCGACGGCTGCTGACACAGGTGGCTCCAATCCAGCCTCCGAACTGATGGAGGTTAGCTGGGCCTGCTTCTCTCGGGAGGAGGTCGAGTGGCGGAGATGGATTGGTGCGTGTGTGTATTGTGGCTCTTTAAAGCACAAGTGGGACGCATGCCACCTGTGGCCAAAAGACGCGGCCTGTCAGTAGCTGTGGGGGTTCTGGCGGGCGGGACTCATTCTCATCCCCCCGGTAACTTCTCTATTTTGGCCCTGGTCCAGTTGCTGGGGGTCGAGAGAAGAGTCTCTGCCCTCACTGACACAGGGGCAGAGGGAAATTTCATCTCCTCCCAGCTCGCTCGGGAGAAGGGGATTCCGACCACTAATTTGTCGGTTCCCCGTAGTGTAACCACCGTATCTGGACAGAAGGTGGCGTCTGTTACTCGTTGCACGGCACAGATCTCTGTCCTTCTGTCCGGCAACCACCGGGAGAGGCTGTCTTTCTATGTTTTCCCCCGGGCCGCTAACACGGTGGTCTTAGGGTATCCTTGGCTCTGGAGGCATAATCCAATTCTTAATTAGGCTCAAAATTCCATCACCTCCTAGAGCTCTAACTGTTTGGCTACATGTCTAAGTTCGGCCAAGTGTTCTCCATCCCTGTCCATCTCCTCCCCTCTGTTCGAGCTGCCGGACCATGGCCTCGTGCCCGAGGTCTATCATGACCTTGGGGAGGTATTTAGCAAGTCACGAGCATTGTTGCTTCCCTCTCATCGCTCATATGACTGTGCTATTGACCTCCTCCTGGGCGCGTGGTTGCCGTCCAGCCAGCTCTATAACATTTCCGGGCCGGAGAGGGAGGCAGTGGAAAGATACATTAAAGATTCTTTGAATGCCGTCCTCATTCGGCCATCCTTGGCTCCTCTCGGGGTGGGGGTTTTTCTTTGTTGGTAAGAAGGACGGGTCTCTGCATCCGTCCATCGACTGCCGTGAACTTAATGCCATCACCATCAAAGATAAATATCCTTTGCTCTGATGAACTCTGCGTTTGAGCTCCTGCAGCGCACGCGCCTATTCTCCAAACTCGATCTGCTCAACGCTTATCACCTGATCCGAATATGCAAGGGGGACGCATGGAAGAAGGCATTTAAAACCCATTTAGGGCAGTTTGAAATATTTAGTCATGCCCTTTGGCCTCACCAATGCCCCTGCCGTTTTCCAACGCCTTATTAACGATGCCCTCTGAGACATGATTATAAATTTGTCTTTGTCTATTTAGATGACATTTTGATTTTTTCTCATTCGCCAGAGGAGCATCAGGTCCACGTTAAAGCCGTGTTACAGCGGCTCTTACAGAACCAACTCTACGTCAAGGCAGAGAAGTGTGAGTTTTCCACCAATTCCACTTCTTTCCTTGGGTTTGTAGTAGCGGAGGGAGAGCTGAGAGCCGACCCGGCCAAGGTGAAGGCTGTGTTGGATTGGCCAACACCCCACTCCCGTAAGGAGCTGCAACGCTTCTTGGGTTTTGCAAACTTTTATCGCAGGTTCATCAGGAACTATAGTGGGATTGCACAGCCTCTCACCCAGCTGACCTCCATTAAGGTGCCATTCAAATGGACCAAGGAAGCTGAGCAGGCCTTTCTAAAATTAAAGGACCAGTTCTCTAACAAACCCATCTTGGCCCAGGTCGACCCCCAGCTCCAATTTACCCTGGAGATGGATGCCTCAGACATGGGGGTGGGCGCAGTGCTTTCCCAGCGCTCATCCTCCAACTTGAAGCTCCACCCATGCGCAGATTTCTCTCGGCAGCTCACCCCAGCTGAGAGGAATTACGACATCGGGGGCCAGGAGCTTTTGGCCATTAAGTTGGCCCTAGAGGAATGGAGACATTGGCTGGAGGGAGCAATTCACCCTGTAGTTGTGTGGACCGACCACAACAACCTTGAGTATCTGCGGTCGGCCCGCTGACTAAATTCTAGACAAGCCCGCTGGGCCTTATTCTTCCAGTGGTTTAATTTCACTGTCACTTATAGGCCCGGCTCCCATAATATTAAACCTGACGCTCTCTCCAGGCAGTTTAGCCTGGACTCGTCTGCACCCCCCTTCACACTCCCAGCCTATTCTCTCGCCTTCGCGTGTCCTGGGAGCCCTTACCTGGGGAATTGAGCGGAGGGTCTGCCAGGCCCAGTCCTCAGAGCCCGAACCAGTGGGGTGCCCCCTAATCATCTGTTTGTCCCCACCGCCCTCCGCAGCGAAGTCATCCAGTGCGGGCACACCAGTCGCTTCGCCTGTCATCCTGATGTGGGGCGCACTATAGACCTCATTAAGCGGGTGTTCTGGTGGCCCACGCTGCGGCGGGATGTGCAGGAGTTCATCAAGGCCTATTAAACATGTGCCCAGAATAAATCCAGTTCCTCACCCCCCGCTAGCCTCCTTCATCCTCTTCCTGTTCCCAACCGACCTTGGTCCCACATTGCAGTCGACTTCATTTCTGGACTTCCCCCCCTCCCACGGCAATACGGTCATTTTTACCATTGTGGACAGATTCTCTAAGGCCGTCCACCTGGTCCCCCTCCCCAAGTTGCCATCCACTATCAAGACTGCTGAACTCCTTTCTTCCCATGTCATCAGACTCCACGGCATCCCTATGGACATCGTGTCTTACCGGGGGCCCCAGTTCATCTCCTGAGTTTGGAAATCATTCTGCCACTCTCTTGGTACCTCCGTCAGCCTCACCTCTGGGTATCATCCTCAGAGCAACGGGCAGGCTGAGCATGCCAACCAGTCCCTGGAGGCTGCCCTTCGATGCGTAGCAGCTGATAATCCATCCTCCTGGAGCTCTCATCTGACCTGGGTGTATTCACTCAATTCCACAGTCTCCTCGGCCATGGATACAACGCCCCCCCCCCCGCTGCCCATGGCGGACAGGGAGGTTGTGGTGCCATCCATGGGAGCCCACTTTTGCTGCTGCCGCCGAGCCTGGAGGTCCACCCGAGCTGTCCTCCTGCGGGTTACTGAACGCAATCGCCGCTACGCGGATTGGAGGAGGGTCCCGGCGCCAGAGTACAAGGTTGGACAGCAGGTCTGGGTGTCAGTTAGCCAAATCCCACTGAAGGCTGAGGCCAAGAAGCTGTCGCCTCGCTTCGTGGGTCCATTTCCCGTCACTGAAGTCGTGGGTGACTCCGCTGTCCAGCTTCCACGGGCGCTCCACGTACATCCCACCTTTCACGTCTCGAACGTCAAGCCTTTCTCCTCCAGTTTCCTCTCAAACTAGTAAGTTGCCTCGTATTTTTGGTTCGTTACCTAAACACAATTCTCCTCTTTCTCCTTCAGGTTGCTGCCATTGAAGCGGTGTGTCGCCAGGGATCGCGGTGCGCTTACTAGCCTGTTGTTCATCCTGTTGCAGCTCCTCATCTCCACCCGTTCAGACTCAGCCCATCATTCCCCTATCCCAGCAGTTTCATCCTGCTGGTTCATCTCTCCTCGCTGGGCACTGTGCTGGGTTCTCTCATTCCCCACGTAAGTGGCATAATTAGTATTTCCACTCATCCCTCCATTCCTCTCCTTAATCAGTTCTTGTCTTTTCTCCACAGGCTGCTGCTGCTCTGGCGAGTGACTGTTTTTCTCCAATCCTGCTCCTTTTGAGATCTAATAAATTGTCAAATGTTCCCGTTTGTTTTCTGCGTCTCCTTTTGTGTTGCACCCTGCACTTAGGCTGACAGTTACTATGATGTTGCAATGTCGGGGGATGTTATGGATCTGTGCTTCTTTTTTCCACTCCAGGTAGGGCTATCCTATTTTATGGATACAAATTCATTGTTTAGGAAAGTTTTTTCATTTTATTTATTTGACCTTTATTTTACCAGGTAAAATATTTGAGAGCAATTCTCACCAGGGATGTCCTGGTGCGTCATCATGCTTTATGTGCTTAATGTTTGCTTTTATTTTTGTTCTTAATCCTATTTGTAGAGAGATTTTGCCCCGAGATGTAAAGTGCATTATGAATGAAATAAAATATTATTATTATTACTATTAGGCTATATATAAACAAATGAAATTTTAAAAAATCCTCTACTGGCTGACGTCCATTTCAGCACAACACCGATCCCTGTGAGATCATTTCTGTTCATATTAATCTGTTCTGTCATGCCAAATCAAGTCACACACAGGGAGAAGCTTCTCTCTCTTTGGCCATGCGCCCTTGGTTCTCGCCAGTGTCTCGGCACTGACGATCGCTAGCGTGTGAGGTGCAGATGAATTAAGACAAGCTTTTCTTGAATGTTAAATCCTGGCACATTTAGCAAAAGATTGACAACCGCAAACCTAGTAAATCACCTTGCGCCAGTCATTTAAATATTCCCCTCCCTCAAATTTGCGAGTTGACATGACAACTCCCACAAATACATAAGCAATGACCCAGGCACAAAATTAACATAGTCCACACCTTAGCACCACTAACTTTGCCCTGCGCCCTTTAGGAAATCTCAACAGTAGTTTTTTAATGCCAAAAACAGGGTTTTGCGATGGTGCAGCATGTTAGTAAATCTGCACATTTATTTAGTTAAACTCTTGAAGGAACACTATGGATTTTTACCATATGGATTTTTACCCAAGACTTATGCCTGGGCTTACGGTGTATGGCTCCTTCTCTTGGGAAAGGAACCTTGAGTGAACTGTGGGCTGAAAACGGGAGATGGCAGACACCAAAAAAAGAGCAAGCGAGCTCACTACTGGTGGGGCCTCCTAAGGCGCTGACAAGCAGCTGTCAGAGGAGGGAAAGCTAACCATGACACTAACACCAATAACTGATGGATGCACACGTAAGTTAGTAATAAAATATACCACAAAACCACCGTGACTAAAACATGTTCTGGTGTGTTTGGCATGTGCATTTGAGCCAATGAAATGTTATTTGGAATGGGTAAATGTTTAAAAATATGTAAACAAACACAATAATAATGCTGCACAACGCTATCCGGGCTAACAGATGGTAGCCACAAGGTGCTGTGCACGTACTTTAATAATAAAATAAACCACATAATAACTGGGAGTAAGAAAAAGCACAGTAAGGTCTACCTCCAATTTGTGGAACTTAATATCTGCGAGGTAGATACTTCATAAGTGGCTTGAAAAAGGTTTTTTGTTACTAAAGTGCAAAGAGCTCTCCCAAGACCTTTGCAAGTGGAGAGCTGCAAAACAGAATGATGGAACAGGAGCATCGTTCTACTATCAACCAGCCATGCATAAGAGCTCCGTACAAGATATGTGAGCAGCAGGTAGTTTGGATTGTCAGAAGTAACTCAAGAGCTGAGGATATCGCTGAAAGAGCTCCCATAACACTTGGAGACAGCAGGTACAATTGTGAAAGAGAAAACAATCAGCAATGCACTCCATCATCGGGCTTCATGCACGCTCGCCTCACCAGACCCTATTATTAAAGAAAAAGGCATGTTGAAGCTTGTTTAAAGTTTGCTAAGCAGCCTTTGGACAAGCCTTTGAAATACTGGAAGGATGCAGTGTGGTCAGATGAGATAAAAATCAAACTTTTGGCTGTCATAATGCACACCGTGGTTTTTAGGAGATATGGCACTGCACATCCAAAAAAAAAACTCTAATAGTGAAGTTTGCAAGTGAAAATATCGTGTTGTGGGGCTGTTCATCTCATGGCAGTGGCAGACTTCATATAAACAAAGGAGCAATGAACAAAGCCATGTGCTGGAGTATTGTTAAAAATAATCTGCTGCCATCCACCAGGATGATGAGGATGAGACACAGGTGGACCTTCCAGCAGGACAATGATCCCCAAAACACAAGAGTTCTGATACGTGTCCTTTCTACCAAACTTAAAACAAACAAACAAACAAACAAACAAACAAACAAGATTCAAATTTGTGTGACAAAAACAGCAAATTTATGAAAACAAATATTTTAAATTTACAAGAAAAGCTGTAAATTTAAGAAAAAAATTACAATTAAAAAATGCATGTTCATAAGAAATGTAAATTTACAGGTAAACAATCCCATTTGTAAAATGTACAATAAAAGCAGCAGATTTATTAGGGAAAAATGCAAAAAAAAGTTGCAGCTTTACATGACAAACTCAAATCTGTAAGAAAAGACACATTTCTGAACAACACTGATGCTAAAGCAGTCCACTGAGGGAGAAGAATATTTGGATATTTGCTTTGGATTTGGTCCTGAATATTCACAGCTCTAAATCTGGAATGTGGGCCATAATTAATTTTACATAAGAGGAAAATTAAAAAATGCCCAAATTTGTGGAAAAAAGTATCTGGCTGTATATGTATAAAAATGTACAAAAACGTTTGTCAGAGTTAAATGTTTATGCAGTTGAAACCAGATTACATACACTACACACACACACACACACACACACACATATACATACATATATACAGTGGGGCAAAAAAGTATTTAGTCAGCCACCAATTGTGCAAATTCTCCCACTTAAAAGATGAGAGAGGTCTCCAATTTTCATCATAGGTATACCTCAACTATGAGAGACAAAATGAGAAAAAAAAAACCAGAAAATCATGTTGAAGGATTTTTAATGAATTAATTGGTAAATTCCTCGGTAAAATAAGTATTTGGTCACCTACAAACAAGCAAGATTTCTGGCTCTCACAGACCTGTAACTTCTTCTTTAAGAGGCTCCTCTGTCCTCCACTCGTTACCTGTATTAATGGCACCTGTTTGAACTCGTTATCAGTATAAAAGACGCCTGTCCACAACCTCAAACAGTCAGACTCCAAACTCCACTATGGCCAAGACCAAAGAACTGTCAAAGGACACCAGAAGCAAAATTGTAGACCTGCACCAGGCTAGGAAGACTGAATCTGCAATAGGTAAACAGCTTGGTGTGAAGAAATCAACTGTGGGAGCAATTATTAAAAAATGGAAGACATACAAGACCACTGATAATCTCCTTCGATCTGGGGCTCCACGCAAGATCTCACCCCGTGGGGTCAAAATGATCACGAGAACGGTGAGCAAAAATCCCAGAACCACACGGGAGGACCTAGTGAATGACCTGCAGAGAGCTGGGACCAAAGTAACAAAGGCTACCATCAGTAACACACTATGCCGCCAGGGACTCAAATCCTGCAGTGCCAGACGTGTCCCCCTGCTTAAGCCAGTACATGTCCAGGCCCATCTGAAGTTTGCTAGAGAGTATTTGGATGATCCAGAAGAGGATTGGGAGAATGTCATATGGTCAGATGAAACCAAAATAGAACTTTATAGTAAAAACTCAACTTGTCGTGTTTGGAAGAGAAAGAACACCATACCTACTGTGAAGCATGGGGGTGGAAACATCATGCTTTGGGGCTGTTTTTCTGCAAAGGGACCAGGACGACTGATCCGTGTAAAGGAAAGAATGAATGGGGCCATGTATTGTAAGATTTTGAGTGAAAACCTCCTTCCACCAGTAAGGGCACTGAAGATGAAACGTGGCTGGGTCTTTCAGCATGACAATGATCCTAAACACACCGCCCGGGGAACGAAGGAGTGGCTTCGTAAGAAGCATTTCAAGGTCCTGGAGTGGCCTAGCCAGTCTCCAGATCTCAATCCCATAGAAAATCTTTGGAGGAAGTTGAAAGTCCATGTTGCCCAGCGACAGCCCCAAAACATCACTGCTCTAGAGGAGATCTGCATGGAGGAATGGGCCAAAATACCAGCAACAGTGTGTGAAAACCTTGTGAAGACTTACAGAAAACGTTTGACCTCTGTCATTGCCAACAAAGGGTATATAACAAAGTATTGAGATGAACTTTTGTTATTGACCAAACACTTATTTTACCGAGGAATTTACCAATTAATTCATTAAAAATCCTTCAATGTAACCAAAGACACTGAAAAAACCAGAAGAATTAAGAGATGGAAACTAAAAACTTGATGCTCCAACATTTCCCCCCCCCCTTTTATTTTTTTTTATTTTATTTTTTTTTTATTTTTTTTTATTTTTTATTTTTATTTTTTATTTTTTTTTTATTTTTCCCTACCCTAACCCCTTTGTTTTTTAAATGTAGAATGTGATCTGAATGCATTATATATGATGAAAAATGAATAAAAATCTAAGTTACAAAAAAAAAATCCTTCAATGTGATTTTCTGGATTTTTTTTTTCTCATTTTGTCTCTCATAGTTGAGGTATACCTATGATGAAAATTGGAGACCTCTCTCATCTTTTAAGTGGGAGAACTTGCACAATTGGTGGCTGACTAAATACTTTTTTGCCCCACTGTATATATATATATATATATATATATATATATATATATACTATATATACAGTATATATATACAGTATATATATATATATATATATATATATATATATATAAACTACTTTTTTCTCATTGTCTGACATTAAATCAGACTAAACTTTTCCTGTTTTAGGTCAGTTAGAATTACCAAAATTATTCATACTTGCGAAATAAGTTTTATATTTGCTAAATAATTTTTTAGAGAATTTTTATTACTTTTTTAATTACATTTTTTAAAGTCAAAAGTTTACATACACTAAGATTACTATGCCTTTAAACAATTTAGGAAAGCTGAGATGATGATGTCATGGCTTTGGAAACTTCTGATAGGCTCAATGACAGCATCTGAGTTACAGTACTTGGAGGCACACCTGTGGATGTATTTTAAGGTACACCTCAAACACACTGCTTCCTTGTGTGACATCACGGGGAAATCAAAAGAAATCAGCCAAGAAATCAGGAAGAGAACTGTGGACCTCCACAAGTCTGGTTCATCCTTAGGTACAATTTCCAGATGGCTGAAGGTGCGGCGTTCATCTGTTCAAATAATTATATGCAAGTATAAACACCATTGGAATGTCCAGCCATCATACCACTCAGGAAGGAGACAGATTCTCTGTTCCAGAGATGAACCTGTTTTGGTGCAAAATCTGTGCATCAACCCCAGAACAAAAGCAAAAGACCTTGTGAAGATGCTAGCTGGTAAAAGAGTGTCATTACACATTACACAGTGAAATGACTCCTGTACTGACATGGGCTGAAAAGTTACTCAACCAGGAAGAAGCCATTACTGTAAAAGCAACATAAAAAAGCCAGATAACAGTTTGCAAATGCACACAGGGACAAAGACCTTAACTTTTGAGGACATGTTCCGTGGTCTGATGAAACTAAAATTAAACTGTTTGGCCACAATGACCATTGTTACATTTGGAGGGAAAAGGGGGAAGGTTGTAAGCCTGAATGAGTTATGGAAATGTATAAAGTCAAACTTTTGACTTTGAAGAAAGTAATAAAAAAAATTCAGCAAAAAAATATTTAATCAATAGACATAATTTTGGTCATTCTAACTGACCTAAAACAGGAAAAGTTTTGTCTGATTTAATGTCACACAGTGAGGAACTGTCATGATGCAAAGCATGGTGGGAAAACCATGCTCACACTTTCAGTTTATTTCTAGTTACTTTGTATTTGTGTATGGTTTTGTCTGTATCCTGTTATCTGAGTTTGCCCTTTGTTTCTGTTTGTTTTGAGTTGTCCTGTTGTCTCTTAGTTTGGTCATGATAATCTTGTTTATTATTTTATGGACCATCTTGTATTTTGAATTATATACTCTTGTATTTGGACTTGAGCCGTCTCTCGCCTCCACCTCTAGTTTCCTGTTGTTAGTGACATTTATTATTATTATTCCCAGCACCAGTAGCGTTCTTGTTTGTACTTTATTTTGTCTTTGCCTTGATGGGTTATTATTTTCTCTATCTGTATTTTGTCTGGATCTCATTTTGTATTCATGTTCTCCTGTGCTTTTACTTTGACAGTTGTCTTTGTTTACTTTCATTTGCTCCTAGCTAGTTTCATGGTGTGTCCCAGCTGTTAATGATTCTTAATTTATCATCCTCACTCTTGTGATCCACACCTGTTCTTCATTGGTTAATTTCTGTGCCTTATTTAAGAAATGCCGTCTCGCAGCTCGGTGCAGCATCCTTCATTTTGTCTCCAGACATGAGTCCCATGTCTAGTTATTGTATTCTGCGTGTGTCCCATGCTTCTCTTGTGGAATCTACTTGGTCACTCTGGCGTTTCCACATGCCTTAGCCGGTTGGGCTGTTTGACCACCTTGTTTCTTGTCTGTAAGTTTTGCCTCAGTGTTATTTTGTGTTTTGTCATTAAACGTTGCAAACTCACAGCCAGCGTTCGGGTCTCCATTCCTGCCCCGTCTGGGCAGTTCATGACAGAAGGACGCCGTCAGTTTGACCCAGCGGCTGTGAGTCTGCCTTTTTTCTTTATCTACCTGTTTTTGTGTACCAGAGGGAGAGCGGACTGAATCATGCCAGCATACTAGGGTTCAGCCAACAGGAGGAGGTTGGCAGCCGGTAGCCCCAGCGTGGATGAACTTTGGGCTGCTCAGTTCATCCAGGAGTTCATCACGGAAGCTCTTGCCTCCCGCACCTAGGAGGAAGTCCTGGAGAACGTGAAGGCAGTGGTTGGGATAGTGGAGGCACATCCCAGGCTGAGGAATTACCAAGAGTTGGTGGAGCTCCTGACAACCATCTCCACTCTCCATTTGATGTTCCGTGGGCTGGTAAAAAACTCATTACCATCTGTACCTGTGCCAATAAGAAAGCATCCCCTGGTACAGACGTCTTCAGCCTCTTGCCGCCACTTAGCTGCATCGCGCCAGAGAAACTCCTCTGCCTCACAAACAGCAGCTCCTTCGCTGCCTCAGAGAATCTCAGCAGCAGCCTCCTCGTTTCCTGAGAATTCTTCGTCAGCTGTCCCTCCAGCTCCTTCCTACTCATCTGCTGCTGCTGTCTCCCTCTCCTCCACAGCGTCACTTCCCGCTGCTGAGTATCCGGCCGCCATTATGCCTGCAGTGCCAGCTCTTCCATTGTCTACATTGGTGCCCCCACCTGCTGGAATCATCGAGAGGGATTTGTCTGGGCCTTCAGCAGCAGCAACCACAACTGAATGAGAATTAAGGCAAGTACCTTTTCATTTTTTTACACCCGATGATGAAATGCCTTGCCTTATTCCCAGTGGGAGTGCTCAGCAGCAGCCATACACTTTGGGTGAGCTCCCAACACCTGCTGCTGCATCTATCCATGTATCCTCACCTGCTTCTCTCGTGTCCTCTTCTGTGTTTCCTGTGTGTCCGCCTGTGATGAGGGGAAGCCACCAGACGATGGAGGGGCCTGCTGTTCCAGAGATTCCTGTTCCGGCCCCGCAGCCACATCTTGGATGGGAGAGGAGCACCCCCTGTATCCCAAAGCCTGAGCCAACAACAGAGTGCTCCCTGGTTTCAGCATCGCAGGACCCAATGCCATTGGTGAGACATTCTCCAGCTTCAGTCACCACATCTGGGGTTCTGTCAGCGCCTGCCGCCACATCTGGTACTCCGCCAGCACCAGCCGCCACATCTGGAGTTCCACCAGCTTCAGCCACCACATCCGAGGTTCCACCAATTTCTGCCACCACGTCTGGGGTTCTGCCAGTTCCTGTGGTCATGCCAGAGGTTCCGCCAGTTCCTGTCGTCAAGGCTGAAGCTTCTCCTGCCATCATGCCTGCTGCTTGGGCCGCAGCAGCAGAGTCACCGGAGTCATGGTCGGCAGTGGAGCTTGAGTTAAGGCAAGTCCTCTTTTTTATCTTTACAATGTCAGTATTAGAAAGAACTTGCTATGCTTTTGGCGGGGAGAACCAGTTGCAGCTGCTATCCGCTCCTGAGTTTTCCCCATTGGGCTCCATTGCTGTCAGTGACAGTGACAGTGACCCAGTGTTTGTTTCTTCTTCTTCCTCTGAGTCCTTGTCTGGTTCCGCTGATGGTCTTCGGTCCACCTCGCCTGGTCTCACCAATGGTCATCAGTCCACTTCATCTGGTTTCGCCGATGGTCATCAGTTCACTTTGTCTGGTTTCGCCAATGGCCATCAGTCCACTTCGCCTGGTTTTGCCGATGGTTATCAGTCCTCTTCATCTGGCTTTGCCGAGGGTCAGCAGTCTTCTTTGCCTGGCTTTGTCGCTAGTCAGCCGTCTTCATCGTCTGGTTTCCTGACTGGTCAGCCATCTTCATTGTCTAGTTTCCTCGCTTGTCAGCCATCTTCATGGTCTGGTTTCCTCGCTGGTCAGCTGTCATCGTCGTCTGGTTTCCCCACTGGTCAGCCGCCATCACCATCTGGGTTTGTCGCTAGTCAGCAGTCATTGTCAGGTGTCAACGCTCCTCAGCTCCCGGCTCACTTGATCTATGCCTCAGCCCCTGTGGTCCGTAAAGGGCACATTTTCCAGCTGCCGTCTCCAGAAAGGGATGCATTGTGCTTTGTGGTCTGATGGCTCAGGGATGCTGGGAGGCCATTCGACGGATCATGTTCTCTGGTCTGTTGGTGTTGGAATGCTGGGAGATCATCTGATAGACTATGCCTTCTGCTTGGGTGGCTCAAGGACTCTGGGAGGCCACCCGACACATTTCAGCTTTTGACTTGGTGGTCTTGGGACTCCAGCAGACCACCTGGACTGCCTTATCTTTTGTCTTTTGAGTGAGTGTTTTGTTTTGTCCCTCCTGGCCTGGTTTCCCCTATTGCCCTCCCTGGATGAGTTATTGTTCGGTTCCTGTTTGGGGGGGAGGGGGGGTTGGTGTGTTTTCTTTTTGTTTTTGATGTTCCGTTGGGGTGTCTGGAATCCACCCCTTGGACAGGGGGCTCTGTCATGATGTGGAGCACGGTGGGAGAACCATGCTCATGCTTTCAGTTTATTTCTGTTATTTTCTGTACTTTTCCATTTCAGTTTTATTATTGTATTTGTGTATGGTTTTGTCTGTATGCTGTTATCTGAGTTTGCCCTTTGTTTCTGTTTGTTTTAAGTTGTCCTGTTATTGTTTCTTATGCTGTGTTTGAAATGCTCACTCCTTCCCGATATAGTGTACTATATAGTGAATCAGCCATCTTGTAGTACTGTTCGAAATCTTAACTGAAAATTTAATTTACTATATAGTACACTCAAAATATCCCACAAAGCATTTTGAAAAGTAGTGTACAACAGATGGTCACTACATTAGCCAATATATCCCATAATGCAATGTGCAGCCAATGGAGCAGTGAGAGGAGAGCTTCACATCACATAACATAAACAATGTTAAGGTATTTATCTTTATTAGTTCAGCAAAAACGATTTGATTTAATACATATTTACTACAAATTACATGCAGGTATTATTTATTTATTTATTGTTTTTTACCACCGTTAGTCTGTTAACTTTTACTGTCTCACCTGATGACGTCATTAACCGTGCCATGAAAACGAGCCAGTAGTGTACGAAAGCGGTTAATTTTATTGTTATATTGAGTTTACTATATAGTCCACTATATCTAAATTCACTATATAGCGAGTAGGGAGGGAAGGAGGGAGTGAACATTCCGAACACAGCCTTAGCCTCTCGGCCGCCTTCAACTTGTGCAAAATGCAGCGGCCCGTCTTTTGACCAACACACCTAGGCGAGAGCACATTACTCCGATCCTTTATTCACTTCATTGGCTTCCAGTCCATTATAGAATTAATTTTTAAACTTTTGCTTTTTGTTTTTAAAGCTCTAAATGGCCTTGCTCCGGTTTATATGTCTGAGACTTTGACTGTCCGTGACCAAGGCAGGGCTTTGAGGTCAACCAATCAGCTTTTGCTGGATGTGCCTAGGTCAAGGTATAAACATTGGGGTGACCGAGCCTTTTCTGTTGCCGCCCCCAGGCTCTGGAATAATCTCCCCCCTGACCTACGTGCTATCTCTGACCTGGCCCTTTTTAAATCAGAACTTAAGACATATTTGTTTAGGATGGCTTTTAATACCCAGTAGTGGTGATATTTGTCTAGGCATTTGTTTTTATTTTATTTTTAGTTGTTTTTTTGTTTGTTATTTGTTTTTAATGCTCTGTGTGTTTTTAATGCTGTTTATTTTCTGTAAAGCACTTTGGTCACCTACGGGTTGTTTTAAAGGGCTATATAAATAAAGTACATTACATTACATTACATTAGTTTGGTCATGATAGTCTTGTTTATTATTTTATGGACCATCTTGTATTTTGAATTATATACTCTTGCATTTGGACTTGAGCCATCTCCTGCCTCAGCCTCTAGTTTCCTGTTGAGTTACTGACATTTATTATTATTCCCAGCCCCATAAGCATTCTTGTTTGTACTTTATCTTGTCTTTGCCTTGATGGGTTATTATTATTTTCTCCATCTGTATTTTGTCAAGATTTCATTTTGTATTCATGTTCTCCTGTGCTTTTACTTTGGCAATTGTCTCTGTTTACTTCCGTTTGCTCCTAGCTAGTTTCGCGGTGTGTCCCAGCTGTTAATGATTCTTAATTTATCATCCCCGGTCTTGTGATCCACACCTGTTCTTCAATGGTTAATCTCTGTGTCCTATTTAAGGGATGCTGACTCGCAGCTTGAGGTGGCATCTTTCATTTTGTCTCCAGGCATGAGTCTCACGTTTAGTCATTGTATCCTGCGTGTGTCCCACACTTCTCTCATCTAATCTACCTGGTCACTCTGGCATTTCCGCACGCCTTAGCCAGTTGGGCTATTCGACCACCTTGTTTCTTGTCTGTAAGTTTTGCCTCAGTGTTATTTTGTGTTTTGTCATTAAATGTTGTAAACTCACAGCCAGCGTTCGGGTCTCCATTCCTGCCTTGTCTGGGCAGTTCATGACAGGAACAAAAGGTTATTTGTCTTTTTATGCAGTGTATGTAAACTTCTGATTTCAACTGTATTCAATTACTACAGTAAAACTGGAATTTCCACATGCCTTTATCCTAAACATGACCTTATTCTGGACAAGAAGTCCAGAAGCTGCTGTTTACATGGCTGTGTCTTATTCAGAGTAAGATGTTAAAGCAGCATTATGTAACTTTCTTGCTTCAGGTCTGAACACAACACGTAAGTACTAGGTAAACACAGCCCCCCCCCCCCCAAAAAGATCATGGCATAGACTATTTCAGCCGCACACTCAGCCTAAACACCTGGCAGCAATTAAACTGTGCTGCCCGCAATATAGATTTTATTGATAATTTTAACCTCTTCTGGAATTGCTCCGCCTTCTATGGCCGTGGTGGCATTCATCCCGGTGCTCTTGGGTCCCATATCTTAGCTAATGATTTATTTTACTCAATCTCTAACTTCACGTCACACCGACTACCCTCCTCGGCCTCTTCTCTTTCATTCACCTATGACCCCCACAAACAGACTCTCCCTGCATCAGGAAACTAAACTAGTTCCCCATTCTGGTTAAAAGTGCTAATTTCTACAGGTGTGGATATTTCACCAGGCAATATAACACTTTATCCCAGACACCAGATAGCAGCTTGATATGAATTCCTGTTGTAACTAGTTGAAGGAGCTAGCCTACCCTGCCATTCTGTCTCTGAGTTCAACCTGTCAGCAGACGTGAAGTGAATTTCAGAAACCTTCATGCTTTGAAATATGCCCCTCCAGCAACTAAACGTTTGGCTCTGGTCATAATGAGTCTTATCAACAACCGATCTCTGTCCAGCAAGACTTTTATCCTCAAGGACTTCTTTTTGTCTAATCATCTGGATTTTCTCTTCATGACTGAAGAGAATGACTGGTTGAATGTTGGTGAGCTGACCACTTTCTCTGAACTTGTTCCATCTGACTGTAGCTTTTTTAGTTCTCCTAGGGTTATGGGCTGAGGTAGAGGTCTAGCCATAGTATTTAAAAACAGTTTTAATTGTTGGTCAATTACCTGTTAATGCCTACTTTTGAATTGCTATCTATTCAGATTAGCTCACCTTGGCACCTCGGCCCATATCATGTGCTGTAATCTAAAGATCACCCAGATATAAGAAGGATTTTATACAAGAATTCTCTGACTTTCTGGTGCCTACCCTGACAAAATATGATAAAGTTTTAATTACTGGGGACTTTAACATTCACATTTGCCGTCCTGATAAGCTACCGGTAAATGATAAAAAAACTAGAAAAGCACTCATAGAGCGAATAGCTCCGCAAAGGCTCCTTCCGTTTGTCATGGATCACCTCCAAAATTTAATGGGTTTGTGCGTAGGCCTATAGCCACTTGTGGTGAAAATTGCATCAAAGTCTGTCCATCAGTTTTGAAGTATTGTTGCTAACACACTGTGAGAAGATAAAAGCCTTGGCTGAGGAATGCATTCTCAGATCATCACCAAAATATAATGGGTTCCTCTCTAGCCCAAGAACCACCTCTGGTGAAAATTTCATCCAAATCCATCCAGTAGTTTTTGTGTAATCCTGCTGCACAAATAAAAACAAAGCCCTTGGTGGAGGTATGCACTATCAGATCATCACCAAAATCTAACCATCTGTTCCCCGTGGCATTACACACCTTTCCTGAAAATTTCATCAAAATCTGTTCATAACTTTTTGAGTTATGTTGGTAACAGACAGACAAACAAACAAACAGACAAACCCCGGTAAAAACATAACCTCCTTGGCAGAGGTAATAACAAACAATTGAACATTTCAACCTGTTTCAGTTTGTAAGGGGTCCAACTCATAATCTTGGCCATTCGTCGGATCTGGTTTTATCACATGGTTTATTTGTCAATGATCTAAAAATGTGTAACGCATACTTCTGTGATCATAAGCCAGTGATTTTTAATGTTTCCTTTTATTGCCAACCTTCTAAGCATCAGGTGCCCCCACTTTGTTCTCGCCTTATTTCTGAAACTGCAGGGCAGTTTTCATCGGCTTATAAACAGGACCCCAATTTCAGTCTTTTAGAAAACTCTCCTCCCTATTTTAATGCTGATATGATGATGGTTTTATTCTGCTCAACTTGTTCTAATATTTTAGATTCTATTGCTCCCATAAAACTAAGTGCACTAAATCCAAACCTGAGCCCTGGTTAAATAATGGCACTTGTGCCAGCAGAGGACAGCTGAGCGAAAATGGAAAAAAGTCAAACTCCAGGTATCTTATGAAATCTTTCGGGAATGTTTGACAAATTACCAAAGCACAGTTAAAACTCCTAGAGAGAGTTATTTCTCTAACATAATTTCAAGAAATTGTCATTGACCTTGAATTTTATTTGATATCATAAAAAGTATTGTTAATCCTCCTTTACGGCCTCAAATTTAACACCTAATGATTTTCTAAAGTTTCTCTAAAATAAGATTATTGATATCAGGTCACAGCTCACATCTCCTTCCAGGGAGGGGGTGGGGGAAAACAGGCCAGGTGGGTCAAAACAAATTTCTAGTTCAGCAGAGAGTAACAAAACAAGATGGGTCAGGTGGCCAGAAATCCCAGGACCACTGGATGAGAGGATAAAGCAGTTCAGGTGGTCTGCTGGAGTCCCAAGACCACCAGGTCAAAAGCTGAAATGCGTTGGGTGGCCTCCCAGAGTCCTTGAACCACCCAAGCAGAAGGCATAGTCTATCAGGTGGTCTCCCAGCATTCCAACAACGACAGACCACAGAACACAATCCGCCGGGTGGCCTCCCAGCGTCCCTGAGCCATGGGACTGCAGAGCACAATGTGTCCCTTTCTGGAGACGGCAGCTGGAAAACATGCCCTTTATGGACTGCAGGGGCTGAAGCATAGATCCAGTGAGCCAAAAGCTGAGGAGTGCCGACACCCGATGAAGACTGCTGACCAGCAGACAACCCAGGTGGCGATGGCGGCTGACCAGTGGGGAAACCAGACTGATGGCTGATCGTTGAGGAAACCAGACGATGAAGATGACTGACCAGCGAACAAACCAGACGACGATGATGGCTGACCAGCAAGGAAACCAGATGACAAAGATGGCTGACCAGCGAGGAAACCAGGCGATGAAGACGGCAGATCAGTGAGGAAACCAGGCGACAAAGACGGCTGACCAGTGGGGATACCAGACGACGACTACTGCTGATCCTTGGTGGAGAAACACAGAAAGGACTGCTGACCTTTGGCAAAGCCAGGCAAAATAGATTGATGACCATTGGCGAAACCAGGCGATGTGGACTGATGACCATCGGTGAAACCAGACGAAGTGGACTGATGATCATCGGCGAAACCAGACGAAGTAGACTGATGACCATCGGTGAAACCAGGCGAAGTGGACCGAAGACCATCAGCGAAACCAGGCGAATACTCAGACGGGGAAGAAGAGACAAACACCGGGTCACTGTCACTGGCAGCAGTGGAGCCCGATGGGGAAAACTCAGGAGCAGATAGCAGCTGCAACTGGTTCTCCCCGCCAAAAGCAAAGCAAGATCTCTCTAATACTGACATTGTAAAGACAAAAAAGAGGACTTGCCTTAACTCAAGCTCCACTGCTGACCATGACTCCGGTGACTCTGCTGCTGCGGCCCAAGCAGCAGGCATAATGGCAGGTGAAACTTCAGCCGTGATAACAGGAACTGGCGGGACTTCCGGCGTGATGGCAGGAACTGGCGGAACCCCAGACGTGGTGGCTGAAACTGGTGAAACTCCAGACATTGTGGCTGAAGCTGGTGGAACTCCAGACGTGGCGGCTGAAGCTGGAGAATGTCTCACCAATGGCATCGGGTCCTGCGATGCTGAAACCAGGGGACATTCCGTTGTTGGCTCAGGCTTTGGGATACAGGAGGAGTTCCTCTCCTGTCCATGATGTGGCTGTGGGGCCGGAACAGGAATCTCCTGAACGGCAGGCCCTTCCATCATCTGGTAGCTCCCTCCCAGAACAGACAGACACACAGAGAACACAGAGGAGGACATGAGAGAAGCAGGTGAGGATAAAAGGGTGAATGCAGCAGCTCAGCCAAAGTGTATGGCTGCTTCTGAGCCCCTCCCACCGGGAATAAGGCAAGGCATTTCATCTTCAGATGTAACAGAATGAAAAGGTACTTGCCTTAATTCCCGTGCTGTGGTGATTGCTGCTGCAGGAGGACTAGGCAAATCCCTCTTGGTGGCTGCAAAGATCGCTTGGTGAGGAGGTGTGGACCACTGCTCGGGAGATGAAGGCGAGGCTGAGGATAGACGAGCAACCGAGGTCGTCTGCACCAGGGAACGCTCCATCGTCGGCTCAGGTACAGACGGCGAGCAGTGAAGGGCGGAGGCTGGAGCTGTGGCATGCACCTCGGACAGGGAAGGAGAAATATAGCCAAACATCAAGTCCATATAAGGCAAAATGGCAACAGAAGCAGGAGACGGAGGCTCAGCAGTGATGGGTAACTGCCACTGTGAACCTCCATCTAACACCAAGCAAGACCTCTCTCCCATAGGAGAGAGAAAAAGGTACTTGCCTGGCCTTCTCTGTCACTTCAGAAGTCACCCCGGGGAACTCCAACGAAGAAACAGCTGAGGGCGAGAGCACCAATGTGGAAAATGGAGGAGCCAGCACTGCAGGCATGATGATGGCCGAAACAGCAGATGCAACAGTAGGTAACTCAGCGGCGGGCGCCAATGCCATGGAGGAGAGGGGGACAGCAGCAACTGAAGAGGAGGAAGGAGCTGACAGAACAGCCGACGAAGAAAAATTCTGGAGAGGGGAGGAGGCTGCTGCTGTGATTCTCTGAGGCAGCGAAGGTGCCACTGCTTGTGAGGCAGAGGAGTTCCTCTGACGGGATGCAGCTGGGTGATGGTGAGAGGCTGGAGACGTCTGCACCAGGGGATGCTTCATTGTCGGCTCAGGTACAGACGGGGCATAGTGCAGAGCGGAAGCTGATGCTGGAGGGCGGCATCTCAGGGCTGGTGAACAGTGAGAGGCTGAAGATGTCTGTACCAGGGAACACTTCTTCGTCGGCACAGGTACAGTTAGGGGAGAGCTTGTCTCCAGCCCACAGAGTATGTGTTGTGAACTGGAAATGGAGACGAGGACACCCGTGAGTTTCGGATAGCTCCACAGGCTAGGGCATGCCTCCATTACCTGTGCCGCACCATCCAGACATCTCAAAGCCTCTTCGGGAGTGTGGGAAGCGCGAGCACCCGAGATTGAGACCTCCACTATTTCCACAGCCCGACACTCCACCTCATCCAGTCCAAACACATTATAGTCCGCACCAGAGTGCCACATACTGTCCGATACTCCCTCCAGTAGTACAGTAGTAACGGTATCAATCCCTCCGATACTCTCTCCAGTAGTAACGGTGACGCAAAATCAGGTAGGGGAAAAAAGAAAAGAGCAAACTCACAGCCACTGGGTCCAAACTGGCGAAATCATTCTGTCATGAACGGCCCGCAGGGGCAGAATGGAGACCCAAATGCTGGCTGTGAGTTGCAATAGTTCAATGAAAACACAAAATCCAAATGTGAACAAAAACTTACAAGGCTGGATGCAGAGAGGGTTGAATAGAATGAGAGGCTAAGGCATGTGGAAATGCCAGAGAGACAATATAGATAAGGAGTCCGGAAATGCCGGGAATACCCAGTAAATGACATTGCCTTGAGGTGCGGGGCAATGTTCCTTAAACAGGATAAAGAATAATCAGACCAATGATTACCAGGTGTGGGTAACAAGGGTCAAGAACGAGAATAATTGACCAAAACAATGACAGCTGTGATGAACCGTGAAACTGACTAGGAGAGGAAGTAAATAAAGCACACTGTCAAAGTAAAAGTACAGGAGACAAGAAAACCAAAATGACTACAACATGAAATGATTCAAAACTAGATTGAATCCAAATAATACACAAGAGGGGAATAATAACAAACCACCAGACAAGGACAAGAAGAAATACAAATCCCCAGAGATTCTAATAATGCTGGAATGACAATAATAATAAATATCAAAACTTCACAGAAAGAACTAAGGATGAACATGGAGAAGGCTCAAATTTAAACACAGGAACTTTCATAAACAAAAGAAACAAATGTCAACCTCAAATAACATAATACAGACAAAACCAACTCAAATACAATAATAAACCTGAGATACGGAAAGAACAGAAAATAACCAGACTAACAGAAAGCGTGAGCACAGTTCCCCAACTATGCTCGGCATCATGACAGCATTGTTATTAGCTCCAACATGAGCATTGAAGTCACCCAAGATGATGAGTTGCAAACTGGAGGGAACATTCCTCACGTACTCTTCTGAGAGCTGGTAAAAATCATCTTTGTCATCGCTGAGGGCTACAAGTGAGGGAACACAGACAGAAAATAATGTAACAAATTCACCTTTCATATGCAACCGGAGAGACATAAGACGAGCAGAAATAGGCAGAGGTTGTTCTATCATTGGTAATAGCTTATTGTGCACTGCAAAGCCTACACCGTGTCAGGGGTGTTCACCATCAGGGTGACCTGACCAGAAAAAGGTATCAGAGTCCTCACATAAAGATCCACTTCCTGTCAATCATGTTTCAGTGAGTGCTGCAATGCCTACACATAGTCGAATTAGCTTCTGGTCTATAACTGCAGACTTCCTGATCTTTGCTGATGTGAAGTTGGATTGGATGCCCAATGATCGAACATTCCAACAAGCAATGGTAAGGGCAGTTGCAGCACCTGCCTATGGCAGGGGCTCCCGATCTGCCAGTCCCTGATTCTGCATTTGTAGACTTGCCATGACGCCATAGCCTGAGCAGAGAGTGAGTGAGTGAGTGCTTGCCGCAGTTCGGGTTCAATTCAGGTTCTGTGTCCCTAAAGTGCACGTTTGAAGGCCGGATATGTCGCTGCGCTGTCCCATTCTGTGGGCTCCTTCACCTGCGGCCAACAAATGCAGCTTTCAAAACCTAGAAAACCAAGGATACATTGAGAGCATCCTTGCAGCCCAACCATATTTCAGCATTCAGTGCCTGGCTTAACCTGGCTTTTTTTCTTGGCTCAGCCAGAAGTGGAGCGAAGTAGGAAACTAGTTCAAAGTAAGTTTTCTGCCTCAATTATGCAGCAGTTTTAATAGTAAAACACTAATGAACCTGAAAACAACAACATCTCATTACTTATGCTTATGTCACATTATTTTTTTCTGATGTGCTGTATTTTATCTTATTGAACTCTTACTTTTTTCTGAAGTCAAGTTTTTAAAAAAAATTAATGTCAGTAATATAAAAACAACACAGTGACGTGGCCGATGAACTTAAGGTCCTAGAGACATCAGTACATTGACATGATTTGTTTATTTTTTTATTTAGTTGCTGTCTTACTAAAGAAAAACAGGTGTGGTGTTTTAAAAATGAATTTAAGGTTATTTTTTTAGAGAAAACAGAGCAGTTTTTGAAGCTGAGGGGGGACAGGGCATCTGCAATCATGTGATTATGCTGATCTTAAAAATGTTAGATCACAGTGATAATTACATTTTTCTCATGTTTTTTCTGGTTTGTTTCTGAGGTCCACACTGGTGATCCTGGAGGAATGGAGAGTCCGTTGTGGAGACAAAACTGATTTGACTGAAATAACCACAATAAAAATGAGTTGAGGAACTGATTTATTGATTGTGACTTTTTAGCAGGTTACTTTGCAAACTGAAACAAGCTAAGTAGGAATATTGCATGTTTACTGTTAATAGAAAAACTGCATTTCAATAAAGTATTTTAGTGAAAAGATTTGTGTCTTTTTGCAAGATAATTCAAGGAGCTCATTATCTATTACACACAGTGAAACATTTTAAACCTGATTTAATATTGATGATTATGGTTATAGTTTTTGAAATTAAATGACAAATCGTGATTTTCTAATTTACTGAGCTGCACTAGTAAAACTTAGATGAAGCTGAAGATGGAATCTGTTCTACTGGTGCTGAAAATCATGGAGGGTCATCGTCCTACAGTACAGAACTGTGATCTGGTTACTAAATTAAAAGCTAAATATAAGAGATGATACAAGGAATAACATCTAATCATTTAGCTAAATAACGGTAACAAATGATCAAAAATGATAATGGTAAACTGTTAAACTGATCAGGTAAACTGATCTTGTAATTGAGAATATATAATTAAATTTTACTGGTATACATATTAAAAATAAAAGTAATTTACCTACTTTCTGGTTTTGCCTTAATTTAACTGTTGTTTACCTGCTGCCTTTAACACAAGTTAAAAGTCTTATTTTATCTGGTCTGGTGAAGATTCCCCAGTAAAAGGTAAAACGTGGGATCGTGGGTTCGATCCCAGCCCCCAACCAACAGTGATCTGTGTGGAGTTTGCATGTTCTCCCCATGTATGCGTGGGTTTACCCCGGGATTTCTCCGGTTTCCTCCCACATGCCAAAAACATGCAGGTTAGGTTAATTGGAGACTCTAAAGTGGCCCTAGGTGTGAGTGTGTGTGTGAATGGTTAAGGGATAGCGCCGTATCGTGGCTGCTTCATCCATCCAGGTGGTGGATGACCCTCAATTTCCCCTCTGGGAATCAATAAAGCATACTAAATCTAAAAAATACAATAACTAAAAAACAAAACACCAATAAAGTTACATCTCCGTCAAAAATGTTGGCAAGAAATTTCTTGACTGAGACTGTCATGGCTGCTAGGCAACGGGGTAGTGTGTGGTCCCGCAAACATACGTTGTCCAAAGACTAGATGCTCTCATTTAACGGCCGTAAATCTTCCTTCAAATGCAGCCTACCGGACCTTGGAGTGCTCTGGCCTCCTGGGCCTCAGTCTGCGAGGCTGCAGCACCTGAACTGAGACACAGCTGACGGGGCACAGCTGGGAGCTTTCCAGCAAACAAGAGACTTCAGCAAAGCAGTGAAGTTCACTTTCTTTTTTTTTTGTCTCCCCCAAATGTGCAGGAGAACCCTGCAATGCCTTTCCTCCAAGTTGTGAAGATCACTGCTGGTTTGATAAGTATTGGTTTATCTAATAAAAAAAAGTTAACAAATCAACAGTTTTTAAAGACACTGGCTAGGCTCACCAGTGTGACCTCAATCCAGCATCATGATGAACTGAGGGTTTAACCTCAGTTAATTAAAAGCAAGGTTTTGAAATGTGGGAAGTAACCTACAAAGCACAGAAAATGCATACTCCACAGAGACGGACTGAGGACCGTATTACAACGACTCAGTCGGCTAGTCAGTTGTCACTGACGCAAAAGGCATTTATCGGCGTTTCCAAGTTCATTTCCTTATCACAACAGCATAGAAACAAACTGATGATGCAAAGAGTCTGGTGTAATCATTCAGAGGTGTGTTTCGGATAATCCAATCCAAAGCACTCCTGTCCATTCCTTTAATGCAAAGAGGCGCATTATCTAAAGTGAACTGTGATCATGATGGTATAAGACTGACCAACGCCCATGCGGGTGAGCCAAAATGCACACGATAGTAATGCTGCTTGGTAATAAGGAAGACATCAATCACAGCTGATGCCCAGTTATGTTAGAATGAACAAATGGAGAAGGATGCTGAGCTGAATGGTTTAATGTAGTGCACACTTCATGTAGTGTAGAACTTCAGGAAAAGAGGATGATGTCTGTGCAAACTTTCATAAACTTGCATTAACGATTGCGCAGAAGTTGCTCCTGGCCCGTGGGGAGATGAAGTGCTCCCTCTCGTGTTGCTTTCACCGACTGAGGGTCTCTCCTGTCTCAGTGGGGTTTGCCAAGGTTTGTGGCTCTCTGTCCCAGTCCCTACCAGGCGGGAGAGAAGGAGAAGATCTGGCGCAGCTTCCCATCCACTGCCAACCCCCGCCACGAAGCAAGCCTGCCCTCAGCAGCCTCTGCTGGGGGCTGACGAGTGGCAGTCAGAGAGCTGGCTGGGGTGGGTGGCCTCGGCCTGGCTGGAAACCTGGGGCGTGCGACCGAGGCAGATGTGGACACATCTCCTGTCTCTCTGTGAAAAGTAAAACACCCCACACTCCTTGTTCATTCATTTATTCCCCTAAAAAAAAATCCTACATTCATGCCTAATCTATACACTCCAACGGTAAGTCCGCAATTAAAATGAGAGTTTGGATGGAATAATAATAAAAAAAAAACTAGTGTGTGTTCATCATATAACTAAAATGACGAGCGGTTATATGATGACTGTTACAACTCACTCCATTAAAGTAAAAGAAGATCCCAGCACTGCCGTTTCCTCATGAGCTCCGGAGCTGTGCAATTTCAAAACACGCCACTGAAATATCATTAAACAATGCGCTTCTGACGACAGACTTCCATTTTCCTGATCAAAAATGGATTCTCATGGAATGCACTATAATAGTAATGCACATTAGATTGCACGCCGCCACACTTCTTTGAAATGACTCTCCTACTCCCAGCGCAGAACAGCCGCACCATTTTCTGAAAATTTGATGGTGTGACGCAAGGCGTAAAAAACAGACAATGTGCTGACAGAAACTAACAAAAACACTGGCGTACAGCCTGGCGGAAAAATCTTCAGATGATCGTCCTTATAGGGCCCTGAGTTTGAACCTGAATTCATCCCAGAGCCTCTAGCTGTGAGTGAGCAGTGTTAACCACTGGCCCACCGTGCTGCGAGAAAATTTGTTTAAAAAATTCTGTTTCCGGTAGTCTGGCAGCATTTGGTTCCATTTTCATCTGTTCCATTAGCCTGATATCAAAAAGCTGAAGTTTACCAGCTGTCTGACTTTCAGCTTCCTGCATCAGTGGGTTTGTTTTTTATCCTGCTGTTACGAAGAGGCGATAGAGTGAAGCACAGCTCAGCAACAGACTGACTGGGGAGACTCACTTGCATACCAGCTGGTTATTGGTCCATTGGTCACACCCTCTTTACACAGGGGTGGAGATCATTGAGAGATCTGGCTGATTGTCGATCCATCAATGATCTGCAGTGATCTCCACAGTCACCATGGTCTCCTTACAGACAAAGATCTCCCAAATGAGCCCAAACATGAAAAATTGGCCCGATCTTTCAGCGATGTCCATGCTGCATAAAGGGGCCCTCACTGTCACAAAGCATTATTATTTCATATTGATTTTAATAAAGCCTTTATTTATCATCTGCATACGGGGTACATGAACACACAAAAGGGCTGTGCAGCGTAACGTGTCATATGTGCTACAAGAAAACTGGTGTGTGATACTAACGATCTTTACCTGGTGACACCAGAGCCTGTGTGTGTGTGTGTGTGTGTGTGTGTGTGTGTGTGTGTGTGTGTGTGTGTCCCCACAGCATGAATGCAGTGGGTAAGAAGTTAACCCACGGCCCTGCACACAGTGAGGGAAGCACCATGGGCAAGAGGTCAGTCCAAGCCTAACTTTAGCTGCAAATGCAAAGGCTTCACCAAGCACTGACAGCAATCTTTCTCAAGCAAAAGTCTGCCGATGCCCCCATTTCCTTGGTGGACTTCCCCTCCTTCAGTTTCTTTACTTTTCTGGTCTGAGAAGTTGTACTTTGTGAAAAGCCAGGCTCATATCACTGACTTAGCCTGAAGGCAGGGACTGGAGTCTCTGTCAGGACTGCCGTGAGTTTATAATGGATTTGTTTTTGTCCACCGACACCTGAAACCCGCTGCCTTCCTCAGCTTGAACACGTTCTAAAATAACGACTTGTCTGACAACATGAGCCACTTTAATTAAACAAGTTTCCCTATTTCCGGTTTCTGATGAATTACATCTGTAGTTTCATTTCTGGTGAGTTCTGTTCAAATTTTCAGAAGTTTCTCCAGTCCCTACGCCTCACCTCCTCCCTGCAGCTGCCACACCATGAGGGATTTAATTATCAAAATGACTAATTATTTCATTACTGGGGAGTGCAGAGTAAGGTGGTATCCACCAAATTAGAAATATAATAACTAACATGGACTGGGCTGCCAAGGCATGAAGCCATTCATCACCTTTTACAGGCTGGATTAATGTGGCATTTGCACTGCCTTTAGCAGCACAGACAAATTCAATTAACTTTAAGTGAGGAGATGTCAGCGCTGCTGAGAAGCTCATGCATAGTGACTGGAGGAGAGAGTGGAGTGGGGGAGGGAGACGCAAGCTAGAGTTGGCAAAGTACAGTTGGAGAAATGCAATATAGTAGTGTACACCTGCAGGGGCTTCTAGTAGATGTGCCCCTTGCTAATTCAGCGCTCTTGGCAGAATTTTAGCTGATGATTCCAGCAGTTACAGTGCTCACATGCTTACAGAATTTTATTCTACTTGCTCGTGTCTAGATTGAATGACAGAAAAACTATATTACTTCTGAATCTGATTAAGTTAGCTCAGTTTAAAATAGCAGCATTATCACAATTTTATATATACTGTATATATATATATATATATGAGCTGCACAGTGTTACAAAATATTGCAATATTGTTGAATATTGTGATAATGAGGACTTGCAATATCTGATGCTTCTCTTCTCGTCTGTCCATCTCCATCCCTTCAGCCATCATCATGTTTTTCTGTGTGCAGCGCTGCACGTTAGCATTGGTGGCAAGAAAGATGAGGGAAGAGACTCCAGACTGTGCTGAAGACTGAAGATGGCCAGACCAAATACTGACTGTCAAGCTTGTTATGCTCCCTTTACACAGGGATGGAGATCGCTGAGATTAAAAAAAATGACCAGATCTCTCAATGATCATTCAATGAACACACAGCAAGATCTCTCAGCGAGCTATGAGTAATCTTCCAGTGATTTCCACAGTCCTGAAAGTTTTGACTCAGTCCAAAACAATCTCTCAACGATCATCAAAGAGAAGTGATCTTTCAACAATCTCTCAAGGACCTGACCAGTGTCATCTGGTCGCGTGTGCAAACAGTGCGTTCACCCCCACCTCTGTTGTTCTCCATTGCCCCAAGGGAGAAAAAATAAGGGAAAGACCGGGGCTAAAATAGAAAAAACTTGATCCAGTCATTAATCCGAGTCTTTCTACCGAGCCCTGGTGAAAAAAGACACACTATATACTAGAAAAAGCAGATAAAAACACAAAGACACGAGAGAGCTGCTGCTGATACGGCGACCTCTACTTACGGCACCTTAAAATAAAATGTCTAAAAAATATGAAAATTTGCCTTTTCCTTTTCCTTTGCCACCTCTCTCTTTGCCATGCGCCTAGATTCCAAATACTCCGGTCTCCATTCTTTATCTCCCTGACTATCCCACTTTTTCTTTGCTAACCTCTTCCTTTAGATACTTTCCTGTACTTCCTCATTCCACCACCAAGTCTCCTTGTCTTCCTTCCTCTGTCCACTGGATACACCACATACCTTTTTACCAGTTTCCCTCAATACATTTGCTGTACTTTCCCAGTCATCTGGTAATTCTTCCCTACCACCCAGAGCCTGTATCAACTCCTTGCTGAACTCTGTGCGACCTTCTTCCTTCTGTAACTTCCCCCATTTAATCATTGGCTCTGCCTTCACTATTTTCCTCTTCTTGCTTTGCAAAGTCATCCTATAGACTACCATCTGATATTGTCTAGCTACGTTCTCCCCTGCCACCACCTTGCAGTCTCCTATCTCTTTCAGATTTCTCCTTTTGCATAAGATGTAGTCCACCTGTGTGCACCTTCCTCCACTCTTGTAAGTCACCCTATGTTCCTCTCTCTTCTTGAAGTATGTGTTCACAACAGCCATTTCCATCCTTTTAGCACAATCCACAACGATCTGTCCTTCCACACTTCTGTCCTTAAAACCATACCTACCCAGCACCTCCCCATCACCTCTCTTCCCTTCACCTACATGCCTATTAAAGTCTGCTCCAATCACCACTCTCTCCCCCTTGGGAACACTCTCTACCACTCCATCCAACTTACTCCAGAATTCCTCTCTCTTCTACCTGACATCCAACTTGTGGGGCATGTGCACTGACAACATTCAACATCACACCTTTGACTTCTAGCTTCAAACTCATGATTCTGTCTGACCCCTCTTTATCTCCTGAACACTCTTCACATACTCTTCAGTCAAGATTACTCTGACTCAATTTCTCTTCCTATCTACACCATGGTAGAACAGTTTAAATCCCCTTTCAATGCTTTTAGCCTTGCTTCCCTTCCATCTGGTTTCTTGAACACACAGTATATCTACCTTTCTTCTCTCCATCATATCAGCCAACTATCTGCCTTTACCAGTCATAGTCCCTACATTTAACGTCCCTACTCTCACCTCCACACTTCTACCTTTCCTTTTCTCTCTCTCCCTCCTAGCACGCCTTCCCCTTCTCCTCCTCCTCAATCTTCGACCAACAGTAGCCCAATTTCTTCCAGTACCCTGTCGGTTAACAGCATTGGTGGTGGTCATTGTTAACCTGGGCCTTGACCGATCCGGTACAAAAGTCTCATTCATCATGATCTGCATGTTTGATTAGGCAAAGGCTTTACGTCAGATGCCCTTCCTGACACAACCCTCCCCATTTACCCGGGCTTGGGACCGGCACTAGGAGTACACTGGCTTGTGCACCCCCTGTGGCTGGGTCCAACTGTCAGCAGGTGAGTAGCAGTCTAAAATTCTCAAGCTGTGTTCGTAATGTCCACTCACTCCCATGCCCTGTTTTGGCTGTGTGGTGGGTGGGAGAGATAGTTGTTTATTTATGTTTACAGTTTTTCTATTTAAAGGAAAATTGTGTCTGTTGTGACACATGAGGTCCATTGTTTTGTGTTGAGCTACTTAAAACCGATGGATGTTTGCTATGGGAGTGTAGATGCCGAGTTGTGTTGCAGTGACATTACTGAGCCCTGCCATTCTGTTGTTGTTTGCATATGCAGTAGCAGTAGTACTTTTGAGGATTTTCTGGAGAACATTCTGGATAGTTTTTATCATTTTGGATATGTTGAGAGCTTTAATAAACCTGCAAGGCAAGGCAAGGCAAGTTTATTTGTATAGCACAATTCGTGTACAAGACAGTTCAGAGTGCTTTACATAAAAACATTAAAGCATAAGAGCAAGTTGCAAAAGGAATACATAAGAATTTAAAAGCAAACTCAGAAGTAAATTAAAGAAAAACAAAAGCAGGTTAAAATAGAATACGACAGAAATAAAAATTTACAGTGCATTGTAGGAGATTAACAATTGTTCTACTGAAAGGTCACGGCAAATAGGAGCATTTTTAACCTGGATTTAAAGCAGCTGAGAGTTTCAGCAGCCCTGATGTTTTTTGGGAGTTTGTTCCATATGTGAGGGCCATAAAAACTAAACGCTGCCTCACCATGTTTGGTTCTAACTCTGGGCATAGATAGTAGGCCTGACCCTAATGATCTGAGGGCTCTGGGTGGTTCATAATGGACTAGCAGATTTGAAATGTATTTTGGCCCTATACCATTTAGAGTTTCATAAGCCAACAGCAGTATTTTGAAGTCTATTCTTTGACAGACAGGAAGCCAGTGTAAAGATTTGAGAACTGGAGTGTCTCCTGGTAAGATAATTATGTATCATCTGCATACGTAATTATGTGTGTATCATCTGCATAATTATGGTAATATATTTTGTTGTTTTTTATGATTTTAGCTAGTGGGAGCATATAGATGTTGAAAATCAAAGGTCCCAAAATGGAACTTTGGGGAACTCCACAGGTTATTTTTGTTCGCTCGGATTTGTAGTTACCTATTGGCACAAAATAGTCCCTGTCTTTTAAATAGGACTCAAACCAGCTAAGTGCTGTACCAGAAAGTCCCACCCAGTTTTTTAGCCGGTCTAGTGAGATCTTATGGTCAACCGTGTCGAATGCAGCACTGAGGTCCAGTAGAACCAAGACTGAAATGTTGCCATTATCTGTATTGGAGTGGATGCCATTGAGGACCTTCACTAGAGCTGTCTCAGTGCTGTGGTATGGCAGACATCAAAACAGGTATTTAATGTCAGGAAGTTGTACAACTGTTGAAAAACAGCTTTTTCTATTATTTTACTAAGAAGATGCAGGTGAAGGAAAGAAAGCATATTTGTCCACTCCCATGTTTATAATAGTATGAGAAACTTGAAAAATTACCAACTTAAGGTACACTGTATCTAAATGGAAAAACACGCATGATTAATACGTTATTGATCGTGATTAACTCAATGTTCCAAAAGATTAATTGCAATTAGAAATTTTAATCGTCCAACACCACTAATATACAATATATATATTAGTGTGTGTGTGTGTGTGTGTGTGTGTGTGTGTGTGTGTGTGTGTGTATACACTACCTTTCAAAAGTTTGGGGTCACCTCAGACAATTTTGTGTTTTCCATGAAAAGTCACACTTTTATTTACCACCATGAGTTGTAAAATGAATAGAAAATATAGTCAAGACATTGACAAGGTTAGAAATAATGATCTGTATTTGAAATAATAATTTTTTCCTTCAAACTTTGCTTTCGTCAAAGAATCCTCCATTTGCAGCAATTACAGCATTGCAGCCCTAACATGATTGCACAAGGGTTTTCTAATCATCCATTAGCCTTCTGACGCAATGAGCAAACACATTGTACCATTAGACCACTGGAGTGATAGTTGCTGGAAATGGGCCTCTATACACCTATGTAGATATTGCACCAAAAACCAGACATTTGCAGCTAGAATAGTCATTTACCACATTAGCAATGTATAGAGTGTATTTCTGATTAGTTTAAAGTTATCTTCATTGAAAAAAAGTGCTTTTCTTTCAAAAATAAGGAAATTTCTAAGTGACCCCAAACTTTTGAACGGTAGTGTATGTGTATATACTGTATATATACTATATATATATATATATATATATATATATATATATATATATATATATATATATATATATATATATACTGTATATATATATACATATATATATATAAATATATATATATATATATATAGTCATGTAAAAAAATTAGGACACCCCTTTAAATATTCAGTTCTTTACTAAGAAATGCTCACATATCTATGTCTAACCTTGTTTTTGTTTTTATTTACATTTATTTTACATTTACCGTATTTTAGCCATTGTAAATGGGAATGAATATGGGGGTGTCCTAAAAAAGATGGGGGTGTCCTAATTTATTCCTCACTATTTGTTTAGAATTACATTTTATAGAACATCTGAAAAAAGTCTTTAATTCATTTTTAATTGTTTAGTTGTATTATGTGAATCTCCCAGTATTTTTAACATTGATATTAAATATTCATATGTCCAAATATGTTATAAAACACACAGGCTTATACAGGGTGTGTTACCGTATTTTTTGGACTATAAGGCACACTTAAAATCCTTTAATTTTCTCAAAAATCGACAGTGCGCTTTATAATCCGGTGCGCCTTATGTATTAATTCTGGTTGTGCTTACTGACCTCGAACCGATTTTATGTGGTACACAGCGCTCAAAAATCTGTCAAAAATGTTTTAGTACGACTTTGGTAAGCTACGAAGCCGAACCGCTTGATGGATTGTTGGAGCATTACAGTAATCAGGAGCCTCGCGGAATAATATGTGCTTCAACATAATGGCCGTATGGCTTTTTCCACAAATCTCCATCCCTATTGATCTGCCACTCCATGCGCGCCCATCTCACCGATACTGTCAAAACCCAAGTGAAGCAAACTAATTCGGAGCTTGTCATCATTCCGGGTGGATTAACCAAAGAACTCCAACCGCTATATTGGTGTCAACAGGTCGTTCAAAGTTAAATTGCTAGCGAGTTACGCCACTATCTGCTAATGGATCATGGATCGAAACTGCTCCTGTTTAGCTGTAATTAATATTCAAAAATGATATTTTCAGGACGAAAGAATTCAAGCGTCCCGGCATTTGTTTTCATTATTTACTTCTCGGGGCTGCCGCCGAAGAGCGAGCCGTATCGAGTACCGAGCGAGTATCCTGGCCACTATGGCGATGTAAACAGCCATGGATCAAAAAAAACGTACATTTGCTCGTTGAACAGGTCATTCACACTCGCAGACAATCGCGCTATATGTGTCTATAATGACTATAGATAGGATTTTCTTTCCATGCACGCAAAAAAAAAAAAAAAAATTCCCAGATCCGACTACTTCACGAGGTAGTCGATACCCAAAAGGCGATGGTTATAGAACACGTATATTAGGATTTGTATGTGAAATTTCGGCATCGAAACTGCTCCCGTTTAGCTGTAATTAAATATTCAAAAATGATATTGTCATAACCCGAGTGTCGGTTCTGGCCACACTCGGGCCTCATATCTTTTTGTTCCCTGGCTTTGGCAGCTGAGGTTCCCTTCCAGCTCCTCGGGCTCTTATTGTGAAGGCGCCCGGGGGAGCTCCCTGCTGTCAAAGTCAGCTGCTGCTCAGCTGTCATTAGGAGCAGCTGTGCCGCGTTGGGGTCATTAGCCGCCAGAGATATAAGCGGGTGCTAAATGTCCTCCAACGCGGCAGTCTCTGTTATGATCACCTGTTATGCTCATCTGTTATGTTCATCTACGCTCTGATTGTGCTCCTGTTACGCTAAGGTATGTTCCCTTGAGGCTTCACTCGCACTGTTGTCCGTCTGGCGCATCGGGTGCTCCCCGGCTCAGACGTCACCCAGCCACTGTATGTGTTCTGTGTGTGTTCAGCCTTCTCTACAATAAATTACCACTGCAAACTCACTGGTGACTGAGGCGTCTTGTGACGGTCCGTGAGGGCCGTCGTGACAGTAGACTGCTGCCTAACGCCCGGAGAGGAGGCGTTGTTTCGAGACGCCATTCACCGTGCAGTTTGCAGTAGTGGACTGTTTGTTCCTACCTGTCTGAGTGTCTGCAGCGGGGAGTATGTCGTCATCCAGGGGCCGTTGTCGGCGCCTTGGCAGGCAGCAAGCGGAAGTTCTGAAGGAGGTAGACTACACCATCTTCACCGCTACGCTGTTGGACTCTCCCAGCGACATTCGTAGGTACCTGGACCTAGCCGAGGAGATTCTGGATTCTCTTCCCCGCTTCACCAATCATCCAGAGGTAAGCGTGAGGAGAGATGACATCGCCACCCAGCGTGAGAGACTCCGAGGGCTGGAGGGAAATCCTGGCAGGGAGCCGAAGCGGAGGAGACGTCGCCCCTCGCTTCGGGATCCCGCTCCTGCCTCCGTTCCGGCCCGGGAGTTCGCTCCATCCGGAGGTCTTTTCCCATCGGGCATGTCGTCACTCGGGATTCCCCCAGAGGAGCTGCAGCTGACAGCAGACAAGATCTGGGACCGGGTGGCTGCTGCTTGCTCCGCTAGGAATCCTCCAGCGTGTATGAAGCATGTGGTGACGGCGGTTAGACTGGTGGAGAGGAATCCAGCGCTGCGTGAGTTTCCTGAGTTCGTGGACTTGCTTGCCGCTGTTTCTGATCAGGAACGGCGATTTCCGGACCTCACCTTCGCCTCACCCCCTACAAGGAACCGTCGTCACTCCGGCTTCCAACCTTGGCTAGAACCCCGTCTGGATGCTGTTCCGGGTCGCCACAAGGGCTCAACCCCCCACACAGCTGTCACTCCTGCGCCTCGTCAGAGGGGAATCCCCGCAGCCTCGTCTTCTCCCGGGCCCTCGCCTGCTGTCCCGTCAGCGCTCCATGCCCGACTGACCCCGGCTGTCGCCCCCTCCTCCTCGTCGCCTATCCTGGCTGCTGTGTGTCACGAGAGCTCCGTTTCGGCGAGCCTCATCTCGGATCCGCCTCGAGTGGCCTTATCTCGTCTTCCCAGAGGGCCCTCTGTCGCCATCCAGCGGGGAAAGGAAGGAACGACGTCCCCCACAGCGGGATCCATCTTACCCTTGGGGGAAAGGCAAGTGCATGATAATTTCTCTCCTTTTGATATTGTTTTGCCTTGTCTGACTCCTGGGGGTGGAGTTTGGGGTATGCAGCCCCCCGAGTTCCTTCCACCCGCTGTGGCTGAAAGTATTAACCCTGCTTCCTCTGTGTCTCCCTCCGCTGAGCGGTCCTCGACGTCAGGCCAACGTCGCTGGATGAGGAGGGGGCCTGCGGTTCTGGAGAGCCTGGTTCCGGTTCCGCAGCCACGCCATGGGCGGAGGAGGAGAGCGGACTGCAGCGTGGAGCCATCGCCGATGAAGAAGCGTCCCCGGGGTTCCACGGAGGAGCGGTCCGGTCCAGCAGGGCGAGATTCCCCTGCCACCACGCCGTGCGGGCCACCGGTGTGGACATCGGTGCCGGAGGACTCTCTAGCTGCACGCACCATCATGCCAGCTGCGGAGCCCGACGCAGCTGACTGGGAGCCTGAAGACGACCTCCTGACTTCTGAGCCCGGATCATCGCAGTCCTGGACGGCGTTAGAACCCGAGCTCAGGCAAGTGCTCTGTTTTATCTTTCTTCTTCACCTTTTAGAGCACTTTTGCCTGTCTCAAGGGGAGGTGAGCCGGGTGCAGCTGCCCGCTGCGTCCGAGCTTATCTTGCCGGGTTCTGGCACTGCCGGTGATCCTGATCCCGGGTTTTCTCTCTTGTGTGAGTCTTCTCCCAGGGTCGCCGGCGAGGGGCTGCTCTCGCCTGCTGCGCCAGAGGTTCCGGTTTCGGGATTGGAGGTTGAGTCTGGTGCCACGCCGACCGGGCCCACCGGGAGTGCTGTTCCGGTCCAGTTGGGGTCCACCGGGAGTGCTGTTCCGGAGGCCCAATCGGGGTCCACCGTGGGTTTGGTTCCGGAGGCCCAATCGGGGTCCACCGTGGGTGCTGCACCAGCAGGTCCTAGGTTCGGTGAGGGAGCTGCAGATCCCCATCCACCGGATGCTGGACAGGCTCGTTTTCTTCATCACCCTCATCTCCACCGTCATCCTCCTCGTCTCCCTGAGGAGCACTACCCATCTCCACCTGGGGCCTTTGGGGTCCCGAACGCTCCGCCCGGTTCCCCCTCATCTCCCCCCTTTTCAGCGGGACCACGGGCTACTTCTTCCCAACGGTTCTGGTGGGCTGGTGTTGCGGGGCGGCCGCCTGAAGGGCTGTCTCGTTGGTTTGGTTCTCTGGGTCGGCCCCCCGACCTGTTTGTCTTCCTGTGCGGCGACCTGCTCCGGCCGCCTGAAACTCTCTTCTCCCGAGCATGGGACTGGGGTAGGCCGCCCGAACTGTCCTCTTTTCCCCTCCCTGTTCTGTGGCCTCTTGTTGCCGGACGACCCCCCCGAACCTTTTGCCCCCATCCCTCCGGGCCTGGACTGCGCCCTTCCTGGGTTCCTGATCTCGTCTGTGGTACTGTTGGTGTGTGTGTGTGTGGGGGGGATTGTTTTGTGTTTTTGTGGCTCACCAGGTTGTTTCTGAGTTTGGTGGGTTTTTTTTTTTTTCTTCCACCTTGTGTCACTCTATTTGCCAAAGGGTGTGTTGCCTATTTTGAACTTATTGTGGTTGCCCACATTTTTGGGGATTGTGGGTTTTTTTTCTCCCCCTACCTTTACAGCCTTGTTGGTTGTTTGTCTCTCTCCCTCCTGCCAGCGCCCCATCCACCCACCCTAGGGGGGTGGGGGGGGGGCTTGGGTGTTACTCAAGCCGCTCAGAGCTCGGCCTTGAGGGGGAGGAACTGTCTTAACCCGAGTGTCGGTTCTGGCCACACTCGGGCCTCATGTCTTTTTGTTCCCTGGCTTTGGCAGCTGAGGTTCCCTTCCAGCTCCTCGGGCTCTTATTGTGAAGGCGCCCGGGGGAGCTCCCTGCTGTCAAAGTCAGCTGCTGCTCAGCTGTCATTAGGAGCAGCTGTGCCGCATTGGGGTCATTAGCCGCCAGAGATATAAGCGGGTGCTAAATGTCCTCCAACGCGGCAGTCTCTGTTATGATCACCTGTTATGCTCATCTGTTATGTTCATCTACGCTCTGATTGTGCTCCTGTTACGCTCAGGTATGTTCCCTTGAGACTTCACTCGCACTGTTGTCCGTCTGGCGCATCGGGTGCTCCCCGGCTCAGACGTCACCCAGCCACTGTATGTGTTCTGTGTGTGTTCAGCCTTCTCTACAATAAATTACCACTGCAAACTCACTGGTGACTGAGGCGTCTTGTGACGGTCCGTGAGGGCCGTCGTGACAGATATTTTTGGGACGAAAGAATTCAAACGTCCCGGCATATGTTTACTTATCAGGGCCGCCGCCGGACAGCGAGCCATACCGAGTACTGAGCGAGTACCCAGCGAGTATCCTAGCCAATATGGCGATGAACAGCCACAGACTAAAAACATTCCGCCTGCTCGAGGAACAGGTCATTCACACTCGCAGACAATCGCACTGTATGTGTCTATAATGACTATAGATAGGATTTTCTTTCCATGCACGCAAAAAAAATTTTTTTCCCGGCTCCGACTACCTCGCTTTAATGCGCCTTATAATCCAGTGCGCCTTATGTATGAAATTAGACCATCAAATAGACTGTTCATTGATAGTGTGCCTTATAATCCGGTGCACCTTATAGTCCCAAAAATACGGTAATTTTTCACCTGACTGTATATATATACATCTTTGGCCACCCAACAATCTCCCTCTGTCATGGGCAGCGGGAGCACGCCCCTCCCCTCCGGTCTCACCTTCTACAACTCATCACTACACCTGAGGCAGAAGACACACCTGCGACCGCTCATCAGCCAGCATACTTAGGGAGGTTCCCTCCGCGCAGTCTACGCTGGCTTGTCTGGGTATACTGCCTGTGTTCGGACTTGCTGATACATTTGTATGATCGTTAACACGCCGTTAACCATCTTCTTTTCCTTCTCCCCAGGTTGCTGCCATCGTGTAGGTGTGTCGCCGAGGCTGCGCGCGCTCTCCTGCCCCACCTCAGTGTCCTTCAGCACCATCATCCCCTGGTCAGGCACCATCAGCTCTATTCCCCTCCTACCCTACCGGTTTGTCTATCTTACCGCTGGGTCCTGCCGGTCATCCCTGGATTTCCCAAGTAAGTGGTAATTTGGCTCGCCCATTTTCCCTTTTACTCTACTCCTCAGCTCACGGCTCTCATCTTCTCTCCACAGGTCCAATTCCTCTGGTGAGGGACTGTTTCCATAGCTGTGCGCTGTTATTTTGTCATTCAATAAAAGCTGTCAAACGTGCCCCTCAGTGTGGTTCCATCCTGCGCTTGGTATTGTGCGCGTGAGCTGTCTAGAATTTAACACGCCATGACACCCTCAGTACTCTCTCCTGGGGCCTCATGTACAAAGGGTTCTTACGCACGAAAGCATGGCGTACGTCCTTTTCCACAGAAAATTTCAGATGTATCAAAAATGAAATGACCGTGGAAATATGTACAGCCCCATGCCAACTTCATGGCTGGCATATGTACGTTTCTACTGTTATTGGTCTGTTGGCGACACTTAGAGGTGATGTTGGGAGACTGATAATGACATGAAAATGATTGTACACACCAGAGACACATGATGAACAAACATACAAGTGTGTGCAATTAGATGAGTGGATATAAAAGCAAGCACAAAGAAGTGCAGAAAATGCCTCTAACAACAGGGGATTAGAGGATATTGCAAATCACACAGTGAGAGAAGAAAGGGTATTTTGGAGACAGAAGATTTTCTGGCTCAGGATGATAACTGGCTTGTCAGCCGGTTTAGGTTTCCACATGCAGTCCTTGTGGAACGTGCCTGTGCACCCCAAATATCATCCTGTCTTCAAGGCTTCATTACAACTCACTGATTTGAGTAAGTGACTTTCTTTTTTTGCTGATTAAACTACAGTTTCACAGCATTCTACCAAGCTCCCCAACTACCTCTGTGTGTACAGTAGTTATGTCAATAAACACATGCATAAAGTTTGAAATGCAACAAGTCTCACCCTTTCCCCGGCGCGCTTCATTCATTTAGTAGTGCGTGTAATCAATGTAAGCTGTATATAACTATAAAGGATGAGATTTGCATTTTGGACATAAAATATGTACTTGCCGAGTCTAATATGATCCGCTTTCAACTGACAGATGACTGTGGCTATCCACTAAATAGGTTCATATTGGGTTTTTTTTCGTGACTGTTTTCCTTTAATTCAACCAGCTGATCAACCCAGCTGGTCACAAACTGATTGATTCATTCATTGTTTAAAATAACATTGCATAAAAGATGCAACATACACTGAAAAACAATAGGATGACACAAGAAAGTGTGCACACTTATTTCCATTGTGGTCCCTAAAACAGATCACAGCTGGTCTCATACCTGGAATCTTCTGCTTTGAAAGCTGACACTATAACCACTGAGCTATACACGCTCCAAATCACAGTGATCAGCTGATGCTTCTGAGGACGATTGCAGACGTCAGTCTAAATATGTCAAAGTTAAATAAACTTTTCCTTCTTATCCCTCTCTGAATAAAGGAAACAATAAACTAATCTTACAGAGCTGTGAGCAGGCTATTGATTTACCTGTATCCAGCACTAATGTCGGAGGACAGTGTGCCAAACAAAATGCTTTAACGTGCCTCTACCTCATTCAGAAGCACCTCCAACTCACATTCTGTGAAATTCCATTAAATCCATTATTTTTGATCATGGATACAGGAGAATCAAACGTGCAGGGCTTGTATATATCTATTTGCATACCTATCTGCATCTAATTGTATATTCAAATAGAGGCATGTCAAGGGAGGAGTCTGGTATTTTCTCACTCGTTCTATTTCAGGCAGATTGGTATGTACAAAGGAAATGTGCTTGGATTTTTGCGTACGGACAGTTTTATACATCTGGATTTTTTTATTTTTTTTTTGCTTACGGCATTTTCTTGATTTAAACGTACATCATCTTTCAGTATGAAATCCATGCAAGTCTTTGTACATGAGGCCCTTGGTCTCTTAGTGATCTCTCAAAGATCTCTATAGATTGCCATGAATGTTGCCAAAAATTGAATTTTGATTGTGCAACAATCTCCAAACATTTACACAGAAATTGCTTTTCAGAGACTTTGGGAGGTTGCTGCAAGAGCGGGTCAATTTTTGATCTCTCAATGGTCACCCATTGATCTCCATGCTGTATAATAGGGCCCTTAGGCTTAAATTCTGCTTTTGCCTTTTATACTATGTTTCCATTTATGTTTGTGTGTATTTCATAAATCTGCACCAATTTCTCATTTTCCTAGGAAAATATAAAGAAATGAGGGGATGTGACAGACAGACAGCTGTGTAAGGTTGGTTATCTCCAGAAGAAGCTGCAGAGCACAACAGCAGGAAGTGACATGTCATTCCCTTCTGCAAAAAAATGCAACTCACTGTGGACAGGATAATAAGATGAATAAAACTATTCCTAAATAATAATAATAATAATAATAATAATAATAATAATAATTTGTCAGTAAAAACATAATCATAACCCTCCTCCCTCATTTAAATTCAGTTTAAAATGTAATAGTGTTTAATAACAAAGTGAGCAATTGTGGCAAGAACAACATAAAATAGGCTTAAAATCAGAAATTAAGACAATTAAAATAGAAAACTAATCAAAAGCAAGGTTAATATAGTAGATCTTGAGCCTGCTTTTAAAAACATGAACATTCTCAGCAACCCTGATGTTCTCTGGTAGGCTGTTCCACAGACGTAGGCCATAGCAACTAAAAGCCACCTCACCGTGGGTGTGTGTTCTGACAGTAGGGATTTATTAAAGGACCAGTGCCAGAGGACCTTAGCGGCCGTGGGGGCTCATATGTTAGATAGATAGATAGATAGATAGATAGATAGATAGATAGATAGATAGATAGATGTACTTTATTGATCCCAAACTGGGAAATTACAGTGTAACAGCAGCATGACAGTAGACAGCCAAACAACAGAAACACACACGACAGACAAAGGGATTACCCATGGAAAGTAAAAAAGAAACTAACACGACTATAGAACCTATATACATCATAGCTTAATATATGATGATGACCCGTATAAACACATGAATCATCCCATTGCACAAAGAAGGACTATCAGGAGCAGAGTGAAATGTGAGGTACCAGTTAGTCTGTAAGGTGCAGTGTGGCAGCATAGCTATGACCAGAATACAACATCATAGTGAGTTATTGTACAGTGAAATTGCATGTGGCAGGAAAGATTTTCTGTACCTGGCCATTCGACAACGAAGCTGTAGTAGTCTACTGGAGAAAGTGCTTCGCTGCCTATCTAGTGTGTGGAGGAGGGGGTGATCAGGATTGTTCATGATGGATCGCAGTTTATTTAGTGTTCTCCTCTCCACCACTGTCTCAAAGGTCTCTGGTCTGAGACCAATTACAGAGCCAGCCCTCTTGATAATCTTGTCAAGTCTGTTGGTATCTCTGGCCCTGATACTGCTACCCCAACAGACCGCAGCAAAGAAGATGGCGCTGGCAACAACAGTCTTGTAGAAAAGCTCCAGCATCCTGCTGCACACGTTGAAGGATCTCAGTTTTCTCAGGAAATAGAGTCTGCTCATCCCCTTCTTGTGCGCAGCATCGGCGTTGGATCTCCAGTCCAACCCGCTGCTGATCCTGACACCCAGATATTTGTAGTTAGTTTGTATGTTAAAAGAAGTTCTGATAAATAAGAAGACCCAAGACTGCGCAGACATTTATAAACCAGTAAAAGTAACAGAAGTATTCCTATTTGCATACAGGGTGGATGGAAAACCCGGAGATTATTCCATTTGACAGCTGCGTTCATAACTAAAAAGGTCAAATTTATTGGAGAATAAACAGCCACTAAAACTAAGGCTGGGTAAGAGAGAAACAAATGACAGACTTTTCAGGTGCTGTTTGGGGGGGGGTTCATGAGACCTCGTTCACGAGTGATTGACAGATTGCAATTAGTCCAGATGTGATGCCCTGCTGTGGTGAAGAAGGAACGCTGAGGTCCAGGATGTGCCTTGCCTCTACTAAAGGGCTTTGGGCAGTGTCATAAACAATAAGAGAAGCAGCTCCAGAACAGCTGCCCAACCCTGGATCGTGGTTTCCCGGCTACTCCCTCTTCCTGAATGTAGCCGTTATGTTAATTTGCTGATGCAAAATCATCACAATAAAAGTTAACCTTAGACAACAATGGCCAGAGACTGCATACCTCCACCGAGGATGAACCATTTGTGCAACGTTTGACTTAGAAAAGATGTGGTGGAGGAGAGTATAAAATGACAGTCTTTACATACAGGAAAGACGGTGGATGTCTGCCCAGGGTGGCCAGACAGAGGTAACCATGGGAACGTAATGAAAACACAAAAGCATCTCATCATGCTGCATTTTTTACAATGAGATACGATTTATTCTGAATTCCCTTTTAGTTCCAGACAGATGGGAAGGAGGAATGAGGAACAGGCATGGGGATGAGTGTGTTGAGGCAGAGTTTCTTACCATGGCACCAACGCTGTATGTGGCAGCTGGAGCGAGTGTGTGGTTGTACGGGTCGGCAGCATATACTCTTCCGTAACTGTAAGAACACACAGACAGCACATGAGGCTTGTCGCAGATGCAGCTACTTTATGGTCTTTTCCTTGTTTCACTTTCCAGACACCAACAGTTTGATAGAATGCTAGTGACGTATACCCTTTTTAACCAGGGTGGAGATCGGTGAGAGATTGTTTAGTGATGGAAAAAATAGCCAGCTCTCTCAATGAGCTTTCAATGATCTCAGTGAACTCCACGGTCCTCAAAGTGTTGACTCAGTCCAAATCAATCTCTCAACGATGTATTTATTCTAACATGTCCAGCGCTTTGTGATCCTGTCTGTGATAAGTGCTACATTAGTAAACTTTACTTACAAAGGGAAGTGACCTCTCAACAAAATCTCAACAAGCGCTCAATGGTCTCATCAATCTCCCAATAATCCCCAATGACTGGGAGATCACTTCCCTTTAGTGATCACTGGGAGATTTCTTTGGCCTGAGTCAAAACTTGAGGAGTCTTTGGAAGATCATGGAGAGATCTTGGCGATTGCTAAGAGATCATTAAAAGATTGTTGAGAGATCTGGCCATTTTTTTCCCCATTGCTAAACAATCTCTCAACAATCTCCATCCCTGTATAAAGGGCATAGAAGAGCACTAGAAACCTCTCAAATGCTCAGCAATCTCCTTGGTCATCCAAGAAACTCTCAATAATTTCTCAGGGATCTCCCCTTATCTTTCAGCGATCTCTCCTGATCTTTCAAAGATCTCTATAGAGCACCACGACAATTGCCAAAAACTGAAGTTTTGATCTCACAATGATCTCCCAAACATTTACACAGAAATTACTTATTGAGAGATCTGGCTAATTTTTGATCTCCCAATGGCCACCCAACGATCTCCATATGTGAAAAGGGGCCCAGACACAGACACACAGAGACAAACAGAGGTGGACGCATGGCCTCCTGGGTGGTGGTGATGACATCTGTATGCAGAGCTCAGAATAAGTTCATTTCTGTCTAAATAACATCAGAGCAGCGGAGCAGACGTGTGGTCAGAGGGCTCACTCTATTATCAAGATATATGTCTGCACAGGAGGTTAGAAACAAGGCTCTAATGGCTTTATGAAACGTTAAATACGTACAATTAATAATAAAAATGTCTTGTTCATTCATAATTACTCTGCTATTTTATTTTTTATTTTGTGAGGGGAAAAAAGTGACACAGCTTCCAAAGATTTATTATTAGGGATGCAGCATTTGTAAAAGTTTGGGCTAATACTGTGTTGATACCAAGTGTGTCCTTTCCTTCTGTTCATTTGTTCTTCACTGCCAGGGAGACAAAGAAATACGTATCACAAAATGGTTCAGTTCTGGTTTTTCTCTGATTCTGCAGCTGGAGTCTCCTGGAGCCTGGAGCGCATACCTCCACCAAGGCCCTATTTCACAATAGTTTAGCAGGATTACGCAAAAACAACCGGACGAATCTGGAGGTAAGGATAGACAGACGGATGTAAGGATGGATGACTGGGACATCCAGAGGAGGAGAGACAGACAGATTGATGGAGCCTTGGAAGAGGTATGGGCTCTCTGAGTGCCTTCTAGTTTGTAGTTGCTATGGTAACGGAATGAGCACTCTGCAGCAGAGATGCTGTAAAAATTCCTGGATCCAGATGATGATCCAGAGAGCCCACACAATCTTATTGGTCGGTTTGTTTCAACTTTATTTATATTGCACCAATTAACAACAGTAGTCATCTCAGATCCTTCCAAATTATGGGCTAAATATCTTGCCAGTGTTGGTCTGTTTCCAACATGTAAAAATGTCACCAAAATCTGTTTCTGACGGTTCGAGTTCTGCTGTTAATGCACACATATGGAGACAAGAAAACGGCAGAACGGAGCAGAAAACGTGAACCTCCTTGGTGGATGCTAATGCAAAACGTTTTGGAAGCAGACTATAGAAAAATCAAAGCAGTGGCAGCAGAGGCTTTTCTATTTTTAGGAAGAAACAGACAGCTGGGACATTTATTCCTGGTGAGCACCCACTCTTTGGCCAGCCAGCTTCTCCTTCCTTCCCCCCAGTCCTAGTCCATTTATGATAAGGGCCAATCAGGGGCCAGGGCCTGTGCCCATAATTGAGTTGATTTGCATAGCAGCCCAGTGGTTCAAAGATTAGAAGTTAATCCCGATTAGTTTTGGACATTGCTATTCAGCGTGCAGCCCCCACTACACCCACACTCAGCCCAGCACTGCATTTGACCTGTCTTATCTCACAGAACAGAGCACTAACTCCTCATCAGTGTGTGTGTGTGTGTGTGTGTGTGTGTGTGTGTGTGTGTGTGTGTGTGTGTGAGTGAGTGAGAGAGAGAGAGAGAGAGAGAGAGAGAGAGAGAGCGTGCAGAGCAGAAAGCTGCAACTGCAACAAAAATTCAAATGCAATTTGAGTCAAATGCATTTTTAAAGCGACCCTGAGGTAAAAAGATAAACACGGGAGCAGCATTTTCAGCAGCACTACAAAACGACAAATGCAGGAGGTTACAACTGAAAAATTTTAGGACAGAAATACAGCACCAGAAAAAAGACACCATAGACACCGCTGGGACCACAGAGACCACTGAGATCAAAGAGACCACTGTGATCACAGGCACTACTGGGACCACAGAGACCATAGAGATAACTAACACCACAGAGATCATAGAGACCATTGAGATCATAGAGACAATAGAGACCACAGAGATCATTGAGACCATTGAGATCATAGAGACCATAGAGACCAAAGAGACTCCAGAGACCACTGAGATCACAGAGACCACTGGGATCCCAGATGTCATGACCCAGGGCACGGGTGGGCGCTGTGCCCAATCTCCAGTTTTAGTTAGTCTTTTTCTGTCTGTTTCATTATTTCTCCTCTTTGCTTTATTTGGTTCCTGTTTGATTGTTGCCATTCTGTTGTGTTATTATTCACATTTTGGGGTTGCGTTGTTTTTGTGTCTTTATGGTTTCTGGTTAGTGTGTTATTTTGACAGCGCTGCACAGCTCCCAGCTGTCAAACTGGCTCGCGAGTTGCGCAGCTGTCATTAATTGTGATTCTTTTCGCCACTCATGCCCCACACTTGCTGCCTATGTTTGTACGGTTATTTTAGGGCATGCCAATCTGTGCTCATTATCGTGTCCTTCTACACTGTGGATGTCCTCAGCTGAGTTATTCTCTGAGTGTTTTTGGGCCGCTGTTGAGGAGAACGGGAGAGCTCCGTCCAGGTCAGTGTTTCCCCTTTTCTGCCCAGCGTTCCCAGGCTTCTGCCTGCCTGTCGACGTCGAGCCCCCACTCTCCTCCAGCGCCCTTGCTATCTATTATTCGTATGTTTAGTTTGTTTCGTCTGTCTTTACTTTAATAAATGTGCAAAACACACAGTGAGTGTTTAGTGTCCTTCAACAGCCCTTAAAGGGCAGTTTATGACAACAGAGACCATTGAGATCATAGAGACCACTGAGATCATAGAGACCATTGAGATCATAGTGACCACTGGGATCACAGAGACCATTGAGATCGTAGAGACCATAGAGACCACAGACCACTGTGACCACAGAGACCACTGGGATCACAGAGACCACTGAGATCAGAGAGACCACTGAAATCATAGAGACCATAGAGACCACTGTGATCACAGAGACCCCTGAGATCATAGAGACCCCTGGCACTACAGAGACCATAGAGACCACAGAGATCACAGAGACCACAGAGACGCCATCAGAACATTCTTCTTACTGGTCAGATTTTTTTGCCGTGAGAACAGGACAGGTAAATACAGGAAGCAGGATGACTACTGTGCATTTATGCATTTCTGGGGAGAAAATAATAAAAATTGTAGCATAATCTATGGGGGGTTTTCATCACCCTGGTGATTGTTTATTACCAGTGTTGAGAGTAACGCGTTACTGTAACACTGTAGTGATGTGTAGCACCTTGGGAGAGCCAGATTGTCTAGCATCTCAGACAGGAGACAGTGGATAAGCTGGGGAGAACAAAGAGCAGGGGATTCCTGGTGAGATAGCAGGAAGGAGTCAAGGATGAATGCAGTGTGATGCAAATGTCAAGTTGTGTGTGATGTAAATGCCATGAAACTTAAGAGAGGAGTTTCTGCTTGAGAGTTCAGTCTGTCTGTGCTTGAAAGATGGAGTGTGTAATAAATCGTCTGAAATGATTCCGCCTCTGATTTCGCACACTCCACACTGGTGGCCCAAGACGTATTATGGAACACGAGGCAAGATCCCCGGAGCCGGCCCGGTCAGGAAGCTACAGCGAGGCGGCAGCAATCCCACAGACAGCCAGGACTGGAACCCCCAGCCACGCGTGTGCAGTTTCAGTCAAGCTACCGGATTTCTGGCAGCACAACCCGCGCTCTTGGTTCCACCACACCAAGCCCAGTTCGCCCTCCGGGGAGTAACGGTAGGGGCGGCAGTGGCTCAGGAGGTAGAGCAGGTCGTCTAATAACCCGATGGTTGGCAGTTCGAATCCCGCTCTCCCCAGATATCCTGCCGTTGTGTCCCTGGGCAAGACACTTCACCCGCATTGCCTCCAGTGCCCATAACACTGGGTATGAATGTGTGTAAATGTTCGGTGGTGGCCGGAGAGGCCGTTGGCGCAGATTGGCAGCCATGTTTCCGTCAGCCTGCCCCAGGGCAGCTGTGGCTACAGTAGTAGCTTACCACTACCATTGTCTGTCTGGAGTGAATGAATAATGTATCTACTTGTAAAGCGTCTTTGAGTGTCCATGATAAAGTGCTATATAAATCTGATGCATTATTATTATTATTATGATACCAGATTCTACCGTATGGTCGCAGCGCTCGACGCCCGCACAGCTCAGCAGGTAGCGAGCCTCCTCGATCAGCCACCAGCCAGCAGCAAATATGAAGCGCTCAAGGCTGCGCTCATCCAGCGCTACACACTCTCGGAATGTGAGAGAGCAGAGAGGCTCCTGACGCGGACCGAGTTAGGAGATGGTTCAGCCGTAGACCTGATGGAGAAGATGCTGGCGTTAATGAGCAAGGACGACAGGCACTTTCTGTTTGCCCACCTCTTCCTCCGGAACCTTCCAACAGCGGCGAGAGCGGTTCTGGCCAATTCGCCGTGGCTGGCCGCGCGCGACTACCGTGCGCTAGCCCAGGAGGCAGACCGGATCATCATCACCACCAGGGCGATCACAGTCAACGCGGCAGCGGCGGAGCCCAGCGAGACGACCAGAGGAAGCGAGGAGCCACCGACGGTAAAGGCAGCGGGGGCCAAGGAGCGCCAGAGAGACATGCTCTGTTTCTACCACTGCCGCTTCGGAGAGGAGGCACGCAGATGTGCGCCACCATGCCAATTCAAGCGCTCAGGAAAACGCCAAGGCCGGGGGTCGGTAGCAGCTGCGACCCTCGGTGAAGAGAACAAGCTGCTCTACTTAACGGATGCACGCTCGGGGAGGCGTTTCCTCGTGGACACCGGAGCCCAGAAGAGCTTCATCCGGCCGACCTACGCTGACCGGCTGGCAGGATCTAGCGGCCCCGGGATGTTGGCAGCAAACGGCTTGGATATTAAGACCTTTGGTGAGAGGACTCTGCTCTTATCTCTACACGGCCGTACATATGAGTGGACCTTTGTCGTAGCAGCACTGAATTAACACATACTGGGGGCTGATTTTCTGTGTGCACATGGTTTACTGGTTGATGTTGTTAATAGGCGCTTGGTTAATGCACTGTCCTTTGATTCTCTCCCCTGTATAGCTCGAGTGACCCAGCCAACAGCACAAGCCAACGTCACAGCTACAGGTGGTAAGTTCCACACACTGCTCACTCAGTTCCCAGCACTCACGGTCCCGACGTTTTCCACGGCCATCGCTAAACATGGGGTGGAGCACTTTATCACCACCACCGGGCCGCCCGTTTTTGCAAGACCTCGGCGCTTGGACGCAGCTAAACTGGCTATAGCGTGCGAGGAGTTCGCCAACCTGGAAAGGTTGGGCATCATCAGGCGCTCGAACAGCCCATGGGCTTCCCCACTACACATGGTCCCTAAGGCTGAGGGATCGTGGCGACCGTGCGGGGATTTCCGCAGGTTGAACAACGCCACAGCGCACGACCGCTACCCAATTCCCCACATACAGGATTTTTCTGTTCACCTCGCTGGAGCACGCATTTTTTCCAAAATAGACCTGGTCCGCGGTTACCACCAAGTCCCAGTGCGCGCTGAGGACATACCCAAAACAGCGGTAATAACTCCGTTCGGTCTATTCGAGTTCCTGCGCATGCCATTCAGGTTAAAAGGAGTGTAACGTAAAATATGGGAATATTAATAAATAATAAATATGATCAGGTATGAATTATTTAATTTATATTGATGTATTGGAATCTGAGCTCAAATCTCATTTCATATACATCAGAAAAGCTAATAACACTCGTAAGGGGCACCAGCTTCTATCTTTAAGAAGCAATTTGATCTTTAATTTCACTTTATACCTGTTTGATCACTCAATAAATTAATCAATAATCAGTCTCAAAATTTTTCCGTGAATTCGATACCTGGGCTTGAAACAGACTCAGAATGAAATAAATTCCCAACAACTTCTCATTTTTAAATATTTATTAAACAATGATTAATAGACATCGAAATAATTTCATTAATCATAAAATCAATCTTGTAAATGATAGATTAACAATGTCAATATTTTCGGAACCAGGGTTAAACTGAGAAACGAATTTCTATCAGTTTGAGTTAACAGATTATCAAAAACAACGCAAATTTATGGAGAAAGTTGGCTAATTATGAAAAAGTCCTAAATTAATCTTAAGAAAATAAAAACGGAATTTTAATGAAAAGGAGAGTTATGTTAAGGGCTTCTTAATTTGCATCTGATTAGATATATAAATTAGTACCGAACCTCAAGTTTAATTCAGCAGATGAATTAAAGTTTTTTCAGCTCACGTGATCCTCAGTGATGGCAGTTCTGTCGTCCTTTTTCAGCCCAAGACTTTGTGGATGTGAGGGAAATATCTGCCAGCAGATACTTCAAGGGTTCACAGCTCGACCTTTAGATTCAAGCGGTCGAAGGAGGCTGGATTCTGGGCTGCATGACCCACAGTTGAAACGGGTCTTAGCCAGATGGTGCCGACGTCTCTTCAGAGTGATGTGGGACAGCTGTGTGTTGATCCTACAGCTGCACGTTATGTGGGAGCTGCGTCTTTCTTCAAGAGGTCTTCGGTAATAATTAAGAGATATCTAATCCGATTTCAAATTAGAAAAGAGACTTTCGGACTTTAGATAAAAATAGTTTTGGGAGATGCTTGGTCAAGAAAAATATTATAAAAATAAAGTCAAGATTAAAGTTTACCTTAAAATTAAACAAACGGCGGTTTACAGAAAGTTTAACAAAAAGTGATAAATTAAGAATTGGAGTTTGACTCCGATTAAGAATTGAGCTCAAAGAAAAAGGAATTCCTAGGCATTTAAGAGAAGAAGAAAATACAAAGTTACATAAACAAATTATCTGCTGTGTTCAGAAAAGCGCCATGTGGTCCTTTGTTCTCCCTTGCCGTGTGTAGACAATGGAGGAGATCAGAAAGAAGGGAGCAGGCGAAAAGAGAATCCGGAGCAGAAAGAGAGTGGTGTCTGACGAAAAAGGCAAAAAGGGCTGAAACAGAGTCTCTCTCTCCCTTTTATAAGCTCTGTTGAGTTTCGCGGGATTCTGGCCTGACCGGAACCTCAGCCAATGAGCGTCCTTCGTGGGCGGGCTCGATGAACCTTTAGTCCAATAACAGGCCTTGTCTGTGAGAGACCAATAGGATGAAGAAGCTGGGGTTCTATGAAGACTGGTGACACATGATATCAGTCCACAGGAATACACAGTTTTAAATGCATTGGAATGTACTGTTACAAACTTATGTATAACTAAACTAACCTTAGTGTATCTTATAAGCAGTGCTTCTAAATCAACATGCAGGAATAAACATTCATTTAACATCAACATGCATATATATATATAAAATCACAGATTAATGCATTTCACACATATTATTGATTTTCCACATCAAACACATCAGAGTCCATCTGCATTTTCATAGTTCTGAAAAGAATGAAGGTTTAGAATTGAGTTTGTAATAATGTACTTTAAAGTTGTTTAAATCCAGCATGTCCACAGTTTAAGGAAATTAACTGAGTCGTGGATCTGTGTAGGTTTTATGGGGGCAATAAAAGTGCAGCCGGACATTGGGGAAATTCCTTAGGCTGGTTTTAACAAAAGGGGATTTCAGCTGTGGCCTGGGGGAAGAAAATCCATTTCTTTGCATTATTCCTGGATGAAACAAAAATGTCTTTAAGCAGAAAAATAATTGTTGCTGAGCCAAAGTGAGATGATGCTACAGTCCCCCCTCTGGTATCAATGGTGACGTTGATTCAGCGTTGATAGCAATCCTAGGCATCAAATCCCAATTTGGCGAGGCTTGATCCAAATGCTGAACTAAAGTTCTGATGTCGGTAAGTCTTAAGCTTGTAAACAGTATCTATTCCAAAGTGTAGGTCCTTAAATTTGGTTTTCTGAAAAACTTCTGGAAATTTCGAAAAAATAATTTTGGCGTGACCAAATATAAACATTGCATAATTGTCTAGGATATACTAAAGTTCTGTATAAGCCTGTAAAGACTTAAAAATTCTGGGTACAAAAAAAAAAAAAGTGAACTAGAAGTATGTGGGTTTTGACATACTTGATATAAATGTTTTGGGTTTGCTGAAAAAAATATCTAGTAAAAATTTCAAAAACAGTTTAAATGTGCATAAAATCTAAATAAAGTATAAAGGATTATTTGTATATACACATGCATGTATCCAAAAATCTTAGTCAAAAGCAAAAATAAAATTCTTTCATATTTGAGGTAGATTCAGACTAATCAATATTGAGGTGACTCAAGGAGGTTCAAATTGAATTTGTTTAGTTAGACTAAACCATGGTTCCATAGATGTCCAAATCATAGGGTGTTTGAGGCTTTTGTTCAGAAAAACTGAGTGGGCATAGCATGTCGTTATCATTCTTTGGAAGGCAATGAGAAGTAAATTTGGATTTACTGCAAAAAGGATATGATGAGAAAGCATATTCATTGCTAAAGCGTTAACTGAAAAGCTAATGTTTCTAGCTACTTCTGAGGGTAACAGACATTGGCTGTGTGTGAGTATAGTCAACCTTTAACACAAAGAGCAAAGAGTTCAAGACCTTGTTGAGTTTGATTGAAGCTTCGGAGCAAGCATTCAAAACCAACACAGTGTCTTGTAAGATTTTGGTAACCATTTGTGGTTTGACAACCTGGCGTTTCGGTTTAGCGGTGTTGACCGAGTTAACAGTGGGCATGCTAAGGTTAACTAGAGGCTCTAACGATGAGGCTGTTATTAAGAATCCATCCGAGGATCTTTGACCTTTTGTTTTGGCTTGGCCCAATTCTGACTGGGTAACAGTGGGTGTGATTGCTAGGCAGATGGCTAAACTGATAAACAGGAGGGCCATCATCTTGGCAAACAAAAGTGAGTGGTTTTGGATCTTAATCTTCTTGTTGATCTTTCTTTAGATACCTGGTTGGCAAATGAGAATTCCTCTCAGAGGTGAAATGATTTCTTTTAGATGGATGTACTTTATTGATCCCAAAACTGGGAAATTACAGAATAGAGCTTAAGAGATTGAACTCTAAACCTTGTGCTTGTTTTTCTCACCTTTGATGGGAGTTTTAAGATTATTAGCTCAAGCTAATGGTGTTGAATGTCTTGTGTATACTATTTGGTAATAGTAAGTTGATTGAAGTTTTTATTAGATTTTACAGAGGTCTTTGAAATTAGTTTAAGGGCTAATTTGGTTTTAATATACCCTTTCCTTTCTGGAGGTTTTGATGCAGTTAACTGATTGGAGAAATTTGGCTGAGTGTACCTGAGGCTAGTAGTTAGCTACAGTTATTTCTCGGATGTAGGTTTGATTTTAATCTTATCTATGGACTTACTTTGACAGTGTTGTACCCGACAAGTCCCATGGGGTTTTGGTAAAGGTTACACTGATTTTGGTGAGCCCATTTGAAAATTGGGTCCTGGATTTGGCTCTTGAGTGGCCAAAGTTTGTTGTTGACAATGTGTGGATTCATCCACTCGGGCAGGAATTTAGGAGTGATTTTCCTTTCCTGTAAATTTATTTCAGGTGTCTGCGGTACGAATGTGGGGTGGAAGATCTTGTCCCCCCTTCGCAGTTTGTCATGCGAGAGTTTTTGATTGTTGTACGCTTTCTGTTGTTTAGCGAGTCGGTCCGAATGGTTTTGAAATACAGCCTTGGGAGCTTTGTATGTCGTTTTGACGCTTTTGTGCTCTGCAGCTGGAATGTTATAGGCATTGGCAGTCATCACCCCCCTCTGGTTTCGAGGAACTCTGAGCGGTGGCGATGATGGTTCATCGGAAGCATGAACAGGAGTGTCATTGCATAGCTGCAGAGAAGATTGTGTCACATGAAGTGGTATCAGTTTTGGTATGTCATAGGGTTTAGATGTGGGTAGCGCATGTACCGTTTTATCCAACCAGTGTTTGACGGTTTTATGGATCATTTGGTTGCACGGTTGAGTGACTGTGCGCCTTGCGTTTGCAAAAGTTGGGTTCGTTGTTGCAAAAAGTTGAGGTTTTAGAGGGTCTAGAGAGCTGGTTGGTGGGGCTCTTGTGACCATGCAGGCCTCATGGGTGGGTGGGTGGGTTTCAAAATGTGATACCACCATTGAATCATGGGTATCGAGGGTTTTAAGAGGGCCGTTTGGGGTTTTCTGCTCGGCCATTGAGTTTAAGATCATTTGAGTGTTTGGCTTGACCTTGTATTTGAAGGTGACTTTTGACTTCTCGTGGACAGTACTCACCTTGGTCTTGGCGGTCGCTTTCACTCGGTTGCAGTTGTTCCAACAGTGCTAGTTGTGTGAGACTTGGGGTGTCCAAAGTGTTCAGAACAAAGCACTGTGATTCAGTTGTCCTTGTTGGGTCAAATGGGTGAGGGTGTTGCGTTTGAGCCCATAGTTTGAGGTTCTTGAAATCAATCAGTGGCTCAAAACGGTTCAGTAGGTCTTTGCCAACAAGTAATGGAATGGCGTCAAGTTTGGACACGTAGACCAGTTGTGTCAAGGTCATGGGTCCAATGGACATGTTTAGTAGTGATACGCCCAACAGGGTTGTTTTAGTGAGCGCATATGGTCGCACGGCTAATGAACAGGGTTCCAGTTTCAAATATTTGTTAGCGCGGTTAGCGGCTACACGTAGTTTGTCAAAAAGGGTGTGTGACATGAGAGTGATGTCAGCGGCGGTGTCTAAAACAGCGTCCTGACACACCATGTCTTCAAGGGTCAGTGGAAGGTAAAATTTCCGTGCCACCCCCCTCTCGTTTAAATCGCATAGAAATTGTGGAACCGGTGGTTCGACACAGAGTTGCGATATGTTAGAGGAGTGGTCTGTGACCTGTGGTTGGGCTGCCATGACAGCACTGGACTGTGTTGAGTCCTTTGGTCCTTCCTCATTTGCATGAGGGATTTTCTTCTTGCGTTTCCTTCGTTTGGAACGCTTGTTTTGAGTTGGCACAGCTGATATAGCTAGAACGTTAGCAGTTTTATTCTCTTTGTAGTTTTGAATCTCTGCTAGGAGGTGTTGGACAATTTCAATAGCTTCTCTACTGAATGTAGGAGTTTCTTCTTCCTTCCAAGGTTTGTGATAGGTCTCTGCTTCTGAGCTTCTGTGATGGGATGGAGACCATTTGTCGCGGTTACGCGTGTCTTCGTATCGGTATCTGTCATCATGGTAGTCCGTATCGTGTTCTCGTGACCTATCCCTCGGATATGGTCTACGACGGTAGTCGGGTTTTCGCAAAGTTGGTCCAAAGTGGTATCCAGAGGACCTAGTTTGGTTTTGACCTTGCTGAGGTCGCTTGGGAAAATGCTTCGGCTGTTGGTGTACTCGCGGTGTAGGAGGTGGAGTAGAGCGAGGAGCTCCTTCCAACTTCAAGGTATTAGATGCATCGCTAATAGCTAGCACTGTGGCAGGCTCAGCGTGCTTGTTGCGACTTTGTTGCTGTTTTTGGAACGCATAGTGTGCAAACTCTCTCAGCTGACTTATTGAGTTTGACCTTGGGTTAGCTGTAACTCCCAGGTAATGACTCACAGTGGGATGGAGGTTTTGGATGAAGAGGGTCTTGAAATTGTGGTCTTCTTCCATCCCTGGTGTATTCTGAGATCCAAAATATGCAAGTAGGAGTCTCTGGTAGTAGGCTTGTGTTGGCTCTGAGCGTCCTTGCTTTATGGCTAGGGCTGCGGTTAGCCCTGCTTGTAGGCAGTCGTCAGAGAACTCCTTTTCGATGGCTTCGCGGAGCAGCATGTAATCTGCTTTGATGTTTGTCGGCTGTCTGTCTATGAATTTTGACACTGACCTGTTAGATGTTAGTTTGATCAGATAGATGCGATCGTCTGTCGTAGCATCAGGATACTTACGCAGGTAGTAATCAATGTCCTGTAAATAGACTTTGGCATCAGGTGAACCCGTAGGTCCTGGATCAAATTTGGTGATACTTCGCGCGATCTTGTCAAGGTCGCGGTCTGAAGGGGCACACGCACGCTGTCCACGTGGTCGTCCGTATTCGAAACGGGAATCGGGCAAGGGAGCGCGGTGGGTGTCCCGGTGTTCGTGTCTTTCCTTTAGGAGCAGTTGACATTCCTTGTAATCCTTCTTCACATTTTCAAGTTGACCTTCAACTCTTCTGAGTTCCTTCTTTGTGTCTTGAAGGGCATCTTCAAGTTCATTGTTGTCTTGGTGAAGCACGTCATTGTTATGCATCAACCGTTCCTTTTGTGACTCTGCACGGTCCAAATCTTGTAATGCTTCATCCAGTTGGTTTTGAGTTTTGTCATTCTCCTCTTGAGATTGTTCCAAATTTCCTTTCAGGGTCTCGTTCTCTTCTTGGAGAGATAGGATCGTTGTTTGTTGATTTGCTAGCTCATTCTCGGCTACCTTTAATCTTGCGACTAATGTTAGCGCAAACTTACCTAACACACTGGTGAGGTCCTTGCCTTCCGGTGGTTTTTCAGTGTGTTCATTCAAAAGTTCTTCAGTGAGTTGCTCCAATTCTTCGGGCTGCGTTTCTTTGACCCGTGTTGTGAAGCTAGAAATTAAATTAGAAGTCCATGCTTCCAATGTTGTTTGAAGGTCATCCAGTTTGGTAAATTGGTTGGTTGTCTGTTGACTCATCATGTTTGACCGTTGTTGTTATTTAGCTTCTAAAAAAAATTCAACTTGTTGATTATTCTTAAATTTGTTCAACAAGGTTTAACCTTGAATGTTTTATTTTACAACTGTGATAGTTGAAAGTTCCTTTAGAATTTGTTTCAACTTGTAGGCTTGCAGGATGGGAAATAGAATTTTGAAATTATTTAGAAATGTAGTGATGCTTCAAATAATTCGTTCGTTGAAACTATGTTGTTAAATAAAGTTAAATTGAAATCGGTTTGAATTTGTTTCGCAAAACAAAACTGAAATTTCAATGGTGTGGATTGACTTCTTTCCTTTGATTTTCAAGTCTAGTATTGGAATTTGTCATCAATAACTAGCTTTGGGATTTTGCAAAATGTCACTTTGAAAGTGAGGATTTTATTTACAAAAGAAATCCAAAAGCAAAAGAGGCTAAATGCTTTAAAGATTTAAGATTATAAGTTTCCACTTTCTTTTAAAGTTAAGGCTTTCCTTTGGTTTTATTTGTTAAGGCCTATTTTCCTTTGAAGCATTAAATGTTTAAAATATTTACAAATTAGAAACAAGTGAATTGTTTGAATATTTGGTGTCCTAGGATTTCTTAGGATTGAAGCCAATAGTGATCTTTCTTGATTGTGATCTATAAATTTCTTATTTACAGAATAATCAATGTTTGCACCTTTTTGATTTTTCTTAAATCCTGGGAAAAATATGAAAATTATGCTGGTTGGTTAAGTGTTTTTCTTTTCCTGTAGAGAAAGCATGAATCAGAAATGACACAATGAGTTTAAATAACACCTAGAGCTTTGCTTAAGTGTTAATTGCTTAATGTGGTTTCCTAAATTTGAGAAAGAGGAAAACTTATAAATATTCAATAAGTCTGTAAATTTGTTAAAATGCACAGGACTAATCCTACTTTAATGTTACTCTTGAGTAAACATCAGCATTAGAATCCTTAAGCTAAAACTGGGTTTCTGTGGGAAGGGAATCACACCATATCACATTTAAAAACAGCAAAATAAGCACACATATAGCTTCAAAGTTTGTAACTTTTTGCTTAAAAGTGTGTAAATATGTTTGCTTTTAGCTTAAAAGATTATAATATGTGGTTATATAAGTGATTAAATACAATAGAGGTGTTTATATATGTTCCTGTTATAGGTGTCTAGTGGGGTTTCACCACTGAGAAAAACTTTCAGAAGCCAACAGGTCCTTTTCCTTTTATTCTTGGCATAAAAGTTTGGATTAGTGTTAAATTTAGTTTATTCCGAATAATATGAATGGCTTTGAAGTTACTTTGATTACTTAATTTGGTTATAAATCGTCTTTAAAGATTATAAGTTTAAATAAAAATTGCAGTCCCTATGTTTCACCACAAGATGGAGGCAGTTTTCGTCTGCACTTCCAGAAGAGGAAACCCAATGATGTCACAAGGAGTCAAGGATCTCTACTCAAAATGGCGGCTACAGGGAACTCTACTTAGACTTAAGATGGCGTCGCTGAGCCGATCTACACATGCGCGTCATGCACAGCTTGACGGTCGCGTGCGCGACTGAGCGTGCACGTGCCACGTGGATGCAGAGCTCAAGCTTCAGTCCATAAAACCACGCCTTGCTTTCCAAAGGCGGGAAAACTTCAGTCTCCCTAAACTTTATTCAACAAGTTTATACAATGGTTAATTCAATTAAATCCCAAGGGTTTGCTTCGCCTGTGGGGTGTTGAAATAACGGGGAAAACAAATAGGATTTCTTCGCTATTTTGTTTCCAGGCCTATTTTAATTATTCAGCGTGTAATCACTTTTAAGCATGCATTAAACAACAAAAACTAAACTGACTAGGGTGCAGTGGGGGTCTTCACCCCCACCTTGGTCAGCAGACACACAGCAGTTATCAGGGGGGCGAATTCACCCCCTCCCCCTCGTGACACAGAGACAGACAATAGACTGGCTGCAGACAATGAACCACCTTTGTGAGTTAAAATTGACCAAAATCACACACAAGCTTATGTATTAATTTCCTTCTGAGTCGTTTCAAGTTCAGCCAAGCCTCACACGGGGCACCAATATATGTAACGTAAAATATGGGAATATTAATAAATAATAAATATGATCAGGTATGAATTATTTAATTTATATTGATGTATTGGAATCTGAGCTCAAATCTCATTTCATATACATCAGAAAAGCTAATAACACTCGTAAGGGGCACCAGCTTCTATCTTTAAGAAGCAATTTGATCTTTAATTTCACTTTATACCTGTTTGATCACTCAATAAATTAATCAATAATCAGTCTCAAAATTTTTCCGTGAATTCGATACCTGGGCTTGAAACAGACTCAGAATGAAATAAATTCCCAACAACTTCTCATTTTTAAATATTTATTAAACAATGATTAATAGACATCGAAATAATTTCATTAATCATAAAATCAATCTTGTAAATGATAGATTAACAATGTCAATATTTTCGGAACCAGGGTTAAACTGAGAAACGAATTTCTATCAGTTTGAGTTAACAGATTATCAAAAACAACGCAAATTTATGGAGAAAGTTGGCTAATTATGAAAAAGTCCTAAATTAATCTTAAGAAAATAAAAACGGAATTTTAATGAAAAGGAGAGTTATGTTAAGGGCTTCTTAATTTGCATCTGATTAGATATATAAATTAGTACCGAACCTCAAGTTTAATTCAGCAGATGAATTAAAGTTTTTTCAGCTCACGTGATCCTCAGTGATGGCAGTTCTGTCGTCCTTTTTCAGCCCAAGACTTTGTGGATGTGAGGGAAATATCTGCCAGCAGATACTTCAAGGGTTCACAGCTCGACCTTTAGATTCAAGCGGTCGAAGGAGGCTGGATTCTGGGCTGCATGACCCACAGTTGAAACGGGTCTTAGCCAGATGGTGCCGACGTCTCTTCAGAGTGATGTGGGACAGCTGTGTGTTGATCCTACAGCTGCACGTTATGTGGGAGCTGCGTCTTTCTTCAAGAGGTCTTCGGTAATAATTAAGAGATATCTAATCCGATTTCAAATTAGAAAAGAGACTTTCGGACTTTAGATAAAAATAGTTTTGGGAGATGCTTGGTCAAGAAAAATATTATAAAAATAAAGTCAAGATTAAAGTTTACCTTAAAATTAAACAAACGGCGGTTTACAGAAAGTTTAACAAAAAGTGATAAATTAAGAATTGGAGTTTGACTCCGATTAAGAATTGAGCTCAAAGAAAAAGGAATTCCTAGGCATTTAAGAGAAGAAGAAAATACAAAGTTACATAAACAAATTATCTGCTGTGTTCAGAAAAGCGCCATGTGGTCCTTTGTTCTCCCTTGCCGTGTGTAGACAATGGAGGAGATCAGAAAGAAGGGAGCAGGCGAAAAGAGAATCCGGAGCAGAAAGAGAGTGGTGTCTGACGAAAAAGGCAAAAAGGGCTGAAACAGAGTCTCTCTCTCCCTTTTATAAGCTCTGTTGAGTTTCGCGGGATTCTGGCCTGACCGGAACCTCAGCCAATGAGCGTCCTTCGTGGGCGGGCTCGATGAACCTTTAGTCCAATAACAGGCCTTGTCTGTGAGAGACCAATAGGATGAAGAAGCTGGGGTTCTATGAAGACTGGTGACACATGATATCAGTCCACAGGAATACACAGTTTTAAATGCATTGGAATGTACTGTTACAAACTTATGTATAACTAAACTAACCTTAGTGTATCTTATAAGCAGTGCTTCTAAATCAACGTGCAGGAATAAACATTCATTTAACATCAACATGCATATATATATATAAAATCACAGATTAATGCATTTCACACATATTATTGATTTTCCACATCAAACACATCAGAGTCCATCTGCATTTTCATAGTTCTGAAAAGAATGAAGGTTTAGAATTGAGTTTGTAATAATGTACTTTAAAGTTGTTTAAATCCAGCATGTCCACAGTTTAAGGAAATTAACTGAGTCGTGGATCTGTGTAGGTTTTATGGGGGCAATAAAAGTGCAGCCGGACATTGGGGAAATTCCTTAGGCTGGTTTTAACAAAAGGGGATTTCAGCTGTGGCCTGGGGGAAGAAAATCCATTTCTTTGCATTATTCCTGGATGAAACAAAAATGTCTTTAAGCAGAAAAATAATTGTTGCTGAGCCAAAGTGAGATGATGCTACAGGAGCGACACAGACGTTCCAGCGCATGATGGATGCAGTGCTGCGCGATCTCCCGTTTGTGTTCGTCTACCTGGACGATATCCTGGTAGCCAGTGCGTCCGAAGACGAATACGAAACCCACCTCACGAAAGTTTTCCGGAGGTTGGAGGAGCACTGGTTAATAATCAACCCGGCGAAATGCCAGTTCGGCGTGACGGAGATTGATTTTTTGGGGCACCGCGTCTCTCCCGAAGGGGCGATCCCGCTGCCCGACAAAGTGCCCACCGTGGCAGATTTTCCCCGGCCTCAGACGGTCAGGGCACTGCAGGAATTTTTGGGAATGGTGAACTTTTATAACCGTTTCCTTCCCCGCGCGGCGCAACCATGCAACCATTATACACCGCGCTCAAGAAACAGAAACCCGCGGATAGGGTCGAATGGACCCCGGAGCGAGAGCGGGCGTTCTCGGAAGTTAAAGCAGCCCTGGCAAACGCCGCACTGCTGGTGCATCCAGACCCAACGGCCCGCATAGCCCTCACCACCGACACTTCAGACGTGGCCATAGGGGCTGTCGTGGAGCAGCGCGTTGCCGGGGCATGGCAGCCACTCACTTTTTTCAGCAGAACTTTGCACGACAGCGAACGTAAATACAGCGCGTTCGACAGAGAGTTGTTGGCCCTTCACCTGGCCATACGTCACTTCCAGTTCTGGCTGGAAGGGTGCAGCTTCACCGCGTTCATGGACCACAAGCCGCTAACATTCGCGATGGCCAAGGTTTCAGAACCGTGGTCGGGCCGGCAGCAGAGACAGCTGGCCGCGATCTCAGAGTTTACTACCGATATTCAGCATGTGTCGGGTAAACTGAATGTAGTGGCGGACTGCCTCTCGCGTGCCGAAGTGGCCCCGGTCTGCGTGGGGATAGATTACGCAGCCATGGCCGTGGAGCAGATTAGCGATGTAGACGTGCGCGCGCTCCAGTCTGGGCCAACAGGGTTAAGGCTGGAGAGCAGGGTGCTGCAGGATGCCCCCCCCCATCTCCAATCTGCGATGTCTCCACGGGTCGCCCGCGTCCGGTTGTCCCGGCCGCGTGGCGCCGCCGCGTGTTTGAGTCGGTTCCCACTCTGGCGCACCCAGGAGTGCGCGCGTCGGTCAAAATGGTGGGAGAGAAATTTGTGTGGCCGAGCCTACGCAAACAAGTGAAAGAGTGGGCTGCAGCCTGCGTGGCGTGCCAACGAGCCAAGGTACACAGACACACGAAGGCTCCCTTGGAGCCGTTTCGTATTCCGGCTAAGAGGTTCGGCCATGTTCACGTGGACCTCGTGGGCCCCCTCCCGCCATCACAGGGGTGCACACACCTCCTGACAGTGGTGGACTGCACCACGTGCTGGCCAGAAGTGGTCCCGCTGACGGCAACCGCGTCCGCGGATGTAGCGCACGCTTTTTTAACAGCATGGGTGGCGCGTTTTGGAGTCCCGTCGGACATTATGTCCGACATTGGCCCGCAATTTGTTTCCGAACTCTGGTCTGCGATGACACACACTCCACAACACCACTACTTCTGCAGTAACGTGCTGTGTAACAAAATTACTGTTTAAAAATTCAGTAATGCATTACAGTTACTGAAATTTGATCAAATGCGTTACTCGCGTTACTTGCTTTACCCTCTATTAACTGTCCACATTTCATGGATGGGTCGCGCGCTCCCAGTGGCACAGCGCAGCAACTGCACGTGTCAACTTATTGATGTCCCCCAGCTATACTGAGAATTTGTATTGATCTGTATTGATCTGACAGTTTGGAAGGTGGCAGACACGCATTAAAGGAATCATGGCTGATATGGAATACAGTAAAGAAGAAGAAATCCTCATTATTATCCTTCCTTTTTCCGCTTTGAGCTCACACACCAATATGGACGCCGCCATGATCGGTCATGGCGGCAGTGATTCTGACTGAAACTGCATTAAACGGGAAAAATAGCCATGTAATACAAACGAAATTCACGTGTGATAATCATAAGAGTTTGTAGATGTGGTAAACGGTGTAAATGACCGGCCAAACGCGAAACATTGACCACGATGGGCGAAAAACTGAGCTACCAGCACCAAGATGGCAGTGCCCACGATCATCATGGATTCTCACAGGAAAAATGCATCAAACAGAAAAAAGAGCCATGTAATACAAACGAAATTCACGTGGGATAATCAGAAGAGTTTGAAGATGTGGTAGAGGGTGTAAATGCCAAAACGCAAAACATCGACCACGATGGACGAAAATGGACTGGTCACGTGAACGAGGCCCCCCTCCCCCCTGGCAACAGGTAAGAGAGAATATATGTTTTGTTTTTTTTACATTTTATTGATTTTCTGGTTCATATGCTTTGAAAATTAGATAAAAACATACCCCTGCAGACAAAACGGCATCAAAAAAACAGACCATTCTTTGTGTAAATGTGTCCAAAGTCCAATTTTGACTGAGTTATGTAATTTAAATAGCTTCCGTGACATTATGCAAATTAGATGTGTAAATGTATTCCTATCTGAAACTTTGGATTATATTCTACAGCTTTCTAATTGACAGTAAGCCATTATCTCTTGTAACTTTCAAGTTATAGCCTTGGAAATCTGAACTATTTTATTGACAAAAATTTTTTACCACTCTTGACCACTAGGGGCCTTGACCATCCCTTTAACCGTTCCTGTCACCATATGGTGACTGGGACAGTTAAAGTGTATGGATAGATATTTTTAGCGCAAATAAACTGACCCTACCATAGCTGGCGCAGCTGTCAGTTTCCTCCGTGGGTCGGTTTCCTGTCCTGCCCGAGTTCATGCCGCAGCCCGATAGGAAGAAATGCCGTGGTGGTGGTGACTTCTCATATCAAGATCTGATCGCCTGCTGTCCGGGCAGTGAGAAGCCCCCAACAGCTCCTACCTCTGTGGTTAAACATGAGTATTTTTTGAGCAAGAAGCTCGCATTTAATGTCCACATTAAATGCATTTAAAGTTTTCTTTCGCACAGAGAAAAAGTGACTGATTTGTTGCAGTAAAGAACAGCTTCTTCTAAGTGGTGAACTTTCATTTATCTGTGCTTTCTGTATTATTTTATCTTATTAATTTACATGCTGTTGTGATATGCAACTATTTAATGGACGTAAATCTTTTAAATATGTGTTTTTAATGGGCTGGTCCAGGGGTGTCACACATATGGCTCATGGGCCAAAACGGCCCACCAGGGGGTCCAAAATTTTCTCTGTGAATTCACAGCTTTATTTCTAGTGAATTTCTGACTTTCTACTGATTACAATAGTTTGTGTAAATCTGAGACATGTTTTCTCTGTAAGATGAGACTTTTTTTTCTCATCAGTTTTCTTTTCTTCTCTTTTCTGATGAGAACAAGGGCCCCTTGATTTTGCTATGTGTGCAAGATGATTTAAGTATGCATTTAAAAGTAACGTGAAAGTTACTTTTCCAAGTAACTAGTTACTTTAATCATGCAGTAACACAAAAGTAACTGTTACTTTTGAAAAGAAGTAACTAGTAACTGTAACTAGTTACTATTTTTTAGTAACTTGCCCAACACTGTTTATTACATAAGTGCATATACTGCTGTCGCAAAATGTACAGTTTGAAAATGAAGTGCAGCTACATAAGGAAAATAACATGTTAATGTTCATTAATCTTCCAGAACCATGACATGCTCAACCACAGATATTTTCAAAGATCCATCAGGTATGTACAGTGGCATAAAATATTTCACTGTTTGCCGCTGGTTCTGTTTTAGTACGGTCCCTTTGTCACCTGCAGGACTGCACCAGAGTTCGCCAGTTAATTCAAATCAAGACCATCTTCTTCAGGAGGTCTCTGTACAGTTGTTTTGGTGCACACCTGAGTGTGATTACCGTGTTCTCACCAGACAAAACAAACCACACTAACAGAGAAAACAAACTCAAGTTTGATTGAAGCGAACTAAAGCCTGCAGGTGTGAAAGCACCAGTACAGTTTGAGTTGGTTATTGACCAGCCTGTCAGTGATGGAGTAGCTCATTCCAGCCTGATGAAATGAGCCCAAGAGTGCTCAGATCCCCTGCCTGTTGACCTTGAGCACAGCGGAAACACAGACCCTCCTGAGGATCATTGTGCATGAGTTTGCTGAACGTTGGGGAATGCATGTACCTACTGCACATGCTCGGCTTCCTTATGGTGGCAAGATTAACAAATACATGAACTGTGTGAATAGAGCAGTTTTCTAGTCTTCCTGAGCACTCCAACTGCATTTGTCAGGAACATTGCTAACGGGACCTAAAATGCAACTTTATTTTCACTAAAGACCTTTGGTACACATTGAAGAGAAACAGACAAGCCTCTATTGTGCGTCAATGATTTTCCAGGACAGCTGGAGCCCTCTGTAGCTGACTGCTTTAATTAATGCAGTCACTAGTGTGCACACACAGCAACCAAACGGTACTTTGGTATCAAATAGAATAATGAGGCATCTTACCTGTCACTGTATGCAGCGGCTGTGGCAGCAGTGGGCTGGGCATATCTGTAGGCAGCATAACCACCCTAAAACAAATGATAAGCAAATAACACGAAGGCCAGTTAAGTTGGTGTGACTGACAATCTTTCCACACTCAAACATCCAACACAGCAGACTTGGTTGATAAAATGTTAGTCTGTAAAAGCCCCTTTACACAGACGGAGATCATTGGGTGACCATTGAAAGATCAAAAGCTGACCCGATCTCCTAAAGCCTCGAAAAAGCTATTTCTTTGTAAATGTTTGTGAGATGTTTCAGCAACTTTCGTGGTGATCTATAGAGCTCTTTGATCCTTGAAAAATCACTGAGAGACTAGGAGAGATTGCTGAGGGATCATTAAGAGTTTCTTAGCAACCAAAGAGGTGTATACGGATATCTATCTATCTATCTATCTATCTATTAGAGAAGTTTCTAGTGCTCTTCTACCCCCTTTACACAGTGGTGGAGACCGTTGAGAGATTGTTGAAAGATGAAAAAATGGCCAGATCTTTCAACCAACAGTCCAAAACAATCTCAATTATCACAAAAGGGAAGCGATCTGTCAAGGAGCGTTCAACAATTTCATCCATCTCCCAGTGATCTCTCAGTGATCTTTCAGTGACCTCTATTGGTATTGCTTTAAACGCTCAGTGATTCCTCAGTGATCTCTCAGCCATCTCTACCCTTGGGGTGGAAAAATTTGCTATTCATTGAAAGATTGCTGAGAGATTACTGGGAGATTGATGAGATCATTGAGTGAATGCCATTGAGTGAAAGCTAAAAGATTTCATAAACCTCCCAGTGATCTCTCAGCAATCTTTCAACAATCTCTTGATGATCTCCACCCCGTGGGGTATTATATGTAAAATTAAAGGTGAGAGATCTAGGAAGGAAGTAAAGCATAAACAGAAAACACATGAGCTGAAGTTTAAACACAAACTAGAATGGCCTGTGTGAGGGTTTAAACATTGTGCTTTTTGGACCACTGTTAATTCCTGAGGCTGGAGGTGAAAACTTGGCAGCAGACAAAATGTGACCATGGCTAGAATTGAAACAAGCAGTGGGAAAAGCTTGAAAAAAATCTGGTTTAAATCCCTATTTGCACACTTGCAACCTGGTCCATGAGTCTGTCTGTCCAGAGATGATGTTTGAGTCTAAGTGCTAGTTGCACACTTTGTTTAATACAGATTAATATCTGGATCAGTCAAAACTGTTACAGCTTAAAGGTGCATTTCAGGTGGATGCAGGTAGATTTTACATTTTTTTTTAATTAAAGTAAATTAACAACCAAATTCTTCAGCTGTGGTAGCCGCTGTGGAGCGACTCCCTCTGGCTGTCTTTCTGCTGTCCTCACTTTGTTGTCTACACTGCCGGTCCAGTTGCCCACTTTTCTAGTCCCACCCCTCTGGCCAGCCTCTGTTTCTTGGCAACATGACGTCAAGCCCAGCATGCTGCAAAGGTTTATGGGAGTCCTGTCATAGTTTAAGCTGGTTTAGTACATGGCTTTTTTCATTTTTACGTGTGCAGCTCCTGTAACTACGATCTGTTACTCCCAATAGTGTCACTTAGCAGTTAGCATGTTTATTCATGTCTCTTATCAAATGTTTAGCCATTCTAAGTAACACTGCATGGCTCTAATGGACCTATGAAACACACACAATTTATATTGTACTGCCAGCTGTGATCTGGCTTATTGAATTCTCAAGTTCCGCCATCCATCCATGGATGGAGGGGTGTACTGTTTAGATTGGTGAATCCCAGTTCTTCTGCAACATTTCAAAGCCATGCTTGTTAGACAAATCAGTGATTCCAAGTTTGCTTTTTTGTTTTTTTGGTTCTTTCAGTACTGGTCAGTGGCATGGACTAATAAATGTCATCCCTTTTGGACCCATGCTCCAGCATCCTCTATCCGTGTGATCATTTTTGCTTCTGTCTCCTGGGGGTTGTAAATCAATCTGTGTGAGTTTTATTGATGACAGATTTCTCTGTGGCAGTGTGCAGTGCTTGTCAGCACTATGCCCTGTTGTAGTGCTGACATAATGCAGCATAATGGATGACAGAATTGTTCCATGTCAGCATCATGGTGTCATCTAATATAGTCCGGGGAAACTGTGCTGCTTGTGTAGCAGATCACCTCCACCATCTGCACATCACATGAACAAATTAAGACGTGCCCTCTTTGCACACATTCACGCAAACACACGATAAGCCAGAAGCGGTGACCAGATGCAGTGGTTTCACATGAACCACGGTGCAGAGTGCTTTTAACGTGCAGGTAATTTTGGGTCATTTGTTTTCCAAGATGAGAAAGATCAGCAGTGTCATCAACATGCAGAAAACCAGAATGATTAATAATCCAAGCTGTAAAGCCCTGACCTCCATGTTTCATATTGAGTAAGTTGAAGACTTTGTGTTGTCTTCTTGGAAAAGGCAGAGATGTCCCGGGAGAAGATATCATCTTGAAGCCAGCATAGGTTATGCTAGAATCTCACTGAACTGTATCACTGCATTGAGGCTGACATCACAGAAGAATAAATTAGCTTTGTTAAGGGCAGTGACGTAACCCTATGACTGACTCTGGCATTTGGACTTGTTGCTGATAGAAGTGGAGATGGTCCTCATCATCTTGGGTCGGGAACATGTGGCATCAGTGTCCTTCATAACAAGAGCACTCTGAGGCGAGTGCAATATCCACCGCCTCCGTTTTCTTTGAAGATCCCAATACTTACCGATGGAGAACAGTTTTACACTTTTCAATATAATTACTGTGGCAGAACCAAATTATGATAAACCGTCATCCATGAATATACAACAAAGTATACAACCCATAGTTGTAGGTCAGGATCCTGAGGTGAACCTGTGTAGCAAGTTTGGTGACGCTAGAGAGCTTTACACATTCTATAGAAAGAGAGAATAGGCAGTGTCAGCCTTGACCTTTGACCTTTTGACCCCAAACCTGTAGTCAGAGGTCATGGTCTCAGAGTGAACCTGTGTACCAGGTTTGGTGACCCTAACTTTACTCATGTTATAGTAATAAGGCACAGGGAATATTAACCTTGACCTACTGGCCACGAACCCATAGTCAGAGGTCAGGATCCCAAGGTGAACCTGTGGACCAGGTTTGGTGGCCCTAGCTTTACTCATTTTACAGTAATAGTAAATGTTGCATTTACCAGTATTTACCATAGTGTAACTGTAATGTTAACTTTGAACCTTTGACCCCTTGACCCCAAACCCATAGTTAGGTGATGATGTAAGTCGTCCAAGATGTGTATCAGATACAACTACTGTATCGATTTGAAAAGCCTACATCATTTCTTTTAGTAGTTACTGTGTTTAGAAGATTTAGGTAAAAATCTGACCTCTGACCTTTGACCTCAAGGTCATCTGATGAGATTCAAATTACAATATGCTTATCATCAGAGTGTATCAAACCATGGTACCAAGTTTCAAAATAACCAGAATAAAACTGTAGGAAGAGTTGATTTCACAAGACAGCTGCTGCCTATGAAGTGAGGTGAAACAGGAGGTCATAGGTCAGGGGCTACAATTCCCACAAAAATCATCCAATCAGAACCAAATTGCAATATGCGTATCCTAAGTGTATATCAAACCATGGTACCAAGTTTCATAACAATTGGACAGAAACTGTAGGAGGAGTTGATATCACCGTACGGCTTCTTTTTTGCACAGTATAGTTTTAAGTGACATTTGTGAATGTAACTCAATGCTGTGACTCTTGACAGGCTTGCTGAAGTAATTTTTTGCTCATGCGGTTTTATTAGCTACTGATGAGTGAAAATTCTTGTGACAGACAGATGCAGCATCATAGCATTAACTCATTTCATCTTCATGAACGGGCTAAAAAACTGACCACTGACCACTGCCTTTATACAACAGTTATCATTGGCTGAGCAATGTGATTTGACGATAGGCATTCCAGGAGTATGTGTACTTCGCACAAACCACACCCTGGCATTTAAAATATGTATCACTCTGCTTCACAGGTTTCTAATAATTATTTACAGTAACTGGTGTTCACGTCCTATAATATGAGAACTGTAATGCTTTGTTGTGTATCTTATTTTCCAGTGAGGCGTCGTCTGGGAAGAGACGGCTTTTACAGCCCGGTTAGTGTTGTTGTGTTCTGGGTTCATGCTAATAGTTAGCCCAGTTAACGGTGATTACTTTTAAATTAAAAGTAATCAAATTAAAGTACCCCAAAGTTTAGATTAAAGCTTAACAGTCTACAGTTTATAATAAAGCCTAGCAGTGTATGTGATGCATGATTCTGACTCTACTTAATCTGAAGATGCCAATAAGAAAGTGGCAAAGAGAACATAAACAAAAGAGATAGCTAGTACTCAATAATCCAAAGTGACCTGACCAACAGGCTCTGGAGAAGTATGTATAGACAGTAAACAATGACTGGTGGACAATCCCAGTTTTGCTTGTTATACAGTATGGGTATAATGACAATAAGACAAATATATTTTATATAAGTTATGTTACCAACTAGGGCTGGAAGATTATCTGAATTAAAAGCGAAACTGACATTTTGGATGTAAAATCATCGTAATTTTGCTCATTTCATTTTCTTTGGTTTTCTCTCTCTCCTTGTTGTCTCTGTGTGTGTGAGAGAGAGAGAGTTCTTGTCCTGCCTCTTTAATATGCGCAGTCTTGTGACTCTCCACCCCAGAAGTTGTGCAGTTTGGAAACAGCAGAACAGATTGTAGAAATATATAAATGGTTTGTACTGACAAGAACTGTGGTGTTTGCCCACATAGTATGCGATGATTGACTTTGTTTCATCTGAAGATGCCCTCACCCACCAAAAAAAGTGAACAAAGTGCATAAAGTTGAGCTAGCAGGGACTGCCACAAAGCTAAGTCATTGTTAGCCATGAACGGCTATCTGTGTCAGTTCAACCGTTTTACTGTAGAAAATTAACAACAAAATGGACAAGCTAAAGTTGGATTTAAGAAGTTGATCACAGACTGGCAATCCCTATGTGGTGATAACATAATCATGGCTGCGTAAGGGCTCCCCTAATGCAGCCAACAAGTTAATTAGCTGATGCCGTGAGTCACATGACCCACAAACTCTCAAGAGGTCTGTGTTATGAACACTGACTTCTGCACTGGATAATATTTAATTTAGTTACATGCGTGTGAAATTATTGCATTATGCTCATTTACTACCGAACCACCACAGTGATACCAGAGTCTTGTGGAATATTGCTTAATTACAAGTCTTGTCAGTGAACTATAAGGGAGAAGAAAGGAGGGGAAAAGAACCAACAAAAAAATAAACAAACCTGAAAGGTTTAATTAACTGTGATGCAGATTTAAGGCCCTATTACCAACAATGAAGTGTTGTAGTTGGGAATTACTTGTTTTTACATAGCAATACTAGTCATGGTAGAACAATATAGGTTTAAATAAGCAAACAAATCACAATCTGTAGTCTCCTATTAAAGTCCACTTATAAATTGCATTTATGTAATTGTTGAAGAAAATGTGCAATATCACAAGTTTATCCCAGCTGTGATAGCTTCATCACATAGGAGTGATGAAGTGACGAACAGTCATGAGCCTGCATTGTAATCACAAGACTGCTGTGATACGATCTTGTAGCTACAACTCATCACGCCTCTCCTGTGTTATTCCTCAAGTATCTGACAAGATCAGGAACTTTCAAAACTACAGCAAGAAAGAAGCAAAAATGTAATCTTGTACATATATTCCCAACATGGGGACTTTCTGTAAGATGAGTTTTTTATATTTCACTATTACTTTTTATCTCACTGGTCGTTTACTTGAGTTACAACAGAGGAAGTCTGGACTTTTCTTTATTGAACAAAAAACCATCTCAACCAGCAACAACAGTGTAAGAATTTGTATTTTTTTTTTGTCAATTTCACTAATCTATATTTTAATCTTATCTAATCTTATATTTAAATAAATATACTGATCTTGCTTCTGAGAGACTGATTTATTGAATAAATAGTATAAAAATGTTGGGTGAGTTCTCAATCCCTTTGCTAATGAATATTAAATGTGACTGCAACATTGTAATCAATCCCTGTGGTGGGGCTATGGAGGTTAATGGGAAAGTGAGGGGGTTGAATGTTATGGGAGCTATCAAAGCACTCCACACACTTATACATACACTGCGCCTGGAGTGAGCATGTGATTCATTGTTTGTCATTCTAAATGTAATTCATAAACCATAAAACAGCATATTCCCTGTAGAGTGGAAGAACTTAAAAAAAAATTACTAGTCCATGAAAACAAACTGTCAAGGTATGTGCCTGGGCTGGGCAGAGAACAGGACTCACGTGCACGGCGTTTCTTCGGCATGATTTATTATCCACAAAATGACAAAATAAGCACAACTCAAGGGCTGGAAATTAACAACAGATACTGGCACGGCTGAACAGAAAACATGCTAGTAGATGAAGATACGACAAAGTCGCCACACACGACACAGAATGGGATGACCATATATAGACAGGGGAATAATCAAGACAACACAGCACAGGTAGGGAGAGCAATCATGACTGACAGCTGACATTGAGGTGACAGGACGGGCGGGGATACACACACAACCACAGACGGAGGGCACACAGAACATGAATGCAGAACCAGGGAATGCAAAACCATGAAAAATGATAACAGAGAGTCATACCAAACCAAACTCAAACCCCAGACCAGAAAAAGAACAGCACGACTAAGATAATGAGTAATAATAAACAGAATTCCAAAATACAAACTGGGCTGAGGCAGGGAAAACAGAAAGGCAAAAATAAACTCAAAGCATGAGCATGGTACCCAGACCCTGCTCAGAACACCGACAGTACCCCTCTCTTATGGGGTGGATACCAGACAACCAAAAATCTCTTTTCTTTCCCCTCTTAACCTTGTAAAGTAAAAAATGAAACAACAGGAAACCACTTGCCCAGGGTAGGTGGTGGGAGCACCAGACCAAGTGGGTCACCGTTAATTAAGGATTATTTTATTATTATTTTAAATTTCTTCCATGTTATTCCTCCGAAACAAACGCAGTCACCAAACTCACCATTAGAAACCAAATTCAAGAAGTTTCCCCCATAAAGTTTATTTTCCCTTTTCTTAAATTTGTGACTTCAAATCTATATTTTTCTCTCTTTGTCTTTTTAATTGCAGCATCATGTGACAAACCTGTCACATTCCCCTGCAATCTTGCTACTTTCTTTTCTCCTAAATCCATTACCTTCATATTAATTGTAAAGTGTGTAGCAAATTAAATATCTTTAATCTTACCATTAAATTGCACCTCCATTTTATAAATCTGCTACCCCCCACTGTAGATCTCACCAGTAAATTTGTGTTAAAAATTTAAACTTCTTCTTTTCTTTTTTGTAAGTTAGTCTCAAATTTGCATGTTTATTCTTTTCAATGAATGTGTAGAATTTCTTTTTAATTTTAGATATTCTTTCACTAAATTTGTGATGTTTTCCATTATTTTCTTCCCCATTAATTTGTAGCCATTTCCATTAAAATTGTGACCTTTTTTTTTTGTAAATTTAGACCTTAAGAAACAATTCTTCCCCCCCAATAAAGTCGAAAACAACACAGTCACATGAACATGGTGGGTTGGGTGGTCTTCCTTTGTCCCAAGACTACCAGACCGGAGAATAAGGCAGATCCTGGCACCTACCCAAGTCCAAGGGTCCCCAGACCACAGTACATGGTGAGTCTGGTGGCCTACCAAAGTCCCTAGGCCAAAGGACTATAAAACTAGGAGGGTGAGGGGCGCTGAGCTCGGGGTGCAGCAACAAAGGAGTTCCCAAGATTAAGAGCTGCAGCAAGAGAGCTTTCAGTTCTGGAGGGAACAACGGTGACACAATGACCTCAGAAACAGCGGGCCTTTGAACCCCCCCGCCCTCTGAAACGGCTGGCGGAGGGGACTGTTCGGCCACTGAAACAATGGGTGGGGCAGACTGCTTGACCTCTGGAACTGCGATGGGTGGTACATGGCAAATGGCGTTCACTTATAATAGCGCTTTTTCTTTTCTCTGAATGACCAAAGCGGGCAGCGCGGTGGCGAAGTGGTTAGCACTGTGGTAGCACAGCAACTCACCCTTGGTCGGGGGATCCTGGGTTCGATCCCAGCCTCCGACCAACAGTGATCTGTGTGGAGTTTGCATGTTCTCCCCGTGTCTGTATGGGTTTACTCCGGGATTTCTCCGGTTTTTTCCCACATGCCAAAAACATGCAGGTTAGGTTAATTGGCATCAAAACTGGGGATTAAAATTGTCCTTAGGTATAAACTGAGAGTGAATGGTTGTCTGTCTCTCTGTGTTGGCCCTGCGATGGACTGGCGATCTGTCCAGGGTGTACCCTGCCTCTCGCCCTAAGATGCTGGGATAGGCTCCAGCCCCCCCGCGACCCAAAAAGGATGAAGCGGAAGAAGATGGATGGATGGATGCATGACCAAAGCACTTTACAGATCTACCCATTCACGCACACATTAACACACTGATGGTGGCAGAGCTGCCATACACACATAGGCGCTAGCCTGGCCATCAGGATCAACTGGGGGTTCAGTGTTGGGGTGGAGCGGACTGCTCGCCCTTGGGAACTGTGACGGGTGGAGCGGACTGCTCTCCCTCAGGAACTGCAACGGGTGGAGTGGACTGCTTGTCCTTGGGAACTGCGACAGGTGGAGCGGACTGCTCGCCCTTGGGAACTGACGGGTGGAGTGGACTGCTTGCCCTCGGGAACTGCGACAGGTGGAGCGAACTGCTCGCCCTCTTGGAAGACGGGTAGAGATCCACCAACCTCCGGCCTCTGGAACAATGACAGGTGGGGGTCCCCCGACCTCTGGAACAGCAGGTAGCTGAGGTGGAGCATGTCCTCCTGCGGCTCCATCCTCAACATGGCAACCTTGGACGAGAGGGGAAAACAGAAGGTCAGTAAGGTGGTACCATGGTCATCAGCAGCAGAGAGTGGTAGGGTGGCACCAGAGGCAGGTGAAATCTGCACTTGGGTCCCCTCACCAGGAGTAAGGCAAGTCTTTTCTAAAACAGATGTAGAAGGTAACAGAAAAAGTACTTGCCCTAGCTCCTGGTCACCTGCTGCAGGAGTGACGACCTCAAGGTGAGCTGCAGGCAAAGCAGCAGCGGAACAAGGCTGTGCAGGCTGATCAGTGGCAAACCCAGATGACCCACACTGATCAGTGACGACACCCAACGATGATGGCTGATCAGCAGGAGGGGCTGCAGCCAACACAGTCATGACAGGAATGTGCACGTGGGGAGAAGCAGTCTCTGCAGGAGTGTGCACATGAAGAGAAACAATGTCCACAGGAGCGTGCACGTGGAGGATAGCTGGAGCTGTGGCGGCACCTCGAAGATGGCTGGAGCTGTCTGGAGACGAGCCGGAGCTGGCACTGGAACCTCAGGATTAGCAGACACTTCCATAATCAGTCGGTTCCCACCCAGTATTGGTAAACACTCCGAAACAAGCAAAGGAGAAGGGGGAGAAGCAAATGAGGTGGAGATGGCATCAGAAACCAGGAGAGAGAGCTCAGTGATGGCAGGTGGTTGAACTCCCTTCCCTGGAACAGGACAACACCCTTCACTAGATGATGTACATAAATGAAAAGGTACTTGCCTCTGTTCCCGCTGTACTGCCGCTAATTGGTCCGGCAAGTCCTCATGGGGGCAGATCAAACTTGTCCGGTGAGGGGCTTGTGCACAGGGGTGTGATGCTGAGATGTGCATCCCTGGAACACATGGCTGGAGCGCTCTGACCTCCCATGCTGCAGTTGCTGGAGCTGATGCACTCGACAAAGGTGGGACTGCGGCAGCAGAATCCCTCGACAGGGCCTCAAGTGAATGGCCCAGGTAGCGAGTGGAGCAACGTTTCCTCAAGACTCGCTTCCCTGCTGACCCTTTAGAAACCGGCTGATCCTCTCGAGCTGGAAACCGCACCTCCGGAGCAAGCCAGGGCTTGTGCTTCAGCAAAATGTCCATCTTAGCGAGGATCACCTGCCTTCGCTCCTCCTGCTCCAAAGCATCCACTGCCGTGACTGGTAAACTGGGGATGGCAGCCAGCGTAGGAGTGACGGGAAAGGCAGGAGGCAGTTTACAGAAGGTAGGAGTAGGAGGTGATGACCTGGAGCTAGGTTAGAAGAGGTGACATGGGCACTCAATTCTCTTTTTTATTTAATATAGACATAACAAATTACATTAGTACAATCACAAGGAGAGACCAGATGTTTTGCATAGGTGTATATAGCACAAGTGCTAATTCTCAACACCAGTCCATAGGTGGCTTTTATAAGTCATAAATTAGGATGTACAAACAAAATTTACAAGTTAATTAAAATTACAAATACATTACAAATTATAAATAGAGCAAGAGCTCCATGATCACAACAAACACAATTCAGACTAGAAATGCACACATTGCTGGTGGGATTTTAGCGCCTCTGTTGAAGAGGTTGGCATTTGTCTCCAATTTTAAGTGAGTTGGCAGAGAGTTCCATAAGTTTGCCCCTTTTATGGAGAAAGCAGACTGACCAAATGAAGTTCTAGACATGGTGACAATACAGTCACCGTTGATGGAAGCTCGTGTGCGTGCTCTGCTAGAGCTCGAGCGTCTAGCCACCAAACCAGAGAAAGGAGGTGAAACAAGATTGTATAGACATTTAAAAACCAGTCTGATATTACAGAAGATAATAAAATTTTCAAAAGTAAGAAGATTGTGCTTGGCTAAAATACCACAGTGATGCCACCGCATTGGTTTGCAGTCCAAGTTTTTTATAGCCTGTTTATATATTGCAGTTATGGGTCTCAAGCATGTGCTGGAGTCATGTTATGGCCGAGCAGAGAGCAACCTCCTCGGGGAGGCACAGCAGATCCAGGCAGCTGAGAAGCAGCTCCTCCATAGCATTGAGGTCCCCCAACCCCTCCCAGGGGATGGAAGGATCCAAGACATGGTTAGACAGGCAGATAGTTCGGGGGAGAAGCCCCAGTAATTCCTCTTGATTCCCCTCCTTCTTCCTCCTGCCCACTTCACCAGCTGAGTCCTTGACTGGTGGCGACCTACTGTCAAGGTATGTGCTCGGGCTGGGCAGAGAACAGGACTCACGTGCATGGCGTTTCTTCGGCATGATTTATTATCCACAAAGTAACAAAATAAACACAATTCAAGGGCTGGAAATTAACAACAGATACTGACACGGCTGAACAGAAAGCATGTGAGTAGATGAAGATACGACAAGGTCGCCACACATGACACGGACTGGGATGACCATATATAGACAGGGGAATAATCAAGACAACACAGCACAGGTGAGGAGAGCAATCATGACTGACAGCTGACACATGAGGAAAAAGGAGGTGACAGGATGGGCAGGGCTACACACACAACCATAGACGGAGGGCAACCAGAACATAAGACATATGACAAGATAATGAATAATAATAAACACAGAATTCCAAAACACAAACTGGGCTGAGGCAGGGAAAACAGAGAAAGGCAAAAATAAACTCAAGGCATGAGCATGGTCTGGGGACCATGCTCAGAACCCTGACACAAACCAGTAAATAAAATGAATGAATGAAGTTTCAGATCACTGATACAGAGTTCAGGAGCATAGTTTAAGGTTAAAAAGTCTTTTAAATTGAGCTAATCATATTTCATCAAATATGCAGTCCCCCTACCTGCAGGATTTGACCCAGCTTTTATGAAAAAAACATGTTTAGTGCTGTGAATATTCACTTCAGCAAATTTTTAGTTTTAAAATTCTATGCCTGAATGTCATTTTTATATTTGTGAACTCTGTCTTTGAATGAAAACAGAATATTCATAGCTTTGTTTGAGTAGCTAAAAAATTCTTATGAAAACTAACTCCTAAGGAGTTTAGACAGTAGTCTCTATTTCATAACACTGAGTAACAGTAAAGACTGGAGATCTCTACAAAACATGAGAAAGACGGCAGATATTTATTCACATAAAAAGACAAAAAAAAAAGAACTGAAAAAAGCCATTTAACCTTTTTCAAACTCCCATTGTAACACCTTACTCCCATATCTCACAGAGCAGCAAATGCTGAGGAATGTTCAGGAACGTTGTGCTTTTTGGGTTTCGTAAGGGTTCGTAAAAGGTTGCAAAGCAGTTTGCACACAGTTTTTGAGGTCACAAATAGTTTTGTCATAAAGGTTCTCAAACAGTTACTAGTGTTCACTACTTGACGAACAGAAAAGAACTTTAGCAACATGTGTTACAGTCGTTTGCAAACATGTGACAGCTGTTTACAGCCATTTGCAAATGTTTGCAACTGTTTATGGAAAAATACATTCACCCAAAAGTTTGAACGTTTTCAAAATTTTTTGCTGACAAGGAAAATTGTCTGAGACCTTAAAAACTGTTTGGAAATGTTTGGCAGCCTTGTCATGATTGCCCCTGTGGGGCAGGAGAGACAGACCCACTCGCAGGGTAGTGTCAGTGCAGCTTATTACAGAAAAGGAAAAGCAAATACAACATGCTCCAACAGGCTTATCAGGTGAGCAAAAAAATAAAGAATAAGCATCAAGCGCTCCCAAACCAACCCAATGAGCGAGGGACAGATAAAGAGCTACATTAAGTGCTCCATCAAGCAAACTGGTAAGCACCCAGGATTACTTACAAAGAGATTTCACCAGAGCAGGCAGCACTCCAGTGGAGGAGTACAGTGCATAACAGCCGCACTGCCCTGGTGAAACAGCAGTGCTTAAATATACACAGAAAATGAGCTGCAGGTGTGAGAGCTGAGATTGGCAGAATGACCTAATTAAGCAATCACCCACAGCTGGAAACTAGGGAGCAGACTGTGGGTGAAAGTGTGAATGTGACACATTGTGTGAATGTGTGTGTGTGTGTGTGAATAGTTAAAAAGGGATGGCGCCGTATTGTGGCTGCTTCATCCATCTAGGTGGTGGATGACCCTTAATTTCTGTAAAGCGTCTTTGAGTGTCTATGATAAAGCGCTATATAAATCTGATGCATTGATTGATTGAAAGGCAAGAGTGTGCCTGGGAGAGAAGGCAGGAGGCTGTGCCATGAAACCTAAACAAACCACCAGAAAAACAACAACAGACAGAAAATACTCAAAATAACAAAGACTCTGAGCACAGTTCAGAAACTTGACAAGCCTTTTATAAACCCTGACGAAACCCCAAATCCCTACGTTCACCAGCGTTCACAGCTCCATGAAATATCGGGGTAACGTTCTTTTTGATTTGCCTAGTAGTGAACTGTAGCTATAGACTTTACAACAAAACTGTAAAATTTAAGCTGAACTATTAGTACCTTTTTTTTTCTTTTTGAAGGCAAAGGGCCTCATTCATGAAACGTTTGTGCACTCCGCACTGGGTGTGTTTATATTTATATATCTATATATTTATTCCATCTAGCTACAATGCTTCGTACTGTGTGTTTATATATCTACATATTATTCCATCTAGCTACATTGCTCCGCACTGTGTGTTTATATATTTACATATTTATTCCACCTAGCTGCAATGCTCCGCACTGTGTTTATATATTCATATATTTATTCCATCCAGCTACAATGCTCTGCACTGTGTGTCTGTATATATATATTTTATAGTAATATGTACATATGTATATTAGCTGCTCTTGCTTGCTTGTTTTTTTCTTGCCTTCTGATTGTTGCTCTGAGTGTTGCTATCCCTGTGCTGTTGCAATCCTGGAATTTCCCCGTTGTGGGACTAATAAAGGCTTATCTTATAAAACCCTGATTTGTTCGTAGCTCTTAGAGGTAACACATTAACACCCAGCTGTCAAGTCCCTGCAGTTGACCACCTGTAATGATCCGCTCTGCGTGCCTGCTGCCCTAATTACCTCCACAGCTGCGCGCACACCTGATCATCTGATCTACCAGCCTATTTAAGCCGCGCTGCCCTCTGGTCTGCATGGAGACGTCAACGCTCCAACATCTGGTAGGACCTCCTCGTCCTTTCAACTCATCCTGCCCTAGAGTTCCGTCTCCTCAGCTTCTTCCTGGCCGTCGTATCTCCTGGGAGTCTGAACTTCCCACCGACATGTAAGCCTTCGTGATTACTTCACTCCTACGCTCTGCTCCTTCTCCCCTGTGCACAGGTGGAAGCCTCCTGGCGGCGGACCTGAGCGCTATCCCGCATTTCACCAGCACTGTACTCACCTGCACCGCTTCACCTCGTTAGCAGCGGCAGCTCTGACACAGAGCAGCTGGCCTGGAGCCCTTGGGAGTTCTTCTGCGCTTCAGCCCTCCTGCCAACTCGGTTGCCAGTCTGAATGGTGCTCTGCTTGCCCAGCTGCCTCACTCCTGCACACACGCACACGTTCACACTCTTACACTCTATAATGAAAGATAATTGTGTCTATCTCGGGTCCGAGTCTGCTTGTGGGTCAACCAATCATGTCAGTACGTCTCCGTCAGACTGACCCAGTAGATGGTGCGTTATCACAAAAACTTAACACCATAGAGGCTCGGGTAGACCAGTTATCCCACCAGCAACAGGTCATACTTACTCAGATCATGCAGATCAACACACGCTTGGGTCCCCTCACAACCTCGCAACCCTTTCCACCTACTCCTGGGAGTGCAGCTGGACCATCCAGCTCCACCCCTTCCCCCTCCCCGCAGTCCCGGCTGACTCCAGTCCTCACACCCACACGTTTTAGCAGTAAGCTAGGGGAAGCACGGGGTTTTTTGCTGCAGTGTGGGATAGTGTGGGATGTGTGGGATCTGTGGGATGTGTTTCAGCGTTTGCCAGCCGCATTGGCTATGTTGTTAATCTCCTGGAGTGGTGGGCCTTAGCTTGGGCTTATGCAGTAATGGCTCGGCCTGATTATGCTAACTTGACATACGACCAGATTGTGAGTGAATTTAATGAGGTGTTCGACCACTCGGACCGAGATAGTGTGCTCACCACCCGGCTACTCAATCTTAAGCAAGGGAATAAGTCGGTGGCCGATTATTCCGTAGACTTCCGGGTGGTGGCAGCAGAGGTGGGGTGGGAGGATGCTTCCCTTTGCAGTATTTTCACCTGCAGCCTTAGCCCTAGCCTGAGGGATGAGTTAGCCCGCATTGATAAGCCTAGTAAACTAAACGAGCTAATTTCCCTAGCCATTAGCACTGACAATCGGTTGAGGGAGCAGGCCAGCGAGCAGCGACCTTCCAGCCGCTCGGGCTCACAGTTCCGCCGCTCCCCGCAGCCCCCCCCGCTGGCCCTTCCCCCCTCTGATCCCTTTGACACCGAGGAGTCTATGGTAATGGGCCAGTCCAAGCTGTCTCCGGCCGAGAAACAGCACTGCCAGGTGCTCAGGCTGTGCTTATACTGTGCAAGTGAGGAACATGAGCTGGCCTCCTGCCCCATTCGGCCAAAAGGGGGGGTCCGTGGGTCACAGTAGGGGGACTCATGGACTCACTCCTGAAAAATCCCCTTACCAAATTTCTGCTTCCCGTCCATTTCATACACAATCATCATGAAATCTACACTCACGCATTCATCGACTCTGGGGCTGAGCAGAGCTTTATTTCTGAAAATCTGGCAACCTGGCTGGGGCTCTCCTGCCAACAGCTGAAGACTCCCCTAAAGCTGATCACTCTGTCCAAGGCTCTGCTCGCCATAGTCACCAAGCAAACTGCTCCTGTGTCTGTTCTGATATCGGAAAATCACTGGGAGCAGATCAAGTTTTTTGTGCTTCCCGTTTCGGCCTCCCCAGTTATTTTGGGATACCCATGGCTTCGGCTGCACAACCCGTCTATTGATTGGTGTTCGGGAAATATAATCTCATGGAGTTCTTTCTGTCTAAGTGCCTGCCTTCAGTCTGCTGCTTGCTCTCCCTCCGTGCCCCTCTGTGTCCCTGACGCGCCCCACCTGACCTGTCCCGAGTCCCCTCCGAATACCATGACTTGGGCGCCGTCTTTAGTAAGACACAAGCGCTGTCAACCCCCCCCCCCCCCGCCACCACCCACATGATTGTGCCATTAACCTCCTGCCGGGGGCTCCGCTGCCTTCCAATCGGCTTTACAGCCTGTCGGTCCTGGAGCGGGAGGTAATGGAGAAATACATCAAGGAGTCCCTGAGCTCAGGCATTATTCGGCCATCTTCCTCGGCAGTGGGAGCGGGGTTTTTCTTTGTGGGAAAAAAGGATGGTTCTTTGAGGCCCTGGACTGATTTTCGGGAAGTGAATAACATCACTATTAAGGACAAATACACTCTTCCCCTTTCGTGTTCACGAAATTAGATCTCCGCAACACATACTAACTAACTAACTAACTAACCTGCACTTATATAGCGCTTTTCTAGTCACAAAGACCACTCAAAGCGCTTTCATTAATACTAACCCTCTATTCTAAGGGCCTATAGGAAACAGATATCTAGGGACAATTTAGAACAGCCAATTAACCTAACATGCATGTTTTTGGCATGTGGGAGGAAACCGGAGAAATCCTGGAGTAAACCCACGCAACACGGGGAGAACATGCAAACTCCACACAGATCACTGTTGGTCGGGGGCTGGGATCGAACCCATGATCCCACAATCCCCCGGCCAAGGGTAAACTGTGCTGCCGCAGTGCTAACCACTGCGCCACCGTGCAGCAACATACCACCTGGTGGTTGTAATTTCCTGCTATTAAATTCTGATAAGACTGAAGTCATTCTTGGTCCAGAAAACCTTAGAAATACCTTTCCAAATCAAACTTTCAGTTTGGATGCGGTTACTCTTTCTCTTAATAGCTCTGTGAGGAACCTTGGAATTATTTTTGATCAAGATCTGTCCTTCAATTCACATATTAAATTTGTTTCTAAGACTGCCTTCTATCAATTGCGTAATACTGCCAAGATTAGGAGCATCTTGTCTCTGAGTGATGCTGAGAAACTGATCCACACTTTTGTTAGCTCAAGATTAGATTATTGTAATTCTTTATTATCAGGTTGTCCTAAAACATCTTTAAAAAGTCTTCAGCTGATCCAAAATGCTGCAGCAAGAGTTTTAACAGGTACTAGAAAGAGAGATCATATCTCTCCGGTTCTGGCCTCCCTTCATTGGTTTCCCATAGAGTTTAGAATTAAGTTTAAAATCCTTCTTCTTACTTACAAAGCTCTAAACAATCAGGCTCCTTTTTATTTAAAAGATCTGATACTACCGTATTATCATAACAGAGCACTACGCTCCCAAAATGCAGAATTACTTGTAATACCTAGAATCTCCAAAAGTACAATGGGAGGCAGAGCCTTCAGTTATCAAGCTCCTCTCCTGTGGAACCAGCTGCCAATCTGGATTCGGGAGTCAGACTCGATCTCTGTTTTTAAGAATAGGGTTAAAACCTACCTTTTTGATATAGCCTATAATTAAGGAGGGATCATGTGTTTCTGAACTCTCCCTTAGTTATGCTGCTAATAGGTTTAGTCAGCCGGGGGACCTCCAATAATGCACTGGGCCTCACTCCTTTCTTCATTCTCAATGAAATATTTTTTTTTTTTTGCTGGTCATTAACATCTGTTTGTTCTCTCCCATAGATTGAGTCCCCATCGTGCTGTTTGCTCTCTACATGTCTGTTCTTTTCATCTTCTCTATCCCCTCACCCCCCAGCCAGTTGCAGCAGATGACTGCCCCTCCCTGAGCCTGGCTCTGCTGGAGGTTTCTTCCTGTTAAAAGGGAGTTTTTCCTCTCCACCGTCGCCAAGTGCTTGCTCACAGGTGATCGCCTGATTGCTGGGGTCTTTCTGCAACTGTGGGGGTCCCCCCTACAGTTGAAAGTGCTATGAGATGACTGTTGTTGTGAAATGGCGCTATACAAATAAAGTTGAATTGAATTGAATTGAATTGGTGAGGATTAGAGAGGGGGATGAGTGGAAGACGGGGTTCCACACACCTAGTAGCCATTTTGAATATCTGGTGATGCCATTCGGACTGACTAATGCTCCCGCTGTGTTCCAACATCTGATCAACGATGTTTTGAGGGATTTCTTGGGCTCTTTTGTGTTTGTGTATTTGGATGACATTCTCATCTTTTCCCAGTCCCTCGATGAACATCGGGTTCATGTCAGGCGGATTCTGCAGCGGTTACTGGAAAATAAACTGTTTGTCAAGGCTGAGAAGTGCGAGTTCCACGCCCCATTCACCTCGTTCTTGGGATTCGTCATCTCTCACAACAAGATCATCGCCGACCAGGCCAAGGTAAAAGCAGTGGTAGAGTGGCCGGTTCCATCATCCCGGAAGCAACTACAGCAGTTTCTGGGATTTGCCAACTTCTACCGCTGCTTCATTAAGAATTACAGTATCATTGCCCTACCCCTCACTCGCCTCACCTCCACCAAGGTGCCCTTCCGGTGGACGGGAGAGGCGGAGGCAGCCTTTAGGGAATTAAAATCTTTGTTCTCCTCTCCTCCTATCCTGGCTCAGGTGGACCCCGCACGGCAGTGTCTGGTGGAGGTGGACGCCTCGGACTCCGGAGTGGGGGCGGTTCTATCTCAATGCTCCTCTGGGGACGACAAGATCCGCCCCTGCGCGTTCTTCTCCCGCAGCCTCTCCCCGGCAGAGAGGAATTATGACATTGGGGACAGGGAGCTGCTGGCGGTCGAGCTGGCCTTGGAGGAGTGGCACCACTGGCTCGAGGGGGCCTCCCAGCCGTTTGTCATTTGGACTGACCATAAGAACCTGGAGTACCTTAGGACAGCCAAGTGACTCAACGCCCGGCAAGCCCGCTGGTCATTGATTTTTGGCAGGTTTGACTTTACCATCACCTACCGCCTGGGCTCTAAGAACATCAAGCCTGACGCCCTGTCCAGGCAGTTCTCTTCGGATGCCGCAGATGTGCCATCACATCCTGTGGTACCTCCTTCATGTATCGTGGGAGCCCTCTCGTGGGGCATCAAGGAGAAGGTCAGAAGGGCACAGGAGACCAAGGCCGACCCGGGAAGGGGGCCAGCGGGGAAGATTTATGTGCCCTCGGTGGTTCGGGGCAAAGTCATCAATTGGGCCCACTCCTCCAAGCTCCTGTGTCAACCAGGGAAGGCGCGGACTGTGGCCCTGCTGCAGAGAACCTTCTGGTGGTTGTCTCTAAGGAAGGACATCGGGGAGTACGTCCGAGCCTGCCCCCAGTGCGCCACTGGCAAGACTTCCTCCTCTCCTCCGGCGGGTCTGCTCCATCCTCTCTTCATCCCCGGCAGACCTTGGTCCCATGTGGCACTGGATTTCATCTCCAGCCTTCCTCCCTCTGCTGACAACACCATCATCCTCACAATCGTGAACAGATTCTCCAAGGCGGCTCACTTCGTCCCCCTACAGGGTCTTCCCATGGCCAAGGAGACGGCAGACCTGCTCGTCCTCCGTGTCCATCGGGATGCTCCACGGCATCCCGATGGACATCGTGTCCAATCGTGGTCCCCAGTTTGTCTCGAAGGTGTGGCAAGCCTTCTGTAAGGCTATCGGAGCCATGGTAAGCCTGTCCTCGGGGTACCACCCCCAGAGTAATAGCCAGTGTGAGCGTGCCAATCAGGAATTGGAGGCAGCGCTACGGTGCATCACCACCTCCAATCCAGCATCCTGGAGCTCCCATCTGCCATGGGTCGAGTACGCGCACAACACCATGGTCTCCTCTGCCACAGGTCTGTCCCCGTTCGAGGTCTCCTTGGGATACAATCCCCCACTGTTTTCTGAGGAGGATGAAGAAATTGCGGTGCCCTCTGTGCAGGCCCATATGAAGCGCTGTCGCTGACTGCGGAAAGCTACTCGGGCCGCGCTTCGGGGAACGGCGGACCGTAACACCGACATTGCCAACCGTCGCAGGACCCCAGCTCTGCCCTACCAAGTCGGGCAGCAGGTATGGTTATCCACTAAGAACATTAACCTCAAGGCCGAATCCAGGAAGTTGTAACAGCGTTTTATTGGTCCTTTTTCCATTAAACACATTGTGAATCCTGTCGCTGTGCGCCTGGCTCTCCCCCCTCCCTCCGCATTTGTCCCACCTTTCACGTCTCGCAGGTCAAGCCATTCGTCTCCAGCCCTCTGTGGCCCCCTCCCAAGACACCACCCCCACCGGTAATGATTGATGGTGACCCCACATGGAGAGTCAACTCCATCTTGGATGTCCGACGCTGGGGTTGTGGCCTCCAGTACCTGGTGGACTGGGAGGGTTACGGTCGAGAATGGTGGTCCTGGGTGCATCCCTCCTTCGTGATGGATCCACAGCTCATCAGGGACTTCCACCAGATGCACCCGGGTAGGTTGGATCGGCCGCCAAGAGGTGTCCCGTAGGGGGGGAGTACTGTAATGATCTGCTCTGTGTGCCTGCTGCCCTAATTACCTCCACAGCTGTGCGCACACCTGATCATCTCATCTAGCAGCCTATTAAAGCTGCGCTGCCCTCTGGTCTGCACGGAGACGTCAACGCTCCAATGATCTGGTAGGACCTCCCCGTCCTTTCAACTCATCCTGCTCTGGATTTCCATCTCCTCAGCTTCTTCCTGGCCGTCGTATCTCCTGGGAGTCTGAACTTCCCACCGACATGTAAGACTTCGTGATTCCTTCACTCCTACGCTCTGCCCCTTCTCCCCTGTGCACAGGTGGAAACCTCCTGGTGGCGTACCTCCTCCTTCTGGCAGCGGACCTGAGCGCTATCCCGCACTTCACCAGCATTGTACTCACCTGCACCACTTCACCACGTCAGCAGCGGCAGCTTTGACGCAGAGCAGCTGGCCTGGAGCCCTTAGGAGTTTTCCAGCGCTTTAGCCCTCCTGCCAACTCGGTTGCCAGTCTGAACGGTGCTCTGCTTGCCCAGCTGCCTCACTCCTGCACACACGCACACATTCACACTCTATAATAAAAGATAATTGTGTCTATCTCGGGTCCGAGTCTGCTTCTGCGTCAACCAATCATGTCATCACCTCTCCATTGCTAATTTTTTTTTTGCATTTTTTTGCACCTGTAAAATACTCTTTTGTTGCCTCTTTTACTGTCAGCTCTGCTATGTTTGTTTCCTGGCTAGAGCAGTGACAGGAGGAGGTATCTGCTACCCCAATCAATGTGAAGTCATGCATGAGTAAAGCCTTGTTTATACTTGATGCATGGGTCGCCGCTTGAGCGTATAGTAACATCACTGAATGGCTGCAATCATTTATACTAGCACATGGGGCACCTCAAGTTTTCAGTGTAAGTGACAAAGATTTTAATTATTTTTTGAGAGACCAAACTTAAAACACGTACATTTGTCTTGATTTAATATGTTTCTTTGTAAAGGGATTTCCATTTCTGCTGATTAATTGAAAAAAAGCATTGTTTTTCAGTGTATAAAAACAAAAACATCTGTGCCAAAATAAATCTGTAAACAGCTGATAGTACAGGATTGAATCTGTGCACATACAAATATTTACATGTTAGAAAAGAAATATTTTAAGCAGATTTTTTAATTGCACTGTAGACACTGAGGGCTTGGGGGATGGGAGCCCCTCTGCCCATAGCAGTGGCTAGCGGTGCCCTAACACACTATCCCCCCAATTTTAACTGCACTGTGGTAGTTCACACACCTGCACACAATCACACCACACAACTAACACCCACCCATCACGATTTGCGCATGGGGGATGGGGGGGTGGGGGTCTTCTCCCATCCCTGTTGCCCTCCTTCTGCCAGGGGCCTGGGACCTGGATGGTGACCTGGGGCCCGTCATGTTGGCGCTGCCGAATGAATAGGTGCGAGCAAGGGAGTGAGCAAGTGAGAGAGTGAGTGAGCAAATGAGTAAGACAGAGTGAGGGAGTGATGAGTGGAGATGGTGATGGTGGTGGTGGGTCAGATTTGTGTGGCGCTTTGCGTATCGGGTGGCATCTTGGAGCGCTTGCGGTGGTCTGTTGATCAGTCACTCCGAGTGGATGTCAGTAGTGGTGGTCTGCTTCTGTGGCCGTGGCTGCCCCAGGGCGGGTTGGTGGGGGCGTGGCTGCTGGTCCGTGCCGGCAGTCTCCCTGAGCATGAGTGGATGTGAGTGAGTCAGAGCGGGAGTCAGAGTGTGTGTATGGGTGAGCATGGAGGGAGGGAGGCGTGGGTGGGTGCGGGCGACTGTGAGGGCGAGTGGGAGTGGGAGCGAGATTGAGCGGTTACATGAGTGCGTGAGAGTGGGTGGGTCTGGGTGTGGGAATGCCAGTGTGGGATTGGTCGGGGGAGAGGGTGAGTGAGAGTGAGTGAGTAAGTGCATGTGAGTGTGCGTGGGTGCGAGTGAGAGCATGAGGGTGTGAGTGCGTGGGAATGGGTGTGTATGCTGGTTGTGGGGTGCTGGACTGAGGGGGTGGAACCTCCTGTGCCTCCTGGTACCTCCTGGCCACATGGGCTCCCTTGGGCTGGGGGGCTGCGTCTTGCTGCCATCTTCCTTGGGCGTGGGAGCCTGGCAGTTCTCAGGGTGTATGTCGGGGGTGCTGGGGTGGGCGTGGGCCCACTGTGTGTGTGTGTGTGTGTAGGGGGGGTGGCTTTCTGGCACCTGGGGTCCGGGGGCTGGTGTTGGCCCTGCTGGGGAACTGGGGCCTGCCTGTTTGGGGGCAGGGGTGTGCCGCACTGGCCGCTTGGCGGCCCGGCCTCCCTCAGCTGTTCCTGCTGGGGTAGATGCCTGGTTGTCCTGGGGCTTGTTGGTCTAAGGACATGTGTGCTCTGTGGGGGTTGGTGGCACTGTCTTGCTTGCTTGGGGTTTCTGGGGGGGTGGGGGGTGTTGCTGTGACCTGCCACCCTCTTTGTATGTTTCCTGGCAAACCACTCACATGCACACATTTACTTTGTGTGTGCACACATGCACACACATGTACACACACATATGTCTCTCATTTAACAGGTACAGATGCCAGACTTGTGATGAGACCTTTTCATTAAAAGAAACAATTTGTCTTCTGTATGTTTCAGTTGTGTTAGTCTGTTTGTTTTCTCTGTTTGTTCCACTCTCTTTTCTTCCCCCTCCCCACCCCTCCTTTCCCTATTCCCCCTCTGCCGGGTACTTCTTGGGTAGAACAATTTAAATAAAGTATTAAAAGTTATTACAAGAAGAGTTTATAAATAATATACAGTACATACTCTTATATGTGCTGTATAAAGCTCCTTTTGGCAAAGTAAATCTGTTTGGCATAATAAGGGAAGCAGATTTCTGTTCTGCTTACCTGGCTGCTTGACAGGACAAGGGAAAAAAAAAGAAAAGAAATACTTTTCCCCCATTTGGTTGTGCCAAGTTACAAAAATGGAGAGGTTCATAACCTGCCGAAACTACACCAAAGTGCACAGTGTGACACCAATTGTATATAATTTTTGGTGCAGACCGCCGTTCAAGTCTAAATAAGGCATAAGTTGGGTCAGTGGCATGCAACATCATAGCAGTAAATAATACTTACATAAATATCTGCACCATAAAATCCATCCTGGTAAACAACACTGCAGAGGATGCAAACACAAACAAACAGACAGACACACAATAAAACAAAACATCTACATTAGTGCATGTTGACATGCAGGTACTGGGTGAACCAGCAATATAAATAATAATAATAATAATAATAATAATAATAATAATAATAATAAAATAAATGATGAGTAAAAAGAAGGAAGAGGGGCATATGAAAAAGGAAGATACAGATAGCAGACACTTCCTCCATTCTTCAACGACTGCATAAGGAGGCTGGGAAGGTTCACGGATATCCTCAGTTAATCATACTGTATATTTATAGATCAAGGTTTTTTTCTTGTTAATATGTCTGTAACATGTTTTTTTATGACTTACAAGACATATCAAGAGCAAAATCACCTATAAGTGTCATAGCTGTGTTTTTCTCTTGTGCTCTATGTTCAGTTCGGTTCCTCTCCCTTCAAAATGGCAGGTTTAGACAGACCGTTTCTGTGGTGTCACAATAACGAGGAACCAATCAGGACTAAGCACTGGCTATGGCCTTTGAGGAACTGCGGAACTGATGATTCAGCTTAGTCTCCAGGGCAAGTTAGCATTTTTTGGACAACTGCTCTCAAAACTTGATGCAAATTAAGATGGGTTTGACCATTAAATTGCTTTTAAGGACTGATGCAGTTCGAACCATTATCCTGATGCCACTGAGCATACAAGTGGGCATGTCATTTAACCAGTAAGTCTGCTTACTACAGGATTTATTAGTTGTTTGTGCAATATAGCGCTAGCTGCCATTAGCCTGTTATTGTGCCTGATTCATGTTAATAGCAGGGCACTTACCTTACTTATGGTATGGTTTTATGCACAGTGAATGTCAAAGCCTTCTGTCAAATAGCTAATGTGCGACAGAGAAAATGATGCACAAATATCTAGATAAGGCTGGATATACAGTATTTAGATGCTTGTCAATTTGTTTGTTCAGATTTTTTTGTAGAGATGCTGCTGGATGTTATATAGAAGGAGAATAGAGACATAATCAGACATTTTTTTTTTGATTTTGTGTACTTTATTGATTCCCAGAGGGGAAATTCAGGGCGTCCACCTGGATGGATGAAGCAGCCATGGTACGGCGCTATTCCTTCACCATTCACACACACATTCGCACCTAGGGCTACCTAGAGTCTCCAGTTAACCAAACCTGCATGTTTTTGGCCTGTGGGAGGAAACCGGAGAAATCCCAGAGTAAACCCACACAGACATGGGGAGAACATGCAAACTCCACACAGATCACTGTTGGTCAGGGGCTGGGATGGAACCTGATCCCATGGCCAAGAGTGAGTTTCTGTGCTGCCACAGTGCTAACCGCTGGTCCACTGCACCACCCGGACATGATCATCTGACAGTTTTCCCCTGAAGCACAGCAAAATAACTACATTTGGAGTGTGTTGAGAGCATGCAGAGATGATTGCACATGGAATTAATATGCAGTGTTGTTTGGTAACTGCAGAGAGGACTGGAGGTGCACCAGTGGATTGCTGTGTCCCCAGCTGGGCGAATCAGTGTGTCTGCTCTTGGTTGCAAGCTCCTTGAGCAGCCGGCCTTGCCTCTCCACTGTGTTCCATGCTGCCCCGGTGCATGTGTGGTTGCATGTGATATACAATCGATCTGGTTGTTCCTTTCCATAGTCGTGGCCATGTTAAGTTTTAAAGTTTTGGATATTGTAGGCACGCAAGCACCACTGGGGACTTGTGGTCTACTTTTGGACAGCTGTATGTAGCTCGTGTCCCGGTGGAGGGCAGAGGTGGTGGCTGGTGTGTGCGCCGTGCCGCTTTGCTGTGGTACCTATGTGCTCTGCTTATGTTGAGTGGTTGAACCCTCTGCAATCATGGCAGCATTGTATTGTAATTTTTTTGAGCATTAGATCTTCAATACTATAATTTTCTGGTCAAATTTGCCAACTTACAGGCTTCTGCATTTTTGCTCTCAGCACTGAGCACTCTAGCCCACAAGCAGAGATGGTGCCATCAAAGTCTTCATGGGCAGGATGTTGGTGGGTCTAATTAGTGTATTCACAGAGCCAGCATTTGAAAGGAGGGGCGAAAGAAAAAGACTACAGTCTAACAAGCACTTTGCGGCCATGGATGTTTTTTTTTTCTTTTGTGGAAAACCCATAAGATATCGTTTTAAACAATGTAGATTTGTTTTTAAGGAGATTTACAGTAGTGTGAAAAAGTGTTTGCCCCCTTCCTGATTTCTCATTTTTTTGTATGTTTGTCACAATTAAATGTTTCAATCATCAAACAAATATAAATATTAGACAAAGATGACACAAGTAAACACAAAATGCAGTTTTTAAATGAAGGTGTTTATTATTAAGGGTAAAAAAATCCAAGCCTACATGGCCCTGTGTGAAAAAGTGATTGACTCCCTGTTACAACATAAATTAACTGTGGTTTATCACATCTTTGGAAAGCTGAGTTCAATATCTCTAGCTATACCCAGGCCTGATTACTGCCACACCTGTTCTCAATCAAGAAATCACTTAAATAGGAGGTGCCTGACAAAGTGAAGTAGACCAAAAGATCCTCAAAAGCTAGAAATCATCCAAAGAAATTCAGGAACAAATGAGAAACAAAGTAAATGAGATCTATCACTGTGGAAAAGGTTATAAATGTTGTGTATTCCCCTCCGGGGCAAAAACAAACCAAAGCGCTTGACTGCAGTGAGACATTTACTAACAGAAAAAACATAAACAGTCCAAAAATAACTGTGCGAGCAACACCAGGAAATGCAAACATAAAAAAAAAAATTACACAGATGACTCTCTACAGCTGAGGATTCTCTGGAGAGTGAAGGAGGGGGGGACTGTCCGAATGAAGTCCAGTCTAAGCACTGTTGTGAGTGCCGCACTGATGGAAAGAAACGGCAGTCTATAAATAGTGGGGAGAATAACGAGCAGCAGGTGCGAATGGGCAGGTGACCTAATCTCCAACTGCTTGCAGCTGAGAAGACCTGAGAGGCAGACAGCGAACAGCTGGTGGGCGTGCCTGGGAGATGAGGAAAGAGCTCTAGCCACGGAACAGAAAGACAAACCAATAAACATATACAGATGATAACCAAAATGAGACTCACAGATAAATAATGCTAGAAATAAAGTGAGGGTCTGAGCTCAGCAACAAACTAGAGCTCAGACACATGACAATAAAGCCATTTCTAAAGCTTTGGGAATCCAGCAAACCACAGTGAGAGACATTACCCGCAAATGGCAAAAACATACAACAGTGGTGAACCTTCCCAGGAGTGGCTGGCTGACCAAAATTACCCCAAGAGTGCAGCGATGACTGATCCAAGAGGTCACAAAAGACCCCACAACAACATCCAAAGAACTGCAGGCCTCACTTCCCTCAGTTAAGGTCAGTGTTCATGACTCCACCATAAGAAAGAGACTGGACAAAAATGGCCTGCATGGCAGAGTTCCAAGACAAAAACCACTGCTGAGCAAAAAGAACATAAAGGCTCGTCTCAGTTTTGCCAGAAAACATTTTGATGATCCCCAAAACTTTTGGGAAAATACTCTGGGGACTGACGAGACAAAAGTTGAACTTTTTGGAAGATGTGTGTCCCATTACATCCGACGTAAAAGTAACACAGCATTTCAGAAAAGGAACATCATACCAACAGTAAAATATGGTGGTGGCAGTGTGATGGTCTGGGGCTGTTTTACTGTTTCAGGACCTGGAAGACTTGCTGTGGTAAATGGAACCATGAATTCTGCTGTCTACCAAAAAATCCTGAAGGAGAATGTCCAGCCATCTGTTTGTGATCTTAAGCTGTAGCACACTTGGGTTCTGCAGCAGGACAATGATCCAAAACACACCAGCAAGTCCACCTCTGAATGGCTTAAAAAAAGACAAAATGAAGACTTTGGAATGGCTTAGTCGAAGTCCTGACCTGAATTTGATTGAAATGCTATGGCAAGACCTTAAAAAGGCAGTTCATGCTCGCAAGCCCTCCAATGTGGCTGAATTACAACAATTCTGCAAAGATGAGTAGGCCAAAATTCCTCCACAGTGCTGTAAAAGACTCATTGCCAGTTATTGCAAACACTTGATTGCAGTTGTTGCTGCTAAGGGTGGCCCAACCAGTTATTAGGTTTAGGGGGCAATCACTTTTTCACACAGGAGCATGTAGACTTGGATTTTTTTCCCCTTAATAATAAACACCTTCATTTAAAATTGCATTTTGTGTTAACTTGAGTTATCTTTGTCTAATATTTAAATTTGTTTGATGATCTGAAACATTTAAGTGTGACAAACATACAAAAAAAAAGAGAAATCAGGAAGGGGGCAAACACTTTTTCACACCACTGTACATGTGCAATTTTAGCCTTCTACAACTGGGTCTTTAAATTTTTTTTTTGTCTTTTTTTTAGTGTGTCTTTAAAATCGTAATCTGGAGACTTAATGGTAACCCCTGATTTCCTCTGACTGCGGTTGGGTTCTGTTACAGCAGTGAAGTTGTCTACTGAGTAGATAGTTCCCACTTTAGTCAATGTTCATCCTTCCACCAGATACTTTGCATTATGAAAAAACTATTTGATGACTTGTTTAATAGTTCAAGAGTACAAATGTCACATAATACTTTACAGAATTAAAATTGATAGGCTATTTCTTGTGATCACATAATCTCTCAAATTCTCAAATTATCTTATAGGACAGTTAGTTCCAACTGAGCAATCTGATTGGACAATAGAGATTCCAGGGGTTACTATATTCCACAATAATTGCACTCCAACATTTCACTGAATATGTATCACTCCACTTCAAAGCTGTTCTGGTAACTGTTAATTACCAACAGTAATTTACTATCAATTCTGCAGACTTAAGAATTACAATACTGTGTTGGATACCTTTATTTCCACAGTGAGGCACTGTTTGTAAATTCAATAAAGTTTTTTTTTTTTCAAAAGGGTTGGGACTTCCAGGTCATGGAGGTACAATTTCTTTTCAAAGTCTGCCCTTGTATAAGCATTGTTAAGCTATTCCACATTTGTTTTAAAAAAATAAGCAGTGCTAGAGTTGGATTTATTGTCTCAATTAGCAAATGACAGTGCCTTTGTGGTGATGGACTCTTTAGGCCCTTTTCCACTAGCCCCGCTTAGCCCAACACGGCACAGCTCAGCACACGTTGTAGCTCTTTCCACTAGCCCCAGCACGGTTTAACAGGCGCTATTTTCGTGCCTGATCGAGGGCAGGTTACAACCGTGCTGAGTCGTGCCGAGATATGACGTCAACAGACTGGTCGCCGCTGATTGGTCAGGTCGTAACGTCATGAAAGCGACCGTCTTCTGATGAATCTACACAACTGCCATTTGCAATATTTCACGGACTAACTCGGTCACAGAGTAAATACGATATTAATACAGATGGCGTTGTAGGTTTTGCGGAACTCTACACCATGGTCCAACGAAGAGGTGCGGAGTTTTCTCTGCTTGGTGGCAGATCCAGTGAGAAGAGCGACCCAGACCGATACAGATGCAGCCCAGTATAGAACCGGACTACAGACAAGCTGAAGACGAACGTGAGAGAACCAGCGATGGTGAGTGATTTGTAATAATGTGCATCTATTCACTTATTTATCCTGTTGGTGGTAAGCTGACTTTTTTTGAGCCATACAGCGCCGTCCTGTGCTGGCTAACGAGTTTTAGTTAGTAGCTAGCTAGCTAGCTAGTAGCCAACTCTGCTGATTCGCGTTTGTTTTCTCCTAAGTATTCGCTTGTGAGAGCAAAACGATGAAATGTTAATCCTGGTTAAAGTCCTGGTTTGTGTACGTATTGCACTTTGATGCTGCGCATTAAATTGTGTGCAAGCTCCTGGGTTTTTATGATTTTTAAATACCAGAACTGTGCTTAAATGACATAAAACAAACAGCTGAATGCCACTTATTACTGTATAATATTGACTTATGTTCCAAGAAGATAGCATTCCTAAAATATTCCAACAAGCATTATCCATCACATGCTTTAACACTTGATCAAATCAAAATCAGTTAATTTTATCTATTCCGTAATAGAAATAAAATTCATTCATACCATTACTTTTTATAATTTCAACATTCATTTCAGATCACCAGTTTCAATCTCCATTGAGTCTTGAGCTGTTCATTTTGCACAATCACTGATGTAGCCAAGTCTTAGAAATATTCAAAAGTTATGAGTCAATGTCCACTGTGCACTGTTAATTTCAAACTGTTTGGAATCATAAAAGTAATGTAACTAAATTGTTTTGCTATTTTTTTTCTCCTCAACATCAATGTCAGGGCGCTGCAGGAGTTTTGGGGGATGGTTAACTTTTATAACCGTTTCCTCCCCCGGCAGCCCAGCTCATTACAGCCGTTGTACGCCGCACTCAAGAAACGGAAACCGGCGGACAGTCAACTGGACTCCTGAGCGGGAGCAGGCGTTCTGAGGTTAAAACAGCTCTGGCGAATGCTGCACTACTGGCGCACCCACACCCGGCGGCTCGGATAGCGCTCACTACCGACGCCTCGGACATGGGCATAGCGGCCGTCGTGGAGCAATGCGTTGCCGGTTCTTGGCAGCAGCTCACCTTTTTTAGCAGGTCTTTGCACGACAGTGAGCGTAAATACAGCGTGTTCGACAGAGAGTTAATGGCTCTCCACCTGGCCATACGCCACTTCCAGTTCTGCCTGAAAGGGTGCACCTTCACTGCGTTCGTGGACCACAAGCCGCTATTGTACTTAACGTACTTTATCTTCCTGGAAGATAAAAAAAAAAGCGGAATTCCGCGAATTAGCGGAAAAATCACATCCCTAGTAAAAACAGATGATTTTAAATGTAACCCAGCCCTTGTAAAATCTACTGAAGCGCAGCTACATGAAAATTGTGGTTAAATACAACAACGAAGTACTTTATTGTCACATTCAAATTGTAATCGCTCCTGTTTTGTTTTTCTTTTGAATTCTTGGATGGAATATGGTGGGCAATATAAGCTGCAGCTTCAGCCATCACCCATTTCAGATAACCTATGTTGAACTGTATAATCAGAGGAGTTATTGTTTAATTTGACCTTGTTAGATTTTTTCCCCTTTGTTATATAATTCTATTTTCTTTTAATCTTTACTTTTAATCAATCCGAAATAAAGATTCATTCATTCATTCACATTCCACCACTGGCTTTTAGCAACAAGTGTATTTCCCAAATATGTTTTAAACTTGCTTTAATTAACCACCACCCATTTGTCTTTTGTCTAGGCAAGAGGAAAACTGTCCACCCCAACTGGACCTTGCCTCACTATTTACAGAGATGCAGGCTGAAGATCTGCTGAACCAGGACCAGTACGAGGGGCCGATCCAGTTGCTTCTCAGTGAGGCAGCGTGGGTGGCGTGTGTGACCCATTCCAGTTTTTTTATTTTTTTACAGTTTGAATTTTGCACATTCTGAATAATCTGGAATTTGCTGCTGATTGTAATAAACAATTTAGTGACTTATGTGTTTGCATCATGATTTTCTATTTTGTCTGTTAAGACACCGGTGGGAAAAGAGTAAACTGTACAAAGGATTTATCGGTGACCTTGAAAATAATGGCTCATTTTTAAGAAAAAAGTAACCAAAACAATTATTTTATTAACTGAAGACTGTATTGTTGGATGTGCCACCGCAGAAGACCCTGCATACTTTAGTGACAGTACCAGTATATGGAGGAATTCTGGGTCATATTAGCATCTGCTCTTCATCATAATAGATTTGGGTGGGGGTGTCTAATCATGTGCTATGGAGGGCCAAGACCCTGCAGGCTTTACCTCCAACCAGTGTCTTCAACAGCAGATTCCACTGAACTTCTTCCACTGACTGCTGATCAGTGAGAACACCTGCTGAAGTGACTGGGTAGAAGAGAGAACCTGCAGGGTCTTGACCCCCATGACACATGATTGGAAGCCCCTGGATTAGGGTTTAATGGGATTTAACATTTTAACACAAACTGCTTTATGGTTCATAATTCTGTTGACAGACTTACACCAAACCAAAAGTGATTTCTCAAACTGCTGGATTGTTCTTAGACAGCTTTTCCAATCTTTTAGTATTTAATTTGTGCCACATGGTGGTAACCTTCACATATAAAAAAGAGACATCTGCAAAAACTTCAGAGGTTTATTGTCAGTGCAATTCCCAGCGCAATACTACATGAATGCATGTATAGTACATTGTTGATGCAGAGAATATATATTTCTACAGCACATGTATCTAGTAAATCAAGTATTTTCCATGTAACCTTGTGACTGCATTATTTTAATTGCTTTTAATCCTAGATCAAGTTTGTTTTGGCCTAAAATGCATCATAACTGTCAAATATATCTTATTATACGTAACTCAGTACTGTTTACTTTTTGAATATATATTTTGTGGCTAATATAGTTATTAACATGGCGATCAAGTTGTGTCAGCTTATCCTTTTTTGCTATGACACCACCTCAGACTCAGTGCTGCAGCAGGTACATCCATGATGTCTCAACAGTCTCTCCATGATTTTTACGCAGATCAGAGCAATTTTTTTGCACAGGAAATAAACGTTTCTACAGACATTCTTAAGCTCTACAACCACTGATCGTTTGCGAAGCTGGGGTGACATCTCATCACTGGGAGCCTGTGACATCAGTGACAGGCTGTGTTGAACGCCCAAACCGGCCGTTTGAAGCGGTAATTTCCCCACAACAGAGCCATCTGAAACACACACACACACAGCGTTCATATTTTAGTACCTAACAGCGATAAGTTGCAGACATTACAGTGTAGTACGACGTACTTATAGCAAACTAGCATTAGCAACATTAGCTTACCGTCATATATGACCTAGTTTGTATCCTCACGTCTTCGGCTCTCCAAGGAGCTGCAGAACTATTCCAGAGTGTTTCGTCTCGCTGCCTGTACCCGTGTCTGGCTGTCCTTTTTGGCATTTACGGTGAAAAAAGCCACAGACCGAGGAGTCGCCTTGTACAGCCGCCATGATGCATGTGTTATGTTTTGCTTGGGTCGCGTGTTTTACGTCACGGGAGTGTGGCGCCGCCTTGCTGTAAAAAAAATCCCGCCCACCCCAGCTTAACCCGGCTGTAATGGAGACACAACCGAGCCGAACCGTGTCGAAGTGAATCGAGACGTGGCGAGGTGAGCTGGGCTAGTGGAAAAGTGCCTTTTGTTTCATCTGAAAATGCCAAGAAAAAGTGAAGTGTACCAAAGCTAAATCAATAGCATGCTAACTAGCCACCGGCAATGGCCGCTTTTCAATCTCAGCTCTTCTGCGGTACCAACTCAGCATGTGACCGGTATTTATTATAAACACTGACTTTTGCACTTGACAATATTTAATTTGTTTACATTTGTGTGAATTGAAAATAGGCATCTTCATGCTAACTGAGATGTTTAGCAACAGTTACTGGCTATATTTAGAACAGACTGTTTCTCTCAGCTGTGCAAAATAACTGGTTAAACAAACAAATCATAATATTTTGTCCAGTATTACTGTCATTTAATAAAATGTGCTTGTGGAACTGTTGTATAAAAGCAATATTACACTGAAGCTTGTTGCGATATCAGGAATATTTTAACTGATGATTCGTGGCACGCCCTTTGTGGAATCATCGCCTGTTAAAATGTTCATTGATACCACACTCACATGTGTAATATTGCTTAACTATTCTTGCGTATTCTTGTCATGCAAACCTTTTTGCCATCCGTGCCACTTCACAGCATAAACACAGCCAGTGAGAATGGTCACAAGGATCACACCACATCCCAGCTATAACTGAATGTAACCACATTCACTGGAAATGAGGCTTTAATGTTTTATTCTGAAAAATCTTTACTCCTATAAATTGCTTACAAGATGGGCGTGGTGACTTTGCGTTTACAATTATCATTAGATCCAGCTGTATTTACTCAGTGGAACTTAAAATATCCAAATGAAGCACAGAATAGCAGCAAGTCAGAAGATAGAATAAAATAAAACAAAAAAAACACAGTCAATAAGTTGAATAAAGGATCATCTCCTTATGTCAGTATTTTTGTTGAACCACCAAAATGGGTCTACCAAAATTCTCAGATTTCACTACAGGAAACCATTTAAAGTCATCAATAACTTCTCAAAAATATCACACTACACAATAACCCGGAATAAATCTATCATCCCTCCTCTTTCTGATAGCTCCTGGGATTCTGCAGATCATGACTCACCCCCACACTCTGTACAGGTAATATTGGATATCTGGGTATCACTGTTTCCCCCAGGCATTTAGAGTTATACTGGCAGAACTACACTCCACTGGTAAAATCAATATAAGATGACCTCATATGAATAAATCTACCACTCATATTAAAGCAGCACATAGCAACAATTAAAATTCAACTATTTGCACAGATTAACTTGATTTCAGTGATCCCTGCTACACCTACAGACTTACAGGTTTCAGCCTTGAAAATCATTAACCCTGACATTTTACTGGAAAAGCAAAAAGAGCAAAAATGAAACACACTACACTTTAAAAAAAATATACTTTAAATCTCAATAGGGAGTCAAAGCTTAAAATTTTTGTCACTATTACTTGGCTAACCAACTACAATATTTTGTAAAATGACCTTTCATTTCTTGGCTCATCACTTAAAAAGCTATGACTGCTTCAAAACCCTGTTATTACCACAAGTCTGACAACCTTGTGGAAAGCCTCAACAAGAGCACTGCACACAGTACCTTACATGGCCTTCCATAATCATTATCGATAGTGCAAACATAGCACTACAACAAATCGATTACAAATTCAAGATTCAATATCCTCTAGATCAGTAATAAAACTACTGCCCATGTAATTGAAAAGAGTTTATGCAAAGAATCGCCAATTCAAAACAGAACAAATTTAGACAAAATATCAGAAACTCATTTAACCCCCTACAATATTTACATCTTTAAGATACGTACAAACACAAAATTTTCTAGCTTGAGAACTGTAAGAGGAGTTAGTCAGACCATGTACCCTCTACTGAAATTGCATTGAAAAAAGTGACAAAGTTCAAAAACCTGTAATTTCCACAAAAATGATCCAAAATCAAAATCATTGTAATATGCACATCTTCAATACATGTATGAGCACAGTGTGTAATAAAAAAAAGTCCTCGCTTGAAAACTGTAGGAGTTTGCCAGGCAAGACGTACGTACAGACATCATAATACCATAATACATCCAGTCTTTCCACAGCGTATAAAAATTACTGACTCTTGTTAAAAAAAAAAAAAAAAAAACATTCACCATAACAACACCCCTCATCAACTGCCTTACAAAGGAACAAAAAGGAATAACAGCTTCACTACCTTTTCCATAGTAATCATTTTATGTAATTTACAGATCTGGCCCATAAATAGGGAACTGGAAACCAATCATTTCTATATAAACAATCATTAGAAGCAAAATCAATATAATAATTGGCACTCTTAATAAGGGGTGGGAATCACTAGAGGCCCCATGATACAATATTATCAATACAATATTATCATGATACCGTAGTTGGCCCATGATCTTGCAATACACTGAGTATTGTGATATATATACATATATAGAGTCATGTGAAAAAACTAGGACACCCCATTAAATATTCAGTTCTTTATAAAGAAATGTTCACATATCTATGTCTATCCTTGTTTTTCTTTTTATTTGCATTTTTAAAAAAATTGATTTTAGACATTGTAAGTGGGGATGAATGTGGGAATGTCCTAAAAAAGATGGGGGGTGTCCTAATTTATTCCTCACTATTTGTTTAGAATTACATTTTACATAAAATTTGGAAAACGTCTTTAATTTATTTTTAATAGTTTAGTTGTATTATGTGAATCTCCCAGTATTTTTTAGCATTGATATTATATATCCATATGTCCAACTATGTTAAAAACACACACACAGGCTTATACAGGGTGTCCTAATTTTTTCACTTGACTGTCTATATATTGTGATCATATATTGTGATCTCCCATTCCAATCTTTCTGTTGTCCTAGGAGTCACTCCTTTGCTGTGCTGACCGAATCAGACAGTGAACATTTAGCACCATCTAGTGGACTGATAAGTCAGTTGGTTTTTATTATTCTGGTACCGAAATGGGTAAGTTTGTATTTGCAACATTTATTACCTCCGCCAAGGAGGTAATGTTTTTACCGGGGTTTGTCTGTCTGTCTGTTTGTCTGACTGTTACCAACATAACTCAAAAAGTTATAAACGGATTTTGATGAAATTTTCAGGAAAGGTGTGCAATGGCACGGGGAACAGATGATTAGCTTTTGGTGATGATCTGAGAGTGCATACCTCCACCAAGGGCTTTGTTTGTATTTGTGCGGCAGGATTACACAAAAACTACTGGATGGATTTGGATGAAATTTTCACCAGAGGTGGTTCTTGGGCTACAGACGAACCCATTATATTTTGGTGATGATCTGAGAATGCATACTTCAGCCAAGGCTCTTATCTTCTCACAGTGTGTTAGCAACAATATTCCAAAACTGATGGACAGACTTTGATGCCATTTTCACCACAAGTGGCTATAGGCCTACACACAAACCCATTACATTTTGGAGGTGATCCATGAGAGACTGAAGGAGCCTTGGCGGAGGTATGCGCTCTATGAGTGCTTTTCTAGTTATTAATGTTTAATAAAGTATCATGATAATGGAGTCTCTGAATCGATATAGTATCGCTACCACAAAGTATTGTGATATAATGCTGTATAGATTTCTTCCCCACCCCTACCCTTTAATAAATGTAGCAATCCATCCATCCATCCATCCTTTTTCTACCACTTTTTTGGAGGTCCGGGTCGCGGAGGCAGCAGCTCAAAAAGAGAAGCCCAGACTTCCCTCTCCCCGGCCACCTGCTCTAGCTCTTCAGAGAGGATACCAAGGCATTCCCAGGCCAGGTGGGAGACAGTCTCTCCAAGACGGAAAGGAACACCTCAAGTGGGAGGCGTCCAGGAGGCATCCTGATCAGATGCCGAAACCACCTCAACTGGCTACTTTTGATGGGGAGGAGCAGCGGCTCTACTCTGAGCCTCTCCCAGATGACTGAGCTCTTCATCCTATCTCTAAGGGTGAGTCCAGCAATCCTACGGAAAAAGTTCATTTCAGCAACTTGTATCCACAATCTTGTTCTTTCGGTCAATATCCAAAGTTCATGACTATAGGTGAGGGTAGGAACGTAGATTGACCGGTAAATCCACAGTTTTGCCTCAGAGCTCAGCTCCCTCTTCACCACAACAGATCAGTACAACGTCCGCATCACTGCAGATGCTGCTCTGATCCATTTGTCAATGTCTCAGTTCATTCTCCCCTCACTCGTGAATAAGACCTTGGGATACTTAAACTCCTCCACTTGGGGCAGGAGTTCATCCCCGACCTGGAGAGTACAAGCCACCCTTTTCCGGCTGAGGACCATGGATTCAGATTTGGAGGTGCTGATTCTGATCCCAGCCGCTTCACACACAGTAGCAAACCGTCCCAGCAGGACCTGTAGGTCATTGCTTGATGAAGCCAACAGGACAACTTCAGCAGAGATGAGATCCTGTGGTCATTGAACATGACATCCTCCATTCCTTTGCTACATCTAGAAATCCTGTCCATAAAAATTATGGACTTTGTCACAGGATCGGTGACAAAGGGCAGCCCTGGCGGAGTTCAACTCACACTGAAAATGAGTTCAACTGAGTGTTGGCAATACAAACCAAACTCTTACAATGGTCTCATAGAGACTGAATAGCTCATAGCAACAAGCCGGATACCCCATACTCCCGAAGGACCCCCCTCAAGAGACCATGAGGGATGTGGTCAAATGCTTTCTTCAAGTTCGCAAAACACATGTAAAGCCGTGGACAAAATTGTTGGTACCCCTCTGTTAATGAAAGAAAAAAAACCACAATGGTCACAGAAATAACTTGAATCTGACAAAAGTGGTAATAAATAAAAATTCTATGAAAATTAACCAATGAAACTCAGACAATGCTTTTGAATTGTGGTTCAACAGAATTACTTTAAAAAACAAACTCATGAAACAGGCCTGGACAAAAATGATGGTACCCCTAGAAAAGATTGAAAATAATGTGACCATAGGGACATGTTCAACCAAGATGTGTCCTCTAATTAAAATCACAGGTGTCTACAAACTTGTAATCAGTCAGTCGGCCTATTTAAAGGGTGATAAGTAGTCACTGTGCTGTTTGTTGACATGGTGTGTACCACAGTAAACATGGACCAGAGGAAGCAAAGGAGAGAGTTGTCTCAGGAGATTAGAAAGAAAATTATAGACACGCATGTTAAAGGTAAAGGCTATAAGACCATCTCCAAGCAGCTTGATGTTTCTGTGACTACAGTTGCACATATTATTCAGAAATTTAAGATCCATGGGACTGTAGCCAACCTCCTTGGATGTGGCCGCAGGAGGAGACGGCTAATACGAATGGTAACAAAAGAGCCCAGAACAACCTCTAAACCAGGGGTCACCAACCTTTTTGAAACCAGGAGCTACTTCATGGGTATCGAGTCATGTGAAGGGCACCAGCTTGACACACTCCTCTAAAATAACAAATTGTGTATATATATACACACACACACACATAAATAAATAATTATCAATAACTTAGAGTGGGTAACAGACAAGATCAATATTCAACACTTTATTTTTATTAATCTCAGCAATTGTTCAGATGATCACTTCTACATTTCATTAAAAAAATGTCCAGTTTTCACCAGTCCCTTTTAACCATAAAAAACTAAACCCTTTTAATTCATGAACTATGCTGAACCATGTTTGAAAAAGTTATGCAACATTTAAGAAAAATCAACTTTCATATTAAATAAATCTTATCACATTTTTAACTGAACAAATCTGCTGCAATTCTGCTCAAAATCTGTTACATTTAATAAATACACTTTTGTGTGTTCTTCTTCACTGGAATTATATCCATACAGTTCTTGCCAACAATCATGCTGGAATAATAACCAGCGCTGTCCTTTCATGAGAAGAAGCTAAACAGCACTGAGTGCTTATATGCACGGTGGCGCAGTGGTTAGCACCGCGGCAGCAGTTTACCCTCGGCCAGGGGAATCACGGGGATCGTGGGTTCGATCCCTGCCCCCGGCCAACAGTGATCTGTGTGGAGTTTGCATGTTCTCCCTGTGTTTGCGTGGGTTTCCTCCCACATGCCAAAAACATGCAGGTTAGGGAGTTAAGGGGCGCTTGCGACCGGCAGCTGGTGGCTTGACACCGGACTGCAGAACAAATCTACCTACGGGTACAAAAAAAAAAAGAGTGGGCAGCAGTTTCATGACGCGTTGAAGTGCCGCTTCGCCGTCGTCCCGCAAATGAAACACACGCAGCTTCCTTTCACGGTAGTAAAAAAGAACTCTTCCTCCCGCTCATTTTGAAAATGATAAATTCTTGATGATATAGTAAATGTATATAGTATGAAATGATAAAGTCTTTTTTTGCCATGTTTTGGGGCTAGGAAACTGCACTCCGCCCACCATCTTCACTGCCCGCTAGCTTACGCTCCAGCGCGAAGGTTTTGTCATGCGCACAATACTGACCTTTGAACTAGGTCAGAGTTCACCTTAACTTTACGTATAATAAACATATTTTCATTTTTTTTTATTTTTAAGACATTGTCATTTTAAAATCTATATAAATGCAAGTGTGATTTTAAAAAATAGCGGCAGAAAAAATTACATCTTAGACGCAGCTCACTTGCGAGTTGTGCTATTTTTAGAACAGGCCTGCGGGCAACTCATGTGGTCCCTGCGGGCGACATGGTGCCCGCGGGCACCGCGTTGGTGACCCCTGCTCTAAACACATTCAAGGTGAACTCCAAGGTCAAAGTACATCAGTGTCAGGTCGCACCATCCGTCGTTGTTTGAGCCAAAGTGGACTTCATGGGAGACAACCAAGGAGGACACCACTGTTGAAAACAAATCATAAAAAAGCCAGACTGGAATTTGCCAAACTGCATCTTGACAAGCCACAAAGCTTCTGGGAGAATGTCCTATGGACAGACGAGACAAAACTGGAACTTTTTGGCAAGGCACATCAGCTCTATGTTCACAGACGCAAAAATGAAGCATACCAAGAAAAGAACACCGTCCCTACTGTGAAACATGGAGGAGGTTCTGTTATGTTCTGGGGCTGCTTTGCTGCATCTGGCACAGGGTGTCTTCAATCTGTGCAGGGTACAATGAAATCTCAAGACTATCAAGGTATTCTAGAGAGAAATGTGCTGCCCAGTGTTAGACAGCTTGGTCTCAGTCGCAGGTCATGGGTCTTGCAACAGGATAATGACCCAAAACACGTAGCTAAAAACATGGTTAAGAGTGAAACATTGGACTATTCTAAAGTGGCCTTCTATGAGCCCTGATCTAAATCCTATTGAACATCTGTGGAAGGAGCTGAAACATGCTGTCTGGAGAAGGCACCCTTCAAACCTGAGACAACTGGAGCAGTTTGCTCATGAGGAGTGGGCCAAAATACCTGCTGAGAGGTGCAGAAGTCTCATTGACAGTTACAGAAATCGTTTGATTGCAGTGATTGTCTCAAAAGGTTGTGCAACAAAATATTAAGTTACGGGTACCATCATTTTTGTCCAGGCCTGTTTCATGACTTTGTTTTTTAAAATAATTCTGTTGAACCACAATTCAAAAGCACTGTCTGATTTTCAATGGTTAATTTTCACCGAATTTTTATTTATTACTACTTTTGTCAGATTCAAGTTATTTCTGTGACCATTGTGGGTTTTTCTTTCATTAACAGAGGGGTACCAACAATTTTGTCCAAGTGTGATGTCTGTAACTGAGTGTCAATGATGAGACTTAAGGTGGAACTAAACAAGACTTTATTATAGACTCACTGATTATATAGAAGCACTCCCACTAGGCTGAGAGGTGGTCAAAGAGACCGCCCCTCTGCCACACAGCCCTCTTATATGCCACCACCCGTGTCACACCATAATATGTCCCATAAACAACATCACTCCCCCCAAAAGGTCCAAAACACACACATACAATAAAGACCCTCCCCAAATTAGAACCCGAATCACGCACTAAAAGTGAACAGAAATATCAGGGCCTACCACATTCATACAAAAAACTAAGACTAGCTGGGAGACAGGTGGACTACCGTCCCACCCCCCACATGGCTAGATGGATTATTCTGCTGTCATTGCTAAAACACAGTCCATTAAACAGAAAATTGCCGTGTTCTTAAAATAAATCATCCAAAACAATCCCCTTACCAGAGCAAACATATATACAAACAGGTTATACTCCCATTAATAAATGCAGTAAAGAACTAAGTTACTATTCATACCAACACTATGCAATTAACACATCACCCCAAATGTCACTCTGCCCCAGTAGAGGAACCACCCCCCGGAAAACCATCAGACGGTTCCCCTCCGGCGCACCTTCTTCTCTTCACACCCAGGGGTGGCCCGTGCCGCTGTCCAAACACCTCCTTCTCCAGCTTGGCGCGGCACAGCTCGTTGGTATGCCACCATGAGCCATCAGACAGCTGAAGATAGCCATCCTCCCGAACGGCCACCACCTGCAGGCACCCTTGGTCCTCCTGTCGCTTGCACTTTCTACGAACCCCTCTCAACAGGGCCTCCTCTCTGGGTCGGACCACATCAGCGACCCCTAGAGGAGCCCGACTTGGCTTCCAGTGTCCCTGAGTGGCAGCCGGTCATGCCCCGCTCGCTTTCATTTCAGACGCAGGTGAAGCCATTGTGACCCCTTGCTTCTCGGTACCTCCCAGCCGAACTCCGGAAGCAGAATGGGTCAACCACTTGGCTTCACCCGCCGTCATGGGCATCCCACTGCGTCGCCCAGTTCCCTCAGCTAGGGCAACTGGGGCACTGAAACCGGGACCCTCCCACGGTGGCCCTGGGTGGGGATGGTTCTGTTCATCTTCCACAATACTAGACCAAGGTTCGTCCCATACAGCATCGTCCACCACTTGCGGAACCGGCCAGTCCCACAAGCCACAGCCCGACGACTCTTCTCCAACACCGTTGGTGATCGAAAAGTCCAGTGCATAAAAAAGATCACAGCCCGTAATATTATCGCCATTGGCAGTCACCACGAACTGCAGGTTGGACACCTCCGCCGATCTGTCCCTAGCTGTCAGATCCACCGAACCCACAATGGCTAGCCTTTTGCCTCCATACCCACATAATGGCGCTGAATGACCTCTCACTCGGTGGTATGGGAAGAAGCTCCTCACGTTAGGCCAATTCAACATGGACCTCACTGCGCCCGTGTCAGTCAGCAGTGGCACCTCCACTCCGTCCAGCTTCACCATACAGTATGTACGGCCATCGGTGTTCGGAGAGACGGTATGGATAACCATAGGAGTTGGAGCAGGGATGTCCGGTTTGTGTCACCTTTCCCCTCGCTCAAACCTATTACAGGCCCTGGCGAAATGATTTAGAAGTCCGCACTTGCCACAGCGTTTTCCTCTTGCTGGATGCTGTCTTGCCTTATAGCGGTGCTTAGTGGACCCACAACTCAAACACCTGGGCGATCCTGGGGCAGACCTTATCTTTACAGCTGTAGCGCATTCCTCCTTCTCCTGCTCGCTATCGTCGCTGTCCGGGTCCACAGCCTGCGCTGTTGATTGTGATTCAGAGCAGTGCAGCATAGCTCTCTCACTGAGGTCATGCGATAGTCTGTCTGCTGCTTCACACTGCTGAGCTATCTCGATGGACTTGGATAACGTCAGCTCGCCTGAGTATGTAAGGAGCTTTGACCTCGTAGCCAGACAAACAGTATGTTCTGCCAACTGGTCGCGGACCATCTCTTCCTCTAACACTCCAAACTGACAGTCTTTGGCCAGCTGGTGTAGGTCTGTTACAAACCGCCACACTGACTTGCCAGTCCGCTGGCGGCGCTGTCGAAACTGGATCCTCTGGATGATGACGTTTTTCAGGGTGCAAAAATGTTGCGCCATTAGCTCAACAACATCCTCAAACCTAGCACCCAAGGTAGTAAGGATACACTGTCCTTCTATACCCAAATTATGAACCAGTATTGCCCAAGCCCATATCTTCTTCAGTTCACCAAGGTTCAGAGCCTCCAAGTAATTTTGGAATGCGGCGAACCATCTCACCCAAGGGACCGGTGGCTCTAGAAACGGCCAAATGATAGTGACTCCCACGTCCATGTTTTTTACCCTCGTCGCCAAATGTTATGTCTGTAACTGAGGGTGAATGACGAGACTTAAGGTGGAACTAAACAAGACTTTATTATAGACTCACTGGTTATACAGAAGCGCTTCCGCTAGGCTGAGAGGTGGTCAAAGAGACCGCCCCTCTCCCGCACAGCCCTCTTATACCCCGGGTGGCGGTGGAACCGGAAGGTGAAGCCACCACCCTTGTCACACCATAATATGTCCCATAAACAACATCACATGCTGGGCTAAGTTATGCAGAGTTTGTCTAAGTCAGCCTAAGTTAAAACTGGGTTCACACTATAGTGTTGGGACAGACTTTTACAGACGTTTTGAAAAATCAGAGAAATTAGTCCAAACGTCGGTGAAATTACATTAGTGAGCAATTTTTATTTTAATCCAGCGCACATCAACTTTTACGAACTTTTAATAGCATTTGCCAGAGTTGCATTCAGCATTGGCAAACTTTTGCCAGTTTGGGCTAGTGTATGTGTGGCTGTCGCCAACTTAGGTTAACTTAAGCAAATGAATATTCAGCACAGGTCAGCTGACATCAGCATTAGGCAACACTCATATAAAGATCGGCATTTGTGGAGGGTTCCTGGCATTCTGGACCTGCTTTTGGACTGAGCACATCTCCCTTGGGCATATGTTTCAGTATTTATTTTCATTTTATATTCCTATGTAGTTAATTCAGCATACAATTTTCCCCTGTTCATTCATTCATTCCTCTAAAAAAAATAGTACAATAGTGCCTATAGACTCCAACAGCAAGCCTGCAATTAAAATGTCAATGTGGATGGGATAAAAAAAAAAATATTTAGTGTATAATCATATAAACAAAATGACAGGTGAGTACATTTTGTCTGTTACAACTCTCCATTAAAATAACATAAAATCCTATTAAATGTCATTTACTTTTTGACACCACATCAGTGCTGTTTAATTCCCCACAATGGACGCTGAACCAATAAATCCTGGAGAATGATTACGCATGGAGCAGAAAATTAAGAACAGTTAATTTCTCAATGAGGAGATTTTTTTTTTCTCTTGGGCTGTCACATATTTGGGAGATTATATTTATAGTTTTTCTTTTTTAATTTCCCCCTTCTCTCCATTTCTCTTTTGTCCGTGCATGTCTGAAGTGATTTATGATCTAAAAATATTTGCTTCCACCAGCATTTCAGTCAACGTTTTCCAGTGGAGCTTAACTTAGGCTGACTTAGGCAAACTCTGTATAACTTAGCCCAGCGCTCAGGACCTTTTACAAACTGAGCACAACTTTCACCAATGTTCATTTCCAAACGTCGGCAAATTTTCAGCATGCTGAAAATTTTCAAGCAACTCAACTTTTGCCAGCGTTTGCCAACAAACACCAACTATCATTAACTTTTATCACCTTTTGCCAGCAGAGCCAGACGTTTATCAAAACGCCAGTAAAAGTTGGTCCAATTGTTGTTGTGTGAATCCACCCAAAAAAGCAGGTCCAGAATGGCAGGATGCCTCCACAAATGCTGATCTTTATATGAGAGTTGCCTGACGCTGATGTCAGCTGACCTGCGCTGAGTATTCTTAGCTTAAGTTAACTTGAGTTGGCAACAGCTACACATACACTAGCCTAAGTTGGCAAAAGTTTGTCAACGCTGAATGCAACACTGGCAAATGTTAGCAAAAGTTTGGAAAAGTTCGTAAAAGTTGGTGTGCGCTGGATTAAATAAAAACCTGCTCATGAACGTAATTTCACCAACGTTTTGACTAATTTCTCTGATTTTTCAAAACATCTGTGTGAGATATGTATTTAATATGAAAGTGTATGATGGACATGCACCTTCAGGTGGCGCCTCCGCCCTGCCCTATATAAAGTTGGGTCGGCCATCTTATGACTCTCTTGTCTCTCCTGGAGTTTGGCTGGTGCTGAGTCGGTAACTGTAGTCATCAGTCCGCTAAAAAAAGCTGTAGTCCAAGTCACCTTGCCTTTTCTGTTCAGCAGGTAATATCAGACATAACATTGGCGACATCGGATTAAACCATGGAGGTGTACATGGTCCCTATCCCCCCTTTCCTCAAGGCGTCCAGAGAACTGCCGGTGTCCTGGCCTAGGTGGTATGAGGACTTTCAGAATTACATTGCTGCAGTGGGTCTCGGGGAGCTCGACAAGCAGAGAGCCCGGGCGCTATTGGTGCACAATTTGGGCATAGAGGGCCAGCGGATCCTGTGAACGCTCGATACTGCGGACACCTACGAAGAGGCAGCAGAGCTGCTAGCTAGCCATTTCAACAACCCGGATAACATGACAGTCTGGAGGATCCACTTTTGGCAGCGACATCAATGGGTAGGTGAACCCGCCCGGCAGTTTGTCGCCGATTTGAGACAGCTTGCTAGCGAGTGCCGTTTCAGAGCCTTGGAGGGGGAAATGATTCGTGACCAGCTGGCAGAGCATACCTGTAGCGCCATATTGTGAGCTAGTCTACTTACGGCGGCAAATGAGCTCACGATAGCCAGAGCTGTCAAGCTAGCGCTCCAAATGGAAGCTGTGGACAAGCTAGTTCTAGAGCAAACCAGAAGCCAGTCACAGCAGCCACTAGAGCCTCTTGTTGTGGCAAATACCACGGACCTGGACAGCGAAGATAGCTGGGACGGCAAGAAGATGGAAGCCAACACCACTAGCCAGGAGTCGGCCCCAGGAAAGTCCCTTTGTATGGGTTGTGGGTTTAAGACGTACTGGAAAAAGGCTAAGGACTGCCCAGCGAGAGGAGCACACTGTAACAGATGGGGTCGCTTGGACCATTTTGCCAGGATGTGCCGTGAAGTTAAACCGGAGAGGCCACAGAAGAAATCGCTCCGCCCACCCCAGACAACCATCCACACGGTGTCCCCAGACATGAACGGGTACACGTTTTGCACGGTGAGGCTGGACGACGTAGCAGTGCCGCTGTTGATCAACACAGGAGCGGAGAGTTCTCTGCTGAATTGGGCCATGGTGAAGAGGTTTTTTTCCCCACCACAGAGTTAGAGGCAACCCAGCACCATTGTACGGTTATGGTAGTGGAAGGCTGGACATGGTCGGGACTTTGGAGCTGACTGTTCGGTACAAATCTGCGACGGTGCTTGACTTGACATTCCACGTGACAGCACGGGGTGATGACATCATGGGCTGTGATTTATTTTACGGGCTGGGTTTCGCCATCAAAGATGATGCTGGAGAAGAGTGGTTGGGCCGTGGCCAGTGGAACCCCCCGATTCCAGCGACTGATGAAGATGTGGTGTGGGATGAAGAACTACCGGATGCCACGGTGGCCAAGTGGGACCAGTTTTGCTCAGTGCCAGCACAGGAGGGTCTCAGTGCTGGTGCTTGGGAAATGGTTGAGGGGAGTACCGAGCGCGACAGCGAGGCGCCTGCACTGGCGAGTGGCACCAATGAGTTAGCCCCGGATGCCTCCGGAGTTTGGCCGCAATGGGACGGAGGGTCTGCGGCTACAGTGGTGCATGTGACACCAGCGTTGGAAGAGGTCGGGACAAGACCGATGAGCACGAGGTATCGGCGGGCTTGGCAACGATGCCTCAAGCTGAGCCAGGCCCCATTGAGGGTCCTGGATTGGGTCCGGCTGTGAGGTGAGGAGCGCCGGCAGCGAAGATGGGCCAGACAACAACGCCAGGAGTGTCGGGAGCGTCTGCGTATAGTGGCCAGACTGGACGCAGCGTACTTCAGGCTCTCTGACGGCTCGTGAACCGGCTTTGGCGTGTTCGGGAGGAGGTTCTGGGAGACGAGGCTGGAGGTGGGACGAGGTTAATGGAGAGGAAGAGTGGCCTCAGTGTCTGGAGGGCCAGCCATCACCACAAAGACTGGCTGTTTCCAGGGGTGCATCGGCTGAGAGGGTGCCCTGGGCCCCCATACCAGTTATGCCCTTTCTACTCGAACACTTGGGTTGTACATAGTATATATTGAAATTCTGTTGTTGTTGTGTTGGTGTTGTTGTTTAAAAAATGTTAGAGAAGGGATTATTTTGGTGTTTTTGGTTCTAGTTTAGGAGCACGGCATGCAACTTTAGTTATTAATGGACTCTAATTTACCCCAGCAGGTGGCAGAATAATCCACCTTGCTGATTGGGCAGGACGGCAATCCACCCGTCCTCCCTATTGTAGGTTTTGTTGTGTGAATGTGTTAGTCTATTTAAAGTCATTAGTTTTTGTTTATTAGTGCGTGATTCAGGTCCCAAATTGGGGAGGGTTTTAATTGAGTGAGTGGTTTTGGACTTTTTTTAAAGGGGGGAGGAATGTGAGATATGTATTTAATACAAAAGTGTAAGATGGACACACACCTCCAGGTGGCGTTTCTGCCCCGCCCTATATAAGGCCGCAGCAATCTTATGACTCTCCTGGAGTTTGGTCGTTGCTGAGTCAGTAACTGTGGTCATCAGTCCGTTAAATAAAGCTGTGTTCCAAGTCACCTCGCCTCTTCTGTTTAGCAGGTAATATAAGACATAACAGTCTGTAAAAGTCGGTCCAAACGCTATAGTGTGAACCTAGCTTAAAGAAGTCACTAAAAAATTACTTGTGAAGTGACTAACAATTTTACTGCCACCAATATTGTTGTTCTTTACAGAGATTTTATTCATTTTTTTATTGTAAATTTTATAGTTTTCTCATAAATTTGGAACCTTTTTCCTTATAACTTTCCACTTTCATTTTCCCCGTAAACTCTTGTAAATTTATGATTTTTTTCTGATTTATTTTCTTAAATCTGTAACTTTCTCTAATAAAATTTATCTTTTTTTCTTATAAATTTAGAATGATTTGTTATAAATTTGTGGCACTTTTGCCCCACAAATTTATATGGAAGTTCTCCTCTTTAGTATGTATTAAAATCAAATATAAAGCTTCCACAAGTGTCCTATTTATAATTATAGTACATAAACAGACATCAGATGGTGCTAAATTAAATATTTTCAGGTTCGAAATAGAAAAGCAACAATTTCAGATTGGATGGGAAGAAAAACAGATTAAAAGTGTACTCAAGTACAAAGAGTACAAAGGATCCTGCAATAATATGACAAATAAAAGTACAGTTCTGAGAAGAAGTTACATGAACACACTTACATGTAAATCATTACCACTACTGTATGTCAGCCTCTCCTGTAAATGATCTTCCATTGAACATGAAGTACTCCTAAGAGGACCAATGCAGCAGTTTCACTTGCAATCAGATTGGTTTCACAATGTTGTGCTATCTCTGATAATAACTTCTTAAATGTCAAGGTGGCCTCAAAAACATTTTCTCATTAGAATTCACACTGTGGAACAACTGCATGGACATATTGACTTACTGATACTATAGAATGGGATGTCAGATCTCCTGCAGACATGAATGAACAGCTATGAGAACATACATTCAGAAGCAAAGCTCTGGTTCAGAGTCATGACACAGGAATTATTTGGGGTCAGTTCACCACCAGCTGAGACAGGCAGTTTTAATAAAAATACATCCTGGTCTACATTAATAATGCATCATCTTGTGATGATCGGGCGAGCGCGCTCCCCCTCCCTTTCTGTGGGAGGTTCCTCATCTCTTTCCCAGCTCCGCAGGTCATCACCACACCTGTGTGAGTGGACGCGCCTGCTGCCTCTTCACTGCCAGTGCTTAAAAGGATCTGCTTGTGAACACTTTGATGCTGGCTCGTTGGGTACTGCTGCCTTAGTATTAGGTTAAGTATTGTGCCACTTGGAACTCAGCCTAATTTTCCTTTTCCTCCTTTCTGCCCAGGTTGCTGCCATCTCAATGGTGCGTCTCCGGGATTGTGGTGCGCTCGCCTGTCTCCTCATCGTCATCTCCCTGGACTGTGCTCTCCACCCAGTCAGACTCCCCCCAGCTCCTCTCCTCTCTACAATACCTGCCAGCTCTGCCCTGCTGGGTCCCTCTCCTCCTCATTGGGTTCCACTGCCGGGCTCTATGCTCACCTGTTGTAAAATAACTCCTGTCCTCATTCATTATCCCCAAATTGATTCCTCATTCCTAACCAGCTCTTATTTCCCCTTCTTCCACAGGCTGGGTGTTCCCTCTGCGTGTGTGGCTTTTCTTTCTTGTTATGTTCATTTTCCAATAAAGTTGTGTTTAACGTTTTTTACTCGGTGTCTGAGTGACTTCTCTGGTGTTAGCTGCCCTGCATGTGAGCTTATCACTTACAGTCATGACAGAACGAGCCAGCCATGACCTAAGCTCAGCGGGCGTTGTATCAGCAGAGCACTTTGCTCTTTACCGATTGGACATCACGGAGCATCAGGTGGCTGTGCTCACTGAGCAGCTGCAAAAGATTACTCAGCAGCTGACCACAGTCACTGACCATCTCTGCCAGATGTCTCGCTCGGGTTCTCCCTCTCCACCTGTTGTCCCGGCGGCTGCTACTGTCCACCGAACCACTTCCATCCTTACACTTGCCCCGTACATGGGGGGGTGGGGGGATGCAAGGGCTTTTTGCTTCACGTACGCCTATATCTGTTACAGGTGGGCAGGGAGTACCCGGACGACACATCCAAAATCCATTTTATGACCCTCCTGCTTCGAGACCGGGCTCTCAATTGGGCTCAGTCCATTCTTGATAGCACGGAGGGCCCCAATTATACTTTTGAGCGATTTGTTTGAGAATTTTCCCAGGCCTTTGACCGTTCGGAGAGCAAGGGGAATATCATGGGCCGTCTAATGTCGCTTTGGCAGGGGAATCAGTCTGCGGCCGATTTCTCTCTGGAGTTCCGGGTCACTGCAGCGGACTCCAGGTGGAATGACGTTGCTCTACGCAGAACCTTCCTCCTGGGTCTGAATTCCATCCTCCGCGACGACCTAGCGGTTCATGTGACCACCTCCTCTCTGGATGAGCTCATCGATCAGGCTGTCAGTTTGGACAACCGTTACCACGAGCACGTGAAGGACCAAAAGGCATTCTCCAGTCCGCCCGTCTCGCGCACACCTCCTCCGGCTACCAGATCAGCCAAGCCCGACTCCTCCTCTGAAGTCAGGGTGCTAGGCCGAGCCCGTTTGACTCTGGAGGAGCACCAGCAATGGAGGAAAGCCGGCGCATGTATGTACTGCGGCTCATTGGAGCATGAACTTTTCACCTGTCCACTGAAGCCAAAAGATGTAGCCGGTCAGTAGTCTTGGGGGGTCTAGCAGGAGGAAATTCCATTAATTCCCACGGTAACTTTTCAATCCTGGCACTTATTCAGTTACTGGGGGCCGAGAAGAAGGTCTTGGCGTTAATTGACTCAGGGGCGGAGCAGAACTTTATTTCTTCACGGCTCATACGGGAGTTAGGCATACCCACTACCAAACTGCCTGCCTCACTAAACGTAGCGGCATTATCCGGCTGTAGCCTGGCATCCTTAACCGAGCGCATGGAGCACGAAGCCCGTCTCCGTCCTTCTTTCCCGGACCCACCAGCAGTTCCTTTCATTCTTTTTTCTCCCTAGTTTGTCCTCCCTGGTGGTTCTGGGTTACCCTTGGGTCCAGGTGCACAATCCTATAATCAATTGGGCACAAAATTCTATTTCTTCCTGGAGTCCCTTTTGTTTAGCTTCCTGCCTCAGTTCGGCCGCATGTTCACCGTCCTTTTCCACTCCTCGCCGCCCCCCCCCCCCCCAGGCGGAGCCGCCGGACCTCAGCCTCGTACCCAAGGCCATGATAGACCAAGTCAAGAGCTCTTTTGTTGCCACCACACCACTTTTATGACTGTGCTATCGACCTCCTCCCGGGTGCGCGGTTGCCGTCCAGCCGGCTCTATAGTCCTTCTGGGCCGGAAAGGGAGGCGATGGAAAACTTCATCAAGGACTCCCTGAATGCCGGCCTCATTTGGCCTTCTTTGGCTTCTCTTGGTGCGGGGTTTTTCTTTGTCGGGAAGAAGGACGGATCCCTGCATCTGTCTATCGATTACTGCGAGCTCAACACGATAACCGTCAAGGATAAATATCCTATGCCCCTGATTAACTCTGAGTTTGAGCTCCTTCAGCCTGTGCGGGTCTTTTCCAAACTCGATCTGCGTAACGCATATCATTTGGTCCGCATACACAAAGGAGGCGAATGGACGACGGCCTTCAAAACACATATGGGGCACTTTGAGTACCTAGTGATGCCGTTTGGGCTCACTAATGCTCCGGCCGTCTTCCAGCGCATGATCAACGACATCCTCCGCAATATGGTCAATCAATTTGTTTTTGTTTATCTCGACGATATTTTCATTTTTTTTCCCGCATGCCGGAGGAACATGCAGTCCATGTCCGGGCCGTGTTACAGCGGCTTCTGGAGAACCAGCTCTTTGTGAAGGCCGAGAAGCATGAATTCTCCACCTGCTCCACTTCCTTCCTGGGCTTTATTGTTGCCGAAGGGGAGTTGAAGGGTGAGTTGTGAAGGCTGTGCTCGATTGGCCTACCCCGCACTCTCCCAAACAGCTTCAACGCTTTTTGGGCTTTGCTAATTTCTATTGGAGGTTCATTAGAAATTACAGCAGGGCTGCACAGACTGTCACTCAGCTGACCTTGACCAAAGTGCCCTTTGAGCGGTCTGAGGCAGCTGAGTTGGCTTTCACTGAATTGAAAGCCCTATTCTCCAACATACCCATCTTGGCCCAGGTCAACCCCCAGCTCCAGTTCATAGTTGAGGTGGATGCTTCCGATTCAGGGGTGGGCGCTATTCTCTCGCAGCGTTCAGCCTCCGAAAAGAAGCTCCACCTATACGCGTATTTCTGCATGGTTAACGCTGGCCGAGAGGAATTCATTATCCCCGAATTGATTCCTCATTCCTGACCAACTCTCGTTTCCCCTTCTTCCACAGGCTGTGTTCCCTCTGTGTGTGCCGTTTTTCTTTCCAGTTGTGTTCATTTTCCAATAAAGTTGTGTTTAACGTTTTTTACTCGGTGTCTGAGTGACTTCTCTGGTGTTAGCTGCCCTGCATGTGAGCTTATCACTTACAGTCTTGACACATCTGACTGTCACCAGGGCGATTAAGTGGCACAGTGTTATTAATGAAACTACAATCTATAGCACACATCTCTTAGTCAGGACCATGCCCGAGTGTTCACCCAAACATGCACTCTTCCTTATCCTACATGATGGGTCATCTACTGAATGAGATGTTGGCAATGTTACCGGTGAGTGGAGATATACAGCGGAAAAAATAAGTATTTAACACGTCAACATTTTCAACAGGTATCAGTAACAACCCAAGTAATCCATACATACAAAGAAATCAAGGCGACTGTGTTCACAAAACAAGTTATATTTAATAAAGTAGAATAACACAGGGAATAAGTATTGAACACATTATGAAAGAGAGGTACAAAAAGGCATAGAAAGCCAAGAAACCAGCTGAAATCATCAAAATTTAGGAAGCCATCCTACCCCCTGTCAGTGCAAATTAATTTCAGCTGGTTAAGTCCTGATTGATAGCCTTTAAAAAGGTCTGTGAATATCAGATTGTCACACCACAAAGAACTCAGGAGTGGTAGAAGCAAAGAGCTCCCTCTAGACCTTTACAACCCTATTGTTGCAAAACATAATGATGGCATTGGTTACAGGTGCATTTCTAAACTGCCGAGTGTTCCGGTGAGCACTGTTGGAGCCATCAATTGGAAGTGGAAAGAACATCATTTTGTTATAAACCAGCCACAACCAGGAGCTCCTCACAAGATTTCTGACAGAGGAGTCAAAAGAATTATCAGAAGAGTTATCCAAGAGCCAAAGACCACTTGTGAAGAGCTCCAGAAAGACCTGGAGTTAGCAGGTACTGCTGTTTCAAAGAAAACAATAAGTAATGTCATAAACTTCCCCGTGCGCTTCTCACAGCGCACGGAGGAAGAGAAGGAAGAAGGAGGATTTAAATGTAGGGTTTACCAAACACACATTTATTGAACACAGATTAACTAACTGTACTAAATTGCTAGGCAGCTCGGGTTAACCAAGAGTCCTCCAAGACGCTCAGCAGAACGGGGAGAAAGCATAGCGGTAGTGCTGCAAAAGGAAACGCTATCAGCGTAGCGGCACAACCGCAAACAGAAATGCTAAAGTTACTCACAGTCCCGGAGCAGTCCAAATCCTCCCCGTCTCACAGCGAGCACAATCCTTCAATGACAAGATGGTCACATGACGGCGAACGACCGTGTGACTCGTGCAATGGTCCAGCGGTGTTTGACTAGCAAAGAGCTGCTTAAGTACAAACACAGCTGGCCTAAAAAATAGGGAACACCTGGGCAAGGCACGGGAAAGATAATTACCGGGGCACACAGCTGACTGTCGGGGGGGGCGGCGTGGCTGGACCAGCAAATGTTAGACAGCACCCACCAGAAAGTGAGTAAAACAGCTGCCTAACAATCACCGGCCAAAGCAGCGGCCAAGCATAGAAATAATGACACACAGGACAGAAATCAAAACCCAACATAAGACCAAGAACGATCAGAACCGAGCCCGCAGGAGAACACAGGCTCCGTTCATGACAGCGCCCCCCCCTCCCCAGGGGTGGATACCAGACACCCACGGTAACATCATGAAGACCCCCCCCCCCCCAAACAGGAGCAACAACAACCAACAACACAAACCTGGGTGGGAGGTAGGGGGAACAGGAAAGGAGGGAACACAATGCTCTGCCCAGGGCCCACAATTAACCCCCCCCCCCAAGACCACGGGCGTTGGGGCTCAGGAGGTCGCCCAGAGTCTCAGGCCCAGCAGAAGTCCGGTGGACAGAATCTGGTGGTCTGCTGGAAAACATGGGCCACCAGGCCCGGTGAGTCAATGCGGCCGGCGGCCGGCCAGCATTGTTAATTCACCAGGGTCAGCAGGATGAGGCGGGAGGCGGCCTGCCTACCGGGAAACTCGCTGGTGGGTGACCAGACCGAAGGGATGGAACCCCTATGTCGTAGGACCAGGAGGAGAAGGGAACCATGGCGGCCTCAAGGCAATCTGCAGCGCCCTTGGTGACCGCGGCTTGGGGCCCAGCTGCACCTGCGGTGGACCCTGACCGGGCCGGCTCCACTGCACCCATGATGGACCCCGGCTGGGCCGGCTCTGCTGCACTCACGATGGACTCCAGCAGGAGCCTTGCAGCACCCATGGTGACCTCCGGCTGAGGCTCTGCAGCACCCGCGGTGACCTCTGGCTGAGGCTCTGCAGCTCCCGCGGTGACCTCCGGCTGAGGCTCTACAGAACCTGCAGTGATCCTGGTCTGGGACGTGGCTGCACCCACGATGGGCTCTGGTCGGAGCACCCTAGCACCTGTGGTGACCTCCATCGGGGGCCTCATTGCTCCCACAGTGGCCTCCCCAGCGAGGGAGGTGGTGTTTCTCACACCCTCAGGCCCTCGACCCCTCTCCTCAGTGGCTTCCAGCGAGGTCAGCTGCTCTCTGGTGACCCTGGCAGGGGGCTCCAAACCCGGAGGGAGAGAAAAGGAGACCAGGTCAGGGTCGCCGGCAGAGCCCGGTGAGGCAGCCCAGAGGGCTACTACAAGCTTCCCCGGGCCCTCCTCCCCATGAGTCGGGCAGTGTGACATTGACATATGCATTATTGACACAATGGAGCACACTTGCCTGAACTCGGGCTCCACTGCCATCCAGGACTCCGGTGATTTGGGGTGTGTAGACTCCGTCGTTTTGCCCGGTGCTGTGGCCCTGTCGACCTCCTCGGGGACCGCCAGCCTTGCGTCATCTTCCGTAGGCAACCCCGGTGGTAGCAGCTGCTCTCCAGCGACCCTAGGGAGGGGCTTGACAGGCATAGGAGAGGAGGAAAGGTTAGGGTCGCCGGCAGCGGCAGAGCCCGGCGAGGGGAGCTCAGGTGTGGCCGGGAGCCGAACCCGATTCTCCTCCCCAAGAGCCAGACAAGATCTCTCAATCATAGGCAAATGAACAACAGGAGAGATAACTTGCCTGTGCTCGAGCTCTACCGCCGTCCAGGACTCCGGTGCTGCCGACGATGACGTTCCGGGTCCCATCGGCTGGACGTCTGGTCCAGAGGATGACTCTGCTGCGGCGGTCCCCGCAACAGGCATGATGGTGGTTGCAGTCCTGGTGCTCTGGTGCTCTGTCCTCCACGCCCCTGGCTCCTCTGGCGTGGCAACCGAGGGCGACCTCTCTGTTGACCCATGGGCAGGATCCTCCAGAACCTCTGATTCCTCCCCCCTCGAGCGACCTGGTTCCCATGCAGGCAAGCTCGTAGGGGCACACAAAAGAGGCTGGATAAGGTCGGGTGAGGAAACACTATGTGCCGCTGGGGCGGAGCACTCAGGGGACTGCACACCCTGAGTCTCCTTGCCAGGAGGCAGGCAAAATTCAAGACGTCTCCTTTTCTCCCCTGGTGTTCCTCATTGACCCAGCTGTTGACCACGGCGAGCAGGTTCACTCACTCCTTGTCCGATGGTGAGTCTGGGGGTTGAGCAGGGGTAGGGGGTGGAACCCTCGCAGCCGGGGAGGCGTGTCCTCGGACCTCCCTCTCACGATGCTCCTCTTCGACCCGACGGTTGAGCGTGGCGAGCAGAGCTGACCACTCCTCATCCATTGGTGCGCCCAGGGATGGATCAGGCGCCGACCCAGAAGAAGAAGGCGTGGGACTCCACAGGCGTGGTCGCCCTGAAGCACCTTGGTGCTGGCTCCTCCATGGCTGGCAAGGTGGTGCTAGCAATCCCGTTGTCCTCCTGCAGCAGCTCCAACGCTGGGGATTCTGCCGGCGTGGCTGCAGGGAAACGCCTCCGTGCGGGCCACTGGGCAGGATCATCCAGGGCCTCAGCCTCCTCCATCATCTAGCGGCTCAGTTCTTGGACCGGCAGGCCCTCAGGAATTGAGGGAGAAGACACGGAGAGGGGAAGGAAGCAATCATTATTTGCAGCTGGAGGAGAGGACTCAGTGGGCTGCTGATACTGGGCCTCTCCCTCAGGAAACAGGCAAGATTCATTGTTAAAGAATGGTTTGGAATGAAAAAATACTTGCCTGTCATCCTGGTTGATGATTTCCACAGCTGCAGGCGGCAGACACTCATCCCTCCCCGTGCCAGCGGTGACGTGAACCCAACCGCAGACTAGTGGAGGAGCCGTCTCTCTGATGACAGAAGTAGGCGTGGCTGGGATGAATTCAGTGGACCTCACGGCAGCTGAAACAACGATGGCGGCTGCCAAGGAGGAGGGCTTCTCCTGGCGTTTCCTCGTGGGATGACACTGTTTTTTGTTCTTTGGTGCAGACCGTGCTGGAGCAAGAGGAATCGGGTGAAGCATAACGGAGGCTGCCGGCTTGCAGATTATCGGACCTCCGTCTCGATGTCGTGGGGAATGCCAGACCAGGGAAAGAACGCTGGAACGAGTAGACTGTGGAGAGCAGGTCGGCAAACTGTGGGTAGCTCCATAACCCGGGATGTGCCTCCAAGATCCCTACTGCTCCGTCCAGGCTTTGCAGCGTCTCCTTAGGTCCCCGGGCGGCGAGGGCTTCATTCACAAAGTCCTGGATGAACTCACCGTGGAAAACCCCGCTGCCGTTCCGCTTGCTCGGCGAGACCACTCTCCAAAAACAGGTTAGTCCAGAAAAAACAGTTTACTATGAAAAAGTGATGTGTGGGTGTAACCCGCTAAATCCTTTTAACTGGCTGGACCATTCTGTCATAAACTTCCCCGTGTGCTTCTCACAGGACACAGAGGAAGAGAAGGAAGAAGGAGGATTTAAATGTAGGGTTTACCAAACACACATTTATTGAACACAGATTAACTAACTGTACAAAACTACTAGGCATCTCGAGTTAACCAAGAGTCCTCCAAGACGCTCGGCAGAACGGGGAGAAAGCGTAGCAGTAGTGCTGCAAAAGGAAACACTATCAGCATAGCGGCACAACTGCAAACAGAAACGCTAAAGTTACTCACAGTGCCACAGCAGTTCAAATCCTCCCAGTCTCACAGCGAGCACAAACCTTCAGTGACAAGATGGTCACACGACAGAGAACGACCGTGTGACTCGTGCAATCGTCCAGCGGTGTTTGACTAGCAAAGAGCTGCTTAAGTACAAACACTGCTGGCCTAACAAATAGGGAACATCTGGGCAAGGCACGGGAAAGATAATTACCAGGGCACACAGCTGACTGTCGGGGGGTGTGGGGGGATGTGGTTGGACCGGTGAATGTTAGACAGCGCCCACAAGAAAGTGTTTCAAACAGCTGCCTAACGATCGCCGGCCAGAGCAGCGGCTAAGCATAGAAATAACAACACACAGGACAGAAATCAAAACACAACATAAGACCAAGAACGATCAGAACCGAGCCCACAGGAGAACACAGGCTCGGTTCATGACAGTAATGCTCTCAACCAACATGGGCTTTTTGCCCGCTCACTTCGTAAGACTCCATTGCTGAAGAAAAAATCACGTTGAAACTTGTTTAAAGTTTGCTGCACAACATTTGCCGGTAAAATACTGGGAGAATATAGTCTGGTCAGATGAGACCAAAACTCAATTTTTTGGATCCACAACACACAGCATGTTTGGAGGAGAAATGGCACTGCACATCCCATCATGGTGTAGGGGTGTTTTTCAGCACATGGTACAGGCAGACTTCATATACACTACTGTTCAAAAGTTTGGGGTCACTTTTTGGGGTCACAAGAAAAACACTTTTTTTCAATGAAAATAACTTTAAACTAATCAGAAATACACTCTATACATTGCTAATGTGGTAAATGACTATTATAGCTGCAAATGTCTGTTTTTTGGTGCAATATCTACATAGGTGTATAGAGGCCCATTTCCAGCAACTATCACTCCGGTGTTCTAATGGTACAATGTGTTTGCTCATTGCGTCAGAAGGCTAATGGATGTTTAGAAAACCCTTGTGCAATCATGTTAGGTCTGCAATGCTGTAATTGCTGCAAATGGAGGATTCTTTGACGAAAGCAAAGCTTGAAGGAAAAAATTATTTCAAATACAAATCATTATTTCTAACATTGTCAATGTCTTGACTATATTTTCTATTCATTTTACAACTTATGGTGGTAAATAAGTGTGACTTTTCATGGAAAACACAAAACAATTGTCTGGGTGACCCCAAACTTTTGAAAGGTATTGTAATTGAAGGAAATATGAATGGACAAATGTACAGAGACATCCTTGATAAGGACTTGTTACCATCTGCCAAGATGCTGAAGAAGCAACAAGGCATTTTCAGCAAGATAATGATCCCAAACACACAGCCAAGGAATCTCTCAACTGCCTCCAGAGAAGAAAAATAAAGCTGCTAGAATGGCCCAGTCAGTCACCTGACCTGAATCCACTTTAAAATCTATGGAAAGAACTGAAGATCAGACTTCATAGAAGACACCCACAGAACCTTCAAGATTTGAAGACAGTTTGTGTGGAAGAATGGGCTAAAATCACTCCTGATAAATGCCTGCACATACTTTCTCCATACATGAGGTGCCTGGAAGCTGTTCTTACCAACAAAAGCTTTTCTACTAACTATTAAATTAATTTCACCAAGCATGTTCAATACTTATTCCCTGTGTCATTCCACTTTATTAAATCTAACGTTTTGTGAACACTGTTGCCTTGATTTCTTTGTATGTATGGATTACTTGGGTTGTTACTGATATCTGGTGAAAATCTCAGGCCAATGGCTCCATCAGAAATATGTTTAATGAGAAAAATGTTGTTCAATACTTATTTTCCCTGCTGTATCACCTCAATTAAACAGCCGCACAGAAAACCTTCTGTTAAATGGAGAGTTTTTTTTTGAGGTTATTTCCATTTCATAACCAATTAATAATGTATCACATAATGAAATTTACCAGACTCACAGTGTAGAACAACACTTCTCAGGGCTGGAATTAATGAATCAGTGTTCATTCTGCTGTTCTCATTCACTGGGACTCCATCTGACTTTTTTGTGATTTAACTGGTTATTACCTCCACCAAGGAGGTTGTGTTTTTGCCGGTAGTTTGTTTGTTTGCCTGTCTGTCTGTTAGCAACATTACTCAAAAAGTTATGAACGGATTTTGATGAAATTTTCAGGAAAGGTGTATAATGGCATGGGGAACAGACTGGGGAACATGATTAGATTTTGATGATGATCTGAGAGTGCATACCTCTACCAAGGCACCATCTTGCAATGTATGGTGGGATGGAGGAAGGGAGGTATGGACAGATGGATGGACAAAGGAAGAGAAGAAAGGGGCCTTGGCAGAGGTATGTACTCTGAGTGCTTCTCTAGTTTTGGATATAATAAATGTTGTTTCCATCCATTTCTATCAGCAACATAATGTAATTTATTTGTAAAGAGGACAGTGTCTTTATAGGTCCACAATCCAACTCCAGTTTCAGTGATCAGATATTGTAGTGTTTCTTGTGCATTGTTCCTGAGGATTTCATCAGGTTTTGGTAGGTTTGACATTTTCAACATTTTTACCAGGACTACTCATTATAGATTTCTCCTGACTCCCTTTCAGTTATTGTAGGAGGCTGAAATTACACACGTATACGTACATATCTCTATAGGTCACATCGTAATTTGCATCTTTGAAGTCCTAACCCCCCATCTCACAGAGTTGCGAATGCTGGCAAATGTGGTGATTTTAGAGTTTCGTCAGGGCTCATCAGGATTTATAGAACGTTGCTAAATCGTTTGCAAACAGTTTTTACGGTGCCAAACAGTTTTTCTTGTCGCCCAAAAAAAATTGAACATGTTTGAGTTTTTTGGGCAAATATATTTTTCTGCAAACTCAAAATAGTTGTGTTTGCAAAGGGTTTAATATATATTGCTACAGTTCTTTTTGGTGCACCAAGTAGTGAACATTAGCAAAGAACTCCACAGTCAGACAGACAGTTTGGGGGTTTATTATGTGAATAACTTTGTTTGTCATTATTTTGTGAATACAAATTAATTTAGTATATGTAAACAAATGAAATTACCCTTGTGATTTAAGATTTATAGCCTAATCCATTTCTATAAATCTCAACAGCACAACCACCTGATGCAGGATGCTGTCCAGTTCAGCACCACACCGTCAATCTCTGTGAGACTGTTTGGGCAAGGATCATCTATAGGTAGAATAATTGTAAAGGACCTATGACTATTTTTATAATCCCATCTGTCTTCCCTGGTGTTCAGGAGAAACTGAATGCTGGGGAGAGTTGCTAACATTTGTTAATAGTTACTAATGTTCCCCAGGTTTGTCAAGTCGAGGCTTCTGACACAACCTGCAGACTTCTACAGATGAGGTCTCCACAGCTGCATAAAATAATGGGAGAAGGGTGTGACCCTTGATGGTACCTATGTAGAGAAAGACTAATAACTGTGCCAAGTTTTGGTCCTCTTAGTTCATGGAAAATGAGTCAGTGGAAATCTTTTATGAACAGCCCATTATCAGAGTTGCCTTTGGTGAGCTGTATGCCCTGATTGGTCCTTCCTGCTGACGAACACAGTTGCCATTGCACTATATTGGGTAGTTGCTTGTACCCAGTGTTAGGTGAGATATTTAGCTTCAGTCAGACATCCATCCATTGTGTTTTCATTGCATCTATCCATCAATGGGAGACTGATTGGCTGGCAGTGAGCAGATAGCAGCTGCAGAGTGCATCATGTTCCATAGGTCACACTGTCATCACTTAATCCATCTCTGCCAAGTATATAAACCTTTAATGAGCATTTTGGAGTTAATTAAATTACTAATAACATTCAGGATTTCATTTTATTCTATTTAAAATCCACATAAATACAGTAGAATGGAAGCAAAGTGACTGTCCACATTTCACATAAATGATCTCTGTTATTACCCATTATCAGTCTGATAATGCTATATGTGTCGTGAAGTGCTTGTTTCACAAGCACAATTAGGACACCAAACACTCTCTGTGAGTTTGCACGTTTATTAACATAACCACAGACAAGAACATGAACGAACCAAAACGAAATTATGAAGTACATGGCGCTGATAAACAAGATCACAAACATGGCAAATGCTGGAGGAGAGTGGGGCTCAACATCCAGGGAGACATGAAGCCAGGGGATGCCTGGCCAGGGGCAGAATCCAGCTGGAGCTCTCTCGAAGGCTGTGGCGGCCCACGGCTGGAAATAAGGGAAAACAAACCTGGATGGAGCTCTCCAACTCTCCTCGACAGCGGCACCCAAACACACTCAGGATAATGTCAGAGCTCCTAAGGACGGGTGCACATTGAAGAAGGACACGACAAACGCCAGAGGTTTGCTGTGCCCTATAAGCAGTCCATAATGAGTGACAGGTGTGGATTCATGAGTAACAGAATGGACAGCAGCTGTGCAGCCCCAAAGAGATTGACAGCCGGAAGCTGCACAGCGCTGTCAAAATAAAACAAACCGGAAACAATAAAAATACAATACAACAGAACCCAAAATGAACATAATAATACACGAACTGGGCACGGTGCCCCCCCCTTCCCGTGCCCCAGGATCATGACAGTGCCCCTCCTCAAGGGGTGGACCCCAGACACCCCCGGGCAACATCAAAACGAAGAAAACCCCCCCCACACACACAGAAGACCCCCCCCCAAACACACAAATGTCACACAGAAAACATGACACTGAGACCGTGACAAAAACCCAAACCAAAAACATGGCAACATTAATAAAGTGAAAGCATAAACTTAAAGCGAGGCATGGCCAGATTCAAATCTTGATTAACGGCAAACGTAAATAAACCAAACCGAACAATAACTATGACAATAAAAAATAAAAACAAACAAATAGGACTATAAAGAATTAAACTAGGATTAAGATATAATCAAACTGATGGCGTATGTTCGGAAAAACATAACAAAAGGAAAATAAAGACAGTCAAACATGAAATATAACAAAGGCCACTAATTTTCTCCAAACTTAAGATAATAACTCAAAACAAATTAGCAAATTAATTTATTCAAATAACTACAAAAAGAAAAACAATAGGACTTAAACAGAAATACAGTTAACAGCAAACAACCAAGCCATTTCCAAGAAAGTAAAGGAACAAAACAAATTCATGAATAACAATACTGCCAGCTTTAAACATAAACGCGGTTCATGATATAGGCCCAGCAAGCCCTCCCAATGAGAAGAACAACCCACCCTGGGGGGGAGAAGGGGGAACTGAGGCACGGAGGGATCGAAACAAACAACAAAAACAAACCAAAAGAAAACACTCAAGATCCACACACTGTCCCTCAGGTGGTCTCCAGGAACTCAAGGCTGACTGATTCCTGGCCGGGGAAGTTCAGGCGGCCTACCCAAGTTCCAAGACCACCGGCGTCTGGGCTGGAACACGTCGGGTGGCCTCCAACAAGGCCAACAAACCTCGGGAGCTAGGGGGCGACATCCCCCCAAGAAGGGCGGACAATCAGTGGGGACCTCCCTTGATGCACCTGTGGTGGCCCCGGGCTGGGGCACAGCTGCACCCATGGCGGCCCAGGGCTGGAGCACAGCTGCACCTGTGGTGGCCCTGGGCTTGGGCATAGCTGCAACTGTGGTGGCCCCGGGCTGAGGCGTAGCTGCACCCACGGCGGCCTTGGGCTGAGGCATAGCTGCACCTGCGGCGGCCCCGGGCTGTGGCATAGCTGCCATGGTTGCCCGGGACCAGACTAGGTTGACCCGTGATAGCACCAGGCCAAGGAGGCAGTCAACCAATGGGGCCCCGGACTGGGGGCAGCTGCCACCCATGGCACGGGTGCACCCATGGCAGCTCCGGACTGGGGCATAGCTGGACCCATGGAGACCACTGACGGCGGGACAGCAGCACCCTCAGAGACCATAATCAGCGGAAAAGCAGCACCCTCAGAGATGATAGACGGCTGGGGAGCAGCACCCACAGAGACCATAGACAGCAGAACAGCAGCACCCTCAGAGACCATAGACGGCGGGGGAGCAACACCCATGGAGATCTCGTACGGAGGGGTAGCAGCACCCACGAAGACCTCGATCGGAGTGGGAGCAGCACCCACGGAGGCCTCGGTGACCCTGGACAGTGGCTTAGGCAAAGGCACAGAGACACACACACACACACACACACACACATCTGGTCAGGGTCACCGGCAGTGGTGGAGCCCAGCAAAGAGGGCTCAGGCGCAGCTGACTGTCACCCCTGGACCTCCCCACCAAGAGCCAGGCAAGAGCTTTCAAGAACGGAGAATGTGAAAACAAGCATGAGCACTTGCCTGAGCTCGAGCTCCACTGCTGTCCAGGACTCCGGCAGTCCAGGCTGGGACGTCCCAGCTCTCCCTTCCTGGGGGCCCACACCCGGCATGGCTACCTTAGATGGGGTGGGGGGGGGGCGTCTCGGTCCTCTCCGTCTGGACATTCACCTCAGACACGACCACCTCAGACGAGGAGGAGAGAAAAAACAGTTGCCGGCAGTGGTGGAGCTTGGCGAGGAGAATTCGGGAGCAGAGGACATCAGCAGCCGGTTCTCCTCACCATGAGCCAGACAAGAGTTCTCTAGAACGGTGTGTGTTTGAACAGAACAGAGTACTTTCCTGGACTCGAGCTCAACCGCCGCCCAGGACTCCATCGACTCTGCTGCAACGACCTCAGCAGCAGGGGTGATGGTAGAGGCAGCCAGATTACCTCCAGGCTTAGCACCCACCCGCTGGTGGGCCTCCCGGTGGGATGGCTGCTGCTGGAGGTGATCTCTCCTCCCGTCCTGGACGTGGCCGCAGGGCAGGAATGGTAACTTCAGGGACTGTGGGTTTCTCTGCCGTCCAGCGGCTCCCCCCCAGGAGCAACGGGCTCTCGGAGGCCACAAAAGAACACATGGGAGAAGGAGGTGAGGGTGAGTCATCAGCAGCAGGTGGTGAGGACTCAGCAAAAATTGGCTGCTGTAGCTGAGCCTCATCACCAGGAATAAGGCAAGGTATATCATTATGAGAGGGAAAAGAATGACAAACAACCTGTCTTATCTGCTGGCGACCAACCCCAGGACACGACCAACCCCAGAGGTTTGCTGTGCCCTGCAAGCAGTCCATAATGAGTGACAGGTGTGGATTCATGAGTAACAGAATGGACAGCAGCTGTGCAGCGTCAAACAGTTTGACAGCCGGAAGCTGCACAGCACTGTCAAAATAAAACAAACCGGAAACCATAAAAATACAACACAACAGAACCCAAAATGAACATAATAATACCAAACTGGGCACGATGCCCCTCCCTGCCCCAGGATCATGACAATATGTAATATGCTATATGTAATATTTGTGTGTATATATTACATAAATATATATTGTGTGCATATATTACATATAGCATATGTATATTAATATACATATTGTGGTGATGTGAAAATGACGAGGCAGAGTTCTCTCTCAAAGTCAGTTTATTCACAGCACCATCATCTCAAAGCAGAGAAAGCAAATGACACAGTAAACTCTCGTCCTTAAATATCAGGAACTTCACACTTCACAGATCACATGTCACACAGACCACCTTGCATTATAAAGACAGTCACAATGCATTTCTCTCCATGATATCACTTCCACTGTCTCCCATGCATCCTTTCATTAATCCTTTAATTGAACCCCCTACAGTCTCAAGCCTTGCATACCAAGGCTAAGATCCCTGCAACTTCCTGCCTTTGTTCTGACCTAAAATGTGAGTTACAAAACAGGTCCCACAGGTCCCATGTGTGTGTCCACCACACAAAGCCCCCCCCAGCATTTTAGATAAACAGAACAACAAGAGAATAACCACATGGATGCCGTGATAGCATCAATACACATCAGTCCACATGCTGTATAGGCTTCAGCCTCCTGCCGTATCTGCTGTAGTTGGGGTTCAACGTCTCTGCGGTGCTGTCACGCTGGGGGTTTTCCATCTGGGGGCGAAAACCCTTTGTCCGTCTCTGCGGGTGTTCTGGGGAAACATTACTGTGGGAAACATTACTGTGTGAAGCCCCCCGTGGTGGTCTACCTCGCCGCGGGGCCTTTGCCAACAGCACTTGCTCATCTGCCACCACAAAAGCGGGTTTAAGTCTGTTTATGCCAATTTTCTCTTTCCTACCACCCAAATCTAGCAAAAACTGCTTGTCCCCTGTTTCTAGCACTCTGAATGGCCCGTCATAAGGCGGTTGCAGCGGGGTTCTGTGCGCATCGTGTCTAACAAAAACAAACTCTGCGTTCTTCATAGTTTTAGGCACAAAAACGCGCGGAAAACTGTGGTGCGTGGGGCCGGGCAGCGTGCTTGATTCTATGTTACTCTGCAACAGCTGAGACGGGGAGGCATTTGGCGCAGGGTTATCTGGGAGAAACTCCCCAGGCAGCCGGAGTGGCTGCGCAAACACGAGCTCCGCTGGGGAGGCTTCTAGATCCTCTTTAGGCGCAGAACGCAACCCCAATAACACCCATGGTAACTTGTCAACCCAATTTGTATCCGTCAGTGACGCTCTGAAAGCTGCTTTCAATGACTTATGAAAACGTTCGCATAACCCGTTAGCCTGCGGATTGTACGCGGTTGTGCGGTGAATTGTGACACCCAGGCTGCGGGCCATTGTCGACCAAAGCTTGGACATAAATTGAGGGCCTCTGTCGGACGTAATGTCCGACGGAACGCCGAAGCGCGCCACCCAAGCTGTTAAAAACGTGCGCGCCACCTCCTCAGCTGTGGTTGATGCCAGCGGGACCACTTCAGGCCAGCGCGTGGTGCGGTCCACCATTGTCAGAAGGTGTGTGCACCCCTGTGACGGTGGGAGGGGACCCACGAGGTCCACATGAACGTGATCGAACCTCTTGGCCGGAATGTGAAACGGTTCCAAAGGAGCCCTCGTGTGCCTGTGTACTTTGGCTCGTTGACACGCCGTGCAGGCTGCTGCCCACTCCTTGACTTGTTTGCGGAAGCTCGGCCACACAAATTTCTCTCCCACCATTTTGACCGACGCGCGCACTCCAGGGTGCGCCAAAGAATGAACCGAGTCAAAGACGCGGCGGTACTACTGGATGCGGCCGTCCAGTGGAGACATCGCAGATTAGGGGGGCCATACCGTCTTGCAGCACCCTGCTCTCCAGCCTTAACCCTGTTGGTCCAGACTGGAGCGCGCGCACGTCCGCGTCATTAGCCTGCTCCACGGCCATGGCTGCATAATCTACCCCTATGCTGACTGGGGGCCGCCATGGCGCGCGAGAGGCAATCTGCCACTACATTGAGTTTGCCCGCCATGTGCTGAATATCAGTGGTAAACTCGGATATTGCAGCCAGCTGTCTCTGCTGCCGGCCTGATCACGGTTCAGAGACCTTGGCCATCGCGAATGTTAGTGGTTTGTGGTCAACGAATGCGGTGAAAGCGTGTCCTTCCAGCCAGAACTGAAAGTGGCGGATGGCCAAATGGAGAGCGAGCAGCTCCCTGTCGAACGCGCTGTATTTACGTTCGCTATCGCGCAAGGTCCTGCTGAAAAATGCGAGGGGCTGCCAAACCCCGGCTACATGTTGCTCTACGACCGCCCCTATGGCCACCTCTGATGCGTCAGTGGTGAGCGCTATGCGGGCCGTTGGGTCTGGGTGTGCCAACAACGCAGCCTTTGCCAAGGCTGCTTTCACCTCCGAGAACGCTTGGTCCCGCTCCGGGGGACACTCGATCTTATCCGCAGGTTTCTTTTTTTTGAGCGCGGCATACAATGGCTGCATGAGTTGCACCGTGCGGGGGAGAAAATGGTTATAAAAATTCACCATTCCCAAAAACTCCTGTAACGCCCTGACCGTCTGCGGCCGGGGAAAATCTGCCACCGAGCGCACCTTGTCAGGCAGCGGAACTGCTCCTTCGGGGGAGACGCGGTGTCCCAAAAAATTGATCTGCGCCACCCCGAACTGACACTTCGCTGGGTTGATTATTAACCTGTGATCTCCCAACCTTCGGAAAACTGTGGCCAGGTGTTTTTCGTGTTCGTCTTCGGACGCGCTGGCTACTAAAATATCGTCCAGGTAGACGAACACGAAAGGGAGATCGCGAAGCACCGCGTCCATCATGCGTTGGAACGTCTGTGCAGCCCCTTTAAGTCCGAACGGCATGCGTAAAAACTCGAATAGGCCAAACGGAGTTATTACCGCTGTTTTGGGTATGTCTTCAGCGCGCACTGGGACTTGGTGGTAACTGCGGACCAAGTCTATTTTAGAAAAAATGCGTGTCCCTGCCAAATGAACGGAAAAATCTTGGATATGTGGGATTGGGTAGCGGTCGTGCGCTGTAGCATTGTTTAACCTGCGGAAATCCCCGCAAGGGCGCCATGATCCGTCAGCTTTCGGGACCATGTGTAGGGGGGAAGCCCACGGACTGTTTGAATGTCAGATAATGCCCAACCTCTCCAGGTTGGCGAACTCCTCGTGCGCTATGGCCAGCTTAACTGCGTCATAGCGCCAAGCTTTTGCAAAAACTGGCGGTCCGGTAGTGGTAATAAAATGCTCCACCCCGTGCTTAGCGACTGTTGCCGAAAATGTGGGGACCGTGAGTGCTGGGAACTGAGTGAGCAGTGTGTGGAACTTACCGCCTGCTGCTGTGACGTTGGCTTGTGCTGTTGGCGGGGCTACTCGCGCTGTACAGGGGATAGAATCAAAAGAAAGTGCATTAACCAGGCGCCTGTTAGCGAGATCAACCAACAAACCATGTGAGCACAAAAAATCAGCCCCCAACATATTGAAATTTACTGTTGCTACAACAAAAGTCCACTCAAATGTACGGCCGTGTAGAGACAGGAGCAGAGTCTTCTCACCAAAGGTCTTAATCTCCGAGCCGTTCGCTGCCGTCACCCGGGGACCTCTGGAACCAGCCAGTCTGTCCGCGTAGGAAGGTGTGATGAAACTCAACTGGGAGCCTGTGTCGACGAAGAAATACCTCCCCGAGCGTGCGTCCGACAAGTAGAGCAGCTTGTTCTCTTCCCCGAGGGCCGCGGCTGCTACTGACCCCTGGTCTTGGCGTTTCCCGAATGCCTGAACTGGCATGGCGGTACACACTTGCGTGCCCTCTCTGCGAAGTGGCGATGGTAGAAACAAAGGACGTCCGGTCCACGTTCCCTGGCCGCTGCCGCCGCCGCCGTCGTCGGTGAGTCTGGCACCGCTGCCTCTGGCCCCCTGTCGTCTCCGGTCGTTGCGCCAAGTTCCGCTGCCGCGGCCGTGGGCGCGCACCGCTTGGTGGCGTTGACAATCCGCTGCGCCTCTCGGCCCAGCGCGCAGTAGTCCCGTAGGGCCAACAGTGGCGAAGTGGCCAGGGTCGCTCTCGCTGCTGACGGTAGAGTTCTGAGGAAGAGGTGGGTGAAAATGAAGTGATCGTCGTCAGAGTCTTTCAACCTCAACAACTTCTCCATCAGGCTCGCGGGCATGTCGTTTTCCCCCTCTGTCAGTGCCAGGAGCCTCTCTGCTCGCTCCTCCGCCGAGGGGGTGAATTGCTGGATGAGTACAGCCTTCAACGTGCCGTATTTGTCGCTATCTGGCGGCTGGTCGATCAGGCTCTCCACATGCTGGGCCGTGTTGTTGTCCAGCTTTGCGACTACGTGGTAGAATTTCGTGGCATCTACCGATATCCCCCGGAGGTTGAACTGCGCCTCAACCACGTTGAACCAGGAGCGCGGACTGTTCTGCCAGAAGTCCGGTAGCTGGACTGTAGCGGCATTCGCTTGGCTGGGGGCTCCTGCTGCGGCTGGCCCGGGGGAATTTTTTTCTTGCATTATACGTCTCGGGTCACCAGTGTGGTGATGTGAAAATGACGAGGCAGAGTTCTCTCTCAAAGTCAGTTTATTCACAGCACCATCATCTCAAAGCAGAGAAAGCGAATGACACAGTAAACTCTCGTCCTTAAATATCAGGAACTTCACACTTCACAGATCACATGTCACACAGACCACCTTGCAATATAAAGACAGTCACAATGCATTTCTCTCCATGATATCATTTCCACTGTCTCCCATGCATCCTTTCATTAATCCTTTAATTGAACCCCCCACAGTCTCAAGCCTTGCATACCAAGGCTAAGATCCCTGCAACTTCCTGCCTTTGTTCTGACCTAAAATGTGAGTCACAAAACAGGTCCCACAGGTCCCATGTGTGTGTCCACCACAATATGCTATATGTAATATAGCATATTGTGTCAGAAACACTTCACATCATCATTCATCTAAGACAGCCCAAAATTGCAGAGTATAGCCGACTTCAGACAATTAGATATGGAAATGAACAAAAGAGGTAGCATTAGTAGTTGGACTTGTTATACCACCAATCGTTTTCTTGAGATTAGACAATGGAAACCTGAATGTGAATGAAGAGGAATAATAATTGATCCTGCCCCTCCTTAAAGAGATTCCCAGCCTCCTTAGTAGCCATGTGCTTGCAGTCATAAAGAGCAAAATAAATAAAAATATAACAGCAAATCAAATATGACTGCCACTAAGCCAACTCCCCTCAGCTCAACTCAAGGCATATTGAACCATGGCTGGACTGGATATCTTTTTTTTCCTTTGGCCACTGGATTGACACCAAAAATTGACAAAAAGCGATGAAACTACTGTTCCACTGTGAACACAGCCTCCCTCAGTGACATCACAATACAAGGCCAAATTGACAGTCATTTCCCTTGAGTTTGCGCAAAGGCACATATCTCCGAGCATGCCTGTAGGTTGATTCAGCATGCTGTGGAAGTAGGGGAGTGTTTTACTGCTGTGAGGTGATGCTGGCATGCTCCACTGACTTCAGGACATGGGATAAGAAAAGGTGGAAAGACCAACTTGGAAGAGAAGACAAAAGGACAAAAAAAGCAAATTCTCACCCTCCATAAGCAGGGATGTGGGTAGGTGGAGCAGCAGCCCTGAACGTGTTGTACACAGTCCGTCCTCGACCTCGTAGGTGGGCTCCTCTGAATGCTGCTGCTGCACTGGCTGCTGGGTATGGAAAACCTGATACTGGAAAAAGAGAAAATTGGTTAAAAAGGAAAAAAAAAGATATTTTAATAAGAATGCTGGAAAAGAAAACCTCATAAATTTGCCCCAAAATGCATTAATCCCGATCAAAAAATAATAATAATAAATCACAGCGGAACAAAAAAGAGGGGCAGAACAAAAAAAGGCAAAACTTTTGAACTGCGGGTATTGTTTCCAGTTGGACAGTTGATGGTGTGAGTCAAAACAGAGAGGTTAAACCCAATACATGGCACGATCTCTTCATTTTAACTGGAAGTTTCTAAGTAAAAGCTGTAAATGTATTTATTTTTTTTTAAAGAGTAGCAAATAGCAAATTTACAAGAAAAAAAACATGTCAACTTAAAATGAAAATCAAATCTACAAGAACTACGGTCTCAAATTTGCAAAAATAAAATTCTACAAAAAAAAAACAAGTCAAAAATATAAGGGGGGGGACAATTTAAGAGAAAACCCTTATACATTTGCAAGGAAAAATGTACTAATTCTCAGAAAAATTTGCATGGAGGAAGTTATGAGGGAAAAAAAACACAAGCAACAAAAAGCCCTCCTATTACAAAAGTGGCCAGGCAAATTTAATCTTATAACTGTATATATTACCTTTGTTTTGCGGCTACATGCAGATTTTTTTTTGGGGGGGGGGGCAAAAATTGGTCAAAATAGGTCTTTCCATAATAAAGCATTCAGCCTCTGTGCCCTATAACTCAGACAGTTCTATTCCTGTATCAAACAGAAAGTATAAACTGTATCTGATGAAAAGAATGAGAAGAGAATGAAAGACCAGGGCATGAATTGCATAAGAGTTAAGCTAGTGCAGCATATTGTTATTAACTTATCATTAATCTTAACAGGAGGCGACTGACACAAAGTTTAATTTGAGACCTGGGGTGAGGGAAGGTTGAGAGGGAGCTCGAGGTGCACATTTCCAGCTCTAATTATACATCTCTTCAAAAAGGATACCTAATAAAATGCTAATAGAAACAGTGAATCATTCATTGACCTGATGAAAAATGAAAGGTTTGAGGGAAGGGATGAGACTCTCTCAAAGGGAGACAAGTGGGTGAGTGGGGCTAGTAATTGTTCCTTTTCATTTTTTGTCACCTTAATTTTAGGGCTAGTGTAGTATGGACTATGGATCTGCCAGAATATGGACCCCGGATCCCATTGTTGAATGTGAAATCTCCTCCACAGAAATTATAAGAATATTTATTGGTGCACACATACAGTATGCACTTGAATAAAATTAATATAATAAATAAATCAGTAGATACAAAACAGTTACAATTTTGCATATACTGTACATATTATAGCATGTTCACAATTTTTATTTATGTAGATATATGAAATTGAACATATTCAATAAAGAAATACTTCTTTACAAAAAAAATGACAAGTATGACATTTACTGTGATACATGTTGCATAATAGCATTTGTTTTAAAATCATCTCTACCTATTTAGGCATTATTAACAGCTATGCTGGCTTGTGGTCAGCGTCTATACAGTGGTGTGAAAAAGTGTTTGCCCCCTTCCTGATTTCTCAATTTTTTGTATGTTTGTCACACGTAAATGTTTCAGATCCATCCATCCATCCATCCATCTTCTACCGCTTTTCCGGAGGTCCGGGTCGCGGAGGCAGCAGTTCAAGCAGAGAAGCCCAGACTTCCCTCTCCCCAGCCACCTGCTCCAGCTCTTCAGAGGGGATACCAAGGCGTTCCCAGACTAGCTGGGAGACATAGTCTCTCCACCGAGTCCTGGGTCTGCCCCGGGGTCTCCTCCCAGTGGGACGTGCCTGAAACACCTCAAGTGGGAGGCGTTTCAGATCATCAAACAAATTTAAATATTAGACAAAGATAACACAAGTAAACACAAAATGCAGTTTTTAAATGAAGGTGTTTATTATTAAGGGTAATAAAAAATCCAAACCTACATGGCCTTGTGTGAAAAAGTGATTATCCTGCTGCAGAACCTAAGTGCGCTTCACCTTGAGGTTACAAACAGATGGCCAGACATTCTCCTTCAGGATTTTTTGGAAGACAGCAGAATTCATGGTTCCATTTACCACAGCAAGACTTCCAGATCCTGAAGCAGCAAAACAGGCCCAGACCATCACACTACCACCACCATATTTTACTGTTGGTATGATGCTCCTTTTCTGAAATGGTGTTACTTTTATACCGGATGTAATGGGACACACACCTTCCAAAAAGTTCAACTTTTGTCTAGTCAGTCCACAGAGTATTTTTCCAAAAATCTTGGAGATCATCAAGATGTTTTCTGGCAAAACTGAGATGAGCCTTTATGTTCTTTTTGCTCAGCAGTAGTTTCCGTCTTGGAACTCTGCCATGAAGGCCATTTTTGCCCAGTCTCTTTCTTATGGTGGAGTCATGAACACTGACCTTAACTGAGGCAAGTGAGGCCTGCAGTTCTTTGGATGTTGTTGTGGGGTCTTTTGTGGCCTCTTGGATGAGTCGTCTCTGCACTCTTGGTGAAATTTTGGTCAGCCGGCCACTCCTGGAAAGGTTCACCACTGTTCCATGTTTTCACCATTTGTGCATAATGGCTCTCATTGTGGTTTGTTGGAGTCCCAAAGCTTTAGAAATGGCTTTATAACCTTTTCCAGACTGACAGATCTCAATTACTTTGTTTCTCATTTGTTCCTGAATTTCTTTGGATCACAGGATCTTTTGGTCACCTTCACTTTGTCTGGCAGGCCCTATTTAAGTGATTTCTTGATTGAGAACAGGTGTGGCAGTAATCAGGCCTGGGTATGGCTAGAGAAATTGAACTCGGCTTCCAAAGACGTGATAAACCACAGTTAATTTATGTTTTAACGGGGGGGGGGGGTGTCACTTTTTCACACAGGGCCATGTATGTTTGGATTTATTTTTTTTTACCCTTAATAATAAACACCTTCATTTAAAAACTGCATTTTGAGAATAGGAAAGCTCCTGGGATTGACAGACTTCCTGCTGATTTCTTCAAGGCCTTCCGGCATGATATGGGTGGAGACCTGCTGGAAGTTTTGAATAAAAGTCTGACTAGAGGATTCCTACCTATCAGTTGCAAGAGGGCTGTAATCACTTTACTCCCCAAAAAAGGTGATCTAATGGAGATTAAGAACTGACGCCCTGTTTTCCTGCTCTGTACAGACTATAAAATTTTCTCCAAAACCCTGCCCAACAGGCTGAGAGACATTATGGACCAGATCATTCACCAGGACCAGATCTACTGTGTGCCCGGTAGGTCCATTCTTGACAACATGCCTCTAATTTGGGATATTTTGGCCATCTCTAGCTCATTGGACATGGACCTTGGTTTGATTTCACTGGACCAAGAAAAAGCATTTGACCGGGTTGAGCTCCCTTACCTCTGGAAAATTTTGGAGCGGTTTGGCTTCAACCCTGGTCTTATTGCTATGATCAAGGTTTGTACCAGGACATTGAGAGTGTGTTGAAAATTAATGGAGGACTGAGTGCCCCTTTTAATGTAACGAGGGGAATAAGGCAAGGCTGTGCTCTGTCAGGCATGTTGTATGCCATTTCCATTGAACCCATGCTGTGAAAAATGCGGTCCACCATGGAGGGGATGATCTTATCCAACTCTGTTAAAAAACTGGTACTTTCAGCATATGCAGATGATATCATTGTGATGGTAAGGAACCAGACAGAAGTAAACTGTTTATAAAAAGTAGTCGATAATTTTGGTACTGCATCTTCAGCGAAAGTGAATTGGTCCAAGAGTGAAGCCCTTGTAGTCCATTTTAAATCAAAGCAGTTGCCTACATTGCTAGCAGGCCTATACTGGGAAAAAAAAGATGGTCTTGGGGTGTTTTTAGGGGAAAAGGCTATTATAAATAAAAACTGGGAGGGATTGAAAGAAAAAGTGAAAGGTAATTTGGAGAAATGGAAATGGCTGTTGCCACAGATGTCTTATAGGGGAAGGGTGTTAATAACAACTTGGTTTCCAGTGGACTGTGGCATAAATTTGCCTGTGTGGACCCCCCCCCCCCCCCCCCCCGACGACCTACTGAAGCAGATACAGAACTGCGTGAGTGAATTTTTCTGGGACAGGTTGCACTGGGTTCCACAGTGTGTTTTGTTTCTGCCAAAAGAGGAGGGGGGGCAAGGACTGGCTCACCTGGTCAGCCGATTGGCATCCTACAGACTTCAATTTATTCAGAAGTTTCTCACTGGCTCTCAAGATGTGGTTTGGAGACCTGTGGCCAGCAGTATTTTAAGACAGGTCAATGGACTAGGTCTTGATTTGTCACTCTTTTTAATGGATCCTGGATGTTTTAACCTGTCCACTCTGCCTACCTTCTATCAGAACATTTTTAAAATATGGAGTTTGTTTTCATGGACGGGACTGAAACCTACTCTCTCACTGCACTGGCTATTGGAGGAACCCCTGATCTTCAGAGCTAGATTGGAACTCCAGGTCAGGTCCCTACCTGCCCTGATACACATCTTGGTTTCCTCTGGCAGTATTACACTGTGTAGGATAATAGATGTAGCAGGACCAGAGCTGGACAATATTCCGGCAACTTCTGAAGTTCTTGGCATTAAGTCTGCATGCCTTGTGAGCAAAGTTTTGGAGTTGTGGTGGCTCACATTGACAGCTGAGGAGAGGAAGATGGTGAGGGACTATTGCTACAAGAGAGAAGAGCCTGATGAAGGTGACCCATTTCCTGAGTTGGGCTTTGCTGTGAGATCGGATGGTGCAGAGGGGCCCATGTTGCATAATAAATGCACATGTCACGACCTGAACTATCTTTTCTCTGCGTTCAGGTTGTCCAGTTCGCTCCTGCTCCGGGGTAGTCCGTGCCGGGTCTTCCATGGCCCGCTCTTTGACAGCGCCCAGCTGATTGCCAGCTGTCTAGTTCAGCTGCGCTGGGACAGCTGTCTCCTATTCCCAATCATCTCCCCCATTTAAGCGAGCAGCCGAGAGTTACTCGTCGCTGCGACCTCGCTATGGGAAGACGTTCCTTGTGTTCCCACGACTGTTAGCTCCTACGTCTAGCTTCAGTCCGCCGTTACCTCGGCGCTTCACCCAAAGTAAGTGTTGCGACTCGGCGTGTATTTTTCCCTCGCCGCCTCTCTAGCCTTTCTCCCTGGGTGGTATGTTTCCCTTAGTTCTGTGTGTGTTTTAGCCCCACGTGGCTCTTTACTTTTCTGTTCGTTATTTTGTGTAGTGTGTGCTTTGTTAATAAACTACGCTAACTCACTGGTCGCCCTCGTATCTCCTTTCCTGGCTCGTGAGAGCCAGAGTTATGACAGTAGGTCGCAGCCATAGTGAGACGGCCGCGACCGTGAGTTGGCTGTAAGGACTCGACGCCTTTTTTTTCTCTTCCTCTGGGTACGGGCGAGCCAGTATCATGTCCCCTTCCAAGAGACTCATGCGGCACCCAGGCCACGATCTCTCGGAGACTCTGGACCTTGTGGACGGAACGTTGTTCACCACGGACCTCTACGATGCCCCCAGCGAGATACGCTGGCGCCTGGAGCTCGCCGAGGGAATGCTTAACTGCTTTTCTCGCTACTTTCTTCTCCCCGAGGTTAAGGCGAGGAGGGCAGACATCTCTGTGGCCTGGGAGAGGCTCCGTAGGCTGGAGGAGAACTCCGGCAGGAAGCCGAGGACAGGACGCCTTCGCTCCTCGCTTCGGAATCCCGCTCCTGCCGCCGGTCCAGTCCAGGAGTTCGCCTCACCCAGGGGTGATCCCCAGGATAGAGTGACGTCAACCGGGTTTCCCCCGGAGAAGATGAGAATGACAGCGATGCGCATTGCGGATCGAGTGGCAGCCGCTTCTTCCGCCGCCGTTCCCCCCGTAGCCATGAAGAACGTGATTGCGGCGGTCAGGCTGGTCGAGAAGAACCCGGAGCTGAACGATTATCCGGAATACGCTGACCTGTTGGCTTCGCTCATCGCACAGGAGCGGCGTTTTCCCGACCTCACGTTCAGAAGACGTCGCTCCCAAATTCCCCACTCATCTCAGCGAGAGTCCCGTCCGGATCCCGCTCCAGGAAACCACACGAATTCCACCTCCCAGCCTGCTGTTGCTCCCGTGTCTCGCCGAAGAAGTGAATCAGCTGCTCCCGCTCCTGGGCCCGCTCTCCCCGCTGTCCCGTCAGCTTTGGGCCCCCAGCTCTCCTCAGCTGTTTCACCCCCTTCTTCGTCATTCACTCCGGCCGCTGGGAGAAGCGCAAATTCATCTCCAGGTGTTCCAGGTCCCGATCCGGTGCGGGTAGCACCGCCTCATCTGTCCGGGGGGTTCCCCACTTCTATCCGGTTGGGAGAAGAGAGACTCGAGTCCCTTGTAGCGGGTTCCACCGGCCCTCCGGGAATCAGGCAAGTGTCCCTTCATTCTCCTCCCATTATGAGTGAATTGCCTTGTTTGATTCCTGGGGGAGGAGTTCAGGGTTCACAGTCCCCTGAGCTCTCTCCTCCCGCTGCAAAAACTGAATATGAACCTGCGTCCTCTGTGTCTCTTCCCCTTGAGTGTGCCCCGGTGCCAGGTGTACACCGCTGCGCGAGGAGGAGGCGGCCTGCGGCCCTGGAGGGTTTTGCCCCAGCCCCGCAGCCACGTTATGGGCAGAGGAGAAGGTCGAACTGCCTGTTGGAGCCAGCGCCGATGATTAAGCGTCCCCGGGTCTCCACGGAGGAATGGTTCGGCCCAGCAGAGTCCAGATCTCCTGCCCCCACGCCAGGTGGGCTGTCGACGCGGTCTTCGGCGTTTGGAGGTCGTTTGACTGTGGAAACCATCATGCCGGCTGCGGAGCCATTCGCAGTCGAGTTGGAGCCGGAGGACGGAGTCCTGCACGCTGAGCCCGGAGCATCGAAGTCCTGGATGGCGGTAGAACCCGAGATCAGGCAAGTGCTCTATTTTGTTTTTCTCTTCTCTATTCTGGAGCATTATTGCCTGTCTCTCGGGGGGGCGGGCCGGGTGCAGCCGTCTGCTGCGCTCGAGCCTGTTCCGCCGGGCTCTGCCGCTGCCGGTGATCCTGATCCCGGTTCCTTTTGTCCCTCTGAGCCTCTCCCCAGGGTCACCGGAGACGAACCTGCTCTGGGTGCCATCTCGGAGGTTCCGGTTCCCTGCACGGTGTTCGCCTCAGATGCTGCGCCCGGGAGTGTTTCGCCGGTCCAGCTGGGGTCCACCGGGAGTGCTGTCTCGGTCCAGCTGGGGTCCACCGGGAGTGTTTCGCCGGTCCAGCTGGGGTCCACCGGGAGTGTTTCGCCGGTCCAGCTGGGATCCACCGGGAGTGTTTCGCCGGTCCAGCTGGGATCCACCGGGGGTGCTGCGCCGGCCCGATCGGGGTCCACCGGGGGTGCTGCGCCGGCCCGATCGGGGTCCACCGGGGGTGCTGCGCCGGTCCGGGTAACGGTTAGTGTGGGAGCTGGAGGATTGTGTTCGCCTGACGTCAGGCTGACTTCGTCCCTTGCCTCCATCATTTCTCCTCCTGCCGCTGTTGGGGTTCCTCTCACCCGGGCCAGTTTCCCCCTACCCTTGTTGCCATTAGATGGCAGGCTAACTTTGCCCCTGGCCTCCATCTCTTCTCCCCCTACTACTGTGGGGGTTTTTCTCACCTGGGTCAGTTTCCTCCTGCCTTTGCCCTCAGGGAGGAAGCTGCACCAAGACTTCTCCTTCAGCTCTCCGTGGTCTGAGGTCACGGGACGACCGCCTGGGAAGCCATCTGGCTGGTTCGGTGATCTGGGTCGGCCTCCGGAGAAACTGTGTCTCCTAGCCTGGGACTCGGGTAGGCCACCCGAACTGGTGTTGTGGTTCCTGGCCTGGTGGAGTTCGGGCCGCCCGCCGGACAAGCTGTCATCGCCTGCCCCGCTCCACCTGCTGACGTCCTGGAAGAATTGACTGACTGTTTGTTGCCTTGCATTTGATTGTCCTCCCTAATTTAATACTTTTCAGGACATCAAAGAACTCTCTGCCCTAGAGTCCTTATTGTGGGGTTATCCCAGTTAAAATTTCCTTGGACTATTTTCTTTGTTTTATAATCCCAGTATGATCCTATTCTAATTTCTCCTTAAGTAGCATTTGCTTCACATTGCCTGGCCTCATTCCGAGTAGTCTTGTTTTTCTGTATTTATATCCTCCTCCAGACTGTTTAGTGACACTTTTGTGCTAATACGTGTTTGAGGAGTTGTTCCTTTTGTATTTTTATCTTCATGCCAATTTGCAGTTCCAGGCTCTATTTTTGGATCTTATGCCCGGTTTGCATCCTTTGTATATTCTGTTTTGGTCGGGGTTTACTTGTGTAAGTCTATTTTAACCATATGTTCAGAGTTTTGTAGTTTTTGGCCTTCGGGACATGAGTTTTTTTTTTTTTTATTGTCCTCACCCTAAGTTATTGTGAACTTTTTCCATGACTGTGTCGCTATGTTTCTGCATTTTGGTTCTTGTCGTTTCTCCCCACCTCCTGTGGTCACCTGCACAGACCGTCTGGCCTCTGCAGGGGAGGGGGTGATGGGTTTTTTTTGGGGGGGGGGTTAAGATTATTATGGTATCTGACCCTATACTGTATCTAGGTTTTTTTTTTTCTTCCCTGCCTCCTTTTTCTGGTCCCTCCCTTTCTCCCAGATCTGGCCCCCACCGCCCTCCCTGGTCTTCCCTCGGGGGAAGGGGGGGGGGTTAGGCCGCTCCAGGAGGCGCGGCTCGGGGGAGGAGTACTGTCACGACCTGAACTATCTTTTCTCTGCGTTCAGGTTGTCCAGTTCGCTCCTGCTCCGGGGTAGTCCGTGCCGGGTCTTCCATGGCCCGCTCTTTGACAGCGCCCAGCTGATTGCCAGCTGTCTAGTTCAGCTGCGCTGGGACAGCTGTCTCCTATTCCCAATCATCTCCCCCATTTAAGCGAGCAGCCGAGAGTTACTCGTCGCTGCGACCTCGCTATGGGAAGACGTTCCTTGTGTTCCCACGACTGTTAGCTCCTACGTCTAGCTTCAGTCCGCCGTTACCTCGGCGCTTCACCCAAAGTAAGTGTTGCGACTCGGCGTGTATTTTTCCCTCGCCGCCTCTCTAGCCTTTCTCCCTGGGTGGTATGTTTCCCTTAGTTCTGTGTGTGTTTTAGCCCCACGTGGCTCTTTACTTTTCTGTTTGTTATTTTGTGTAGTGTGTGCTTTGTTAATAAACTACGCTAACTCACTGGTCGCCCTCGTATCTCCTTTCCTGGCTCGTGAGAGCCAGAGTTATGACAGCACAAGTCTTTACTCAGCAAAGACTAAACTGTTTTATTACTATTGTGTGAAGGCTTTTAATAGAAGGCAGTTAAATGGCAGAGTGGACACGGTGTGGAGGAAGAGACTGACGGCCACAGACAATGTCAGGCCCGTGTGGAGGGTCCTTTACAAATCCCCTCTACATAAAAGAGCAGGCGATCTCCAGTGGAGGATTCTGCATGGAGCTGTGGCCATCAACTCTTTTATTTCCCGCATCAATCCTAGAACATGTAAAGACTGCTCTTTCTGTGGGTCAACTGAAACCATTTTTCATTGTTTTGTTGAATGCCCTAGACTGAAACCACTGTTCATGCTTTTGAGCAACATTTTTATGAGTTTTGATGTAATGTGGTCCAGCATGACTTTTATATTTGGTGCTGGATACAAATGAGTCAATGCAATGAAATGGCAGTGCTTAAATTTTTTATCTGGTCAGGCAAAGTTTTCCATTTACATGAGCAGGAATAGGGAGCAGGGTCAAGAGGTTACAATGTTGTTCACTTCTATGGTTAGAGCCCAAATTCAGATGGAGTTTAAATTTTATAAAGCTATGGACAATTTAGAGGATTTCAACTCCAAGTGGTGCTATAGGAATATAATCTGTTCTGCGTGAGAAAATGAGATCATCTTTAGTCCTTTTTTGGGTAAGCCTCTGATTTAATAGTTTTTTGTTTGTTTGTTTTGTTTTTGGTTACTTGTTCACACCGGCCTGTCTGTGAATATGAATGATTGTAAATAAAGTTGTTTTTTAAAAAATCTCTCTCTCTCTCTCCCCCTCCACAGGATGCTGCACCATCATGTTGGTGCACTGGTATATACAATGAGGGAAATAAGTATTAAATGCATCAGCATTTTTTTCAGTACACATGCAGTTGCAATTAAAATTATTCAATCTCCACTGCAAATTAGGTTTATTGGGAAAATGTACAAACTAGCAGCTGTTTGCAAAAAACAAATCAAACAACAACAATTGAAATAGCTCAACGCAACTAATATGACAAGTGGTTTCTCGAAATTCAACACAAAATACCACTTTTAGGGGCAGATTTACTAATGTGCTGTGCTATCGCAAAACTCTGTTTTGGCATTAAAAAACTACTGTTGAGATTTACTAAGGGGTGCAGGGCAAAATTAGCGGTGGAAAGGCATGGACTATGCTAATTTTGCACCTGGCCTCATTGCATATGTATTTGAGGGAGTTGTCATGTCAAAGCGCAAATTTGAGGGAGGGGAGTATAATGACTGGCACAAGGTGATTTACTACTACTGCAGTTGTCTGTATCCTGCTAAATGTGCCAGGATTGACCGCCCCCAAAAAGCTTGTCGTAATTCATCTATGCCTGATGACAGCAATCGCCGGTGCCAGGAGAAACCAGCGAGAACCGAGGGAGTGTGGCTGAAGAGACAGCTTCTCCTTGCACGTGACTTGATTTGGCATGACAGAACAGATTAATATGAACAGAAATAATCTCACAGAGATCAGTGTTGTGCTGAACTGGACATCAGCTGGCAGAGGATTTTTTAAAATTTAATTTGTTTATATATAGCCTAATAATAATAATTTATTTAATTTATAACGCACTTTACATCTCGGGGTAAAATCTATACACAAATAGGATTAAGAACAAAAATCAAAGCAAACATTAAGTACATACGATGACACACCAGCACATCCCTGGCGAGAACTGCTCTCAAATATTTTACCTGGTAAAATAAAGGTCAGATAAATAAAATGAAAAAGCTTTCCTAAACAATGAATTTGCCGTGTGAAATGAAAATCAAAACTTTATATTTGTTCATCATGTATAAAACTATTTTATTGGGGTTTGCGCTTAAACAAAAACTTAAAAAAAAGCTTTAAAAAACTATATTATGTTTGTAATGGTCTGCTCTGGCTGCTCATTCCCCTCAGCTGCGCACACACCTGTTCCTCATCACGGCCTGGGCTATTTAAACCACGCTGCCCTGGGATCCGTGCGGAGTTGTCTGTCAACCTTCTTGAGACCCACTCATGCCTTCTTCATTGTTCCAGAGTTCCTAGCCTCAGCCTGCCTTCGTCCTCACTTCCAACCCTCTGCCAGCCGGCGTCAGGAAGGAAACCTCCATTACCCAACTAAGCCATTGCTCATTCTACCTAATCCACTCTCAGTCCCCTGTGCACAGGTGGAGCTCCGTGGCAGCGGACCTCTCTCCTCCCTGGCGGCGGACCGAGCCACACAACTCCACTTGACATGTATTCACCCTCTACAAGCAGCAGCCGGATCAGTGGATGCTGTCCTCCTGGCTGCAGCCACCGAGTTGAACCTGAGCGTCACCACATCTCTGCAAACAGTAAGCCCAGGATTAAACTACACTTCTCCACCTGTATTGCCACTAACTGTCCTGCCTCTGTTTGTCCATAGGGTTGCCAGGTCGTACGACATTCTGCTCTACCCCAGCTGCTGCAAGATCATACATCCATACATTATTGTTAATAAATATAATTGTATCTATTTCGGTGTCCGAGTCAGTTCACTGGGTCTACAACCATGTCAGTACAACTCCGCCAAAGTGACCCAGCTGACAGCACGCTAACGTGCAAGGTTAACAACCTCAAGACCTGGGTAGATCAGTTAGCTTATCAACAACAGATCATTTTAACACAATTAACCCATTTAATGGACCGGTTGGATCATTTGGCAGGCCTGCAGGCGTTTCCTCCGGCTCCTTCGGCCCCTAGTAGCTCCTCGGCTCCTGCTAGCCCCCCACCCGGCCAGGGCCCTCTTCTCGGCTAACTCCCATCCCCACTCCCACCCGTTTCAGTGGGAAATTAGGGGAGGCTCGGGGATTTATTATGCAGTGCGAGATAGTGTTTCAGCGGGTGCCCGGGGACTTCTCCATAGACCACAGCCAGATTGGCTATATGATTAATCTGTTAGAGGGACGAGTGCTAGCTTGGGCCTACGCCATCATGGCTAGGGCAAACTATGCTAACATGACTTATAATCAATTTGTCTGTAAATTCAAGGAGGTGTTTGACCACTCCGACCGTGATAGTGTACTTACCTCCCGACTGCTTTATCTTAGACAGGGAACTCAGTCAGTGGCAGACTACGCTGTTGACTTCCGGGTGGTGGCCACAGAGGTGGGGTGGGAGGACACCTCGCTCTGCAGCATTTTTATTAAGACTCTTAGCCCTAGCCTGCGGGATGAGTTGGCTCGCCTAGAGAAACCTAATAGGCTCACTGAGTTAATCTCCCTGGCCATCAGTCTTGATAACAGATTAAGGGAACGGGCAGCAGAACGTAGGTCTTCCAGCTGCTCGGGTTCCCAATATCGCCACTCCCCTCAGCCTTCCCTATTGGCCTACCTCCCTCTGATTCCCCAGAAGCCCCAGAACCAATGGTAGTGGGGCAGTCCAAATTACCTCCGGCAGAGAAACAGTGCCGCCGCGAGCTGGGGTTGTGTCTTTACTGTGGGAGGAAGGAGCATGAGGTAGTGTTATGTCCTGTTCGGCCAAAAGGGGGAGTCCGTGCATCACAGTAGGGGGACTCACGGACTCACCTCGATCTAATCCCCTATCCAGGTTACTTCTTCCTATTTGATTCATTTATAAACTGGCGCCTAGCGGCTGCCCCGGCCTTGGATGCGCTCTGCAGAGCGTGCCCAAATGCCAAGTCACGTTTCGTTACCTTGTATTCATACATGTGTAATGACAATAAAGTTGAATCTCAATCTCAATCTCAAACAGACTGAAATAGAGACACATGCACTGATTGATTTGGGCGCTGAGCAGAACTTCATCTCGGGGGAACTGGCAACCCGGTTGGGTCTCCCCTGCTAGTCGCTCAAAATCCCACTTAAGCTCATCGCCCTGTCCAAAGCCCCCCTCACTACTGTATCCCTGCAGACCCTCCCAGTGGCCGTCATTATATCTGGTAATCATCGGGAGGAACTGAAGTTCTTTGTGTTGCCGTTTTCTTCCCCGGTTATTCTTGGGTATCCCTGGTTACAGCTTCATAATCCCTCCATTGACTGGCGCTCTGGGAGTGTGTTATCGTGGAGTTCGTTCTGTCTCGGTGCCTGTCTTCAATCGGCTGCTTGCTCGCCGTCCATGCCCCTGAGTGCTCCCACCACCTCTCCCCTCGATCTGTCCAAGATTCCCCCGGAGTATCACGACCTTGGGGCCGCCTTCAGCAAGACCCAGGCCCTTTCCCTCCCCCCTCACCATCCATATGACTGCACCATCAACCTCCATGCCGGCTCCCTGCTGCCATCGAGATGTCGTGCATTGACTTCACAGAATTGAATAACATCACTATCAAGTACAAATACACCCTGCCTCTTGTTAACACGGCATTTGATTCCCTCCAGGGGGCTTCCTGGTTCACCAAGCTGGATCTATGGAACGCCTACCATCTGGTCCGGATCCGGGAAGGTGATGAATGGAAGATGGGGTTCCGGACCCCCAGCAGTCACTTTGAGTATCTTGTCATGCTGTTCAGGCTGACCAACGCCTCTGCTGTATTCCAGCGGTTGATCAATGATGTGTTGAGGGATTTTCTTGGTGTTTTTGTCTATCTTGATGACATTCTCATTTTTTTGCAGTCCTTGGATGAGCATCGGCTGCATGTGAGGCGAGTTTTGCAGCGACGCCTGGAAAACAAATTATTTGTCAAAGCCGAGAAGTGCGACTTCCACGCATCCAAGACATCCTTCCTGGGCTTTATCATCTCCCACAATGAGATCATCCCAGACCCCAGTAAGGTAAAAGCAGTGGTAGATTGGCCCACCCCCTCTTCCAGGAAACAACTTCAGCAGTTTTTGGAATTCACCAATTTCTACCACTGCTTCATCAAGAATTATAGCATCACTGCTCTCCCCCTGACCCGTCTTACTTCCTCGAAGGTACCCTTTCGGTGGACTGAGGAGGCGGCTGTGGCCTTTGCTGATCTTAAAGGACAGTTCTTGGCCTCTCCCATTCTGGCTCAGGTGGATCCCGCACTCCAGTGCCTAGTGGAAGTGGACGCCTCGGACTCGGGGGTCGGAGCCGTCCTATCCCAGCGTTCCCCAACGGATGGCAAGATTCGGCCCTGTGCGTTCTTCTCTCGATGGCTGTCTCCGGCCGAGGGTAACTACGACACTGGCGACAGGGAGCGGTCAAGCTCGCACTGGAGGAGTGGTGTCATTGGTTGGAGGGGGCCTCCCAGCCGTTTGTGGTCTGGATGGACCACAAGAACCTGGAGTACCTCAGGACAGCCAAGCGTCTGAACGCCCGCCAAGCTCGCTGGTCCCTGTTCTTCGGACGTTTTGACTTTACCATCACGTACCGTCCCGGGTCCAAGAATACCAAACCTGACACCCTGTCTAGACAGTTCGCCTCAGTCATTATGGAGAAGACGGAACACCCCATCCTTCCTCCATCATGTATCGTGGGCGCCCTCTCGTGGGGCATTAAAGAGAAGGTCTTGAAGGCGCTGGACGCTGAACCGGACCCGGGCGGGGGGCCAGCCGGGAGACTGTTCGTTCCATCTGCCGTTCGAGGCGAAGTCATCCACTGGGCCCATGCTTCCAGGTTCTTGTGCCACCCTGGGAGGGCTCGCATGGTGGCGCTATTACAGAGGACGTTTTGGTGGCCGTCTCTCCAGAAAGACGTCAGTGAATACATCCGCGCCTGCCCCAATGCGCTGCTGGCAAGTCATCCTCTTCTCCAGCTGGTCTGCTCCGCCCCCTCCCTATTCCCGGCAGGCCCTGGTCCCATGTGGCGTTGGACTTCGTCACCGGTCTTCCTCCTTCTAATCATCATACGGTAATCCTCACCATTGTGGATAGGTTCTCCAAGGCCGCCCACTTCGTTCCCCTGCAAGGGCTGCCTACGGCGAAGGAGACGGCAGATCTGTGCATCCAACACATGGTGAGGTTACACGGGATTCCCCTAGACATCGTCTCCGACCGGGGACCTCAATTCATCTCCCAGGTTTGGAGGTCCTTTTGCAACGCCCTTGTGGCTACAGTAAGCCTGTCCTCCAGATACCACCCGCAGAGCAACAGGTAGTGTGAGTGGGTGAATCAGGACCTGGAGGCTGCTTTGCGGTGTGTCGCTACTGCCAACTCGGCATCCTGGAGCACCCACCTCCCGTGGATCGAATACGCTCAAAACACAACGGTCTCTTCAGCCATCGGCATGTCCCCGTTCGAGGCTTCGTTGGGCTACAATCTCCCGCTGTTCCCTCAAGAGGAGGGGGACATCACCGTCCCGTCTGTCCAGGCTCACCTGAGGCGTCGCCGCCGGCTGTGGAGAGCAACCCGGACCGCGCTATGGCGCACGGCTGAGTGCAACTCCATGGTTGCCAACCATCACAGGACGTCAGCCCATCCCTACCAAGTGGGTCAGTGGGTATGGCTATCCACAAAGCACATTAATCTGAAGGCAGAGGCTAAGAGGATGTCCCAGCGGTTTATTGGGCTGTTTGCTATTACACGCATCATCAACCCTGTTTCTGTGCGGCTAGCCCTCCCCCCTCCCTCCGTATCTGCCCTACTTTCCATGTGTCGCAGGTTAAACCCTTCTGTTCCAGCCCTCTGTGTCCCCCTCCCAGGTCTCCACCTCCGCCGATGGTGATTGACGGCGACCCGGCGTGGAAGGTCAATGCCATCCTAGACGTCTGCTGCCGGGGTTGCGGCCGGCAATATCTGGTGGACTGGGAGGGCTACGGGCCGGAATGGAGGTCCTGGGTGCGTCCCTCCTTAGTGTTGGATAAAGATCTCATCAGGGACTTCCACTGGGAGCACCCAGGTAGGTTAGATCGACTGCCGAGAGGCGTCTCGTAGTGGGGGGAGTACTGTAATGGTCTGCTCTGGCTGCTCATTCCCCTCAGCTGCGCACACACCTGTTCCTCACGGCCTGGGCTATTTAACCCCTTGAACTCTGTGAATTCCGCGGGTGGTCACTTCTTTGCATCTTAGTGTGTCTCAGTGCGCACTGAAAAAAAAAGCTGTATTTCCGGTCTTCAAGTACAGACACAGCCTTGTTACAACCTGAGAAAAAAGCTGTGTAATATATTCATTTTTTGTGGTTTTTTTACAAAATTTTGACCTGAGCTTGAAAACACTTGGTTCTACATTTCTGTTGTGTTTTCCAGCCAGTATCTGACAGCTGTATGTTATTTGCAAGCATTTGTATCTAAAAAAACACCCAGGCGAACTTTCTTGTTACTCAGTGGCAGGAGCACTTAGAGAGATTATGACTGTTTTGCCAAAAAATTCAGAGTGTTTTCTTTTAAATAAGACTAACCCCATGAAGATGCTGCAAAGAGTTGAAGAACAGCTTTTGATTTACTTTTTTTTTTTTGTTACTTATTTGTACCCGTAGGTAGATTTGGTTTGCAGTCTGGTGACAAGCCACCGGCTGCTGGTCGCTGCGTGTGCGAGCGCCCTAAACCTACATGTTTTTGGTATGCGGGAGGAAACCGGAGAAATCCGGGAGTAAACCCACGCAACACGGGGAGAACATGCAAACTCCACACAGCTCACTGTTGGTCGGGGGCTGGGATCGAACCCACGATCTCATGATCCCCACGATCCCCCGGCTGAGGGTAAAACTGTGCTGCCACAGTGCTAAACCACTGTGCCACCGTGCAACTCTCTCCTCCCTGGCGGTAGACCAAGCCACACAACTCCACTTGACACGTATTCACCCTCTACAAGCAGCAGCCGGATCAGTGGATGCTGTCCTCCTGGCTGCAGCCGCCGAGCTGAACCTGAGCGTCACCACATCTCTGCAAACAGGAAGCCCAGGATTAAACTGCACATCTCCATCTGTATTGCCACTAACTATCCTGCCTCTGTTTGTCCATAGGGTTGCCAGGTCGTCCGATGTTCTGCTCTCCCCCAGCTGCTGCAAGATCACACATCCACACACTCACATCCACACATTATTGTTAATAAATATAATTGTATCTATTTCAGTGTCTGAGTCAGTTCACTGGGTCTACAACCATGTCAACATTCCTCTGAACTGGCTGTGCCTTTGTTGATGACACGCTTCCTCATCAGCTGTGCATGTGTGCAATTTTGCGGTGGTCTTGGTGGATGGGTGGGCATTATTGAAATGAAGTGACTGTGTCTGTGTTCATAATTTTGCATGTTGTTAGTAGATCACTGGCAAAAATTGGCCACTCCCTTAGGCACTCTGTCTAATTTGTGCACTCGCTAATTTACACTGCCTTAGTAAATCTGCCCCTTAATGACTACTACAATTTCAAATATATTCAGCCCCTTCATGAAAAGCATCTTTAGTTTTCAGTTGAGCACCCTTTTGCTGTTATGACTTGCTGCAAATATGAGATGAGATGAGATGAGATTCAACTTTATTGTCATTACACATGAATGAATACAAGGTAACGAAACGTGACCTGGCATTTGGGCACGCTCTGCAGAGCGCATCCAAGGCCGGGGCAGCCGCTAGGCGCCAGTCATATATTATGTATAGCCAGACACCATTTTCTGGCAGCATTTTGAGGAATCTTCACCTCCAGTTCACTAATATTACTACACTAATAGACCTCCAGTTCACTAATATTCTTGGATTTGTGGACTGCACCCGCCTTTTTCAAATTCCACCAAAGATTTTCAAAGGAGTTTAAGTCAGGCAACTGTGATGGCCACGCTAGTATCTTCCAGGACTACTTCTGAAAACCTTGGTGGACTTTGAGGTATGCTTGGGATCATTGTCCTGTAGGAAGGTCCAATGATGTCCAAGCTTTATCTTCCTCACAGACGGCATAGCATTTTCTCTCAAGATTTCCTGATACTTGATTGAATCCATCTTGCCCTCCATACACTGCAGTTTTCCAGTGCCAGAGGAGGTGAATCAGACCTAGAGCATCACTGAGCCACCACCATGTTTCACTTAAGGCATGGTGTTCTTTTCAGCATATGCTTCATTCTTCATCCTCCAGACATACTACCGATCCACACTCCTGAAAAGCTGTCTCCAATTTGCTCAAAACTACATAAATAAGCAAGGGGTTTTGCGATTCTGTTCTATGGAGTGATGAAACAAAACTGTAACGTTTTGGGCCAATGGATCAGCAGCTTTAGGTGTGAATGGTGAAGGGATTGGTGCCACACAGTGGCTGTCTCATCCAGGTGGATGTCCTTGAATTTCCCTCTGGGATTAATAAAGTATAATGAATTCCCCATTAACAAATGTTGTATATGAGACTTTATGAAACAAATATTCTGTCACGATTGTGTGAAGGAAAAGCTCACGTGCAGGCTGCTAACACCAGAGAATGCACACGACACAAAGGGGCAATGTTAAACACAACTTTATTGAAAATAAACTCAAAAGTTGAGAAAGCGCCACTCGCCAGAGGAACACACAGCCTGTGAAAAGAAGGAGACGAGAGTGGGTTAAGAATGAGTAGGGAGGCTGAGAGCAATGGCTAAACAAGGGTAGATCTTACGATAGGTGAGCAGACAGCCTGGCAGAGGAACCAGCAAGGCAGAGCTGGCGGGAAGTAGGAGAGGAGTGGAGCTGGGAGGAGAGTCTGATCGGGTGAAGAAGGCAGTGTGGAACGGAAATGATGATGGGGCAGGTGAGTGTGCAGCAACCCCAGAGACGCACCGAGGAGATGGCAGCAATCTGAGGAGAGAGGAGTAAAAGGAGTGTTAGGCTGAGTTCCTAAAAATGCATTCAGTTCTAACTCTCGTTAGAGGCAGCTATACCCAATGAGCCAGCGCCGGAGCATTCACAAACAGGTCATTTTAAGTGCTGGCAGAGAAGAGGCAGCAGGTGCGTCCACTCACGCAGGTGTGCTGATGACCTGCGGAGCCGGGAGCCTGATGAGAACCTCTCACAGAAAGGGAGGGGGAGCGCACTCACTTGATCAAAACACTACCCCCCCTCAAGGGGCACCTCCTGGCGGCCCACCGGGCTTGTTGGGATGGGCTCGGTGAAAGGCATGGACCATCCCCCTGTCATGGAATTAGGAGCCGGGGATCCATGACCTCTCTTCTGGCCCGTAGCCCTTCCAGTGGACCAGGTATTGCAAACCCCAGCCCCGATGGCGAATGTCCAGAATCCTCTGAACGGTGTAGGTGGTCTGGCCATCGAGGATCCAAGGAGAAGGAGGTGGCTTCGGGGGGTGGGGGGTGCAGAGAGTGGTTTGATCTTGGAAACGTGGAAAGTAGGGTGGATGCAGCGTGTCGGTGGCAGCTCCAGGCGGACTGTCACGCCATTGATGATCCTGGAGATGGTAAAACGACCAAGGAAGCGAGGTGACAGTTTCCTGGACTCCGTCTTCAGAGGCACCTGGTCCGCCGACAGCCACATGCTCTGACCAACTGCATATTTGGGCACCGGGACCTGCCTGCAGTCCGTGTACTGGCGATTCCGCTCTGAAGAACAAAGAAGGGCAGCCCAGGTGGCCCTCCAAATGCAGTGGCAGAGTTGAGTGTGGGCCTCCACAGATAGCAAGGCTACTTTCCTCTCCACCATCGGCAACGGGGGGGGGGGGGTATATACCCCCTGGATGCTTCAAAGGGCGTCAACCCAGTGGATGAGGAAATGGTGGAGCTGTGAGCATACTCCACCCAGGTCAGATGGGTGCTCCAGGTGGAAGAGTTGCAGGATGCCACGCATCTGAGGGCAGTCTCTAGAGATTGGTTCGCACGCTCAGCCTGCCCGTTACTCTGCGGGTGGTATCCGGAGGTGAGGCTGACTGTGGTGCCCAGGGAGCAGCAGAAGGACTTTCAAACTTGGGAGGTGAATTGTGAACCCTGGTCAGACACAATGTCCAAAGGAATGCCGTGAAGGCGGATAACATGGGCAGTGAGCAGGTTGGCGGTTTCAGAGGCAAAGGGCAACTTGGGGATGGGCACCAGATGGATGGCCTTTGAGAAACGGTCAGCGATTGTGAGGATGACTGTATGACCCTCTGAGGGGGGAAGTCCAGTGCAACATGCGACCAAGGGTGACTGAGAACCGGCAGGGGATGCAGGAGGCCGGTGGGAGGTGAAGAGTCGGATTTGTTTCTGACGCACACTTGACAGGCCTTCACGTAGTCCCGGATGTTCGTCCTCAGCATGGGCCACCAGAACGCTCACTGGACCAAGTTGATAGTACGAGAAACTCCCAGGTGGCAGGCAAAGTGGCTGGTGTGCCCCCGCCAGATGACGTCACTGTGGAGGGTGGCCGGGACAAACAGGCGATCGTTGGGTCCCCACTCAGGTTTGAGCTCAGTAGACTGGGCAGGTCGGACCCTCTGCTCGATCTCCCAGGACAGAGCACCAAGAATGCAGGAGACGGGCACTATGGATTCGGGGAGTGAAGAGGAGGCTGGCTGGTCAGGAGCGAACTGGCAGGAGAGAGCATCTGGCTTGATGTTACGGGAGCCGGGCCTGTAAGTGATGTAAGGTTAAATCTAAGAAAGAATAGGGCCCAGCGGGCCTGCCTGGCATTTAATCTGCGGGCCGATCTAAGATACTCTAAATTTTTATGGTCGGTCCACATTATGATGGGATGGGCTGCCCCCTCCAGCCAGTGCATCCACTCCTTAAGAGCCAACTTAATGGCCAGAAGCTCTCAGTCCCTTATGTTGTAGTTCCTCTCAGCCAGCGTGAGCTGCCGGGAGAAATACGTGCATGGGTGGAGTTTCTGATCAGAAGCTGAGCGCTGTGGGAGGACAGCGCCCACCCCCGAATCAGAAGCGTCCACCTCTACTATGAACTGGAGCTCAGGGTCGACCTGGGCCAAAATGGGAGTGTTGGAAAACCGGGCTTTCAGTTTGGTGGAAGCCTGCTCCACTGCCTCAGACCAGGAAAAAAGCACCTTGACTGAGGTCAACTGGGTAAGAGGCTGTGCAACTCCACTGTAGTTCCTGATGACCCTGCAATAAAAATTTGCTAAACCCAAAAAGCGTTGACGCTCTTTGCAGGACTGTGGGGTAGGCCAATCGAGCACAGCCTTCACCTTGGCCGGGTGGGCCATCAGTTCCCCTTCAGCAACAATAAACCCCAGGAAGGAAGTGGATCAGGTGGAAAACTCACACTTCTCAGCCTTCACAAAGAGTTGGTTTTCCAGGAGCCACTGTAATACGGCCCGGACGTGTACTGCGTGCTCCTCTGGTGTGTGGGAAAAAAATCAAAATGTCATTGAGGTATACAAAAATGAATTGGTTGAGCATATCACGGAGGACGTCGTTAATCATACGCTGGAAGACGGTCGGGGCATCAGTGAGTCCAAATAGCATCACAAGATATTCAAAATGCCCCAGGTGTGTTTTGAAGGCCGTCTTCCACTCGTCCCCCTTGCGTATATGGACCAGATGGCACATATTGCGCAAGTCTAGTCTGGTAAACACCCGCGTGTGCTGAAGGAGCTCCAACGCGGAATTGATCAGAGGCAGAGGGTATCTATCCTTAACAGTGATAGAGTTTAGCTCACGGTAATCGATGCACGGGCGCAGAGATCCGTCCTTCTTCCTGACAAAGAAGAACCCCACCCCAAGAGGAGCCGAAGAGGGCCAAATGAGGCCGGTGTTAAGGGAGTCCTTGATGTAGCTTTCCATCGTTTCCCTTTCCGGCCCAGAAAGGCTGTAGAGCCGGCTGGAAGGCACCCGCGCACCTGGGAGGAGGTCAATAGCACAGTCAAAAGAGCGGTGAGGTGGCAAAGACAGTGTTCTCAACTTGCTAAAGACCTCCCCAAGATCATGGCAGCCCTCGGGTACAAGGCTGAGGTCCAGTGGCTCCACCGGGAGGAAGGAGATGGGAAGGGACGGTGAACACGCGGCCGAACAGAGGCAGGATGCTAAACAAAAGGGGCTCCATGAGGATATAGAATTGTGTGCCCAATTGATAATAGGATTGTGCTTTTGGAGCCATGGGTACCTCAGGACCACCGGGGAGGACGAGCTAGGGAGAATGAAGAATGACAAAGTCTCCCAGTGGTTCCCGGAAAGAAGGACAGAGACCGGCACCATGCGTTCGGTGATGGAAGCCAAACTACAGCCAGATAATGCCGTAACGTTTAATGAAGACAATTAATCGTGGGGATGCCTACCTTCCGCACGAGCCACGAGGAAATGAAATTCTATTCCGCCCCTGAATCAGTTAGTGTTGACACCTTCCTCTCGACCCCCGGTAACTGGATGAAGGCCGGAATGGAAAAGTTACTATGGGGATTGATGGAATTCCCGCCCGTCAGACCCCCCACGGCAACTGACGGGCCGCATCTTTTGGCTTAAGGTGGCAATTGAACAGTTTATGCTCTAATGAACCACAGTACATACATGCACCAGCTTTCCTCCATTGCTGGTGCTCCTCCAGAATCAAATGGGCTCGGCCCAGCACCATAGCTTCGGAGGAAGAGTCAGATTCACCTGCGCCAGTAGCCGGGGGAGGCGTGCGCGAAGCGGGTGGGCAGGAGGAAGTCTTCCGCTCCTTCGCGCGCTCACAGTACCGGCTGTCCAAACTGACGGCCTGATCAATTAGCCCGTCCAGAGAGGAGGGAATCACATGAACCGCCAGGTCGTCGCGGAGGTTGGCGTTCAGACCCTGGAGGAGGGCACTGCATAAGGCAACGTTATTCCACCCAGAGTCCACCGCGATGACCCAGAACTCCACAGAGAAGTTGGCAGCAGACCAGCTCCCCTGACGGAGAGACATAAGGTGGCTCATAATGTTCCCCTCACTCTCCGAACGGTCAAAAGCCCAGGAAAACTCGTCAACGAATCGGTTGAAGGTGTAATTAGGGCCCTTGGTGCTGTCAAAAATAGACTGAGCCCAGCTAAGAGCCTGGTCTTGCAGTAAGAGGGTCAAAAAATGGATCTTGGAGGTGTTGTCTGGGTACTCCCCGCCCACCTGCCCCAAATAAAGCCAAACATGGAGCAAAAACCCCTTACCCCCCCCCCCCACGTATAGGGCCAGTGAGAAAAGGGAAGTGGTACGGTGGAAGGTAGTAGGTACTGGGACGGCAGGTGGGGGGGGGGGGGGCGCTGGATGAGACATGTGGCAAAGATGATCACTGACTGTGCTCAGCTGCTGAGCAATAGTCTGCAGCTGCTCCATGAGCACAGCCACCTGCCGCTCTGTGACATCTAAGCGGTAGAGGGCGGAGTTCTCCACTGATGCAACACCTGCTGAGCTTAAATCATGGCTGGCTCGTTCTGTCATGATTGTGTGAAGGAAAAGCTCATGTGCAGGCTGCTAACACCAGAGAATGCACACGACAGAGGGGCAACGTTAAACACAACTTTATTGAAAATAAACTCAAAAGTAGAAAAAGCATCACTCGCCAAAGGAACACACAGCCTGCGAGAAGAGGAAGACGAAAGCGGGTTAGGAATGAGGAGGGTGGCTGAGAGCAATAGCTAAACAAGGGTAGAGCTTATGATAGGTGAGCAGACAGCCCGGCAGAGGAACCCAGCGGCAACGGAGGAACCAGCAAGACAGAGCTGACGGGAAGTAGAAGGGGAGTGGAGCTGGGAGGAGAGTCTGATCGGGTGGAGAAGGCAGTGTGGAACGGAGATGATGATGGGGCAGGTGACCGTGCAGCAACCCTGGAGACGCACCACGGAGATGGCAGCAACCTGAGAAAAGAGGAGGAAAAGGAGTGTTAGGCTGAGTTCCTAAAAATGCATTCAGTTCTAACTCTCGTTAGAGGCAGCTATACCCAACAAGCCAGCGCTGGAGCATTCACAAAGAGGTCCTTTTAAGGACTGGCAGAGAAGAGGCAGCAGGTGCGTCCACTCACGTAGGTGTGCTGATGACCTGCGGAGCCGGGAGCCTGATGAGAACCTCCCACAGAAAGGGAGGGGGAGCGCACTCACCTGATCATAACATATTCCTTTAAACAGGAAACCCTTCCATTTTCACCATATTCCCTCAACTAAAATGTGTGTACTGGGCAATGTCTATCTCCCTGATACCCCCATTTATTTGGTTAGTTTACAAGCAAGATCTTGAAAACGGGGAAAAAAAAAACTATTTTACAATAAAAGCACACACATGAGGAAGAATATACATATTTACATTTCAACATCTCAAATTTACTAGAAAAAGATAAGTCAGGGTGAGGAACCTGATAAATTTGAATAATAGCTACAAGAACACCCCTCATGGCTCAGTACAGCATGTTTCCTGACCTCCAGAACCCATCATTGAATTTTATACTACTACAACTGGATGGAAATCAAGCAGGTATTTTAAAAAAAGCAAGATCTACATGAACACTGGGACCAAACGGTGTACGCCACAAGGTATATAAGAACTGCCCAACAGAGCTGAAGCTGTTGCAGAAGCTAATATAAGCTGCCCAAGAAATTCAGTGTATCCCTTTGGTAAAGTCATACCCACTTTTATTCCAAAAGAGAAAGATTCCTGTAACATCTAATTTTGAAGCACTGCCCTGCTCAACATGGAAGGGAACATTTTCTTTGTGACTGTGGCCAGACGCATGAGAAAATATTTCCTGGACAATAACTACATAACACAAGCTACCAGAAGGCAGGAGTTCCAGTATTTCTAGTTTGCATCAAATACTCTGCCATGCCCTTGCAACACATCAAGACAGCCAACAGAGGAAGAGCACCCATGTGGTTTGGCTGAATTTGAACAAATGCCGACAATCTGTTTCACACCATCTGATCAACTTCATCCTAATTTTCATGAATATACCTGCATGCATTAAAGAGCTGGTCTATGCCTTCCTTGAAAACTTCTATGCATTTAACACAACCCTGGGCAGCACAGGGAACAGTGGTTAGTACTGTTGCCTCACAGCTAGAAGGTTTCTGGTTTAAATCCCCACACTGGCAAGTTGGAGCCTTTCTGTGTGGAGTTTGTATATTCTACCAGTGCTGTGTGAGTTTACTTCAGGGGTTCTAGTTTCCTCCCACTCATGTTAGGATAATTGCTGCTTCTTAATTTGTACTAGGTATCCGTCTCTGATAAGTCCCTAGAACAGAGGGTTAGTGTAGTTTCAAAGAAGCGCTTTGAGTGGTAGTTGAGATTTGAAGAAGTGCTACCTAAATACAGGGCTTCATCCTTAAGACATTACAAGTGACTGGCATCGGCTCAAGAGCACATAGTGATTTGTTGTTCAATTTCACCCACCCTGTTCACAACAACCATTGAAGTCATCCTAACTGGTGAAAGATAAATGGCCTTAAGGTGTGACAGGTGAATCAGGGGAGCATCTTCCAGCCCTAAGAAGCTATTATGGATGATGTCACTGTGCACTCCTGCAAACAGCTCCTTACACAAAACGACTGCCCAAGAGACTGGACGTGCTCCTCAGTTGGGTGACAGTAAAAGTCAAACCAGCCAAGTCTTGAAGCTTGTCAATTCAGAAAGCTTCCAGGAAAGACAATCTCACCTTTTCTATTGATGCAGAAATGATCCCACTCTTGGCAGAGTCTTGGGAGGCTATAAACCACCAATCTTTCAGATAAGTACATGGCTCACCCCATCACAAGACAGCTCTCACAAGGCCTTGTGAGGATAGAACAAAGCTACCTCCCACCCTCCTCATCGGAGTCACATATGACATCCAGCTGCCCAAAATGTACAATGATGGTTTCATCAGCCATCAACCAACTATAAGCCCCTTAAGTCACTTGGTCCAGGCAAAAGAAGGTATTCAAAGAACTGGTAGATAGGGCAAAGAAAGGCAGCTTTTGACTCTGGCTCAGAAGAGGAAATCTAGTTGTCTATTGTCTGAGGCACACAATGCATTTATGGGCGTCTCCAAGTCCATTTCACTATTACAGCAGCACAAACACAAATTCTGCCCCAGAAGTAAAGCACAAAGGTGCTGTCCTAATGTGCTTAATTATTCAGAGGTGTGTTTTGGGCATAACATGCAATAAACCAATTGTCTTTGCTCTTCTTCCCTTTAATAAATAAGGGCAAAATGCACAGCATAATACTAATATGACAGTGTTTAAATGTAAGAACAAATCCATTTTGCACTAGGGACCCTGTGGGCTCATTCACAAAGGGAAAATCCTTGCAAGGACTGTCCAAAGACCTGGCATGATTTACTTGATCATAAAAAGGGGTAGTAACTCCATAGACAACATAGAAAATGGTGTTTTCTTAGTGGGTATTTTATAGGTGATTTACTGAGGAAAAAATGCATCTTTGGCCACAGGACCAAATTTGTGGAGGAGGGATTTATGTGTCTCATGTTTCTGCCTCCAGAGTTCAAAAACTGACATGCAAACACAAGAGAACATTAGATTCAGGGTAATTAATGGTGTTAGAGGAGTTGGTAAGAAATTAGTGTAGTGAATTAAAATGAAGTTTTACCCTCGCAAACACAGAGACCTGAGTTGCATCACTCCTTCTCTTGTGCTCACGAGGGATTTGGGTTTATTCTCGATCACACACAGTGGAGTATATCGGAGAAAGACTTGCTAATTGTAAACTAGAATGCATTCAACTGAGATGCAGACTTTTGCAGCCCATATGTTTAAAAGACTGACATTTGACCTTTTGACCCAGAACCCATAGTCAGAGGTCAGGATGTCAGGGTCAACCTGTGTACCAAGTTTGCGGACCCTAGCTTATGGCGTTCTTGAGATAGAATTTACATGGCATTTTCACCTCGAGCTTTGACCTTGGGATCCCAAAACCAGAGTCATAGTTCAGGTGAGCTTGTGTATCAAGTTTGGTTACCCTAGTTTTACTTGTTTTATTGTAATACGGCATAGGGAAAGCAAATGTTGACCTTTGACCTTTTAACCCCAAATCCATAGTCAGAAGTCAGGATCCTAAGGTGAACCATGTACCAAGTTTGGTGACCCTAGCTTTCTTTGATGTTGAGGTATACACACGTGGACAAAATTGTTGGTACCCCTCTGTTAATGAAAGAAAAACCCATAATGGTCACAGAAATAACTTGAATCTGACAAAAGTGGTAATAAAAAAAAATTCTATGAAAATTAACCAATGGAACTCAGACAATGCTTTTGTATTGTGGTTTAACAGAATTACTTTAAAAAACAAACTCATTAAACAGGCCTGGACAAAAATGATGGTACCCTTAACTTAATATTTTGTTGCACAACCTTTTGAGGCAATCACTGTAATCAAATGATTTCTGTAACTGTCAATGAGACCATCTAAGGGGACAGCTTGGGAGAAGCTTGGGGTCATTTTTGACCCCACATATGCATCTAAAAAAACCTATTGTCCTCATCTGTTTACCCTCTCTGTTTATCCTCAGCATCCAGTCTGAGATGCTAATTGCAGCGTCTACAGTGTTACTGATAACCGTGGTGAGATTCAAACGGGGACAGCTGGGGGAAAGCTTCTGGTCATTTTTGACACCATATATGGAAAAATGTGGTACTGATACAAAAAATGCAATTACTTAAAAAATATAGCAATTAGATACAAATCCAAATGGCCTCATGTCAAACACAACCTATTTGAGGAATACATGGAAGATTAAATGGATAAAAAATTAAAATTACAAAGATATTGCAAAAAAAAACAACCGCTGGGGTAATTGTTACCCCGCTTATGCATCTAAGGGTTAACTTAATATTTTGATGCACAACCTTTTGAGGCAATCACTGCAATCAAATGATTTCTGTAACTGTCAATGAGACTTCTGCACATCTCAGCAGGTATTTTGGCCCACTCCTCATGCGCAAACTGCTCCAGTTGTCTCAGGTTTGAAGGGTGCCTTCTCCAGACGGCATGTTTCAGGTCCTTCCACAGATGTTCAATAGGATTTAGATCAGGGCTCATAGAAGGCCACTTTAGAATAGTCTAATCTTTCGCTCTTAGCCATTCTTGGATGTTTTTAGCTGTGTGTTTTGGGTCATTATCCTGTTGCAAGACCCATGACCTGCGACTGAGACCAAGCTGTCTGACACTGGGCAGCACATTTCTCTCTAGAATACCTTGATAGTCTTGAGATTTCATTGTACCCTGCACAGATTCCAGACACCCTGTGCCAGATGCAGCAAAGCAGCCCCAGAACATAACAGGTCCTCCTCCATGTTTCACAGTAGGGACAGTGTTCTTTTCTTGGTATGCTTCATTTTTGCGTCTGTGAACATAGAGCTGATGTGCCTTGCCAAAAAGTTCCAGTTTTGTCTCGTCTGTCCATAGGACATTGTCCCAGAAGCTTTGTGGCTTGTCAACATGCAGTTTGACAAATTCCAGTCTGGCTTTTTATGATTTGTTTTCAACAGTGGTGTCCTCCTTGGTCGTCTCCCATGAAGTCCACTTTGGCTCAAACAATGACGGATGGTGCGATCTGACACTGATGTACCTTGACCTTGGAGTTCACCATGAATGTGTTTAGCGGTTGTTCTGGGCTCTTTTGTTACCATTTGTATTATCCGTCTCCTCCTGCGGCCACGTCCAGTGAGGTTGGCTACTGTCCCGTAGATCTTAAATTTCTGAATAATATGTGCAACTGTAGTCACAGGAACATCAAGCTGCTTGGAGATGGTCTTATAGCCTTTACCTTTAACATGCTTGTCTATAATTTTCTTCCTAATCTCCTGAGACAACTCTCTCCTTTGCTTCCTCTGGTCCATGTTTAGTATGGTACACACCATGTCACCAAACAGCACAGTGACTACTTGTCACCCTTTAAATAGGCCGACTGACTAATTACAAGTTTGTAGACACCTGTGATGTTAATTAGAGGACACATCTTGGTTGAACATGTCCCTATGGTCACATTATTTTCAATCTTTTCTAGGGGTACCATCATTTTTGTCCAGGCCTGTTTCATGAGTTTGTTTTTTAAAGTAATTCTGTTGAACCACAATTCAAAAGCATTGTCTGATTTTCATTGGTTAATTTTCATAGAATTATTATTTATTCCCACTTTTGTCAGATTTAAGTTATTTCTGTGACCATTGTGGGTTTTTCTTTCATTAACAGAGGGGTACCAACAATTTTGTCCACTGACTTTATTCTGACTTTGACTTTTGCCCGTGTGATCCAAAACCAGAGTCACACTTCAGTTCAGTATAGCCATAGGTGCTATATTTACATGGTGAGGACACACAGTGGAAAAGCAGACAATGTGCTGAGAGAAGATAAAGACTCTACTTGTGCAAGAGCAAAGCATGACTCAAATGCCCACTTTAGATCATCATAATAGGGCCCCTAGAGTTTTGAGGAAGAGTGGTGAAGCACAGAGTCAAAGGTGTTTCAAGTCTAGTGTAAAATAACCACAGTCTGTGATGATTAGGGGTGCCATGTAGTGTGGCCAGCTGTCCCGCTTCGCACAGGACTGTACAGCATTTTGACAATTTTTTTAGCTATCCTGCAAGCTATCCTGCAAGTTTCTGCAAGTTATCCTGCAAGTCTCTGTACGACCGTTGTGAGAGTTTAGTTCGCATTGCCAACACTCGGTCGGAGTCATTCCCAGTGAGAGTTGGACTCCGCCAGGGCTGCCCTTTGTCACCGGTCCTGTTCATAATTTTTATGGACAGGATTTCTAGGCGCAGCCAGGGAATGGAGGGTGTCATGCTTGGTGACCACAGGATCTCATCTCTGTTGTTTGCAGATGATGTTGTCCTGTTGGCTTCATCCAGCAATGACCTACAGCTCTTGCTGGGACGGTTTGCCGCTGAGTGTGAAGCGGCTGGGATGAGAATCAGCACCTCCAAGTCCGAGTCCATGGTCCTCAGCCGGAAAAAGGTGGATTGTCCTCTCCGGGTTGGGGACAGGCTCCTGCCCCAAGTGGAGGAGTTTAAGTATCTTGGGGTCTTGTTCACGAGTGAGGGGAAAATGGAGCGAGAGATCGACAGACGGATTGGAGCAGCATCTGCAGTGATGCGGACGTTGTACCGGTCTGTTGTGGTGAAGAGGGAGCTTAGTTCTAAGGCAAAGCTGTCGATTTACCAGTCAATCTACGTTCCTACTCTCACCTATGGTCACGAGCTTTGGGTAATGACCGAAAGAACGAGATCGCGGATACAAGCGGCTGAAATGAGCTTTCTCCGTAGGATTGCTGGACTCACCCTCAGAGATAGGGTGAGGAGCTCAGTCATCCGGGAGAGGCTCAGAGTAGAACCGCTGCTCCTCCACATTGAAAGGAGTCAGTTGAGGTGGTATGGGCATCTGATTAGGATGCCTCCTGGACGCCTCCCACTTGAGGTGTTTCAGGCACGTCCCACTGGGAGGAGACCCCGGGGCAGACCCAGGACTCGGTGGAGAGACTATGTCTCCCAGCTAGTCTGGGAACGCCTTGGTATCCCCTCTGAAGAGCTGGAGCAGGTGGCTGGGGAGAGGGAAGTCTGGGCTTCTCTGCTTGAACTGCTGCCTCCGCGACCCGGACCTCCGGAAAAGCGGTAGAAGATGGATGGATGGATGGATATCCTGCAAGTTGACATGTTGTCCTGCACGGATCCGAATGCGAGCCACGTTATGTGTGCCTCACTGTGCCCATCAACTTTCCCGTGCTGCCAAAACAATCAAACATGTCAGCGTTACTTATGCGCCCAATGACACTGTTGCTCATGCGCGAGTGTGCCCCTTACACACAGCTATCGTGCCGAAAAGGTGATGATGGTCTGCCAGAAACTGATCGGCCTCTGTGAGGGCACATTTCACTGGGCGGTTTCTTCTCAGTTTGGTTTATGACTGCTTTCCGCCACTACAAAGAGCTGCAATACAAAATGTCACCACGAGACCAAGTATGATCATCACTCATTCACTCAGTTTCTCCAGTGTATCACTCTCAGCATGCCATAGGTGCAGATAAATGGGGGAAAAGGGGGACATGTCCCGGAAACCTGGAAAAAAAGAGTGAACTAGCCCCTCACCCCCAAATGGTCAAAAATTCCTCCATATCATGTTAAATAACTGAATAAAATGCATTTGAAGCGCCAATGCTAAGCATAAATGCATTTTTTCTTTAAAATTTGCAGCTCTCCTCATACATTTGTGACTTCTCAATAATTTCCTACATTTATTTGTAAATTTACAACCTTTGCTTGTAAATTAACTACTTTTTGCATCTTAAATTTGAAACTTTATTCTCAAATGTTTGGCTTCTTGTAAATTGCAACTTTTTTTCTTGAAAAATTGCAACCTTTTTTCATAAATCCAATACTTTTTGCACCTGGATTTTATTCTTGTAAATATGCAACCTTTTTTAAATAAATTTGTTAATTCAGTTCAATTCTATTCAATTCAGCTTTATTTATATAGCACCATTTCACAACAACAGTCATCTCATAGCACTTTCAACTGTAGGGGAAACCTCCGCAATTGCAGAAAACCCCCAGCAATCAGGCGATCCCCTGTGAGCAAGCACTTGGCGACAGCGGGGAGGAAAAACTCCCTTTTAACAGGAAGAAACCTCCAGCAGAACCAGGCTCAGGGAGGGGCAGTCATCTGCTGCGACTGGCTGGGGGGTGAGGGGATAGAGAAGAAGAACAAGAAAAGAACAGACATGTAGCGAGCAAACAGCAAGACGGGGACTCAATCTATGGGAGAGAACAAACAGATGTTAATGACCAGCAAAAATATTTCATTAAGAGTGAAGAAAGGAGTGAAGCCCAGTGCATTATTGGAGGTCCCTTGGCTGTCTAAACCTATTAGCAGCATAACTAAGGGAGGGTTCAGAGGCACATGATCCCTCCCTAATTGTAGGCTATATCAAAAAGGAAGGTTTTAACACTATTCTTAAAAACAGAGTGTCACGCCGCGCCGCTCATCAGCGGCGCCAGCTGCACGCACACCTGCACATCATCAGCGGCGAGGGATTTAAGCCGCCTCGCCCTGGGCTTCGGCCTGAAGCCGTCAGACTTCACTACGGATTGCTGTGGATTTCCCGGCGGCGGACTATTCCTCTCCATCGCCTATTCCTCGCTGCTGCACCGGGCTCTCCAGGTGGCTGTCTACCGGACCTCGTTCCTTGCTGTGCCAGTCATCTGCCCTTTCCAAGGTTGTCCGGCTGTACGGTCTCCTGCCTCTGTGCCCGAAGCAGACACCACCACCAACACATTCACATCTCGCAGACACTCATTCATACACCCTTGTTGTCAATAAAGCTATTTGAGCTACTCTGAGCCTGTGTGTGTGTCTCCTGAGCCATGCATTATGTCAGTACGGCTTCAGCAGAGCGGCTCGGCAGACGGCGGGCTTGCACACCGGCTTACCACTCTCGAGGCTCGAGTGGACCAAATAGCTTATCAGCAACAGGTGATACTCAACCAATTGATCAACATCACTAACCGATTGGACCGCTTGGACCCCCAACAGCCGTTCCCCCCGGCTCGTCAGGGTGGCACGGCTCCTGCTGCTCCAGCGGCCATTCAGCAGGCTCCGGGAGCACCGACTCGGCTCACGCCCATTCCAACCCCCGCCCGCTTTAGCGGTAAGCTCGGCGGAGCGCGGGGGTTCATAATGCAGTGTGAGTCCGTGTTTCACCGGGTGCCCGGAGACTTTCCTTCAGATCATAGCCGAATTGGTTATATTGGGAATCTCCTAGAGGGGCGAGCACTAACCTGGACTTACGCCGTAATGGCGAGGCCCAGTTATGCCACCCTCACTTATGACCAATTCGTGAGACGCTTCCTGGAGGTCTTTGATCATTCTCGTACCGAGACAGTCCAGGTCGATCGGCTTCTCAGCCTCCAGCAGGGAAGCCGGTTGGCAGCGGACTATGCGGTCGACTTCCGGGTAGCGGCGCTGGGAGGAACGCTCACTCTGTGGCCTTTTCCTCCGCAGTCTCAACGATGATCTGAAGGATGAACTGGCTGGGCGGGATATCCCGGAGACTCTAGCGGAGCTAACGTCTCTTGCCATCAGTTTGGATAACAGGCTGCGCGAGCGCTCCTCGGGGCGGAGGTCGTCTTCTTCTCACACTCGAGGAGCCTCGTCACGCCAGTTCCAAGCTCGCCCCCTGGCGACGCCGCCACCATCGCGCTCCGAGGAGTCGGAGCCAATGGTGACGGGCTGGACAAAGCTTTCCCCGGCGGAGAGACAACGCCGCCGTGAGTTGAATCTCTGCATGTATTGCGGGGATAGTCAACACACGGTGGAGCTTTGTCCACAAAAGCCAAACGGCGGGGTCCGCGAGTCACTGTAGGGGGCCTCGCGGACATCAATCGGTTAAGTCCCCTCACCCAACTGAAGCTGCCCGTCCGATTTTGTCACAACTCCACTGGGCATCTCACTCACGCACTGGTGGATTCGGGCGCGGAGGGCAGTTTTATTTCACAAAGCCTGGCAACCCGATTGGGCATCCGCTGCCAGGCATTAAAAACTCCTCTCTCCCTGGTCAACCTCTCCCGTGCCTCCTTGGGGAGAGTAACACACCAGACCGTCCCCGTCCCGGTTATCATCTCCGGAAACCACCGGGAGGAGATAACATTCTACGTCCTGCCCAACTCTGTGTCGCCCGTCATCCTGGGGTATCCCTGGCTTCGCCTCCACAACCCCGTTTTGGATTGGAAGTCCGCCAGGGTATCGGCATGGAGCACATTTTGCATGAGCACCTGCTTACAGTCCGCTGCCTGCTCTCCGTCCTCTTCCCCATCACCTACGGACGCTGCGCCCCCGGACCTGTCCCTGGTGCCATCGGAATTTCACGACCTGGGTATGGTGTTCAGCAAGTCCAAGGCGATGTCTCTTCCTCCACATAGACCCTATGACTGTGCTATAAACATCCGCCAGGGGGCACCCTTACCCTCGGGGCGACTCTACAGCCTGTTGGCGCCGGAGAAGGAGACCATGAACACTTATCTCAAGGAGTCGCTGAGTGCTGGGATTATCCGTCCCTCGTCATCACCTGTGGGGGCAGGATTCTTCTTCGTGGGCAAGAAGGACGGTTCCCTCCGTCCTTGCATCGACTATCGCGCCTTAAACGACATCACGGAGAAGGATCGCTACACCCTGCCCCTCATGGACACCGCTTTCCACTCCCTCCAGGGGGCGACTTGGTTCACCAAGCTGGATCTACGCAGCGCATACCACCTCGTCCGGATCCGGGAGGGAGATGAGTGGAAGACAGCCTTCCGTACCCCGAACGGCCACTTTGAGTACCTTGTGATGCCGTTCGGGTTGACCAACGCTCCAGCCGTCTTTCAGCACCTAATTAATGACGTCCTCCGGGATTTCAATGGCCTTTTTGTGTTCGTCTACCTGGATGACATTCTCATCTTCTCCAAATCCAGGGACGAGCACCGGGTCCATATGAGGCGGGTCCTCCAAAGACTGCTGGAGAATCGGTTGTATGTGAAGGCCGAAAAATGCGAGTTCTACGCTAAGACAACATCCTTCCTCGGGTTCATCATCTCCCACGACCAGGTGCTTCCGGACCCAGTGAAGGTGAAGGCGGTGGTGGAATGGCCCACACCTGCATCAAGAAAACAGGTGCAGCAATTCATTGGGTTTGCAAATTTCTACCGCCGCTTTGTCCCTAATTTTGGCACCATCGTCGGCCCGCTGACCCGCCTCACGTCCCCTAAGGTCCCGTTCCGGTGGACCGAAGAGGCCGCGGCTGCTTTTCAGGCGCTGAAGGCGGAGTTCTCCTCCTCCCGGGTCCTTAGCCAAGTCAACCCTGCGCTGCAGTGCATCGTAGAAGTGGATGCTTCGGACACAGGAGTGGGGGCGGTTCTATCCCAGCGGTCGCCAGATGATGGAGACAAACGGCCCAGCGCCTTCTTCTCCCGGCGCTTGTCCCCGGCGGAACGGAATTACGATGTGGGGGACAGAGAGCTCCTCGCCATCAAGCTCGCGCTGCAGGAGTGGCGTCACTGGCTAGAGGGGGCGGACCTGCCGTTCGTGGTCCTGACGGACCACAAGAACTTGGAGTACCTGAGATCTGCCAAGCGTCTGAACGCCCGCCAGGCGCGCTGGTCCTTGCTCTTTGCCAGGTTCCGATTCAACATCACCTTCAGGCCTGGCTCCAAGAACGGCCTGCCCGACGCCCTCTCTAGGCAATTTGCCCCTGAGGAGTCGGAGGACACAGTTCACACCATCCTACCCAGGTCGTGCGTTGTGGGGGCCGTCACCTGGGACATTGAAAGCAAGGTCCGGAAGGCGCAGGAAGTGGAACCTGACCCTGGCGGTGGACCGGAGGGGAGGCTGTTCGTGCCATCCACGGTTCGGGGGGAGGTCATCCACTGGTTGCACACATCCAAGCTCACCTGCCACCCTGGCTCCTCCCGGATGATTGACCACCTCCAGCGGTCCTTCTGGTGGCCGGGCCTGCGGAGGCTCGCTGCCCGCTACGCCCGGGCCTGCCCAGTGTGTGCCACCAGCAAATCAGGTAATGCCCCTCCAGCGGGTTTGCTCCAGCCTCTGCCCGTCCCTGGCAGGCCCTGGTCGCATATCGCCCTGGATTTCGTCACCGGACTCCCAGTCTCAAACACCTTCGACACCGTCCTGACCATCGTGGACCGCTTCTCCAAGGCAGCACACTTCGTCCCCCTACGAGGTCTCCCAACTGCCCTGGAGACGGCGGACCTCCTAATCCAGCACGTGGTCAGGCTGCATGGGATTCCGGTGGACGTGGTCTCGGACCGGGGGCCCCAATTTTCTTCAGAGGTTTGGAGGTCGTTCTGCAACGCCCTGGGAGCCAAGGTGAGCCTCTCCTCCGGCCATCACCCCCAAACCAACGGGCAGTGTGAGCGGACCAACCAGGAGCTGGAGGCTGCGCTCCGCTGCGTCACGGCGTCCAAACCAACGTCCTGGAGTAACCACCTCGCCTGGGTTGAATACGCCCACAACACCGCTCGCTCTTCTGCTACAGGGATGTCCCCCTTTAAGGCGTCCCTGGGTTACGACCCCCCGCTGTTCCCGGCGCAGGAGAGTGAGGTAACTGTCCCCTCAGTACGGGCGCATCTCAGGCAGTTCCGCTCCATCTGGGCGTCAGCGCGCAATGCGCTTTTACGCACGGCGGAGCTCAACAGAGCCGTGGCGGACCGGCACAGAAGACCTGCCCCGGCGTACAGAGTTGGTCAGCAAGTCTATGTGTCGACCCAGGACGTGATTTTAAAGGGCGAGAGGAGGAAGCTGGCACAGCGTTTTATGGGCCCATACCCCATCACCAGGATCATCAACCTGGTGGCTGTGCGTGTAGCTATTCCCCCCTCCCTCCGCATCCACCCCACCTTCCACGTGTCCAAGGTGAAGCTGGCAGTCTCCGACCCCCTTTGCCCTCCTCCTGCTGCGCAACCCGCACCCCGGATGATTGATGGCCATCCGGCCTGGCCTGTCTCCTCCATCCTGGACTCCCGGCGCCGGGGTCGTGGGTTGCAGTACTTGGTGGACTGGGAGGGCTATGGGCCTGAACATCGGCAGTGGGTACCCTCGTTGTTTGTGTTAGACCCATCGCTCATTGCTAAATTCCACCGAGCGCACCCAGAGAAACCATCGCCAGGAGGCGCTGCTAGAGGGGGGAGTACTGTCACGCCGCGCTGCTCATCAGCGGTGCCAGCTGCACGCACACCTGCACATCATCAGCGGCGAGGGATTTAAGCCGCCTCGCCCTGGGCTTCGGCCTGAAACCGTCAGACTTCACTACGGATTGCTGTGGATTTCCCGGCGGCGGACTATTCCTCTCCATCACCTATTCCTCGCTGCTGCACCGGGCTCTCCAGGTGGCTGTCTACCGGACCTCGTTCCTTGCTGTGCCAGTCATCTGCCCTTTCCAAGGTTGTCCGGCTGTACGGTCTCCTGCCTCTGTGCCCGAAGCAGATGCCACCACCAACACATTCACATCTCGCAGACACTCATTCATACACCCTTGTTGTCAATAAAGCTATTTGAGCTACTCTGAGCCTGTGTGTGTGTCTCCTGAGCCGTGCATTATGTCACAGAGATTGAGTCTGACTCCCGAATCCAGATTGGCAGCTGGTTCCACAGGAGAGGAGCTTGATAACTGAAGGCTCTGCCTCCCATTGTACTTTTGGAGATTCTAGGTATTACAAGTAATCCTGCATTTTGGGAGCGTAGTGCTCTGTTAGGATAATAGGGTAGTATCAGATCTTTTAAATAAAAAGGGGCCTGATTGTTTAGAGCTTTGTAAGTGAGAAGAAGGATTTTAAATTTAATTCTAAACTCTATGGGAGGCCAATGAAGGGAGGCTAGAACCGGAAAGATATGATCTCTCTTTCTAGTACCTGTTAAAACTCTTGTTGCAGCATTTTAGATCAGCTGAAGACTTTTTAAAGATGTTTTAGGACAACCTGTACCGTCGTGTCATCTGCAAAATTGATGATGTGGTTGGTGTTGTAGGCTGGTACACAGTCAAGGGTCAGCAGGGTGAAGAGCAGCGGGATGAGTATGCACCCTTGTGGGGCCCCTGTGCTCAGTGTGATGGTCTGTGAGGTGTTGTTGTCAACCCGCACATTCTGTGGCCTCCTGTGAGAAAGGTTTTGAGTCCAAGGTCCCTGAGTTTTTGTATTAGGTGCTGGGGGATGATTGTGTTAAATGCTGAACTGAAGTCCAAGAACAGCATTCGCAAGTAGGAGTTCTTTGAGTCCAGGTGGGTGAGGGCTGGATGGCGAGCAGCAGCGATGGCATCTTCTGTGGATTTGTTTGACCTGTATGCAAACTGAGATGGGTCGTGGGAGGGAGGGAGGGAGGATAGACTTGATATTCTGCATGACCAGCAGCTTGAAGCACTTCATTATGATGGGGGTTAGTGCTACGGGCCGGTAATTGTTGTAGCTGGATGGGACGGGCTTCTTTGAGACTGGTATTTTGGTGGCAGTTTTGAAACATGTGGGGACAACAGCTTGAGTCAGGGAAATGTTGAAGATGTTGGCCAGGACATTCTTGAGCTCCTCTGCACAGTCCTTCAGAACGCAACCCAGTACTTTGTCTAGTCCAGCTGCCTTGCTTGGGTTGATCCTGCAGAGGATCCTCTTCACGCTAGCCGGATCCAGACTTATGGCCTGCTTGTCTGAAAGAGGAGTGGTCTTCCGTGCTGATGTGCTGTTTTGTGCTTCAAAGCGGCCAAAGAAGTCATTTAGGTTGTGAAGCAGTGTGATGTCACTCGCACAGGTCTGAGGTGGAGGCTTGTAGTTGGTGAGGATCTGTATGCCACGCCAGAGGGAATGTGCATCTCTGGTGTTGCTGAAGTGGCCGGATAGTTTCTTGCTCTACTGTTGCTTTGCCTCCTTGATGCCGTGGGACAGGTTGGCCCTAGCTGTTGTCAGTCCTGCAGTGTCACTGGCCCTGAAGGCTGCATCCTGAGCCCTCAGGAGCCTGTGGACCTCTGCTGTCATCCATGGCTTTTGGTTGGCACGAACAGTGATGGTTTTGCAGTGAGTGACATCATTTAGCTATGTATGCTACAACAACCTCAGTGTACTCCTCTAGGTTTGTGTGCCCATTGTGAGTGGCTGTGTGCTTGAAAGTGTCCCAGTCTGTAGTGCTGAAGCAGTCTTTCAGGGCATCAGAGGCCCCCTCTGGCCACATATGTACCTGCTTTTTTGTTGGTCTGATTGTTTTCACTCGGGGTTTGTATGCCGGCCTTAACAAGATGATGATGTGATCAGAGAGACCCAGGTCGGGTGGGGGTGGGGGGCTCTGTATGCTTTTTTGTGAGTTGTGTACACCAGGTCCAGCAAATTGTCTCCTCTTCGAGGGTGTGGAGGGTGAAACTGGGCATCCTGGCAGAACTAAAAACATTATCTGTCACAGGTCTGTGGAGGACCACTCCCAGTTACACGGGGTGAGACTGGACATCCAGGCAGATAAGCACATCTGTCGCAAGGTCTGTGGTAGACTTTTGCCAGTCAGTGCATCGTGACATGCACTACACAACGAGCAGAGATAAACAAACCTATCATCTGGTCAGTCACTGCAACAGATACTGGAGTCAGTTTGTCCCTGCCTGTCCTTGCCACTGATAATACCTCTATCTGCCAAGAATGTGCCGCTAGTCCAGCAAAAGCTAGCGGTACTCAAATACTTTGCAAGCAGTTTCATGAAATGGCCAGTCAGAAAGCAACTCATACCGGCTCGGACGTCAAACGGGTTACCAAGGTCAGAAGTTCCTGGCAGTGGAGGACGAAGGACAGAGCTGCTTGGAGGAATCTGATCTGACCTAAATGAAACAGTCATTGTCGCCCCCCGACAGACTACTATGATGATGATGATGATGATGATGATGATGATGATAAAGAGTTACAATAATCTAATCTAGAGCTAACAAAAGCGTGGATCAGTTTCTAAGCATCACTCTGAGACAAAATGCTCCTAATCTTGGCAACATTACGCAAATGATAGAAGGCAGTCTTAGAAACAAGTTTAACATGTGAATTGAAAAACAGATCTTGATCAAAAATAACTCCAAGGTTCCTCACAGAATTATTCAGAGAAAGAGTAACCACATCCAAACTAAGAGTTTGATTTGGAAAAGTACTTCTAAGGTTTTTTTGGACCAACTAGAATAACTTCAGTCTTATCTAAATTTAATAGCAGGAAATTGCAAGTCATCCAAGCTTTGATTTCCTTAAGACAGGCCTCTAACTTGGCTAATTGATTACTATCATCTGGCTTCATTGATAGGTATAATTGTGTGTCATCTGCATAACAGTGAAAATGTATACAGTTCTTTCTAATAATGTTGCCTAACAGAAGCATATATAAACTAAAAAAATAGGGCCTAGCACAGATCCATGTGGAACTCCATGACTGAGCTTTGAGTTGGAAGAAAACTCATTATTGACATGAACAAACTGGAACATATCAGATAAATAAGATCTAAACCACAGCAACAAAGTTCTATTAAGTCCAGCATGGTGTTCTAATCTATCAAGTAAAATATTATGATCGATAGTATCAAAAGCTGCACTAAGGTCTAAAAGGACAAGTACAGAAACAAGTCCATTATCAGATGTAATAAGGAGGTCATTAGTGACCTTCACTAAGGCTGTTTCAGTGCTATGATGGATTCTAAACCCAGATTGAAACTCTTCAAATAAACCATTTCCCTGCAAGTGGTCAAATAATTGCATAATAACAACTCTTTCTACGATTTTTGAAATGAAAGGCAGATTAGAGATTGGTCTATAGTTAACTAAAACTCCTGGATCCAGTGTTGGCTTTTTGAGTAAGGGTTTAATTACAGCAGTTTTAAAAGCCTGCAGTACATGACCTAATGTTAATGAAGAATTGGTTATTTGAAGAACAGAGCTATCAATAAACAGGAGGACTTCTTTAAATAACCTGGTAGGAATAGAGTCTAAAAGACAAGTTGAAGGCTTGGATGAGGAAATTATTTTATCTAATTCAAAAGGTCAATTGGAGTAAACTCATCCAAACAGATATCAGTTGAAGGAGTTGTAGTAGTTACTGTATTTAAGTTAACAGTGGGAAGAATCTGACTGATTTTATCTCTGATTGATGAAATTTTATTATTGAAAAAGTTCATAAAGTCCTGACTAGTAAGCTCTAAGGGAATGCTAGGATTGACAGAGTCCTGACTCTTTGTCAGCCTGGCTACAGTGCTAAAAAGAAACCTGGGATTATTCTTGTTTTCTTCTATTAATGCAGAATAATGACTTATTCTAGCTTTTCTAAGAGATTTTTTTATAAATTAAAAGAGGATTTCTCCAAGCTAAATAGATTTCATCTAATTTAGTGGAGTGCCATTTTCTTTCTAATTGATGAGTCTTCTGTTTTAGGCTACGAGTTTCTGTGTTGAACCAAAGAGTTAGAAATCGCTGATTAGACTTTTTCTTTTTTAAAGGGGCCAACATGTCTAGAGTCTGATGCAGAGAAGCTGTAACACTATCTACAATGCTATCAATTACAGAAGGAGCAAGCTGTCTATAGCTTATTTCTGTTGTGTTGACACATGGCATAGAGGAAACAATCTGCATAAATTTGATAACAGCATCTGAGGAGCATCTACTGTAGTAATATTCTTCTTTAGGAGCCAAATAGTCAAAAATACTAAAATCAAAGGTTAACAGACAATGGTCTGACAGTACAGGGTTATGAGGAGACACTACCAGATTTTCTATTTCTATGCCATATGTCAGAACAAGGTCCAAGGTCCAAGGTCCTTATTAGACTCTCGTGCATTACGTACAGCAGCTCAACTGGACTCATGACAATTATCACTGTTTTCTTTTTGCACTACCGACTGCACTATGTAGAACTCCACAATATCTGCTGCTTGTTAATATATTTAAAAATTGCATAGATTAGTATTACTTATTCATATTCTACCTTTTATTGCATGCATAGTTTTTTATTTTTATCTTTAGTGCTATTCCATGTTTAATGTTGCAGCATTGCACCGAGACAAATTCCTAGTTTGTGTACTACATGAACAATGGCAATAAATCTCATTCTGATTCTGATTCTGATTCAACATGTGGTGGAGATAATGGGTAGAATTTCCTACTTTCTGAGAAAACCCCATCGAGTCCAATGTTGAATTAAATGCCATTTTAAGGCAATCACCATCTACATCTACATGTGTATTAAAGTCCCCTACTATAATTATTCTATCTGATTTCAGCACTAAATCAGCTAAGAATTTGGCAAATTTGGATAAAAACTCTGAGTAGGCTGAGGGAGGACGATAAACTATAGCAAATAAAATTGGGTTTAACCTAAAATTGCTAAAATGCCCAATACTGAGGACCAGGCCCTCAAAGAAATTATAACATGTTTTTTGCTTTTCATTAACTAGTAATTTGGAATGGTAAATTGATGCTACTCCTCCTCCATGACCAGAACTTCTGGGATTTTGACAGTTTAAATAACCAGAGGGAGTTGATTCACTTAAACCAACATAATCCTCTTGCCCGAATCAAGTCTCTGTAAGGGATATTAAATCAATCTGATGATCACTTAACAGATCATGGACTAGCAGAGACTTGGGAGTTAGAGACCTAATATTTAACAAAACACATTTATTTTTTAAATTATGAGGAGGAACAGAGGCCAAGTGAAATTTAGAGGCTTCATGTTTAATTTGAGATTTACCAACTTTTTGTTTAATCACTTTGGGATGCTTATATATTATATTTTCATCTACTTTGGAGGGAGCAGACAATGATTCTCTGATGGGGAAGACAGGGGCTAAGATGAGGGGTGGCAGATGAAGAGGAGCTGCAGAGAGGCGTTTAAGACTGCGGCTCTGCTTCCTGGTCCCAACTCTGAGTAGTCAAGGTTTTGGAAATTTGGATAAAAACGATGCCAGATTGTTAGATAAAAGAGACGCACCATCCAGAATGGGATGGATGCCGTGTCGTCAAATAAGACCAGGTTTTCCCCAAAATGAGTTCCAGTTGTCTATGAATGAGTTCCAATTGTCTATGTTAATTTTTTTCTTGTAAATTAACATCTTTTTCTCAGAAATTTGCAACTTTTTCTTGTAAATTTGCTTTTTTTTCCTCCTCATGAACTTGACTTTTTTTTTCTTGTGAATTTGCAGCTTTTCCCCCCATAAGTATACATTTTTTTTCTCAGAAATTAATTTTTAATTCCAGACAAATTCAAGATTCAAAGGCTTTATTATCATGCACAAAGGCTTTATTAACACACACACCAACACACAGTTGGTGTGTGTGTGTTAATCAAAACTTGATACCACAGTGACAGCTTATAACATGTCCCACATTGTCCCACTTTGTCTCACTCAAATGCGATCTTCGTCTCACAGTTGATTGATTAAGACCTGGTCACCCTTGTGCCATGCAATCTGCTGGTGTTGATCTGCTGGTGGTTTATCAAGTCCCAAGTCAACATTGTTGTCTTACTAGAAAATTTAGTGCACCTCATGCTTCCATTTGCTGAAAAGCTTTATGTCGATGCCTATTTCTGTTTTCTGTAGGAGCCAAAAGAATGGTTTGCTGACTATAATACTAAGCCTTGTTTATCCTACACCTTCGCTTTGGTGCGCTAACATGTGTGTCCGCTTTGGATGAGGCCAGTGCACATATGGTTGTGTATAAACTTCCTTTTTTTCATCTAATAGGCCAAGCATTTGGCGCATGTGCATAACCGTCATTTGTAGTTTCACCCCAGACCTATGGGTAGTGCAAATGTGCTTACATGCCAGTTTGTTCACCGGCTATATAAAAGTGAAGAAACACAGCAGCAATGCACATTTTTCTGTAGCAACAACCATGGTGTCATTTCGAGGAAGAGGAGGAATTACTGTTTTTCAATGCACATCTCTGCTCAAGCTGCTGCTGCTGCAAAATGATTCATGTATGTCTATTCTCGTCTTCCTTTTCCTCTTTGTCTTCTTCATCTACTTTGTTTTTGTATGCTGTGTTGGCAGCACCACCTCTTGAAGAGGATGTTCAGTCTCGAGCATGCATAGTCAACAGGCAACATGGTCACAATATTTGGGCTGTACGGTATCAGATGTGGAGGGAGCCAGCAGAGCATAGTGGACTGGACGCGTAATTTTTGTTACACAAGCCTCGCGGTTGAGCGGAGATGAGCATAAATCCAGCTTTACTGTGCTTGACTGACCAGCACGCTGGCCTGACCTGAACCCTATAGATTTTGTGTGGTGTATACTCAGGAGAAAGATGGGAAACACCTGATGCAAATGAAAGCACCAAGGTGCTCATGCCTCGGTGTCGGTGTTATGGTAGCATGGAGGGGCTGTAAAAAAGCCCCACTGCCACTTCTAATGGCCCAGCATAGTTATTACAATACCTTTTTTCGCAAATGCATTGATGGTAAAGGTGAGTTAAATTTGTGTTTATTCTGAACACAAAGCCTTATCTGGAAATTGTGGCAAATTAAAAGTCCAGAAAATATGGCGATACAATGACAGAAGCCTTCAGTTCCAGTTGATTTTGAGTGGGTGAGCTGAAAAGCTGGTAACAGACAGACAGACAGACAGACACAGACACATGGAGTGATTACAGTATGCCTATGTTGCCTTTGCACCGAGACATAAAAATACAGAAGCACAAGAATAAAATTAGGAGCACAAAGAAAAATGCTGGAGTAAAAGATTTTATTAATTGAATGCATATATAGTTGCACAATGCCGTGCAATAGCAGGTAAACATATCAAAATTTCCAAAAGTAAAAGAATAATTAATGATGAAAGTTAAATCAGAACAGTTTGGAATGTTTCACACTTATGTGTAATGATTATTGAAAGTTTCTTAAATAATCTTGCAAAAAACTAAATTTTTCCACATTAATTTATTGCAATACAGTAGCAGTTTCTGGTATAAACAGTAAACATGTAATACTCTTAATTAGCTTCCAGCCTGTTATCTTCACAACTGCTCTGACTGCTGACCCTCAGGTTCACCACCATGGACCTCAGAGTGACAAAGAGGAAAGAAAAACAGCATAAAAATGTGATTATTGTTACAGATGTGACATATATATATATATATATATATATATATATATATATATATATATATATATAATACAGGTGTCATGTTTCTCCTCAGCTTAATTAATTGCTTGATTTAGTGAGTGAATCATTTTAAAGTGAGTGAATGAAGCATGTGACACCATGGTGTTTTTATATTACTGACATTAGTACTAAGACTTAAAAAATCAGCTAAACTTTAGAGAAAACTATTTAACAGGGTAAATTAATATAACCAAGCAGTCCCCATATGGAAAAAAAATCAGACATTGGAAAAAAAAATGTGATGTAACATAAACTTTAAGAATCAAATATTGCAGCTGCAGGAGTTATTAGTGTTTTAATCTTGAAATCGCTGCATAATTTAAGCACAAAACTTACTTTTAAAGTTTTTGCTCTGGTTCAGCCGTCCACTGTGGTCCGCCATGTTTTTGAGGTGAGGAATGTTGGGACTTGTAGTTTTAGCAATGAACTGAAAACTCCAGGAAGAAAGGAAGAAAATACCTCATCATTCCTCTGCAAAACTAAACAGCAAAACCAGTGAAAACAATTGATGTGATGAATAAATGGTGTAGTTGCTGAATATGTGTTTTTTTTCCCCGTAACAACCACTATTTTATAATAGTTCAGCGAGAGATCTACTGTGACAGGAAGTCATCCATGAGCTGTAAAAAAGTCACACTGCCGCCTCTAGTGGCCCAACATAGTTATTGCAACACCTTTTTTCCAGGCTCCATTACACGGCAATGGTGCGTTAAATTTGTGTTTATTTTGAAAACAAAGCCTTATCTGGAAATTCTGGCAAATTAAAAGTCAAGAAAATATGGCAATACAATGATACAAGCCTTTAGTTCCACTTGATTTTGACCAGGCGAGCTGAAACAGACAGGCAGACAGACAGACAGATACAACCAACCAACCAACAAACCACACACACAGACGCATCTATAGACCACTGTATGCCTCCTTCACTGAGGCATAAATACAGATGAGCTAAAAGCTGCTATCAAAGCAACTTGTACTTCAGTAACACCTCAGCAGTCCCACAAGCTGATTCCCTTTATGCCAAGTCATACTAATGCAGTAGTTTGTGGAAAAGAACCCCAACTGAATACCAAGTGTTTAATTTAGCATACTTTTTAGAATTTGGACATTTCTGCATTGTAGATTCTTATTTTGGATTGATCTTGAGGCTGGGCAACCAATCCATTTTAAATCTGAATATTTTGATCAGGCAATGTAAAAAAGAAAAAAAAGAATATTGTGAAAATCAATTTTCACATTTGCAAGAGTACAAGTGGGGGCTGAAAAGTTCATAGTGGTTAAATTTGACCAAATGTGATTTATTTTTCAACACAGTCTTCCCTTCGGTCCACACACTTCTTCCACCGGTGTTGCAGCGCTTGAATCCCTGCGGTTGAAAAATACAGTGGATATAAAAAGCCTACACACCCCTGTTCAAATGGCAGGTTTTTATGATGTAAAAAATTAGACCAAGATAAATCATTTCAAAACTTTTTCCCCCATTAATGTGACCTATAACCTGTACAACCCAAATGAAAAACAAACTGAAATCTTTTAAGGGAAAAAATAAAAAACTTACAATAACATGGTTGCATAAATATGCACACCTTGTTATAACTGGGGATGTGGCTGTGTTCAGAATTAACCAATCACATTCAAACTCATGTTAAATGGGAGTCAGCACACACCTGCCACCATTTAAAGTGCCTCTGATTAACCCCAAATAAAGTTCAGCTGTTCTAGTAGGCTTTTCCTGACATTTTTGTAGTCACATCTTACAGCACAAGCCATGGTCCGCAGAGAGCTTCCAAAGCATCGGAGAGATCTCATTGTTCAAAGGTATCAGTCAGGAGAAGGGTACAAAAGAATTTTCAAGGCATTAAATATACCATGGAACACAGCGAAGACATTCATCATCAAGTGGAGAAAATATGGCACAACAGTGACATTACCAAGAACTGGATGTCCCTCCAAAATTGATGAAAAGACGAGAACTGGTCAGGGAGGCTGCCAAGAGACCAACAGCAACACTGAAGGAGCTGCAGAAATTTCTGCCAAGTACTGGCTGTTTAGTACATGTGACAACAATCTTCCATCTTCTTCTGATGTCTGGGCTATGGGGTAGGGTGGCAAGACGGAAGCCTTATCGTATGAAGAAAAACATCCAAGCCCGACTACATTTTGCAAAAACACATTTGAAATCTCCAAAATGCATATGGGAAATGTGTTATGGTCCAATGAAACCAAGGTTGAACTTTTTGGCCATAATTCCAAAAGGTATATTTGGCGCAAACACAACACTGCTCATCACCAAAAGAACACCATACCTACAGTGAAGCATGATGGTGGCACCATCATGCTTTGGGGCTGTTTTTCTTCAGCTGGACTGGGGCCTTAGTCAAGGTGGAGGGAATTATGAACAGTTCCAAATACCAGTCAGTGTTGGCACAAAACCTTCAGGCTTCTGCTAGAAAGCTGAAGATGAAGAGGAACTTCATCTTTCAGCACAACAATGACCCAAAGCACACATTTAAATCAACAAAAAATGGCTTCACCAGAAGCAGAGTAAGGTTTTTGAATGGCCCAGCCAGAGTCCAGACCTGAATCCGATCGAACATCTGTGGAGTGATCTGAAGAGGGCTTTGCATAGGAGATGCCCTCACAATCTGACAGATTTATAGCATTTTTGCAAAGAAGAGTGGGCAAATATTGTCACACCAAGATGTGCCACGCTGATAGACTCCTACCCAAAAGACTGAGTGCTGTAATAAAAGCCAAAGGTGTTGCAACAAAGTATTAGTTTAAGGATGTGCATATTTATGCAACCAGGTTATTGTGAGTTTTTTATTTTTCCCCTTAAAAGATTTCAGTTTGTTTTCAGTTGGGTTGTACAGATTATAGGTCACATTAATGGGGAAAAAGTTTTGAAATGAATTATCTTGGTCTCATTTTTTTTTACATCACAAAAACCTGGTATTTGAATAGGAGTGTGTAGACTTTTTATATCTACTGTAAACCACATTTGGTCAAATTTGATAACGATGAACTTTTTAGTCTATGATCTTTTAGTCCCCCCCCAAAAAAAATGTGGTAGCCTACAGCTCTGAGCCCCCTTAAACATCCTTAAAAGTTAATTTTATAAAATTAATAAAATTATTAATCAGAAATGTATGGATTCATCTTTGTTTGATCAAATCTCAATTATAAAAAGGTTTTGGTTTGGGTAAAGCCAGGGTTGCACATTATTTCCAATAAGGAATTATGTGTGTGTGTGTGTGTGTGTGTGTGAGCTCAAAATCAAAAATCAAATTTGGCTTGAAAAAAAATTGGGGACTTTATTTTTAGGCCATAATTGCCTAATTCTAATAATTTGACGCTAGGTTTCAGATATTAATAAGCCATTAATCATAATCATCAACATCAAAACAAAAAAAAAGCTTGAAATATTTCCCTGGTAAGGAAGATAAAATACATGAAAGTTTAAATTTGGAACTAAATTATGAAAGCTAAAAGAAAATTTTTGTGATATTCTAATTTTTTTGAGATGCACCTGTACATTTCCTCTCAACTGAAGAAGCTATGATAGGCTCCAGCCTCCCTATGACCCAAAAATCATGAAGCAGAAATGGAATGAATGAATGAATGAATGTTCTTACTGCTTTGGCCTTAAAAATGTACAGTATCTCACAAAAGTGAGTACACCCTTCACATTTTTGTAAATACTGTATTTCATTATATCTTTTCATGGGGAAACACTGAAGATATGACACTTTGATATAATGTTAAGTAGTCAGTGTACAGCTTGTATAACAGTGTGAATTTGTTGTTGCCTCAAAATAACTTAACACACATCTATTAATGTCTAAACCGCTGGCAACAAAAGTGAGTACACCCCTAAGTGAAAATGTCCAAATTGTGCCCAATTAGCCATTTTCCCTCCCCAGTGTCATGTGACTCATTAGTGTTACAAGATCTCAGGTGTGAATGGGGAGCAGGTGCATTAAATTTGGTGTTAATGCTCTCACACTCTCTCATACTGGTCACTGGAAGTTCAATATGACACCTCTTGGCAAAGAACTCTCTGAGGATCTGAAAAAAATAATTGTTGCTCTACATAATGATAGCCATGGCTATAAGAATATTGCCAACACCCTGAAACTGAGCTGCAGCACCGTGGCCAAGACCATACTGGGGTTTAACAGGACAGGTTCCACTCAGAACAGGCCTCGCCATGGTCGACCAAAGAAGTTGAGTGCATGTGCTCAGCGTCATATCCAGAGGATGTCTTTTGAAAATAGACGTATGAGTGCTGCCAGCATTGCTGCAGGGGTTGAAGGGGTGGGGGGTCAGCCTGTCAGTGCTCACACCATACGCCGCACACTGCATCAAATTGGTCTGCATGGCTGTCGTCCCAGAAGGAAGCCCCTTTTAAAAATGATGCACAAGAATGCCCGCAAACAGTTTGCTGAAGACAAGCAAACTAAGGACATGGATTACTGGAACCATGTCCTGTGGTCTGATAAGACCAAGATAAACTTATTTGTTCAAATGGTGTCAAGTGTGTGGAACCAGGTGAGGAGTACAAAGACAAGTGTGTCTTGCCTACAGTCAAGCATGGTGGTGGGAGTGTCATGGTTTGAGGCAGCATGAGTGCTCTCGGCACTGGGGAGCTACAGTTCATTGAGGGAACCATGAATGCCAAAATGTACTGTGACATACTGAAGCAGAGCATGATCCCCTCCCTTCGGAAACTGGGCCGCAAGGCAGTACTCCAACATGATAACAACCCCAAACACACCTCCAAGATGACCACTGCCTCGCTAAAGAAACTGAGGGTAAAGGTGATGCACTGGCCAAGCATGTTTCCAGACCTAAACCCTACTGAGCATCTGTGGGGCATCCTCAAACGGAAGGTGGAGGAGCACAAGGTCTCTTACAATCACACCAGCTCCGTGATGTCATTATGGAGGAGTGGAAAAGGATTCCAGTGACAACCTGAGATGTCACTGGAATCCTGGCTGAGATCCTGGCTGAGATCGTCACTTCCTTGTGGTAACGTATCGTCACTTCCTGTTTTGCTGTCTGCCTGTGTGGTTTGCTCTCCAGCTCTCGAGCCACTAGCTATGGCTACTAGCTCTCTTTCCTCTCCTCCTCTGGTGTGCTCTCTCTGTCAGATGTTTAGCTACACCTCTGCCTCTTTTAGTGACATCTTTTAGTGATGTTGTCTTTTTGAGGCGCTCGAGGCGAGGTTGTCTGATTTGGAATCCCGGCTCCGCTGCATTGAAACACCGTCTGCGCCAGTTACTCTCGACGGACGCCCCTTAGCTGCAGCGGAGCTAGCTAGCTTAGGTCCCCCTGTCACCGGTTCCCCGGCTCTCCTCTGCAGCGAGGAGACTGGGTGGGTGACGGTGAGAAGGAAGCCTAGTCGCAAAGCCCCGGTTCACCACCAACCTGTTCACGTTTCTAATCGTTTTTCCCCGCTCAGCGACACACCCGCTGAGGAAAAAACTCTGATCATTGGCGACTCTGTAGTCAGAAACGTGAACCTAGAGACTCCAGCGGCCATAGTCACATGCATTCCTGGGGCCAGAGCAGGCGACATCGAGTCAAATTTGAAAATGCTGGCTAAAAGTAACTGTAAATATTCCACAATTGTTATTCACGCCGGCATTAATGACATCCGTCTCCGGCAGTCGGAAGTCACGAAACTTAATGTAGAATCGGTGTGTGAGTTTGCCAAAACGATGTCTGCCACTGTAGTATTCTCTGGGCCCCTCCCCAATCTGACCAGTGATGACATGTTTAGTCGCTCGTCATCCTTGAACCGCTGGCTGTCTGTGTGGTGTCCTAAAAATGACGTGGGCTACATTGACAATTGGAGCTCTTTTTGGGGAAAACCTGGTCTTATGAGACGAGACAGCATTCATCCCACTTTGGATGGTGCTTCTCATTTATCTAACAATCTGGCATCTTTTTTATCCAAATTTCCAAAACCGTGACTACTCAGAGTTGGGACCAGGAAGCAGAGTCGCAGTCTTACACGCCTCTCTGCAGCTCCTCTTCATCCGCCACCCCTCAGCTTAGCCCCTGTCTTCCCCATCAGAGAATCGTTGTCTGCTCCCTCCAAAGTAAATAAAAATATAATTCATAAGCATCCCAAAGTGATAAAGCAAAATATTGGTAAAACTCAAATTAAACATAAAGCCTCTAAATTGAATGATTTGGCCTCTGTTCCTCCTCATAATTTAAAAATTAAATGTGGTTTATTAAATATTAGGTCTCTAACTCCCAAGTCTCTGTTAGTCCATGATCTGTTAATTGATCATCAGATTGATTTAATTTCCCTTACAGAGACTTGGTTAGGACAAGAGGATTATGTTGGTTTAAATGAATCAACTCCCTCTGGTTATTTAAACTGTCAAAATCCCAGAAGTTCTGGTCGTGGAGGAGGAGTAGCAACAATTTACCATTCCAAATTACTAGTTAATGTAAAGCAAAAAACATGTTATAATTCCTTTGAGGCCCTGGTCCTCAGTATTGGGCACTTTAGCAATTCCAGGTTAAACCCAATTTTATTTGCCATAGTTTATCGTCCCCCATCAACCTATTCAGAATTTTTATCCGAATTTCCTGATTTCTTAGCTGATTTAGTGCTGAAATCTGATAGAATAATTATAGTAGGGGACTTTAATATACATGTGGATGTAGATAGTGACTGCCTTAATGTGGCTTTTAATTCAATATTAGACTCGATTGGGTTTTCTCAGAAAGTAGGAAATTCTACTCATTACCTCCACCATACATTGGACCTTGTTCTGACATATGGCATAGAAATAGAAAATCTTGTAGTGTCTCCTCATAACCCTGTACTGTCAGACCATTGTCTGTTAACCTTTGATTTTACTATTTCTGACTATTTGGCTCCTAAAGAAAAATATTATCACAGTAGATGCCTCTCAGATGATGCTGTTTCCAAATTTATGCAGATTGTTTCCTCTATGCCATGTGTCAACACAACGGAAATAAGCTATAGACAGCTTGCTCCTTCTGTAATTGATAACATGGTGGATAGTGTTTCAGCTTCTCTACATCAGGCTCTAGACTTGGTGGCCCCCTTAAAAAAGAAAAAGTCTAATCAGAGATTTTTAACTCCTTGGTTCAACACAGAAACTCGTAGCTTAAAACAGAAGACTCGTCAATTAGAAAGAAAATGGCGCTCTACTAATTTAGATGAAATCTATTTAGCTTGGAGAAATCATCTTTTAATTTACAAAAAATCTCTTAGAAAAGCTAGAACGAGTTATTACTCTGCATTAATAGAAGAGAACAAGAATAATCCCAGGTTTCTTTTCAGTACTGTAGCCAGGTTGACAAAGAGTCAGGACTCTGTCAATCCTAGCATCCCCTTAGAGCTTACTAGTCAGGACTTTATGAACTTTTTCAATAATAAAATTTCATCCATCAGAGATAAAATCAATCAGATTCTTCCCACAGTTAACTTAAATACTGTAACTACTACAACTCCTTCTATTGATGTCTGTCTTGATGAGTTTACTCCAATCGACCTTTGTGAGTTAGACAAAATAGTTTCCTCATCCAAACCTTCAACTTGTCTTTTAGACCCTATTCCTACCAGGTTATTTAAAGAAGTCTTCCCACTTATTGGTAGCTTTATTCTTCATATAATCAATTCTTCATTAACTTTAGGCCATGTACCGCAGGCTTTTAAAACGGCTGTAATTAAACCCTTACTCAAAAAGCCAACGCTAGATCCAGGAGCTTTAGCTAACTATAGACCAATCTCTAATCTCCCTTTCATTTCAAAAATCTTAGAAAGAGTTGTTGCTATGCAATTATTTGACCACCTGCAGGGAAATGGTTTATTTGAGGAGTTTCAATCTGGGTTTAGAATCCATCATAGCACTGAAACAGCCTTAGCGAAGGTCACTAACGACCTCCTCATTGCATCTGATAATGGACTAGTTTCTGTACTTGTCCTTTTAGATCTTAGTGCAGCTTTTGATACTATTGATCATAATATTCTACTTGATAGATTAGAACACTATGTTGGACTTAATGGAACTTCGTTGCAGTGGTTTAGATCTTATTTATCTGATAGGTTCCAGTTTGTTCATGTAAATGATGAGTTTTCTCTCAGCTCAAAGCTTAGTCATGGAGTTCCACAGGGATCTGTGCTTGGCCCTACTCTTTTTAGTTTATATATGCTTCCGTTAGGCAACATTATTAGAAAGCACTGTATACATTTTCACTGTTATGCAGATGACACACAATTATACCTGTCAATGAAGCCAGATGATACTAATCAATTAGCCAAGTTAGAAGCCTGTCTTAAGGAAATCAAAGTTTGGATGACTTGTAATTTCCTGCTATTAAATTCAGATAAGACTGAAGTCATTCTTGTTGGTCCAAAAAACCTTAGAAATTCCTTTCCAAATCAAACTTTCAGTTTGGATGCAGTTACTCTTTCTCTTAATAGCTCTGTGAGGAACCTTGGAGTTATTTTTGATCAGGATTTGTCCTTCAATTCACATATTAAATTTGTTTCTAAGACTGCCTTCTATCATTTGCGTAATATTGCCAAGATTAGGAGCATCTTGTCTCAGAGTGATGCTGAGAAGCTGATCCACGCTTTTGTTAGCTCGAGATTAGATTATTGTAATTCTTTATTATCAGGTTGTCCTAAAACATCTTTAAAAAGTCTTCAGCTGATCCAAAATGCTGCAGCAAGAGTTTTAACAGGTACTAGAAAGAGAGATCATATCTCTCCGGTTCTGGCCTCCCTTCATTGGCTTCCCATAGAGTTTAGAATTAAGTTTAAAATCCTTCTTCTTACTTACAAAGCTCTAAACAATCAGGCTCCTTTTTATTTAAAAGATCTGATACTACCGTATCATCCTAACAGAGCACTACGCTCCCAAAATGCAGGTTTACTTGTAATACCTAGAATCTCCAAAAGTACAATGGGAGGCAGAGCCTTCAGTTATCAAGCTCCTCTCCTGTGGAATCAGCTGCCAATCTGGATTCGGGAGTCAGACTCAATCTCTGTTTTTAAGAATAGGGCTAAAACCTACCTTTTTGATATAGCCTACAATTAGGGAGGGATCATGTGTTTTCTGAACCCTCCCTTAGTTATGCTGCTAATAGGTTTAGTCAGCCGGGGGACCTCCAGTAATGCACTGGGCCTCACTCCTTTCCTCACTCTCTATGAAATATTTTTTTTTTTGCTGGTCATTAACATTTGTTTGTTCTCTCCCATAGATTGAGTCCCCATCGTGCTGTTTGCTCTCTACATGTCTGTTCTTTTCTTCTTCTCTATCCCCTCACCCCCCAGCCAGTCGCAGCAGATGACTGCCCCTCCCTGAGCCTGGTTCTGCTGGAGGTTTCTTCCTGTTAAAAGGGAGTTTTTCCTCTCCACCGTCGCCAAGTGCTTGCTCACAGGGGATCGCCTGATTGCTGGGGTCTTTCTGCAACTGTGGGGGTCCTCCCTACAGTTGATAGTGCTATGAGATGACTGTTGTTGTGAAATGGCGCTATATAAATAAAGTTGAATTGAATTGAATTGAATTGAATTGAATTGAATTGAACCTGTGAAGCTCTAGTGAACTCCATGCTAAACAGAGTTAAGACACTGCTCGAAAATAATGGTGGCCACGCAAAATATTGACACTTTTGGTGCAATTTGGACATTTTCACTTAGGGATGTACTCACGTTTGTTGCCAGCTGTTTAGACATTAATGGCTCTGTGTTGAGTAATTTTGAGGGGACAGCAAATTTACACTGTTATACAAGCTGTATAACAGTCTACTGACTACTTACACTGTATCAAAGTGTCATATCTTCAGTGTTGTCCCATGAAAAGATATAATAAAATATTTACAAAAATGTGAGGGGTGTACTCACTTTTGTGAGATACTGTATATGCCCACGTACCCATGTACACACTACAGAACAACACATGTACACACACTACAATGTCATTTTGGGTACTTAAATTGTGAAGCAAAGTTAAATCAATATGAAGTTATTTTGCAATAAAAAGAGTGTGGGAGCAAATTAGACAACTATCCACAGAAATTGAAAACATTGATTTTGATTTACAAAATATATTTGATACCTTTTATGAACATTACATTGTCTTTCTTTTGACCCTTGTTTTCCTTCACTCGCCCTCTCCTTTGCTACACCCTTATCTGTCTTTCCTCCACTTATCATAAAACCAAAGTATTTCTTCACCTTAATGACAGTGGTTAATAGTAGGCCATGGGGGTTGGGTGACTGGGCTGAGGGAAGCCAAGTGAGGATGGCTTGCAGGTGGTGGTGGGATCTGCAGAATGTGTGTTACTTTGGAGCAGATATGACAGTCTGTTGTGTTTGTAAGAGTCAGCACAGTTTTGAGGCTATATATAGACTGCCTGTTTGCATGTTGCTTTGGGAGGGAAAGTAGAGGAGGGAGAGGTTACAGAGGTCCAAATGAAATGGAGGGGGTGGGGGGCAGAAAGGAAATTAGGATGTCAAAGAAAGCGAAGAACAAAAAGAGTGAGGGGGGAAGATAACGACACAGGAGGTGGTGACAGATGGAGAAGGGCATGTCCTCCTACCTGCATAGAATTCTGGGCTGTAGACAGCGCTGACCACTGGATTTAACTTCCAGCCTGAAATAAGACAAACAAGGAGAGAAAGAAAGGGAGGGAAACATGAAAAACTGTTGTTTATTATCTTATTTTTGTTGTATATTATACTCAGTAGTTTTCAGCAGATGTGCACAATATACCAGCATAACTGCACATCAGCATGGAGTTAAAAGGTTTTCAGAATTAGGATATGCATTTAGGTTTTAAATAAAGTGATTGGAAATCAGATCTTGTGCCTCACAAAAGTGTATAACAGTTCAGTCAAAGCATTAATTCAGTTAGATCTGCTGCCATTACAACTCTATTCAGAAAGTGTCTTTTGGCAGTGGTGAATAAATTTACTGTACTAAAACAGTCATAACTCATCACATGGGCAGCATGATGGCACAGCCGTTAGCATTGTTGCCTCACAGCTAGAAGGTTCCAGGTCTGAATCCCCAGGCTTGCAGGGGTGGGAACCTTTCTGTGTGGAGTTTGCATGTTCTCTCTGTGCTGCGTGGGCTTACTCCTGGGGCTCTGGTTTCCTCCCACAATCCAAAGACACGAATGTTAGGTTAATTGGTGACTCTTAATTATCACTAGGTATGTGTCTCTGCTCCCTTGTGGATCCCACCTTATCGTGGTAGGCTGGTTTGTTGTTGGGAACATTGCCACTGGTAGGGTCTCCCAAAACAAGCAGGTCTTGGGTGAAGGGCCAGACTAAGAGTGATCTTATGATGAATGTTCAATCAAGGATTCAGTGTACCCCACCTGGTATGGGGTTACTGGAGAGGCAGGTCTGGGGGAGGGGCTTGACAGCAAGTATACACGTGGACAAAACTGTTGGTACCCCTCTGTTAATAAAAGAAAAACCCACTATAGTCACAGAAATAACTTGAATCTGACAAAAGTGGTAATAAATAAAAATTCTTTGAAAATTAACCAATGAAAATCAGACAATGCTTTTGAATTGTGGTTCAACAGAATTATTTTTTAATACAAACTCATGAAACAGGCCTGGACAAAAATGATGGTACCCTTAACTTAATATTTTGTTGCACAACCTTTTGAGGCAATCACTGTAATCAAACGATTTCTGTAACTGTCAATGAGACTTCTGTACCTCTCAGCAGGTATTTTGGCCCACTCCTCATGAGCAAACTGCTCCAGTTGTCTCAGGTTTGAAGGGTGCCTTCTCCAGACGGCATGTTTCAGCTCCTTCCACAGATGTTCAATAGGATTTAGATCAGGGCTCATAGAAGGCCACTTTAGAATAGTCCAATCTTTCACTCTTAGCCATTCTTGGGTGTTTTTAGCTGTGTGTTTTGGGTCATTATCCTGTTGCAAGACCCATGACCTGCGACTAAGACCAAGCTGTCTGACACTGGGCAGCACATTTCTCTCTAGAATACCTTGATAGTCTTGAGATTTCATTGTATCCTGCACAGATTCAAGACACCCTGTGCCAGATGCAGTAAAGCAGCCCCAGAACATAACAGAACCTCCTCCATGCTTCACAGTAGGGACAGTGTTCTTTTCTTGGTATGCTTCATTTTTGTGTCTGTGAACACACAGACACAAAAGTTTTTGCCTTGCCAAAAACTTCCAGTTTTGTCTTGTCTGTCCATAGGACATTCTCCCAGAAGCTTTGTGGCTTGTCAACATGCAGTTTGGCAAATTCCAGTCTGGCTTTTTTATGATTTGTTTTCAACAGTGGTGTCCTCCTCGGTTGTCTCCCATGAAGTCCACTTTGGGTCAAACAACGACGGATGGTGCGATCTGACACTGATGTACCTTGACCTTGGAGCTCACCATGAATGTGTTTAGAGGTTGTTCTGGGCTCTTTTGTTACCATTCGTATTAACCGTCTCCTCCTGTGGCCACATCCAGGGAGGTTGGCTACAGTCCCGTGGATCTTAAATTTCTGAATAATATGTGCAACTGTAGTCACAGGAACATCAAGCTGCTTGGAGATGGTCTTATGGCCTTTACCTTTGACATGCTTGTCTATAATTTTCTTTCTAATCTCCTGAGACAACTTCTCCTTTGCTTCCTCTGGTCCATGTTTAGTGTGGTACACACCATGTCAACAAACATCACAGTGACTACTTGTCACCCTTTAAATAGGCCAACTGACTAATTACAAGTTTGTAGACACCTGTGATGTTAATTAGAGGACACATCTTGGTTGAACATGTCCCTATGGTCACATTATTTTCAGTCTTTTCTAGGGGTACCATCATTTTTGTCCAGGCCTGTTTCATGAGTTTGTTTTTAAAGTAATTTTGTTGAACCACAATTCAAAAGCACTGTCTGATTTTCATTGGTTAATTTTCATAGAATTTTTATTTATTACCACTTTTGTCAGATTCAAGTTATTTCTGTGACCACTGTGGGTTTTTCTTTCATTAACAGAGGGGTACCAACAATTTTGTCCATGGCTGTACCTGGTGGCTGGGTTTCTGCCCACGGGACCTGGCAGGGCTCAGCCCGAACAAGCCACATGGGTCTGCCCTCCAGCAGGTTCAACACCTGCTCGAGGGATCATGGGGGTCCGGTGCAGTGTGGATTGGACATCCGTCAAAGGCAGAAACCTTGGCGGCCCAGTCTCCGGCTTACTAAACTGGCTTTTGGAACGTAGAATGTCACTGCTCTGGTGGGCAAAGAGCTTGAGCTTATGCACGAGGTTCAGCGATAACAGCTAGATAAAGTCAGGCCCCCCTCAATGCACAGCTTAGATTCTGGAACCAGTCTCCTGGAGAGGGGTTAGACCTTGTCCTTTTCTCGAGTTGTTCCGGGTGACAGGCGGCAAGCAGGGGTGGCTAGTCTCGTGTCACCCCGTCTGACCTCCTCTATGTTGGGGTTCTCATCAGTGGACAAAAGCATTGTTTCTCTGCACCTTCAGGTTGGGAAATGAGTCCTGACCATCATTTATGTGTATTCGCTAAATGATGTTTCAGAGTACCCACCGTTTTTGGAGTCTCTGACTGGTGTACTGGAAAGTGCTCCTCTTGGAGACTCCATTGTCTCACCTCCATTGCTGAAATGGTTACTCAGAGCTGTGGCCGCAAGGTTGTCAGTGCTTCTCTTGGAGGCAACCCCCGAACCAAATGGTGGACGCCAGAGGCGAGGAGGGTCATCAAGCTGAAGAAGGAGTCCTACTGAGCTTGGTTGGCTTGTGGAACTCCTGAAACAGCTGAGTTGTACCAGCAGGCCAAGCGGAGTGCAGGATGAGTGGTTGCTGAGGCTACAACTCGGGTGTGGGAGGAGCTTGCGGAGGCAATTGAGCAAGACTTTCAGACAGCCTCGAAGAGATTCTGGCAAACTGTCTGGTGACTCAGAAGGGGGAAGCAGCTCCCTGTCCACAGTGTGTATGTTACGGATGGAGAGCTGTTGACTTTGACTGGAGATATTGTAAGATGGTGGAAGGATCTCCTCAATCCCACTGACATGTCTTCCATAGTGGAAGCAGAGCCTGAGGACAGGAAGCTGAGTCATTCAGCACAGGGCCTGAGGTCACCAAAGTGGTAAAAAAAACAACAACAAAAAACTCTTCGGTGGCAGGGCCCTGGGGGTGGATGAGATTTGCCCTGAGTACCTGAAGGCTCTGAATGTTGATGGGCTGTCTTGGTTGACACGCCTCTTCAACATCACATGGAAATTGGGGACAGCACCTTTGACATGGCAAACTGGGGTGGTGGTTCCCCTCTGGAGAGGAGAGTCTGGCCATTGGTCGAACCTTGGATTCAGGAGGAGCAATGAGGTTTTTGTCCTGGCCGTGGCACATCAGACCAATTCTTTACCCTCTTGAGAATCCTCGAGGGTTTGTGGAAGTTTGCCCAACCAGTTTACATGTGTTTTGTGGACTTGCAGAAAGCATTCAACTGCATCCCTCATGATTTCTTGTGGGGGGTGCTTCCTGAGTATGGGGTATCGGGCTTGTTGCTATTGCTATGAGTTATCTAGTCTCTATACAGCCATTGCGAGAGTTTGGTTCGTATTGTGAACAATCAGTCTAACTCGTTCCCAGTGACAGCTGGACTCCACCAGGGCTGCTCTTTGTCACCAATCCTGTTCATAATTTTTATGGAAAGGATTTCTAGGTGCAGCAAAGGAATGAAGGGTGTCATGTTTGGTGACCATAGGATCTCATCTCCATTGTTTGCAGATGATGTCTTCTTGGCTTCATTGAGCAATGACCTACAGGTCTTACTGGGATGGTTTGCTACTGTGTGTGAAGTTGCTGGGTTGAGAATCCTCACCTCCAAGTCCGAGTTTATGGTGCTCAGCCAGAAAAGGGTTGATTGTCCTTTCTGGATTGGGGACAATGTCCTGCCCCAAGTGGAGGACTTCAGGTATCTTGGGGTCTTATTCACGGGTGATGGGAAAATGGAGCGGGAGTTTGACAGATGACTCAAAACAGCATCTGCAGTGATGCGGACATTGTATCGGTCTGTCGTGGTGAAGAGGGAGCTGGGCTCTAAGACATAGCTGTCGATTTACCGGTCAATCTATGTTCCTACCCTCACCTATGGTCATGAACTTTGGGTAATGACCAAAAGAATGAGATTGCAGACACAAGTGGATGAAATGAGCTTTCTCTGTAGGGTTGATGGACTCACCCTTAGAGATAGGGAGAAGAGCACAAAGTAGAGCCACTGCTTCTTCACATCAAAAGGAGCCAATTGAGGTGGTTTGGGCAATTGAATTAGATCCACTGGGAGGAGACCCTGGGTCAGACCCAGGACACGCTGGAAAGATTATGCCTCTCAGCTGGCACGGAAACGCCTTGGTCTCCCCTCTGAAGTGTTGGAGGGGGTGGCAGGGTTTCTCTGACTGGACTGCTGCCTCCATCACCCGGATCCTCGGATCCCCGTAGAAAATGGAGAGATGGATAGCAGTTTCTGATAGGCCCTTAGAATAGAACGGGATTGTACCTACTAGTTATGTGCTTTGAGTGATTTTTTTGACTGGAAAAAGTACTATATAAGTACAGGTTCTTATAAAAAAAAGTCAATTTTTCTAAACCTAACCAAGTACTTTTTCATGCGTCAACCAAACCATCAAGAAAGCACCGGAGAAAAGGTGAGTATAACAGAGCACAAATAACCAACCTGTGACTGTGACCTGCCCTCCAATTGTGTTTAAATGACTTTTGGTTCACTTAAGTTAGGCTGCATTCTTCATTTGTTTTTGGGATGTATTTATTCTTTTTTTTTTTTTGCCCTCTCTACATTCTCTCTCCCCTCATCCCCCAACCAGTCACAGCAGATGACTGCCCCTCCCTGAGCTTGGCTCTTCTTGAGGATTTTTCCTGTTTAAAGGTATTTTTCTGCACAGTTGCCATTTGCTCTTCATAGGGACTTGACTGTTTGGTCCTCTATATAACATCGGATCTTTACATTTTAAAGTCCTACGAGACAACCGATTTTGACAGATCAGAAACCATCTCAATCTCTGCTCTGATATAATGCAAATTAACTGAAATTGACCTATTCCAGCTTCCCCGAGTGTGATGGTACACCCTGGACAGTTTAACAGTTCATCACAGGCCAAATATATTAGGATAAATTTTAAAATGATAAAAACTAAGACTATAGCATAACTGCCCTTTGACATTTTAGTGCATATGACTTAGCTAGTTAGGTGGGTTTACAAAAAGAGAGAATGAAGCTACAAGAGAAATGTGGGCAGCATAATTGAGGCTCTAATAAGTTTTCCCCTTCTTTCCATCCATCCATCCATCCATCCATCCACCCATCCATCCATCCATCCATCTTCTACCGTTTATCTGGGCGTCCGGGTCACATGATCCCCATGATGTGTTGTTGTTGTTGTAACATTTTCACGGGATCCGCTGGACTGCTCTTGGTCTGACCCTTCACCCTGCAGGACCAGTTTGTCTTGGGAGACCCTACCAGGTGCAAGTAGCCTCCGACAACATACAGACGTGGACAAAATTGTTGGTACCCCTCGGTTAATGAAAGAAAAACCCACAGTGGTCACAGAAATAACTTGAATCTGACAAAAGTGGTAATAAATAAAAATTCTATGAAAATTAACCAATGAAAATCAGACAATGCTTTTGAATTGTGGTTCAACAGAATTATTTTAAAAAACAAACTCATGAAACAGGCCTGGACAAAAATGATGGTACCCCTAGAAAAGACTGAAAATAATGTGACCATAGGGACATGTTCATCCAAGATGTGTCCTCTAATTAACATCACAGGTGTCTACAAACTTGTAATCAGTTAGTCGGCCGATTTAAAGGGTGACAAGTAGTCACCGTGATGTTTGTTGACATGGTGTGAACCACCCTAAACATGGACCAGAGGAAGCAAAGGAGAGAGTTGTCTCAGGAGATTAGGAAGAAAATTAGCAAGCATGTTAAAGGTAAAGGTTATAAGACCATTTCCAAGCAGCTTGATGTTCCTGTGACTACAGTTGCACATATTATTCAGAAATTTAAGATCCACGGGACAGTAGCCAGCCTCCCTGGACGTGGCCGCAGGAGGAGACTGATAATATGAATGGTAACAAAGGAGCCCAGAACAACCTCTAAACACATTCATGGTGAACTCCAAGGTCAAGGTACATCAGTGTCAGATCGCACCATCCGTCGTTGTTTGAGCCAAAGTGGACTTCATGGGAGACAACCAAGGAGGACACCACTGTTGAAAACAAATCATAAAAAAGCCAGACTGGAATTTGCCAAACTGCATCTTGACAAGCCACAAAGCTTCTGGGAGAATGTCCTATGGACAGACGAGACAAAACTGGAAGTTTTTGGCAAGGCACATCAGCTCTATGTTCACAGACACAAAAATGAAGCATACCAAGAAAAGAGCACTGTCCCTACTGTGAAACATGGAGGAGGTTCTGTTATGTTCTGGGGCTGCTTTACTGCATCTGGCACAGGGTGTCTTGAATCTGTGCAGGGTACATTGAAATCTCAAGACTATCAGTGTATTCTAGAGAGAAATGTGCTGCCCAGTGTCAGACAGCTTGGTCTCAGTCGCAGGTCATGGGTCTTGCAATAGGATAATGACCTAAAACACACAGCTAAAATCACCCAAGAATGGCTAAGAGCGAAACATTGGACTACTCTAAAGTGGCCTTCTATGAGCCCTGATCTAAATCCTATTGAACATCTGTAGAAGGAGCTGAAACATGCCGTCTGGAGAAGGCACCCTTCAAACCTGAGACAACTGGAGCAGTTTGCTCATGAGGAGTGGGCCAAAATACCTGCTGAGAGGTGCAGAAGTCTCACTGACAGTTAGAGAAATCGTTTGATTGCAGTGATTGCCTCAAAAGGTTGTGCAACAAAATATTAAGTTAAGGGTACCATCATTTTTGTCCAGGCCTGTTTCATGAGTTTGTTTTTTAAAATAATTCTGTTGAACCACAATTCAAAAGCATTGTCTGATTTTCATTGGTTAATTTTCATAGAATTTTTATTTATTACCACTTTTGTCAGATTCAAGTTATTTCTGTGACCACTGTGGATTTTTCTTTCATTAACAGAGAGGTACCAACAATTTTGTCCACGTCTGTAGCTCCTGGGCAGAAGTTGCACTAGACTTTTTTGTTATCTATCATTTTAACAGACATGCTTGTCTGTCATAAATTCTGTCATATTCTATTTTTATATATTATTTTAATTGACTTTAATTAGATCACCCTCAGTTTAATCTGTCAAATGACAGACAGCTTTCCGAATTTTCAGTCATTGCTGAAAAAAGTCTGTCAATGAAAGACAATTTTCAGTTAATGCACCCTCTGCTCCTGGGATTATTAGGGCACCCAAACCCCTCCACCATGATAAGGTTGTGATCCAAGGAGGAGCATTTCATTTATATAAGTTTAAAATATATTTTTGACTGAAGAATTCCATTACAGTTACTTTAGTAAAACTGTTAAACATGGATAAAGACTTACCATTTGCATATGGGTTGACAGACTTCTTATTTGTCATTACTCGGGCTGTTGCATTATTGACCTACAGCAGGTAAAGAAAACTATGAGTTTTTTATGGCAGCAGAAAGTGCTGTGCTTGTTAGAGTAGACGTGCATGCATATTCTCTTCATATTGTAAATAAAGAAAGCAGCACATTGTATGACAGCAAACAACCATGTCATGTCTGTGTCCAATCTGCATTCAGAAACACCTCAGAAACATCCAAAACAAATCTGCTGTCTTTCTTATTTGCATATAACACATCCCATGATGTTTTCCAGCATGCTGTCCCCAATATAGTGACATTTCAGTACCATACAGACAAAGGTAAAGAAACAATAGATGCACTGTCAAAATGATGTTGTGAAAATGAACTGATCCATGCTCTGGGAAGGAGAAGGAGGGGAAAAAGACAACTGCGGGAGAGAAGATAGAGAATATGTTGGGAGCATCCAGTCAACTTTAAAATGTAAGAACTGTTGTGACGAAAGCAACACAAAGCATTCCCACTCCGACAAGAGCCTTTCCAATACATTGCAAGAATAGTAATTATCAAAGATTAAAAAAACAAACAAACAAAAAACAGATGTACTGAAAAAAATCAACCAAGTCAATCAATAACCAATCAAATCATTCCAAATCCAAACAACAGCTAACAGGGGAAATGAAAGTAAGAGTGCATCATCTTTCAATGTTAAAAAGAAACAAATGAAAAGCAAAATGGAAGGGTTTCCAACAATCTCAGATAGATGTGCAAACAAATTCATATCTCAGTCAGTACTGCTCACACACCGTGAGGAGAGCACTTAGTAAGTGGACACGTATGCTGACACGCAAGAAAATATGTATCAATATACAGCATCAACTCAACTCAGTTCAAAAAGAAATGTCACGAGAAATTCAGCGTTGCAAACGATCCAAAACAGAGAGGGAGAGAGAGACGAGATGCTGGCAGAATGGCTAGCTCGCCCACACTTACCATTCCCAAACCTTCTGGCCCCGCCCACTTGTTTGTGTACTGTTACCATGGTAACTGTGTTGGATGGGGCCCTACACAAACTACCATTGGAAGGATGGTAGGGGAGGAAGGAGGGGATGAGAAAGGAATAAGCAGCATCTTACTCAAGTGGCCAAGAAAACAATAATTTTACTGCACAAAGTCTTGCTCTTTCACCTCTCTCCAAACAAGCTGTTAGCTTTTTTTCAGAGCATAACTCCCACCATTATTTCACCGGCAGTAATGGAATGATTACCTGACTGAAAATGTTCTATGTCTCTATCAGCACTTGTGGCATTAAAATGGATGACATTACTGAAGTAAAAAAGCTAAAATATCGGCGGCTGCCAGCGGAACCCCTCAGCTTCTTTGTTTGATGTAGTTTATATGGCATTTTGACCTAGACCTTTGATCTTGCAATCCACAAACCATAGGTAGACGTCAGAGTCACATGGTGAACCTGTGCACAAACATTGGTGACCCTAGCTTTACTCAATCTATAGTAACAGGGCATAGGGAAAGATAAACATGACCTTTGACCTTTTGACCCCAAACCCATAGTCAAAGGTCAGGGTCTCAGATTGAACATGTGTACCAAGATTGGTGACTGTAGGTTTACTTGTTCTATGGTAATATTGTAAAGGGAATGTTAATATTGACATTTCCCCTTTTGATCCCAAACTCATAGTCAGAGGGCAGGGTCTAAGCCATCCAAGACTTGCCTTAGACATGATGATATCGATTTGAAAAGACTACATCATTCCTTTCTGTGGTTATCACATTACAAGGTTTAAATTCGAACCAAACTCACCCAAATTCAAACTTGTCTGAGATTTTTTCATAAATACACCCATGGTATAAATTTGAAAAGTGAATGTTATTTCTTTCTGTAGTTATCACATTCACAAGATTTTGGGAAAACTGACTCAGAAATTTGAACTTGTCCAAGATTTTTTTTTTTATAGATACACCCATGGTATCAATTTGGAAAGTCCATGCCATTTCTTTCTCTGGTTATTGTATTCACAAAGTAGGTGCTGACGTGACCGTTGCCACCACCACTGCCACCATTGCTGCCACCCATCCGTCCGGCAGGGTGACAACAATACCCCTTCAGCCTTTAGAGTCTGAGAGGTAAAAATGTCTACTAGCTTTGATAGTGCTGGGTTTAAGAATGATTTGTTTAGACAGTGACTACATTTACATGTGCACCATTTTCCAATTAAGGTTCAAAAAGTAAACAAACAGAATAATACAGCTAAAGAGATACATTTAATAAGGATAATACTAAATCATCTAATAAGGGGGATAAGGCCCTGTACTTATATACTGTAGTGCTTTTCTAGTCTCAAAGACCACTCAAACCGCTTCACTAGCACTAACCCTATACTCTAAGGGCCTATAGGAGACAGAGATCTAGGGACAATTTACAACAACCAATTAACCTAACATGCATGTCTTTGGATTGTGGGAGGAAACCGGAGTCCCCGGAGTAAACCCACGCAGCACAGGGAGAACATGCAAACTCCACACAGAAAGGTTCCTACCCCTGCCAGCGTGGGGATTTGAACCTGGAACCTTCTAGTTGTGAGGCAACAGTGCTAACCACTGCACCACCGTGCTGCCCATTCTAATCATTTTATTAATCCATCCATCCATCTTCTACCATTCTTGCGGGGATCAGGGTCGTGAAGGCAGCAGTCCAAGTAGAGAAGCCCAGTGTCCGAAACACCTCAAGTGGGTGGTGTCCAGGAAGCATCCTGATCTGATGCCCAAACCATCTCAAATGGCTCCTTTCAATGTGGAGGAGTAGTGGTTCTAGTGTTGTAGTTCTCGAGATCAGTCTTGGTCTTGAGACCTCAAGACCAGTTTGTCAAGGTCTCAGTCTTGTCTCGGTTTTGGAGTCATTTTCACTCAGTCTTGTCTCGGTCTTGGACAAAACGGTCTCAGGATTTTAAATCAAGACTATTACTGGTTTATTGTCCACACAGTTATTATGATTGCAAACAGATATCCCCCTTAAATGTAGCAATAAAGCAATTTGTAAGTTTAATTTTATGTCACCGCTATTAATCGCAACCCTGCCCCTTCACACAAGCGGGAGAAGACGAGAGGAAACGGAGACTGGAGGCTGCGTGGTCAGAGCAGAAATGTCGGAAAACTCCTCAGTTATTAAGTTTGGTTTTCAGCACCACAAAGAATTTGTCTGTAAAAGGACATGAAAACGTAAACCCTCATCAGTGTGCAGATTCTGCAGTACACAGCTAACAGAAACAGCTGGAACTACATCCACCTTCTACCGACACCTTGAAAGGAAACATAAAGAAAAGTAAGCTAATGTTAAGTGTTGGCTGACATTAGCAAAGCTAGCTCCCTGTGCTACAACTCTTAAGAAAGTTTCTCACCAAAAATACATTTAGCATAAATTAGCTTATCAACCCCACAATATATTAGTTAACATGTAGTTTTACAACACATCCTGTGTTTCAGGACATGCTAGTACTTGCTAGTACTTGCTAACAGTAATTTGCCCCCTCGTTAAATGCTTAAACTAACCTAACTAACCCCAGTTTAAACTGGGTTCATCTTCTCTGCCTGCCCGGCAGTCAATTCATGACAGCTTGTGGGCTCATTTTGTCCTTATCCTCGTTTTCCCCTGGTGACTCTGGAGAAGCTCCAGTCTCCTTTTCTCCTGGTGCCCCTGCTAGTCTGCCACGATTTTGCACGCAGATCATACTTTTAAACCCACCTCACTCTGCTACATCTCAGCTCTCATTCCTTCTCCTCACCTCCCCCTCACTCAGCTTCAGTGATTCACGTCTGCATACCTCAGCTCTGAAGTAAGTTACACTCACAGTTTTCACTTCTACAGTATCATTCAAAACTGCTATAATACTGGTACATTAAAAAAATCAACCAGATTACATTTCAGAAGTAATATATTTGATCACGTAATAATGCATCAGATTTATATAGCGCTTTTCATAGACACGCAAGGACGCTTTACAAAGGATACATTATTCATTCACTCGACAGGCAATGGTAGTGGCAAGCTACTACTGTAGCTACAGCTGCCCTGGGGCAGACTGAAAGAAACGTGGCTGCCAATCCCGGCCAACAGCCTCTCCGACCCCTACCGAACATTTATACACATTCAAACCCAGTGTCATGGACGCTGGAGGCAAGGTGGGTAAAGTGTCTTGCCCAGGGACACAACGGCAGGACGTTTAGGGAGAGCGGGATTCAAACCGCCAACCCTCTGGTTATTGGACGACCCGCTCTACCTCCTGAGCCACTGCCGCCCACATTTCCCTCCTCCGTTCCATTTTTGCTGAGCACCAAGCTGGATGGCAGGAAGTTCCATTTTTATATGGTCTTTGGTATGACCCGCCCAGGACTTGAACCCCGACCTCCCAGTTGTGGGGCGGATGCTCTACCTCTCGTCCACCACTCCACTCCTGTTGTATTTAAGTAAACGCAACAGATACTATAAGAACAGTTTACTGCACAGTTCAAGCTTTTTTTTTATGCTGTACTATGTTTCAGTACATTTTAAAACACAGTCCTTAACTCAGCAGTTCTCTTGTAGTTATCTATAAGCCAATTTATCAACAGAGCTGCAAGTGCAAATTCATCACCAACAGTGAACTGAAAGATGCCAGCAACAGCCATCCGCTACTCTGCTTCATGAATACTATCCAGTCAGAGATCAGTGTGGTGAAACTACTTGGGATCACAATCTGGAAAGACCTTTAATGGTGTCATCCTGTAACAAAGGATGAACAGGCAAAACTGGTGTCTGCTACGAAAGGTGGCTAGATTTCTAGATCCTTCACAAAGGTCATCAATATACAAGAGCACGGTCAATTCCAACATGTAATATGCACCATCAGTTGAGATGGGGGAATCTTCATCCTGTTTAGGTCCTCTAGATGCCATTCAGAAAAGAGACATCAAGATCATTAACCTTTCACTATTTAGCCAGATGAAAGAATTCCAACCACTTGGCAATTATAGTAAAGTGGGTGCTTGACCCTTCTACACAGAATTTACCACCATGATGACCCCATTCTGCTAAACAACATGCTGCACCCAACTTGACAGAGCACATGCCACCATCATGCAGCTCTTGAAGAACCTCAGGATAACACATCAGGTCACAAAATAACCCTTCTTACACTACTGTCAAAGTGTCCTTGAGCAAGACACTGAACCCCCAGTTGCTCCTGGTGGGTCAGGCCAGCGCCTGTGTATGGCAGCTCCAATGCCGTCAGTGTGTGAATGGATGGCTGGCAGGATCTGTAAAGCACTTTGGTCATCCAGAGATGAGTAAAATGTGCTATATAAGTGAACAACATTTACCATTTACCACCTGTGAAACAGCTTTTCAGAGGAAAACATATTAACTAGCGACAGACAGAGATTCAAGTGTGAAGTGCTTCCCGCCAGTTTCATATCAGCAGGGACTGCTGTTAAGCTGAAGAAAGGATTCCACATAAAAAAGACAGCCCACCACCACCAAAAACACTTAAACCTTATCTTTTACCATTTATCTCTAAGTCCAAAAACTAGTTCAATATCAAAATGCAAATTATATTCATGTTTTCTGCCCACTGAATTCATATTCACTATTTCTTATAAATTTGATATTTCTATTACTAGTGAACAACAACAACAACAACAACAACAACAACAACCATCAATTAAAACTTTAACCTGAATTTAGATATTTTTACAACACCTGAGATGCCAGCAACACTGGGGTGAACACATAAGCTTATCCTTGGGTCTACAGACCCAGATGAGCCCAGAGTCACAGAATATAAGAACTGTGTCAAAAATGCTGCAGAAACTCTAGTAGGAATATTTTTAGATATCTGAATAATGTGACTTCGATTGGAACAGTCCACAACTTAATCTAGTTATTGCTCACTCTGAATAGGAATTTGTTCTGAGTAACCTAAAAAGAAACTGCTCTTTGCATGGCATTCTCTTATTTGGACTTTTAATCTTCTTTGAGTTAATATCACAGTATTGCTGTGCATGTAACTGTAGTCACTGTTATATTTACTATCGGTGTATAATTTAGAGCCTCATGGTAAACACGGGGCAGCAGATGAGCAGTTAGCTGTGGGGTACAGCATGCTGCCGCTCATCACTGGAGTGCTGACTGGACTAGTGATTTGAGATTACAGGTGTTTAGGGGGCCAGAATGAGCTCAATACTTATAGTTGGGACTGGGGGTGTACATGTACTGGACATTTGGCATGCAAGTCTCGGTACAGTACAGATGAGCATCGAATGAATATGGTCTTAGATAGCATAATAGAGGTGAGGGTTTTTTTTAAATACACAGAACACTGATCTGAGACCCACATGAACATACGTACATGTAGCACAAGGCCTCTGGGTGGGACTTTCCCCCTCCCCCTTAATCAGGGATGATGGGGTGAGTCCTACATAGACAGTTTACCAGGGGAACCGTGCCTCAACCACACGGTTTCTCTTCAACCCCCCCATCTCGCATCCATAGACACCCGTATGCAGGCTGCAGCACACGGGAAAGCCTAGCGTGGCCAGCCAATGAAAGACAGCCAGACAGAGCAAGGTATGAACATTGTTCAGTGATGATTGGGTTCATTTCACTGTTAAAAAATTTGTCTTAAAAAGAGAATGGGTATATCTGAACTTCTTCTCATATAGTTGCAAGAACTCTAGAAAATACAAAGTTATGCTTTAAGGCAGTTGAGGGGTAGCTATTCTTCCTCTAATCAGACACAACACATTCAAATTGAGTTTTGACATTGTACTGAATCTGCTCGCACATCAACTGTGCGTCTTCCCACTCCCAAGTACATCCTCTGTCCAGAGACAGGGATTTGAAGATCTTTTACTTTTTTCAAGGGAGATGCTCTTCTCTTAATGTAGCACTAACAAAGCCACACTGGTCCTTGAAATTTGATCAAAACCCAGAGAAATCCTTCAGCAAACACAGATATACAGTGCATATGTATTTGTAACCTTTACCAACTTTATTTCCTTGAAAAAAAAATATGTAAAACAAGAAAAAACTAACAGAGTTAAACAAAATATAAAACAGACAAAGTCTCTTGCACACACATATGTGGACATTTAATCGTGTTTGAGTTAATATGAGGGGGTGATAATGGTAGGACGGCCAAATGTACTGAGAGAGATGGTGAGATGGGAAGTAGTGCCAGAATGTCAACTACACACATACAAATGGACAAATACTATACACAGAGACATGAGAGAGAGAAAGAGAAAGAGAGAGAGAGAAAAAGAATAGGCAGGAGAATAAAAGAGGAAATTTATTTGAAAACATGCACCTCTATTTTGCGGCCTTCTACCACAGTGCCATGTAATTTGTCTCTCGCCCTGTCGGCATCCATGCAATTCTCGAATGTTACAAACCCAAAACCCTGTGTGCACAAAGCAAAGGGGGGGAAAAACATGTTATTTGAATCATATCAAATGCAGCATTACAGTGAACAATAATCTGTATTACTCAAGTATTCTAAATGAGTTTTTTTTTTTAACCATGCCTGTAAGTAATCAGGGATGGAAGTAAATTCAAGACTCACGTCAGTTTAGCCATGCTATAACAAACATGTGCTGCTGTTTCAGTGGTTTATGTCAGTTCCATACTTTTTCTACCACATAAAATTCCAAGTACAGATCTATTTTTGCAAAGTGGTGCTTAATCGAAACAATGGAAGAAATTCAAGAAAACACAAGATTTATATAAAAATCAAGAAATGAAGATTCTAAATAATTTTCATGTAACAGAGGTCTAAACTTGATCAGTGCAGTGTAGTTCAGTATGAAAGGAAGGTTGCAGGACATTTTAATTCCCTGCTATTGATCTGTTATGACTCAAGTCTCTGCTGTGTTAATGGAATGGAGCGTAAACAGCAGTCCACAAATTTGTATCCATATTTAAATCACACTGTCCCTTATCGTTAATGTTTATCATTGAGTGCACCACTGACTGCACATACCCTGTCGCAACAAGCATCAAGATTACTTTAACATCAACATATCCAGGAATGTCCTTGAGCTCTCGTGGGTATGTGAAAGTCATTAATATCCAAACCTGGGGATGCGCGTGTTGGCATGATCAATCAGCTGTGATCTTTTAAAGGTCTTGTCCAAATGTTGATTACCAAACTACAAAATTTGCATTGGGAACACTTGATTTCTGATTCTTGAATTTAAATTTGTTTAATAATATTTCCTGAGCATCAAAATGAGCCATGAAAGTATATGTACAAAAAAATCTTAGAAAACATCATGTACCTTAGAACCACGTTCATTGAAGATGATTTCCACATCTAAGATTTTTCCAAATTGCTGTAAAGAAACAAACAGGGAATGATTTTGTTAAATTAAATTAAAAAACAAAACTTTTTAAAAAAAACTTTTTTTTCTGTTAACCAAAAGGTTTCATTTAATTCTGTAGTATTATTTTTTAACTTACGCCAAACATTTGCCTGAGATCTGGGTCTCTGAACCTGAAAGGGATGTTGGAGACGTGAAGTCTCTTGGGTTGGGCCTTGCTGTCTGTGCTTTCGGGTGCAGTCTGCGTTGGGGGATGACTGTCTGTCAGGGCAGCATCATCCGTCTGCTGCAAAATACAGAACAAAGAACATAAATGTGCAACAACCTCACAGCATTTTTAACTTAAATAAAACTGTAAGGTATGTGAATTATAGGAGAGTAGAGCAAAGGTTAATTTTCTTTATACAACAGTTGGTGTTCTAGTAACAGTTAATTACTAACCGTTATTTACTGTCAGCTACATCTGTGGCTTCTTATAGATATGTGAGAACTGCAATACTATGTTGTGTTCGGGATGATCCTAATCAGCATATGGATCCAGGAATTTTTCAAGATCCAGAATGACATTTCATGCATTCAATTTTTAATTATTCTGTGTCTTTAACTTTACATAAAACCATATAGTCATAAACCATCGTTCATAACCTGTATTTGCTGAGGTGATTATAAGGCTGTGGAATGGAACTTCAAATGTCTTGGTTGTACCTACCCTATAGCACATGGGGCACCTATAGTGTGCTGTCTCCCTTATTTTGAACTCACATCAACCCCGATTCAAGCACTGACACATGCACACACCTGATTTAATGCTCAGTGACCAGAGCCGCTACTCTCATTATACCATCTATGGAGCAGAGGGAAACACAGACTCCAGCATGCCTGCACACAAGAACCTGCTCATACTGATATACAAAGCAAATGAAAGTTTCTAACTCAAGGTCAGGATTATGCATTGGCTCTGGAAACCAACTGAGATTTACTCAGTGTATAGTTTCTTTGTTGGGATAATTCTGAAAGTTACCTTCAGTAAGGGTGACTGACCTCTTAAGAGCTTTGCTTTCAAAATAAAAGAGGAAATCTTCTTCTTTTGGCTGCTCCCTTTAGGGGTCGCCACAGTAGATCATCTGCCTCCATCTCACCCTATCCTTTGCATCTTCCTCTGTAACACCAACCATCTCCATGTCCTCTTTCACTACATCCATGAATCTTCTCTGTGGTCTTCCTCTTTTCCTCCTGCCTGGCAGCTCCGTCTTCAACATCCTTTGCCCAATATACTGTATACAATATCCCTCCTCACCCACCTTTAGCTCTGCCTCCTGTCTTTTTGTCAGTGACACTGTCTCCAAACCATACATCATAGCAGGTCTCACTACCTTCTTGTAAATCTCCCCTTTCACTCTAGCTGCTATCCTGTCACAAATCACCCCTGCCACTCGTTTTCACCTGTTCCACCCTGCCTGCACTCTCTTCTTCACCTCTCTTGTGCATTGTCCATTGCTTTGGATGGTTCACCACAGGAATTTAAACTCATCTATCTTAACTACCTCTACTCCTTGTATCTTCATTGTTACACCTGCTCCTCTCATTCACACTCATGTATTCTGTCTTGTTTCTGCTGACTTTCATTCCTCTTCTCTCCAGCGCATACCTCCACCTCTCCAGGTTCTCTTCTACTTGCTCCCTACTGTTACTACAGATCACAATGTCATCTGTAAAAATCATGGTCCACAAAGACTTCTGTCTGACCTCGTTTGCCAGCCTGTTCATCAAAATAGCAAACAAGAAGGGGCTCAGCCGATCCCTGATGTAATCCCTCACACCTCACCATTGTCTCGCTGTGCTCATGCATTTCCCCAACCACCCTCACATACTTCTCTGCCACTCCCGAGTTCCTCATACATTACCACACTTCCTCTCTTGGCACCCTATCATATGCTTTCTCTAGATCCACAAAGACACAGTGCAACTCCTTCTGACCTTCTCTACACTTCTTCATCAAGAGCCTTAAAGTAAACATTGAATCTCAGGGTTTCCACCGGCAATATTTATGCGTGGCGGCTCGCTACGCCAAAAACTGAGCTGCCACATTAAGAAAAAATAAAAAAACAGCCACATAGGAGCCAATTATAAAAAAAAAATAAGAAAAAAATGAGAAAAGAGCTGTAAAGAAGCTGTGTCTTCTGTAGCTACAGCTGCCCTGGGGCAGACTGATGGAAATGTGGCTGCTAATCTGCGCCAATGACCTCTCCGATCGCTACCGAACATTTATACACTTTCATACAGTGTCATGGACACAGGGTATGAATGTGTAAAAAAAGATTAAAAAAAAACAACTGATGGCAACACAACAGCCTAATTGTCCACATTTGCTAAGTATCCTGTCAATGTTTTGATAAGGCTTGCTTTTGCTTGAAGTATTTTTCACTTGTGCAGTTTCAGAGGCTTCTTCATTGCTGAGGTGAAGCAATGAAATCTGTCAGAAATCTTGCAAGGAGCTCCAGGTATTGATGTCCTTTCCATTTACGAATGATGGCTCCAACAGTGCTCACTGGAACATTAAGCAGTTTAGAAATGTGCCTGTAACCAATGCAATCATTATGTTGTGCAACAATAAGGTTGCAAAGGTCGAGAGAGAGCTCTTTGTTTCTACCCATCATGAGTTCTTTGTGGTGACAATATGATATTCACAGACCTGTTTAAAGGCTGTCAGTCATGACTTAACGAGCTGAAATTAATTTGAACTAATGGAGGATAGGATGGCTTCTTAAATTCTGACGGATTGCAGCTGGTTTCTTGGCTTTCTGTGACTTTTTGTACCTCTTTTTCTTCATGTGTTCAAAACTTACAATCCCTGTGTCATTCCACTATATTAAATAAAACTTGTTTTGTGAACACAGTTGCCTTGATTTTTTTGTTTGTATGGATAACTTGGGTTGTTACTGATACCTGGTGAAAATCTCAGGTCAGTGGCTCCATCAGAAATGTTTAATGAGAAAAATGTTGACGTGTTCAATACTTATTTACCCCACTGTATGTTTTCCACAAATTTACAGCTTTCTTTCTAGTAACTTTTTGACTTTTTTCACTTATAGCTATATTAGACATTACACCCCCCCCCAAAAAAAAAAAAAACATTGCCAACACGCCAAAGTCTTTAAGCCAGAGGAAACACTGCATTTCTAGTACTCTTTCTTGGCATGAAACCATAGTGCTTCTTGCTGATTGTCACCTCTCTATGTAACCTGGCTTCAACAACTCTTTTGCATATCTTCATAGTGTGGCTGATCAACTTTATTCCTCTGTAGTTCCTGCGGCTCTGAGCATCACCCCTATTCTTGAAAATCAGTACCACTACACTTCTTGCACCGTCATAAACAGGTTTTGCGAATCCCAAGCTTTAATTATTAAGCTGCTACGATTTATGCTGCTTTTAATGACCGCAAGAACATCACATGCATGCTAAAACAAAGTGGCAAATGACATTCTTAAACAGGCTGTTAGGAGAAATTAAAAAATGAAGCAGACAAGAGCACTCTGAGGCGAGTGCAATATCCTCAGCCTCTGTTTTCTTTGAAGACCCCAATACTTACTGACGGACAGCAGTTTTCAACTTTTCAATATAACTACAGCGGCAGAACCAAATTATGATAACCTCATCATCCACAAATATACAACAAAGTATACAACCCATAGTTGTAGGTCAGGATCCCAAGGTGAACCTATGCAGCAAGTTTGATGACCCTAGAGAGCTTTACATGTTCTATAGTAAGAGATCATAGGGAGTGCCAACCTTGACTTTTGACCTTTTGACGCCAAACCTGTCGTCAGAGGTAATGGTCTCAGAGTGAACCTGTGTAAGAGGTTTAGTGACCCTAACTTTTTTTGTTGTCGAGCTATAGTTTATAAGCCATTTTGATGTTGACCTTTGACCTTGCAATCCCAAAACCACAGTCACAATTCAGGGTCACAGGGTGAACCTGTGTACCAAGTTTGGTGGCCCTAGCTTTACTTATTGTACTGTAATAAGGCATAAGGAATGCTAACCTTGACCTTTGACCTTTAGACCTCAAACCCATAGTCAGAGGTCAGGATCCCCAGGTGAACCTGTGTACCAGGCTCGGTGGCCCTACCTTTACTCGTTGTACAGTAAAAAGGCATAAGAAATGTTAACCTTAACTTTCGACCTGTTGACCCCGAACCCATAGTCAGAGGTCAGGATTCCAAGGTGAACCTGTGTCACAAGTTTGGTGACCCTAGCTTTCTTTGTTGTTGAGATATAGTTTATAAACCATTTTGATGTTGACCTTTGCCCTTGCGATCGCAAAACCATAGTCATACTTCAGGGTCACAGGGTTAACCTTTGTACCAAGTTTGGTGACTCTAACTTTTCTTGTTGTACAGTAGTAAGGCATAGGAAATGTTAACCTTGACCTTTGACCTTTTGACCCCAAACCTATAGTCTGAGGTCAGGATCCCAAGGTGAACCTGTGGACCAGGTTTGGTGGCCCTAGCTTTACTCATTTTATAGTAATAGTACAAATGGAATGCTAACCTTGAACTTTGACCTTTTGACCCCAAACTCATAGTTAGATGTCAGGATTCCAAGGGGAACCTGTATACCAGGTTTGGTGGCCCTAGCTTTACTCATTTTATAGTAATAGTAAATATAGCATTTACCATTTACCATAATGCAACTGCAATGTTAATTTTGATCTTTGACCTTTGACCCTAAACCCATAGTTAGGCCAGGGTGTAAGTCGTCCAAGATGTGTTTTAGATACAACTACTGTATTAATTTGAAAAGCCTACATCATTTCTTTCAGTAGTTATTGTGTTTTGAAGATTTGGGGAAAATCTGACCTCTGAACTTTGACCTCAGGGTCATTCAATGAGAGAGAAATTGCAATATCTGCATCATCAGAGTATATCAAACCATGGTACCAAGTTTCAAAACAATCAGAACAAAACTGTAGGAGGAATTGATTTCACAAGACAGTTACTGTCTATGAAGTGAAGTGAAACAGGAGGTCATAGGTCAGGGGCTACAATTCCTCCAAAAATCATCCAATTAGATCCAAATTGCAGTATGTGTATCCTCAGCGTATATCAAATCATGGTACCAAGTTTTAAAGCAATTGGGCCAAAACTGTAGGAGGAGTTGATTTCACAAAAGTGGGCCAGACGGACGGACGGACAGACAGACGGACTGACCCATAACATAATCCCCCTTCAGTCTTCGCCCAAAGGGATCAAAGATCCCTTTGGGTGAAGACTAGCGGGGGATAATAAAAAGTACAGAATTATTGTGGATGATGGATAACTGCAGTATTACTCTGATAGTGTTTTGTGCTGAACTTTGGATCAGAAGAACTGAGGGAGGGGAGGAACACAGAGACACAGAGGTTCCCTTGGTGTGCATGTGGCTGTGTGAAAAAGAAGAGAAATAAAACGGGGACTGAGGGGCTGAATGCTGTGGGGAGAGGGGTGAATGAGACAGATCGAGAGGAACGACTGATGAGACTTCCAGATGTACAATATGCCATCTTGTTTCTACCAGTGTGCTTGCTTTCTGTGGCTCTATCCTCTCATCGAGCAATCTGAGGGGCTGCGGGAATATAAATCATCTTAGTGCACTCTCAGCAGCCGGCGCATAAATAGGTGCCATTTTCCCGATGAAGCAGATCATAAACACAATGAAAGTTTAAACATAGAATATCACATTTATCACTGTCAACCAACGGACGATGATAGACTTTCAGTTGTAATATTGTCCTCAACAAAGGGGGTTGTGGGTTTATTGGCTGGAGTCAAAACAATCTTCTTTGCTTTTATCTTTTTTAAAATAAAAGCTACACGTTACTATTATTATAAATTCAGTAAAAACAGATTTAATTGTGCAGTGTGTGCATTTTTTTACAGTTGTGGTGCCCAAGTCTTTCTTATTGAAATCAATTGTTCAAAAGGAAAGTCAGAGAGTAAATCTGCCATCATTTCCACATGGTTTCTGATTTCAGAGCACCACTAGGTCAAAGCCTCTGGGAATTCAGTAATTCAAGAAGATCAGCATATTATTAAAACACAGTCTGGCTAAAGAAAAGTGAAAACATAACCAGGCATGTTAGGATTTATAACTGTTTACCTTTTATCCCTCATCTGTAATTGTTTTCCACAAATTATGTTTGTGAGTAATTTCCTGCCCCCCCCCCCCCCCATTGCATCAACAAGGCCTCAACAGCTACAACACACTTGATGCAATGTTGCAGGCTCCAAAACCTGGCATAAGTGAGCAAAACATTCAAATTCTCCTCAAGTATAAATTGGTTGAAAAAATGTTGAAAAGATGAGTTTGCCAGCTGTCTTAAAAATGTCCTTATTTGGTTGAAAAGTGAAAGATAAAAAGTCATCTTCATATAGATGTCTTTGTATGGACTAAATCTGGTTACAAGCCACCTTTTTCAGGTTACTGAAAAGACACCATCATATAGACCCCGGTTGCATGGTCACAATAAACCGATTACTGGAATTAAACCGATAAATGGCAATAATCCGTTTTGTCGTGCTTACATGCACTGAATAAACAGATTATTGGAGGGTAAACCACTTGAGTTAATGACCCCGGTTACATGGCCTTTATCAGCTTATTCTGTTTATATGGTCACTTGAATAATCAGATAACTCCGGAAATCCAATCATAACCATTTTATTCATGTGCATGTAAACATGGTCATAGACATATGTAACCAGCTTTTGCTACACCAACATCATTCACTCACTTTCATAAAAACTTAATCCTATTTGGCTTGGGGGGCACTGGATCCTATGTCAGCATCTTTGGGCCAGAGGCAGATAGTCCGTCACAGCACCTGGTGGCAGATGAGGGTTTCGACAAGTCTGCAGAGCTTGAGGACCCAAATGACATCATCTGTAGGGAACATACTGTCCTCACACAAGCAGAAGAGGTGGAGGAGGAGGATAGTCCTGCTCTGCAGGATGTGTTGATGACTTAGGGCCATCTGCATCTGTCAAGATTAGAGGAAGTGGAAGCACTGACCCTGCTGCTTCTAGAACTGGCAGACAACAGTGACCACCACCTAGTGCCAGCTGACCTGAGGCAGAAGATTGTTACAGCTGCCAGTTTTCTACAAGAGCACGACAAACTGCTGCCAGCTTTGTAAAGAAGTATGAATCCAGGTAGGGCTATACCCTCTTTGGCTGGTGCCTTGGGGCTGACACACCTCAGAGCAGAGCAGCCCAGAAGACAAAGTTCGGCTGGATGAGGTACCCTCAGGCAGCACGGGTGACTGAGGACAGTCGTCTGCTGTACCTCATCATCAAGATGCTGAAAAATCGGCCACCAGCCAGTCGCCTGTCCTCCCCCAGTAAAGTCACAACTGCAATAAAGGGCCAGTACAAAAGTATTGTAGACTGAGTTAGGGACGATCCTATCATCTGCAGCCACTCCATTCCACAGCCCAACCTAAATGCAAAATCCATCTCAGCCTTCATCGCAAGGGAAGAGAAAAAGGATAACTACAGAGCTACAGTAATGCCCATAGTGAAACCCCACCAGAGAGTGCTGTCAGAAGAACCAATACCAGAAGCTCCTACTCTGCCAACATCCCTACCACCCCCACATTGACCTCAGGTGCAGTACGAAGACCTTCACCATGTAGCTGGGAAAAGGCGTAGTGAGAAGCAAAGGTAAGTTGTTTAGCACTTCATTTCACAAGTATGGACACTTTATTACAATAAGTGAACAAGGGAGCAATTATGATCTAGATAGTCTGACAAACTTTAAACATAACAAACAATGTGTATTAATTGTCATATATTTGAAGTGTTATCATGGTACAGTCAAACCTGCATCCAACAACCACTCAAGGGACAGAGGAAAAATGGTTGTTGACTGGAGGTGGTTGTCTGATAGAGGTGGTTGGATAGACAGGTTTGACTGTATCTCTTTTCTCCCGGGATTGTATTTAGTCATCCCCTCTAGTGTCTAAATTAATTTGCAAAATATGATTTCAAAATACTTAGACTTAGACTTAGATTTAGACTTAACTTTATTAATCCCTTTGGGATGACTCCCTCTGGGAAATTTAAAATTTCCAGCAGCACATAAAAGGAACATACAGATCAGAAAAGCAAAAAAGAAAAAAATAAACACTTAACATAATATACACAATACAAATACAAGGCTAAATATGGCTTGTACAAGTATGGTTAAGTTAAGGTTATTGCACTATGAATGCTCTACTGTCCTCTGTACTCTATGCCCCCCCCCCCCCCCCAAGTGAGGAGTTATAGAGTGTGATGGCATGGTGGACAAAAGAGTTCTTGAGCTTGTTGGTCCTACTAAACATACATATTGATTTCTAAGAACATATTTCATAAAGATCCTCTACACCACTTTTCTAATGTATGGACAGTTATCCAGCATACTACTTTTGTAGGGTGTGGACAGCAAAGGGTTAACGCACGTACATCATATTGATCTTATCATGGCATGTATGTTTTATATATGCAGGTTAGATGTGGAAGAACCAGAACAAGTGAACCGGCCCATTCAGCCTAAGCCCACCACACCCACGTACCACCCACCCAGAGTGTTGGCAGCTCCTGTACTCGTGGTAGTTCCTGCACAGCCACGGGCCCCATCCATGCTGCTTCCTGCGACATCATGCAGTCAGGGCAACATGTGCTTCATACCTGTAGCACTACCCCCTGCACCGACATCCAAACCAAGCAAGCCACATATGCCTTGAAGCCATGGGGGGGGGGGGGGGGGGGGACACGTACCTCAGTGTGGTGGGCAGTGTAAAAGGTACACACCTTCCAAAGACAAAGCTGCTGGAAGCATCCAGAAAATTTTTACCTATTGTCTGGCAACTGGGAAGTCAACCACTTCTAGTTTTGAAAGTGTTGTGTACACTAGGTATAAAGTGTTGTAGATGAGGAACTAAAAGAGGAACAACAACTGAGGAAGATGATCCCAGGTAGTCTCCCATCCAAGTACTAAACAAGTCAAACCTTACTTAACTTCCAAAATTAGACAAGGCCTGGGGACACCTGGAGCCCAAGTTGTAAACATAAATAAACCGACAAAACACAAAGACAAGTTTACAAAACACACTTGTATTCAAATAGTGCTTATTGTGTGTACAGTGCTAGCACTGCCATTCAACAACCACTATGCTATATATGCTCCACTATTTACACACACACACACACACACACACACACACACACACACACACACATATACAGTATATATATATATATATATATATATATATATATGCTCAGCAGTACCACAGGCTGATCGCCTCCATGCCATGCCACCTTGATGCAAAAGGAGCCCCAACTGTCATGAATTGCCCCTTGAGGCAGGAACAGAGACCCACACGCTGAACTGTAGTTTGTAATATTTGTTAACAGAAACACAAAAGTCCCAAACAGTGCCCTAACACAAAAATCCAAATAGATAATAAAACAAACTTACGAACGGATGGAGCAGGTACAAAGCTCAACAGAACTGGGGAAGAGTTCTGGTGGAAATGGGTACGTAAGACTCCGGCAGTGAGGGAGGAAAATAACAACCCTTAAATAGGGCCAGAAACAAATGATAACAAATGATGGCAGGTGTGAATCACATGAGCGGGCAGGAGGTAACAATGATTACAACAGGGGTCAGCTGGGATTAATGACAGCGAGAAGACGGGACTGACAGCTGACAGGAGTACCACCCACAACAAACCCAGAAGTGCCACTGACAGCTGCAGCCCCGGAGAGGGAGAGAAAAAAAAAACACACAACAGAATACAAATATAATGTGATTACCAAATAAAGACAAGTAACCTCAAATATGTAAATAACAAAACTATAATGAATGTAAACAGGAAAATAAATCATACTAAGAAACAATACAGAGAATGTGAAAAATCAACCAAAGATAAAATAACAGGAATAAGACTTCAAAAATACAACACCATACCAATATAGAAAAAAGGCAAAGAGACAGAGCATGGTGGGAACCCCCCGTGCTCAGATCGTGACACCGACCAAGTATTGAGTGCGTACATGGACATACTTTTCAGTCAGCCAACATTTCTATTAAAAATCAATTTAAAAAAAAAAATTAATCTTATGTAATATTCTATTTTTTTTTTTTGAGAAACTGAATTTGGGGATTTCATGAGCTGTAAGCCATAATCATCAAAATTCAAAGAAATGAACACTTGAAATATATCACTCTGTAAGTAATGAATCTATATATGAGCTTCACTTTTTGAATTGAATTACTGAAATAAATTAACTTTTTCATGATATTCTAGTTTATTGAGATGCACCTGTGTGTGTGCGTGCGTGTGTTACGTAACTTCAATTACAGTTTATGGATTGTGTCCCATCAGGCAGTTATAGGGCAGGGCTTTAGCTAGCAACTACCAAAGCACCCTGTGACTGGCTATTGAGACTTACACTGTAAAACATGCCAGTTACTTTTCCATCATACTGTTTGATCCATCTTTCATTAATATTTCATGTGTGAATTAAATTTGAAAATCTGGTCAATAAAAGAAAAGGAAACTAAGCATTTTTGCAGTGCTAAGGGAATGCAATATCCCTATGCAAAATGATTCTCATCTTTTTGGCTTGGAGGCCTGACATCATAAATATTCATGAAAATGAACTCAGTTATGAATCCAAAGAACAAATGACTTGCAGGGTATTTGTTGCCTGAAATGCTGCTCTTGTGTATGCAGTATTATAAATTGTGTGAATTCTGTTCGAGCATTTCCTCAAAAATGGCCCCAGAGATGAGTGGTAATTGTCTCTGTGGAGTTGTAGTGGTGACGGTGTAATCAGATAAAACTGTACGCTCTTGTTCTCCATACCAACTCTACAACAGAACAAAAACACATTTTTGAGGACAGTAAGAATGAAGATGTTCATCTTTATTTATACTGACTGCCTGATTTAGAACAGATGAACTAGCAATAAATATAAGACACACTACATACAGTATTTCAGACATACTGACTTGAGTAACTTAAGTTAAAGACTAAATGGAAAATAGATTGGTGTTTATTTAAAGTTACATCTCAAAAAATTAGAAGATCATGAAATTGTTCATTTATTTTTTCATAATTTAATTCCAAAAGTTAAATTTCATACAGTATGCTTTATATCCCTTACAACTAAAAGGAAACAATGTTTTGTTTAAATTGTGATTATATTTATAGCTTAATAAAATCATAAATCTAGTATCTCAAATTATTAGGATATTAACTAAGATCAGTCCAAAATAAGGATTTACAATATAGAAATGTCCACCTTCTGAAGAGTGTGATCATTTATACACACGATACTTGGTTGGGGCTCCTTTACCACAAATTACTGCATCAACATTTATCACTGCTCAGGTCTTATTGGAGTCCAAGTTGCTTTAAATAGCAGCTTTCAGCTCATCTGTATTGTTAGGCTGGGTGTTTCTCATCTTTCTCTTGACTATCCTCTATGGGAGACTCTATGGGTTTCAGGTCAGATCAGTCTGCTGGCCACTTATTATGATCAACAAATCATTTTATATGTAGTTTTGGAACTGTATGCTGGTGCTACAGTCTTGCTAGAAAAAGGCAACCAGCAGCTCCATAAGGCTTATCAGCAGATGGTAGCATGAAGTGCTTTATAATTTCTTGGTAGACAGTAGCGTTGACTTTGGAAATGATAAAACATGGTGGACCAGCACCGGAGGATATCATGGTATCCCAAATCATCACAGACTGTGGATACTTTACAGTGGACTTTGAACACCCTAGATTGTGTGCTTCACCATACTTCCTTCAGACTGACAGGATGATTCACAAATGAAATGCAAAATTTGCTTTCATTAGAAAAGGGGACTTTAGACCATGGAGGAACAGCCCAGTTCTTCTCTTTAGCTCCATTAAAGCACTTCTAAAGTTGTCTCTGGTTCAGGAGTAGCTTAGTATTACCAGTATACTTGACATTAACTTTTTTGCTTACTGGCCACTGTGGCTAGTGATTTTCCCAAGTTACTAGCCACTCAGCCTTTTCACTAGCCACAATTTTGTGGTTGGAAAATTATGTTTAATATGATCAAATCTGACTATGGCATGCTAAATTTTACTTGAACTAAAGTTACAACTGCTTTAAATGTAAATGACCCTTATACACGTTGTTGATTCAACGTTGTATTCTCGTTGATCTATGTTGCGACATTGTGCAATGTAAAATCAACATTTTTTCAACGTTGATTTGTTTCGTCTAAACAGCGTCATGAATCAGTGTTGTGTCAATGTTGATTCATACAGCGTTGTATGAATTAACGTATCAACGTTGATTCATGGTCGGATGCTCAACAAGCGGCCGTACGTGTATGTTTGGTTATATGTATCCCATGATTCATTGCGTCATTTCGTCAAACAAGTGGCATTTTGGAAACTTTTCAAAATGAAACTTCCACAGCTGATACTTTGTTCGTTGGAAATTGGATTAATCCTCTTACAGGTAAGAAAATCTTGAACATCAGGGGTGTTATTTCTTTCGATGAGTATATAATATACCTAGATAAGACTATATTTTGTTCTAGCAATCGATCTATTACATGTATTGTGTTTATCAGCACTCAAACATCTGAATCATGTGAAACAAGCATTATGGGCATGTTTTTTTTATATCTGTAATGCATGCACAAACCTAAATATCATATTTATAATGACAAAATAGCATACATTACTGATTTGTTGTTTTTGTTATTCAAAATTTCATAAATAAATGAATCAACGTATCTATCAACGTTGATTCATAAGTGCTGTGTTCGAAATGTTCACTTGTTCCCCATATAGTGTATTATACAGTGAATCAGCCATTTTGTAGTTCTGTTCTAAATCTTAATTGAAAATTTCATTCACTATGTAGTACACTCAAAATATGCCACAGTGCATTTTGAAAAGCAGTATACAACGGATGGTCTCCATTAGCATAGATCCTATAATGCAATGTGCAGCCAACGGAGCAGTGAGAGGAGAGCTTCACATCACAACATAAATTACCTTAAGGTATTTACATTTATTAATTCAGCAAAAACGATTTGATTTAATGCATATTTACTACAAATTCCATGCAGGTATTCATTTTTTACCACCATTAGTCTGTTACGTTTTACTGCCTCACCATGATGACGTCATTAACCGCGCCACGAAGATAAGCTCAGTAGTGTCCAAAATCTGTTCATTTTATTGTTATATTGAGTTTACTTGAGTTGAGTTATTGAGTTATTTCTTAGTTTATTATGATGTTTTGTATTTTTCTGTATTGCATTTTCTGTTTCCGATTTGTTTATTTTGACAGCACAGTGCAGCTTCCAGTTGCCTATTCCTTGGGGCTGCACAGCTGCTGCCAACAGACATCTTATGAGCTACACCTATCTGTAATTATGTATGAGTATTTTAGAGACACGACGACTCCTGTTCGTCGCTGTGTCCTACTACTCTCTCTTCGCTGTTCCCACCGTGACCCATCTTCATGGTTTGGGGTCTGCTGTTGAGGTAAGTTTGTGTGCTCCGTCTTGGTGCCTTTTCTCCTCTGTTTTTCTCAGCCATCAAGCCCATTGCTCTTAGGGTACCCCAGCTGAGCTTTTTTTTTCTCTCTCAGGCCTTCCCTGTATTTGGCACCACAGACGTTGAGCCCAACTTTCCCCCAGCATTTGTGTCATTGTGCTGTCAGTTTATACATTCTTTATTTGCCTCATGCTTACCAATTGGTTTGGGAGCATTTGTATTTATTTTCTAATTTTGCTCAACCAGTCTGTTTGGGAGCATTTGTACTTCTCTCGGTTGCTCAACCAGTCTGTTTGGGAGCATCTGTATTTTTCTACTTACTCACCAGTTTGTTTGGGAGTGCTATGGGTTTATTTTCTCATTTTGCTCGCCAGTCAGTTTGGGAGCATTTTTGTGTTGTCCTTTAAGTTAATAAATATGCAGAAACCTACAGCGTGTATGTGGTGTCCTATTTTGCGCCCGTTCACGGGAGTGTTCATGACACAAGATCAACAAATTTGCAAGTTGAGGTCCCTTTAGAATCAGAAGGAGTGGCTGCTACTGTACCTCAGTCACTGAGAGTGATTTAAGCGACTATGTATTTGAAGCCCATGTATGGTCATCTGATTCCTCAAATGTGTCAGAAAATGAACATGAAGTGACTGATGAAGAAGAAAGTAACATAACTATTGATCTACAAGCCTAGAGGGTGAAACATCAGTGTTCCAGGACAGCCGTCAATGAACTGTTGAATATTCTTAGGCAGGATGGACATCGTGTTCCCAAAGACGCATGCACTCTGATGCAAGCTTCAAGAAAGATTCAGTCTTTTGATAAATGTGGTGGGAAATACAAGTATTTTGGTCTGGGATCTGGAATACAGAGGATTCTTGCACAAAATAGCACATAACCCGAGTACACAGACAAACTCTGGTTATGCGCACAGTGAAGATATGGTCTGAGGAGGCAATGGACGCACTAAAGGACTGTCTTGAAATCACTGCCTGGGAGCAGCTCTGCGATCCACATGGTGAGGACATCGACTGCCTCACTCACACCATCACGGACTACATCAACTTCTGTGTGGACAACATCGTACCCACCAAGATTATACGGTGTTGCTCGAGCAACAAACCCTGGATCAACCCTGAGATAAAAACACTTCTGAGGGAGAAGAAGAGGATCTTCAGGTCGGGGAACAGGGAGATGCTGAAGTCTGTACAGAGGGAGCTAAGGAGGAAGATAAGAGAAGGCAAGGACAGCTTGCCCTCCCACTCCCAGCACACAGCCCCCCAACCTGACCCTCACTAAGACCCAGGTGAGGACGAAGCTGAGGAAGATCAAGGCGAGGAAGGCCTCAGGACCGGACGGTATCAGTGCGAGGCTCCTCAAGTCCTGCGCAGACCAACTGTGCGGGATTGTGGAGCACATCTTCAACCTGAGCCTGAAGCTGGGGAGGGTACCACTGTTGTGGAAAACATCTTGTGTGGTACCCGTACCAAAGACTTCCCACCCCAGAGACCTAAACAGCTACAGGCCAGTGGCCCTGACATCTCACCTAATGAAGACCCTGGAGAGACTGCTCTTTGCCCACCTCCGCCCCCTGGTGGGACCAGCGATGGATCTACTCCAGTTCGCCTACCAGCATGGCATCGGGGTGGAGGATGCAGTGATCTTCCATCTTCACCGTTCCCTGTCCCACCTGGAGAAGCCTGTGAATGCGGTGAGGATCACGTTCTTTGACTTCTCCAATGCTTTCAACACCATCCAACCGATGATCCTGAGGGACAAGCTGCTGTGCGCAGGGGTGGACCAGCACCTGTCATCATGGATCCTGGGCTACCTCACAAACCGGCCACAGTTTGTGAGAACCCGGGATTGTGTGTCCGACACGATCATTGGCAGCACGGGGACCCCCCAGGGTACAGTTTTGGCTCCCTTCCTGTTCACCCTTTATACTGCGGACTTCTCACACAACACAACACAATGCCATCTGCAGAAGTTCTCTGACGACTCTGAGATCGTCGGCCTCATCTCCAACAGAGATGAAGCTGAGTACAGAGGACTTATCCAGGACTTCGTGGACTGGGGCCATCGGAACTGCCTCCAGATCAACGCGAGGAAAACTAAGGAGCTGGTGGTGGACTGCCGCAGACAAGGACAACCCCTCACAGCACCAGTAAACATCCAGGGAACAGACATTGAGATGGTGACATCCTACAAGTACCTGGGTGTTCATTTGAATAATAAACTGGACTGATCACACAATACCGACGCATTCTACAAGAAGGGACAGCGAAAGCTGTTCCTACTGAGGAGGCTCAGGTCTTTTGGTGTACAAGGGGTGCTCCTGAAGACATTCTACGATTCGGTGGTGGCATTAGCCATCACTTTTGGAGTGGTCTGCTGGGGCAGTGGCATCACAGCAGCCGATAGAAAGAGACTGAACAAACTGATCAAGAAAGCTAGCTCTGTCCTGGGGCAGCGCCTTGACCCAGTGGAGGAGATAGGAGAGAGAAGGATGGTGGCTAAGCTGTCATCTCTGCTGGAGTCCAAGTCCCACCCTATGCAGGACATACTGAACGCACTGAGGAGCTCATTTAGCAGTAGGCTACACCATCCTAGGTGCGCGACCGAGAGGTTTTGCAGGTCCTTCCTACCTACAGCTGTCAGACTTTATAACCTAAGCAGAGCTGCGTGCAGAGATAGCAAAAAAACGTGACGACCTAATAGTATTGAATGCAAAAGACACAACAAACTTACACAAAATGGTCCCCTCCAGTATACAACTGGGACAATATCAATCACTACGGAGGGTGACAATATGTATGGGTACATATTCATACTATGTGGGGTAACTAAATAGATGGTTATGCTGTTTATTCCATCTAGTTACAATGCTCTGCACTGTGTATATATACGTGTATTTATATATTTATGTGTACATATGCATATTCACTGCTCTTATTTTCTATCTTCTAAATTATTGCTCTGAGTGCTGCTATCCCTGTGCTGTTGCAATCCTGGAATTTCCCCATTGTGGGACTAATAAAGGCTTATCTTATCTTATCTTCTCTTATATCAGCCCCACAACAACATAATTCAGTTGAGCATAAGCATCGATGGCATTCCTGTATTCAATTCACATAACCTCCAATTTGATGGGGAAGCTACCACTGAGAAGAGGAAGGCCAAGAAGAGGTCTTTCCCCGATTCTGAAAGTGGTAATTTCACAGATAGCAAGCGAAGATGCATTGGTTGAGCTGAAAAGTGAAATATATCCTTATTTTCATAATCTACAATCTAACTTTTTTCTGCAGAAGATGGGAACAGTTCTTTGGATGAGGACGAAGAAGAGACTCTTTCTAATCACTGCCAAGAACTTCTTGAAAGCCCCAGTAAGATTTCTTCAGGTCTATCAATTTAAGTGGACAATCTTTTCTGCATTTAGTTTTTATGCCTTTATTAACTACTTGAAATAACTTATTTATAACTTTTGCAACAGCTCCACAACGTTCGCCAAGGAATCAAATACAGCTTCTGATTCCACCAAAGAAATTGAGTAAGTTACAAACATGATCATGATGATGCTGTAGTCATACACTCACTTGAATTTAAATGTTATAATAACAGTTTTATATATATAGCAGAGTGGTGGCCTAAAGGTAGAGCATCCGCCTCACAGCCGGGAGGTTGGGGTTCAAATCCAGCCGAAAGACAAAAAAATAAAACAAAAACAGTTATATGTGTACATGTACCAGTAAATATTTTATAGATTTGCAAGAATTCTAACTGCTCAAATAGCATGAAGTTACCAGCTAAATATAAACTTTGCAGATGATTCTGGTATTAAATGTTTCTGTATGTTAAATTAAAATTTCCATTGTGATTAGTTTCTTAACAATTTTCCTTACTTTGCAGAACATTCAGCAAGACAGGCAAGTACTGCCGGCACTGCCAGTGTCACGAGCTGAGCTCTGGAGGTTTCGCCAGGCTCAGTCTTGTGGCTTTTTCTCTGTATTTATATAGTTGTTGTATTTTTGCGCCTCTTGGTTTTTGTTATCCCTGCTATGTTTTTTATTTTCCTGTTTATGTCTTAGTTTTACTACATTCTTATCCTGTATTTATTGATATCTATTTCTTAGTTTGTACTTGTTTATATTTTATCCTAATTCCTTATTTTTGCGGTTGACAGCTGTCAGGGCTTTTCCTGGTTGGTGCTTCGTGTGGGCATAGCCCTGTCAGCTGTCAGCCAGTGCTCTCGTATCTCATTATTTCCAGCTGATCCTAATCATTAATCATTGTTACCTTTTTGCTCGTTCATGCGACCCCACACCTGTCACTACTTATGCTATTAGTTCTGACCCTATTTAAGGACTGCAGTTTCTTTTCATTGTTGCCGCAGTCTTAGTTATTCCTCATCCTCATCACCAGAGCCCTTTCCCCACTCTGATGAGTTTATTCCAAGTTCATTCCTGTGTGTAAGTTTACCTTATTTTCTGTGTTTGGATTTTTGCTTTATGCACTTTGGGACTTTTGCATTTTGTTATTAAATGCCACAAACTGCAGTTGGTGCATGGGTCTGTCTCTTTGCCCCGACAGGCCATTCGTGACAGCCAGAATCAGAATCAGAATCAGAATCAGGTTTATTGCCATTGTTCATGTGATACACAAACTAGGAATTTGTCTTGGTGCCATGCTGCAACATTAAAAACATAATGAGAAAAAGGGATAAACTAAAAAACAAAAGGACTAGAAACGTGCAATAAGTGTAGAAAAATAAGTAATAATAAGTAATAATAATAATAATACTAGTAATAATGAGTAGTACTAGTCAAGGCAGTTTTAAAAAATTAGCATGTAGCAGATAATGTGAAGTACCACATAGTGCAGTCAATAATGCAACAGAAAAACAGTGATGATTGACATGAGTCTGGTTGAGCTGCTGTACATAGTGCACGAGAGTCAAAAGTCACTTAGTGTTCAGCAGTCTGATGGCAGAGGGGAAAAAGCTGTTCATGTGCCGGGAGGTTTTAGTCCGAATGGACCGAAGCCTTCTACCTGAGGGGAGGGGGGCAAACAGCACGTGACCAGGATGTGAAGGATCGGCTATGATCCGGCCAGCACGCCTCCGGGTCCTGGAGATGTACAGGTCCTGGAGAGATGGGAGCTTGCAGCCTATCACCTTCTCAGCAGTGCACACGACGCGCTGCAGCCTTAGTCTGTCCCTGGCAGTGGCTCCTGCGTACCACACAGTTATGGAGGAGGTGAGGATGGACTCGATGATGGCCGTGTAGAACTGCACTAACATCTTGGTGGGTAGCTTGAGCTTCCTCAGCTGCCGCAGAAAGAACATCCTCTGCTGGGCCTTTTTGATGAGGGAGCTGATGGTTGGCTCCCATTTGAGGTCTCGGGTGATGGTGGTGCCCAAGAAGCGGAAGGAATCTGCAAAGGTGATGGGAGAGCCTGTGATGGTGAGGGGGGGCAGGGGGGATGTGACTTTCCTGAAGTCCACAATCATCTCCGCTGTCTTCAGAGCATTCAGCTGCAGGTTGTTGTGGCTGCACCAGGACACCAGCTGGGCCACCTCTTCCCTGTAGGCGGACTCGTCGCCGTTGGAGATGAGCCCGATGAGGGTGGTGTCGTCCGCAAACTTAATCAGCTTAACAGACTGGTGGGAGGAGGTGCAGGAGATGGTATAAAGGGAGAAGAGTAGGGGGGAAAGTACACAGCCCTGGGGTGATCCAATGCTGATGCTAACAGAGTCTGAGACAGACTTCCCCAGCCGCACATGCTGTCTCCGGTCCGTCAGGAAGTCGGTGATCCACCTGCAGAGGGAGTCAGGCACGTTGAGCAGGGACAGCTTGTCCTGGAGCAGATCGGGGCGGATGGTGTTGAATGCGGAGCTGAAGTCCATCCATCCATCCATCCATCCATCTTCTACCGCTTTTCCGGAGGTCCGGGTCGCGGAGGCAGCAGTTCAAGCAGAGAAGCCCAGACTTCCCTCTCCCCAGCCACCTGCTCCAGCTCTTCAGAGGGGATACCAAGGCGTTCCCAGACTAGCTGGGAGACATAGTCTCTCCACCGAGTCCTGGGTCTGCCCCGGGGTCTCCTCCCAGTGGGACGTGCCTGAAACACCTCAAGTGGGAGGCGTCCAGGAGGCATCCTAATCAGATGCCCATACCACCTCAACTGACTCCTTTCAATGTGGAGGAGCAGCGGTTCTACTCTGAGCCTCTCCCGGATGACTGAGCTCCTCACCCTATCTCTGAGGGTGAGTCCAGCAATCCTACGGAGAAAGCTCATTTCAGCCGCTTGTATCCGCGATCTCGTTCTTTCGGTCATTACCCAAAGCTCGTGACCATAGGTGAGAGTAGGAACGTAGATTGACTGGTAAATCGACAGCTTTGCCTTAGAACTAAGCTCCCTCTTCACCACAACAGACCGGTACAACGTCCGCATCACTGCAGATGCTGCTCCAATCCGTCTGTCGATCTCTCGCTCCATTTTCCCCTCACTCGTGAACAAGACCCCAAGATACTTAAACTCCTCCACTTGGGGCAGGAGCCTGTCCCCAACCCGGAGAGGACAATCCACCTTTTTCCGGCTGAGGACCATGGACTCGGACTTGGAGGTGCTGATTCTCATCCCAGCCGCTTCACACTCAGCGGCAAACCGTCCCAGCAAGAGCTGTAGGTCATTGCTGGATGAAGCCAACAGGACAACATCATCTGCAAACAACAGAGATGAGATCCTGTGGTCACCAAGCATGACACCCTCCATTCCCTGGCTGCGCCTAGAAATCCTGTCCATAAAAATTATGAACAGGACCGGTGACAAAGGGCAGCCCTGGCGGAGTCCAACTCTCACTGGGAATGACTCCGACCGAGTGTTGGCAATGCGAACTAAACTCTCACAACGGTCGTACAGAGACCGAATAGCTCGTAACAACAAGCCCGATACCCCATACTCCCGAAGCACCCCCCACAAAAATCCACGAGGGACGCGGTCAAATGCCTTCTCCAAGTCCACAAAACACATGTAAACTGGTTGGGCAAACTCCCACGAACCCTCAAGAATTCTCGAGAGGGTAAAGAGCTGGTCCGATGTGCCACGGCCAGGACGAAAACCACATTGCTCCTCCTGAATCCGAGGTTCGACCAACGGCCGGACTCTCCTCTCCAATACCTTGGCATAGACCTTCCCAGGGAGGCTGAGGAGTGTGATCCCTCTAAAGTTGGAGCACACCCTCCGGTCCCCTTTTTTGAAGAGAGGAACCACCACCCCGGTTTGCCATGCCAAAGGCACTGCCCCCGACCTCCACGCAATGTTGCAGAGGCGTGTCAACCATGACAACCCAACAACATCCAGGGCCTTGAGGTACTCGGGGCGAATCTCGTCCACCCCCGGGGCCCGGCCACCAAGGAGATTTTTAACCACCTTGGCGACCTCAGCCCCTGTGATAGGCGAGTCATCCCCCTCGTCCCCAAACCCTGCTTCCTCTGTGGAAGGCGTATCAGTGGGATTGAGGAGATCCTCGAAGTATTCCTTCCACCGCCCGACGATATCCCCAGTTGAAGTCAACAGTGTCCCATCCGCACCATACACAGTGTGGACGGGGAGCTGCTTTCCCCTCCTGAGCCGCCGAACAGTTTGCCAGAATCTCTTTGAAGCCGACCGAAAGTCTTGTTCCATGGCCTCACCGAACTCCTCCCATACCCGGGTTTTTGCTTCAGCAACCACCCGAGCTGCACTCCGCTTGGCCTGCCGGTACACCTCAGCTGCTTCGGGAGTCCCACAAGCCAACCAAGCTTGATAGGACTCCTTCTTCAGCTTAATGGCCCCCCTCACCACTGGTGTCCACCACTTGGTTCGGGGGTTGCCACCACGAGATGCACCGACCACCTTGCGGCCGCAGCTCTGGGCTGCCGCTTCAACAACAGAGGTGGAGAACATGGCCCATTCAGACTCCATGTCTCCAGACTCCCTCGGAATGTGGTTGAAGTTCTTCCGGAGGTGGGAGTTGAAGACCTCCCGGACAGGGGCCTCAGCCAGACGCTCCCAGCACACCCTCACTATACGTTTGGGTCTACCAGGTCTGAATGGCTTCCTCCCCTGCCATCGGATCCAACTCACCACCAGGTGGTGATCAGTTGACAGCTCTGCACCTCTCTTTACTCGGGTGTCCAAGACATACGGTCGCAGGTCTGATGATACGATAACAAAATCGATCATCGACCTGCGGCCTAGGGTGTCCTGGTGCCAGGTGCACATATGGACACCCTTATGCTTGAACATGGTGTTCGTTATAGACAGACTGTGGTTAGCACAGAAGTCCAATAACTGAACACCACTCGGGTTCAGATCGGGCAGGCCGTTCCTCCCAATCACCCCCCTCCAGGTTTCACTGTCGTTGCCCACGTGCGCATTGAAGTCCCCCAGTAGGACAATGGAGTCTCCAGGAGGAGCACCCTCCAGCACCCCAGTCACAGACTCCAAAAAGGGTGGGTACTCTGAAACATCATTTGGTGCATAGGCACAAATGATGGTCAGGACCCGTTTCCCAACCCGAAGGCGCAGGGAAGCAACCCTTTCGTCCACCGGGGAAAACTCCAATATAGAGGCAGCAAGGTGGGGCGATACAAGAATACCTACCCCTGCTCGTCGCCTCTCGCCCGGGGCAACTCCAGAAAAGGCCAAGCTCCAGCCCCTCTCCAGGAGACTGGTTCCGGAACCGGAGCTGTGTGTTGAGGTGAGGCCAACTATATCTAGCCGGTATCGCTCAATCTCGTACACCAGCTCAGGCTCCTTCCCCACCAGAGAGGTGACATTCCACGTACCAAAAGCCAGTTTAGAAAGCTTGGGATCAGTCCGCCAAGGTCTCCGCCTTTGACTGCCACCTAATCCACATAGCACCGGACTTCCATGATCCCTCCTGCAGGTGGTGAACCTACTGGAGGGCGGACCCATGTAACTCCTTCGGGCTGAGCCCGGCCGGGTCCCATGGGTGGAAACCCGGCCACCAGACGCTAGCCTTCGAGCCCCTCCCCCAGGCCTGGCTCCAGGGTGGGGCCCCGGTAACCCCATACCGGGCGGGGTACACTGAATCCTTGATATACAATTTATCATGAGAGTCTGTTGGATCGTTCTTCGTCTGGCCCTTCACCCAGGACCAGTTTGTCTTGGGAGACCCTATCAGAGGCAAATTGCCCCGGACAACATAGCTCCTGGGATCACTGGGGCACGCAAACCCCCCCACCACGATAAGGTGACGATCCATGAGGGGGCGGAGCTGAAGTCCACAAACAGAATCCTGGCGTAGGTTCCCGGGGAGTCCAGGTGCTGCAGGATGGAGTGGAGGGCCAGGTTGACTGCGTCGTCCACAGACCTGTTAGCACGGTAGGCAAACTGCAGTGGGTCTAGGAGGGGTGTGGTGATGGACTTGAGGTGAGACAGGACCAGGCGCTCAAAGGACTTCATGACTACAGAGGTGAGCGCTACAGGTCTGTAGTCGTTAAGTCCAGTAATCCGTGGCTTCTTGGGGACAGGGATGATGGTGGAGGATTTGAGGCAGGTCGGCACGTGACATTGCTTAAGGGAGGTGTTAAAAATGTCTGTGAAGACAGGAGCCAGCTCTTTCGCACAGTGTCTCAGGGTGGAGGGAGACACACCGTCCGGCCCGGGGGCCTTGCGCGGGTTCAGTCTGGAGAACTGTCTGTGCACGTCCTGCTCACTGATGACAAGGGGAGGGGGGGAGGAGGAGGAGGAGGAGGGGGGGACCGCTCTTGATGAATTAGGGGCTGAGGAGGCAGAGGAGCTGGGTGGAGTGGGTGAGTTGGACACAGCTGACGAGGTGTCAAAACGGGCATAGTGTTGGGACAGTCTTTGACAAAGGGCTTTGTCATCCTGACCTTTAGAAGCCTGAGGCCGATAGTTGGTGATTTGCCTCAGTCCTCTCCACACAGAAGCCGAGTCATTAGCAGTGAACTGCTGCTGGAGTTTCTCAGAATATACAGATTTAGCTTTCCTCAGCTCTCTGTTAAACCGATATTTGACCTCCCTGTAGCAGTCCCTGTCTCCACTTTTCAACGCTGCTTCCTTCTCCTTCCTGATCCGTCTGAGCTTAGCTGTGAACCAAGGCTTGTCATTAGAATATCTTATCCTGGTGCGCGATGGGAGAATGTGCTCTTCACAGAAGTTGATATATGAGTTCACAGTGTATGTGTACTCATTAAGATCATGTGTGGCTCTTTTAAACATGCCCCAGTCAGTTATTTCCATGCATGTACATCCCCAGTACATCCCCAAGACCTGGTTGTAAATTGGTTGTAAATTTTACATTGAATTTACTGGTTTTACTGGTTGTAAATTTTACATTGAATTAGTATTTGTTTCCTTGGTTGCAGAATAACACTGCACTTTTATATATATTGTAAATGATGGATAAGGTGAAAGAATGATTAAAAATAGATATTAAGTGTTTAAGTTTACAAACAACTTTATTAATTATTAGAGATACATCTACCAGTGTCTCTAATTTTGCCTCATTCACTTGAGCGCATGCACTATTTATTACAGCTTCAAGAGATGAGAGTGATGACGGTGCCATTCCCTCCATGGACCAAAGCATGTCAGTGTCCCAGGATACTCCAAGTTAGTTATGTTTATTGTGTTCATATGTGTATTAGTTTGTGTGTCATATTTTCATATTTTTATTATAATACATGCATGCATCTAATTAACTATTGCCATTTGTGGGGGTGAATGGAGTGTCAGGGAGGGATAGTATCTCTGACAGGGCAACAGTTGCACCTCCAGGTGGTCGGTCCGCTTTGGTTCACACTTGGCACTCAACTCTCACCTGTGGCTCCAAGTAGCTGTTTGCATGCAACAGCGGCCACACCCTGGTAAACCGCTTCGACTGGCGGGCGAAACCAGGTCAGGGTAGCTGACAGGTTTGAAACCCTCGGTGAGGTAGGACTTGTCTACCTACGCATGCATAGACTGGACCTGGTGGACTGCAAGGAGGAAACCACCAGATTGGCTCAACAGGCAGGAAGGCAGACCCAGCAAAGCATTGTGGAGTGCAACTAGGGCACAGTGAGACGCGTAGGACACGGCTGGCTATCCACTGCATCCTAACCTATCTCCAGCCATTTTGACTACGTCTTGCCACTGGCTGGGATGACAGAGTGAGGCTGACAACCCTGCGCAACTCTCCCTCACTTAAATCAAATTCAGGCGCAAGCCAAGACATCACCCCCCCCCCCAATTTTCTTCTCATTTCCCCCCTTCTCCCTCCAAGTACTGTGGTGATGGGCAAGTGACGAAGCAGCAGGTGTGGATACACTGGAAGCTGTAACCACAATCCCACACACAGGCAGCCCAGGGCATAGGGTCGCTCTCTAGTGGACCGAAGCAGCAGTGGAGTTTGGTATCTGAGCAGCCCTCTTTAGGATTTGCTCTGCTCACCTCCATGGCCTGAGGAAAGGGCTAGAAAAGGTGCCCTAAACATAGCCTGCTTCACTACACCCTGGACAGCAAGATGCGGCTGGTGGGGATCCCACCCTAGTGGTCGAAATTCTCAGAAGAAATCAACTAAGGTGACATCAGTCACCATTCAATCAGATCCAATCTGATCAGCAAGCTCACCAGCATCCCCAAAGGAACCAATGAACGCCTCATGACCCTGCTGCTCCGCCTCCGAGGAAAACGCTATGCCACATTCATCAGTGCATATGCCTCCACGATGACGAACCCAGATGAGATCAAGGACAAGTTTTATGAGGACTTAGAGACTCTCATTGAAGGCGTACCGAAGGAGGACAAACTCATTTTTCTTGGAGACTTTAATGCCAGAGTTGGTACAGACTACCAGACATGGGAGGGAGTCCTTGGAAGATGTGGAGTTGGAAAGTGCAACAGCAACTGTCATGAACCGAGCCCGTGTTTCCTGTGGGTTCGGTTCTGATCGTTCTTGGTGGCTCAGGCAGTGGGTTTATCATGTGGTATGTTTTGATTTCACATTGTTTTCATGTCTGTGTATGGTTTCTGTTCCTGCCTGTAGCTGCTGCTCTGGCCTGTCCGGCCACGCCCCCTCTTTCTCTGACAGTCAGCTGTTCGTCCCAGTAATTATCTTTCCCGCGCCTCGCCCAGGTGTTCTCAATTGTTTGGCCAGCGATGTTTATACTTAAGCGGCTCCTCGCTACACAGACACCGCTGGACCATTATATGTGTTAGATGGTAGTTCTCCGCCGTCTAACCGTCACGTCTCCAAAAGGACTGTTTTCCGTGTGTGTGCTCGCTGGGACGTTGTGACTACTCGGACTGCCCCCTCACTGTGAGTAACTGTAGTGTTTCTGTTCGCCGCTGTGCTGCTACGCTTTCCGCAGCGTCTCCCCCTGTGCAGCACAGCCGCTACGCTTTGGCTGATTGCCCAGTGAATCCACCGGTGTGTGTGTGTTGGGCGTCCTAAGGGACTCTTAAGTGTACCCGAGATGTCTTGTCTTTTGGGTATTCACTGTTGTGTTAATAAATGTCTGTTTGGTGTAACCCGCAAGGACACTGCGGCCCCTCTAGGCATCACTGAGTGTGAGAGTTTTGAGTGTTTAAATCATCCCAGACGTACATTCTGTAAAACGTACAACCGTGAGACCTTATTAAACATCAAGGTAATGCACACTGCAAGAATTGCGGCGCTTGGGTGTGACTTGGACATTCTACGCCAGCATGGAATACTATCGGAGGTTTCGCTGGCAGCTACCCGGGAGAGGAGGAAGCATAAGCGGCGCAAACACAAACAAAGGAGAGGAAAGAGAGCTGGGATTCATGCTAGGCTAAAGGCTAACCCCTCCAAACCAGCAGAACTGTCGCTCCTACTTTCCAATGTCCGCTCCCTTGACAACAAGCTGGACGAGCTGCGTCTGCTGAGAGAAACCAGGAGAGAGTGGAGGGATTGCTGTGTGTTTGCATTTACGGAGACATGGCTCCAGGACAACATCCCTGACGCGGCCAATCAGCTGGAAGGGATGACATCGTTCCGGGCAGACAGGGAGGCTGCTAGCTCCGGTAAGAGCCGGGGGGGGGGGGGGGCTATATATCTATATTAACAAGAACTGGTGTGTTAACGCCACGGTAGTAACTAAACACTGCTCTCCGTTGGCGGAGTTTCTTATCGTGAATTGTTTGCTATTCTATCTGCCGAGGGAATTCACCAATGTGTTCGTAGCTGCTGTACATAGCTCCTAGCGCTAATGCTAAAGCTAATGCTAACGAGGCACTCGGAGAGCTGCACGACGCTATCAGTGAATTTCAAACTTCACACCCGGACAGTTTTGTAGTGGTTGCGGGGGATTTTAATCACACCAGTTTAAAGTCTGTGCTCCCCAAGTTCAAACAATGTGTGGACTTTAAGACCAGAGGAGAGAATATGTTGGACTTGGTGTACACAAACTTCCCAGATGCATATAAGACAACATCTCGCCCCCACCTCGGCTATTCTGACCACCTATCCGTGATGCTGGTGCCTGCCCACAAACCTTTACTGAAGCGCAGCAGGCCAGTAGAGAAACAAATCAGGATTTGGCCAGAGGCTGCAGCCTCGGCACTTCAGGACTGTTTTCTGCACACAGACTGGGAGGTCTTCAAAATAGCAGCCTCCCAGGGAGACAAGACAGATGTGGAGGAGTATGGTGAAACGGTCACCAGCTACATTGCGAAGTGCACAGAGGATGTCACCATAGTGAAGACTTTCACTGCACAGGGCAACTATAAACCCTGGATGACTGCAGAGGTGTGCTCGCTGCTCACAGCCAGAGATGCAGCCTTCAGAGCGAAGGACAGGATCGCCCTCCGCTCAGCCAGGTCTGCGCTCTCAAAGGGAATTAAGACGGCAAAACGCGCCTATGCAGAGAAAATCCTGGGACATCTCTGTGACACAAGGAACACCAAACGGATGTGGCAGGGAGTTCAGGCACTGACGGATTATAAGTCTAGGCAGGGGGTTGATGATGATGACGCTATGCTTCCAGACAGGCTCAACAACTTCTTTGCACGTTTTGAAGCATCAAACCCGACAATCAGAGGGAGGGCTGGCCCATCTCCACCATCTGTTGAGCCAGCTATCATCATCAACGCAGCAGACACACGGAGGACCCTAATCAGGGTCAACCCACGTAAAGCCGCAGGTCCGGACAACATCCCGGGACGTGTGCTCTGAGACTGCGCGAGCGAGTTGGCGGATGTCCTGCCTGACATTTATAACATCTCCCTGAGTCAGGCCATCGTTCCCAGATGCTTTAAGACCTCTACCATAGTACCGGTGGCAAAGAAACCAGTTGTGTCCTGTCTGAATGACTATCGTCCTGCTGCACTGACACCAATTGTGATTAAGTGTTTTGAACAGCTTGTCAAACCACACATCACAGCCTGCCTCCCTGCATCACATGACCCGCTGCAGTTTGCATATCGTTCAAACCGCTCCATGGAGGATGCTATAGTCACCACCCTGCACTCTGTCATCACCCACTTGGATCAGAAAGACACCTACGCCAGACTCCTGTACATTGATTTCAGTTCAGCATTCAACACCATTATTCCCCAGAGACTGATGGAGAAATTACTCCTTCTCGGTCTGAACACCGCCACATGTCTCTGGATCCTGGACTTCCTGACTGAGAGACCTCAGTCTGTCCGTGTTGGAAACAACATCTCCAACTCAATCACGCTGAGCACCGGATCCCCTCAAGGCTGCGTACTCAGTCCACTGTTGTTTACACTTCTAACACATGACTGTGTATCCAGACATGAGGGGAACCGGATTATTAAGTTTGCAGAAGACACCACAGTGGTGGGACTTATTCAGAGGGATGAGAAATCAGTGTAGAGGGAAGAAGTTAGAGACCTGGAGGGCTGGTGCAGGGAGAACAATCTGGGGCTCAACGAGGACAAAACGAAGGAGATGATTATCGACTTCCGGCAGTCACAGCCTGAACACGTCCCTCTCAGCATCAGCAGCCATTTGGTAGAGAGAGTGGAGAACATCAAGTTCCTCGGAGTGCAGATCTCGCAGGACCTGACCTGGAGCAAGAATTCCTTGGGGATCAGGAAGCGGGCCCAGCAGAGACTGCACTTCTTGAGGAAACTCAAACAGGCCTCTCTCCCCATCTGCATCCTCAGGACCTTCTACAGAGGTGTGGTGGAGAGTGTTCTGACGTACTGCATTGCAACATGGTACTCCAGCTGCAGTATGTCAGACAAATAAGCCCTGCAGAGGATAGTTAAGGGAGCTGAGAGGGGAATTGGAGTTTCCCTCCCCTCTGTCCAAGAACTTTTTCAGAACCGTTGTTGGAGCAGGGCACTGAACATTGTCAAGGACCACTCTCACCCTCTGCATAAACACTCTGAACTGCTGCCATCTGGCAACGATTCCGGAGCATCAGAGGCAGAACCACCAGACTGATTAACAGCTTCCTTCCACAAGCTGTTAGGATGCTGAACAGTTGATCCGGAATCTTTCATACATACTACTGCACCTTATGGACATTATGCATATTATTTATATTATTTGCATATTACAGTTCTAATTAGTTTCAAGTATGTCTCAGGGATGTGTGAATGGCTGTGTTGGGGTGGGGGGTGAGGGAGTGTGTGAGTGTGTCTTAAATTATGTTCTTTTTACTTATATGGATGCCTAGATAAACGTAATTTCATCTTGCCTGCACTACAGTTGAATGTACAGCAACATGACAATAAAGGTTGATTTGATTTGATTTGATCTGATTTGATTTGATTTGAACCTGTCACGCCGCGCCGCTCATCAGCGGCGCCACCTGCACACACACCTGCACATCATCAGCGGCGAGGGATTTAAGCCGCCTCGCCCTGAGCTTCGGCCGGAAGCCGTCAGACTTCCCTACACATCGCTATGAGTTCTCTTTCATTCTCAGCTGATCATTCCGGTAAGAAGATCTTACCCTTTTCTCCTCCAAGTCTGCTCCCCTCTGCACAGGTGGATTTCCCGGCGGCGGACAACTCCTTTCCATCGCCTGTTCCTCGCTGCTGCACCGGGCTCTCCAGGTGGCTGTCTACTGGACCTCGTCCCTTGCTGTGCCAGTCATCCGTCCCATCCAAGTAAGCTCCTCTCTCGCTCATTTATCTCCTGTGTTGGTGTGTGCGCGTCACCCTTCTCCCTGTGCTTTTCCCATAGGGTTGTCCGGCTGTACGGTCTCCTGCCTCTGTGCCCAAAGCAGACGCCGCCACCAACACATTCACATCCCGCAGACACACATTCATACACTCCTGTTGTTAATAAACTATTTGAACTACTCTGAGCCTGTGTGTGTGCGTCTCCTGAGCCGTGCGTTATGTCAGGAACCCAGCACTTAAATCCATTTGTCCTTTTTTCCCTCCTCCGTGTGCTTTTCTACAGCGCATGGAGAGTTTATGACAGAATAGTCCGGCCACCTAAAAGGATTTAGCGGGTTACACCCATACAAATCATTTTTTAATTTCTTGGACTGTCTCGTTTTCACTCACCTGCTTTCCAGGCACGATGGCTGAGCTGCTGGAGAGGGAGCTGCGCTCGCTTGTCTGCTGGAGGACATACTTTCGCGGACGCTGGAGCCCTGTTCACCCGAGACAGCTCGATGGGCTCGGGACGCAGCATTGAGGGTGATGAATCAGGGTAACCTGTGGGACCATCCGGAGGTGGCCGAGATTTTCCAGGAGATTTTCGCCATGCCGTCCAAGGGGTCGGGTGAGGAGCTCCCAGTGCTCGAGCCCCCCGCGGCTACACCACCTTCGTTTCCTGATACTCCGGAGTTCATCGGGCCTTGATTACTTGTGGCCGGATGGTGTGCTCAGAATCCTGGACTATCTGGTGCTCCAACCGTCCGCGAGGAGAAGGAAGCCTCGCCGGAGGAAGCCCCCCTCGTCTTCAGCGTCTGTCATCACTCCAGTCGCCGAGAGGTCCTCCAAGATTGTCCCGGCTACGCCCACCTCCACGTCATTGGAGCCGGCTCCTCCACAATCCTTTGAAGGAGTCATTGACACGGAGAGGGGTGACTGCCAACTGTCTGCAGCTGTCAACATCAGGATCCGGGATGACAGGCAAGTGTTTTTTCATTCCACTCAATCTAATTACAAACCTTGTCTGTCTCCCGAGGGAGATGCCCAGTCTCAGCAGTCCGCTGGGTCGTCCCATCCAGCTGCAGATATTAATTCACTTTTTCGCCTCTCCGTGTCTCCTCCAATTCTTCCTGAGGGCCTGTTGGCCCAAGGTCAGGGCCGTCAGGTGGGGGAGGAACCAGCGGCCTCGGATGATCTTTTGCCAGAGCCAGCATGGAGAGGCTCCCCTGCAGCCATGCCGGAGGAATCCCCAGCATTGGAACCGCTGCAGGAGATGCATAGGACTGATACTACCATCTCGCCTGCTGTGGAGGCTGTTGCAGCGGAGCGGGAGCCTGAGCTGGACTTCCTGGAGGCCGGGCCCGAGTCTTCATCATTGGGATCGATGCCGGAGCCAGTCCATATTAAGAGGAGGCACGTGCGCCGTAGGAAGCCCCGAGCTTCGCCTGCGGTAGCTCAGCTTCCTTCTCCAGAATCGCGGCCTGCTCCATCTGCTGAGGAGAAGGAGAATCCTGCTGCAGAGCCGCTAGTTGCTCCCAAGGTATCACCTGCACCCGTCTCCTCCACAACTTTTACCTCCGCCAATGTGGGGGCTGCAGTTTCTCTCCCGAATCCCTCTACCCCGTGCCTGTTTTGGAAGTTTCACCTCTGCATGTAGAGGAGCCCTGGGCCGCCGTGGACACGGAGGAGGAGTGAAGTGTTTCTGGCACTGCTGGAGACATCGAACACCAGGAGAACAGGCAAGTTCCTTTTCATTCTATCTCTTTTGTTGATGAACAATTTTGCCTGTTCCCTGGTCAAGAGACTCAGGGCCCGCAGTCCCCTGAGTTCTCCCCACCAGCGGCATGTGACGATCCCTCACCTGCCCTCTTCATGTCCTTTTTGTGTGCTTTGGTGAATTCGCCGGTTCCCAAACCAAGTCGCCAGGCAGAAGAGGAGCCCGAGGCCCTGGAGGATCCTGTCCCAGGGTCTGCAGAGAGGCAGCCCCCAGCCGCCATGCTGGATTGGCCACCGGCGTGGGGAACATTGCCTGGGGGCCTTGAGACTGCGACCACCATCATGCCCGCTGCGGGGACCGCCGCAGCTGAGTCATCCCCCTGACCAGACCCCCAGCCGACGGGATCCGGACCGTCATTGTCGACTGCGTCGGAGTCCTGGACGGCAGTAGAGCTCAAGCACAGGCAAGTTATCTCTCCTGTAGTTCAAATGCCTTTGATTGAGAGATCCTGTCTGGCTCTTGGGGAGGAGAGTCGGGTGCGGCTCTTGGCCGTGCCTGAGCTCCCCTCACCGGGCTCTGCCGCTGCCGGCGACCCTAACCTTTCCTTCTCTCCCATGGATGTCAAGCCCCTCACTAGGGGCGCTAGGGAGGAGCTGCCATCACCAGGGTTGCCTACTGACAACGATGGGACGTCAGCGGCCCCGGAGAAGGTCGACGGGGGCACAGCACCGGGTGCGACGACGAAGGCTATGCACCCCAAATCTCCGGAGTCCTGGACGGTGGTGGAGCCCAATTTCAGGTAAGTGTGCTCCATTATATCAATACCTCAGATGTTAATGTCACACTGCCCAACTCATGGTGAGGAGGGCCTGGGGCAGCTTGTTGTAGCCCTCGGGGCCGCCTCACCGGGCTCTGCCACTGCTGGCAACCCTGACCTGGTCTCTTTTTCTCTCCCTCCAGTGTTGGAGCCCCCTGTCAGGGTCACCGGAGAGCAGCTGACCTCGCTGGAAGTCGCCAAGGATCAGGATTCAGCACCAGGTGGCGTTAGGAGCACCACCTCTGTTGCTGAGGAGGTCACCGCGGGAGCAATGAGGCCCCCGGTGGGGGTCACCGCTGGTGCAATGGTGCTCCAACCGGAGCCCATCACGGGTGCAGCCACGTCCCAGACCGGGACCGTCGTGGGTGCAGTTCTGGCCCAATCGTGGTCCACCACGGGTGCAGCTGAGCCTCAGCCGGAGGTCACCGCGGGTGCAGCAGAGCCTCAGCTGGAGGTCATCGTGGGTGCAGCAAGGCTCCCGCTGGAGTCCATCGTGGGTGCAGTGGAGCCGGCCTGGTTGGGAGCCATCATAGGTGCAGTGGAGTAGGCTCAGTTGGGGTCCACCACGGGTGCAGCTGGGTCCCAAGCCGGTATCCCCGCGGGCGCTGCGGATCGCCATAAGGATGCCGTGGTCCCCTTCTCCTCCTGGTCCTATGCCATGGGGGTTCCCTCCCTTCGGTCTGGTCACCCACCAGTGAGCTTCTCGGTAGGCAGGCCGCTTCCTGCCTCACTCCGTCGGCCCTGGTGGATTAACAACGCTGGCCAACCACCTGAAGGACTGAGTCTCTGGGCCAGATGGCCCGTGTTCTCCAGCAGGCTACCAGACTGGGTTCGCTGAACTGCCTGCTGGGCCTGGGACTCAGGGCAGCCTCTCGAGTCTCCACGTCTTTGAACTGGGGGGGGGTTAATTGTGGATCCTGGGCAGGGTATTGTGTTCCCTCCTTTCCTGTTCCCCCTACTTCCCACCCGGGTGCATATGTTATTGTTGTGCCTGTTGGGGTTGGTGTTGGTGTTGGTGGGGTTCTTTCCTTATGATGTTACCGTGGGTGTCTGGTGTCCACCCCTAGAGGGAGGGGCTCTGTCATGAACCGAGCCCGTGTTTCCTGTGGGCTCAGTTCTGATCGTTCTTGGCTCAACAGGCAGTGGGTTTATCATGTGGTGTTAAATTTTGATTTCACGTTGTTTTCATGTCTGTGTATGGTTTCTGTTCCTGCCTGTAGCTGCCGCTCTGGCCTGTCTGCCCACGCCCCCTCTTTCTCTGACAGTCTGCTGTTTGCCCCGGTAATTATCTTTCCCACGCCTCGCTCAGGTGTTCTCAATTGTTTGGCCAGCGATGTTTATACTTAAGCAGCTCCTCGCTACACAAACACCGCTGGACCATTATACACGTTAGATGGTAGTTCTCCCCCGTCTAACCATCACGTCTCCAAAAGGACTGTTTTCCGTGTGTGTGCTCACTGGGATGTTGTGACTACTCGGACCGCCCCCTCACTGTGAGTAACTGTTGTTTTTGTTCGCCCCTGTGCTGCTACGCTTTCCGCAGCATTTCCCCCTGTGCAGCACAGCCGCTACGCTTTGGCTGATTGCCCAGTGAATCCTCCGGTGTGTGTGTTGGGCATCCTGAGGGACTCTTAAATGTACCCGAGCTGTCTTGTCTTTTGTGTATTCACTGTTGTGTTAATAAATGTGTGTTTGGTGTAACCCAGCACTTAAATTCATTCGTCCTTTCTTCCCTCCTCCGTGCGCTGTGGAAAAGTGCACGGAGAGTTTATGACAGCAACAGTCTTGCATCCACGCAGCAAGCATTGGCATCTGATAGATTACATCATTGTGAGAAGGAGAGACAGGCAGAACGTTAGAGTGACAAAGGCAATGTGCAGTGCAGACTGCTGGATGAATCACAGACTCATTCTCTCAAAGCTCAACATGCACATCCAGCCCAAACGGCGTCCACAGGGAAAAAAAGCAAACAAGCGACTCAATGTCAGCAAGCTGGATCAGCACTCTGTGCTACAGAACCTCAGTGAGGACCTGGACAACAAGCTTAGTCAGCTCGACCTTGGGGTGTATGGAGCAGAAGAAGACTGGGCAGCTTTCAGAGACATGGTGTATAATACCTCACTCACTCATCCTTGGCCAGAACACGCAAAAACACCAAGACTGGTTTGATAAAAATGATGAGGATATCCAAAAGCTGCTTGACAAGAAGTGTGAAGCCCACAGAGCGTACCAGCAAGGCAGCAGATCTGCCTCTAAGAAGGCAACCTTCAACTCTATCAAAGGAAAGGTGCAGGCAAAGCTCAGAGAGATGCAGGACTTCTGCCTCAGCAAAAAGGCAGATGAAATACACCAGTACGCTGACAGCAACAACTCCAAATGCTTCTACGATGCCCTTAAGACCATCTACAGGCCTCAGTCTTCTGGAACATCACCACTGTTCAGTGTTGACGGGTCCACTCTCCTCACCGACAAGAAACGCAATCCTGGAAAGATGGACAGAACATTTCAGCAGCGTCCTGAACAGACCTTCAACCATCAATGCAGAAGCCATCACTCACATGCCCCAAGTAGAAGTGAACACATCTCTGGCAGAACCTCCAACGGAATCAGAAGTCCAAAAAGCGATCAAACTCCTTTTGAACGGCAACGCACCAGGCTCTGACTCCCTCCCAGCTGAAATCTACAAGGCAGGAGGACCAGTTCTAATACAGAAACTCACCAAGCTCTTTTAGACCATGTGGCAGCAGGAAGTTAAATCCCTAGGAGCCCAAGAACCCCGCCGTTGTCCATCTCTACAAGAGAAAAGGAAACAGGCAGCCCTGCAACAACCACTGTGAAATCTCTCTCCTCGTCATCGCCAGCAAGATCCTCGCAAGAGTCCTTCTCAACCGCCTCATTCAGCACATGGAAGGTGGTCACCTGCCGGAAAGCCAGTGTGGCTTCAGAGAGGGTCGTGAAATTGCTGATCTTCGCCACACGCCAACTTCAGGAGAAGTATTAAGAGCAAAACAGGGACCTCTACACAACATTTGTAGATCTGACCAAGGCTTTTGATACCGTCAGTCGTGAGGGGCTGTGGAAAATTATGGTGAAGTTTGGCTGCCCGGACAAGTTCATCAGCATGGTGCGCCAGTTCCTTGGATGCATGCTTGCTCGAGTACTGGACGATGGAGACTCCTCTGAAGCTTTCCCACCAACAGGGTCAAGCAGGGCTGTGTACTTGTACCCACACTTTTCAGCATGATGTTCACAGCCATGCTGTCTGATGCCTTCTGCGATGATAAAGAAAGCACCAGCAGGATCACGTACAGGATGGACGGCAGGCTCGTCAACCTGCAGAGGCTCCAAGCCAAAACCAAGGTGGAAGGGGACTCAGTGTGTGACTTCCTGTTTGCAGACGACTGTGCACTCAATGTTGCTACAGAGGCCCAGATGCAGCAGAACATGAACTGCTTCTCCACTGCTTGTGACAACTTTAGGCTCACAATCAGTATGAAGAAAACCAAGGACCTGCACCAACCCGCACCGCAGAAGACTTATGTGGAACCAGCCATCACTGTCAATGAGGAGACCCTCAAGGCTGTCGACAAGTTCACACACCTCAGCACCACACTCTTCAGGTCTGTCAACATCAATGACAAGGTTAATTCATGCATTGCCACGGCAAGCTCAACATTTGTACGGCTACGTGCAACAGTATGGGAAAGGAGAGGAATTATGCTGGCCACAAAACTGAAGGTGTACAAGGCAGTTGTCCTGCCTTCCCTGCTGTACGCCTGCGAGACCTGGACAGTCTACGAGTGCCATGTCAGAAAGCTAAACTGCTTACACCTGAACTGCCTCAGAAAGCAGTCTCTCAGCTTGGTCCTCTCCCGAGCTGAGGTGCCTAGCATCCACACCCTGCTCAAGAAAGCCCAGATTAGGTGGGCTGGCCACCTTGTTCGTATGCCTGACTCAGGCCTACCAAAGAGACTGTTCTACGTTGAACTAGCAGAGGGCAAGCGCTCACACAAAGTGGTCAGAAGAAGCACTACAAAGACACTTTTAAGGCCTCCCTGAAGAGCTTTGACATCAGTCCTGACACCTGAGAGATGCTAGCCTGAGACTGACCAAACTGGCGTAGCCGTACCAGCAAAGGTCCTGCCTCCCTTGAGCTGAACAGGATTGCCAAGGCCCAGAGAAAACGTGAGGTTCGCAAGTCCAGAGCCACCCTTGTGTCTTCTGCCTGCGCAGACCACCTGTGCCTGACCTGTGGCAGAGCCTTCCGTGCTCATATCGGACTGATCAGCCACAGCCGTACACACCAAACCCAGTCCTCTTCCCTGTGATGTCCTTGCTCATCATCAAGAACGACGGACAAACAACAACATTGTCATGTTCTTTCTTTTGGGACAGAAACAACCAGAGAAAACACTAAGCACAAACCTGACAGCTCCTGGCCATTGTCCAAAGCAAGTAGGTGACATATAAGTTTAAATATTAGTTTTGGTTAAGTATTTTTGGGCCTAATAGGCCAAAGAGTAAGAGGGCCTATTGCTATGGTGTGTCGTTGGTCAGTCGATCTGTCAACATTTGTGAGAAACGCTACTCCTCCTTAACTCTTCCTTCGGTTTTGATTGGACATATTGGAGATTTTTTGTGGATGTGTTCATCAGATGTTCGACATTTTGATTTTTAACTTTTTCATTGCATAAGGAGTCTCATATGAGGTTTCTTTTGGAACTACTTTTTGTTTACTTTTAAATGTTTGATCATATAATATGATCTGGTCTGTGTCATGTTCATCAAAATCCAATTAAAAGTCTCTATCTAGCAAACATTCTCGCTCCTGGAGGATACCCCATTGAGTCTCAGCCTGACAACAAGATAACATTCACTGCTCTCCTTGTGTCCTGTGAACTCTGGTCTTGAATGTGCATCGTGGGCTTTTTTTGTCTTTGTAATCATAATATTGATTACTTATGGTCAATATTCTGAATTCAATGATTTTTTTGCTCCTTCCTATTGTATGATTTCTTATCTGTACCATCCTGTTGGCAGGCGCGTTCCCGATGCAGCCGTGTCACTGGAAATGCAGGTTCATTTTCTGTGTCAAGTCAAATTCTCTCGTATGTTATCAGTGATCTGTTAATGTACTTGGCAATAAATCTTTTTCTGATTCTGATTCTGATTCTGATTCCTAGGGGACCAAACATGCCTAGATTTTTGGATGCGAGTTCCAATATCCATAGCTCCCTTTAAATCCTTGGGCTTTTTATTTTATCAATGGATAATATTATTTTATCTTCCCCTTAGAGTTTGAGAAGAAGGTGCTGCACCTTCTAACAGAGATAAGGGATATCCTTTGCCATCACGATTGCCATATGGGCAGTGAAGGAACCGAAGAGTCGATTGAGCCGACGTCAACTATAGATGCCATCTGCATTTTAGAAAAACAACTTCAAAATGACTACACAGCATGCAGTAATTTGGTAAATATTCCTTTCTAATAAATAATCCTGTGTTAATCCATGTGAATTTGAGACTACATATACATGCATTCTCCTTAGAGAATCTCAAAGTTTAGTCTTTTTACTTCACAGAAACAGCAGCTGATGAAAATAGGAGGGGTGAGCCTGGAAGAAAATGTGAGGAGGATCTGCCACAGATACATACAGTACATTGTTTTGAAATAAATTATTTGGTCTTTATTTTGGATGCGAGTTCCAATATCCATAGCTCCCTTTAAATCCTTGGGCTTTTTATTTCATCAGTGGATAATATTACAATATTATAATATAAAAATTATAATATGTGACTTGCCTATCACAGGGGCTGAGGTCGCCAAGGTGGTTAAAAATCTCCTTGGTGGCCGGGCCCCGGGGGTGGACGAGATTCGCCCTGAGTACCTCAAGGCCCTGGATGTTGTTGGGCTGTCATGGTTGACACGCCTCTGCAACATTGCGTGGAGGTCGGGGGCAGTGCCTTTGGCATGGCAAACCGGGGTGGTGGTTCCTCTCTTCAAAAAAGGGGACCGGAGGGTGTGCTCCAACTTTAGAGGGATCACACTCCTCAGCCTCCCTGGGAAGGTCTATGCCAAGGTACTGGAGAAGAGAGTCCGGCCGTTGGTCGAACCTCGGATTCAGGAGGAGCAATGTGGTTTTCGTCCTGGCCGTGGCACATCGGACCAGCTCTTTACCCTCTCGAGAATTCTTGAGGGTTCGTGGGAGTTTGCCCAACCAGTTTACATGTGTTTTGTGGACTTGGAGAAGGCATTTGACCGCGTCCCTCGTGGATTTTTGTGGGGGGTGCTTCGGGAGTATGGGGTATCGGGCTTGTTGTTACGAGCTATTCGGTCTCTGTACGACCATTGTGAGAGTTTGGTTCGTATTGCCAACACTCAGTCGGAGTCATTCCCAGTGAGAGTTGGACTCCGCCAGGGCTGCCCTTTGTCACCGATCCTGTTCATAATTTTTATGGACAGGATTTCTAGGCGCAGCCAGGGAATGGAGGGTGTCATGCTTGGTGACCACAGGATCTCATCTCTGTTGTTTGCAGATGATATTGTCCTGTTGGCTTCATCCAGCAATGACCTACAGCTCTTGCTGGGACGGTTTGCCGCTGAGTGTGAAGCGGCTGTGATGAGAATCAGCACCTCCAAGTCCGAGTCCATGGTCCTCAGCCGGAAAAAGGTGGATTGTCCTATCCGGGTTGGAGACAGGTTCCTGCCCCAAGTGGAGGAGTTTAAGTATCTTGGGGTCTTGTTCACGAGTGAGGGGAAATTGGAGCGAGAGATCGACAGACGGATTGGAGCAGCATCTGCAGTGATGCGGACATTGTACCGGTCTGTTGTGGTGAAGAGGGAGCTTAGTTCTAAGGCAAAGCTGTCAATTTACCAGTCAATCTACGTTCCTACTCTCACCTATGGTCACGAGCTTTGGGTAATGACCGAAAGAACGAGATCCCGGATACAAGCAGCTGAAATGAGCTTTCTCCGTAGGATTGCTGGACTCACCCTCAGAGATAGAGTGAGGAGCTCAGTCATCCGGGAAAGGCTTAGAGTAGAACCGCTGCTCCTCCACATTGAAAGGAGTCAGTTGAGGTGGTATGGGCATCTGATTAGGATGCCTCCTGGACGCCTCCCACTTGAGGTGTTTCAGGCACGTCCCACTGGGAGGAGACCCCGGGGCAGACCCAGGACTCGGTGGAGAGACTATGTCTCCCAGCTGGTCTGGGAACGCCTTGGTATCCCCTCTGAAGAGCTGGAGCAGGTGGCTGGGGAGAGGGAAGTCTGGGCTTCTCTGCTTGAACTGCTGCCTCCGCGACCCGGACCTCCGGAAAAGCGGTAGAAGATGGATGGATGGATGGATGGTCTTTATTGCATATATTGAATAATGCATGCAGGCATTTCATGCTATATGCAAATTTACATTTTTTTTTAAATTTTGTATTTGCTTGCTTGGGTGGCTTGTGAATTCTGGAAGACCATCCGATGGACTCTCTACTCCATTTTGGTGGCTCTGGAGCCCTGGTAGGCTGCCCGACCTTTTCCATCTGATGGTCGGGTGGAGCCGGGACTCTGGAAGGCCACCTGAACTGTTCCATTGTTTACCCAGTTTCGCTTGTTTTTTGGCACCTTATTTGGTCAGTCTTGTGGGTCATGTGTGTTTTGTTTTGATGGGTTTGTGTCTCTCCCTCCAGGCCTGGATCCCCCCACCATCCTCCCGGGGTCTGTTTTTGTAGTTATTCCTGTTGGGGAGGGGGATGTACTTCCATCCCTTTTTGATGTTATGGTGGGGTGTCAGGCTCCACCCCTTAAGGAAGGGGCACTGTCATAATGCCAAATACGAGTCAGTGCTGCGCTCGGGTCTTTTTGGTTACTACTCATTTTCTGTATATGTATTTGTTCTTGATTTTCTTCCATTTTGGTTTGTGCTTTTATTTTGACAGCACAGTCATGTGACTTCCTCCTGTCAAATCTTTTCGTGGGTTGTCACAGCTGTTTGGTCGTCTAGATTATGTTCTCCCTCATGCGTCCACAGCTGTTCCACATTTTGGTTCTCCCCAGCTGCCTTTTTAAGGTAGCTTGTGTGATTCATTCCTTGCAGTGACCTTCTCTGTGCTTAGGCAGGAATTCCCGCATTTTGATTCCCGTTTATTCCGCTCAGTCTCAGCTTTGCCTGTCTATTGTAAGTTACCCTTTGTTGTTATTATTTGTGTTCTTCATTATTAAATGTGCAAACTCACAGCAGGCGAGTGCTGCCTTATTTCTGCCCTGAAAGGGCTAATTATGACAGTCGTGCACCTTTCTCTACCACATTTTTTTCTTCCAGTCAGCTTTCTATTAATATGTTTTGATTCAGCACTCTGTGAACAGCCAGCCTTTTCAGCAGTGACCTTCTGTGGCTTATCATCCTTGTGGCATGTGTCCATGATTGTCTTCTGAAACTGTTAAGTCAGCAGTCTTTCCCATGATTATGATTGTGCGTCCTGAACTGGTCATGAAGACACGTGGTATTTATACTATGGCAATTTAGTCAAACTTGAAATAAATAATAATTTGAGATACCAGATTCCTGATTGTAATAAATCATGATCATTAAAATTAAAACAAAAATGATTTGTTTCCCTTTGCTTGGCTACTACACTTACTTATTCTTGAGTGATTTATATCATAAAAAGCTTTTACTTGAATACATTCTTCCCCCCTGCTAAAATCCATCTATCTCCAATTTACCTTCGATGGATGACTTACTGTGGCTGTGCCAGTGACTGTGTGACTGCCGGACTCTGAGCCACTCTGCTCGCTGTGGTTCTGTGAGGACTGGTACATGTTGAGCGGATGCTCGCTGACAGACGCCTGGACCCCCGTGTAGTCCTGCAGTGCTGCTGGGTGCTGGTGCGGATGTGGGTGAGAGTGTGGATGTGCATGGGTATGTGAAGGTGTGAATTCCGTTGGAATGCTGTTCTGGGTTGAGGGGACGAACTGCGCTGATGGATAAGCCTGGGCCATGGATGGGTCTGGGGGTGTTGGTGTGTCCTGGTTACCCTGTGTGTAGAGAGAAAGAGTTTAGAAAATCAATCTGACATTCAATCAATTACCTTTCTTCATAATATCCTGGTGTACTGCTTTTGCAACTGGCAGGGTTCTAGATCTGAAGCAGAACGAGATGTCCTGCATTGAGGGGGACTGCACAGCATTTTTCCTCTCAAATTATGCCACAAAATAAGACAATGTCCCACATTTTGATTGACTATACTTTTTGGATGCCAGGCCAGAAGCATATTAAAAGTCTGGCTTTCATCCAGTAGCAAAAAAGCTGTCAACATAGGGCTGCCAGTCAAACTGGCATACATACACTGGACAGTTTGATTGACATCTTGGCCCAGAGTATAAATTGGATGGCCTATCATCATCTTTGGGCAGCTTGATGGTGTAGTGGTTAGCATTCTTGCCTCACAGCATGAAGGTCCTGGCCAAAAACTGGCCAGTGGTGTTCTGTGGGGAACTGGCATGTTTTCCCCGTGTCTGCTGTTTTCAGTAAGTGTTAATTAGCGTTAGCTGGGGGATTCTAAATTGCCCATAGGTACGGATGTGAGAGGAAATGCTTGTCTGTCTCTATGTGTTGGCCTTGTGATGGAGAGGTGAACTGTCCAGGGTGTGTCCCACTTATCAAAAAAAAAGTTCTTAAAGGTTATCCTGTTCCTGCAAATAAACATAAGAGTAAACATAGGACAATACCAGAAGGCAAGATCAATAAGAGATCTGCCATTAACAGTGTGGCTGATAGTTGTATCCAACTAGTAGGCTACTCAGCAGAGGTGCAATATCAGCGGAAGCAGGTAGGCCTTTGGATGAACACAGTTACAAGCTAGCCAAATCTCCTTATCACCTGCTTAAACAATCATTTAGATTCACTATTAGGGTAATACTCCTTAGTGCTGTGACAGTGTAGAGGTGAGCCCTTTGTAGGATGTTCTGAACTTTTATATCCTCTGCAATGTAGCTGGAAGCTAATCTAGCACCCAGGCAAATGGCAAATTGAGGTTCATTAAGAGTCACGAGATTATTGCATGTTATGGACTAAAGATAAAATTCCAAATTTTTAATGCCTCATTTGAGCTTTTTGTTTTGATTTTAGTCCTTTTATTAAATTACAAAAACATATTAAACTACAAAAGCACTCAGAGAGCACAGACCTCCGCCAAGTACCTCAGTTCCCCCCTAATATTGGGATTTTCCCCAAATATAATAGTCCTACATGTATTTTATGTATATTTTCAGATTCCTTGACCATCAAAACATACCTTTAGCAATTGGATTCACGTTAATATCTTTATTAGTTCAGTAGTTATTGACAAAAATGACTTTTTTCGGTAATGGCGGTTTTCTTCTGGATATAGCTCCATAGCTTTTGAAGATACAACAAATCCATTGGCACAGTACTGATTCCTCAGTGTCTTGGCTATATTTTGGTGTTTGTTGTATGTTTATATCTTAATTTGTTACCTTACAGTGATGAAAATTCCAAAGATCCCCAATTATTTCCTGTTCTGGATCACAGTATCCAGATTTTTTGCAGGATCGGGATCGGTCTTTGATATTTCGTAGAACCTATTGGGATCTTATCCTGTATTTTTTTGGCAAGCGTCCTGACCATTTATTGTGGAGTTATATACACATATGCTAAAAATGGCCCTATCTCGCAATGATAAAGAATCCTTTAAAAAATTCCTGGATCCAGACAGTGATCCGGATCACTCCCAAAACCTAATCATTTCTTCCTTGTCCCATTTCGGACTTGTCCTGAAAATTTCGTCAAAATCCATTCACAACTTTTTGAGTTATGTTGGTAACAGACAGACAGACAAACAGACAAACAAACCCCAGTAAAAACATAACCTCCTTGGCGGAGGTAAAAATAAGAACTATACACATACAGAAATACAGTATAATAACATAATACACATACAGTACCAGTCAAAAGTTTGGATGCATCTAACCATTGAAAATGAAGGTGTAGGTTTTTCCTAACTTTTGACTGGTAGTGTATGCATACTTTGTTTTTGCATGGAACATTAAACACATACGGTGTGGATATTAGTTTTATGGTTTCACTGATAGAAATAAGAGACATTACACAGGTCCATATATATTTGTACACTGGCACAAGTTTTGTTATTTTAGCTGTTTACCAAAACATATTTAAGATACAGTTATACAGCCAATATGGGCTTAAGGTGTAGACTCTTGGCTTTACTTTAAGGGTATTCACCTCGATTCATCGACCTGACAAAAGCCTTCGATACAGTTAGCCGTGAAGGACTGTTCCAAGTCCTCAAGAAGATCGTGTCCCCCCCAACTGCTGCAAATTATTGAATCCTTCCATTCCAACATGAAAGCTATTATCCAGTTTGATGGGAGCTTTTCAGAACCATTCAACATCCGCCGTGGAGTAAAACAGGGCTGCGTGCTTGCTCCTACCCTGTTTAACGTATACTTTGCCGTCATGCTAAAGTATGCATTTGGTACTCGGAACGATGGGGTCTGCTTCCACACAAGGTCTGATGGCAAACTGTTCAACCTATCACAGTGTAAAATCCAAGATCCGAAAAGTATCCATCAGTGAGATGCTGTTTGCCGACGATGCAGCACTGATAGCTCACTCGGAACTGGAATTACAATCAATGATCAACACACTCAATAAAGCCTGCGACGACTTCAGTCTGACCATCAGTCAGCAGAAGACCAAAGTAATGGGCCAAGGTGTCTCAAACCCTCCTACGATAAATATCGAAAACCACCCATTGGAAGTGGTTCATGAGTTTACATACCTCGGATCCAAAATATCGGACGACCACTCACTCGACAACGAGCTCAGTAGAAGAATCGGCTTTGCTGCAACAACCTTCGGAAAATTATCACAGAAGGTATGGCTGAACCAAAAACTGTCGAGGCACACGAAGATCACTGTTTACAGGGCATGCGTCCTCAGTACCTTGCTATATGGCAGTGAGACATGGTGTCTATATGCCTCGCAAGAGCGATGGCTCAATGCCTTTCATCTCTGCATGCTGAGAAGTATTCTTAACGTTAAATGGAGTGACAGTATCACAAACAATGAGATACTCTCCTGCGCGAGCTTACCAAGCCTGTTCACCGTGCTTCGCAAACGTCGTCTCCGCCGGTTGGGACATGTCTATCGGATGCCAGATGGGACAATACCGAAAGACATTCTGTACGGAGAGCTTGCATCCGGTAAACAAACTCGAGGTCGACCGCATCTCCGTTTCAAGGATTTATGCAAAAGAGACATGAAAACACTGGGCATGGATGTGATCAACTGGGAGGATACTGCATGACCGAAACCGCTGGAGACATGCGCTGAAAGACGGACTCAGAAGGGGAGAAGAGCACCTTCACCAGTCTACTGACGAAAAACGATCATCTCGAAAGGATGCACTGAAAAAGACACCACAACCAAGCGCCTACATCTGCGACCGTTGCAGCCGTGACTGTCACTCACGTATTGTCTTACACAGCTACAAGCAATGCTGCCGTAACCCCATTACTCCAACTCAAGGCACAGATCCATAGTCTCCCGAGACTGAAGGATGCCAACAACAACAACATTCACAACCAAACGGGAGTTACAGTTTAGGAATTGTAACCATTTTATACAGCCTCTTCATTTCAGGAGTTCCAAAGTAAATGGACAGTTGACTCTAAAGCTATTTCATGGGCTGTATAGGCTATTCCCTTATTAATCCATCATCAATCAAGCAAATAAAAGGTCTGGAGTTGATTTCAGATGTGGCATTTGTATTTGGAAGCTGCTGCTGTTAACCCACAACATGAGGTCAAAGGAGCTCTCAATGGAAGTGAAACAGACCATCCTTGGGCTGAAAAAAGAAGAAATCCATCAGAGAGATAGCGGAAATGTTAGGAGTGGCCAAATCTACAGTGTTTTTACATTTGGAGAAAAAATATTGCACAGATGAGTTTAGGAACTCAAAAAGGCCTGGACGTCCACAGAAGACAGCAGAGGTGGATGATCGCAGGATCATTTCGTGGTGGATGGTGAAGAAAAACCCTTAACATCCACCCAAGTGAAGAACACGCTCCAGGAAGTCGATGTATCAGTGTCTAAGACTACCATAAAGAGAAGACTTCATGAGAGCAAATAGAGAGGGTTCACCACAAGGTGCAAACCATAAATCGGCCTCAAAAATAGAAACGCCAGATAAGACTTTGCCAAAAAAAAATCTTAAGAAGCCAGCTCAGTTCTGGAACAGCACTGATGAAACCAAGATCAACCTGTACCAGAATGATGGGAAGAAGAAAGTATGGAGAAGTCTTGGAACGGCTCATGATCCAAAGCACACCACATCTTCTGTAAAATATGGTGGACATAATGTGATGCATGGGCATACATGTCTTCCAAAGGCACTGGGCCACTACATTGTGTCCAGGCTGCCTTAAAATTTTAAGTTGACTGAACATGGGCTTGTGTGTTGGAAACTTTACCACTTATCTTCTCAACTTCAGTCATCTTAAAGTATTAAGGCAGCCCGGACACTAACTTTTTTAAGTTGAAACAACTTGTTTTTTACAGTGTAGTGTTTACTGATGATGTGACAGAAGACAGAAGCAGACGGATTAATTCTGAAGTGTATAGGGATATACTGTCTGCTCAGATTCAACCAAATGCAGCAAAGATGATTGGATGGCGCTCCACAGTACTGATAGGCAATGACCCAAAACATACTGCAAAAGCAACCCAGGAGCTTTTTAAGGCAAAGAAGTGGAATATTCTGCAATGGCCAAGTCAATCACCAGATCTTAGCCTGATCAAGCATGTATTTTACTTGCTCATGTCATGGTCTGGACAGGGTCAGACCCTGTCCACGCCTTATGTTCCTGTTTGGTCTCATTATGATCATTAGTATGTTCTTTATTGTCTTCAATTATATTCAACCTTATTTATGTCTTATTCTTTGTTTGGTGACTGTTATCCTGTCTTGCCCATCACCTTCTGTTTTTACTTATTGTGATTGTGCTCTCGGTTTATTTCTGCTCCTCGCTTACTGGTTCTTGTCCTACTAATTTGCCACAGCTGTCCCTTGTCCTCCTAATCACTGTCTCCCCTATATATGCTGGCCACGGGCACTAATCCCCGTGGTGTCCTTGTGTCACCACCACGTAGTTTGGACCACGTCTGGAATTACTACTGTTTCCACTTAAGTTATTTTGTGTTTTCCAACCCATGAGCTGAGTCTCCTCTTCTGTTAATAAATCTGCAAACGACAGTTCCACATTTGGGTCCTGAATTCCACCCCGGAAGGGCCAATCTTGACAGCTCAAGACAAAACTTCAGGCAGAAAGACCCACAAACAAGCAACAACTGAAGACAGCTGCAGTAAAGCCTTGGCAAAGCATCATAAAAGAGGAAACCCTGCATTTGGTGACGTTCACATGTTCCAGACTTAAGGCAGTCATTGCCTGCAAAGGATTCTCAAATAATTATTAAAAATGAACATTTTATTTTTGATGTTAATTTGTCCAATTATTTTTGAGCCCCTGAAATGACGAGACTTATAAAAAAGGTTGGAACTCCTAAACCGTAATTCCAATTCGGATGTGAATACCCTGAAATGAAAGCTGAGATACTGGACTTTAAGCCCATGTTGATTATATAACTGTATCTTGACTATGTTTTTGTAAACAGCTAAAATAACAAAACGTGTCCATATATATATATATATGCATTTTTTTGAGCACAATATATATATATAATATATATATATACAGTATACACACACACACACACACACACACACACACACACACATATATATATCCATCCATCCGTCCATCCATCCATCTTCTACCACTTAATTGTTTTCGAGTCACGGGGGTGAGGCTGGAGCTTATTTCATCACCCCTTTGAGCGAGAGGCAGGGCACACCCTGGACAGATCGCCAGTCCATTGCTATTTAATGCAAATATTTATATCAAGATTTTTTGACACATCACCCAGCCTAAACATAGATATTGATTAAATGGTGCCTGTTAGCATCCTATGTAGAACTGAATCTCTTTTGAAATGCAGCAAAAATACAACAAAACTAGAAAAGCACTCAGAGAGCGCAGACCTCCGCCAAGTACCTCAGTTCCCCCTAATATTGGGATTTTCCCCAAATATAATAGTCCTACATGCATTTTATGTATATTTTCAGATTCCTTGGCCATCAAAACATACCTTTAACAATTGGATTCACGTTGATATCTTTATTAGTTCAGTAGTTATTGACAAAAATGACTTTTTCGGTAATGGTGGTTTTCTTCTGGATATAGCTCCATAGCTTTTGAAGATACAACAAATCCATTGGCACACTACTGATTCCTCAGTGTCTTGGCTATATTTTGGTGTTTTTGTTGTATGTTTATATCTTAATTTGTTACCTTACAGTGATGAAAATTCCAAAGATCCCCTATTATTTCCTGTTCTGGATCACAGTAGCCGGATTTTTTTGCAAGATTGGGATCAGTCTTTGATATTTCGTAGAACCTATTGGGATCTTATCCTGCATTTTTTTGGCAAGCGTCCTGACCATTTATTGTGGAGTTATATACACATATGCTAAAAATGGCCCTATATCGCAATGATAAAGAATCCTTTAAAAAATTCCTGGATCCAGACAGTGATCCAGATCACTCCCGAAATCTAATCATTTCTTCCTTGTCCCATTTCGGACTTGTCCTGAAAATTTCGTCAAAATCCGTTCATAACTTTTTGAGTTATGTTGGTAACAGACAGACAAACAGACAAACAAACCCCAGTAAAAACATAACCTCCTTGGCGGAGGTAATAAAGAAAATCAGCAGTGAGTTTTTAAAAGTGTTGTTTCAACTCAGTCAGTGTAGCTACAGTGGGGTGAAAAGTTCATAATAGTCAAATTTGACCAAAAGTGGTTTATTTTTCAACATAGCCTGCTCTTCAGTCCACACACTTCTTCCATGGGTGTTGCAGCGCTTGGATCCCTGCGGTTGAAATTAAACCACATTTGGTTAAATGTGACCATTATGAACTTTTCAGCCCCCCCGTATAATTTACAACAAGAGAAAATGGAAATATTAAGTAGGAAAGAGAGCAGAGCCACATTTAGGAACAACATAATGAAAAGAGAAAGTGAAGTAGGCAGTGAGTCTTGGCTCAATGCTCTGCTGTGTAATGGGAACCACATTTAGAGGACTGAAATATGCTTTACGTGGCAAAGCACCGCACACACACACACGCACACACACATGCACGCACACACGCGCGCGCGCGCACACACACACACACAGAGGTAGAGAGATGGAGAACTTCATATAAAAAACCCAGAAAAAAAGTGATTACTCTTGTATGTTATTCAACTCACCCCCTCTTCTTTAATTATTCTTTTAATGAGACCATTAAAATTTTCTACTAACCTACTTTTCAGGGAAAAGCACACTGTGGATTTTGTCACACTGCACACAGGTCTCCTTTAAGCCCATAGTAGGGGGTTAATGTAGATACTTAAGTGCTCCACTGTAAATGGTCTTTGATTTTAAAAATGCTATATAAATATAATGTAGGTCCTTAGTTTTCTTGCATAACATTCGGAATGCGAGGAAATATTGACACATTGTAATATCGTGATAGTTTGTGGTGGTGATACTGTATTGATTTGGAGACAATATTGTGATACGCTATTAAAAAATTATTTATGAATGCTGCAAATACAAACTTACCTATTTAAATAGAGTAATAACAACCAATTGACTTTTTAGTCCACCAGATAGTGCTAAACACACTATCAAATGGATGAAATCCTATTTAACCGAGAGACGGCAATCTGTAACGGATGAAATCCTATTTAACCGACAGACAGCAATCTGTAACGGTCAACAGTGTCAAATTGCCATATTTGAAATGTCAGATGGGTGTCCCACAAGACTCCATACTTAGACCAATATTATTCTCCTTATGCATATCTTTTTTTTTTGTACTTATTTTGTACCCGTAGGTAGATTTGTTTTGCAGTCTGGTGACAAGGCACCAGCTGCCGGTCGCTTTGTGCGCAAGCGCCCCGTATCCCTAACCTGCATGTTTTTAGCATGTGGGAGGAAACCGGAGAAATCCCAGAGTAAACCCACGCAACACGGGGAGAACATGCAAACTCCACACATAAATGATTTACCAAATGCATACAGAAACATTCTTATACAAATGTATGCAGATGACACGGTAATATTCACACCTGCAAAAAACACACAAGAACCCGCCTGTATTCTTACAACAGCAATGACTCAAATCCATGACTGGCTGACTAATTCATGTCTCCTACAAAACACTTAAAAACTGCATGATGTTCACCAAACAACCATCAAATACAGTATTGCAAACTCAAACATTTTCTTTAAAGGCGAGGAATTGCAATTAGTCAAGGAATTAAGTACCATCGGCGTGATTTAGATTCCTCATTAACCTTTAAAAACACATAAAAAAAAATCTCAAACATAAATTCAATCTGAGAAATGTTAAACAAATTAGACCATCAGTGACAGTCAGTGTGACCAAAATGTTTCTGCATGCAATGATCTCACACATCGATTACTGTTTTACCAACTGGTAAAACACTGGTACACACTGGTAAACACTGGTATAACCATAATCAAACCCAATGAATCCTTATACAAAAAGCCATAAAAATCTTTGATAAGAAAGATCCCACATATATTGATGTCACATTTACAAGAAATGCAATTTTGTCTTTTGAAAATTATAAAAGTCTCAAATTTGCCTGTTCAAGTTATAAAATATTAAATGGCCATGTACCCCCCCCCCCCCAACCCTGTCACCACTACAACCACCAGAGCAATCACTAGAGGAGACTGGGAGGTCCCCCACAGACGAACCACATTTGCTCAATCTGTGCTATCAGTGAGGGGCACCAAGATCTGGACTAATATACCACCTGCAATCACAGAATGTACTACACTAAACACCTTTAAGACTCAGCTTAAAAACTGGCTTTTAGACAACCAAAACTGTACCCATAATTACTGGTTGCTCTGCGACATGCGCATATATATATATATATATATATAAATATGCCCGTGTGTCATACGCATATGCCCCGCCTTGTGTTTGTTGCTGTTGTTTGTTGTTGCTGTGAGGTGCTTGGGTGCATGTGTGTGTATGCATACACAGCACTTCACTCGTGCAACATTTGAATGTTTTGTTTTGTAGCACCTTAACTCTTGCACTTTAGCATATCCACTTTGTACAGTTTCATTGCAGATGTTCTTCTCATTTATGATTGTTTGTGTGTTTTTGTGACGCACTGGGGGACTACAGATGCAAATTAGCAGTACTGCTAAATCTGGCATACTTACATTTGTATTAATGTTCATTAGTATGTAATTTCCCTTTCAAATAAACATTAAACTAAACTAAACTAAATGCTCACTCCCTAGTTAGGTTAGGACAGCAAAGGAGGGACTCCTAAGATCTAGCCAGGAGCTGAACAAGACAAATATCGGGATGAGAAATCACAACATATGATAATGCAATACTCAGCGTATTGCAAGATCATGATTGTATAACATTGTGCAGCCTCTGGTGATTCCCATCCTTACTTCAGCATTATTCCCACTGAAAGTCCTGATGGTATCAAACATTATCATCCATCCATCCATCTTCTTCTGCTTAATCCTTTTCGGGTTTGGGGGGTGGGGGCTGGAGCCTATCCCAGCATCTTTGGGCGAGAGGCAGGGTACACTCTGGACAGATCGTCAGTCCATTGCAGGGCCAACACAGAGTGACAGACAACCATTCACTCTCACAGTCATACCTAAGGACAATTTAGAATCCCCAGTTTGATGCCAATTAACCTAACTTGCATGTATTTGGCATGTGGGAGGAAACTGGAGAAATCCCGGAGTAAACCCACGCAGACACGGGGAGAACATGCAAACTCCAACACAGATCACTGCTGGTCGGGGCTGGGATCAAACCCAGGATTCCCCAGCCAAGGGTCACTCCGCCACCGCACTGCCCATCAAACATTATCATGCTTGATAAAACTTGTTCTTCAATTTCCTAACTAGGCAGTCATTGACAACACTGCAGTAAAAGCCCATCTCTGACATTTGAACATAATTGAAAAAAAAAACACTTTCAATGTGAAACTGAAAGGTAAATAATCATTTTTATTAATCAAGTATATTTAGTGTTTTACCCTCTGTATTCACTGACCACCATTTTTTTCTCACTGTGCAGTTTTATAGTTTCAACATATTTGTATATAAATCTCTGTCCGTTCCCAGCATAATCATGTCAGAAAAGAAGATATGTAAAGACCTTATTTAATTATTATTTAAAAGCCCATCCAGGGACAAGAGTTGCAAATTAGCTAATAGCTATACACTCTATGTGCAACACATCAGATTGATTGTCTTTGATTAATTGTCTATGTTTATTGCACTGTCCCTGTCAAATAAACTAATCTACTACTACTAATTCAATCTGTTTTCTTTTATCATCACATAAAAAAATTGAAACTTTTTAAATTCATCTGGGTGCAGGTATCTCCATGTATCTGCAGGTGTATGAGGGCATAAAGCATTAAAAGGCAGGTAAAGGCATGTGAAGGGACAAAACCAGTAAGAACACTGCATGACATGCAGTGCATGTAATAATTTTTTTTCTCTTGTCATCTCAGTTCTAGTCTGTTGAGACATTTAGGTCTCCCAAGATGGGGAATTGTTCAAATAATAATAATAATAATAAATATTAAAAAGATTTACACCATTGACAGCCTACTCTAGTCTCTGGCTCAGCTGCATCAGGATTCACCACTGTGATGGAAGACTCCGCTCTGCATTGCTCAAGACTTAATCTCAGTCTGTACCCAAAGAAGCATTGTGAAATACAGCCAGAACCAAGCCAAGCTATGAACTGGCATGTGTCCAGTCTGTTTAGCCAATAGGAGAACAGGTCTGCTCTTTAAAGTGAACAAAGGCAGCCGGCTCTGATCCAAGAGCACATTGGGATTTATTTATTTATTGTATGTTATTTGACTTAACTCAAACACATAAACACACCTTTGCACTTAATTTCTAGTTCTATGCAGGTAATTTTGATTTTATTTGACCAGATTTTAGCCAGCAGTCCCTCAGCACAGTGGTACAGATGTGCCTGAAGTTGCATAGATGCAAATAGTGTAACTGGGCAGACTGGTGTCTATACACGTGGGAAAGAGATGCAAAAGGCACGCATGTACAGGTGGACAGACAGAATATATACAGGCATGGGGACACATATGCAAGGAAAAGGATGCATAATATGCAGACCCAGGCCATTCCCACACATGAACATTTACAGCATTTCTATCCATTCACATCACTGACATGAGTCCAAAGTGCATTGGTCACCTGTGTTTGTTAACACTCCAGGTGGACTGAGCTGCTGTGCTTGTCTTCAGCATGACTGGATAGGGAGTTAGAGATTGATATGATTTTCAAATTCAAACAGTTGAGAGATAAAATCTTGCAACATATTTATATATATTTATTTACTTTTGTTTCGGGGGTGCCTAGTAATAAATACATAATTTATTCCTACCACAAAAAGTTCTATCAATGCAGCATGAAGCCACATGCTGTCCACCGTTAGTGAAACAGATACAGAATGTAGCAGATGACAGAAATGTTTGCTGTGCATTGGGATGGTATTGTGAAAATGGAAGAATCAATGAAAGCCAAAGAACTGACATGATGGTCAAAATGAGTTTTAAATTTCAGTTCAAAGTACACACAGTTCTACCACAATGATGCTCGGTTATTTGAAAGTGGAGAACATAGCATAAAATAAATCCATTGATTAACAAGACAAACCTTTGTAAATGTCGAACTCACGACTAAATTCACATTTTAATTTTCTCATCAGTAATGCTGACTGTGTGGGACACATATGTATCACTTTAAGCTTCACATCTCAGAGTAGAACAAAGAACTGGGTCTCCTTGGAGATAACAGGAGGATGTGAAATTCTAGTCTTTGGTATGCAAGAGACGGCCTTGGGGGATTTCCTGGTCTGCCAGAGACTATGAGGAGGATGTTATAGGATTTAAGAGAAGATGCATTGTTACTTGTGATTAAATGCAATGTGACTGTGAGCTTTGAAGGTCCTGGAAAGGACGAATGTCTGTGTTTTTCCTCTTTCTGCTTGCTGATGTTGGAAGATGTGAATAAACCTGACTCGTGAGATAAACTCTGCCTCGTCATTTTCACATTTCCACAACTGAAACAATAAATCAACTTCTGGACCGTGATAATATTCATGTGGCTCTGTAATCAAATACACAAATTCTCTGGGAGGTTTATGAAATAAGAAACTGTGCTGTGAATTGGACACATTTTTTTTTTCTTTCTGTTTTTCTTGTCGCCCAAAACATTTGAACATGTTCATATGTTTTTGGCAAATGTATTTTTCTGCAAACAGTTGCAAACATTTGCAGAATAGTTGTAAGCATTTGCAAACGGTTGTAACACATGTCACGACACTTCTCTTTGGTTTGTCAAGTAGTGAACAGTATAAGAACCACTAGACGGTCTGACATATAGTTGGGGGTTTTATTATGTGAATAACTTTGTCTGAACAAAATCTACAGTACATGTCTGCTTGTCCATGACTTTTCCTAAATATGTGTGTTTTATGTTTTCTGAAGTCTGGAATGCATTAAAATAAAACACACATAATTTCTTAGAATTTATTCCTTGGACTGCCACCCACTGTCATTTAGACCCCAGCTGGTCACGGCTATAGCCATATAAGGAATTATGCCCGTATAAGGAGTATTTCAATTTCCAGGGATGCTTTTGTGGTCTGTGCTTTTTTTCATTTTTTTTTTTTTGTTATTTTCCTCCTAATATTACATTGTATATCCTGATCTGGGAGAGAGAACAAGAGAGAAGAGGGAGAGGAACCACCATTTTCTTCACCAAATAGCAACAAACAAATATGGATAGAGAAAAAAACTCTGAATAGTCTCCAAGCCTGAAAAAAGATCACTGTCCAGTGACACATCTGTTAGTAGGCCTATGTATGCTCCAGGTAGAATGCGCTACTACATAGACATTAGTTTGTGAATACAAATTGATTTAACATACTGTATGTAAACAAATGAAATTATCCTCGTGAATAAAGAATTACAGCCTCAACAGCACAACCACCTGATGACAGCTGCTGTCCTTCAGCATCATACCTCCGGTCTCTGTGAGAGTGTTTATGCTGCATCATCTACAGGTAGAATAAATGTAAAGGATCTATGATTATTATTATAATCCCAAACACAAATAGAATGTAAGCAAGGCCAATAAAAACAATAATAGCAATCCAATAAATCTCAACAGAACTGACAGAAACAGTAGCTCTCCCGATGAGTGCTTGCACACCGTCTACAGATGAAGGTATGGCTTTCTATATTTACATGCTAATTTAAAAAATACAGTGTATATATTCAGCCTAAGTGTGTGTGGTCTGTGTTTGTGTTTTGCAGTCTGAAGCTCATGTGAGCAGGGATGAGGTGGGACGCTCCACAGGTTTTGGCCTGTGTGCCACAGTCAATGCCCAGTCACATCAGGTGGAGCTATATCATGTTTTGTGTTGATATATTTTGTTATTCAATATATGTTACATATAGCTTCTACATCCATCTATCTTCCACAGTGGTCAAAATGAAACTGAAACTGAATGCCAGGGAGGGTTTGCACACACCGTTTTATCGAGTTGGATCCAAGATTCGCCTGATATTCATCTGGCATTTTACTTGGAGTTGAAGGTCTCAAATGTTCTCAAACAGTGGCAAAAGAGTTGAAAATAGTCACCAATCCTTGTAAACACTGTCTTTAACCTTTGTTAATAGTTGCAAATGTTTGCCAAACATTTGCAGGAATGTTGCAAATGGTTGTTAAACATCGCGAAATACTGCTAACTGTTGCTGATGACAGAGGTGAACCCTGATGTTGGTGAACAATTGTCAGAAAAGTTGGTGAATCAAAAAATCATCACGTTTGTCTACATTCGTGGCTCCATGAGATGCTACCCTCAGAGATCACTGAGAGATCTGGCCATTTTTTCATCTTTCAGTGATGCTCAACAATCACTCGTGTAAAGGGGGTAGAAGAGCACTAGAAACCTCTCAAATATACACATACACACACACAGTGACAAAAATAAGTATTGAACACATTGTGGGGGACCTAGACATTACATTCTCCACTCAGACTGAATGGCACAGGAGGAGACGCTAAAAGGCTGTAGACGGATATGCAGGGCAGACTGTGGTTTTCTCCATAGGACCGCATTAGAATGCACCTTCTCCACCGGACTGAATGATAATACGCATTCTCCACCGGACTGTATAATAATGCGCTGACAGGCTGGGTGACAAAGGGGATTGTAATTGTAGGTATTGTAATGTGAACCCCCCAGGTCGCTAGGTGAGGATGTAAGGTAAAAAAGAGAGATGCCAGTGACCTGGGTTAGGCTTCTTGTTGTCTGATGGATAGAGAGAGAATAAAGTCTACTCTGATCCAGCTCACTGCCTCGCCTGCTCATTTCTCTCTCTACACTGGTGACCTTTGACGTACAATGGAACTCGAGGCAAACACCCCGGAGACGACCCGGACTGGAGGCGCCAGCACCGCATGCGCCATTTCGATCAAGCTCCCAGACTTTTGGCTACATGACCCGAAGTCTTGGTTCCTCCACACCGAGGCCCAGTTCGCGCTCTGTGGAGTGAGGGCGAATGGCACAAAATACTACTAGATGGTTGCAGCGCTAAACGCACGCACAACACAGCAGGTGGCAAGCCTGCTCCAATGGCCCCCAGCCCACGACAAATATGACGCTCTCAAGACCGCGCTGACCCAGCGCTACACGCTCTCAGACTGCGAGAGAGTAGAAAGGCTCCCGATGCGCTCCGAGTTGGGAGACGGGTCGGCGGTTGAATTAATGGAGAAGATGTTGGCGTTGATGGGCACAGATGACGGGCAGTTCCTCTTTGCCCACCTTTTCCTCCGGAACCTCCCGACAGTGGCCAGAGTGGTCCTCGCCAATTCGCCGCTGCTGGCCATGCGGAACTACCGGGCGCTGGCACAAGAGGCAGATTGGTTTACCCTGGCGACCAGAACCTTCGCTGTGAACGCAGCAGCATTGGATCCGAGCGAGACGGCCAGCGAGGGCGAGGTGCCAGTGACGGTGGCCGCAGCAGAGGCCAAGAAGCACCGGAGGGACATGCTCTGCTTCTACCACCGCTGCTTTGGAGAAGACACACACCGATGCGTGCCACCGTGCCAGTTCAAGCGCTCGGAAAATGCCAGGACCGGCAGTCTGTAGCAGCTACGACTGCCGGTGACACAACCAAGCTGCTCTATGTGACGGACTCACACTCGGGGAGACAGTTCCTCGTGGACTCTGGCTCCCAAAAGAGCATCATCCCGCCATCCTACACAGACCGGCTGGCGGGAAGTAGCGGCCCCGAGCTGGCGTCCGCAAACGGCTCAGACATTAAGACTTTTGGTGATAGGACACTGACTATATCATTGCACTGCCATACATACCAATGGACCTTCGTCATAGCGGCATGCAACTCCCCCATTTTGGGTGCAGATTTTTTGTGTGCACACAGACTATTAGTTGATGTGGCTAAAAGACGCCTAATTAACGCCATGTCTTTTGATTCTCTGCCCTGTACAGCTAGAGGAGCCGGGTCCACCACACTAGCCAACGTCACAGCTCCAGGGGGTAAGTTCCACACACGACTCACCCAGTTCCCAGCACTCACGGTTCCAACGTTTTCGGTGGCCGTCACTAAACACGGGGTGGAGCACTTCATTACCACCACGGGGCCGCCCGTTTTCGCACGACCTTGGCGCCTGGACACAGCTAAACTGGCCAGTGTGCGCGAGGAGTTTGCCAACTTGGAAAGGTTGGGTATCATCAGGCACTCAAACAGCCCATGGGCATCCCTGCTACATATGGTGCCTAAAACTGAGGGATCGTGGCGACCATGTGGAGATTTTCACAGATTAAACAATGCCACAGCGCATGATCGCTACCCAATCCCCCATATTCAGGATTTTTGCATCCACCTCACCGGGGCACGCATTTTTTCCAAGGTGGACCTGGTATGCAGTTACCACCAGGTCCCGGTGCATGCAGAAGACATATCCAAAATGGCAGTAATAACCCCGTTTGGTCTTTTTGAGTTCTTACGCATGACTTTCGGGTTAAAAGACACGGCGCAGACATTCCAACACATGATGGATGTGGTGCTGTGCGATCTGCCGTTTGTGTTCGTCTACCTGGACAACATCCTGGTGGCCAGCGCGTCCGAGGACGAACATGTAGCCCACCTCAGGACGGTCTTCCAGAGGTTGGAAGAGCACGGGTTAATAATCAACCCAGCGAAGTGCCAGTTCGGGGTTACGGTAATCGATTTTTTGGGCTCCCACATCTCACTGGAGGGCGCGATACCCTTACCGGACAAAATGTGCGCAGTGGCAGATTTTCCCCGGCCTCAGACGGTCAGGGCGCTGCAGGAGTTTTTAGGGATGGTTGACTTTTACAACCGTTTCCTCCCCCATGCAGCCCAGCTCATGCAGCCATTGTACGCTGTGCTTAAGAAACGGAAACTGGCGGACAGAGTCGACTGGACTCCTGAGCGAGAGCAGGCATTTTCCGAGGCCAAAACAGCCATAGCAAACGCTGCACTACTGGCGCACCCGGACCCGGCGGCTTGGATAGCGCTCACTACCAACGCATCAGACGTGGCCATAGGGGCCGTCGTGGAGCAGCGCGTCACCGGTTCTTGGCAGCCGCTCGCCTTTTTTAGCAGATCTTTGCGTGACAATGAGCATAAATACAGCGCGTTTGACAGGGAGTTACTGGCTCTCCACCTGGCCATACGCCACTTCCAGTTCTGGCTGGTAGGGCACAGCTTCACTGCGTTTGTGGACCACAAGCCACTAACGTACGCTATGGCCAAGGTTTCGGAACCATGGTCGGCTTAGCAGCAGAGACAGCTGGCCACGTTCTCGGCGTTTACGACCAACATTCAGCATGTGGCCGGTAAACTCAACGTGGTGGCAGACTGCCTCTCGTGCGCATTAGTGGCCCCAGTCTACGTAGGGATAGATTACACAACCATGGCCGCCAAGCAGATTGGCGATGCAGATGTTTGCCTGCTCCAGTCTGGACCAACAGGGTTAAGGCTGTAGAGCAGAGTACTGCAAGATGGGGGGCCCCCCCCAATCTGTGATGTCTCCACAGGCTGCCCACGCCCGGTGGTCACACACGCTTGGCGCCGCCGTGTTTTCGAGTCGGTTCACTCCCTGGCGCACCCGGGAGTGCGCGCATCAGTCAAAATGGTGGGAGCAAAGTTCATCTGGCCAAGCCTGCGCAAACAAGTGAAAGAGTGGGCTGCAGCCTGCATAGCGTGCCAACGAGCCAAGGTGCACAGGCACACAAAGGCCCCCCTTGAGCCGTTCCATGTCCTGGCTAAGAGGTTCGACGACGTTCACGTGGACCTCGTGGGCCCCATCACAGGGGTTTCTGCACCTCCTGACAGTGGTGGGCCGCACCACACGCTGTCCTGAAGCGGTGCCGCTAGCTTCCACCATGTCCGCAGAAGTCGCACGTGCTTTTTTGGCAACATGGGTGGCACGCTTCGGCACCCCTTCGGATATCACGTCCGACCGGGGCCCGCAGTTCGTTTCCGACCTCTGGTCCACGATGGCCCGGAGTCTGGGCATCACCATTCATTGCACAACCGCGTACAACCCCCAGGCCAATGGGTTATGTGAGCGTTTCCATAGGTCGCTTAAAGCAGCGCTCAGGGCTTCGCTTATGGATGCAAATTGGGTGGACTGGTTGCTGTGGGTTCTATTAGGGTTGCGTTCAGCACCGAAGGAGGATTTGGCTGCCTCCCCAGCAGAGCTTGTTTCTTCCCAGCCGCTGCGGCTCCCCGGAGAATTTTTGCCTGACAACCCCGCCTTCACTACATAGTGCAGAGGCAGGGAAGGTACCCGGCCTGGCTCAACACTGTTTTCCCTACGCTTTCGTGCCAAGGACCTTGAAGGATGCATCGTTCGTGTTTGTCAGGCACGATGCCCACTGGACCCCATTGCGCCTGTCCTATGACGGCCCATTCAGAGTGTTGGAACCTGGGGATAAACATTTTGTGTTAGACTTGGGGGGACATAGAGAAACATTCTGCATAGACAGGCTTAAGCCCGCCTTAACAGGCGAGCAGGTGGTGTTGGCCCGAGCTCCTCGGCGCGGACGACCCCCACTGAGAACTCCCCAGGAAAATGACTCGTCAGCTCAGTCACAATGGCATGGTGAAGATGTGTTTTCCCCCCAACCCCCCATTGTCCCCCCACAGATGGACGCGCTTCCAGGAGTGCCTCACCGGCACAGCAGCGCCTTGGAGCCGGCGACCCCCCGTTACAGCCGCTACGGATGTCGGCTGAAGCCCAGAGGACATGAGGGTTAAGGCCCAGTCTGAGTTTTCGGGGGGGGAGGGACCTAGACATTACATTCTCCGCTCAGACTGAATGGCACAGGAGGAGACGCTAAAAGGCTGTAGACGGATATGCAGGGCAGACTGTGGTTTTCTCCATAGGACCGCATGAGAATGCACCTTCTCCACCAGACTGAATGATATTACGCATTCTCCACCGGACTGCATAATAATGTGCCGACAGGCTTGGTGACAAAGGGGATTGTAATTGTATGTATTGTAATGTGAACCCCCCAGGTCGCTAGGCGAGGATGTAAGGTATAAAGAGAGATGCCAGCGACCTGGGTTAGGCTTCTTGTTGACTGATGGATAGAGAGAGAATAAAGTCTACTCTGATCCAGCTCACTGCCTCGCCGGCTCATTTCTCTCTCTACAACATCAACATTTTTCTCATTAAACATATTTCTGATGGTGCCATTGACCTGAGATTTTCAGCAGATATCAGTAACAGCCCGATGAATCCATACATACAAATAGATAAGGGCAGCTGTCTTCACAAAATGAGTTACATTTAATAAAGTGGAATGGCACAGGGAATAAGTATTGAACACATAAAGAAAAAGAGGTGCAAAAAGGTATAGAAAGCCAAGAAACCAGCTAAAATCCATCAGAATTAAGGAAGCCATCCCATCCTCCATCAGTGCAAATTAATTTCAGCTGGTTAAGTCCTGACTGATAAAAAGGTCTGTGAATATCAGATTGTCACACCACAAAGATGTCATGATGGGTAGAAGCAAAGAGCTCTCTCTAGACCTTTGCAACTTTATTATTGCAAAACATAATGATGGCATTGGTTACAGGCACATTTCTAAACTGCTGAATGTTCCATTGAGCACTGTTGGAGCAATCATTCAGAAGTATCATTTTACCATAAACTGGCCATGACCAGGAGCTCCTCACAAGATTTCTGACAGAGGAGTCAAAAGAATTATCAGAAGAGTTATCTAAGAAAACAATAAGTAATGCCCTCAACCAACATGGGCTCTGTACCCACTCACTTCGCAAGACTCCATTGCTGAAGAAAAAGCATGTTGAAGCTCGTTTAAAGTTTGCTGCACAACATTTGGGCAAGCCAGTAAAATACTGGGAGAATATAGTCTGGACAGATGAGACCAAAATTGAACGTTTTGGATGCCACAACACACAGCATGTATGGAGGAGAAATGGCACTGCACATCAGCCCCAAAACACCATACCAACAGTGAAGTTTGGAGGTGGGAGCATCATGGTGTGGGGGTGTTTTTCAGCACATGGTACAGGCAGACTTCATATAATTGAAGGAAAGATGAATGGACAAATGTACAGAGACATCCTTGATAAGAACCTGTTGCCTTCTGCCAAGATGCTGAAGATGAAACGAGGGTGGACATTTCAGCAAGACAATGATCGCTCAAGGAGGTTCATTTTGTCTTCTTTTAATTATTTACCTTTTGTTCTTATTAAAGACAAAAATAGAAAGGAGATGTCTTTACCTTCTTAACATGTTTCGAATGTGCACTGCAGCCTTCGTCAGAAGAGTCAGCTGATTGTTGCCAGGTGACATTTATCAGCTGACTTTCCTAGGCGGGGCCAGCTCAGCAGGCCTGTCAGATCCACCGAGCCGGCCCCGCCTTCCGCAGATGGTCTCTGGACAATGTGATCCCAGGTGTGGGAAAGCATAAAGGCCCCTTCATCTCGGTTCATGGTGTCTTTTCCCCGCTTCCTGATTTCTATGGCCTCCTTGATCCAGTGTTTGTGTCTGTTGCTCTCTGATCCAATAATTTTTGCGTTGTCCCAGTCCATGATGTGATTATTTCTTTTGCAGTGATCTGATATTGCTGATTTTAATGTTTCTTGTTCTGCCTTTTCTTTTTGTGATCTTGTGAGTCATCCTTGTGTTTCCTTCTCACATTCCTTCTGGTATTCTTTTTTTCTTGTGGTGAATGAACTTCCAGTTTCTCCAATGTAGGTTTTGTTGCATGATCTACATGATATTTCATATATTATATTGCATTTTTTGTCTTGTTCTAGTCTGTCCTCGGGGTGTACTAATAACTGTCTTAATTTTTTGTGTGGTTTTACTGCTGTGTTTATTTTGTATTTTTTCATGATCCTTTGAATCGGTTCTGTGATCCCTCGGATGTATGATATAGTTATGGTGTACTTGTTTTTGATTTCAGCTTTTGTTCTGTGTCTTATTTCCTGTTTGTTTTCTTTGTTTTTGACTTGCTGTTTCCCTTTGTTTATAGCCCATACTGGATATTGGCAGCGTATAAGTGCATGTTTTATGTGGTTTTCCTCCTCCTGTCTGTCTTCTTGGTCTGTGATGATGGTGGCCCGTTCATATAACGTCCTAACAACTGATAGTTTGTGTGCTGTGGGGTGTTCTGATGTCCATAGTAGGTATTGATCTGTGTGGGCTGGTTTCCTGTAGACTGTGATTTTTATGCTGCCGTCATCGTTGTGGTGGATTTTCATGTCCAGAAAGGCTATAATGCCATTTTCCTCCTCTTCGTGTGTGAATTTTATATTCCCAGTGCTGTCCGTGCTGTTCAGATGGGCAGTGAGTTCTTGTGTGTGTCCTTTCCTTATTTTCTCCAGAATGTCATCCACGTATCTCTTCCAAAGGGTGGGTTTGCATTGTGTAGGTGCTGTGTTGATGGCTGTGTTTTCCAGATCCTCCATGAAAAAGCTGCTCATAATGGCTGATAGTGGGTCTCCCATTGCAAATCCTTCTTTTTGTCTGTAGATTTTTCCTCTGTATTGAAAATAGGTGGATTTTGCAACAAATTGTAATAGTTCGGATATGTCGTGAACTGTGAGATTGGTGTGTCTTTTAAGGGTACTGTCATTACTGAGGCATTCTTGCACAATATGTAGTGTGACATCAACAGGTGTCTTTGTGAATAATGAAATGACATCATGTGAAATGAGGATCTCGTCTGATTCTATTTTCATATTTTTGAGTTCTTGTGCCAGCTCTTTCGAGTTTTTGCAGTGGAAATCTGATAGTCCAAGGAGGGGTTTGATGATTTCAACCAGGGCTTTTGATAAGTTATACGTGACTGATCCAATACTGTCTATTATTGGCCGCAGTGGGATATCCTTTTTATGTATTTTTGGAGTTCCATCTATTATTGGCCGCAGTGGGATATCCTTTTTATGTATTTTTGTAGTTCCATAGATCCAGAGGGTGATGCTGGCTGTGGGAATCAGGTGATCATATGCGTCCTTTGTGATTTTTTTTACTTTCTAATAGGGGTTTGAGAGGGGCTTTTAGCATTTTTTTCTTTTCTTCTGTGGGGTTTGTTTTAATGATTTCATATGTGCTTTCATCTGCCAACATGGTTTCCATCTGTTTTTCATATGCTTTTGTGTCCAATATTACTGTTGTTCTGCCTTTATCTGATGGGAGGGTTGTGATTGTTTTATCTGTCTTGAGTGAGGTTAATGCTTTTTCTTCTTCTCTTGAAATGTTGCTTTGTGATAGTTTGGCCGTTTTGAGGATTCCTGCAACTGCGTTCCAGAGTGATGCTTTTTCCCCTTGGTCCTGGATTTTTTCACATGCGAGTTCTGTTGCGAGGATGTATTCTTCATGGGGTATTTTGGCTGGTGTGATGGAGAAATTCAGTCCTCTGCTCAGCACTGTTTTCTCCATGTCCGTGAGTGTGCGTTTTGACAAGTTTTTGACCCACTTAGCGTTTGTTTCCGTGTGTGTTTGTCTTCGTCCGTTCTTCCTTTCTGTAAGTTTTTTTAGTTTTCTTAATTGGCGTTTTTTTATTATTATAATGAATTCTTGTTCGTGTGCGTGTTTTAATTGTGCTTTTATCTGCTCTTGCATTTCCTGGTCGGTCGGGTAGTGTTTCTTGAAAATGTCCATTTCCTCCTTGATCTGGTTATTGATTCTGTCCACTTTATTTGCCGTCATTCTTATACGTTCTTTGATCAGGTCTTTCCGTGCTTTATTGATAATTTTCTCTGCATTTTTGGTTGGAATTGGATTTCTTCTTACCAATTAATTCATTAAAAATCCTTCAATGTGAATTTCTGGATTTTTTTTTTCTCATTTTGTCTCTCATAGTTGAGGTATACCTATAATGAAAATTGGAGCCCTCTCTCATCTTTTAAATCCCATGGGAGAACTTGCACAATTGGTGGCTGACTAAATACTTTTTTGCCTCACTGTATAAACTAAATTATAATGGTGACTGAACAACTCCCATTCCCCAAAGTGCAACATACAACATTTATGAATATAACTCATAAAAGATCACACAAATAAGTGATCTGACAAAAAAATAAACAAGCGGTTCTTAAACAGTGGCTAATACTGGATGTCCCATTAGTTTTCAATTATTCTGTAATTAATATTCACACATTCAAATCAACCTCAGTTCAGTCCCTTTCATATTTGTCAAAGTCCAACATGTGTGATTGCCTACATATAGGCTACACCTCCGTATTCCACTTTCAAACACAGCCTATGTTTGGGCCTGCAAAGCCTGATTGGGCTACCTATTTCAGACAGGAATACTTGCTTTCTACGGGCATGCACTAGTTCCATAGATCATCAATTTTTTTCACACCAGGTGCAGGTAGAGATTAGTGTTATCTGTCTGTTAGCAGATTTTTTTTTTCTTGAAAGTTAGAATCTCCACCAGTTCCAATTAACTTTGTATGCTTCTTCTCATTGGCCTTGTCCATGCACTCTTCCCAGGGTAATGCTAATTTCAGTATGATCAGATGATGGAGTCTGAAACAATCATCATATCTGGCCACAGGTGTGATGATGCTATCTGTGTTGGAAACTTCAACTGCTTCCCAAGGATCACAACTGGACATGACTGTGGACATGATTTCTCACTGTCTTTCACAAAGGTGACCCTCTGTAGCTGGTGGTGGCCTTTGTCTTCATTGATCACTATGGTCATGCTGTTAGCTATCGCTTTGAGCACCTGGTCATGCGGCGCAAAGAATCAGTCATCTTCTGTGGCTTTCAGGCAGCGGCTCAACAGGTGTTCAGAGATTTTTCTTCCATTCTTGCATTGAGTGCAGGTAGGTGATTCACTCTTGCACCAGACATGGATGTGGTTTGGACAGGGTAAGGTGTTATACACAGCTCTGACCAAGAACGTTATTTGGTGGTAACCTGCATGCTAGATGTTGGACCATGTGATCTTTTGCTGCAGAACATTCTTCTACCTGGTCCATGCTCCTTGCTGACCAAGCCCTTACCATTTTGCTGGCCTGAGCCTCCTCCACACTTGCTCAGACATCCTCCTGGATGAGCATTTGCCACTCCTTGCCTTGTGCTTTGACCCTGGTAGCTATGAAGTAGTCGATGACGGTCCACCCTGCTGAAATTCCACCTCCAAGGATCTAGCTGCACTCCACTTCCTTAATGTCTGGACCTGGATGTTTGCTGCTGCCACCTTTTGATCTCCAGATTCTCTATATTGCAGACCACGACACAATGAACTCTTTCGTGTGGCCATTGACTGTGTAAGACAGTCAGTGGACAGTGTACGATATTAGTTGTGTCACACAGCGCAGCACTGCTCAAGTATGTGATCTTTCTTCCTCAGAGACCAAACTGTAAAGATTGGCAGTGAGTATATCAACAGGGGCCCAGGAGATGAGCTTCTCTTGACCTTGAAGGATCAACTGAATTGTTTGTTTGTCTTGAGTAAATTTTCAGGCAAGGTGGCCCTGGGGCTACAGATTAACCCATTAGACTCAACGTGAACAAAACGAAGGACATGATTATCGACTTCCAGCGGTCACAGCCTGAGCACGTCCCCCTCAGCATCAGCGGCCGTTTAGTGGAGAGAGTGGAGAACATCAAGTTCCTCGGAGTGCAGATCTCGCAGGACCTGACCTGGAGCAAGAATTCCTTGGGGATCAGGAAGCGGGCTCAGTAGAGACTGCACTTCTTGAGGAAACTCAAACAGGCCTCTCTCCCCATCTGCATCCTCAGGACCTTCTACAGAGGTGTGGTGGAGAGTGTTCTGATGTACTGCATTGCTACATGGTACTCCAGCTGCAGTATGTCAGACAAAAAAGCCCTGCAGAGGATAGTCAAGGGGGCTGAGAGGGTAATTGGAGTCTCCCTCCCCTCTGTCCAAGAACTTTTTCAGAACCGTTGTAGGAGCAGGGCACTGAACATTGTCAAGGACCGTTCTCACCCTCTGCATAAACACTTTGAACTTCTTCCATCTGGTAAACGATTCCGGAGCATCAGAGGCAGAACCACCAGACTGATCAACAGCTTCCTTCCACAAGCTGTCAGGATGCTGAACAGTTGACCCGGAATCTCTCATACACACTACTGTACCTACTGACATTTTGTATATTTTTTGTATATTATAGTTAGTTAGTTTTTTCTCAAGTATGTCTCAGGGATGTGTGAATGGATGGGGGGGTGGGGGTGGGGGGTGAAGCTATGTGTGAGTGTGTCTTAAATCATGCTGCTTCTATTTATATGGATGCCGAGAGAAACGCAATTTCATCTTTCCTGCACTACAGTTGCATGTACAGCAATATGACAATAAAGTTTGATTTGATTTGATATTCTGGAGATGCTCTGGGTCAGGATATGGACTCTCACTCACTTTTTCACTTTCTTTAACAATGTGAGATGGGATCTTGGCAGAGGCATGCACTCTCGGATCACCTCTAAAATCTACTGGGTCCATCAGTAGCCCAAAGGCCACCATGGTGAAAATGTCACTGAAATCCATCCAGTAATAAGTAAAAAATCAGATACGTAATATAAACTTACAAATAGAAGCATCTCTAAGGCTCAACACAGTTGATGCAAATAGATTAAAGAAATGGCAGACCTGAGGGCTCAGATGTACAGGTGCTTAAAAACAATATGGCTGCTCTGAACTCTTAATTTATCATATGACTGACCACATCAATAGGAGTACAATCTCTTAAAGCTGCAGGGCTTAATTCCAAGAACAGAAAACCTAATAAAACGTTTACAATAGAAGTGGCATGAAGTACAGTAGCTCCAAAATGCATAACATTTGAATTTACACCACTGTAAAATACTACGTCCAGTTTCCATGATGAAACAGTGGTATTTGTAGCTTTGCTGGCATATGCACACTCCATATCCACCTTATTCCTGAGGGCGCTGCTGAAGAAACGATTATGGGGACAACTTCCGGTTTCGCGCTGAAGTAGTGTTAAATCAGTCAGCAAGAGTGGAGTAGTGGGGCATTTAAAATAGTGTTGTTAAAAGTTTTTCAAATTCATTTTAATGTATAGTCCACATAGTTGTTTTGCAGTCAAGTGGCAGCTAATTCCAGCACTTGTCATTTTTGTATGTTTTGAATGTTTTGGCGTACATCTGGTACTTGTTGCTGTTATTCGTGGTTGTCCCATAGACTGGGTAAATGGAGGCTTCTCACAAATAAGCACAGCTAAATCTGTGGCTTCAACGGCAATGCGTAGATCATGCACTGAAAACGAAAAAGGACTGTTGGTGTGATCTGCGGTACAGACACAAGACAGACTGTCATGAATTGCCCCTCCGGGCAGGAACAGAGACCCAAGCGCTGTACTGGAGTTTGTGATATTTATTGAAAAAACACAAAAAGTCCAAACAGTGCGCAAACACAAAATTCCAAATGGTGCACAAAGTAAACTTACAAACTATAACAGCAAAGGAGAAGACAGGATACACACAGGAAATAAACATCAGAACGGGGACAGGGTTCTGACGTGAAAATAACCTTTGAGACTCAAGCAATGGGGGAGAGAAATAACCATCCTTAAATAGAACCAGAAACAAATGATCACAAATGATAGCAGGTGTGGGTCACATGAGCGGGCAGGTTGACGTAATTACTAGACAGCTCACAGCTGAGATGACTAGTGAACTGAAACAGAATAAGCAACCAATGCGAGATGATGACAGGGTGGGAGTTCCTGGAAGAGGGGGTAGAGAACTCATGTCACAGAGAAACAAAATATAAACACTAAGCTACAGAAAATGACATAATAAAAACAACAACAATTCATTCATTCATTCATTCATTCATCTTCTTCCGTTTAATCCTTTTAGGGTCGCCGGGGGGGGGGGGGGGGGGCTGGAGTCTATCCCAGCATCTTTGGGCGGGAGGCAGGGTACACCCTGGACAGATCGCCAGTCCATCGCAAGGCCAACACAGAGAGACAGACAACCATTCACCCTCACATCCACTCCTAAGGACAATTCAGAATCCCCAGTGTGATGCCAATTTAACAATAACAACAACAACAAATAATAATAATAATAATAATAATAATAATAATAATAATAATAATAATAATAATGACATGAATAACAGAACAGAACAACTGACAACGAAACACATCTTAAATCAACACACAGAAAAATAACACAGCACTGGAAAAATACAGGAAATATTCAGACATAATTTAAGAGCCTGAGCACGGTGACACACCGTGCTCAGTCTCGTGACAGAGCTCCTTAAGGGGTAGATTCCAGACACCCCAAAGTAACACCAAAATAAAGAAAGACCACCATACCACCAAGACCACCAAAAGACCACCAAAAGACCACCAAGACCACCAACCCCCCCCCCCCCTTCCCCAACAGGAGAAACACAATGACCCAACCCGGTATGGCAGTGGGGGAACCAGGCTAGGAGGGAACAAAAAAACAAACAAAGACAAAACCCCGCTCAGGACCCACACCCACACAAAACCCAGGCACGTAAGCCCCCTTGACCTGAGAGCTGGACAGTTCAGGCGGCTGGCTAAAGTCCCAGACCTGGCAAATGGCATGGTAGAACGAGTCGGGTGGCCTACCGGAGAACATGGGCCACCCAACCCAGCGGCACAGTCTGTCAGGTGGGCTGCCAGAGTTCTTTAGCCACCTAAACAGAAAGGGTGGCCCAGGGGGCGGCTGCCCCACAGGGAAGACCAGTGATGAAATGGATAGAGGAGCAGGAGAAACCATGGCAGCGTCAGATGGAGGAGAAGGGACCACGACGGCCTTGGGCAGAGGACAGGGGACCACAACAGCTTCGGGCAGAGGAGAGGGGACCACGACGGCCTCGGGCAGAGGAGAGGGGACCACGACGGCCTCGGGCAGAGGAGGGGAGACCATGACGGCGTCAGGCAGAGGAGAGGGAACCACGACAGCATCAGGCAGAGGAGAGGGGACCCTGATGCTTTCGGACTGCTCTGCAGCACCCTTGGTGGTCCCAGACTGGGACATTGCAGCACCCGCAGTGGCCCTGGGCTGGAGCACAACAGCACCCACAGAGGCTCCAGGCTGGAGTGAGACTGCACCCATGGTGGCTCAAGGCTGGAGCGAGGCTGCACCCACCGTGGACCCAGACTGGTCCAGAGCTGCACCCCCAGTGGCCCCCAGGCTGGAGCATAACACCCACGGCGGACCCACACTGGAGCGCAGCACCCACGTTGGTTTCAGGCTGGGGTGTAGCACCCATGATGGTCCCCGACTAGGACACAGCACCCACGGAGACTTGGACTGAGGAGGAGCTGCACCCACGGAGGTCCCGGCTGGGACGGAGCACCTGCGATGACCTCAGCTGAAGGGGAAGCAGCTCCCTCAGAAGCCCCAGGCTGGGATGGAGCACCTGTGAAGACCTCAACCGGAGGGGGAGCAGCACCCACGGAGGTTCCGGGCTGGGACGGAGCACCCACAAAGATATCAGCCAGCAGGGGAGCAGCACCCACGGAGGTTCCAGGCAGGAATGGAGCACCTATAAAGACCTCAGCTGATGGGGAAGCAGTACCCTCGGAGGCCCTGGGCTGGGACAGAGCACCCATGAAGACCTCAACCGGAGGGGGGAGCAGCACCCATGGAGGTCCTGGGCTGGGACAGAGCACCTGCGACAACCTCAGCTGATGGGGAAGCAGCACCCTCGGAGGCCCTGGGCTGAGACGGAGCACCCGCGAAGACCTCGGCAGGAGAAGCTGGACCCACGAAGACCTCAGGCGGTGAGACTGAACCACTGGAGACCTCTGGTGAAGCTAGACGAACCTCGGTGACCTTGGGGAAAGGCTCAAACAAAAGTGACAGAGACACAGGGTCAGGGTCGCCGGCGGCAGTAGAGCCCAGCGATGTGAGCTCAGGTGCAGCTGACAACTACACTTGCCTCTGCTTCGGTGCGGGCCCAGGACTTCTCGGGGAATTCCACACCATCTCACTGTTCTCACGTTGCAGAACCACCACCAGAGAAATCCTCTCCACCCCCTCAGCATGCTCCTTGAGCTGAGGGCACCCGCGAGCAGCTGCCTCTGTGAGATCCAGGTACCACAATGCGTCTTTTGGAGTAGGAGCGATTTGAGCTGCGGAGATGAGCCTCGTGACACAGACACTAGAGCACCAGGTATGCTTTCACTTGTATGAATGTCACAGATCTGGCGTTTATGCGTCATATATGTCACCAGATGCAAGGCTGCATGAAGTAAAATAATAAATAAAAAATAGTAACAGTTTGCTTCCTAAGGCTTAACGATTTAAGAAAGATATCAAAAAGTTTTTGGGGTATTTTTTTTTTTATTTGTTGCACTGCATTGGAACGATAAGGACTTGATATTAGCAGCTTCAGCATGCATTAATTTTTAAATTATCACAAAATATAGATCAATAAAATTTTGAACAAGTGTTCGAAAAGGTCTGTACATGTTAATTTAAATAACAAGCACTCATGGCATAACAGCAGCTTGAGCATTTTAATTTCAGGGCCGACATTAAAACACCCAAGCACGGTGTTGTGGTTCTTTGTGGCTCTGACTAGATTCTACGTCTGCTCTGAGGTAAATTTGATTATGTCCAAACAAAATGCAACCAACTTTATTGCGGTGGAGACATTGATATATCTCAGAACTTTTATTTGTTTACAGCGCTAGCATCTTAGCAGTGGCGCTAACTAACAGAGCTAGTGTCTGCAAGGCCACTTTTTAAGGTCATCTTCTTATCCCTTGATAGTTGTGGGAAGTGGTATGATTATATTACTCTTTTTGAGGTGCAAAAGATCGTGGTCATGCATTTTTGATGCCAAAGTCATTGTTTTTTAACAAGGAAAAATGTCCTGTTTCAGTGGCAACCACATGTTCTAAACTAGCACCGGAAGTTGTGCACATAATTCATGCAAGTCATCATGGGGGCTAGGAATAAGGTGGATAGGATTTTCAAGCCCCCCCCCCATACATGTACTATACCTTACTAAAACCTCATGACTCATAAAGTAGCAGGAGGTTATTCATTGGTAAATAAAATATTAATGTATTGAGGGATATTATGATGTTTAACTTGTGTGTTAATTCCAATCAGATCAGATGTTATTTTCATTTGGATCTTAGTGAGGTTTGCTGCAAAAAAATGGAGGGGGGAATGCTGGGGGGAAAAATGGAGTCTACAGTTGCTCATATTGACTTCAGCTGATATGAGGAGCTGCACTGGAAACAGAGCTGGCAAAACTCTCTCTGCCCCTCTTCCTTCGTGGTGTCTTCCTCTTACTGCAACACAAACACAACAAACCCTTTCCGGCTTGTGGATTTCTTGGTTTCATATCCAAAACAGAGCTGCTGCTGGCTGCTCTCTCTCTCTCTCTCTCTCTCTCTCTCTCTCATTCATCGACACATTCGTCAGCTCTTGCTAACCTCTGTTACAGATGAAGATGAAAAAAAATGAGGTAGAAAGACACATGTGGGCACCCCCATGCACATATCCTCTAGCTGTAGATTTACAGGCAACACACACACACACACACACACACACACACACACACACACACACAAGCTCATGTACACAGTCCATAAAAAGAGCATGCAGCATGCTGCCTACTGCAGACACAGTATAAACCATGCGGACTGACAGAGCCAGATCACAGACGACAATGAGGAGAGAGAGAGACAGAGAGAGAGAGAGAGAGCGAGAGAGAGAGAGAGAGAGAGAGAGAGAGAGAGAGAGAGAGAGAGAGATGGGTAAATGAATAATATTCTCAGGGATACCTGCTCTACCATCCCGCCTCTGCCTTCCTTTATGCACATCCAGCTGCGCTGTAAAGTCCAGCTCTTCACTGTCAGCCTACAGCTCCCATCAATTATGCATGTGTGTGTGTGTGTGTGTGTGAGAGAGAGGGGGGGGGGATTTGAGCAGAGGAGGAAGGTAGGAGGAGGAGGTGCTTCTGTGAATGAAAACAGAATTTCCCCAGATTTTTTTTCACTACTCTTGTTTTTTTCTCCTCTTGCAGCCTATCCTCTGACATTGATTTGAACAATTTTCAGGCCATCCCCTAAGTCTATGGCTGGATACACAGTGTCTTTCATTCATTCATTCATTCATTCATTCATTCAGTGTGACATTCATGCCTATTTTACACCATGATTTGGATGGTGTAGAGGAAGTATAGCTTCACTTCCAAAACAATTTTGGGTTTACAGCTCACACATCATAATTTGAGGGCAGTAAAACCTAACAGCGCGTTCAGACCAAATGCAAGTTCAAAATTTATGTCCCTCTACTCGTGCAAGAAAAGCCTTGACAAGGAGCAGGGTTACCTTCATAACGTCTGCAGCTCCTACACCTGCTGTGGAAATCCCACAAACACTGTTATGTTTAGGTTTACAATGTTATCCGGCGGGGCACACTGTTGGGAAAATGTCACTGCCTCCTCCAGAAACTGCATCTGGATGACGGTTGTTTTCAGCATTAAACTGAAGCTGGCCAGTGTCCAGTTTCAGATGCTACTAGTCCTCGCTAGTAGCATTAGCACATTGGTAGAAGGAGTTCATTAGCAGATACAAACTTCAGCTGGTCCATCTGTCTCTGGTGAGTGGCCATCCCATTTTTATGTCTCAGTGAAATGGATAAGTATATGGTAATCAGTTAATGTGTCTGTGTGTGTGTGGTTGTAGCTGTCCATCTGTCTGTCTGTCTGCTACCAGCTTTTCAGCTCGCCAGTCAAAATTAAGTGCAACTAAAGACTTGTATCATTGTATGACCATATTTTCTAGACTTTTAATTTACCAGAATTTCGAAATAACATGTTGTTTTTGAAATAAACACAAATTTAACTCACCATTTCTGCCAATGCTGCAGTGAAAAAAAGGTATTGTAATAACTATCCCGGGCCAGTAGAGGGTCGGAGTGCCACTTTTTTACAGCCACCCATGCTACTGTGACAGAGATCATCCTGCGCAGTTCGCCCCACACGGGACACGAACCCGCGACCTCTCAGTCAACTACACAGTTCGAGCATGGGAGACACAGCACGATCGCGCTGAGCTAAAGGTCCGACCGGTAGCTCAGCGCTACCATCTGGGGCTCACAGCACCAGTTTGTAACTGAGGTCATCAGCGCAGTTCGCCCTACACAGGACACGAACCCGCGACCTCACAGTTAACTGGTCAGAGACACGCACAGCACGATCGTGCTGAGCTAAAGGTCCGACCGATAGCTCAGCGCTACCGATACTGTATGAGGCTTTGGGAGGGAGGTTTACTAACGTTCTACGCCGAACAGTACTAGTTGGCATCCGTTACACTACCATGCCACAGGCACCAAGGCACAGCACCTTAGTGCTTTCATCAAACTAGTTTGCTCTCTATTGTTGATACTCACTCCAGTGACGGCAGAATATATGAATAAATGAACATGAATAATTATGATTAAATATATTGATAAATGTGATTAGCTATTGTGACCATGTGGCACATTCGGTCTGAAAACTCCATAAGACATGAATTATGAGAACACATCTTTTTTTTTAAAGTCATTTTGCAATGAAGGCACCATAGGTGCTAATGCCTTGGTACTTGTTGCATTAAGGTGAGAAAATCATGGCTGACCCCTAATTTCCACAGACTATGGTGTGTCACTTGTATCACTCCCCATGGGCTCCATTTGTGTTTTGGAGCAGCAGAGATGAGAAAAAAAGGTTGGCATGACAAGATCACATAAGAATAATATAAAATAATGTGAGAACTTGAGATAGACTGAGGAGGACCAATCACGATCATGTGATAACAACAAGGATGCAGTGGAAATCTTGGACTATCCTGACAACAAAGTCTCATCTCGAAATTCTGCCAAATTAAAAGTTGCAATAACATGGCAATACAAGCCTTAACTTACACTTGATTTTGACCAGGCAAGCTGAAAACCTGGTACCAGACAGACAGATACACAGACACATTCACACACTACCGTATACCTACTGTTATGAACTGAGTGCTGGAGATTTTCACCAGACTCGGTTTCATGGCTTTTTTCCTGTTTATTTACTGTTATATTTTATTCGTGCCTGCTTGGGTTTTTGTGCTCCGACACTGTTTGCCATTTTCTTGTTTGTGTTTTTGTATATTTATTTTGTATGCTGTTCTATTCCCTAGTTTATCTTTTTACTGTTGACAGCTGTCAGGGGCGTTAAGCCTCGTGTGGGCGTGTCCTGTCAGCTGCCAGGTTTATTCGCTTCCTTCTCATGCACTCAACTGGTGCTAATCATTTATCCTCACTTTCTCCTGCCCGTTCAGACACCCACATCTGTTGTTCATTATACCAATTAATCCTGACCACTATTTTAGGGGCTCTGCACCATTGCATGATGCAGTGTCCTACTTTCAGCTCACTCTTCTCACACATAAGTCTATGGTGTATGTGCTACGTGTTCACTTATTATTCTCCACGTTTAGCTGGCAATCATTCTCGCCTTAGCTGAGCTATTTTTGCTGACCTGTGCCTTTTCCTTTCTCAGGTTGTTTGTTTATTTTGTTTCAATAAATCCTGCAAACTCATGGCCAGCGTTTGGTGCCTTTTTCCTACCCTGAAGAGCGATTATGACACCTACGTTGCACATGTCCACTGCAGCATAATGAAGCAACTGTTGGGCACAGAAGTGATGAAGTACACATGAGGACTAGAGAACATTTCTGGCTTGACTGCATGATGCTGGACACTGAAACAAAATACAATGAGTCCTGCATGCAATCTAACAGCCTCACTAGCAGTGACCACAGGGCTGAGAGTCACTAGCCACACCAACCTGCAGCTGGAAGGTGTGCCATCATCTACACCTTAGAAGAAGAAACATCTGCCCTACAGGCAGAACCTTTCATCCCCTTTGAGGCAGGATCTCTGGCATGGTTGGACAAGACAATGTTTTGTGATGAAACCACATTTTGTCACCTGAAGAGTGTCCATTCCTATGGTGAATGGAAAAAATACAATTCAATAAGAAAATAAACTAACTTTAATAAATATTGATGCATTTCAACAGAAATAACAACAACAACAAAAATGTTACCCATCCCAAGAACCTTATTATTTAAAGAAGTCTTTCCATTTATTGGTAACTCTATTCTTCAGATAATTAACTCATCATTAACATTAGGCCACGTACCACAAGCTTTTAAATTTGCAGTAATTATACCATTACTTAAAGTAGAACTGAACTGAACGGCATTGAACGGCACTGGGTGATAGTACATACAATTATAAAGATAATTTATCATTGGCACCCCCTCCACAAATCCCGGAATCTTGGAGAAAATTGCGATTTTGAATTTCCTGCCCTGAAAAATCAGACAAATCCGCCGATTAACCGGAAGTGCAGCCGGAGTTCCGCGTGACGTCACGAGTGTGACACAGTCCTCCATGTTTACCATTGCGAGCACGTCGACACTGGTTGTTTTTGGTGCATTTTGTCGTGATTGTCGACTACAAAACACTTCCAACACCTGGGAAGATCTGTTCAGTGGCCAAAGAAAGCTGTCATGGCGACGAAAGAAAAGAAAGGGGGAGGAAAAGCGACCGGGAAGCGATGCGTTTCTAGATATAGATATTACAGTGATCCCTCGCTACTTCGCGTTTCACCTTTCGCGCCCTCAGTGCATTGCGGATTTTTCAAAAATATTCATCAAAAATTCAAAATTGAGAAAAAATGGCACGAAAGTTGCCCGGGCGCTAGCAGAAGGCAGGGAGAGTACATCAGAACATCAGGTATCAACACGGAGAGCCCGTACAACTCAAAATCCACCTCTCTGACCACCGCTCCACTCCTCTCCGCCCACCTCTTCACCGCTCGGGAATCTCGCAAGCTGATTGGCCGAGACGTTTTACCTCGCAAGCTGATTGGCCGAGACGTTTTACCCAGCTTCTCTCCCTGCAGAGCGCACATACCCAGCGAAGGAAGACCGCATTCATTGTTCTTTATCGCTCGTGTTGCTTAGTGGCACTTTTCGCTGTTCTCTTGTGCCTTTTTGTGCAAAATAGTGCTTGTGACGCCCTTGGGGGGGGGGGGGTGACGCTACTTCGCTGTTTTTCACTTTTCGCGGTCGGTTCTGGTCCCCATTAAACGCGATAAGTGAGGGATCACTGTATTTATAAATAGCACAGTCAAATGCAGAGGCCAGTTCTGTTCATGTGTATTGCCACTATAGTCTGTAGAAGTATTGTAATACATAGCCCAATTTTTTGAATGAATGAATGAATTTATTTATTTTGGATAGTACAGTACAGGTTGAAAGAAACTGAATGATATAGCAACAAGGTCAAATTGAACAATAACTCCTCTGATTATACAATTCAACGTAAGTTATCCGAAATGGGTGATGGCTGAAGCCGCAGCTTATATTGCCCACCCATATTCCATCCAAGAATTCAAAAGAGAAAACAGGCAAGAGCGATTACAATTCAAAACAAAACTAAGACAAAATGTGACAGAGAAAAAAGAAAACTAAACTACAACACAACACAGGCTGGATATGTTACAACTCGCCGCTCATTAGCGGCGCCAGCTGCGCGCACACTTGCGCCTCGTCAGCAGCGTGGGATATAAGCCACTCTGCCCTGGGCTTCGGCATGAAGCCGTTTGATTCCTTCAGCCCTCTTGCTACAGAGGAACCCCCTCATCTCCCAGCAAGATCTACAGCGTAAGCATACCTACCTTTGCCTTTCCAGTCTCTCCCCTGTGCACAGGTGTATTCCCCGGCGGCGGACCTCACCTCTGCATCGCCGTCTGCCAGCTGCTGTCACAGGTGCATCAGGTCTCTGTCTCTCGGGCTCGCCCTTGTGCACGCCTGCCACCTGCCACGCTCCTGCATCCTCCTCTGTCTCGTCACCGATCCTGAATGCCTCTTCACTCTGAAAACTCTGGTGTTCTTGACTGCTGGAACTGCTATCATCTGCCATTGTTGTTTTGTTTAGGGATCACACTCGTGATGTCACGCAGCGTCGTCTGCACTACTTCCAGTTTGTTTGGCACTGCCAGCCAGAGGCAAAAGTTTATCGGCTTATAGCTTGGCCATCGCACGGCCTAAAAATTTCTTTTATGTGTTGAAAAATACAATACGTAATAAGGAATTAATCTGCTATTCTACTTTTTGCGCCAAAAGGTGGGTTCAGTTCTACTTTAAGAAGCCAACACGATCCAGGAGTGTTTGCTATCGACCAATTTCTATATCTGCCTTTTATTTCAAAAATCTTACAAAGAGTTGCTAGACAGTTATTTGACCACTTGCAGGGAAACGGTTTATTTGAAGAGTTTCAATCGGGGTTCATAATTCATCATCGTACTAACTAACGCTCTTCTTATACCATCTGATCATGGACTAGTTTCTGTACTTGTCCTTTTAGACCTTAGTGCAACTTTTGATACTAATGCCCATAATATTTTACTTGAAAAATAAGAACACCTTGTTGGACTTAAAGGAACTTCTTCTCTCTCCCCTCACCCCCCCATCCAGTCACAGCAGATGATTGCCCCTCCCTGAGCCTGACTCTGCTGGAGGTTTCTTCCTGAAGTAAAGGGAGTTTTTCCTCCACCATCACCAAGTGCTTGCTCACAGGGAATTGCCTGATTGCTGGGGTCTTTCTGCAATTGTGGGGTTTCCCCTACAGTTTAAAAGTGCTGTGAGATGATGGTTATGTTGAAAACGTAACACATCTTTGGCTAAAGTAAAAATAAATTTGAAAAGTAAATACTTGAATTGCTTTAATAGATTTTAGGATAACAAACATCTGTAATGAGATTTGATAACCATCTTATAATATGATTTTAAGCCATTCACAGACAAAGCATATTATGACCAGAAATTTGTAAATATGCAATTATTTAGTGGGTTAACTTACTAATGCTTTTACTTCAGCACAATTTCTGGCTACTCTACCTCCTCTGATTGCATGATTTTAGTATGTCTCTGCAAATGCAAATTGAATGCTTGATTTTCTTACTCTTTCTTTGCAAAATACTGTCCTGTCCTCAAATTTCCACAAGAGCTAACTGGCCTGCACAGACAGCAACTGTGCACCTCAACTGAGTTGCCTGGTCATGGTGTGTTGCCGCTTACCTCCTATTGGCACTTGTTCTGGAGCCGGCTCTGTTCCCAGGCATTGCCAGTATAAGTTCTGTTTTTAAATGCCTCTTGAGGACATCTTTATCGGGCCGTTTTTGCCCGCCTCTCTTCTGACCCTTAGTCAGCTTCCCATAGCAAATTTGTTTTGGGATCTGATTTTCTGGCATTGTACCCTCATGGCCAGCCCATCCGAGAATGTTGGCAGCAATGATAGCTTCCGCACTAATTATTTGGGCACATTCTAAAACTGTCATGTCCGGCACTCTGTTCTGTCACTTGAGCCTCTGAATTTGTCTTACATGTCTCTTTCAGTTATGTCCTAGTGAGAAATCTGATGTGGTGCCCTGCAAGAGTGCTTTAGATAATAACACCCAACATGTAATAACTCAACAAAATGTATTACATTTTCATTTCATAATAACTCCCACATTTTGTAAAAAGGCAGTTGAATATAAGCCTAAATGATACTGGTACTGATATTGTAGTCAAATAAAGTAAAAGAAATTGATATAGGAATTCCAGAAACCGACATGAAAAGCTTAGTGCACACTAGTGTTCCGAGTCACATCCTTCTGAACCGCATTGGTCAATATGTCAAACTTCATCACTTTCAAGGTACCCAGTAATGACAACTACCAACAAGACAAGAATGGTTGCATGTGCTACTTACAACTGGACAAATAATTGGTTAACCCCATGAATGGCTACGTGACAGTGTTTGAGTTTAGCCATTTTCTTGTGAGTTTTGGGGACTCTTATGGTTGAAAAGTCTTACAAAGCAAATCAAAACATAGAGTAAAAGGTCTATAATTTATAATAAATGATTTATAAACAATTTATAATTTTACATGATTATAATTATATAGCCAGTTTAGGAAGCTTGGGACTGGCTATATAAATATATAATAAAGGAGCTTGTCCCCGGGTCGGGGACAGGCTCCTGCCCCAAGTGGAGGAGTTTAAGTGTCTTTCTAAAGAACGAGATCGCAGCTACAAGTGGCTGAAATGAGCTTCCCTCGTAGGATTGCTGGACTCACCCTCAGAGATAGGGAGAGGAGCACAGTCATCCGGGAGAGGCTCAGAGTGGAACCGCTGCTCCTCCACACTGAAAGGAGCCAGTTGAGGTGGTTTGGGCATCTGATCAGGATGCCTCCTGGACGCCTCCCACTTGAGGTGTTTCGGGCACATCCCCTTGGGAGGAGACCCCGGTGCAGACCCAGGACTTGCTAGAGAGACTATATCTCCCAGCTGGTCTGGGAACGCCTTGGAATCCTCTCTGAAGAGCTGGAGCAGGTGGCTGGGGAGAGGGAAGTCTGGGCTTCTCTGCTTGAACTGCTGCATCCGGCACCCGGACCCCCAGAAAAGTGGTAGAAGATGGATGGATGGATATAATTATATATTCAGAATTTAATTTTTTCTCTATTTTTTCACCTGTGGATCGCCACTTCATCATAGTGGGAGATGGTTGCATGTCTTTATGATCCCGGGAACTATGTTGTTGGGGCCAGTTTTCTCCTGGTAGGATCTCCAAGGCAAATTAGTCCTGGGTGAATCACCAGACCAAGAGCGGTACAGCTGATCCCCATGAAGAAGTTACAAGAATCCAGTGTACCCCCCCCCCCCCCCCACCCACTCCCCTGCTCCCACCACCACCGGTACTGGGGCTTCAGGGTACGCACATGGTGACCGGAATTCTATCTGTAAGACTCTGCTGGACTCAGCCTAACCGAGTCACATGGGTCCGACGTCCAGTGGGCTCACCAACTCCAGGAGGGATCATGGTGCCCATGTGAACTGTGTAACAGGCTGGGCTTCTCTGCTTGGACCACGGCTGTGCAGAGAGACCATTTGAGGGAGAGAGGCTCAACTTTCAAAAGAGGGACACATGGAACAAGATTTGTTAATATACAGGTGCATCTCAATAAATTAGAATGTCATTAAAAAGTAAATTTATTTCAGTAAATCAATTCAAAAAGTGAAACTCATATTATATAGATTCTTTACACACAGTGAGATATTTTAAACATATATTTCTTTTACTTTTGATGATTATGGCTTACAAGTAATGGAAACCAAAAATTAATTTTCGCAAAAAATTAGAATATTATTTAAGATGAATTTTTAAAAATTATTTTTAAAAGAAATGTTGGCTGACTGGAAAGTATGTCCATGTACACACTCAATACTTGGTCAGGGCTTCTTTTGTGTGAATTACACCATCACATTACACATCAGTGTGGCATGGGCGTGGAGGCGATCAGTCTGTGGTACTGCTGAGGGGTTATGGAAGCCTAGGTTGCTTCCCAAATCAGGTGCCAAGTCCTGTCATGTGGAAATCAAGGTCCCAGAGTCTGGAAGAAGAGTGGAGAGGCACAGAATCCAAGTTGCTTGAGGCCCAGTATGAAGTTTCCACAGTCAGTGATGGTTTGGGGAGCCATGTCATCTGCTGGTGTTGGTCCACTGTGTTTTATAAAGTCCAAAGCCAGTGCAGCCATCTACCAGGAAATTTTGGAGCACTTCATGCTTCCATCTGCTGAAAAGCTTTATGGAGATGCTGGTTTCATTTTCCAGCAGGACTTGGCACCTGCCCACACTGCCAGAAGTACCAATACCTGGTTTAATGACCATGGTATCACTGTGCTTGATTGACCAGCAAATCAAAATCCATCCAGTAGTTTTTGTGTAATCCTGCTGCACAAATACAAACAAAGCCCTTGGTGGAGGTACAGTATGCACTCTCAGATCATCACCAACATCTACTCATCTGTTCCCCGTGCCATTATACACCTTTCCTGAAAATTTCATCAAAATCCGTTCATAACTTTTGGAGTAATGTTGCTAACAGACAGACAAACCAACAAACAAACCAACCAACCAATGCCGGCAAAAACATTACCTCCTCCCCTTGGTGGAGATAATAAACATTTGAAATATATCACTCTGTGTGTAATCAATCTATACAATATAAATGAGTTTTACATTTTGAATTGGACTGAAATAAATAAGTTTTTTGATGATATTCTAATTTTCTGAGATGCACCTGTATACTTTATTTATATCTTAATAATGAATTCTGCAACCCTTATACAAACGAAATGGAACGTAGTGTAATCTTACACGAGGTTTCCACAATACAAGACCATAGAGTCTATGGAAAGCCATTTTAACATTAAAACAAACCACTTTCCTATCTATAATGAACTTTTAGATATCTATAACTGCCTTCCTCCAAGTCAAAATTAAAATTCTTACTGGTTACAACTGTAAATACAGATATCCATAATAACATTAATTCTAGTAAAAAATTATATTTCAAGATATCTAAAATGGGGCAGCACGGTGGCAGAGTGGTTAGCACTGTGGCAGCACAGCAACTCACCCTTGGCCGGGGGATCCTGGGTTCGATCCCAGCCCCCAACCAACAGTGATCTGTGAGGAGTTTGCATGTTCTCCCCGTGTCTGCGTGGGTTTACTCCGGGATTTCTCCGGTTTCCTCCCACATGCCAAAAACATGCAAGTTAGGTTAATTGGCATCAAACTGGGGATTCTAAATTGTCCTTAGGTATGACTGTGAGAGTGAATGGTTGTCTGTCTCTCTGTGTTGGCCCTGTGATGGACTGGCGATCTGTCCAGGGTATACCCTGCCTCTCGCCCAAAGATGCTGGGATAGGCTCCAGCCCCCCCGCGACCCGAAAAGGATTAAGCGGAAGAAGATGGATGGATGGATATTTAAAATGTAGATTGTATGAGTCAAAACTAATTTCAAGATGTCTGAAAAGCTTTAAAAAGTTTAAGTGGCCGTTTTAACATTTTAATAGCTAGTCTGGATATACAGTGGTGTGAAAAAGTGTTTGCCCCCTTCCTGATTTCTCATTTTTTGTATGTTTGTCACACTTAAATGTTTCAGATCATCAAACAAATTTAAATATTAGACAAAGATAACACAAATAAACACAAAATGCAGTTTTTAATTGAAGGTGTTTATTATTAAGGGTAAATAAAAATCTAAACCTACATGGCCCTGTGTGAAAAAGTGATTGCCCCTCCACTAAAACATAAATTAACTGTGGTTTATCACATCTTTGGAAAGCTGAGTACAATTTTCTAGCAATTTCTAAAGCTTTGGGACTCCAGCGAACCACAATGAGAGCCATTATCCACAAATGGCGAAAACATGAAACAGTGGTGAACCTTCCCAGGATGGCCGGCCGACCAACATTACCCCAAGAGCGCAGCGACGACTCATCCAAGAGGTCACAAAAGACCCCACAACAACATCCAAAGAAGTACAGGCCTCCTTTGCCTCAGTTAAGGTCAGTGTTCATGACTCCACCATAAGAAAGAGTCTGGGCAAAAATGGCCTGCATGGCAGAGTTCCAATGTGAAAACCACTGCTGAGCAAAAAGAATATAAAGGCTCATCTCAGTTTTGCCAGAAAACATCTTGATAATCCCCAAGACTTCTGGGAAAATACTCTGTGGACTGACGAGACAAAAGTTGAACTTTTTGGAAGGTGTATGTCCCATTACATCTGGCGTAAAAGTAGCACAGCATTTCAGAAAAGGAACATCATACCAGCAATAAAATATGGTGATGGTAGTGTGATGGTCTGGGGTGGTTTTGCTTCTTCAGAGCCTGGAAGACTTGCTGTGGTAAATTGAACCATGAATTCTGCTGTCTACCAAAAAATCCTGAAGGAGAAAGTCTGGCCATCTGTTTGTGACCTCAAGCTGAAGCGCACTTGGGTTCTGCAACAGGACAATGATCCAAAACACACCAGCAAGTCCACCTCTGAATGGCTTAAGAAAAACAAAATGCAGATTTTGGAGTGGCCTAGTCAAAGTCCTGACCTCAATCCCATTGAGATGCTGTGGCATGACCTTGAAAAGGTGGTTCATGCTCGAAAACCCTCCAATGTGGCTGAATTACAACAATTCTGCAAAGATGAGTGGGCCAAAATTCCTCTACAGTGTTGTACAAGACTCATTGCCAGTTATGGCAAATGCGTGATTGCAGTTGTTGCTGCTAAGGGTTGCCCAACCAGTTATTAGGTTTAGGGGGCAATCACTTTTTCACACAGGGCTGTATAGGTTTGGATTTTTTTTTCCCTTAATAAAAAACACATTCATTTAAAAACTGCATTTTTTTTCCACAATATCTTTATTGAACCTTTTTTTTTAAACAAACATGACACAAACAATCAAACACTAACACTAAAGTACTACAAAAAAAAAATGCACTAAAAACACCAACAACCACCAACAAAATCAAGTCTTCAACAATGCTCCTCTGTTTAGTCTAGACAATCCATTACATAAGTATACATATTATGTTCACCAATTTGGAATTTACAAGGTCCACACACATCATTCACCTTCTTCTTCAAGAGTTATGTTTAAATTTTTTACATGATCAATAAAAGGTCTCCATATATTCTCAAACACAATTTCCTTTGATTTCAGTATATATGTTATTCTTTCTAATGGAAGGTTTGTTAACATCTGTCTTAACCACTGAGTCACATCTGGTCTATGAGTCTTTTTCCACAGTAGTGCAATACATTTTTTGGCATTAAGCAAACTGAGGTCTATGAACGTTCTTTCACTTTTATTAAAGTTATGCTTTTCTGGGTACAGACCCAACAAAAATAGTTTAGGATTCAAAATGATTTGTTTTGAGATTATTTTTTCAATTGTTACCCTCACCTCTTCCCAAAACATTCTTATTATTCTACATTCCCATACACAATGAAAAAACTGCATTTTATGTTTATTTGTGTTATCTTTGTGTAATATTTTAATTTGTTTGATGATGTGAAACATTTAAGTGTAACAAATATACAAAAAAATGAGAAATCAGAAAGGGGGCAAACACCTTTTCACACCACTGTATATTGTAGATATCAATAATTCAATTTTCCTAGTAAAAACAAACATTTCAGATATCCACAATGAAATTCTTCCTCTTCACAATGATCTTTTCAGATATCTAGTAAGAATTCTATTTCAGATATTCAGAATCTTCATTCTGATTTGATTGCTGGGGTCTTTCTGCAACTGTGGGGGTCCTTCCTACAGTTGATAGTGCTATGAGATGACTGTTGTTGTGAAATGGCGCTATATAAATAAAGTTGAATTGAATTGAATTGAATTGAATTCTAGATAGGAAGAATGTAAATGCAGATATCTGGAAGTGAAAACTCAATACTGTCATGAACGGCCCTTTCAGGGCCTGAATTGAAGTCACCAAGTGCAGCTGTATGTTTTGCACATTTAATCAAAAACACAAAAACACACTAACACTTACAAAGAAACGGGAACAGAGACGTGGCATGAATCATCAGAAAGCCCGTGAGCACAACTTGACACCTGGAAATGATGCACGAGCTGTCACAGCACCTCCATGGCCGGGAGACGAAATAAAGATACAAATGAACAGGGAATAAACAAACTGAAAAATACTAATCTATAACAGGAGACTGGCGCAGCCCCCGACTACACCAAAGATCATGACAGAGCCCCCTCGTCAAGGGGTGGATCCCAGACACCCCAAAGTAACATCACAAAAAAAAATTTAAAAAAAATGAAATCAATAAAGTACAAGCATAACTTAAAGCAAGACATAGCCAGATTCCAAAATCCAGATAAACCAAATTTAGCCATAACTATGACAATAAAAATAAATACTAATAAATAAGACAATAAAGAATTAAACTAAGACCGAGATATAATCAAACTGAGGATGTATCTTCAAAATGTAACAAAAAGAAAATAAGACCAGACTTAAATAAAATATAACCAGGGCCATTAATACCCTTCAAACTAAAGATAATAACTCAAAATAAATAGCAAATAGATTCCTTCAAACAATTACAAAAAAGAAAAGAAAAGAAAAACAATAAACAGCAAAACCCAATAAAGAAAAACAAACCATTCGTAATCCAGCAATAACTCAACATTTCAAAGGCAAGGAGAAATAGGAACTAAGCATAAACAAAAATAGGACCCAGAAAAAACATTGTATCACAAGGGAAACATAACATGAAATGACCAACAAACAACTCACTCCGGGGGGAGGAAACAAAAACTAAGCATATTCAGGGAAAAAAAAAAAAAAAACTCAGGAAAAACATTGCTTCAACAGGAAAGCAAATAACATGAAATAACCAGAAGACATCCACCCTGGTGGGGGGGCGGGGGGGGGGGGAAACCATGGAGGGATCAAACCCAACCAAAAACCCAAACCAAAAACACTCATGACCAAAAACGGTGGTGACGGACTCTAGGACCGTAGCTGGACAAGGTGAGATTGTTCAGGGGTTCTCCCAGAGTCCCAGGCCCACCGGAGCTCGTGATGGCACAAATCAGGTGGCCTCCCTGAAGTCCAAAGCCACCACAGATGTAGTCCATCAGGTGGCCTTCCAGCATCCCTGAGCCAGTGGGCCGCCAAGCACCACGCACCCCCCCTCCCGAAGGCGGCAATTTGCACCATTGCTTGTCGCGGACCAACAGAGCAAAGGGATAGGACCCAGACAGAGAAGAGGGCTGCTCAGTGGTGACCTCACGAGGAGGTGGAGCACCCATGGCAACCCAGGACTGGAGCGTAGCACCCACGGCAGCCCCAGGCTGGGGTGGCGCACCCACGGTGGCCCCGGGCTGGGGTGATGCACCCACGGCAGCCCCGGGCTGGGATGGCACACCCATGGCGGCCCCAGGCTGGGGCAACGCACCCACAACGGCCCTGGGCTGGGGCGACGCACCCACAGTGGCTCTGGATTGGAGCAAGGTCCCCATGAACGCCAGGTTGACCTGTGAGAAAACCAGGCACAGGAGATGGTCAACCAGCACAACCCTGGACAGTAGCGCTGCACCCACAGCGGCCTCAGGCGGCGAGTCAGCAACACCCTCGGAGACCCAAAACAGCGAGACAGCAGTACCCTTGGGGACCATGGACGGCGGGATGGCAGTACCCTCTGAGACCATACACGGTGGGACAGCAGCACTCACGGTGGCCTCGGGCGGAGGCGTCGCACCCACAAAGACCTCGGTGACCCTCGATGGTGGGACTGACGCTGTCTCCCATGCTACCGGAAGCAGGGGACACTCCTCCATTGGCTCAAGATCTGGAGCATAGATGGCACTCTCCTCCCATCCAGAGCATGGCTGCAGGGAAGTGAGGCGATGAGTGCTCAGCGAAAGGGGTTAACTGCTGCTGAGCCCCCCTCCAGAAATAAGGCAAGACAATTCATTAATAATTGTTGGTGAATGAAAAGGTACTTGCCTTAAATTCCGGGGCTTGCTGGTGGTTGCTGCTGTTAGCTCAAACAACATCCCCCCGGTGGAGGTCGTCTGGACAGGGGGCGGAGACGTCGAACCATGGTGAGGCGGATGATGTTCTGGAGAAACCTCCTCCCTCTGGACATATTCAGGGAGGAGCCAGGGCTTGAACTCCAGCAGCAGTTCTGTCTCCACTGAAATGACCCACCTATGCTCCTCTAGCTCCTCGGCCGATGGAGTGGGCCACTGGTCGGGAGGAGGGGGCGGGGCTGTTGCTGGCGGCTTCCGTCTCCGTGGTGGCACTGGCGAGCGGCTGCAGATGTCTGCACCGGGAGGTGCTCGCTCGAGGATCTCTTACCAGCCCACGGAACAAATGCTGTAAATTCGGTACTGAGATGAGGAGACCTGTGTACTCTGGATACCTCCACAGGCTGGGATAAAGCTCATTTATCTCTGCCGCACTTTCCAGAATCCTCAAGGCTTCCTCCAGGGTGCGGGCAAAGCATGCGTCAGAGACTAAATCCTCCATAAGCCCCGCCACCCAACACAGAGCCTCGCCCAGGCCACCAGCACTGTAGCCCGTGCAGGCAGACCTACCTGTTCACACGAGTTGCAAAAATACGAGAGGGAAAAAAGGGACGGAGGGAAAAGGCAGAAACTTACAGCTGCTGGTGTCTCGCATTTGGCTGCAGTCTCCTGTCATGAACGTCCCTTTCAGGGCCGGAATTGAAGACACCAAGTACAGCTGCAAGTTTTGCACATTTAATCAAAAACACACTAACACTTACAAAGAAACAGGAACAGAGACGTGGCATGAATCATCAGGCAGAACTTCATTAAGACCACAGCAAAGACAGAGTCTTCCCCACGGCCTTAAATAACCCACACACAAATGACAACAGTTGTGGAATCATGAGTGAGCAAAATTATCAGATTGGAGGCAGCTGTGACAGCCCGTGAGCACAACTTGACACCTGGAAATGACGTACGAGCTGTCACAGTGCCTCCATGGCCGGAAGGTGAAATAAAGATACAAATGAACAGGGAATAAACAAACAGAAAAAGACTAATCTATAACAGGAGACTGGCGCAGCCCCCGACTGCACCAAAGATCATGACAAATACACATGAATGGGGAAAAGTGATGTCATTTCTCCTCGGAAGAATGATGTCATAGATATCTGAAAAGATCATTATAGAGAGGAAGAATTTCATTGTGGATATCTGAAATGTTCATTTTTACTAGGAAAAATTGAATTATTGATATCTACAATATATATCCAGGCTAGCTATTAAATGTTAAAAAAGGCTTGCCATATGGAGTTTTACATCAGACTATATTTCACAATACCAATTATCTAAAAAATGCAACATGGAATCTAGCATCATCATGTTACAGTATGCGTATCCACAAAGTGAAAACTAGTATGCATGTCTATTGTGTATGTGTGTGCCCCCCCACACACACATACAAACACGTCACATGCAACCGAGGGTCAACCTTGAGCTATTATAAAACTCTTCATTATAATAACTTTCTGCTGGCCATGTCCCAAAAAATGTTTATGACAACACTAAAAAAATGTCTGTGACAACACCTAAATGTTGGTAGTTATGCATCTTCTCTCTTACAAAATAAATTCCAGCAGATCTTCAACATTTTGCACAGTAATCATAAGAGCCAAGGCTGCTATCATAAATCCGAACATGGATGACCTGGCTGCTGCAGGTGGAGTCGACTGGCCCCTGCTCAGTGCCTGCTGTGGGAAAGGAAGTGTTACTACTTGCCAGTGCTGACAGATGGGAAATGTTGAAGTACAATACCAGCAGCTTAAAATGATCATATTTTGAGGAAAATTATCGTACACACCGTTTTCATTTGACGTGGCTCAGGACCATCTTCTTCAGTAACACATTATCACAGATTGTGTATATTACAGCCTATAACACAGTTTTACCTTTAAATAATCTAACAGACCAGTTGAAAAAAGCGCCTCTACCTGTGTGGAGTACAGGATGAGCCCCTGGCCTGCACTGAACAGCCCAGAATACCCATCAGTCATAATTACCTATCTTGGTGGCTTCTGTTGAATCATCATGTATCAAGGTCTTGCCTCATAAATATTTTGAGAAGTAATCTGTTTATACATTAGGAATAAACATCAATCAATCCACCTAAACTAATGCTAAAATGCCTCTGATAATTTAAGCAGAAACCTGTTTCACAGTTTTATTGAGAACCACAATTCAGTGACATTTTTGCAGACATTTGCATGTTGCAGCCGCAGCAGAAGGCTTTAGTGCTAATGCCGACAACAGGTTTGAACCTCCCAAACTGGGGTCGGCCCCTCCATTTGTTTCTCAGCCTGCTGGTGATGTTACTTATTTGTAAAGTCTGCCATGCCTGCATTAGTGGTGTAACGTACAAGAATGATTCGATGGGGTGTAGTATTAGTTTTTAATGGCTGAATGTACTGTACCGAATCACTCACTGGAGCTGTACTGGAAGCCAGGGATCACCAGCTGAACCACCTACCTGAGCAGCAAACGAGCCCCGCCCACTCCCTTCAGCTGACTCTCAGTTCAGTGAGTAGTATCGTTTCTTTCACATACCTGGTGAGGCGTAATAGTGAACCCTAGCCTTGAGTCACTTGTGGTGTCACGCACCTAGAGATCGGAGTGATGGCCTAGTTGATAGAGCATCTGCCCCACAACTGGGAGGGTGGGGGTTCAAGTCCCAGCTGGGTCATACCAAAGTCCATTAAAAAATGGTACTTCCTGTCTTCTAGCTTTGTGCTCAGTGTAATAAAATGTAAGATAGGAGAAACATAATTTTGTTCTACTGTACATGATGGACTGAATGACAATACAGATGGCTTCTTCTTCTTCTTCTTCTAGTAGACAGTTGGAACTGCAGTACAGTACTGATTCGGTGTACCACTATTTCTCATGGATCTTTTTAGCTTGAGTCAGTACTGTTCAGTGAACTGTGGATCCCATCCCAGCCTCCAACTGAGGCTGTCACAGGACTGAGTACAGGTTTTACCGGGCTCAGTCTCTCAATTTATTTATGAATATTTTCTGTATGTTTCCCAAGTCTTGGGGTGTTCTCTGTGTGTTACTTTCTGTTGATTTATCATTTTATTTATTATTTATGTTTTAGTATTGTTATTATGTTGTCCATTTATGTAGTTTTAGACTGTTTTGCTTTTTCCTGTGACAGGGCCATTATCTCTCCTCTCCCAGACATCCCCACCTGATTAATTACTCTCTGCCTGCTCTCCCAGTGATCTTAGCTGGGAGAGTTCTGTAATTAGGTCACCAGTCTGCTCAGGGTTCCCACACCTGCTACTCATTGTGCCATCTCACTCCACTATTTAAGTTCTGTCTGTTCACTCAGTCTTTGCTGCTAGATGGGCTGCTAGATGCACGGTGAAGATATGGTAGGAGGAGGCAATGGACGCTCTAAAGGACTGTCTTGAAACCACTGCCTGGGAGAAGCTCTGCGATCCACATGGTGAGGACATCAATGGCCTCACTCACACCATCACGGACTACATCAACTTCTGTGTGGACAACACCGTGCCCACCAAGACCATACGGTGTTGCTCGAACAACAAACCCTGGATCAACCCTGAGATAAAAACACTTCTGAGAGAGAAGAAGAGGATCTTCAGGTCGGGGAATAGGGAGATGCTGAAGTCCGTACAGAGGGAGCTGAGGAGGAAGATCAGAGAAGGCAAGGACAGCTTCAGGAAGAAGATGGAGGACAAGCTGCAACAGAGCGACATCAACAGGGTCTGGAGAAACCTTAAAACCATCTCTGGGCTCCAGAATACCTCCTCCCAGGCCACGGGGGGCAGGGAGTGGGCAAACAATCTGAACCTGTTTTTTAATAGGTTTGACCAACCGCCCTCCCCCCCCGACTGCACACCAACCACTGCTGCCTCTAAAGTCATCGAGACCTGCTGTCCACACCCCACACCACCAACACCCTCCACTCCCAGCACACAGCCCCCCAACCTGACCCTCACTAAGACCTAGGTGAAGACGGAGCTGAGGATGATCAAGGCGAGGAAGGCCTCGGGACCGGACGGCATCAGCGCGAAGCTCCTCAAGTCCTGAGCAGACCAGCTGTGTGGGATTGTGGAGCACATCTTCAACCTGAGCCTGAAGCTGGGGAGGGTACCACAGTTGTGGAAAACATCTTGTGTGGTACCTGTACCAAAGACTTCCCACCCCAAAGACCTGAACAGCTACAGACCAATGGCCCTGACGTCTCACATGATGAAGACCCTGGAGAGACTGCTCCTTGCTCACCTCCACCCCCTGGTGGGGCCAGTGATGGATCCACTCCAGTTCGCCTACAAGCGTGGCATTGGGGTGGAGGATGCAGTGATCTTCCTCCTTCACCGTTCCCTGTCCCACCTTTAGAAGCCCGGGAATGCAGTGAGGATCATGTTCTTTGATTTCTCCAGTGCTTTCAACACCATCCAACTGATGATCCTGAAGGACAAACTGCTGTGCGCAGGGGTGGACCAGCACCTGTCATCATAGATCCTGGACTACCTCACTAACCGGCCACAGTTTGTGAGAACCCGGGATTGTGTGTTGGACACGATCATCGGCAGCAGGGAACGATTTTGGCTCCCTTCCTGTTCACCCTTTATACTGCGGACTTCTCACACAACACAACACACTGCCATCTACAGAAGTTCTCTGATGGCTCTGTGATCGTCGGCCTCATCTCCAACGGAGATGAAGCTGAGTACAGAGGACTTATCCAGGACTCCGTGTACTGGTGCCATCGGAACTGCCTCCAGATCAATGCGAGGAAAACTAAGGAGCTGGTGGTGGACTGCCGAAGGCAAGGACAACCCCTCACAGCACCAGTGAACATCCAGAGAACAGACATTGAGATAGTGACATCCTACAAGTACCTGGGTGTTCATCTGAACAATAAACTAGACTGGTCACACAATACCGATGCACTCTTCAAGAAGGGACAGCGCAGGCTGTTCCTACTGAGGAGGGTCAGGTCTTTTGGTCTACAAGGGGTGCTCTTGAAGACATTCTATGACACGGTGGTGGCATCAGCCATCACTTTTGGAGTGGTCTGCTGGGGCAACAGCATTACAGCAGCCGATAGGAAGAGACTGAACAACCTAATCAAGAAAGCTAGCTCTGTCCTGGGGCAGCGACTTGACCCAGTGGAGGAGATAGGAGAGAGAAGGATGGTGGCTAAACTGTCATCTCTGCTGGAGTCCGGGTCCCACCCTATGCAGGACATACTGAATGCACTGAGGAGCTCATTTAGCAGTAGACTACATCATCCTAGATGCATGACCGAGAGGTTCCGCAGGTCCTTCCTACCCACGGCTGTCAGACTGTAAAACCTAAGCAGGGCTGCTCGCAGAGATAGCAAAAAAATGTGACGACCTAATAGTATTGAATGCAATAGACGCAACAGACTTACACAAATGGTCCCCTCCAGTATACAACTAGGACAATATCAGTCGCTATGGAGTGTGACAATATGTATGGGTACATATTCATACCATGTAGGGTAACTAAATAGACGGTTATGCTGTTTAGTCTATCTAGCTACAATGCTCCGCACTGTGTATATATATATATTTATATATTTATGTATACATATGTATAGTCACTGCTCTTATTTTTCTTATCTTCTAAATTATTGCTCTGAGTGTTGCTATCCCTGTGCTGTTGCAATCCTGGAATTTCCCCATTGTGGGACTAATAAAGGCTTATCTTATCTTATCTTATCTTATCTTAGATTGTACGTGTCAAGACTGGTTTTCCCTTGCCTGATCATTACTCTGATCACCCCCTAATTTCCTCCTGAGCCAAGCCGGCTCAGAAGTGCTTCACCCTGTAAGTTTTTCTTGTTTGCATTTTTGTATGTACTGCACCATTTTAGGGCTTTTATGTTCATTCATTCATTCATTCATTCATCTTCTTCCGCTTAATCCTTTTTGGGTCGCGGCGGGGCTGGAGCCTATCCCAGCATCTATGGGCGAGAGGCAGGGTACACCCTGGACAGATCGCCAGTCAATCGCAGGGCCAACACAGAGAGACAGACAACCATTCACTCTCACAGTCATACCTAAGGACAACTGGGCTTTTATGTTCTTTTTGTTAATAAAATGTAGTGATGGCCAAATGAGGCTTTCTGGAGGACTTGAGGCCTTTCATCAAAATGGTTCACAGAGACAAGTCCTCATGTGGGACTTCATTTTCTCTACCAGGCCATCTAGTGGACAACATGTATACAACATGCTGATGTTTACAAGTGTATTGTTGATTTAATGTGTATTTTTCAATTCCAATAAATGTGCTGTCTTTTAAGAAATATCAATGATCATAAGGCAGAAAAATAATAAAACTGAGGTGACTACAGTGAATGTGCTTGCGCTACTTATCCATTTTTTAAAAGAAATAAATTTTCAGCAGTCATACTGTCTTTCTCAGTACATTCATCTCTGTCCTTATTGTCATGCAGGGCACAATAGTGCCTCAGCATAATGATGTTATTGTTGTATCCAAGCTTTTTGAAACACAAGACACTTCACAAATAGAAATAAATTCTTAGAATGACCCAGCTGGGACTTGAACCCTAGCTTCCAAAATGCAGGACAGACATTTTACCGCTATTACTTAATCATGAGTAGTTGAGGCATTCTTGAACACTTGAGCCTTTCATCAAAATGGTTTACATAGACGAGGCCTCATGTGGAACTTCATTTGCTCTACTAGGCCATGTAGTTGACAAAGTATACAGCATGCAGATTTTTACAATGTGTATTTTTCAATTTAAATAAATGTGCTGTCTTTTAAGAAATATCAATTATCATAAGGGAAAAAAGAAATAAAACTGGGGTGACTCCAGTGAATGTGTCTGTTACTTCATGTGCTTTTACTAGTTATCCATTTTTATTAAGAAATAATAAATTTTCAACAGTCTTATACTGTCCCAGTATATTCAACTCTGGTCTCATTCTCATGCAGAGCACAATAGCAATAGTGCCTCAGCATAATGATGTGTAATAATGATCCAAGCTTTTGAAACACAAGAAGCACTTAACCTTGCAAATAAAAATGAAATTAAAAGAATGACATAGCTGAGATTCAAACCCAGGTCTCCCACTTGCAAAATGGATATACTACTGCTAAGCCATCATCTCAGTTGCAATAAATAGCCACTATGTGTCAAAAATACATCAATGGGAGAAACTGTCATGAGTGTGTGTAAACATGCACACATAAATGAATAAATACGAGCCCAAGGTGCAGGTGAAATTATGTGTTTTATTGACAAATGAAAAATAACATACAGTATCCATGAAATAGTCCAAGGATGAATAATATGGGAAGATGACTGGCTACAAACTCTAATGGCAAGCCCCCACATGCACCCAGAGCGGAACTGGCAGCGGAGAAAATAGGGCTGAAAATAATAGGAAGGAAGACTTACATAAATGTCGGAGCGGCACAGCTCTGGGAGAGACAACACTTAGCAGTCCAAGGAAACCATAGGTGAGCGAGCCTGATCATCCAAGGAAGACTGATGCCGACGCACTGATCATTTCCCCTGCCACCCAGAAATACCCCCAGAGACTAACGAGTGGCAAGTGGAAACAGGTGCGCGGCATCAGAATGAGTGAATGAGTATGCATGTGTATGTAGTGTGTGTGTATGTGTGGAACCCCAGGTGAGGGCAATATGCTGATAGGTGCCAGGCAGAGAGAGGAGGGCTGTGGCTGAGGACTGACAGAGGAACCAAAAATCTGCCAGTTGGAAAAGATAACAGCAATCAGAGGCCAGCCACAGGTCATGAAACGGGGCAGGAAACAACAGCCCCGTACATGACAGAGCCCCCCCCCCCCCCCATCCCAAGGGCTGAAAACCAGACACCCACCGTACCATCAAAACAATACAACCCCCCCCCCCCCCCCCCCCAGAACCCCTCACAACTAACCAGGGCGGGAGGTGGGGGAAACAGGTCAGGAGGGAATAAACCAATGGAAAAAACAATAATGCAACACAGAAAATACCCAACCCCAAGTAAGATTAACCCTCCCCAACCCAAAAGTCCCCAAGTTCTGGGAGCCAGCCAAAGTCCCAAGGCCCACGAAGGGCCATTAGTTCAGGGGGCCGGCCAAAGTCCCAGGACCAGCAGGCGGCTTGCAGAACAGCATCAGGTGGCCTGCCAGAGAAAAAGGGCCACCTGACCCAGCAACCCAGTCCTTCGGGGGGCTGGCCCACATAGTTGAGCCACCAGGACCGGAGAGGTGATCGAGGCGGCAGCCTACCCACCGGGAGGCTTAAAGGTGGGTGGCCGGACCTGGGAAGGGAAACCCCAGTGGTGGCAGGACCTGGCGAACCACGGCGGCGCTGGGCAGAGGAGGAAGGAACACCCCGAGGACCTCTGGAAGGGGGGAAGACACCTCGGTGTCCCCAAGCTGGCCGGCTGCACCCTTGGTGGTCCCATCTTGGGACTGGAGCTGGGCTGCACCAGCGGTTGGCCCAGGCTGGGCCATGGCTGCACCTGTGATGGTCCTGTCCTGGGACAACATTGCACCAGTGGTGGCCCCTTCCCGGGACCTCATTGCTCCCACGGTGAGCCCCAACTGGGCCTGCGTTGCACCCACAGTGGACCCCGACCGAGCCATTGTTGTACCCACACTGGAACCCTGCTGGGCCAACGCTGCACCCTCGGTGGACCTCGGCCTGAGGCACGGTGCCCATGGCGGACCAAGGCTGGAGGGTAGCACCCACGTGGGACTGATGCTGGGGCACGGCACGTACAATGGTCCCTGGCCGGGACACAGCACCCACGGAGACCTAGGCTGAGGTGAAACCCAAACTACGGCCTCCGGCAGATGGCGACCTGAATCCCGGACGACCTCACCGGGAACCGTAGCAGCCACAGTTACCTCCAGCGGCGAGCCTGGATCCTCGGACTCGTCTGGTGACATGGATCTCTCCCCGGTGACCCTAGAGGAGGACTCAAACAGAGAAGAGGAAGGGTCAGGGTTGCTGATAGTGGTGGAGCCCGGCCAGTGAGGCGAGCTCAGGTGCAGCGTGTGGCTGCACCTGGCTCTCTTCACCTAGAGCTAGGCAAGATTGCTCTAGAACAGACAGTAGAAAAACAAATGAGAGCACTTGCCTTAGCTCGAACTCCACCGCTGTCCAGGACTCAGAAGATCCGGGCGATATATTTACAGGCTCGGCCTCCTGGAAGTTCAGCTCAGGCACTGACACTGCTGCGGCAGCCTCCGCAGCAGGCGTGATGGTCATAGAAGTCTTGGCCTCCTCCAGAGAAGGTTCCAATGCAGGTGACCCTTCTGGCGTGGATTCTGGGGGTGGAGTCTCACATTACGCTGGACCCCAAGTGACTGAAGCCAGGGGATGCTCCTTCGTCGGCACAGGCTTCAGGTCGGTCACAGCGCCCTCTCTCTGGCCACGGTGACTCTGTGGGGCTGGGGTAGAGTTTTTCTGCCCCGTGGGCTCCTCCTTAGTCTGGAGCTCCATGGTCAGTGGACGCTCAGAGGTGAAAGGAGGAGATATGGAGAGGGTTGGTGAGATGACAGTGACTGCAGCAGGTGGAGAGGCCTCTGGGGACTGTACACCCAGAGAGACTCTACCAGGGATCAGGCAAGAATTTTCAACAATTTTAGAAACAAAAGGAATGAAAACTTGCCTGTTTTCCTGGCTAATGGTGTCTCCTGCTGCAGCTGGCAAGGTGTAGCTCCTCGTATTGGCTATGGCAGGGCTGGACTCCTCCATCAACTGTGGAGAAGCCTCCCAGAACGGCGCTGGAGAGGAAATGGTGGCCACAGATCTCTCCTCCTCCAGGCGGCGATCAATCTCCGCCAGCAAAGTCAGTCTGTGTTTCTCCCACCCTCCCGGAGATTGAGCGAGACCGAGCTCTGGAGACGAGGGCGGGGCTGGAGCGGGAGAGCTGAAGGAGGAGGAATACCTTTCCTGGCGTGAACACCTCTTCCGTGTTGGGGGCAGTTCCATCGCTGGAAATTCCCTCCCAGGCTCCTCTCTACGCAGCGCGAGGATGGAATGGAGAATGTCTGCAGACTCAGGGAAAAACAACAGGTCAGGACATTCCTTTAATACCTCCGCTGCGGTCTCCTGGGCGGTTCGAACAGCCTCGGAGGAATCCTCCTCCAAACAGGCCAGTCCGTGCAGCTCTGCGTCGCTCCAGTAGCTCATCATGGCTCTGGCAGCAGGTATGAAAAAAACACACAAAAGATGAAAAAAAGACGACATACACTTCACCGCTAGGCTCTTTGTTTTGCCGTCGGCATACTGTCATGTGTGTGTGTAAACGCGCACACACACAAGTGAATAAATGTGAGCCCAAGGTGCAGGTGAAATTACGTGTTTTATTGACATATGAAAAATAACACACAGTGTCCATGAAATAGTCCAAGGATGAATAATATGGGAAGATGACTGGCTACAAACTCTAATGGCAAGCCCCCACATGCACCCAGAGCGGAACTGGCAGCGGAGAAAATAGGGCTGAAAATAATAGGAAGGAAGACTTACATAAATGTCAGAGCGGCACAGCTCTGGGAGAGACAACACTTAGCAGTCCAAGGAAACCATAGGTGAGCGAGCCTGTTCATCCAAGGAAGACTGATGCCGACGCACTGATCATTTCCCCTGCCACCCAGAAATACCCCCAGAGACTAACGAGTGGCCAGTAGAAACAGGTGCGCGGCATCAGAATAAGTGAATGAGTATGCATGTGTGTCTAGTGTGTGTGTATATGTGGAACCCCAGGTGATGGCAATATGCTGATAGGTGCCAGGCAGAGAGAGGAAGGCTGTGGCTGAGGACTGACAGAGGAACCAATAATCTGCCAGTTGGAAAAGATAACAGCAACCAGAGGCCAGTCACAGGTCATGAAATGGGGCAGGAAACGACAGCCCTGTACATGACAGAAACGAGCTCAAACTGTTCCCAAACGGGAGAAGTCTGTGTTTTTTGTGCTGGTCCATCTGAAAATTGGCTGTGACAAATCCCTTACACAGTCAAACATGACAAAACAAAATGTGGGGAACGGCTTCCTGATCCAGTCACGTGGTCTGACGTCAACACATACGACACGAGTCACGCCTCGAAACACGCCTCGCCAAATATTTCCTGGATAAGATCGGCTCACCATTTGGAGCACTGGTGCCTGCCTTCCCATCACTAATGAAATGCACAAACACTATTCAGCCCGTTGGTTTGGCCCGAAGGGGCCTAAACATGACAGAGGCAGCCTCTATGTTATCGCCACATGAGTCTTCCGTCTTCTTCCACGTAGCCTGTGCATGTGAGACAATGCATAAAAGCAAGCATAGTATGTATGCGCAGGATCCGTATCCTGGCTGTGTTTGCTAATGTATTAACTTAGCCATGTAATGAAGGGATCAAATTATCGTACATTGTGGGATTTTTAGAATTATTGATCGTACATCGTACAGAGGGAAAAACTATTGTACAAATATGATAATGTTACGTTTGGCAACACTGCCACCTGTGCTCTGGTGTTGATTTCAGGTACACTCAGGAATCTGATGTTTCATAAACATAGATTATTAATGAATAAAACAAAGTTTCATGCCAAAGGTTGACTCTGGAGCTTTTGGGGGTGGGGAGGTGGGGTGTAGGGTACTGAAGTCAGTATAATTAGAGCTCTGCATCTAATTATACTGAATGTTTAAAATTTAAATGGCCAATCAAAAGGGCACTTTGGATAGGAACATGAAAGGGGCAGGTGCTCAAGCCCCCATAGCTCCCCCTCTGCACGTGTATGGCTTGGATGGCTGATTTTAACCCAGACCCTAGATAAGCGGTAGAGGATGGATGGTTGGAATTTTCTTCTTTTTTTTTTTTCTCAAGCAAGGGGGGGCTTAACCCCTCTAGCCCGGTGATACCAGCCATTCCTGGTAGTAACTCTTGCATTTGGAATAAAATGCTGCAATAAGATATGCAATAAATTTTGCTGCATTGTGTAATAAATTAAATATTAAATTATTACATAGTCTGCTTTTCTGTCAACACTGTCGGGCTGACAGTGTTGTCCCGTCTCTGGTTGACTTGTGTTTTTTCTACTTCAGGACGTGTCTGAAGTTCCTCTCAGCCTGTTTTGAATGTGTAGGCATATTTTGAAGGTTCATTTCATCCATTTAAAATCTGATTTCTGACAGGTCTGCCATAAACTCTGACGTGACCTTGGCTGACAGCAACAATGACCATGCACATGAGACTGAACAGGCCCACACACACCCACATACAAACACTGTACAATAGGCTGCCTGGGCTGTATTATGCAGATCTGAGACTGAAAGCCGGGCGTTCTGGTGCTGGTGTTATTCAACTACCAAGTACTTCATCTATTAATTCATTTTCTGGTCACATAAACCCTTTTGGAGACATGACCCTGTCAGTCTGTGAGAGTGGGGGAGTGTATGTGAAGTGCTGCATAGCTCAAAGTTTGGGTAAAATGTGCCTGCTGTTTGAAGGAATTGGATTTCAAATATTAGGGTAATCATAATTTTTTTCAGATGTTCTGCATTGCTGTCAGGTGTTGGCCACTCAGAGCAGAACAACACCCTCAAGCCTAATTTATAGTCATCATTCTCACCCTCGCAAATGAAATGACTTCACATCCTCTGGCGCGTGATGCTCTTTTGAGTCATGTACCTCTTGATTTTTGTAACATGGCATGTGCAACATGCAAATTTCTTTTCTGATTTCTAACATCTAAGCATCTGTAGTGGCAGATTCATTCTAATATAACTGCTGTCTGATGTTTGCAAACTGATTCTTTTAGGAAAATGTACCTGCTTTTAGTTGAGTCACTCAAAATATTAGATAAAATCATTTACTGAAAACTGCAGTGAATTGAGTGAGTCAAGCATGACTGTGAAAGCCTATGGTGTTTTGTGGTGTAATTTTGATGTCACATTTCAATGTGCAACGACCAATATACTCCAACTACAAGACCTTTAGTCTTGTAATTCTCCACTATTAGACTCTTTTCCATGCAATCCTAATTCAACATTTGCATGCATTGCTCTTTCTATTGTCCATATAGCCTTTCAGTTGTATCGCAATTGCTGTATTTAATGATTGCGTAAAAATACTGTGATATGGTGATATGTATTGTACACCTGGACTTGTTTATCAGAGGAACATGTTCGTAAATGGTTTTATTTTAAAGCAAAAGTATTTGTTAATTATGTCTGCTCTGTTCCAGGAGTCACCCATGACAGGCCCATTAATCAGGGAAGGTGGGGCCTTATGTTAGTTTAGTTTAGTTTAATGTTTATTTGAGAGGGACATTGCATACTAATGAACAATAATACAAATGTAATGGGTGTGAATGTCAGGTGGGGGTGAACAGAAATGTTTAGCTTGGTTCTGATGGAGCATTTTCTCCTCATTGTCATGTCATCATCATAGCAGTCTGTCATGGGCGACAATGACCGTTTCATTTAGGTCTGATCAGATTCCTCCACGCAGCTCTGAGTGGGGCAAAAAAGTATTTAGTCAGCCACCAATTGTGCAAGTTCTCCCACTTAAAAGATGAGGGAGGTCTCCAATTTTTATCATAGGTATACCTCAACTATGAGAGACAAAATGAGAAAAAAAATCCAGAATCAGAATCAGAATCAGAATCAGAATCAGCTTTATTGCCAAGTATATTTACAAGTAAACACACAAGGAATTTGACTTGACATTGGGCGCGCACATTAGGCGCATCCAATGACACGGCAGCCATAGAGGCGCCTGTCTGCAGTGGGGGTAAAGGGGGGAGGGGGGGGGGAAACACAATAGGCAGAGAGAAAAAACATAGTTATCAGAATCACGCTCGTATAAGCTCATATAAGCTTATGAGCCAAATTTTGATTACACAGAAAAAAAACCTCTATGCACATTAGCAGACGATAGATACAATCACACAGCAGAGGGAGGGAGAGCAGTGTGTGTATATTTGCATTGAAGGATTTTTAGATTAGATTAGATTAGATTCAACTTTATTGTCATTACACATGTATGAATACAAGGTAACGAAACACAGTTTAGCATCCAATCAGAAGTGCAAAGGACAGCAGTGCAGTATATACGGTAATTAACAGTATGTGCAATTTAAGCAAATATATGCAAATATATGCAGCAGTGCAGAAAGTTAAAAGTACTGTTATGTGCAAATAATGTGCAATAAGTTAGATGTAGTTTTGTAGTTATGCAGTTATGTACAGGTGAGGATGGTAAAAGATGATTGTAAGAGAGTCAGCGGGGAACTAAGTTCAATAACGTGACAGCTGTTGGAAAGAAACTGTTCCTAAACCTGCTGGTTCTAGTCCGAAGGCTTCTGAAACGTCTTCTGGAGGGGAGAAGCTGGAACAGTCCATGAGCAGGATGGTTGGAGTCCCTAAGAATGCTGCGTGCCCGGCGCAGACATCTTTTCCTGTAGACGTCCTCTATAGCTGGAAGTGGAGTCCCTGTGATGCGTTGGGCGGTTTTCACCACCCGCTGCAGCGCCTTGCGGTCAGCTACAGAGCAGCTCCCATACCAGAGTGTGATACAGTTGGTCAGGGTGCTCTCTATCACGCAGCGGTAGAAGTTGCCCAGGATGTCAGTTGACAGATGGTTCTTCTTCAATGTCCTCAAGAAGAAGAGGCGCTGATGGGCCTTCTTGATCAGGCTGGTGGTGTTCACTGACCAGGACAGGTCCTCTGAGATGTGGGTCCCCAGGAATTTGAAGCTGGGGACACGTTCAACAGCTATGCCATTGATATGGATGGGGTCATGTGTCTCTTCCCTCTCCTTCCTGTAGTCCACTATGAGCTCCTTGGTTTTGCTGGTGTTAAGGAGCAGGTTATTGTCAGCGCACCAAGTAGCCAAGTGCTCAACCTCTGCCCTGTAATCTGACTCGTCGTTGTCCCTGATGAGTCCAATCACCGTGGTGTCATCTGCAAACTTTATGATGGAATTGGATCCATACATAGGCCTGCAGTCATGGGTGTAGAGGGAGTAGAGGAATGGGCTGAGCACACAGCCCTGTGGTACACCAGTGTTGAGTGTGATGACGGAAGAACGGTTGGGGCCTGACCTAACATGCTGGGGTCTGTTGGTCAGAAAATCCATGATCCAGTTGCAGGTGGAGGTACTGATTCCCAGGTCCCCAAGTTTGGTGAGCAACTTGGAGGGGATAACTGTGTTGAATGCTGAGCTGAAGTCAATAAACAGCATTCTTGCGTAGGTGTTCTTGTCATCCAGGTGTGAGAGTACATAGTGCAGCGCTGTAGAAACCGCATCCTCTGTACTCCTGTTGCTCCGGTAGGCAAACTGATGAGGGTCCAGTGTAGGGGGCAGGCCTTTTTTGAGCTGTGCCAAGACCAGTCGCTCAAAGCATTTCATGACTATGGGCGTCAGTGCCACAGGGCGATAGTCATTTAGGCACGATGGTGTTGAATGTTTTGGCACTGGTACTATTGAAGTGGTCTTGAAGCACGCTGGTACCACGGCCTGGGCCAGGGACAGATTGAAGATGTCTGTGAAGACCCCTGCCAGCTGCTCAGCGCATGCCCTCAGCACACGCCCAGGAATGCCATCAGGGCCAGTAGAATTTATTATTCTGCTATTAATTATTTATTTATTATTATTTAAGATAAGACAAGATAAGAGATAAGACAAGCCTTTATTAGTCCCACAACGGGGAAATTCCAGGATTGCAACAGCACAGGGATAGCAACACTCAGAGCAACAATCAGAAGGCAAGAAAAAAAAACAAGCAAGCAAGAGCAGCTAATATACATATGTACATATTACTATAAAATATATATATACACACACACACACAGACACACAGTGCAGAGCATTGTAGCTGGATGGAATAAATATATGAATATATGAACACACAGTGCAGAGCATTGTAGCTAGATGGAATAAATATGTAAATATATAAACACCCACAGTGCGGAGCATTGCAGCTAGGTGGAATAAATATGCAAGTATATAAACACACACAGTGCGGAGCAATGTAGCTAGATGGAATAATATGTAGATATATAAAAACACAGTGCGGAGCATTGTAGCTAGATGGAATAAATATATAGATATATAAATATAAACACACCCAGTGCTGAGCATTGTAGCTAGATGGAATAAATATGTAAATATATAAACACACACAGTGCAGAGCATTGTTGCTAGGTGGGATGAAACAGCATAACCGTATACTTAGTTATCCTACATGGTATGATTATGTGCCCATACATATTCTCACCCTCCATAGCGACCGGTATGTTCCTAGTTGTATGCCGGAGAGGACCATTGTGTAAGTCTATTGCATCTTTTGCATTCAAAAAAAAAACTATTAGTTTGTTACGTCTTTTTGCTATCTCTGCGAGCAGCCCTGCTTAGGTTGTACAGTCTGACAGCCGTTGGTAGGAAGGACCTACGAAACCTCTCGGTTGTGCACCTGGGATGATGTAGTCTGCTGCTAAATGAGCTCCTCAGTGCATCCAGTATGTCCTGCATAGGGTGGAACTCGGACTCCAGCAGAGATGACAGTTTAGCCACCGTCCTTCTCTCTCCTATCTCCTCCATCGGATCAAGGCGCTGCCCCAGGACAGAGCTAGCTTTCTTAATCAGTTTGTTCAGTCTCTTCCTATCGGCTGCAGTAATGCCACTGCCCCAGCAGACCACTCCAAAAGTGATGGCTGATGCCACCACCGTGTCATAGAATGACTTCAGCAGCGCCCCATGTACACCAAAAGACCTGAGTCTCCTCAGCAGGAACAGCCTGCGCTGTCCCTTCTTGTAGAGTGCGTCAGTATTGTGTGACCAGTTAAAGAATTTATTTGCAAATTATGGTGGAAAATGAGTATTTGGTCACCTACAAACAAGCAAGATTTCTGGCTCTCACAGACCTGTGACTTCTTCTTTAAGAGGCTCCTCTGTCCTCCACTCGTTACCTGTATTAATGGCACCTGTTTGAACTCGTTATCAGTATAAAAGACACCTGTCCACAACCTCAAACAGTCAGACTCCAAACTCCACTATGGCAAAGACCAAAGAGCTGTCAAAGGACACCAGAAACAAAACTGTAGACCTGCACCAGGCTGGGAAGACTGGATCTGCAATAGGTAAGCAGCTTGGTGTGAAGAAATCAACTGTGGGAGCAATTATTAGAAAATGGAAGACATACAAGACCACTGATAATCTCCCTTGATCTGGGGCTCCATGCAAGATCTCACCCCATGGGGTCAAAATGATCACGAGAACGGTGAGCAAAAATCCCAGAACCACACGGGAGGACCTAGTGAATGACCTGCAGAGAGCTGGGACCAAAGTAACAAAGGCTACCATCAGTAACACACTACGTCGCCAGGGACTCAAATCCTGCAGTGCCAGACGTGTCCCCCTGCTTAAGCCAGTACATGTCCAGGCCCGTCTGAAGTTTGCTAGAGAGCATTTGGATGATCCAGAAGAGGACAGTGAGAATGTCATATGGTCAGATGAAACCAAAATAGAACTTTTTGGTAAAAACTCAACTTGTCGTGTTTGGAGGAGAAAGAATGCTGAGTTGCATCCAAAGAACACCATACCTACTGTGAAGCATGGGGGTGGAAACATCATGCTTTGGGGCTGTTTTTCTGCAAAGGGACCAGGACGACTGATCCGTGTAAAGGAAAGAATGAATGGGGCCATGTATCGTGAGATTTTGAGTGAAAACCTCCTTCCATCAGCAAGGGCATTGAAGATGAAACGTGGCTGGGTCTTTCAGCATGACAATGATCCCATTGCCAATTGCAATGGCGGCGCACATAGTTACAGCGACTAAATGGTTCACCAGTCAGAGCGGTATTTGGATGTGTTTTTTTTTGTTTTACGTGTTTGTTTTGTGCACATTTTGCCGAGCGAATATCACCTATAGCCGGCATGATATTCTGAAGATCGGAATATGCGACGAGGGGAAAGTAACAAGTGAGTTTCTCCGCTTACACAAGATCCCAGTGGAAGTAGCGAGGAGTCCCGGCTCTCTGTGGATTACCATCCCAGCAGGGAGGAGGCGCAGGCGGCGGAGGGAGAGGAAGTAGAAGCGGGGCTGTAGAGCCGGTGTGCTAGTAAGGCTATGGAAACAGCCATTCAAACCTCCGCTTCCCAGCCTTTTCCTCTCAAACGCCAGATCTCTCGTGAACAAGATGGAGGAGCTAAGGTTACAGATTAAGGTAAACAACTGTGCCAGGGATGCATGCATTCTTCTTATCACCGAGACCTGGCTTCAACCATCTATCCCGGACTCGGCTATCGAGCTAGCGGGGTACTCTACACAGCGCTATGACCGAACAGCGGATTCCGGTAAGAGCAGAGGAGGAGGGCTCTGTGTGTACGTTAATAACAGCTGGTGTACTAACTCTGTGATCATGGAAAGTCACTGCTCACCGGACATAGAGTATCTGACTGTTAAGTGCAGACCTATTTATCTCCCGAGGGAGTTTACTATAGTTTTGGCAATGGCTGTGTACATTCCACTGGATGCTAATGCTAACTTAGCTATTGGATTGCTACATGCTAGCATTAGCCATACATAGAGTATTTACCCTGACGCCGTGCAAGTTATAGCGGGGGATTTCAATCATGCAGACTTAAAGGCAGCACTCCCTAAATTCCATCAGCATGTCAAGTGTGCTACTAGGGGAGTGAACACTCTGGACAAGGTCTATTCAAACATCAAACTGGGCTATAGGGCTAGACCATTACCACATCTGGGCCAGTCTGACCATCTGTCCATGCTATTAATTCCTGCATACGCCCCCCCTCAGGAAAACTGCTCCCATCATCTCTAGGACTGTTGCCAAATGGTCGGAGGATGCTTCCCAGCAGCTGCAGGACTGCTTCGATAGGACAAATTGGGAAGTCTTTGAACATCAGGACCTGGAGCTGTTCACAGATAGTGTGCTGTGCTATATTAAGAATTGCATAGACACTATCACAGTGAACAAACGGATCCGCATCTTCCCTAACCAGAAGCCCTGGATGAACCGGGAGGTCCAGCAACTGCTGAGGGAGAGAAACATTGCCTTCAGGTCTGGTAACAGCGAACTTTACAGCACAGCTCGGGCCAACCTGAAGAGGGGCATCAGAGAAGCTAAGGCAGACTATAGGAGGAGGATTGAGGACCATCTGGACAGCAATAATAGCCGGCAGGTGTGGCAGGGCATCCAGCACTTGGCTAACTATCGAACGAATCCGGGAACCGCGGTAGGTGACCTCACACTGGCGGAGGAGCTGAATGTCTTCTTTGCCCGCTTTGAGGTCGCTGCACCTGTCTCGGCCAACCTACACCAGGCCCACAGCAGTACGTTCCTCAATTTGGAGGAACATGAGGTGAGGCGCACCCTGCGGTCCATCGACCCAAGAAAAGCAGCTGGTCCGGACGGTGTCCCGGGACGTGTGCTGAGGGACTGTGCAGATCAGCTGGCTGGAGTATTTACTAAGATTTTCAACCAATCCCTGGCACTGTCCACTGTCCCATCTTGCCTGAAGTCCTTCATCATAGTCCCCTTACCCAAGAAACCTCACATTTCTAGCCTCAATGACTACAGACCAGTCGCACTCACCCCAGTGGTGATGAAGTGCTTTGAAAGGCTGGTCCGTAGTCATATCATAGCAGCCCTGCCTCGCAGTATGGACTCCCACCAGTTTGCCTACAGAGCGAATCGATCCACAGAGGATGTGGTGGCCACAGCACTCCATGCCACTCTAGCCCACCTGGAGTGGCAGGGGAGCTATGTGCGGATGCTCTTCGTGGATTACAGCTCTGCATTTAACACCATTCTTCCACAGAAACTGGTGGTCAAGCTGGAGGACCTGGGGCTTCCTCATGCTATTTGTATGTGGATCAGCAGCTTCCTCTCTGGTCGCAGACAGAGAGTCAGGGTGGGCCATCATACATCTACAGCCCTAAGCCTCAGTACCGGATCCCCCCAGGGCTGTGTGCTGAGTCCCCTGCTCTATTGTCTGTATACACACGACTGCACCCCCGCCCATCACAATAACACCACTGTGAAGTTTGCAGACGACACTACAGTGGTGGGTCTCATTTCGGGGGGGACGAGTCTGCCTACAGAGATGAGGTGGTGCGGCTGTCGTCATGGTGTAAAGAGAATAACCTTCTCCTGAACACCTCTAAGACTAAAGAATTGATAATAGACTACAGGAGGAAGAAGACAGAGATTTCCCTTCTCATCATCAATGGGGACTGTGTAGAGAGGGTAGCTGACTTCCGTTTCCTGGGAGTCCACATAGAGGAGAACCTGTCCTGGAGTGTGAACACCTCTGAGCTGGTGAAAAAGGCCCAGCAGAGACTGTACTTCCTGAGGATTCTCAGGAAGGAGAACATCATACAGAGACTGCTGGTGTCCTTTTATCGAGCTTCTATTGAAAGCATATTAATATACTGTATATGCATCTGGTACAGTAGTTGTACAGTAGCTCAGAGGAAAGCACTCCAGAGGGTCATTGACACCGCCCAGAAGATCATTGGCTGCCCTCTCCTCACGTTGAAAGACCTACACCGCTCCCGTTGCCAGAAGAAGGCTCAAAATATTTTAAAGGATACTTCACATCCTGGACACTCATTGTTTGAACTACTGCCATCTGGGAAACGATATAGACAAATGAACACAAGGACAAATAGACTCAAACACAGCTTCTGTCCAACAGCAATAACCATTCTGAATAAAATGAGGACGTAATGTGCCAAATGGACATGATTGTACAGTGAGGAAAAAAAGTATTTAGTCAGCCACCAATTGTGCAAGTTCTCCCACTTAAAAGATGAGAGAGGTCTCCAATTTTCATCATAGGTATACCTCAACTATGAGAGACAAAATGATAAAAAAAAATCCAGAAAATCACATTGAAGGATTTTTAATGAATTAATTGGTAAACTCCTCTGTAAAATAAGTATTTGGTCACCTACAAACAAGCAAGATTTCCGGCTCTCACAGACCTGTAACTTCTTCTTTAAGAGGCTCCTCTGTCCTCCACTCATTACCTGTATTAATGGCACCTGTTTGAACTCGTTATCAGTATAAAAGACACCTGTCCACAACCTCAAACAGTCAGACTCCAAACTCCACTGTGGTCAAGCCCAAAGAGCTGTCAAAGGACACCAGAAACAAAATTGTAGACCTGCACCAGGCTGGGAAAACTGAATCTGCAATAGGTAAGCAGCTTGGTGTGAAGAAATCAACTGTGGGAGCAATTGTTAGAAAATGGAAGACATACAAGACCACTGATAATCTCTCTCGATCTGGGGCTCCATGCAAGATCTCACCCCATGGGGTCAAAATGATCACGAGAACGGTGAGCAAAAATACCAGAACCACACGGGAGGTCCTAGTGAATGACCTGCAGAGAGCTGGGACCAAAGTAGCAAAGGCTACATCAGTAACACACTACACCGCCAGGGACTCAAATCCTGCAGTGCCAGACGTGTCCCCCTGCTTAAGCCAGTACATGTCCAGGCCCGTCTGAAGTTTGCTAGAGAGCATTTGGATGACCCAGAAGAGGATTGGGAGAATGTCATATGGTCAGATGAAACCAAAATAGAACTTTATTGTAAAAACTCAACTTGTCGTGTTTGGAGGAGAAAGAACACCATACCTACTGTGAAGCATGGGGGTGGAAACATCACGCTTTGGGGCTGTTTTTCTGCAAAGGGACCAGGACGACCGATCTGTGTAAAGGAAAGAATGAATGGGGCCATGTATCGTGAGATTTTGAGTGAAAACCTCCTTCCATCAGCAAGGGCATTGAAGATGAAATGTGGTTGGGTCTTTCAGCATGACAATGATCCCAAACACACCACCCGGGCAACGAAGGAGTGACTTCGTAAGAAGCATTTCAAGGTCCTGGAGTGGCCTAGCCAGTCTCCAGATCTCAACCCCATAGAAAATCTTTGGAGGGAGTTGAAAGTCCGTGTTGCCCAGCGACAGCCCCAAAAGATCACTGCTCTAGAGGAGATCTGCATGGAAGAATGGGCCAAAATACCAGCAACAGTGTGTGAAAACCTTGTGAAGACTTACAGAAAACGTTTGACCTCTGTCATTGCCAACAAAGGGTATATAACAAAGTATTGAGATGAACTTTTGTTATTGACCAAATACTTATTTTCCACCATAATTTGCAAATAAATTCTTTAAAAATCAGACAATGTGATTTTCTGGATTTTTTTTTCTCATTTTGTCTCTCAAAGTTGAGGTATACCTATGATGAAAATTGGAGACCTCTCTCATCTTTTAAGTGGGAGAACTTGCACAATTGGTGGCTGACTAAATACTTTTTTGCCCCACCGTCAATGTGCAATGACCAATATACTCCAACTACAAGACCTTTAGTCTTGTAATTCTCCACTATTAGACTCTTTTCCATGCAATCCTAATTCAACATTTGCATGCATTGCTCTTTCTATTGTCCATATAGCCTTTCAGTTGTATCGCAATTGCTGTATTTAATGATTGCGTAAAAATTCTGTGATATGGTGATATGTATTGTACACCTGGACTTGTCTTGTATATCAGAGGAACATGTTTGTAAATCGTTTTATTTTAAAGCAGAAGTATTTGTTAATTATGCCTGCTCTGTTCCAGGAGTCACCCATGACAGGCCCATTAATCAGGGAAGGTGGGGCCTTATGTTAGTTTAGTTTAGTTTAATGTTTATTTGAGAGGGACATTGCATACTAATGAACATTAATACAAATGTTACGGGTGTGAATGTCAGGTGGGGGTAAACAGAAATGTTTAGCTTGGTTCTGATGGAGTATTTTCTCCTCATTGTCATGTCATCATCATAGCAGTGTGTCGTGGGCGACAATGACCGTTTCATTTAGGTCTGATCAGATTCCTCCACGCAGCTCTGTCCTTAGCCTTCCACTGCCAGGAACTCCTGTCTATATCCAGCTTCTTCAAGTTTCTTTTTACAGTGTCTTTAAATCTGAGCCTTGGTCTACCCTGATTGCGTTTGCCCTTGCATAACTGTGAGTAGAGTAACTGCCGAGGGAGATGCTGGTGGTCCATCCTCTCAACATGTCCGAGCCATCTCAGGTTTGTCTGTATTTGCATGTCCTCCAATGTCCTCCAACAATGTAATTCTATCTTGTTTGTATTCTGATACAGAAAATTGAAAATATACAGTAAATGATAAAAAAATAAAAAAATCTAAAATGTGGAAACACAAGTCTTGAATTGCAGAAAATGTATATAACAAAAATAAGAAAAGCTGCAGGAAGTTTAAAAATATGCATAATTAAAAAAATATAAAAATGTGGAAACACAAATAATTCACAAGTCTTGAACTGTAATTCATCCATCCATCTTCTTCCGCTTAATCTTTTTCAGATCGCGGGCGGGCTGGAGCCTACCCCAGCATCTTTGAGCAAGAGGCAGGGTACACCCTGGACAGATCGCCAGTCCATCGCAGGGCCAACACAGAGAGACAGACAACCATTCACTCTCACAGTCATACCTAAGGACAATTTAGAATCCCCAGTTGATGCCAATTAACCTAACTTGCATGTTTTTGGCCTGTGGGAGGAAACTGAAGAAATCCTGGAGTAAACCCACACAGACACGGGGAGAACATGCAAACTTCACACAGATCACTGTTGGTCGGGGGCTGGGATTGAACCCAGGATCCCCCGGCCAAGGGTGAATTGCTGTGCTGCTGCAATGCTTGAACTGTAAAAACTATACAAAACAAAATAGTGTTTCTTGACAGGCTGGCATTGTTAAAGGCTGCTTGATCAGGGTTTTCCTCTAAAAATGTACTTTCTGAAAAACACTTGGAAACTTGGGCAAATTCTTGCACCACAGTAAAGCTGGCCCTGACAGCAGTGTCATTTTTTTAAAAAACTTTTGCAAACATATTCTGCTGAGACTGCAGTCTGCTTTTTAATTCTTTGGCTTTTTGTTGCTATTCGTGGTGGCTAAACTAAGCATACCTGGCTTCATGTTTGGTTTCAAAATACCAACATAAATTTTACTTATTGAACACAAACTCTGCCTTATTGTAAAAAAGACATACTGGTTTGCCTCTTTTCAGCATAAACATGTATTCACTTTCCCCGCCTCTCTTTAAATGGCCTTCCCTCTGCATCAGTGTTTCTTTTCTTACATATTTTTCCAACGGCACCACTCAACTAAGTCATTTTGGTAATGATCACCAGATTGCTGGGGTCTTTCTGCAATTGTGGGGTTTTCCCTTATAGTTTGAAAGTGCTATGAGATGACGGTTGTTGTGAAATGGCGCTATATAAATAAAGTTGAATTGAATTGAGTTTATGGTTATTAATGACGTCGAACCACTGCCATCTATGGTTGGATGCCGTCATTGAAACTGTGAAAAATTGCAATGTATTGTGGGACAAGTAGTTTATTGTCACTGTACTCTAATGTGGCACAAAATCATATATTTTTTTAAAAATTATATTGTTTTTAAGCTCCAGTGGACCACATGAAATCACATGGTGGGCCAGATTCGGCCCACGGGCCTTGAGTTTGAAACATGTGCCCCAAGGTTTGTCTATCCTCAGTGCACTGGCAGAGTTACATATCAGGAGGATTTGTTTTGCAGCAGAGTCAGCAGTGTAACTCCACACAGACACAGCCCTAAAGTCACACAGGACTGGAAACATTATGCAACGGCTGTGATGAGCAAAGCCAAGCCATACTCTCCATGCACGTTTGACACCCACAGAAAATAGCTGGGTTCCCAAGCAGCACAGGCAGGCTGTAAATAATGCATGTCAGCATGAAAAAATGCACACGTGCATGTACACACACACAGATGCATGCACAGAGAGAAACGGAGAGAGAGCCATGGGTTTTTAAATGAGTCGACTTGGAAACAAAACCATATAATTTGGGATGCTGAGCTTCAAACAGACTTGGAGAGTATGAGTAAGAATGTTCTGGCAGCTTCAGTCACGTGGAATCCAAATGATAATCTGTAGTGTAAAAATTGCCATCATGCATTTGCACATATGTGACCTTTTTTCATTTAATTGCAGTCCAGAATTTGCACAACTGGCTGAATATTAAATTCAGTCATATAAAGGTTGAAGGCTACAATGACATGCAGTGCTGTTGTTTACTGTAATAATGAATTATGTATGGATAACCAAGTTTGTAATTTTGTCAATTTAAAAAAAAAAAGTGCTTTACACTCGCTGCACCACACCAGAAATTCTTATTTCAGTTTTCCAGAACAATTTTTCAAGTTTTAATCTAGGTGCCTTTTGTACGCCTTTGATATAGGATGTACAGTGAATATAAAAAGTTTACACACCCCTGTTCAAATGCCAGGTTTTTGTGATGTAAAAAAATGAGACTGAGATAAATAATTTCAAAACTTTTTCCACCTATAACCTGTACAGCCCAATTGAAAAACAAACTGAAATCTTTTAAGGAGCAAAATAAAAAATAAAAAACTTACAATAACCTGGATGCATAAATATGCACACCCTTAAACTAATAATACTTTGTTGCAGCACCTTTGAATTTTATTACAGCACTCAGTCTTTTTGGGTAGGAGTCTATCAGCGTGACACATCTTGATGTGACAATATTTGCCCACTCTTCTTTGCAAAAATGCTCCAAATCTGTCAGATTGCAAGGGCCTCTCCTGTGCACAGCCCTCTTCAGATCATCCCACAGATGTTCGATCAGATTAAGGTCTGGACTCTGGCTGGGCCATTCCAAAACCATAATCTTCTTCTGGTGAAGCCATTCTTCCTTTTATTTATTTTGGATGTGTGCTTTGGGTCATTGTCGTGCTGAAAGATAAAGTTCCTCTTCATTTTCAGCTTTCTAGCAGAAGCCTGAAAGTTTTTTGCCAACACTGACTGGTTTTTGGAACTGTTCATAATTCCCTCCACCTTGACTAAGACCCCAGGAACAACAGAAGAAAAACAGCCCCAAAGCATGATGTTGTCACCACCATGCTTCACTGTAGGTATGGTGTTCTTTTGGTGATGAGCAGTGTTGTGTTTGTGCCAAATATTCCTTTTGGAATTATGGCCAACCTTGGTATCATCGGACCATAACACATTGTCCCACATGCGTTTGGGAGATTTCAAATGCATTTTTTGCAAAATGTAGTCAGGCTTGTTTATCTTTGGAAGACAAGGCTTCAAGGAGAAGCTCATCCATTCCTTTATCTCCAGTAGACTTGATTACTGTAATGGTCTAACTGGACTCCCCAAAAAGAGCATTAAACAGCTACAGCTCATCCAGAATGCTGCTGTCAGAGTTTTAACCAGGACTAATGGTGCCTTCCCACCAAACACAAATGGGCGAATTTTTCGTGCAGCACGATTACACTCAATGCACACACATGAATAGACATGAATTCACCATCTGGGTGAGATGCAGACAGGCAAAGTTGCCTTTATAACTTCTGCAACAGTGTTCAACCTGCTGTTGAAATCCCCAAAATAATGCCATGGTTAGGTTTACATTATCCAATGGGGGGCTCACCTGAAAAAGTTGTCCCTGCCTCGAAAACTTGATGGGTGTTTCCATTGCTAGCTTGCTAGTCCTGTTAACATGTCCGTGGCAAGAATTTGTAGGTAAACAACTTCGACATCCCAATTCAGCTGAAGAGTTCCCGGTCCTTTTGTCTCCAGGTGAGTGTCAGTCTCATTTTCAAACTAATTTAGTCTCCAGTGCTGATACTTTTACTCAGATGACGGCGCTATCCCTCGGACATGAACGTGTGAATGCGCGATTTTGCATGTGCTTGCCTCTTTCCATTGACTTTGTATGGATTTGCGCTGCCCATTCACATTTGGTGTGAAGGCACCTTTAGAGAACAGAGCATTTAACACCAGTTTTAAAATCTTTACACTGGCTTCCAGTCAGTTACAGAATAGATTTTAAAACTCTGGTGTTGGTTTACAAATCACAGAATGGTTTAGCTGCAGAATACATCTGTGATATGTTTAGAGATTATAAACCTAGCAGGGCTCTTAATGTCATAATTTGCCCCTAAGGGCAGGAACAAAGACCCAGACGCTGAACTGCTAATTGTGCAATTTATTGAAACAAACATAAAGTCCAAACAGTGAGCAAAGATAATTTACATCAACGGCAAGGAAACAGACAGGAATGCATGTCGGAACAGAGATGGGGTTCTGACGGAGTAGAGAAACAGGGAGACAGTCATGAAGCACTGACAATGAGTGGCAGGGAAAGCATTCTTAAATAGGGCAGGAATTAAACACAATGAGTGCCATCAGGTGTAGATCTCATGAGCAGGCAGGTGACCTAATTACCAAGCTGGAGCAGCTGAGCAACACACAAAATGATAAGTGGCAGGAGTGTCTGGAAGCAGAGGTGGAAGGCTATGTCACAAAGAAACAAAATATAAACACTCAGAACTAAATGCCAGGATAATAATAATAATAATAATAATAATAATAATGTTAATGATGAGGACATGAATGCACAACAGAACAAATGACAACTCAGAACACCTCCTAACTCATGCACATAAGGAAACACACATAACCCTGGAAAGAATATGGAGAATACTCACAAATAAATAAAAGGCCTGAGCACTGTGACACATCGCGCTCAGCCTCATGACACTTAAATCTACAAACTCAAGTCAACTAGTTGAGACCACAGTCCACACTAAAAATGGAGAAGCAGCATTTAGTAGTTATGCAGCAAATAAATGGAACAAATTGCCACTGGAGTTGAAATTTCCATTAAATGTGGAGACTTTTAAATCTGTTAAAAACATTTTTCTTTTCATGTGCTTATGCATGAAATTCGTACTATTTTTTACTGTCAAAAATTCTTTTAATCATTTTAATTAATATAATTACATATATTTTAGTTATTGTATTTATTCCACTGTATAATGTTTTAATAATATTTTAACCTCTTGTTTTTTCTTTTGCTATTCAACTTTTTGCTTTATTTCCTCTGCATGTTCTTTTTATGTATGTAAAGTAGAATGAGTTGCCTTTGTGTATGAAATGCACTATATCAATAAACTTCCTTGCTTGCTTGCTTCCATCTTGCCACTCTAGACGGAAGATTGTTGTCACACGTACTAAATAGCCAGTACTTTCCAGAAATTTCTGCAGCTCCTTCAATGTTGCTGTCGGCCTCTTGGCAGCCTCCCAGACCAGTTGTCTTCTTGTCTTTTCATCAATTTTGGAGGGACAGACAGTTCTTGGTAATGTCACTGTTGTGCCATATTTTCTCCACTTGATGATGACCGTCTTCTCTGTGTTCCATGGTATATTTAATGCCTTAGAAATTCTTTTGTACCCTTCTCCTGACTGATACCTTTGAACAATGTGATCCTTCTGATGCTTTGGAAGCTCTTTGCAGACCATGTCTTGTGCTGTAAGATGTGACTACAAAAATGTCAGGAAAAGCCTACTAGAACAACTGAACTTAACTTGGGATTAATCAGAGGCACTTTAAATGGTGGCAGGTGTGTGCTGACTCCAATTTAACATGAGTTTGAATGTGATTGGTTAATTCTGAACACAGCCACATCCCCAGTTATAACAGGGTGTGCATATTTATGCAAACAGGTTATTGTACGTTTTTTATTTTTTATTTTTCCCCTTAAAAGATTTCAGTTTTTCAGTTACATCACAAAAACCTGGCATTTGAACAGGGGTGTGTAGAGTTTTTATGTCCACTGTATGTACAGTATTATATGGCTGATATAGTGTATATACAATATTTGATTTTTACACGTCTCTTTTTTTGCTTTATCTCTGTCTTGCTCTCACTCTGGAGACTTAAAATGGCTTAATTACATCAGAGCCACTGCTTTTCTTAAAGCAGTGGACTGTGGCAAGATTAAGAAAGTGACAAATCAACCTATAACAAGGAGCACTAGTTCTGTAAAGTGACATACTTGGAAGTAACACAGAAACGTTACCTAGTCCAAATCCTGTATTCATGATGCCTAAACCTAACTGAGCCATGAAAGAAAAAACAAAGGGGTACAAGGCTTATAGGGCTTTTATAGTGCCATGCCTGATACTTTACATCTATGGGCCAAATGCAAAAGGGCACAGAAAAAATATATTGTCGTAGCACTTAACATCAAATATTACTAGGGTGGATTTGATAGGTCCATGGTTAACCCAGCACTGCACCTGTGACCAGGTGATTATCACTTCCAGCATAGCCTGAGTGGGCCTGCGTCGCCAGCAACAGCACTATGCAACTTTCCTCTTTCTGGCAGGAACACTGAAATGACAAGTGGCACACTTGGACAACACTGAGTTTATGGCAAGGCATCAGAGCTCTGACCGATCACTGTTGCCCCCCCCCCCCCCAACATCACACTGATCAATGAGCTGAACCATTTTTTTGCCAGTTTTATATCAGAAATGAAGCAACATGGGCCATGGTCCCAGTCACAGAAGAACAACTTCTGACACTGAGCACAAGCGATGTACAACGGACCCTGAGGGAAGTGAACCCATGAAAAGTCACGGGCCCGGGCAGCGTACCAGGTGGGGTTCTGTGCAGAGACTGTGCAGAACAACTTGCTGTAGTTTTACAGACATTTTTAACCTGTCTCTGTCTCTAGCAACAGTCCCAAAATGCCTGAAGTCAACTGTCATTGTGCCAGTTCCAAAGAAGTTGAACATCACTTCCTTGACTGACTATTGACCAGTGTCCCTCACTCCTACAGTGATGAAATGTTTTGAAAGACTGGTCCTCTTACACATTAAAAATTCTATCCCAGCCACATTAGATCCACGCCAGTTTGCTTACAGAGTGACTAGATCCACAGAGGATGCCATGTCTCTGGGTCTTCACTGCTCTAACTCACCTGGAGAGACAGAGCACATATATGAAGATGGTATTTGTGGACTATAGCTCTGCTTTTAACACTGTCATCCCAAGCAAACTCACCACCAAACTCCAACAGCTCGGTCTTAACCCACAGTTCTCTAACTGGATACAAGACTTCCTCACAGAGCGCCCCCAGGTGGTGAGACTAGGCCCCCATACATCCTCTACCATCACTCTGAGCACAGGTACACCACAGGGATGTGTGTGCTCAGTCCCCTCCTGTACTCCCTGTACACCCATGACTGTGTCCCCACATTCGACACTGATACTATAGTGAAGTTTGCAGATGATACCACTGTGGTTGAGCTGATCAAGAACAACAATGAATCAGCCTACAGAGACACAGAATCTAGTGGACTGGTGATCAGAGAACAATCTGTCTCTGAACTGTGGGAAAGACCAAGGAGGTCATCACTGACTTCAGGAGGTCCCAGGTTGAGGGATACACTCCAGTCTTCACCAGCGGTGAGAGGGTGGAGAAGGTGACCAACACGAGGTTCCTGGTAACATACATCTCTGAGGACCTCACATGGACAACACACATCTCTGCACAGGTGAAAAAGGCACAGAAGCTTTTGTTTTTCCTGAGGACAATGAAGAGGGCCGAAGTACCACAACAGATACTGGTAACCTTTTACCGTTGCTCTATTGAGAGCATTTTAACATACTGTGTCTCCCCATGGTACCGCAGTTGTACTGCATCGGACAAGAAGGCTCTCCAGCGCATTGTGAATGGTGCCCAAAATACATCCCTGTAATATAAATGTAATTAATTTATTTTTGCTGAACACCAATTTCTACAACAGCACACAAACTATATTCATATTCACACTGCACAGTTTTAATGTATGATATTGTCCTCGGGGAAAAGATACCAGAGCCTCCTGGCCCATTCCACAAGACTGCTAAACAGCTTTGTTTATCAGGCCATCAGGACCCTGAACTCTGCCCCCCCCCCCCCGTCCCGGACCGTAATGCACTCACTCGCACAATAACTACCTCAGCTTTTGGCACAGAAAGACTGGAACACCAACAGTAATACATCTGCTGCTGTATGTTTCTGCACTTTATTGCAACCATTTGCACAAATGCCATAGCTGCTGCTGTCTTTTTGCAATACTGAGCATGTACAGTCCTATCTGTCACTATCTGCACCTACACTACCGCATCAAACTTGTAACTACAAGTATTACTGCTCTACTTTTCTGTATATAGGATTGCAGGGTTTTATCGTTTATCTTTATTTGCACTATGGGATGTCTGGGTCTATCTTTTGTCGCTATTTGCACTGTGGGTAGCATTACTGTACATAGACTGTTGTTGTTTTTCCAGCCTTATTCCTTTTGGTTTTTTATATTGCTCACACCGCTGAAGAGAGGAATGCCATTTCAGTTCTCTTGTATGTCCTGTAGGTATAGTAGTATTGACAAATAAAAATCTTAAATCTTGATATATCCTCTCGTTAGACCTTCTCTAGTGAGATTTTAATTTATTACATTTTAAATTATATTATTACTTTTATTGTAATACTGAGCACCTTACAAAGCAAAACAAATTTTGTTGCACTGTACAATTGTGTTTTACATTGACAATAAAGTCTAATTCTTGCTTTTAATCTTTAATTTTAAACCTTACTTTTAACTTTTTTTGTAAAGTGTCTTTGAGTGCCTTGGAAAGCACTATCCAAATAAAATGTATTATTATTTTACATCCCATTAGTCAGTCATAGGGCATTACTTTAGCTGCCACCTAGCAAAGTGCCATGCGATTTGCTATTAGAATTCAGGCTGTAAAATGTGCCAGTTCTAGCTTTTTATAGTGTTTATACCAGGAGGAAAAATTTTACAGTAAATGCTGTTAGTGCTGCATTTACTATAAAACTGTACTCTCGTTCAACAAGTGTAAATTTGCATTCAGTTTCATCTGCATTCTTCTTCGCTTCCGCCTTTGGATTTCACTCTCATTTGAAATTCAATATACATTTTTACATGGTTAATGTGCTGCGGTGGATATAAATCCCCTTAAACACAAATCTACATTGTCTAAAATTTTATCTTATGAGTTTTTTTTCCCCACAAAAAACCCCCCAAAACATTTGTGGTCTTATAATTGCTTGTGAAAATCTTTTTCCTTTTTCTTCTCTTTCAAACGCTGGGATCAATGAATATTCTAAATGGGCCTACCCAAATCCTGCCCACAAGGACACTGACATGCTTCCTCTCCTCAAGGACCACAGCAACCACACACAGAAGTCTGAAAGCTAGCAAATTTGACGAGAAAATGATAGTATTGAAGATCTAATATTTTTTTAAAAATTACAATACAATGCTGCCGTGACTGCAGAGGGTCCAAACAATCCCTTGGCACTTGCAGAAAACACAAGCACCACAACAAGAGCAGCACGGTGCACACACCAGCTGCCATTGCTGTCCTCTGTGTCATGATTTGTCCTCCGGGCAGATGAGGATTTCAAGGCAGGACTCATGGCGTAGGCAGAGGTATGGTGCAAACAATGATTTATTTAACAAAAACTCAGGGACAAATTAAAACAGCACGGGGGCTGAACTTAAAACAAACGAGGCAAACTCTTATGGTATAATTCCCTGGGAACAATAATCCAAGACAGGGAGAGCATCAGGGTACAACGATGAAGACACCAGACAGCACACATACAGAAACTCACATAAATAGGGGGGGGAACAATTAGCCAGACACAAGACAGCTGAGCAGAGGCGGACTTAACATTAGGCAAAGGTAGGAGACTGCCTTAGGCCCCGATCTGCTAAGGGCCCTGATCTACTGGGACCCCCATATATTTTTTTTTAAATGTTTAGCATATTTAACATAACGTCAGACAAAATAAAGAAACACTAGTATTTACATAAACAGCAAATCAAATCACGAACACAACGTCTTCCCCCCTTCTCCTCAGACTGTTGGACTCTTCCATGGTGTTTCTGAGACATGCGCAAGCACTCATCATTGGTTGCATTGTAAACAAACCATACAGCGTGTAGAATAGCAGCAAAATAGAAATAAAGTTATATGAGTGGCGCAGAGAAATGGAAGAGCACAGAAATTTTTTATCAAAACAACTTTTTTTCACTTCAACCTGGGAGGAGACTTACCCTCCCAAGGAGCAGTAGAGAACAACGCTGCTTGTACGAGCACAACAGGTGAGCACAACAATGAGGAGGCAGTGGTGATGCAGGCTGATGATAGTAGAGGTGAACAACAAAATGTTTTTACTATTTTTTTTTAATAACAAGATTTGCAGAGGCCAAGGCTCACATTATTAAATTTAAATATGACCAACTGTGCTCTCCAGGCACACACAGGATATCTGCAGCCTCAGCAGATGACATTACATTAGATTAAATATAGTTTTGAGAGGTTTTTTTTTTTGCACTAAAAGTTGTGGGAAGAATTCCAAATTTTAAAGCAGATGTCTTTTTCCATCATTTACTGCAATGATATTCTATATAACACCACAAGAAAAGCACAGCATTGTCAAAAAATTCCTATTAAACAGTGATTTGCAAATTAAGCAGATATTTCTGCTATACAGAAAAACTCTTTTGTGCAACAGCAAATACAGACTTTAACACAATTAAGTGAGAATGAAGTAGCTACCCATAAATTTGTCATAAAAATGACCAACACTGTAGGCTATTCCTGCTGAGAACTTGAATAAAAAGGATAAAAAAATAATTATCCATTACAACAGCTAAACTGCATTGAATGCCTGTTAAAAGAGTATAGATGTGGAAATTATGGCAGCACCTTCATTTGAAAACTCCCTAACCACAGCAGTCCCCAACCACTCTGTACCAAGTGTAGAGAAAAAAGAAATTATTTATTCTGTTGCGCTGCATTGTCTATCAAAGTCTGTGTTTTTCTGAAAAAAAAAATACTTAATATTCCCTCTCTTTCCATGTCTGACTCCTACCTGTTTGTCTATCTGCTACACATCTTGACACACCTGTCTCATCAGATACTCATCTTTCCTTTACCGGGAGGAAGGATTCTCCTTGGGACTTTGCAGGGGTGCACGTTGGTCTGTGTTCAGACGGGAGATTCACAGCTTTAAAGGGCACTGAAAGATGTTACCTCTAAAGGTGTATAAAATGTTTCAACACTGGCTGTAGTGTTAGATTGGCTCGTTTGTTTGTGGTTTTTGTCAGGAGCTGAGCCGGCTTGGTTTCCCCCGGCTCAGTCCTGACCTCTCTGTGGGTCTAGGTGCCGTTGTGTATGTATGTATAGTAAGTATTTCAGTGTGCTTCCTTACCCATAGCCACTGTATGACCGGCAGCTGTTAGACAGCTGCTGTGACCTACTTTCTGTGAGCACTGCCGACAGCTCGCTGGTCCGGCCACGCCCCCTCTCTTATTATCACCAACTGTTCCCATTCCCGTGTGCCATCTTCTCGCTCCTTGCCCAGGTGTTCCTAATCACATCATCACCAGCAGTGCATGTACTTAAGCGCCTTTTGCCAGTCACGCACTGCTGGGTCTTTGACTGCTGATTGACTACTGATTGACTGAGGGATCGTATGTGGAATCAGTGAACTGTTGGCTCCACTACGATGTGTGTCCACTCCACGCAGTCCTTGGTTCTCTTGCGCTCCCATAGCGATTCTGGCTGTGGGATGCCAGCGTGGATACACGTCTCTCTTCATGCGTTCGTGGGGCGATGCCGGCCCCCGAACGCCCACTGTAAGTGTTTTTCGTACCTTTTGTAAGTCCTCACCTTTTGAAACTGTTTGTCATGGTTCTTTATGTTAATAGATGTGTGTGGATGTATCCTTGTGCATAAATCCTCATCATTTTCACCCCTTGCCGTGCGCTGCAGAAAAGCGCACAGGAGGGTCCATGACAGGTTTTATTGCGTCTCTCCTCACGCACGCTTCCACAACAGAGTGCTTTTCAGGCAGGTGGACTTTTTCAATACAAACCCTGCACTTCATACATATGGTCAAGACAGACGTGGGAGACGTCCACTGGCAGGCCGGGGGAAACTGAGGACAGGATGGTGTTTGAAAACTCGTGGATGAGTGTTTTTTTAAATTACATACTCTGTTTTTTGCTGATGTGTTCCGTTAATATTCACTGTAAACATGGAAGTGAGCACGGTGCAGCGACGCATTTGATTGGTTAGACTGAGAGTTTGAGCGTTACTCAGCGACAAATTTGTTTGGTGAAATTGGTGGAAGTTGATGAAGATTGGCCAAAATTGCGGGAAAGTTGTGGTGACTGGACAAAATTGTAAGGTCACTGAAAAGATACGGTGATGGCCTGATTTCGTGTGAATTAGTGTGATTTCAATATCGCAAAATCCTGGAGGGACTGGTAAGTTAAAGGTTAATAATACCACCATAATTGTGGAGCGGAATGGCCAGATCAATTGCATATCATATGCGGACACATATGCACGCTTTGACTAAACGCTTTGACTACCATGATAAAAACCACCCAAATAACAAAATAAATCATTTTTTATTTACTGACAAATGGGCAGCACTGATGCAACTGTTGCAGCCAAATGGGTCATTTTTCTGAGTATAATAATGATGGGTGTTTTGTACTTATAATATTGCTAAAATATAAAAGCACTACAATGGGTCTCAAATATTTGTAAACCTGCCCTGTTATGGTACTGCATGAGTTCATTGATGATAGATTATAAACTACACATATAAACTAAAATGATTATAATGATGATTGAACAACTCCATTTCCCCAAAGTGCAAGATACAACACTTATGAATATAAGTCATAAAAGATCATACAAATAAGTCTGACAAACAAATAAACAAGGGTTCTTAAACAGCTGCTAATATTGGATGTCCCATTCATTTTCAATAATTCTGTAAGTAATATTCACACAATCAAATAAATGTTAGTGTTCAGTCCCTTTTATATTTGTCAAAGTCGAACATGTGTGATTGCCTACATATAGGCTGCGCCTCTTTGTATTCCACTTTCAAACACAGCCTACATTTGGGCCTGTAAAGCCTAATTGGTGTACCTGTTTTCAGACAAGAATACTTGCTTTCTATGGGCATGCACTAGTTAACTATTAAACAGAAGAAAACAAGGTTACAAGGTCTTGACATGTAACTATTTCAATAGTTAGCCGTGAAGCTAGCTAGCCAAAATCAACAAAAAAACAGTCATGATTAGAGTCTGAGCATTACTTTCAGACCACAAAGTCAGCCAATATACTGTGTGTTTGGTCATTAGGAAATCTAATTTTGCAGCAGATTAAATGACACTGATAGACCATCATATCAGTGTAACTATAAGAGTCATCACAGTGATTTCTGTGCTCTTGTTGTTCACTGAAGAGGCACATTTACAATTCAAATGTCATTATCATCATTAGAGCCAGTCATCTCATGTAAGCAAACTGGCCACAGCTGTGCCACAAAAAAACCCATGACAAAACAACTCTGTGGCTGCTCCAATTAGCTGTCATTAAGTCCCGATTCTCTTTGCAATCAGCCTCACACTCATTGGCTCTCACACACACAAAAACATACGAGGAAAACCTTGAGATTATCACATTTTCAAAGATGTAATTGAACCAGCTGGCTGGATGCCTAGAAACAAAGATGCACGTGAAGTGGCTGGTCCACCTTGTATCAGGTTGTGTGCAATAACTGGCTTCACATTTACTAAAAATCAAAGCTTAGAACCACAGTAGATAAAATGGTTAAAATGACTGTCATTGTCTTTTTTGGAACAATTGACATAGCAAGGACAACAAAGTCAATGTTTTAGAGTGGCCATCACAAAGCCCTCATCTCAATCCCATAGAAATTGTGTGGGAAGACTTGAAAAGACATGTGCGAGAAAGGCAGCCTACAAACCTGACTCAGTTACACCAGTTCTGTCCGAAGGAATGGACCAAAATTCCAGCAAAACTATTGGGAGAATCTTGTGGAAGGATACCCAAAACATTTGACCAGTCATCAGTTTAAAGGCAACACTACCAAATACTAAAGAAATGTAAACTTCTGACTTTGAAGAAAGTAACACAAAATTTTCTAAAAAAAAAAAAAAAAAAGCTTTTGAGCAAATATAAAAAATTATTTAGCAAATAGAAATTATTGCAGTAATCCTAACTGACCTAAAAGAGGAAAAGTTTAGTGTGATTTACAGTAAGACAATGACAACAAAAGGTTGATTTTTATATAGTGTATATAAACTTCTTTTTTCAGCTGTTTATACAGTATGGGGGGGGCTGAAAAGTTCATAGGATGAAGGGTTCATAGATAGATGGATAGATTGATAGATACGTAGACAGATAGATGTACTGTACTTTATTGATCCCAAACTGGGAAACTACAGTGTAACAGCAGCGTGACACAGTAAGATGACCAAACCAACAGAAATACACACAGCATAACAGGGTAGGAAGTAGAAAAAGGACTTACCTAGGTAAGTAAAAATGCTTAGATAACTTTATATACGACACAGACTACTATTAAGTTAAATAGATGATGATCTGTATGAATCTATGGATAGTATTGACCGCACAGAGAAGGATTTTAAGACACAGGGTGAAATGTGAGGTACCAATTAGACAGTAAGTTGCAGTGTGGCAGCATTGTTACGACTTAGATTTACCATTAGAGTGAATTATTGTACAGTGAAATAGCATGTGGCAGAAAAGATTTCCTGTGGGTGCTGGCCTCCCGGCACCTGGGGCTCGGGGGCTAGTGTCAGCCTCGCTGGGGGGGGTTGGACAGACCAGGGGCGTGGGCCCACTGTGCCGGCCACCTGGCGGCCAGGCCTCCCTTGGCCGTCGCTCCTGGGGCGGATGCCTGGCTCTCTTGGGGCTTGTCGGTCTCGGACATTTGTGCTCTGTGGGGGTTGGTGGCATTGTCCTGCTTGCTCGGGGTTTCCGGGGGGGGGGGGGGGGGGGGCTTGCTGTGACTGGCCAGCCGTCCTCTTCGTATGTTTCCTGACAAACCACTCACATGCACTCACTTATTTTGCACAAGCTGTCATACACACACACACACACACACACACACACACGGATGCACACACACATATATGTCTCTCCTTTAACAGGTGCGGATACCAGACTCGTGTTGAGACCTCTTTGGTGGAAGAAGCAGTCTGTCTTCTGTTTGTTTTAGTTGTTGGTTTGTTTGTCTTCTTTGTCTGTTCCTCTCCCTTTTCTTTCCCCCTCCCCACACCTGCTTTTCCCATTCCCCTCCTGTCAGGTCTTTGACGGGTAAAATAATTTAAATAAAGTATTAAAAGTTAGTACAAGAGGAGTTTACAACAATTCACAGGACATATGCAATATCTCACAAAAGTGAGTACACCCCTCACATTTTTGTAAATATTTTCTTATATCTTTTCATGTGACAACACTGAAGATGACACTTTGATACAATGTAAAGTAGTCAGTGTACAGCTTGTATAACAGTGTAAATTTGCTGTCCCCTCAAAATAACTCAACACACAGCCATTAATGTCTAAACCGCTGGCAACAAAAGTGAGTACACCCCTAAGTAAAAATGCCCAAATTGTGCCCAAGTGTCAATATTTTGTGTGACCACCATTATTTTCCAGCACTGCCTTAACTCTCTTGGGCATGGAGTTCACTAAAGCTTCACAGGTTGCCACTGGAATCCTCTTCCACTCCTCCATGACGACATCACAGAGCTGGTGGATGTTAGAGACCTTGTGCTCCTCCACCTTTCATTTGAAGATGCCCCACAGATGTTCAGTAGGGTTTAGGTCTGGAGATATGCTTGGCCAGTCCATCACCTTTACCCTCAGTTTCTTTAGCAAGGTAGTGGTTGTCTTGGAGGTGTGTTTGGGGGTGGTTATCATGTTGGAATACTGCCCTGCAGCCCAGTTTCCGAGGGGATCATGCTCTGCTTCAGCATGTCACAGTACATGTTGGCATTCATGGTTCCCTCAATGAATTGTAGCTCCCCAGTGCTGACAGCACTCATGCAGCCCCAAACCATGACGCTCCCACCACCATGCTTGACTGTAGGCAAGACACACTTGTCTTTGTACTCCTCACCTGGTTGCCGCCACACACGCTTGACATCATTTGAGCCAAATAAATTTATCTTGGTCTCATCAGACCAGAGGACATGGTTCCAGTAATCCATGTCCTTAGTCTGCTTGTCTTCAGCAAACTGTTTGCGGGCTTTCTTGTGCATCATCTTTAAAAGGGGCTTCCTTCTGGGATGACAGCCATGCAGACCAATTTGATGCAATGTGCGGCATATTGTCTGAGCACTGACAGGCTGACCTCCCCACCCCTTCAACCTCTGCAGCAATGGTGCCAGCACTCATACGTCTATTTTCAAAAGACAACCTCTGGATATGACACTGAGCATGTGCACTTAACTTCTTTGATCAACCATGGCGAGGCCTGTTCTGAGTGGAACCTGTCCTGTTAAACCTCTGCATGGTCTTGGTTACCGTGCTGCAGCTCAGTTTCAGGGTGCTGGCAATCTTCTTATAGCCTAGGCCATCTATATGTAGAGCAACTTTTTTTTTTTCAGATCCTCAGAGAGTTCTTTGCCATAGGTGCCATGTTGAACTTCCAGTGATCAGTATAAGAGCGTGTGAGAGCAATAAAACCAAATTTAACGCACCTGCTCCCCATTCACACCTAAGACCTTGAAACACTAACGAGTCACATGACATTGGGGAGGGAAATGGCTAATTGGGCACAATTTGGACATTTTCACTTAGGGATGTACTCACTCCAGGACCTCCAGGACTCTCTCCAGGACCTTCATCACATGCGATGTGAGGGCAACTGGTCAGTAGTCTGTCAAGGCCAATGGAGACGACTTCTTGGGGACAGAAACCAGGCAGGACATCTTCCACAACACCGGTACTCTCTCCAGACTCAGGCTCAGGTTGTATTGGTGCATCAGTACTGGAGATAGCTGGTTGGCACAGGTCCTCAGGATTCTGGTGGAGATGCCATCAGGGCCCACAACCTTCCGCTGGTGGAGTCTCTCCAGCTGTTTCCAAGCCTGGTCTGTAGTCACAGTGATGTAGGGGTTGGTGCTGATGTCTTCAGTGGAGAGGAGGGGGGGCGAGAGAGATGCTGCACAGGGGAGATGCTGCACATTTTTCTGCTGTAGTTTATCCTCCAGCTTCCTCCTGTAATTGTTTTTACACATCCTCAGAATCTCTCTCAGTTCATGCTGCACCCTCCTCAGTTCCTCTCTGTCTCCAGACCTAAAAGCCCTCTTCTTTTTGTTAAGAAGTGCTTTCAGGTCACTGGTGATCTATGGTTTATTATTGGGGAAACACCACATGGTCTGGGTTCACATGGTTGTGTTTTTGCAGAATATTATGTATTCAGTGACGCAGTCAGTAATGTTATCTACAGTGGTGTGAAAAAGTGTTTGCCCCCTTTCGGATTTCTCATTTTTTGTATGTTTGTCACACTTAAATGTTTCAGATCAAACAAATTTACATATTAGACAAAGACAACACAAGTAACCACAAAATGCAGTTTTTAAATGAAGGTGTTTATTATTAAGAGTTAAAAAAAAAATCCAAACCTTGATGGACCTGTGTGAAAAAGTGACACCCCCCCCCCACATTAAAACATAAATTAACTGTGGCATATCACATCTTTGGAATGCTGAGTTCAATTTTTCTAGCCAAACTAAGACCTGATTACTGCAACACCTGTTCTCAATCAAGAAATCACTTAAATAGGACCTGCCTGACAAAGTGAAGTAGACCAAAAGATCCTCAAAAGCTAGACATCACGCTGCGATCCAAAGAAATTCAGGAACAAATGAGAAACAAAGTAACTGAGATCCATCAGTCTGGAAAAGGTTATAAAGCCATTTCTAAAGCTTTGGGATTCCAGCAAACCACAGTGAGAGCCATTATCCACAAATGGCAAAAACATGGAATAATGGTGAACCTTCCCAGGAGTGGCCGGCCGACCAAAATTACCCCAAGAGCGCCACAGCGACACTTCCAAGAGGTCACAAAAGACCCCACAACAACACCCAAAGAACTGCAGGCCTCACTTGCCTCAGTTAAGGTCATTGTTCATGACTCCACCATAAGAAAGAGATTGGGCAAAAACGGCCTGCATGGCAGGGTTCCAAGACGAAAACCACTCCTGAGCAAAAAGAACATAAAGGTTCGTTTCAGTTTTGCCAGAAAACATCTTGATGATCTTCAAGAGTTTTGGGAAAATACTCTGTGGACTGATGAGACAAAACTTTAACTTTCTGGAAGGTGTGTGTCCCATCACATCTGGTGTAAAAGTAACACAGCATTTCAGAAAAGGAACATCATACCAACAGTAAAATATGATGGTGGTAGTGTGATGGTCTGGGGCTGTCTTGCTGCTTCAGGACCTAGAAGACTTGCTGTGGTAAATGGAACCATGAATTTTGCTGTCTACCAAAAAATCCTGAAGAAGAATGTCCGGCCATCTGTTCGTGACCTCAAGGTGAAGCGCACTTAGGTTCTGCAGCTGGACAATGATCCAAAACACACCAGCAAGTCCACCTCTGAATGGCTTAAGAAAAACAAATTGCAGACGTTGGAGTGGCCTAGTCAAAGTTCTGACCTGAATCCAATTGAGATGCTGTGGCATGACCTTAAACAGGCGGTTCATGCTCGAAAACCCTCCAATGTGGCTGAATTACGACAATTCTGCAAAGATGAGTGGGCCAAAATTCCTCCACAGCACTGTAAAAGACTCATTGTCAGTTATCACAAATGCTTGATTACAGTTGTTGCTGCTAAGGGTGGCCCAACCAGTTATTAGGTTTAGGAGGCAATCACTTTTTTCTCACAGGGTCATGTAGGTTTGTTTTTTTTCCCTTAATAATAAACACCTTCATTTAAAAACTGCATTTTGTGTTTACTTGTGTTATCTTTGTCTAATATTTAAATTTGTTTGATGATCTGAAGCATTTAAGTATGACAAATATACAAAAAAAAAAAGAAATCAGGAAGGGAAAAACAATTTTTTACACCACTGTATGTCCGTCCTGTGTGGCTCACAGAGTACATCCCAGTCCATCGTCTCAAGGCAGTCCTGTAATCCATCAGTAGCCCCTTGTGTCCACCTCCTCACAGTCCATGTGTGAGCAGGCTGCTTTGTACAAGAGGTTCTTGGGGGTTAACAGAACCAGGTTGTGATTGGATCTGCCAAGAAGGGGGGGGGGGGTAGAGCTGTGGCACTGTATGCATCTCTGGCATTGGCATACAGTAGTTCCAGTGTTTTATTTTCTCTCGTGGGACAGTCAAAAAACTGGTGGAAGTTTGGTAGTGTTTTGTCCAATGAGACTTGGATAAAATCTCCTGTGATGGCCATAAATGCATTGAGATGCTGAACCAGTAAAGAGGCAGCAGTGGAGCTGATAATGTTACAGGCCACCAATGCATCAGCTGATGGAGGGACATAAACAGTAATCACAGTGGCACACGTGAACTCTCTTGGTAGATAATAAGGTTGCATTCTCACAGTGAGCAGTTCAATGTCTGGGCTGCAGAGACGTTGCTTCACATAAATGTGTCCGGGATTACACCACCTCTCCTTCACAAAATGTGCAATCCCTCCTCCCTTCTTTTTACAGCTCCTTATGATGTCCCTGTCCGACCGGACAGTCTTGAAGCCGGGTAACGCGATGCTGTTGTCCGGGATATGCGAGTGAAGCCACATTTCTGTAAAACACATGATACTACACCATCAGTAATCCCTCTGCATCCTGACCGGCGCTTCAAGCTCGTTTGTCTTATTTCCCAGAGACCTCACGTTCCCACATGATTAGCACCGGTACTGTCGGCTTATACTTTTTTCTCCTCATTCTAACCTTTGCTCCAGCTCTTTGTCCACAGCATCTCCTTCTCAGCTTATCCGGGATCACAGGCTTTGCACCAGGGAGCAACACGGCCTTGTTCAGCGCAATCAACTGATTGCGTGTGTAAACAATTCTCTTGCCTCCGCCTGTATTGTTTTCCATAGCCATGAGGAAGAAAAATAGAAAAACTTTGTCCAGTCATTAATCAGAGTCTTATTACCAAGCCCTAGTAGAAAAGAACACACTAGAGACAAGAATACACTAAACAGACACAAAGTCAGGAAAACACTCATAGAAACTGCTGATACCAGCTGCCTGCCCAGCTGCACCGGAAGAAAAAAGTGGTCAAATTTGGACAAATGTGGTTTATTTTTCAGCATAGTCTCCCCTTTAGTCTGCACACTTCTTCCATCGGTGTTGCCAAGCTTGGATCCCTGCAGTTGAAAAATAAACCACATTTGGTCAAATTTTACCACTATGAACTTTTCAGCCTATGAACTTTTCAGCCCCACTTCCTTGTATATGGAAGCAAAGAGAAACATTTATAAATGACAAAAATTAAAAAGCTTCAGGTGTCAACATCCTGTACTTAATTACAGATATCTACAGAGTTAGAGATTAGGTTTTAGCTTGAGGTAAGCATCAGAGTCGGGTTGAATTTAAGTTAACATGACATCATCAGAAGTGATGGCATCGCTGTGTGTGTGCGTGCATGCACATGTGCAGGCCTGAGTATGTGCACGTGATCTGGTCTCTCCTCTCTTCTTGTCATCTTTATCAGAAGTGACTTCTCATTTGATCCACAAACTGGGGTCAGATTGGTCAGCTCTCAGCAAACAAGCAAACACACTGCATGTGTCTTTGTACACTTAGATAAGCTTGACTATGTGGTGGTGTATTCAGCAAGTGGTCAGTAGTGCTGTTCTGCTCTCTTGACAGATTCTCCAAAATATTTGATCTCTTTCACACAGTTTGTATTTGCTGCGGAGTAGCTACATACAAGACGTGTTCATTAAAGATTTCCCCTGACTTATTTCCCATGGCCTAAGAGAAACTAAACTTTGGCAGTTATTAGTCTTTCTCTACATAGACACCACCAAGAGTGACAGGCTTCTCCCACTGCTTTATGCAGCTGTAGAGACCTCGCCTATAGAAGTCTGCAGATTGAGTCAGAAGCCATGACTTGATCTTGGAAATCAGCATTTCATTGTCTTGGAAGTGCTCGCATTTCAAAAATGACTTATGGTTGGAAAGAGGTGGAAGTCAGATGGTACAAGGTTGGGAGAGTAAGAGTAAGGATTTCATCGCAGCAGGACTGCGCTTCTGTCTAGGCAATGTCTAGTTTACAACATGTGAGTTGTAAACTAGAGAGTTTTTTTGCAAAAGGCAGACACCTTTGGACAGCATGAGATGTTTTGATGGCTTTCTGCAGTTTCTGCAGCAATGAAGCATAGTAAGTTCTGGTAATTGTGGTACCCCTTGCCAGGAAATCCCTCATCCATACTCCATGCTGGTCCCAAAAGACCGTAAGCATGACCTTGCCCACTGAAGGTTGGACACATGCCTTCTTTGGAGGTGGTGAGCTTCTATTGCTTTGACTGGGCTTTAGTCTCTGGATCATAGTGATAGACTCATGTTTTGTCCTGCATGATTAGTCTGTCTAGGAGGTCCTCCGGTTTTTCTAGGCACAAAGCCAAAAGAGCCTGGGAGCATGTGGCTTGTTCCTGCTTATGGAAAGGTGTGAGCAACCGGGGAATCCATCATGCAGACAACTTCTACATGTGCAAACGGTGATGGATGATTTTGCTTTTCATAGACCCAAAACTGATCTTAATATATTGGGCTAGTTGGTGAACGGTTATCCTCCAAAATGTTGGCCTTCATTTGCTGGATGGTATCTTCAATGGCTGTGGTTGTCAGGTATGGGTACCGTTTCCACTGATGTCCAACCCCACTTGAACTGTTGATGCCAGTGTTTTACTACATTATACAATGAAGCATCCTCCCCACAAGTCTCTTTCATCTCATCAAACGCCCCCCCCCCCCCCCGTGGTGTGCGGCCTCTCAAATACAGGAACCTGATGACCGCTTGGCATTCAGTTGGCTCCATTATCACACCTTTCTCTACCTTAGCATCTGTAAAACAGAAACTCTGAGGAGTTCAGAACTGTAAACCAGGTAACCTATAGAGATATGTATTATTAAATACAGTATGTATTCAATTTCAGCTTCCTACAATAAGCAGAAGTGGGTCAGAGGAAATCATTAATGAACAGCCCACATAAGTGAATTGTTGTTGTCTTCACTTGCACGAGTGGGGGCATTAGAAGGAGTGGGGGATGTCATCCTGCATCATCATAGCTATTTGGATCTACTTGGGAAGATGAAATCAAATCAAATTCTGGTAACTGACAGCAGAACCTGCAGCACTTCATTGCTTTCTATGTGACCTCGTGACCAGGGGCCTCATAAATATATAAAGCTTGCAGAAAAATGTGTATTCCACTTTTCATGAAGGGCATGGGCTGAATTTTAACGAAAAAAAATTGTATGCACCCATACAGCAACTTGGGCCCCTGCAGGCAAGAGGAATATGGCACCACCATAGGCGTAATTTATGGGAAGGATGGAAGGGTTGTAACCCCTCCAAAAAATCAAATTCAACCAATATAAGCCCCCCCCCCCATAATATAATTACAATTAATTAAAAAAAAAATCTACAAGTTAGTATGAAGAAGTTGTTTTTCATTTGCAAGCAACCAAAAGTAACAAGTAACATTTCTAATAAAAAGACAATCCCCCCCCCGCCTCGGCTGCAGACTTGGTATTGCTCAATGGTGCTTGCCTCTGAGTCGGAGTCAGTTGTAAGGACGGCTGCAGCAGGTGGGGGTGCTCATCTAGAATGCATTCAGCTCACAAGTGAGAGAAAATGAACAGAGCTCCACAAGGGCATCAAATTATTTTAAATTGGTTGTCAAATAAAAGGACAAACCCCTCTGCCCAAAACAAGGTAAATATTATATTATTGATTTAGCTGGTGAATTGTTGTCTGAAGTCAGCTGGTTGCTAGTTTGCTAATATGAGTTAAAGCTATGAAGCACACCACAGAATAAATGTGCTGTCTGGTAGGATTTAGCTGATCTGAGAAATGATTAACTTTTCTCATGCAGATTTGGCCTTTACATTGTAAAAGACGCAATACACTTACACAATGGTCCCCTCCAGCATATACAACTAGGACAGTATCGGTCGCTACGGAAGGTGACAATATGTATGGGTACATATTCATACTATGTAGGATAACTAAGTAGACGGTTATGCTGTTTATTCCATCTTGCTACAATGCTCCACACTTTGTATATATATGTATATATTTATGGGTATGTATGTATATCCACTGCTCTTATTTATATCTGCCGTATCTTCTTAATTATTGCACTGAGTGTTGCTATCCCTGTGCTGTTGCAATCCTGGAATTTCCCCATTGTGGGACAAATAAAGGCTTATCTTATCTTATCTTATCTTATCTTATTAATCATTCATGAACTGTGATCAGAATGGATTTGTCAACTGTTAGAGTGAAATCTATATATGTTTCAGCATTCATCAAAATGCTAGCAGTGCCGAACATTTATCAAGTACAAACAAAATCTACATCAACCAGCAGTCGTTAAATATAAATGCATTTAAATATTGCTTGTCATCCCCACAAAATTCAAGTTAACCTTAAACTGTTCTTTATCTTTAAAATGACATAATTTTGATAGTTATAAAATTCAATTAAAAGGCAAGTTTTACCACTTTCGATTATAGACTGTCACTCTGAAGGCTATTCTTAAAGTAGAACTGAACTCACCTTTTTGCCAAAAAAGTAGAATAGCAGATTAATTCCTTATTACCTATTGTATTTTTCAACACATAAAAGAAATTTTTAGGCCGTGCGATGGCCAAGCTATAAGCCGATAAACTTTTGCCTCTGGCTGGCAGTGCCAAACAAACCGGAAGTAGTGCAGACGACGCTGCGTGACGTCACGAGTGTGACCCTTATCAAAACAACAATGGCAGATGATAGCAGTTCCAGCAGTCAAGAACACCAGAGTTTTCAGAGTGAAGAGGCATTCAGGATCGGTGACAAGACAGAGGAGGATGCAGGAGTGTCAAGTGAACAGGAAGAGAGCGAGGGAGGCATCGAACCGTACAGATTAGAGCCAGAATTTTCGGGGGATTCTGGCACCCACTCAGACCGCAACAGTGATGGGGAGGAGAGTCGCTTATTGAATACAGAATGGTGAGTCTTTACTTTGGCATGCTTGGGGTGTCAGGATAAGGAAAATTAACAATAAAAAAGAAAGGGAAAAAACCCATCAGCATTTTTCCAACTTATTACAGTGATCCCTCACTTATCGCGTTTAATGGGGACCAGAACCGACCGCGAAAAGTGAAAAACCGCAAAGTAGCGTCACCCCCCCCCCCAAGGGCGTCACAAGCACTATTTTGCACAAAAAGGCACAAGAGAGCAGCGAAAAGTGCCACTAAGCAACACAAGCGATAAAGAACAATGAATGCGGTCTTCCCTCGCTGGGTATAGGCGCTCGGCAGGGAGCGAAGCTGGGTAAAACGTCTCGGCCAATCAGCTTGCGAGGTAAAACGTCTTGGCCAATCAGCTTGCGAGATTCCCGAGCGGTGAAGAGGTGGGCGGAGAGGAGTGGAGCGGTGGTCAGAGAGGTAGATTTTCAGTTGTGCGGGCTCTCCGTGTTGATACCTGATGTTCTAATGTAGAAGGCAGGGAGAAGGCAGGGAGAAGGCAGGGAGAAGGCAGGGAGAAGGCAGGGAGACTACATTAGAACATCAGGTATCAACACGGAGAGCCCGGACAACTGAAAATCTACCTCTCTGACCACCGCTCCACTCCTCTCCGCCCACCTCTTCACTGCTCGGGAATCTCGCAAGCTGATTGGCCGAGACGTTTTACCTCGCAAGCTGATTGGCCGAGACGTTTTACCCAGTGAAGGAAGACCGCATTCATTGTTCTTTATCGCTCGTGTTGCTTAGTGGCACTTTTCGCTGTTCTCTTGTGCCTTTTTGTGCAAAATAGTGCTTGTGACGCCCTTGGGGGGGGGGGGTGACGCTACTTTGCGGTTTTTCACTTTTCGCGGTCGGTTCTGGTCCCCATTAAACGCGATAAGTGAGGGATCACTGTAATATCTATATCTAGAAACGCATCGCTTCCCGGTCGCTTTTCCTCCCCCTTTCTTTTCTTTCGTAGCCATGACAGCTTTCCTTGGCCACTGAACAGATCTTCCCAGGTGTTGGAAGTGTTTTGTAGTCGACTATCACGAAAAAATGCACCAAAAACAACCAGTGTCGACGTGCTCGCAATGGTAAACATGAGGACTGTGTCCCACTCGTGACGTCACGCGGAACTCTGGCTGCACTTCGGCGGATTTGTCTGATTTTTCAGGGCGGGAAATTCAAAATCGCGATTTTCTCCAAGATTACGGGATTTGTGGAGGGGGTGCCAATGATAAATTATCTTTATAATTGTATGTACTATCACCCAGTGCCATTCAATGCCATTCAGTTCAGTTCTACTTTAAATATCCACGTGAAAAGAAATTGATCATTTGCCATGCAGATCATTTACAGATCTTCTATCCACTGATAAAGGGAATACTCATTGAGAATCCTAAAATAAGCATATTATTACCTCTACCAAAAGCTGAGAACATAATAAACATGAATATAATATTTTTGTAGCCTTAATTTCGTCTAGAAAGAAAAGAAATTAATTTTTTACCATTCATTCTGTGCACCCACACTGAGGCTGACTTCCGTATTTGCCGACTGATTTTGGACATGTCACCAATAGAACAAACTAATAGCTCAATGGCTCCAGTGGATCCAACCCACACTCTTGATTATGCATCTAAATCGTAGAAATAAGCGAATATTGCAGACAACAGACCTTGTGAAGATTTTGATCGCTCGGTCATTTGGTGGTGAAATCACTATTGTCACTGCAAGCATGCGACTTGCAAGGTGAGGATGAAACTATGAAGCAAAAATGGTGATCAAGACTAATCATCCTGATCAATAAAGCAGATATAGTTGAAGAATAAGGTCTAGCCTTGCTAAAAACATAATTTGATATTAAAATAAGAAACACTCCAGTTTTTCTAAAATCTGATGAATAATTTCTGCTCAGTTGCCGATCACTCAGGGACAACTTTTACCCTTTTTTTTTAAATTTAGAGAAAAGACAATCGCAAAGTGGATTTCTAAATTTTCTATAAGATAAAAGTAAGACAAGAAACATCAGTAAGTACATTTACACGTACCAGTTCACAGTGTTGTTAGGATCAAGCTGCAACTCGTTTTCATTTCTCTCTGGTTCATCATCACCATCAGGGAGGTTCAGCCCAGAGGAGGTGCACCAACCCCCCGCATGTCTCTGTTCTGATCCAGCAGCTCACACGGGCCACCCCAGGGCTCATGTCGTCAGGGCTCGAAGGTGAAGGAGGGACCGTCGGTGGACTTGGACATCGGTTTGGTGGAAGCCGCTTCAGCCAGCGGCACCTGTGGGATGATGAGGGAGGAGCAGCCGAGCAGAAGGATCGGAGCTAACAGATAACAGGGAGCAGCTGGACGGTGAATAAAAACCTCCTGGTTGGATTAAAGAGGAACTCATCATCCAGCTGTCTTGGACCTGATTCATGCAGGTAAGATGCAGGGACTGCAGCCACAGCATTAGTACTAGCTTGGTTTTCGTCGTCGGCTTCAATCTCCCAAATCTCAGTCATCATTATCACTGTATCCTAAATCACTGTCTTCACCTTTGTCTTCCTCTTCGTTGGTATCCACTTCAGAATTCAGATCGAGAATGCTTTCTTCCATTTTCCTCAAAATATGAACGCGATCTCATCGTTTTCAGATTGTATAACAAGACTAGTAATTAATTCATTGTTCCATTGGTGACATCACACATTTCAGGCTGACATTCCCAGCGATTTCCAGTCATCTGAAACTTCGCATTCTTCGCATTCTGAAACTTCACTTTCGCAGATTTTTTTCTTTCTCCAGATGACAATTTATTCCAAAAAATGGTGATATTCAAGGAAATTATCGGTCCCTCCAGGATTTGCGACGTTGCGATTCTACCAATTCCCACAACTTCAGCAGGTCCTGCATAATTTGAATTTTGTCCAATCACCGCAACTTTACTGCAATTTTGGCCAATTGTTGTCAACTTCCGCCAATTTCGCCAATCAAATTTGTCTCCGAGTACTGTGCAAACGTGTACGCCAGTGGTCCCCAAACTACGGCCTGCGGGCCGGATACGGCCCGCCTCCACATTTGGCCCGGCCCCCTGAACAATACCAGAGGCGCATTATGATTTTTTTTTTTAGTCTGGCCACGCGATCGAGACCAATACACGCATAGAACGTGACATTCTATTCCACCCTTCTGCAGTCTGTGCCCCTATCTGACCCCCCCCCATCCCGCCCCAGAAAAAAAAATCCTAGTGTTAACCTTTCCTGCTTTGGTCTCCTAACCGTGGTTGGGGGACGCAGGGGAGATCTGTCTTCTCCAGGGCCGGAGGCAGCTTTTCCTCCGGGGTTAACTCCCAAGTAAACCTCACGGTTGTTAACAACAATATGGTGGTACACCGAAGAACAGGCCGTTTTGCTGAAGAGTTGGGGGCTTTATTATCAGACTGCACCGTTAATAACAGCAATTCTAGATCACTACCTGCTCCGGTCGCCTCTCTCTCTACTCACCCGCACACTTCACACACACCGTGTGCTCCGCGGGGCCATACACACGGGGGCGCGCCTCGGCTGCACGCACGCACTCACTCACTCACGTTCACGCACTGAGGTGCCCTATCTAAACACATGAACCAGACACATCCTACAACACTAGACTCACCCCTGTCAAATAAAATGGAATAATGGCGAAAAGGTTAGGTAAGAGAAAAATTGATTCAGAATGCAGGGTATTTAACCTGCAGTGGACAAACGATTATTTTTTTGTTCAATGCAAAGAAAAGGCTGTTTGTCTCATCTGTCAAGAGGCTGTGGCGTATTCAAAGAATACAATCTGCGCCGACACTATGAATTCCGTCACAAAGACAAGTATGATAGCTTGCAAGGCCAAATGCGAGCAGACAAACTCTCAAAGCTAAAAAGTGGACTGTTAGCTCAGCAGAATACATTTGTACGCCAAGCTCAGCTGAACCAGTCATCCGTTCGGGCCAGCTTTCGGGTTACTCAACTGATAGCAAGCAGCGGTACACCTTTCACTGATGGAGAATTTGTCAAGAAATGTTTGAATGCTGTCGCGGAGGAGGTGTGTCCCGAGAAGAAAGATGTCTTTAATGGCGTGAGTCTGTCGGCGAGTACAATCACCAGACGCATTGAAGAAATCAGGGGTAATGTATATGCCCAGCTGCAGCAGAAGACGAAAGAATTTGACCTTTTTTCATTAGCACTGGATGAGAGCATGGACGTGCAGGACAGGACAGGTTATTATTTATTTCATAAATAGTGTTATTTATTTCATTAATAGGGTTATTATTTATTTTCTGACTTTTTTTTTCCTGTGAAGATCCCGGAAAGGGTTATTGATATTTGGTTATGTGTGGCTTTCTGGAAAACAATAAATGTTACAAATGTCTGTTACAAACTGACCCCGGCCCCCATCAGAGAAGGCAAAAGTTATGTGGCCCTCACAGGAAAAAGTTTGGGGACCCCTGGTGTACGCCATCAGTCTGACCAATCAAACGTGGCACTGCACTGTGCTCACTTCCATGTTTATAGTGAGTATATACTGAACACATTAACAAAAACAGTGTGTGCTTTAAAAAAAACCCACTCACCTACAACTTTTCCCACATCGTTCTTTCCTCTGTCTCCCTCAGCCAGCCGATGAACGTCTCCTCAAGTCTCCGTAATGACCACATACCGGGTTTGTGTTGAAAAGCGTCTGCCTGCCTGAACGCACCCCCGTCTTGGGAGTGCGCATGAGGAGACACGCCGTAAAACCACACAAAAAATGAGTGAATGTAATACTACAGCTAGTGTTGTAACAGTTCATACGTCTTTAGAGGTAAAAGTCAATACTACATCTTGTCAGTGAGTTTTAACCCTTTTAAAGTCTTGATTTTATGGACATAGACAGGGCCCTCAGTGTCTGTGTCACAGTACTGCGCCTGTCATGTGATGTGGCCGTAAACCATAAAAAAACCCTCAGTTGTACTAAGTATTCCACCTTACAAGGTGGCAGACACGTATAACTTACTGCTCTTGCCTTGAAGGACTAATGCCTCATCCAAAAACCTCACTTCTGGACACCAGAGAAGAAGAGTTTGTAAACAAATGTTGATGTTCGCCATCGCGACACGGAGGAGGCATTTGCTCCCAAATTTGCCAACTATGATTCTAAAAAGAGATTATTTAGCTTATGAAAGTAAATATCTACATTTTGTTATAACAGAGGGTGGCTGAAGCTGGTTAATTTTATCCTGCCATCGACCCCAGTGTCATGTGACTCGACAGAACAATCGCACCAGCTCTGTGTCATCATATAAGATAAATTGCAGAGGAATAAAAGCGAAATTGAGGTGGAATAATCATAACAGTTTCTGGGTGTGGGAGAGAAAGCGAAAATGACTGGGAGAAGACAAAATAACGACCAGGATGCCGTAAAAGGATGAAGCGAGCCGCCTGGCCAGCAGTAAGTGACAAATGTCTTTGTTTGTTTACATTGTACTGATTTTCCGGTTCCGGCACCACACGAGTTGGCTGCCTTTTGCAACAGCAGCTCAATTCTGAGTCTTTTTATCTTCCTTCTTCTTTCTGATCTGGTGATAACTTTCTGATCCGGCACACCTTTCACTCTATATATATCACGGACACACAGATCGCCCCAAAGATCTCCCGAGTCGGCGGACGGAGCCACTGTTTACAGCAGGAGACGATACAGCAGGGAAGAGCTAGCTAGCACTCAACCACCACCCGGTGCTAACGGAGAAACTCGACATACCGGAGAACTGAAGCGAAAACGACGCGGGTGCCGGGCTGGAGTTTAGGCGGCGTGCAAGAAATATAAGACAGAATAATAAAGAGCGATGGCAAGAACCAAGCAGACCGCCTGTAAATCTACTGGAGGAAAAGCCCCCCAGGAAGCAGCTGGCCACCAAGGCTGCTCGAAAAAGCGCTCCGGCCACCGGCGGAGTGAAGAAGCCTCACCGTTACAGGCCCGGTACCGTGGCTCTGAAAGAGATCCGTCGCTACCAGAAATCCACGGAGCTGCTCATCCGTAAGCTGCCCTTCAAGCGCCTGGTGAGGGAGATCGCTCAGGACTTCAAGACCGACCTGTGCTTCCAGAGCTCCGCCGTCATGGCTCTGCAGGAGGCCAGCGAGGCCTACCTGGTGGGTCTCCAACCTGTGCGCCATCCACGCCAAGAGGGTCACCATCATGCCCAAAGACATCCAGCTGGCCCGCCGCATCCACGGAGAGAGAGCTTAGACTTTCTGCTGCACATCCACCAACCACAATGCTCCGCACTGTGTGTCTATATATATATATATATATATATATATATATATTTAGAGTAATATGTACATATGTATACTAGCTGCTCTTGTTTTTTCTTGCCTTCTGATTGTTGCTCTGATTGTTGCTATCCCTGTGCTGTTGCAATCCTGGAATTTCCCCATTGTGGGACTAATAAAGGCTTATCTTATCTTATATACTTTGAAGATAAGATAGCAAAAAACCCAAAACAAAAAATGGTGACAAAAAACAAAACCATCCTTTGTGTAAATATGTCCAAAGTCCGCTTTGACTGAAAGTTATGTAATTTGATATGGCTGCCGTGGCATTATGCAAATTAGATGGGTAAATTTACTCTTATCTCAAACTTTGGATCATATTCTATATCTTTATAATTGACAGTAAGCCATTATCGCTTACCAATTTCAAGTTATAGCTTTGGAAATCTCTGACATTTGAACTGAATATTTTCTTGAAAAAATCTTGACCACCAGAGGGAGTGGAGGAAATGGTGCAACAGAGCGCCATGGACAGTCATAAGATTAAAGCTATGAATCTCTGGTCTGGACACGGGCCAATGTGCGAGTCAGGCAATCCCCAAGGAAAGCCCCGCAACTTACCGCAACAATAAAAAAAGGGACTGAATTATATCATTTCCTGCCTAAACATACCAAATTCATCCTAATTGAAAATCAAGAAATTTCCCCTTCAAAATACTACAACTGCACAAAAGAGTATACAGTATAATGAATATATAAGAGCTAAACACCAAATAGATGAATGAAAGAATAGATAAATATAGATGAACCCTGACTAAGAAAATTAAGATAAGATAAGCCTTTATTAGTCCCACAATGGGGAAATTCCAGGATTGCCGCAGCACAGGGATAGCAACACTCAGAGCAATAATTAAGAAGATAAGAAAAATAAAAAATAAGAGCAGTGAATATACAGTGGGGCAAAAAAGTATTTAGTCAGCCACCAACTGTGCAAGTTCTCCCACTTAAAAGATGAGAGAGGTCTCCAATTTTCATCATAGGTATATCTCAACTATGAGAGACAAAATGAGAAAAAAAAATCCAGAAAATCACAATGAAGGATTTTTAATGAATTCATTGGTAAATTCCTCGGTACAATAAGTATTTGGTCACCTACAAACAAGCAGGATTTCTGGCACTCACAGACATGTAACTTCTTCTTTAAGAGGCTCCTCTGTCCTCCACTCGTTACCTGTATTAATGGCACCTGTTTGAACTCATTATCAGTATAAAAGACACCTGTCCACAACCTCAAACAGTCAGACTCCAAACTCCACTATGGCCAAGACCAAAGAGCTGTCAAAGGACACCAGAAACAAAATTGTAGACCTGCACCAGGCTGGGAAGACTGAATCTGCAATAGGTAAGCAGCTTGGTGTGAAGGAATCAACTGTGGGAGCAATTATTAGAAAATGGAGACATACAAGACCACTGATAATCTCCCTTGATCTGGGGCTCCATGCAAGATCTCACCCTGTAGGGTCAAAATGATCACGAGAACGGTGAGCAAAAATCCCAGAACCACACGAGGGGACCTAGTGAATGACCTGCAGAGAGCTGGGACCAAAGTAACAAAGGCTACCATCAGTAACACACTATGCCGCCAGGGACTCAAATCCTGCAGTGTCAGACGTGTCCCCCTGCTTAAGCCAGTACACATCCAGGCCTGTCTGAAGTTTGCTAGAGAGCATTTGGATGATCCACAAGAGGACTGGGAGAATGTCATATGGTCAGATGAAACCAAAACAGAACTTTTTGGTAAAAACTCAACTTGTCGTGTTTGGAGGAGAAATAACACCATACCTACTGTGAAGCATGGGGGTGGAAACATCATGCTTTGGGGCTGTTTTTCTGCAAAGGGACCAGGACGACTGATCCGTGTAAAGGAAAGAATGAATGGGGCCATGTATCGTGAGATTTCGAGTGAAAACCTCCTTCCATCAGCAAGGGCATTGAAGATGAAACGTGGCTGGGTCTTTCAGCATGACAATGATCCCAAACACACCGCCCAGGCAATGAAGGAGTGGCTTCGTAAGAAGCATTTCAAGGTCCTGGAGTGGCCTAGCCAGTCTCCAGATCTCAACCCCATAGAAAATCTTTGGAGGGAGTTGAAAGTCCGTGTTGCCCAGCGACAGCCCCAAAACATCACTGCTCTAGAGGAGATCTGCATGGAGGAATGGGCCAAAATACCAGCAACAGTGTGTGAAAACCTTGTGAAGACTTACAGAAAACGTTTGACCTCTGTCATTGCCAACAAAGGGTATATAACAAAGTATTGAGATGAACTTTTGTTATTGACCAAATACTTATTTTACCGAGGAATTTACCAATTAATTTATTAAAAATCCTTCATTGTGATTTTCTGGATTTTTTTTCTAATTTTGTCTCTCATAGTTGAGGTATACCTATGATGAAAATTGGAGACCTCTCTCATCTTTTAAGTGGGAGAACTTGCACAATTGGTGGATGACTAAATACTTTTTTGCCCCACTGTACATACGTACACATAAATATATAAATATATATACACAGTGCAGAGCATTGTAGCTAGATGTAATAAACAGCATAACCTTCTACTTAGTTATCCTACATAGTATGAATATGTACCCATACATATTGTCACCCTCCGTAGCGACTGATATTGTCCTAGTTGTATACTGGAGGAGACCATTGTGTAAGTCTATTGCGTCTTTTCCATTCAATACTATTAGGTGGTCACGTTTTTTTGCAATCTCTGCGAGCAGCCCTGCTTAGGTTATACAGTCTGACAGCCGTAGGTAGGAAGGACCTGCGAAACCTCTCGGTTGCGCACCTAGGATGATGTAGTCTACTGCTAAATGAGCTCCTCAGTGCGTTCAGTATGTACTGCATAGGGTGGGACTCGGACTCCAGCAGAGATGACAGTTTAGCCACCATCCTTCTCTCTCCCATCTCCTCCACTGGGTCAAGGTGTTGCCCCAGGACAGATCTAGCTTTCTTGATCAGTTTGTTCAGTCTCTTCCTATCGGCTGCTGTAATGCCACTGCCCCAGCAGACCACTCCAAAAGTGATGCCTGATGCCACCACCGTGTCGTAGAATGTCTTCAGCAGCGCCCCTTGTACACCAAAAGACCTGAGCCTCCTCAGTAGGAACAGCCTGTGCTGTCCCTTCTTGTAGAGTGCATCGGTATTGTGTGACCAGTCTAGTTTATTGTTCAAATGAACACCCAGGTACTTGTAGGATGTCACCATCTCAATGTCTGTTCCCTGTATGTTTACTGGTGCTGTGAGGGGTTGTCCTTGCTATTAAGAGACTATAATAATCCATATCCGCACACATGGCAAAAACAGTCCTTTTGTGACATAACATAATAATGTACCTGAAACAAACAAACAAACAAAAAAACAAAACTCATGACTGACTTTAGTAGACATCAATCATCCCCAATTGGAGGAAATCTGTCATGGCCGCCAATCACGGCACCTGTGCACGCACCTGCCTGTCATCTCCTGCGGCCTATTTATTCCACCAGGACCAGTGCTGGGCGTGGAGTTGTCTGATTCTCTATGCTGAATCCTGTTACGCCTGCCTCCGTGCTTCCCAGCACTCAACTCTCCAGCTTTCGACTTCCTAGCCCTGCTGACCCTCGTCCGGGCCGGTTCCGCCCGGACCAACTACCAAGTAAGCCTACTCGCTTCTCATCTTGTCCAATTCCCCTGTGCACAGGCGGAGATCCGCGGCGGCGGTCCTCCTTCTCCCTCCAGGTGGCGGACTCCTCCTCTCACCTCCAGCTAGCCAACACAGCAGACACTGTCTTCCTGGCTGCAGCTTCGGCGCTACCTGAGCTTCCCCAACATCTGACAGTAAGCGCTGTAACATCTGTAGTGCTGCATAGGTTGAACTGTAAACTAACGGCCCTTGTCTCATTACAGGGTTGCCAGGTTGTACGGTGCTCTGCCGGCCCCAGCTGGAGATTACGGATCGCACTACACAACATTACACCTCATATCCTGCAGTCACGCACCCACTCACTCACGTTTACAATAAAAGTACGTTATTTGTATTTACCCTGAGTCGTGTCTGTTCTGTGGGTCACCTGAACCATGTCAGTACGACTCCGCCAAAGTGACCCGGCAGACAACGTGCTTGCGTGCAGAATTAACCATCTAGAGTCTCGGGTAGATCAACTAGCGTATCAGCAGCAGGTGATGCTGACTCAGCTAACCCGCATCACCGACAGGTTAGATCAATTGGTTAGCCCACGGGGTTTTCCCACAGCTCCAGCTAGCTCCTCTGCTCCTGCTAGCTCTACCGCTAGCTCCACCGCTAGCTCTACACCTAGCCCTCCCTCTTCGGGCCCCGCTTGTCGGCTCACTCCTGTCCCTACTCCCACTCGCTTCAGAGGTGTGTTGGGGGAGGCCAGGGGGTTCCTCATGCAGTGCAAAATAGGTATTCCAATGGGTACCCGGGGATTTTCCCACTGATCAGAGCCGCATCGGCTACATGATCAATTTATTAGAAGGACGGGCTTTAGCGTGGGCATATGCGGTAATGGCTAGGGCAGATTATGCTTCTATGACTTATGTACAATTCACACAGGAATTTCAGGAGGTTTTCAGTCACTCGGACCGGGAGGACGTACTCACCTCTCGCCTATTAAACCTTCGGCAGGGGTCGAGGGCGGTCGCCGATTATGCCGTGGACTTCCGGGTTGTGGCTACGGAGGTTGGGTGAGAGGATGCCTCTCTGAGTAGTATATTCCTTAGAAGTTTGAGCTCTAGCCTGCGGGACGAGCTGGCCTGCCTGGAGAAACCTTCTATGCTGGATGAGTGTATCTCCCTGGCCATTAGCATCGACAACCGTCTGAAGGAACGGGCAACTGAGTGCAAAACTTCCGGCCGCTCGGGGAATATGCCGCGCCGCCCCTCCAGCCCCCCCTGCTGGCCCTCCCGTCAACTGACTTCCCGGAGGACCATGAGTCTATGGTCATGGGTGGGTTGAAACTTCCTGTTGCGGAGAGACAGCGCCACCGAGAGTTGGGGTTGTGCGTCTATTGTGGGAGCGAGGAGCATGACCTTAATTCCTGTCCCAAGCAGCCAAAAGGGGAAGTCCGTGCGTAGCAGTAGGGGGTCTCACGGACGTAACCCGCAATAATCCCCTCACCCGTTTTCTAATTCCTATCTGGTTTTGCTTTGGTCATAAGGAACATAACACACATGCACTCACTGACTCAGGGGCCGAGCAGAGCTTCATTTCTAGTAGCCTGGCAACCCGTCTGGGTCTACCTATGCAGCCGTTGAAGACTTCTTTCAACCTCATAGCCCTGTCTAAAGCCTCATTAGCCACTGACACTCATCGGGTCACCTCAGTGCCAGTTATTATTTCAGGCAACTATCAGGAGGAGTTGGACCTGTATATACTGCCGGTGTTATCCTCCCTGGTCATCCTGGGCTATCCTTGGCTGCGCCTGCATAACCAGACTGCACCTGGTTATGCAGGCGCAGCCAAGGATAGGGACACTCCCCGAAGGGACACTCCCCGAACGCCATATTGACTGGCGTTCGGGGAGTGTAGTTTCATGGAGCCCTTTCTGCCTAAGTGCCTGTCTGCAGTCTGCTGCATGCTCGCCTGCCACGCCTCTGGGTGTCCCTGCCTCTCCCCCTCCTGACCTGTCAAAAGTGCCACCAAAATACCATGACCTTGGGGCCGTCTTCAGTAAATCCCAGGCCCTTTCCCTCCCCCCTCACCGACCGTATGACTGTGCTATTAATCTGCGGGCCGGCGCTCCGCTGCCAACTAGCAGACTTTACAACCCGTCTGCTCCAGAGCGCGCGACCATGGACTCGTATATTAAGGAGTCACTAAGCTCAGGCATAATTAGACCTTCATCTTCGGCGGTGGGGGTGGGTTTTTTCTTCGTGGGGAAGAAGAACGGCTCCCTTAGGCCCTGCATTGATTTCCGGGAACTTAGTAACATCACCATTAAGGATAAGTACACTCTCCCTCTCCTCAACTCAGCGTTTGATTCCCTCCGGGGGGCTTGCTGCTTTACCAAGTTAGACCTGCTCAATGCCTATCACCTGGTGCGGATACGAGAGGGGGATGAGTGGAAGACGGCCTTTAGGACCCCTAGTGGTTATTTCGAATACCTGGTCATGCCGTTCGGGCTGACCAATGCCCTGGCCGTTTTCCAGCGCCTTATTAATGATGTTTTGAGGGATTTTCTGGGCACCTTTGTTTTTGTCTACCTTGACAATATCCTCATTTTTTTCTCAGTCTATGGAGGAGCATCGCATTCACATCAGGCAGGTCTTGCAGCGGCTGCTGGAGAATAAACTCTTCGTCAAGGCAGAAAAGTGTGAGTTCCACGTCTCCCGGACTTCCTTCCTCGGCTTTATTATCGCCCCAAAGGAGATTATCCCGGATCCAGCCAAGGTGAAGGCGGTGGTGGACTGGCCTACTCCCTCGTCGAGGAAACAGCTCCTGCAGTTCCTGGGCTTTGCAAACTTCTACCGCCGCTTTGTCAAGGACTACAACTGCATCGCCCTCCCCCTCACCAACTTGACCTCCACCAAGGTGCCTTTTCGCTGGACGGAAGAGACGGACGCTGCGTTCTCTGAGCTGAAGGTCAGGTTCTCATCGTCGCCAATTCTGACGCAGGTTGATCCCGCTCTTCAGTGCCTGGTGGAGGTGGACGCCTCAGATTCTGGGGTGGGGGCTGTTTTGTCACAGCGCTCTCCGGCTGACGGTAAAATCCGCCCCTGCACCTACTTCTCTCGCCACCTGTCCCCAGCGGAGCGTTACTATGACATCGGTGACAGGGAGTTGTTGGAGGTTAAACTGGCCCTGGAGGAGTGCCGACACTGGTTGGAGGGAGCATCACAGCCGTTCATCGTCTGGACCGACCATAAAAACCTAGAGTACCTTCGGACCGCTAAACGGCTGAATGCCCGACAGGCCCGCTGGTCGCTTTTTTTTTGGACGATTCGACTTCACCATCACCTACCGCCCTGGGTCAAGGAACACCAAGCCCAACTCCCTGTCTCGTCAGTTCGCCCCGGAGATGGCAGAAAAGGCTGAGCACCCCATCCTTCCCCCAGCATGCATCGTGGGCGCCCTCACGTGGGGCATTAGGGATAAGGTCATAAGGGCGCAGTCTGATGAGGCTGACCCGGGGAGGGGGGGGGCAGCAGGCAAGTTATTCGTCCCTGCAGCGGTTTGAGGGGAGGTCATCCAGTGGGGGCATACCTCCAAGTTTGCCTGCCACTGGGGAAGGGCATGCACTGTGGCGCTCCTACAGAGGTCGTTTTGGTGGCCATTCCTCCAGAAGGACGTGGGGGAGTACATCCGTGCCTGTCCTGAGTGCGCAACGGGAAAGACGGCCTCTTCTCCGCCGGCCGGGCTGCTTCATCCCCTACCCGTCCCAGGCAGGCCATGGTCCCATATGGCGCTAGATTTCGTCACAGGTCTCCCAAGTCCAACAATTTCACCACCATCCTCACGCTGGTGGCCAGGTTTTCTAAAGCGGCCCACTTCATCCCTCTGCGAGGGTTACCTTCTGCCAAGGAGATGGCCGATCTGCTGGTCCAACATGTCATTCGACTGCATGGCATCCCGCAGGACATCGTTTCGGACCAGGGGCCCCAGTCTATCTCCAGGGTCTGGAAGGCATTCTGCGCCGCCTTAGGGGCTACAGCTAGTTTGTCCTTTGGATACCACCCTCAATCTAATGGGCAGTGCGAACGGGCCAACCAGGAGGTGGAAGCAGCGTTGCGGTGTGTCGCAGCCGCCAACCCATCATCATGGAGCACACACCTCCCCTGGATCGAATACGCCCATAACACGGCGGTGTCCACTGCCACTGACATGTCCCCCTTCGAGGCCTCGTTGGGTTACAACCCCCCGCTGTTTCCTGAAGAGGAGGGAGACATCGCCGTTCCATCGGTTCGGGCCCACCTAAGGCGTTGTCGAGGGATCTGGAGGACAGCCAGAGCGGCATTACATCGGACGGCAGAACGCAACACCACAGTGGCCAACCGACGCAGGGCTCCGGGTCCGGTTTACCAGGTGGGTCAGCAAGTATGGCTCTCTACCAAGCACATCAACCTGAAGGCTGAGCGGAAGAAGACTGCCCAGTGGTTTATTGGTCCATTTCCCATATGTCGGATCATTAACCCGGTGTCTGTGCGTCTAACTCTCGCCCCCTCCTTCCTGTCCAACTTTTCATGTCTCTCAGGTGAAGCCCGTCTCCTCCAGCCCGTTGTGTCCCCCTCCCAGGTCCCCACCGCCACTGAGGGTGATCGACAGCGACCCGGCGTGGTCCGTCTCCTCCATCTAGGACGTCTGCTGCCGGGGGCGTGGCCTACAGTACCTGGTGGACTGGGAGGGCTATGGGCCGGAGTGGAAGTCCTGGGTGCGAGAGCCCCAGCTGGAGATTACGGATCGCACTACACAACATTACACCTCATATCCTGCACTCATGCACCCACTCACTCACGTTTACAATAAAAGTACATTAATTGTATTTAGCCTGAGTCATGTCTGTTCTGTGGGTCACCTGAACCATGTCAAAATCATTTGACTCAGAGAGAGGAAATTCAGACTCTGAAAATATCTCATTATGCTGAACATAAACTACAAGAGATGGAGAATGATATTGATCCTGATAACTACTTCTTCAATAATATTCATAATCACTGTGAATATTACACTGAGAAGCAATTCAAAAATCAAGTGCAAGTAGATGGTAAACTATCAGTAATATACTTTAACAGCAGAAGTCTTAAAAACTTTCCACAGATTCAGGACTATTTAAAACAGCTGGGTAGAAAATTTACAGCTATCGCAGTCTCTGAAACTTGGCTCAAGGAAGAGCAGGCTTCTTTGATGACAAAAGAGGGATATCAGATGTTTCATATTAACAGATCTCAAAAAAATGGCAGTGGTTTTGCACTGTATATTGATGAATTGTATAGGTGTAAACTTGTAAATGGAATGTCCTTTGCACTACCAGGGATTCTGGAATGTGTTACTGTTGAGATTGACCAAGATAAAACAAAAAATCTAATTATAAGTTGTATGTATAGAATGCCAGGAACTTGTATTGAGACATTCAGAGATAAGTTAGTCGAGCTGTACAATAACATAACTAATGAGAAAATGGTTGTAATCTGTGGAGACTTCAATACTGATTTACTAAATCCATTTCAACAAAATGTAATTACAGAGTTCATGAATTCTATGTACAGTATGAGTCTATATCCCACAATAACACATCCCAGTAGAATCACAGTCCACACTGCTACACTTATTGACAGCTTGTTTGTTAATATTATTGATAAGAAAATAGAAAGTGGATTATTGATAAATGACATAAGTGACCATCTGCTAGTCTTTGCACTTTATCCATGGCCACATGGGGGCCAATACAGAAAAAAACTTGAAAATCTTTCAGATATAAATCACAAAATGCAATCACTTCTTTTAAAGAAGACCTGCTGAAGCAAGACTGGACAAAAGTCTATGTATCAGATGTAAATGAAGCCTATGATACGTTCATGAACATTGTAACCGCTCTTTATGAAAAAAAAAAAAGTCCATTAGTAAAGAGAAAGCTTAAACAGAAATTTGTCGACAAGCCATGGTTAACCAAAGGATTACAAAAAATGTGTAAAAAGAAAAAAATCATTATATAAAGCTTTTCTAAAGAAGATGACAAAAGAAGCAGAGCAGCAGTATAAAACATACAAAAATAAGTTAATATATATAATGAGATGTAGTAAAAGAGACTATTACAGTAAAGAAGTGGAGAAAAACAGCGATAACACTAAAAATACATGGACAATACTTAACAATATTCTTGGAAATAAAAACAGAAATACAAGCTACCCAACCAGTCTTTCAAAAAAAAAAAAAACACTCAGAGTGTGAATGCAGTCTCACCTGCAGATGAATTTAATAACTTTTTTGTTAACATTGGTCCTAATTTGGCTCGAGAAATACCCATTACGGCACCTACAGGTGATACAATAAGCAAAAACATTACTATAAAAGACTCTGTCTTCATAAAGAACACAGATGAGAGAGAGGTCATTGAAACTGTTAAATTGTTTAAAAGCAAAACATCTACGGATTGTGATGGTATTGACATGCTTTCAGTCAAAACTATCATTGAATGCTTAGTGAAGCCACTGACGTATATTTATAACCTGTCTCTCCAAACAGGTATATTTTCCAATGCAATGAAAATAGTCAAAGTAATTTCGATATACAAGACAGGTGATAGAGGGGAATTTTCAAACTACAGGCCTATTTCACTATTGCCACAATATTCAAAGATACTCGAAAAAATATTCTGTGAGAGAATTGACAACTTTATAATGAAGAATAATTTATTGTGTGAGCAGCAATATGGGTTCAGACACGAGGACAACTGCATTTGCTCTAATGGAATTTATAGAAAAAATATCAACTGCTGTAGAAAATAAAAAGTATTCAGTTGGGGTATTCCTGAATTTTAAAAAGCATTTGATACAGTGGATCATAAATTATTGTTAAAGAAACTACAAAATTATGGTATTGGGGGGTACCACTGTCCTAGTTATGTAGTTATTTAAAGAACAGATATCAGTATGTATGTGTAGGTAGCAAAAACTCGCAGTTACTGAAGGTTACTTGTGGAGTCCCACAGGGTTCAGTTTTGGCACCATTGTTATTCAATCTGTATATAAATGATATATGTAAAGTTTTAGAAAAAATGGATTTAATATTGTTTGCAGATGGCACTAATTTATTATGCAGTGGAAGCAATTTGGAACAACTTTTGGATACACTCGGAAAGGAATTAGGAAAGCTTAAACTGTGGATTGATTCAAACAAATTAATGCTCAATTTAAGTAAGACAAAATTTATAATTTTTAACAACCATCACAACTCAGTATCTAAACTCAGTGTAAATGGTGTAGAGATTGAAAGGGTATCCAAAATTAAATTCCTTGGAGTAATAATTGATAATAAATTGTGTTGGAAGTCACATATTAATTATATTAATGGTAAAATATCCAAATCAATCACAATACTACACAGAGTGAAATATTTGCTGAATCAACCCACACTATATACTTTGTATCATTCATTAATACTCCCATACATGACATATTGTACTGAAGTATGGGGAAATACATATAAAACAAACATATATCCAGTTTTTATGCTTCAGAAAAGAGCTATTAGAATAATAACCAAAGCTGCTTACAGGGAACCAACAAACCCACTTTTTCTTAAATTAAAAGCTATCAAGTTGAAAGATCTGGCTGATTTTAAAACTGCAGTAATAATGTTTAAAGTGAAGAATCTATCACTGCCCACAAATATCCAAAAGTTGTTCCAAATAAGGGAGAAACAATATCATTTCAGAGGAACATGTATATTTCAAAAACCTTCAGTGAGAACTACCACCAAGCAACACTATGTTTCAGTGCAGGGAGTCAGACTGTGGAACACTTTTGGAGCTGAATTAAAATCATGTACAACACTTGGACAATTTAAACAAAATCTAAAGGAAGAAATACTTCAAAATATATACAAAACCCGGTCCCGGCAATTGGCTTCAGGTGTGCTGGCAATGGAGTAGGTGTGTGCGTTGCTGGCTCCTGCTATATTTTTTTCTTTACTTTTTAAACCCTATTTTGCTGTAAGCTGTTATTGTTTTGGACATTTAATACGTGCAGAATCTGTTTTGAGTTGTGAAATATGTCCAAAACAAGAAAGCAGACTGAAAAGGAGGCAGCAGGGAACAATACTAACACCAGCTTAGCTGAGGATGCTAATATCAGCCTTAACCCTGCACTTGTTGCCTTGCTTGAGCAACACAGAATGTCCATAGCTGCTGACTTCAAAACTTCATTTGAACTTATTAATGGTAAGCTGGACAAAATTCAAGCAGATGTGGCGAACCAGGAGCAACGCATTGGCGACCTTGAAAACAACGCGGAGGACGTCAGCCAGCGCCTAGCGGCGCTTGAAGTTACATGTGAGTCAATGCAGGAGGAGAACAAACTTTTGAAAAACAAACTTTCTGACCTGGAGGGAAGAAGCAGGAGGCTGAATATTCGTCTGGTGGGTCTGCCGGAGTCCTTTGATGTGGGTCCACGGCCATCTGAATTTTTTTCTCGGCTGTTGGTGGACGTCTTTGGCGCACAAACTTTGCCATCTCCCCCAGAGCTGGATAGAGCCCACCGCAGCCTCATGCCCAAGCCGAGTCCGAATGGGAAGCCGCGCGCTGTCATTATTTGTTTCCACCGGTTTCGGACCAAAGACTTGGTGATGAGAGAAGCGCGGAGACGCCGTGGGACTCTGGAATATCGTGGGCATAAACTTCAGTTCTACGAGGATTATAACGCCGACGTTCAGAAGCAACGAGCCGAATATAAGGAGGTTATGTCCGAGTTGTACAAGAGAGGTTTTCGTCCTTCTCTTCTTTTCCCCGCCAGGCTCCGGATAACTCTTCCAGACGGCAAAAACCAGTGGCTGGCGTCCGTCTCGGAGGCCACCTGCTTCATGCAAACCATGGAGAGAAACCAGCAATTTTCGCCTTGAACTGGACATTTCTGGGTTGACCAGCTGCCGCGCTGGACTGCTTGTTACTTCATTGAAGCTGCACTGACTGGACATTGATGCATTTTTAGATGTTTAAAAACAAGGTAAAATTGGCTCCCTATACGTTGTTGTTTACTTAATTCTTTTTTAAATTTTATCTTATTTATTTTTTTTTTTTTAGGGTAAAACGTTCATATTATGCAGGATTGAAGCCAGTTGTATGGGAGCATTCTGTTAGGATGAAAATAGAGCAGGAGATGGAGCGGTTGCTGTTTTTTTGCAACCGGCTGGAGTGTTGTTATAGGTTTGGTTGTTGGATTTTTTTATTTTTTTTTTATTTTTATTTTTTTATTTTTTTTTTGTTTTGTTTTGTTTTTTGTTATGGTTTTATTTACACCCCCCTTACCCCCTCCTTTTTTTTTTTTTTTTACCCGTACCTCACTTTACTCTTCTTTGGGCTACACAACATAATATATAAATTTTACTCTTTGAATGAATAGTAATCTTACTTTGGTAAGCTGGAATGTGAAGGGGTTGAACCATCCAATTAAACGAAAGAGAGTCATGTCACGTCTAAAGCAGTTTAAGCCTGGGGTATTGTTTTTGCAGGAAACCCATTTGCAGGATTCCGACCACTTGCGTTTGTCAAAATGTTGGTCAGGACAATTTTTTCATTCAAATTTTAAAGCTAAGGCCAGGGGCGCTGCTATTCTTATTGATCGAAATATCCCATTTATTCCCTCTAATGTTGTATTAGATAAAAATGGACGATTTGTAATAGTATCAGGTAAACTTGGCGATAAACATGTCACCTTGGCTAATCTGTATGCACCGAATTTTGATGATGTGCACTTTTTTCGCAACCTTTTTTCGCAACTTCTAGATTTAAATACTCATTCTCTAATTCTTGGGGGTGACTTTAATTTGCATATGGATCCGATCTTAGATCGCTCATCTTCAAAACCTGCTAGTCTTAATAAATCTGCAACTTATGTTAAGTCTTTTCTTGAGGAATATAGCCTTACAGATCCTTGGCGTTTTTTACATCCTAACGGCAGGGACTATTCTTTTTTCTCTCACGTACACCATACTTATACCAGAATAGATTATTTTTTTGTTGACAATTTATTAATTAATAACCTTTGCTCTTGCAGTTATGATAGCATCTCGGTTTCTGATCATGCCCCTCTTGTACTTAAAATGATCCTCCATGGATGTGACTCCATGAGAAAGCATTGGAGATTGGATCCATTATTACTTACAGATGAAAAATTGGTTGCGAATATTTCTTCTAAAATTAATTTTTTTTGGAAAGAAAATAAAACTCCTGGTATGCCAAATAAAACGATATGGGAGGCCATGAAGGCATTTCTTAGGGGGGAATTTATTTCATTGGCAGCATTTAAAAGACGATCCTTAATACAGGAACAGAAGGCTATTTTAGATCAAATCCTGGACATTGACAGACAATATGCTCAATCTCCATCACCCGCTCTGTACAAGGAACGTATGACATTACAAACTAAACTTAATTTACTTTCTACTCGACAAATTGAAGGTTGTTTAATAAGGAACAAGAGTGAATTTTATGAACATGGCGAAAAAACCAGTAAACTTCTAGCTAATCAACTACGTGGTATTAGAGCTAAGCAAATTATTACTGGAGTTAGGACAGATAAAGGAGAGGTGACATCTGACCAACAAGTGATTAATGATATTTTCAGGTCATTTTATTCCAAATTATATACCTCAGAATATACAACAAACTTAAAGGATTTGGAAATTTTTTTTGATTCTATTGATATTCCTTCGATTTCTTCAGAATCTCGGCAAATTTTAGAAGCTCCCACCACAAAAGAAGAAATTCAGCTGGCAATATCATCCATGCAATCAGGAAAATCTCCAGGACCTGATGGGTTTTCCGCTGATTTTTTCAAAAAATTCTCTGACGACCTCGCCCCTTTCCTTTGTCAAGTTTTTACAGAGTCGCTTGACTCTGGTACACTTCCTCCTTCATGCTATCAGGCCTGTATCACTGTGTTGCTTAAAAAGGATAAGGATCCTGTTGATTGTGCTTCTTACAGGCCTATTTCCTTGTTAAATACTGATGTTAAAATTTTGTCAAAGTTGTTAGCTTCAAGGTTGGAAAAGATTCTTCCTTTTATAATTTCACAGGACCAAACCGGTTTCATTAAAAATCGCCATTCTTTTTTTAACTTGCGGCGGTTGTTTAATATTATTTATACTCCTCACCACAACATACCTGAATGTCTTTTTAGCTTCAGTGTTAACTAATTGTCGCTATTCTGACTATTTTAGACTTTACCGTGGTACGAGGCAAGGCTGTCCTTTGAGCCCGTTGCTCTTTGCCTTGGCAGTTGAGCCGTTAGCTATTGCAATCCGTGGGAGCCGGGACTTTCTAGGCATTCGTAGGGGTGGCATTGAGCATAGGGTTTCACTCTATGCTGACGATCTTTTATTATTTCTCTCCAACCCACTTACTTCATTACCCGCTATACTCAACATTTTGGATAGTTTTAGTAGGTTTTCTGGTTATAAAATTAATCTTAATAAGAGTGAACTGTTTCTGATTAATGAAAAGATTCAAGTTCAGGATTTTGAAAATTTTCCTTTCAAGGTTGTTATTGATCATTTTAATTATCTTGGGATGTGTGTCACTAAACAATTTAATTACTTGTTTAAAAATAATTTTCTCCCCTTACTTGACCAGTGCAAGCTAATACTTTCCAAATGCTCCCCATTATCCTTGTCTTTAATTGGCAGAATCAATTCTGTAAAAATGATGTTACTTCCAAAGTTTTTATATTTGTTTTAATGTCTCCCCATTTGTATTCCTAAATCCTTTTTTAAGTCTTTGGACTCTCTGATTACCTCATTTATTTGGAATGGTAAACATCCGAGATTGAGGAAAGTTTTTCTTCAAAGACCCAAATCAGTAGGTGGCATGGCTCTGCCTAACTTTCAATATTACTACTGGGCAGCAAATATCAGGTGCATGTTATATTGGAAACATTTTTATCTGGAACCCAAATCACCTATTTGGATCCTTATGGAGTCACATGTGGACAATCAAACCTCCCTACCAGCAATTTTAGGTTCACCACTTCCCCTTGCTTTGTCTACACTGGGTAATAATAAAGTAGTTCGTCAGTCTCTTAGAATTTGGTCTCAATTCAGGAAAAATTTCGGTCTTCAGTTTTTTTCCATTAGAAGTCCAATTGCCGCAAATCATTTATTTACCCCATCAACTATTGATAGTGCATTTCATATATGGCACAGAAAAGGTTTAAAATCTTTTGCAGATTTATATTTTGATGGCCAATTTGCAAGTTTTTCTCAACTTTCCACCAAATTCAACATCACTTCTACACATTTTTTCCGCTTCCTCCAGGTCAGACATTATGTGCAAACCATGACAAAACAATTCCCTCAAAAACCTTCTGATAATCCTCTAGATGATTTTTTATTAGTTAAACCAACTTCTAAGGGGGTAATGTCAGTTTTATATAATTTAATTTCAAATTTACAATCTTCTTCTCTGGCCGCTATCAAATTGAACTGGGAACAAGATCTTAATTTTACTTTTACTGATGAACTGTGGGACTCTATTCTTGGCCAGGTTCACACTGTATCAATGTGTGCTCGTCACGCTCTTATTCAATTTAAGATTGTACACCGGATGCACCTGTCCAAGGTTAAGTTAGCACGTATTTACTCGGATATAGACCCAACTTGTGAAAAGTGTGGTAGCGCTCCTGGCACTTTGCTTCACATGTATTGGTCCTGCCCTGCATTGATGAATTTTTGGCATTCTGTTTTTATCACTATGTCTGAAGTCCTGCAATATCAAATTAAACCTGATCCATTATGCGCCATTTTTGGTGTGGCTCCAGAACTTGTCTTGCCAAGTTCCAAATTAAAAGTATTCAAATTTTCATTATTATTGGCCAGACATGCTGTATTACTGAAGTGGAAAGACTCTTCGCCCCCTTCACATTTACAGTGGATAAAAGATATAATGTCCTGTTTGGATTTAGAAAAAATCAGATATACAGTCTGTGGCTCTGAAAACAAATTCTATAAATTATGGCGCCCGTTTCTTGATTTCTTTGAAAGACCCACGATTATAGTTTCTGAGTAGCTCATATCCCCTTTACCCCACCCCCACTTCACACACACAATTTTTCTTTGTATTTTTTTTAAATTATTGTTTATTTAAAGGTTTTTGTGCTTTGAAGCATTTACATTTGTTGGCTTTAAGTTCTAGTTTTTCACTGTTTGGTTGAAACAAAAATGAAAATTTCTAATACTTTGTATTGTATTGATACTTCAATTAATAATAATAAAAAGACCTTTGAAAGAAAAGAAAGAAAATATATACAAAACGACATGTAAAATCACATAAGAATTATCATATCCAATCTGTGTTGTGCTGTTGCTTAGTTTTGTTTTGTCATGTTTTGTCTTAGCTTTGTTTTGTTTTGTGATCACTTTTATTTTTTTTTTTTTTTAATTCTTAGATGGAAGTTGGGTGGGCAATATAAGTTGCAGCTTCAGCCATTACCCTTTTCGGATAACTTATGTTTAACCCCTTGCACTCTGGTCAATTTCCCTAAAAATGCCAAAAAATAACGTACCCAAAGTAAATCAAAAGCTGTTCTTCAACCCTTTGCAGCATCTTCATGGGGTTGGTCTCATTTAAAAGAAAACACTTTGAATTTTTTGGCAAAACAGTCATAATCTCTCTAAGTGCTCCGGCCACTGAGTAACAGTCATCTAAACATACTGAACTTGAAGAAAATAAATTTCGCCTGGGTGTTTTTTTGGATTCAAATGCTTGCAAATAACACACAGCTTCAGATCCGGGCTGGAAAATGCAACAGAAATGTAGAACCAAGTGTTATCCAGCTGAGGTCAAAATTTTGTAACAATACCACAAAAAATGATTATATTACACAGCTTTTTTCTTAGGTAGTTCCCAGGCGTTTTTGAACTGTGCCAAATTGTGCCAAATGGCACAGTTTGGAAAAGCGTCTGTAACTTTTGAATGATTCAATATAGAAGCTTGATGTTGGGCTCTAATGAAAGGTGATACTCAGGGCTGTGTGTGTGTGTGGGGGGGGGTGCCCCCCCCCGCTACAGAGGACGGACATCGTCCGGTGCCCCGCGGTCACGGTGCACCGCGGTCTACTACGCACAGTTGTAATTTACCGATTGGTCAAAAGTCATTTTTGATTACAATTTTCAGGGATAAAGAATAATTTAGCTTATAACACTTACCTGTTCACAACAGCAGCGTAGCTGGCGAACTTCTCTTCCTCATTGTCAGACGAACATGAAGCTGGCCCGCTTGTTACGGACTCGTGGTTCTAGTCACGCGACCCGGTCAAAGCATAATTCCATTATTGCGGTTTTGCGCTTCCATGATTGCGGTTTTGGCGAACGATTTTTCAAAACAAATAAGAACAGTAATAAGAAAAAAAGACTGCCGAACGCCTGTGTGTCACCCAGCCTTACACAAAACAGCTTTCGAACTTCTGTGCTTCAATTGGCTGGCTGTATTCGCAGCCGTTGGTAGGCGGGTCCTTCTTGCTAGATTTTCAGTCATTGGTTCTTCAAGGTTTCAGAAACCCAATTCAAGGCTCTTATTAGTCAAATGAGAGGTCAATCACATCTAAACCAATCAAAGCACTCCTTTGGCTTTCTGTTCGCGGCTGTGTCTGTAGTGGAAGAACAGAAATGCAGGTGGGTTTTTTTTCAGTGCCTCCTAGGACGCACAGTGTGCGTACTAGGACGCCCTCGTGCACCCTAGGACGCAGAGACGTGCCCGCCCGCGGTACACCGAAGTGCAACAGGTTAAATGTATAATCTGAGGAGTTATTGTTTAATTCAACCTTGTTAGATTTTTTTCCCCCTTGATATACTGTTCTGTTCCTTTTTAATCTTTTAGTCTAATCTATCCGAAATAAAGATTCATTCATTTCATTTCATTTCAAGTTAGAGATTTCTTCACTACCAACTTTTGGGGCTCCAAATATTCTGCCCATTTTTTTTTTCTCCCTTAGTATGTTTTATATAGCACTGTGACATTTCTAATGCCACTTTTTCATGTGTGCAACTTTTTTGTCATAGTTTTACAACTTTTCTTGTAAATCAGAGACATTTTTTTCTTGTAAATTTGCCTACTTTTTGTATAAATATGCAGTATTTCCCCGATGTTGTTTTCCCCTAAATTCAGTTTCTCACAAAAATGTAACATTTTTCTCAAATTTGTCATGGAAAATAAGCATTTCTCCTTAAACATTTGCAAAATCTTAAATTTCTGATTTTTTTTAAATATTCTTTTTGACTATCATAAAGTTGTGACTTTTTTCTTGTGAATTTGTACTGTTTTCTTCTAAATTTGGATTTTTTTTTTTGGGGGGGGGGGGGGATAAATTTGTTAAAGGTAAATTTGTTATTTACCTTTGCGGGAGGGGGGGGGGGACCTGAATCCTAAATTTGAAAACTGAATGTCATTGTAAAAAATTTAATCTTGAGATAATGAATCCAGAGTAAGCTTTTAATAACAGGATGATTTAGTCGCAAACCTACTCACAGATTTATGATCACTTCATGAATGAAACATAGCACACCTAAGATGTGGTGTGCTGTGTTCATAATGCCTCTGCAGGCAGGACAACTGTTACCCTTGTCATAGTCTAGCTGACTAAATCACAGTAGTGTCCTTAGTTCATCTGCTTCATAAGAAATAGCCACATGGTGACAAGTGGTGACATCATAAATTAATGAAAAAACATTAGTCCTCTCAGAATAAATGTGTTAATCACCACAACTGATTAAAAACAAAATAAAATGAGTTAAGAATAATGGTGAATAAGCCTCATTCAGCGGCTACATTAACCTCAGTTAATACTGATTACACTGTTAAGACGCTATTAAGAGTGAAGAAGGGGTAAACAATATTTCATATCTTTCCAAGTTTTTGGCATTGGAAACTCTAGCATGAATTATATTCTCCAAAACTGTCTATGAAGTACCTCTTTTAAACTGTTTGAACATTAACTGGGCTTGTTTTTTTTTTTGTTTTCTTTTTCTTTTTTTATATCAGGAGCAAGAATGTGGCAGCAGCAGGGTGAACCAAAAAGGAGAGGAGAGAGGAGATAAAGGTAACCAGAGGATCAGCACAGGTGTCCAGAGGGACAGAAAGACAGCACTGATGACTAGAGAGGGAGAGAGAGAGGAGGCACAGGAGGCACACATAACCAGGTAACAATAGTCAAAACTTGATTTCTGCCAGTGCTGAAATACTTAATGCATAATGGGCATTAAGTAGGCCTGCTGCCTCATAGTGGCATTGTCATAATTGCCCTTCCGGGCCAAAGACCCAATCACCAGGCGAATCTGGTAAACCATGATTTATTCTTCAGAATAGAAAATAAACACTGCACGTGGGCAGTAGTTATATGAAATAATAATTCAGACAACATGGAGAGAAAAACAGCAATAACTCACACTCCGCAGTGTAAATGGTGATGAGGTTAACATAAGGATGCTGGACTGAAAACACAGACCGCAAACGCACATATATACTGTAGACAGTGGAGTAAACGAGACAATACAGGACAGGTGAGCACCATCAAGGGCAATCAGGCAGCACAGGATGGGCGGAGCTGTACCAACACAGAGGGAATACACATCAAACATGAAAAATGACTCAAAATGGAACACAAACCATGGACAGAGGCTGCAGCCCTGTCCAGAACACTACAGTATCCCCCCCCCAAGGGACGGAACCCAGACGACCCTAGGGTAACACCCACAAAAGCAAAAAGAAAACCCCAAAACTCTCAAAGGGTGGGTGGTGGGGGAAAAGAAGAGGCAGGCCAAAACAAACTTCCTCCCCAGCAAAGTCCAACACAAAATGGGTCAGGTGGTCTTCCAGAGTCCCAGGGCCACTGGACCGGACAGCAAGGCGGGTCGGGGGGCCTATCCAAGTCCATGGGGCCCCTGACCAGAGCACAGAATGCATCGTGTGGTCTACCAGAGTCCATAGACCACCAGACCGGAGAACAAAGCAGATTGGGGGTCTATCCCAGTTCATGGGCCTCCAGATCTCAAAACATAACCAGTTGGGTGGTCTCCCAGGGTCCCTGGACCACCAGACCAGAGAGCAGTATGGGTCCACAGACAATTGCAGGGGCGCTTTAAGCTCAGGTGAAAGTGACAAGAAAATCTTTAACTGAGGAGCTGATAGCAAAGGACCCTTAAACACAGGAATTGATACAGAACCCTTAAACTCAGAAAATAATAACAAAGGCTTCAAACCCAGGATACAACATGGGAGCCTTCAGCTCTGGGGGTAGTAACGTTACAGTCTCTTGCTAACAAACCGATGACTGAGGTGTGCTGACCTCCGGAGGAGACGACTGGGAAGCGCTGATCTCTGAATGAGATGACTGGGGAGCGTTGACCTCTGAATGAGATGACTGGGGAGCACTGACCTCAGAAAGAGATGGCTGGGGAGCACTGACCTCTGGATGTGATGGCTGGGGCGCACTGACCTCTGGATAAGATGGCTGGGGTGCGCTGACCTCTGGATAAGATGGCTGGGGTGCGCTGACCTCTGGATAAGATGGCTGGGGTGCGCTGACCTCTGGATGCAATGGCTGGGGCGTGCTGACCTCTGGATGAGATGACTGGGGAGTGCAGACCTCTTGAATGAGACGACTGGGGAGCACTGACCTCTGGATGAGATGGCTGGGGCATGTCGACCTCTGGATGAGACGACTGGGGAATGCAGACCTCTGAATGAGATGACTGGAGAGTGCTGACCTCTGGATGAGACAGCTGAGGAACGCTAACCTCAGGATGAGATGGCTGGATGTGCTGACCTCTGGATGAGATGGCTGGAACGTGCTGATCTCTGGAGCAGATGACTGCAGTGCACCGACCTCATGTGCTGATGGTTTGAGCGCACTGGTTCCCAAATGAGACAGCTGGGGTGCGCTAACCTCAGGATGAGACGGCTGAGGCGCATCCGGTCCAGATGCCCAGGAATCCCTCTCCAATGCAGCCATCTTGGGCTGGGGAGAAGAGGTACAAGTTGGAGCAGGAGCCACACCAAAACAGTCAGCAGAAGAGCTCAGTGGGGAGGGCTCAGAAGCAGATGGAGGCTGCATCTGGGTCTTCCCACTTGGAGCAAGACAAGACCTCTTTAATACAGATATTAACTAAGCAAAAAAAGAGGACTTGCCTGAACTCCTGCTCTTCTGCTGGCGAGGACCCTGGTGACTCTGCAGCTGGAGAGGCAATGACCATCACAGGAGATGCTGAAGGAACAGCAGATGAGACAGTTAAAGGCGCAGCAGCGGGCGTGGGCATCAGCACTGGAGATGTTGGAGCCGGCACAGCAGGCGTGATGACAGGTGAGATTGCGGGTGTGATGACAGGTGAAGCTGGTGGAGCGTGAGTTGATGTGGGTGCCGAGGAGAGAGCTGGAGCTGTGGCATGTGCCCAGGGAACAGCGGGAGCCGGCGCATGCACCTCTGGGACAATGGAAATCTGTATGCGCACCTCGCGAACAGCCGGAGGAATCCGAAGAGGAGCCAGAGCACGTGGTGGTATGTGGGTCGAGTGGAATGGCGTCTCCCGGAGCCTTCTTTCCACCCGGGGCCTCCGAACACCAGCTTACTGCTGCAGAACTCTCCCCGCTCCACTGGAGGGAGAATAGGCGGCTGGAAGGCTGGCTCTGGCGAGGAGGAGGCAGATGGCAGTGGTGGTAACGGAGGAAGGGAGAGATTCTGCATCCAGGAGTAGGAGCACACGCTTGGTCTGGCTTCCAGCAGATTAGCTACTCCACCCTGGCAAAGCATCTCATCTTCTCAGGAAGAGCAGCTCCGACCGTCGGTCGCCATGTCCTCGATTATGGCCACCACTTTCAGCTCATCCCCACTCCACTTTCTTCTCCTCCTACCAGATTCGCCTGCTGGGTCCATCACTGGCGGAATCCTTCTGTCATAATTGCCCCCCTTCGGGGTGAAGAAGAGGACCCAATCACCAGGCAAATCTGGTAAACCATCATTTATCCTTCAGAACAGAAAATAAACACTGCACGTGGACAGAAGTTATACTATGAAATAATAATCCAGACAACGTGGAGAGAAAAACAGCAATAACTCACACTCCATGGGTAGATGATGATGAGGTTAACATAAGGATGCCGCAAAGGACACAGACTGAAAACGCACATACAGTGGTGTGAAAAAGTGTTTGCCCCCTTCCTGATTTCTCATTTTTTTTGTATGTTTGTCACACTTAAATGTCTCAGATCAAACAAATTTAAATATTTGACAAAGATAACACAAGTAAACACAAAATGCAGTTTTTAAATGAAGGGACGTTATGCTTTGTTCGTTGTCTCAAATAAATCACGGCAAACTACAACTCCAGTACTTGGGTCCAGTTCTCCTGTTTGTGCGCCATGAAGGGGCACATTTCATGACAGTCATTGCCTCCATAAGATCATAAAACTATCTGTCACATAACAGTGGTACTACTGATAAATTTTTAAAGAATGTAACTCTTAAAACAACAGTAAACAATTTTATATGAATGGTCTGTTCAGTAAATGATACTACCTGTGTTTGTGTGTCAGCTTCTGTACTGGCCACTTTATCTCCTAGTGAATCTGTCACTTTCCATTTGGTTTACAGCCGAGGATACACACACAGCAGAGCAAGTCAGCAATAAAACCAGAGCAATTGTTGGTCCATTGTGCTTTCAACAAGACTTTGGCCTGTATATTTGCAGCAAATATTCAAACGGGGTCAGACTGCTTTCTGATTTGTAGTTCTTGCATTTGTGTCTCTGTTCTAAAATGGCTACTTCCTTTGTGATCTGTTTTTAAACATGTTTTAGCCATATTACTGCTCATCTTAAAATATCCAGCATGATAATTTTAATTTCTGTTTGATGAGACACAGTGAATTAAAAATAACCATCAACACATAAAGTCCTGTATTTATACAGCATTTTTCTATATTCTCAAAGAATAATAATGGCTAATATACCTTCATTAGCAGGTATATTAGCCATCTATTCTTTGGACAAATACCTAGGGCATAGAATCAACAATTAACCTAACGAGCATTTCTTTTGGACCATGGGAGGAAACTGGAGTACCCAGAGTACACTCATGCAAGCACAAAAAGAACAAAGTCCATACAGAAAAACTTTGTAGCTGTGAGCCAACAGTGCTGACCATTGTTCCACCATGCCACCCTGATGGTGTGATGAAGACACAGCCAAGCTCGAAAGTGAAACAGACAGCTGATCAGCTTCCAACTGTCATCTACAGGTGCCGCTCAATAAATTAGAATATCATTGAAAAGTAAATTAATTTCAGGAATTCAATTCAAAAAGTGAAACTCATATAGATTTATTACATATTTTTCAAGCATTTGTTTCTTTTAATTTTGATGATTATGGCTTACAGCTAATGAAAACCCAAAACTCAGTTTCACAAAACATTTGAATATTACATAAGATTATTATTTATTTTTTTAATTGGTTTTTAATAGAGATGCTGGCTGACTGAAAATATATGTCCATGTACACACTCAATACTTGGGTGGAACTTTTTTTTTTTTGTTTAAATGCATCAATGCAGCGTAGCATGAAGGCGATCAGCCTGTGGTACTGCTGAGGTGTTATGAAGCCCAGGTTGCTTTGATAGTGGCATTCAGCTCATCTACATTGTTGGGTCTGGTGTCTCTCATCTTCCTCTTGACAATACTCCATAGATTCTCTATTATGATGACATGGCTTCTCAAATCATCACTGACTGTGAAAACTTCACACTGGACCTCAAGTAACTTGGATTCTGTGCCTCTCCACCCTTCTTCCAGACTTTGGGACCTTGATATCCAAATGACAGGACTTGGCAGCTGATTTGGGGAGCCATGTCATCTGCTGGTGTTGGTCCACTGTGTTTTATCAAGTCCAAGGTCAGTGAAGCCGTCTACCAGGAAATTTTAGAGCACTTCATGCTTCATTTTGCTGACAAGCTTTATGGAGATGCTGATTTCATTTTCCAGCAGGACTTGGCACCTGTCCACACTGCCAAAAGTGCCAAAGCCTGGTTTAATGACCATGGTATCACTGTGTTTTATTGGCCAGCAAACGCTCCTGACCTAAACCCCATAGAGAATCTATGGAGAATTGTCAAGAGGAAGATGAGAGACACCAGACCCAACAATGGAGATGAGCTGAAGGCCATAATCAATGCAACCTGGGCTTCATAACACCTCAGCAGTACCACAGGCTGATTGCCTCCATGCTACACCACATTGATGCAGTAAAAAAAAAAAAGCCCCAACCAAGTACTGAAGGTGTACATGGACATACTTTTCAGTCAGCCAACATTTCTTTTAAAAATCTTTTTTTTAATTAATCTTATCAATCATAATCATCAAAATTAAAAGAAATAAACATTTGAAATATATCACTCTGTGTGTAATGAAACTATATATATGAGTTTCACTTTTTGAATTGAATTACTGAATAAATTTACTTTTCAATGACATTCTAATTTATTGAAATGCACCCGTCTGCTCACAGACTTTGAGGAAGTGACAGAAAGATTAAGCTTGCAGGTAAAAATGGCTGAAATGAGTTTTATCTGCAAGAGGGCCAGGCTCACCTTCAACTGCCTGTTGACAGTTGTACACTTCCCATCAGACTTCCCAAAATTTGGGGGGATTTTAGTCCGTAAGTTTGATTATTGCATGTATTCACAATTACTTTTTTTTTTCAGTGAGCTTATAAAATGTCACATTGAGTATCTCCCTTAAGAAAAACAAGCCCCAAGATTTTGTAATGATGATGGGAGAGTTGATGAAACCTGCTGATGGAAGATGATAATTCAGATGCTTGATTAAAAGTATTTGACCTGGTCCATGTCAGACCACTTGTGGGAAAAGGACTTCTGAAGCCACAACAGCACCATCAATAAGACTTAAGATTTGATGTGTCTCTCTAACTGTCATTGTAACAAAATGGTCAGTTCCTATAACCAGAGCAAATTAATATTCAACAGTAAAAACAAAACATATAAAGAGTGAGTTTCTTACCTTTATGGAGTCAAATACATTCATCATGAGCAGCAGAAAGAGAGTGAAAAAAGACATTTAAGTGATTACTGTCTTTACTCTGTTTACTCAGACACTTGGAAAATAAGAATGGTAAGTTTAAGTGGACCTTAGTTCAACATCTAAGCCACACAGCTATAAAATTAAGAAGCTAATTCATGGATGCTGTCTGTCAGTAATGCCCTCTTTACACAGGAGTGGAGATCATTGAGAGATTGTTGAGTGATGGAAAAATGGCCAGATCTCCCAATGATCACAAACTTCAGTGACTCAGTTCAAAACAATCTCTTAATCACCAAAGGAAAGCAATCTCTCAATGAACCCTCAAGGAACACTCAATGTATCTCACTGATCTCCCAATGATGTCTCAGCAATCTTCGCCACAGTCTTTCAATGAACTCTACTGGTCTTTCATGGAATGCACAGAAGTCCCTCTCTGATCTCTCAGTCATCTCTACCTTCGGAGTGGAAAAATTTCGATTCCATCAATGAGATTGTTGAACGGTCAAAGAGTGCTCAAGGAGCACACAGTGATCTCATAGGTCTCCCAATGATCTCTCAGTGATCTTTCAATGAACTTCAAATTTTTCCACTCCAAAGGTAGCGATGGCTGAAAGATAAGTAAGGGATCCCTGAGCGTTAGATGAAAGACCAATAGAGTACAATAAAAGACCGTGATGGAGACCGCTGAGAGATTATTGGGAGATTGATGAGATCATTCGCTTTCCTTTGGTCATTGTTGAGAGATCTGGCCATTTTTTCATTGCTCAATGATCTCTGAACATTCTCCACCCCTGTGTAAAGGTATAGAAGAGCACCAGAAGCTTTTCAAATGATCAGAAACCTCCATCCATCCATCCATCTTCTTCTGCTTAATCCTTTTTGGGTTGCAGGGGGGCTGGAGCCTATCCCAGCATCTTTGGGCGAGAGGCAGGGTACACCCTGGACAGATCGCCAGTCCATCACAGGGCCAACACAGAGAGACAGACAACTATTCACTCTCACAGTCATACCTAAGGACAATTTAGAATCCCCAGTTTGATGCCAATTAACCTAACTTGCATGTTTTTTGGCATGTGGGAGGAAACCGGAGAAATCCCAGAGTAAACCCACGCAGACACGGGGAGAACATGCAGACTCCACACAGATCACTGTTGGTCTTGGCCGCCCAAAAAACTCTTAATGAAACCTCAGCAATCTCTCCTGATCTCTCAACAGTCTCTCATGGATCTTTCAAAGATCTCTATAGATCACCATGCAAGTTGCATAAAATTGAATTTTTGATGGCACAAGGATCTTCCAAACATTTACACAGAAATGCCTTTTTCAAAGGCTTTAGGAGATCATTGAGAGATCGGGTCAATTTTTGATCTCTCAATGGTCACCCAACGATCTCTGTGCTGTGTAAAGGGGCCTTAAGTAAATAAAGCCAGTCATCTGCGAGGCCTACAAAATAGGACAAGTGATGTTGGAAGTGTACATAAACAGAATTTTTAAAAAATGAACCCAAGAACCAAGAAGTAAAATACATGGGGCATTAAAAAGTACACTGTTGGGTGAAATAAGCCACTTTATACCTCTGAACTGAATGTAAAGCCTCAAGCTCACTCCCTCTATCTAAGGATGTATATCATGCACTAACCTTGTCAAAGTAAATCTACTGTTACACTTTGACTCTCTCTGCCACTCTCCCTCACTCTCAGAGAGAGTGCATGTGTGGCTCAAAAGGCAGCCATCCTCAATCTCTTCTGTTAGCACTCAACCAGAGAGAGGAAAATGGAGAGGTAAGGGAAAAGAGGGAGTGGTGACTACTGACCAAGTCTAAAACATTATGGAAATCAGCATTCTAACAACTTCATGAGATGAATGAATGTTTTAATGACCTGTGAGTTCTGAAGACAACCATGCTAACCGCTGAGTGACCGTGCTGCAGAGCTAGAATTGTTTAAAAAAAAAAATCTCTGTTCAGAGAGTGCTGTACATTCACAGCACAGACTGAGCCACAAATCAAACTCAATCTCACTATTATGCGAGTCTAAAAGTGATTAATGGACAAAGAAAGAAAAATATATAGAAATCTCTGACAGGTGGAAACATCTGAAAAGTCAGGTGAGCTTCCGTAGGAGTTGTTTGAGCCCTCAGTTTCCTGGGCCGGCCCTAACCAGTTTGGCACCTGAGTCTAGATTCGGGTGTCCGCTCCCCACACACACAGACCACCCCAAACATTACCAGGGACACGCTTTAAGTAAGTAAGTAAAGTTTATTTATAAAGTGCTTTTCAAAGACAGTCACAAAGCACTGTACAATAAATTAGAATAAAAAGAACTGCATAGAGACACAATAAAAAAGTCCACAGTCAGCTGAACGTAGCTGGAGTGGGAGATTATTCCAAAGCCTCGGTGCTACAGATCGAAAGGCTCTGTCCCCCCTGGGCTTCAGTCTCGTATGAGGAACAACTCACAAGTCCTTGGCTTAAGATCTAAAGAGTGTGAGCAGGAGTGTTTAAGAAGGAGATCACATAGATAGGATGGGGCTCGTCCATGTAGTGCTCTATAGGTGCATCTCAATAAATTAGAATGTCAACAAAAAGTTGATTTATATAGGCAATTCATTTAAAAAAATAAACTTCTATATTATATAGTCATTACACAGAGAGTGATATATTTCAAGTGTTTATTTTAATTTTGATAATTATGGCTTACAGTCCATGAAAACCTCAAATTCAGTTTCTCCAAAAAATTAGAATATTACATAGAATTAATTTAAAAAAAAAAGTTTTTAAATAGAAATGCTGGCCGACTGAAAAGTATGTTCATGTACACACTCAATACTTGGTTGGGGCTCGTTTTTGGATTAATTACTGTATCAATGTGGCGTGGCATGGAGGTGATCAGCCTGTGGCACTGCTGAGGTGTTATGAAGGTCCAGGTTGCTTTGATAGTGACCTTCAGCTCGTCTGCATTGTTGGGTCTGGTGTCCCTCATCTTCCTCTTGACAATACTCCATAGATTCTCTATGGGGTTTAGGTCACGAAAGTTTGCTGGCCAATCAAACACAGTGATGCAATGGTCATTAAACCAGGTTTTGATACTTTTGGCAGTGTGGGGGGTGCCAAGTCTTGCTGGAAAATGAAATCAGCTTCTCCATAAAGCTTGTCAGCAGAGGGAAGCATGAAGTGCACTAAAATTTCCTGGTAGACGACTGCGCTGACTTTGGTCTTGATAAAACACAGTGGACAAACACCAGCAGATGACCTCTGTTCAGATAAAAGTAAATTTTGCATTTCATTTGGAAATCAAAGTCCCAGGGTCTGGTGAAAGAGTGGAGAGGCACAGGATATAAGTTGCTTGAGGTTTAGTGTGAAGTTTCCAGTCAGTGATGATTTGAGGAACCATGTCATCTGCTGGCGTTGGTCCACTGTGTTTTATCAAGAACAAAGTCAGTGCCATCGTCTACCAGGAAATTTTAGAGCACTTTATGCTTCCTTCTGCTGACAAGCTTTATGGAGAAGCTGATTTCATTTTCCAGCAGGACTTGGCACCCCCCACACTGCCAAAAGTATCAAAACCTGGTTTAATGACCATGGTATCAATAGCTATGTTTACATGGACACACATAACCGGATTAAAAGCCTGATCGGAATAAAAATGCTTCATGTAAACATGCCAATCTGAATATTCTGACCCGATCATGCTCATTCGGATCAAAATTTCATTCCAATTGAGACGGGTGGTTATGCTGATTGTTAATCCGAATGGTGCGCATATAAACACTTATTCCCAAGGTTGGGCAGAAAATATGTTTACTGCACATGTCTGTACATCAGCCACATGTCGACGTGACGTATTTCCACCTTTACAGCAGCTAGCAGAAGACATAGCAGGAGTAAAACAAAACTGGTCTGTATCGTCCTGCTGTCTCCCTCTGTTCGTCATATGCAGAAGTATGTACTTGTAGCTTCATTACGGAGACCAGCAGAAGCAAACGTACAGTCTAAACAACACAATACAGGTCCATTTCACAAAGAGAAAGACACGAAGCAGGGCTTGTTTACACCGGAAGTTGCCTCTTCTTCTACTATTTTCAGAATGTCAAAATGTCGACGTGCGCATGTCAAAATGATTTAGCCCATTCAAACGTGTGACATATGGAAACGCATGTCCTAATCGGATCAGCTTTTTCAGGATCCATGTAAACAGTAAAGGTCTGATCTGAATTGTAATCAGATTGAAGAAATTTTGCCCATGTAACCATGGCTACTGTGTTTGATTGGCCAGCAAACTCTCCTGACCTAAACCCCATAGAGAATCTATGGAGTATTGTCAAGAGGAAGATGAAAGACACCAAACCCAAACAATGCAGACGATCTGAAGGTCATTATCTGTCATGAATGTCCCTACGGGACAGGAGAGACAGACCCACTCGTAGGATGTGTTCATGCAATTTATTGAAAATAGAAAAAAAATACAAGGTGCTCAAAACAGCCCCAACCTGGCAAGCAAAAATAAAAGACAGCACAACTCGCTTCCAAGCCTACTGGTGAACAAGCATGAAAAAACACACAAAAGACCCAAAACACTTCCAAACTGGCAAACTGGCAGGTGTCGGGAAAAACACAGATAATCCAATACACTCCAAACATGCACCCTGATTAGTGTCAGGAAGAACAGGGACCTCCCCCCCCCCCCCCCCCAAACAAACTGGCAGGCACTGGGTTACTTACAGAGAATTTTTCACCAGGGCAGGCAGAGCTCTGGTGAGGAAAGGTGACAATACAAAACAGTCACACTGCCCAGGAGAAACGGCAGTGCTTAAATATGCACAGAGAATGAGCTGCAGGTGTGAGTAACAGGCGAGCAGTGACCTAATTACCAAGCTGCCACATCGGAACAGGCAGACAGTGGCAGCAGGTGGGGAGAGCCTAGCAGGGAAGGACTCTGTCAAAAACCAAATGTACAAAAACTAACCACAGAATAAAGATAACACACTGACACTTAGAAGCAAAGTGAACTCAGAGACCCCTGAGTTCAGATACATGACAATTATCAAAGCAACCTGGACCGTCATAACACCTCAGCAGTGCCACAGGCTGATCACCTCCATGCCACGCCACATTGATACAGTAATTAATCCAAAAGGAGCCCTGACCAAGTACTGAGTGTATACATGGACATACTTTTCAGTCGGCCAACATTTCTTTTAAAAAACTATTTTTTTTAAATTAATTCTATGTAATATTCTAATTTTTTTGAGAAACTGAATTTGGGGTTTTCATGGACTGTAAGCCATAATCATCAAAATTAAAATAAATAAACACTTGAAATGTATCACTCTCTGTGTAATGAATTTATATAATATAGAAGTTTGATTTTTTTAATTGAATTACCTAAATAAATGAACTTTTTTTGACATTCTAATTTATTGAAATGCACCCGTATATGTAAGTGTGAGCACTTTAAAATGACTCCTAAAATCCACTGGTAGCCAATGTAAACTATATAATATGGGTGTAATATGATCCCGTTTCTTAGAGTGTCTAAGTAGGCTGCAGTATTTTGTGTAAACTGGAGATGAGAAAGAGAAGGTTTGTCTAAACCAGTAAACAAAGCGTTGCAGTAATCTAGTCTTGAAGTTGTTGCTGCTCATAAAAACCTCATATTAAGACAGTCTACCCTGCAACAACAGGGTCATCATCCACACATCCACAGAACGGGGAGGGTCTAGACAATAAAGTTAAAACAACAACCTCATTCTACACAAAACCTAATCAAAATATGAAGCAATTTCATCTTAAAACTGCAACAATTACAGTAAATGTGCATGTCCACACAGTTTGCAATGGTACAATAACTCGCCCATACAAACACATCATGTGAACCCGGACACTCACGAGAAAACAACGAGCCAAGCCTTATTGCCTTACAACCAACATTCACTCAGCCAGCAAGCAAAGAAGAGCAAAAACAAACTTCACTTTATACAGCCACCACAATAATTTTGTCCTGCCTTTCCTGTTTTGTTGTGATAAATCAGATTTGAGAGGCAACACATGGCACTGGACTCCAGCTGTTTGCAGCCGGAAATTGAATCAACACTGTTGGCCAGCCGGAGGTAGAATGGCCGCTGGTACCAGTCGTGCTGTTAATGCTGTTTAATTGATTGGTTCTGATAAAGCGAGTCTGTCACAGCAGTCATGTGGCATGTAGAGGAATAAACAAAGCTGGACTCTCCCCTCTCTTTAGCCAACCGTTATATTTATTTAATTTATTTTAAAAATCTCAACAAGTTCCTCAATGCAATTTGTTTGCATAAGATGCACACTGGTAGGAGAGTGAGAGGTGGGGGTGGGGCACCTTTAGGGAGTTCTGCGAAGGCCAATCACGGTCATTGCAAACTCTCCACATTGTCACTGCTGTAGATTAAAAGTTGGTCACCCCTTGGGGAGCCCCCTTCTGGCCTAGGCCTTCAAGCATTTGTCTGCTTTGCCTGCCAGCACAGTGCCTTTGACTATTATGAATTTTAATTAAATACTCATTCAAGCGTTCTCATGAGACTGAATCCCATGAGAAGGCTCTCGCATTGGAGACTAAACTCAGGTCTTGGGGAATTTTACTATGCAACTTTCTTGTTCTGGGTTGGAACACTAAAAAGACTACAACTATGGCGACTATGACCTGAGTCCCAGCAGCCAATCACAGGGCACAACTGTAGCCACCAACAGCTAAGCACCCCATGATTAGTTGTTGGGACTCAGGCCATAGTCACCATAGTTGTAGTCTTTTCAGCCTTCCAAGAGCAGAGCTTTTGTAGCGAATGCAGACCCCCTCAGGCTACGGGGGAAGTGACATCACCCTGTCAAATGTTGGTGTAACATCAAAATAATTTTGGAACCATTATTTTAAGGTTAAAATCTTACATTACTGTTTTGGCCCATGTGAAATGGGGATCAAGACTGGGGTCATTTATCATCACTCTATTAAAGCAAGAAATCTCTGTGTGCGTGTCTGTCACGTTTATAGGACATCATAGGATGGCCTATGATCTCTGCTTGATCATCATAGGATGTCCTGTGAACTCAGGCATCATAGGACTCGCGATGCCGTCATAAAGATATTCGCGATGCCGTCATAAAGATATGATGTCTATATGATGGCACATAGACAAATGTGTCTTTATGATGTCATATAGACCATCACTCACAACGCCGTAATGTGTCTTTATGATGTCATATGGCTCAAAATTGGTAAGGTGAATAAGTCACAGGGCCAGTCTTTACAGTGTGTTCGTGTTTTCTGCACAACAAATTTCTGCCGCCATGGTCAATTCTACGTTGCTGCGAGCAGAGTTACCAGATCAAGCAGTCTTCGTATTCTTGCTCAAGATGAAGAAGCTAAGCAAAAGCGTCGCTTTCTCAGCAATGTTGTTTTTTAAAGAGGTGCTGACACAGTAAAAATGTGTAACCTTGAAGAATGTCAGTCTACACTACAAATGTGTAAAATGCCAAGCAAAGCGCTGATTTTCTCCGGGTGCTCCGGTTTCTTAGTTTCTACAGGCATGCACGGGACTTCCTGAACATGGTCAAAAGCCACTTTTTGCTCAGATCTATTTTCATGATCCTGCCCATGAACTGGAATTATGATGCACCAATCCCCCAACCAGTGGTCTGAACGAAGAAGAAGAAGATCCACCAGATGGAGAGCAATAGAATGAGAAGAACTGCTGCACGTCAGAAAAGATGCCGTTGTGGGTGACCCCCACAGCCTACGGACAAGCAGAGCGCTCAGCTGGAGCAATTAGCATAACAGTGTGATGTATGGACTGATTTCAATAGGCAGCCTCTCCTTCCTGCCAGTAATCCTGCAATTGATATGTGTGGCTCTCATGTAAATGTCCCATGCATTCCTGCTGTACTGTGATGCTAATGTGCCATGCATGCATTGTCTAGCTGGGTATATAAGTGACTGAATATCATTTGCTCTCTCTCTTACTACTGCTGTTTTGAGCACACGCATTGCCTGTTTGCTGAGGGCTCGCTCCAACGCGCTCCACGTTCAACGGGACAGCCCCTCAACATCGTGGATCCACATGCAATTTTTGCGCGGCCCAGACAACTTCGCCGTCCCGGGCCGGCACTTGCTACCCCCACCCCCCTCCCTCCCCCTCCTCCGCTTGCACAGAGCTTTTCCCACAGCTCGCTACCAAAGCCAGACGATCGAGGCCTCAGCCCCCCGCTGAGCCCTCTGGGGGGGGGAGTAGTGTGGGTGACCCCCACAGCCTACGGACAAGCAGAGCGCTCAGCTGGAGCAATTAGCATAACAGTGTGATGTATGGACTGATTTCAATAGGCAGCCTCTCCTTCCTGCCAGTAATCCTGCTATTGATATGTGTGGCTCTCATGTAAATGTCCCATGCATTCCTGCTGTACTGTGATGCTAATGTGGCATGCATGCATTGTCTAGCTGGGTATATAAGTGACTGAATATCATTTGCTCTCTCTCTTACTACTGCTGTTTTGAGCAGTAGTAAGCTCTTCTTCTTCCGGCTATCAGAGAAAGCAGACACATTTCTTCTCCTCCTCCCTTTACTGATCCCAGCTTGCTGTGTCCTGTCTGTGTCTCGCTCTTCTTCTGCTGCATCTCGACCCAAACGGAAATTATGGAATTGGTGAGCTGGGCTTTAATGCTATTGACACCACTTTTTAACAGAAAATCGGGCCAGGGGGAGCCCAAGTGGAGAGACTCATGGAACAATTGGAACTCATGTGTCTGCGTGATTCGATCTGTTTTGGCTCATGATCACAGGATTTCTGCTGTTTGGCTCTGGAGTTTTCCTGGTGTATCGAAATTAAAGAAGTTGGAAGAGCTAATCAAAAAGCGGACCCGGCGTAGCTCCTTCAAACAATTCGACCAGCTGGGGAGAGCACTGATAGCGGCAAATGACTAACATGGAATTTACCATCTGGCATGCACTGAAGAGAGATGGACTCTGTGGACATGTTTATCTATGTTTGGAAAGTGGGATACATCTTGGAGTCGCTGGGTGCTCTCCAGGAAATGATTTTAAAGCCTGGAAATGTATATGGAAATGTACATGCAAATTGTGATGCACAGAATCACATGAGAGGTGAAATTTCTATGCTCTAAGTGAACTGTGCCTATCAGGCCTTGATTCGGTGCCCGAGAATCATTCCTCCAGGAGAAAAGATAAGGCAGAAGGGAGTTTTGGCTTGGCTTCTTAACCCAAACAACTGCTGATGTGCAACAATCTGAACTCTCCAAGGACAGCCATGTGACTAACATGGAATTTTACCATCTGGCATGAACTGTAGAGAGATGAACTCTGTTTTGGACATGTTATCTATGTTTTGGGACACTAAGGACATATCATCTAACCGTTGCCTAAGAGATGATTTTTGTTGTCCATCAGTAACTGATATTTCACACACTGCACTCACACTGATATCTCATGACTGACATACACACACTGGTCTCTCTCTTGCTCTTGCTTTGTTAATGTATGATCTGTATTGTCTGCTAAGTGTGCTTAGAGGGTTTTTTCTATGTGATCACAATCTTGCTCACTCGAGCTATATTTTGATAACTATGTTTTTTCTCTCTGCCCAATGTGTCACCCCCTTCCCCCCTCCCCCTCTTTACCCCCCACTGAATGAGGCGCCTGTATGGCTGCCGCGTCATTAGGGAGCGCTTAACAATGAGCGCACCTTAGTGATAAGTAAAATTCCTTTATGTGTAAGCATATTTGGCAATAAAGTTGATTCTGATTCTGATTCTTGAGCACACGCATTGCCTGTTTGCTGAGGGCTCGCCCCAACGCGCTCCACAGCACTGGAGTGAGTCCCGTGATGGTGGATGAATAAAACACCCCTTTTAAACTTCAGTTCGCCGTGTCCTGCCTGCACTTATTCCGTGCCACCACACTGGGTTCCTATTCGCATCCGCCACACCGTGAACATAAAACATCTCAGGTTCCAGCAGTACACCGCAGGCATGACTGTGAACAACACAGCCATCTGAGACAGGAGGAGACCCAGAAATACTTGCTTACACTTGGTTTCTATGGGCATGCACGGGTATGTACTAGTATACAGTCATGTGAAAAAAATTGGACTCCCTGTATAAGCCTGTGTGTGTTTTTTTTTTTTTTTTTACATATTTGAGCATAAGGATATTTAATATCAGTGTTAAAAATACTGGGAGACTCATGCAATACAACTAAACAATTAAAATGAATTAAAGACTTTTTCCAAATTTTCTGTAAAAAGTAATTCTAAACAAATAGTGAAGAATAAATTAGGACACCCCCCATCTTTTTTAGGACACCCCCACATTCATTTCCACTGAAAATGGCTAAAATAAATGTTAAAAAATGCAAATAAACACACACACACACACACACATATACAGTGGGGCAAAAACGTATTTAGTCAGCCACCAATTGTGCAAGTTCTCCCACTTAAAAGATAAGAGAGGTCTCCAATTTTCATCATAGGTATACCTCAACTATGAGAGACAAAATGAGAAAAAAAAAATCCAGAAAATCACATTGAAGGATTTTTAATGAATTAATTGGTAAATTCCTCGGTAAAATAAGTATTTGGTCACCTACAAACAAGCAAGATTTCTGGCTCTCACAGACATGTAACTTCTTCTTTAAGAGGCTCCTCTGTCCTCCACTCGTTACCTGTATTAATGGCACCTGTTTGAACTCATTATCAGTATAAAAGACACCTGTCCACAACCTCAAGCAGTCAGACTCCAAACTCCACTATGGCCAAGACCAAAGAGCTGTCAAAGGACACCAGAAACAAAATTGAAGACCTGCACCAGGCTGGGAAGACTGAATCTGCAATAGGTAAGCAGCTTGGTGTGAAGAAATCAACTGTGGGAGCAATTATTAGAAAATGGAAGACATACAAGACCACTGATAATCTCCCTCGATCTGGGGCTCCACGCAAGATCTCACCCCGTAGGGTCAAAATGATCACGAGAACGGTGAGCAAAAATCCCAGAACCACACGGGGGGACCTAGTGAATGACCTGCAGAGAGCTGGGACCAAAGTAACAAAGGCTACCATCAGTAACACACTACGCTGCCAGGGACTCAAATCCTGCAGTGCCAGACGTGTCCCCCTGCTTAAACCAGTACACGTCCAGGCCCATCTGAAGTTTGCTAGAGAGCATTTGGATGATCCAGAAGAGGATTGGGAGAATGTCATATGGTCAGATGAAACCAAAATAGAACTTTTTGGTAAAAACTCAACTTGTCGTGTTTGGAGGAGAAAGAACACCATACCTACTGTGAAGCATGGGGGTGGAAACATCATGCTTTGGGGCTGTTTTTTTGCAAAGGGACCAGGACGACTGATCCGTGTAAAGGAAAGAATGAATGGGGCCATGTATCGTGAGATTTTGAGTGAAAACCTCCTTCCATCAGCAAGGGCATTGAAGATGTAACGTGGCTGGGTCTTTCAGCATGACAATGATCCCAAACACACCGCCCGGGCAATGAAGGAGTGGCTTCGTAAGAAGCATTTCAAGGTCCTGGAGTGGCCTAGCCAGTCTCCAGATCTCAACCCCATAGAAAATCTTTGGAGGGAGTTGAAAGTCCGTGTTGCCCAGTGATAGCCAGAAAACATCACTGCTCTAGGGGAGATTTGCATGGAGGAATGGGCCAAAATACCAGCAACAGTGTGTGAAAACCTTGTGAAGACTTACAGAAAATGTTTGACCTCTGTCATTGCCAACAAAGGGTATATAACAAAGTATTGAGATGAACTTTTGTTATTGACCAAATACTTATTTTACCGAGGAATTTATCAATTAATTCATTAAAAATCCTTCATTGTGATTTTCTGGATTTTTTTTTTCTCATTTTGTCTCTCATAGCTGAGGTATACCTATGATGAAAATTGGAAACCTCTCTCATCTTTTAAGTGGGAGAACTTGCACAATTGGTGGCTGACTAAATACTTTTTTGCCCCACTGTATATACTGTATATATATATGAATATTTAATGGGGTGTTCTAATTTTTTCCACATGACTGTATATACTGTATGTATGCCAGGGTAGTGAGGGCCACAAAATTTTTTCTTCACTTCCCGAGGGCCAGATTTACATGTATACCTACTGTGTGGGGTGGGTATTATTTCCTGCAAAGTTAAAAGTTTCACAGTTAAAACTAAAAGTGCAAATGATAATAAAAGCTACTCAGTGTTTTATCATACTAGAATTAAAATTATTGACAAAATTATATCTGCCCTACACTGAACTGGCGATCTGTCCAGCATGTACCCCTCTGTCCAGCATGTACCCTGAGGCTCCTACTCACACATGTGGTGATTTAAAACAAAACAAATCACAATACTGGATATGCAATGTTTATTAATGTTATGTTTGATAAAACCCAGAAGCAGACTCAGACTCAGAATAAATACAATTATCTTTTATTTGTAGTGTCAGTGAATGTGAATGTGTGCGTGTGTGTTGAAGTGGGCAGCTGGGCGAGCAGAGCACGGACGAACTGGCAACCCTAGGAGAGAGGACAGACTGGTGGATGAGTATACTGAGACCAGGGTGAATAAACAGGCGAATATTCAGTCTTACGGACTGGATGAAAGGCTGAGGCACTGAAGATCTCCCAGTGACTCCGCACCAGCTGTAGTCCGTACCGTGTCCGTGTTGTCGCCCAGGAGCGAGGTGAAAGGTGAGTAGGTGAGTATTCTGTGCAAAGCAGTGTGCGGGAAGAAGCACAGGTCCGCCGCTAGAAGAAGGAGGTCCGCCACCAGGAGGCTTCCACCTGTGCACAGGGGAGGAAATGTGAAGTGTGGAAGGGATGAAATCCCGAAGGCTTACTTGACGTTGGAGAGCCTTGGCTCTCAGAAGACCTGACGGAGCAGGATAGGCGAGGAAGAGGATTCTCCAGAGCAGGATGACAGAGTTGTCGATGAGGTCCTTCCAGACCAGAGGAGCAATGACATCTCCGTGCAGACCACAGGGTAGCACAGCTTAAGAAGGCTGTCTAATGAGGTGAACAGGTGTGCATACAGCTGTGGAGGCAATTAGGGCAGCAAACACGGACAGCAGGTCACCACAGTACTACCCCCCTATGAGACGCCTCTCGGTGGCCAATGTAACCTACCCGGGTGCATCCAGTGGAAGTCCCTGATGAGCTGAGGATCCATCACAAAGGAGGGATGCACCCAGGATCTTCATTCTGGACCGTAACCCTCCCAGTCCACCAGGTACTGAAGGCCACGACCCCTGCATCGGACGTCCAGGATAGAGTTGACCTTCCAAGCGGGGTCACCATCGATCATCACCGGTGAAGGTGGTGACTTGGGAGGGGGGCACAGAGGGCTGGAAACGAATGGCTTGACCTGAGAGATGTGGAAGATGGGACAGATGCGGATCGAGGGGGGGAGAGCCAGGCGTACAGCGACAGGGTTCACAATGTGGGTGATGGAGAAAGGACCAATAAAGCGCTGGGAAAGTTTCCTGGACTCAGTCTTAAGATTAATGTTCTTTGTGGACAACCATACCTGCTGCCCGACCTGGTAGGACAGAGTTGGTGTCCTGCGGCAGTTGGCGATGTCCGAGTTGCGGTCCACCGTGCGCCAAAATGCAGCCCGGGTAGCCTTCCACAGCCAGCGACAGCGCTTCAGGTGGGCCTGCACGGAGGGCAAAGTGATGTCTCCCTCCTCCTCCAGGAACAGTGGGGGGTTGTAACCAAGGGAGGCCTCGAATGGAGAAAGACCTGTAGCAGAGGAGACCATAGTATTATGTGCGTATTCGACCCAAGGCAGGTGAGAGCTCTAGGATGCCGGGTTGGAGGCAGTAACGCACCATAGTGCCGCCTCCAGTTCCTGGTTGGTGCGCTCATACTGGCCATTACTCTGGGGGTGGTACCCCGATGACAGATTTTCCGTGGCCCCGATAGCTTTGCAGAAGGCTCGCCACACCTGCCAGACGAACTGAGGCCCACAGTCCAACACGATGTCCATCAGGATGCCATGGAGCCGAACCACATGTAGGGTGAGCAGGTCCGCTATCATCTTGGCCGTAGGGAGCCCCTGTAGGGGGATAAAGTGGGCCGCCTTGGAGAATTGGTCCACAATGGTGAAAACGACGGTGTTACCTGCAGAGGTGGGAAGACCGGTCACAAAATCCAGAGCCACATGGGACCAGGGTCTGCTGGGGATGGGGAGGGGATGGAGCAGGCCCGCCGGTGGAGAGGAGGATGTCTTGCAAGTGGCACACTGGGGGCAGGCTCAGATGTACTCCCCGATGTCCCTCCGTAACGACGGCCACCAGAAAGTTCTCTGGAGTTGGGCCACCATACGCGCCATCCCAGGGTGGCACAGCAGATTGGAGCAGTGTGCCCAATTAATGACCTCCCCCCGGACCACAGAGGGCACATACATCCTACCCGCTGGCCCCCCACCCGGGTCAGCCTCAGTCTCCTGAGCTCTCCTGACCCTCTCCTTGACGCCCCACGAGAGGGCACCCACGATACATGAAGTAGGCACAACGGGAGATGGTGGCACCTCCGCAGCATCCGAGCAGAATTGTCTGGAGAGGGCATCTGGCTTGATGTTCTTAGACCCCGGGCGGTAGGTGATGGTGAAGTTAAGCCTGCCAAAAAACAGGGACCAGCGGGTTTGGCGAGAGTTGAGTCATTTGGCTGTCCTGAGGTACTCCAGATTCTTATGGTCCGTCCAAACGACAAAAGGCTGGGAGGCCCCCTACAGCCAGTGGCACCACTCCTCCAGGGCCAATTTAACCACCAGCAGTTCCCTGTCCCTGATGTCGTAATTCCTCACTGCAGGGGATAGACAGCAGGAGAAGAACGCACAGGGGCGGATCTTGTCGTCAGCAGGAGAACGTTGGGACAACACTGCTCCGACGCCGGAGTCAGAGGCGTCCACCTCCACCAGACATTGTAGAGTGGGATCCACCTGGGCCAGGATAGGAGGAGAGGAGAACAATGATTTTAACTGCAAAAAGGCCGCCTCCGCCTCCTTCGTCCACCGGAATGGCACCTTGGTGGAGGTGAGGCGAGTGAGGGGTAGGGCAATGGTGCTATAGTCCTTAATGAAGCGGCGATAGAAATTGGCAAAGCCCAGAAACTGCTGCAGCTGCTTCCGGGAAGATGGAATGGGCCATTCTACCACCACCTTTACCTTGTCCAGGTCAGCGATGATCTGATTGTGGGAGATGACAAATCTCAGAAATGTGGTGTGTGGGGCGTAAAATTCACATTTCTCCGCCTTGATGAACAGTTTGTTCTCCAATAACCGCTGAAGGACCCGCCTGACGTGTACCCGATGCTCATCCAGGGACTGAGAAAAATAAGGATGTCACCCAGATAAACAAACACAAAAGAGTCCAAAAAAATCTCTCAACATGTCATTGATTAGCCGTTGAAATACAGCGGGAGCATTAGTCAAACCAAAGGGCATCACCAGATATTCAAAGTGGCCACTAGGAGTGCGGAACCCCTTTTTCCACTCATCCCCCTCCTTGATCCTCACCAGGTGATAGGCGTTGCGGAGATCCACTTTAGTGAACCACGAGGTCCCCTGGAGGGAATCAAAAGCAGTGTTAATGAGAGGGAGAGTGTACTTGTCCTTGACTGTGATGTTATTCAGCTCCCTAAAATCAATACACGGCCTCAGCGAACCGTCCTTCTTCCCCACAAAGAAAAATCCCGCCCCCACTGCTGAGGATGATGGCCTGATAATACCCAAGCTTAGGGATTCCTTAATGTATTTATTCATCGCCTCCCGCTCTGGGGCAGACAGGCTATAAAGCTGGCTCGATGGCAAAGGAGCCCCAGGCAGGAGGTTAATGGCACAATCATAGGGGCGGTGGGGGGTAGCGCTTGAGCCTTGCTGAATACGGTGCCCAGATCATGGTATTCGGGGGGTACCAATGAAAGGTCAGGCGGGGGTGCGTCAGGCAAACAGAGAGGAACAGAGGGAGAACAAGCGGCATACTGCAGACATGCGCTCAGGCAGAAAGAGCTCCAGGACACAATGCTTCCCGATCGCCAATCAATAACGGGATTGTGCAGCAGGAGCCAAGGGTAACCCAGAATCACTGGGGAGGCTGAGACGGGAAGCACAAAAAACCTAATTTGCTCCCGGTGATTGCCTGATACTAACACAGAGACCGGGGCAGATTGCTTAGTGACGATAGCCAGTGGAGCCTTAGACAGAGCCATTAATTTCAGGGGAGTCTTCAGCTGGTGGCACGGGAGCCCCAGCCGGGTTGCTAAATTCTCCGAAATGAAGCTCTGCTCAGCCCCTGAATCAATGAGTGCATGGGTGAATATTTCATTATGCTTATGGAAAAAACGAATGGGAAGCAGAAATTTCGTAAGGGAATTGTCCCGAGGTGAGTCCATGAGTCCCCCTACTGTGACGCACGGACCCCCCCTTTTGGCCGAATGGGGCAGGAAACCAGCTTGTGCTCCTCACTAGCACAATATAAACACAATCCAAGCTCACGGCAGCTTTGCTTTTCAGCTGGAGGCAGCTTAGATTGGCCATCACCACGGGCTCCTCAGTCTCTAAAGGATCGGAGGGGGAGGGCTAACAGGGGAGGCTGCGGGGAGCGGTGAAACTGCAAGCCCGAACGACCCGAAGGTCGACGCTCACTGGCTCGTTCCCTCAGCTGGTTATCAGTACTGATGGTAAGGGAGATTAGCTCGTGGAGTTTGCTAGGCTTCTCTACGCGGGCCGATTCATCCCACAGGCTAGGACTAAGGCTGCGAGTGAAAATACTGCAAAGAGAGGAATCCTCCCACCCTACCTCCGCAGCCACCTCCCGGAAGTCTACAGAATAGTCAGCTACAGATTTACTGCCCTGCTTGAGATTAAGTAACCGGGTGGTGAGGACACTATCACGGTCAGAGTGGTCGCAAACCTCATTAAACTCATACACAAACTGATCGTAGGTCAAACTAGCATAATCGGACCGAGCCATTACGGCGTAAGCCCAGGCTAAGGCCCGTCCCTTTAAGAGATTAACCACATACCCAATGCAGCTGTGATTGGTGGGAAAATCCCCCGGCACACACTGGAACACAATACCACACTGAAGCAGGAAACCCCGTGCCTCCCCTAGCTTACCACTGAATCATGCTGGTATAGGGACTGGCGTAAGCCGGGACTGTAGGAAGTGAGGAGGGGTGGGACTAGCTGGCCCTGCCGCTCCCCTGGGAGCAGGTGAGAAGGGCTGTGTAGGTGTGAGTTGATCCAGGCGACTGTTAATCAGCATGAGTTGTGTTAGTATGACCTGCTGCTGGTGAGATAACTGATCTACCCGAGCCTCAACGGTGTTAAGTCTTTGTGCGAGAGCACTGTCTGTTGGTTTATCTGACGGAGACGTACTGACATGTTTGTTAAAACCCAGAAGCAGACTCAGACTCAAAATAAATACAATTATCTTTTATTTGTAGTGTGAATGAATGTGAATGTGTGCGTGTGTGTTGAAGTGGGCAGCTGGGCGAGCAGAGTACGAACGAACTGGCAACCCTAGGAGAGAGGACAGACAGGCGGATGAGTATACTGAGACCAGGGTGAATAAACAGGTGAATATTCAGTCTTACGGAATGGATGAAAGGCTGAGGCGCTGAAGATCTCCCAGTGACTCCGCACCAGCTGTAGTCCGTTCCGTGTCCGTGTTGTTGCCCAGGAGTGAGGTGAAAGGTGAGTAGGTGAGTATTCTGTGCAAAGCAGTGTGCGGGAAGAAGCACAGGTCCGCCGCTAGGAGGAGGAGGTCTGCTGCCAGGAGGCTTCCACCTGTGCACAGGGGAGGAAAGGTGAAGCGTGGAAGGGATGAAATCCCGAAGGCTTACGTGACATTGGAAAGCCTTGGCTCTCAGAAGACCTGACGGAGCAGGATAGGCAAGGAAGAGGATTCTCCGGAGCAGGATGACAGAGTTGTCGATGAGGTCCTTCCAGACCAGAGGAGCGTTGACGTCTCCGTGCAGACCACGGGGCAGCACAGCTTAAGAAGACTGTCTAATGAGGTGAACAGGTGTGCGTGGAGCTGTGGAGGCAATTAGGGCAGCAGGCACGCAGAGCAGGTCACCACAGTTATCAGTCTTTTCTTGGGGGGTTTGTGCACTGAAGTATTTGACAGTTCATTTTTTTTATTCAGCTAAATGCACTTTGTGATGTGCCAAGGTCAGTTATGACCATTATGTGTAGCATATTTTATTTCAAAAGGGAAACAAATGTTAATGCTATTAACAGTGCACACTGAGTTTTTATGCACTTTGAGATATGCCTGAGTAATAATAATAATAATAATAATAATAATAATAATAATAATAAATCTTTATTTCAGACACACAAGCAGGTCCATATAAAATAAGAAGGGGTAGGGGCGTCAGGGAGACAATTTAAAAAAAAACAACAACAACAACATAACAGCATAACAGTCTTAAACTAGAAAAGCACTCGGAGAGCGCAGACCTCCTCCAAGCGACACAGTTTCCCCCATACAGTCTTCAGATTCCTTGACCATGAAAACATATGACAAGCAGTGGTTCAGTAGTTATTGACGAAAATGACATTTTCCTTAATGGCGGCCACAGTTCCCCCCATACAGTGTTTGTGTGTACGTTTTCAGATTCCTTGACCATGAAAACATATGACTAGCAATTGGATTGACAATGATAGGATTAGTGGTTCAGTAGCTATTCACGAAAATGGCATTTTCCGTAATGGCGGCCACAGTTCCCCCCATACAGTGTTTGTGTGTACGTTTTCAGATTCCTTGACCATGAAAACATATGACAAGCAATTGGATTGACAATGATAGGATTAGTGGTTCAGTAGTTATTCACGAAAATGGCATTTTCCGTAATGGCGGCCACAGTTCCCCCCATACAGTGTTTGTGTGTACGTTTTCAGATTCCTTGACCATGAAAACATATGACAAGCAATTGGATTGACAATGATAGGATTAGTGGTTCAGTAGTTATTCACGAAAATGGCATTTTCCGTAATGGCGGCCACAGTCCCCCCATACAGTGTTTGTGTGTACATTTTCAGATTCCTTGACCATGAAAACATATGACAAGCAATTGGATTCACAATGATAGGATTAGTGGTTCAGTAGTTATTCACGAAAATGGAATTTTCCATAATGGCGGTTTAGCGCCACAGTTCCCCCCATACAGTGTTTGTGTGTATGTTTTCAGATTCCTTGACCATGAAAACATATGACTAGCAATTGGATTGACAATGATAGGATTACTGGTTTAGTAGTTATTCACGAAAATGGCATTTTGCGTAATGGCGGTTTTCTTGTGGACGGTGATCCGGATCACCACCAAAATCTAATCATCTGTAGGATACCCCATTTCTGACAATCTGTGAAAATTTCATGAAAATCTGTCCATAACTTTTTGAGTTATCTTGCTAACAAACAGACAAACAAACAAACAGACAAACAAACAGACAAACCAACGCCGATGATCACATAACCTCCCCCTTTGGCGGAGGTAAAAAAGAGTTCTTGTAGAGGCTGTTGTTCCAGTGTCTTCTGAGAGCAGAGGTGTATCTGAGACTGCTCTTCCTAGGGCTTATCAGGGTCTGTGTGATGCTGTTTTCTGAGTCATCCAGATGACATAAAATTGTACACAAGTTTCCTCAGTAATGCCTTACACGTAGGAATACCACATGTCACAAACAGCTGACTGGCGCTATGCCATCTGGGCACCTGAAGCAGCAACCTCAGTGCATCGTTGTAGGCCACAGTCAACCTTCTCATACTATCAGTCCTGTAGCTGCTCCACAGGTGTGCAGTGTACAGAGAAGTACAGTAAGCTCTGAACAGAGAAGATTTAACATTTACAGAGCAAATACTAAACTTTCTCAATAACATATTGGCTTGGGCATACAATTTACGACGCTGCCTGTAGATATCTCTGTCATCTCTCAAATCATCAGTGATGACGTGACCCAGATATTTTATTTCCTTGCATGTCGCAAGAGAAGTATCACGTCATTTAAAATGGTAAATGGCATTCACTTATATAGCGCTTTTATTCTCATCTCTTGATGACCAAAGCGCTTCACAGATCCTGCTATCCACCCATTCACACACACATTCACACACATTTAAAGGTAGGAAAAACTAGTTCCCTGTCCTCTCTGCATCTCACAATCATGACATTACTCTTTTTAGCGTTAAATTTGATGTTGTGATCACTGCCATATTGTGAGCATATTCTTAATAGCTGTTGCAACCCAACACTATAAGGACTCATTATTACTAGGTCATCTGCATACATGAGATGGTTGATGACTGAGCCACCCACAACATGCCTGTGTTACATCCATTCAGTTGTCTTGACAGATCATCCATATATACATTGAACAGAATAGGGGACAAAATTCCACCTTGGTGTACACCGTTGCTCACATGAAAGGGAGTTGATAGAATGTTTCCCCATTTTACACAAATGGTCTGATTGGCGTACCGGAAAACCAGAATTCTAATTAAATACTTGGGAACACCTCTAAGGAGTAATTTCATAAATAGTTTTTCATGATTAATTCTATCGAATGCTTTGGATGCATTGATAAAGCTCAAGAAGACAGAGGAATTAAGACTTCTATACTTTGTCACTAATTCCTTTAGAGCAAATATACTGTACACATATCAGTGCCATGCTTTCTTTTAAAAACAAATTGACTGTCAGAAGAAAAAACAAATATCTCCAACCATGTGAGCAAAATTCTTTCCAACACTTTAGATAGAATACTTGCTAGAGCAATTGGCCTATAATTCTCAACATGGTTTAGCTCTGCGTTGGCTTGTGGGACTCCCGAAGCAGCTGAGGTGTACCGGCAGGCCAAGGGGAGTGCAGCCCGGGTGGTTGCTGAAGCAAAAACTCGGGTATGGGAGGAGTTTGGTGAGGCCATGGAACAAGACTTTCGGTCGGCCTTGAAGAGATTCTGGCAACTGTCCGGTGGCTCAGGAGGGGGAAGCAGCTCCCTGTCCACACTGTATATGGTGTGGATGGGGCGCTGTTGACTTCGACTGGGGATATTGTCGGGCGGTGAAGGAATACTTTGAGGATCTCCTCAATCCCACTGATACGCCTTCCATAGAGGAAGCAGGGTTTGTGGACGAGGGGGACGACTCTCCTATCACAGGGGCTGAGGTCGCCAAGGTGGTTAAAAATCTCTGTGGTGGCTGGGTCACGGGGGTGGACGAGATTTGCCCTGAGTACCTCAAGGTCCTGGATATGGTAGGGCTGTCATGGTTGACATGCCTCTGTAACATTGCGTGGAGGTCGGGGGCAGTGCCTTTGGCACAGCAAACCGGGGTGGTGGTTCCTCTCTTCAAAAAAGGGGACTGGAAGGTGTGCTCCAACTTTAGAGGGATCGTACTCCTCAGCCTCCCTGGGAAGGTCTACTGTATGCCAAGGTACTGGAGAGGAGAGTTCGGCCATTGGTCGAACCTCGGATTCAGGAGGAGCAATGTGGTTTTCGTCCTGGCCATGGCACACTGGACCAGCTGTTTACTCTCTTGAGAATCCTCGAGGGTTCATGGGAGTTTGCCCAACCAGTTTACATGTGTTTTGTGGACTTGGAGAAGGCATTCGATCACGTCCCTCGTGGTTTTTTGTGGGGGGTGCTTTGGAAGTATGGGGTATCGGGCTTGTTGTTATGAGCTATTCGGTCTCTGTACAACCGTTGTGAGAGTTTGGTTCGTATTGCCAACATTCGATCGGACTCATTCCCAGTGAGAGTTGGACTCCGCCAGGGCTGCCCTTTGTCACCGATCCTGTTCATAATTTTTTATGTTAGATGGCAAGGAGAATTTAACATTATTCATGACTTTAACCTCTCTCCAAAAATCATAAGAATTCTTACTCTGCAGGCTCCTGGCAAGTGACTCAGCCCGCATTTTGTTCTCCATCCATCCATCCATTCATCCATCCATAATCTTCTACCGCTTTTCTGGAGGTCCAGGTTGTGGAGGCAGCAGTTCAAGCAGAGAAGCCCAGACTTCCCTCTCCCCGGCCACCTGCTCCAGCTCTTCAGAGAGAATACAAAGGCGTTCCCAGACCAGCTGGGAGACATAATCTCTCCAGTGAGTCCTGGGTCTGCCCCGGGGTCTCCTCCCAGTGAGACGTGCCCGAAACACCTCAAGTGGGAGGCGTCCAGGAGGCATCCTGATCAGATGCCCATACCACCTCAACTGGCTCCTTTCAATGTGGAGGAGCAGCTGTTCTACTCTGAGCCTCTCCCGGATGACTGAGCTCCTCACCCTATCTCTGAGAGTGAGTCCAGTGATCCAACGGAGAAAGCTCATTTCAGCCGCTTGTATCCGCGATCTCGTTCTTTCGGTCATTACCCAAAGCTCGTGACCATAGGTGAGAGTAGGAACGTAGATTGACTGGTAAATTGACAGCTTTGCCTTAGAACTCAGCTCCCTCTTCACCACAACAGACTGGTACAACGTCCGTACCACTGCAGATGCTGCTCCGATCCGTCTCTCAATCTCTCGCTCCATTCTCCCCTCACTCGTGAATAAGACCCCAAGATACTCCTCCCTTGGGGCAGGAGCCTGTCCCCAACTTGGAGAGGACAATCCATCTTTTTCCGGCTGAGGACCATGGACTCGGACTTGGAGGTGCTGATTCTCATCCTTGCCGCTTCACACTCAGCGGCAAACTGTCCCAGCAAGAACTGTAGGTCATTGATGGATAAAGCCAGCAGGACAGCATCATCTGCAAACAACAGAGATGAGATCCTGTGGTCACCAAGCATGACACCCTCCGTTCTCTGGCTGCGCCTAGGAATCCATTTTGTTTTAATTTCTTTTAATAAAACGAAGAGCATGTTTAAATCTTGCATTAGTTTATTTTTTAATTTCCAGCAATGGTCCCTGACTAGGCCAACCTGCTTCAGACCAGAGAATAAAGGCCTCTCTAGCTGTGCCGTGCTATTCTGACAAACTCATTCCATCAAAGTTTGATGTTAAGCCCCCTGTTTGGATTTCTACAAAATGGTCTGCTACAGCTGATAAGAACATTAACAATAGCATCATACATATCACAGAGTTCACTAGCATGCTGTGAATTTTTACAACTCATATCAGAGCACACCAGAGCACTCCTGGGAGGATGGATCCTGCTAAGCAAGTTGTCAGTTACAGTGGCGTATTCATTTAACTCTTCCTGTGTTAGGCTAGACCAGTCCAGCTTCCCTGGCCAAGCAGCACCGCCACTAGCAGAGACAGCAGGTATATCCTCCACATTTAGAGACATGCCAAATGGTATGTGATATAAGCTAAGATAAGATAAGATAAGATAAGATAAGATAAGCCTTTATTAGTCCCACAATGGGGAAATTCCAGGATTGCAACAGCACAGGGATAGCAACACTCAGAGCAATAATTAAGAAGATACGGAAGATATAAATAAGAGCAGTGGATATACATACATACACATCAATATATAAATATATATACAAAGTGCGGAGCATTGTAGCGAGATGGAATAAACAGCATAACCGTCTACTTAGTTATCCTACATAGTATGAATATGTACCCATACATATTGTCACCCTCCGTAGCGACCGATACTGTCCTAGTTGTATATACTGGAGGGGACCATTATGTAAGTCTATTGCGTCTTTTGCATTCAGTACTATTAGGTGGTCACGTTTTTTTTGCTATCTCTGCGAGCAGCCCTGCTTAGGTTATACAGTCTGACTGCCGTAGGTAGGAAGGACCTGCGAAACCTCTCGGTTGCGCACCTAGGATGATGTAGTCTGCTGCTAAATGAACTCCTCAGTGCGTTCAGTATGTCCTGCATAGGGTGGGACTTGGACTCCAGCAGAGATGACAGTTTAGCCACCATCCTTCTCTCTCCTATCTCCTCCACTGGGTCAGGGCGCTGCCCCATGACAGAGCTAGCTTTCTTGATCAGTTTGTTCAGTCTCTTCCTATCGGCTGCTGTAATGCCACTGCCCCAGTAGACCACTCCAAAAGTGATGGCTGATATGAAGTAGCTCTCCCATAATAGATGCACATGTTGCTTAGTGATGCATGGGCATCCACTGTACATATACAATGATCGAGCCAGGAGGTGATGTGCCAGGCTTCGCTAACGTAGGTGAATCTTGTACCAGGCAGAAGCATTTTGTTGGACACAATAAGATTGCTATCATCACAGAATTGCAGAAAATGTTTGGCCAATATAGAAATGGTATCAGATCTGCATTAAAATCCCCAATAACAAAGACACAGGTTGAATCATTATCCTCAAGGAAGGAATTCACAAATGCTAATCTGTTCATAAATTCATCTTCAGACTGATAAGACTTGTATGGTGCATATATATTTATAATTATAAATTTCTTTTCATTCAAATTGATGTCTAGCCCCAAAGCCCAGTCAACATTCAGTCTCACCACATTTACTATTGAGTTATATTTTGTGTTCCACAGAACAGCCACTCCACCAGGAATCCTGCCACGGACTATTCTAGTACTGAGATCAGTGGTGGATTCACCAGCACTGTGGAAATCCTTATGTAAAGTGTTTAATTTATCCAAGTCCTGCTTGGCAAGCCAGGTTTCTTGAAGACACAGAATGTCACGTTCTTCCAAGAGTTTGTCAACGACCAGACGTCTTGTTGCATCAACCGCACTATGACCCACACTCAGGCCACACGCGTTATACGATACAAGCCGGATTGTTGTTTTTTGTGGCTTATATTAATCATATATTCCATACCTACATATGTATAGACATATTAGAATGTTTAGTGATTACATATGTGGAATGACCTCACGCCTATGAACAGGAAAAGAGGTCTCAACCGCCAGCGAGGATCAAAGAGCAGACAGAGTCGCAGCGGTGGAGACCGGATCGATCTCCCTGACCACCCAGGGTCAGGTGGAGGAGACGGAGGACAATGGAGGGGGGATTATGTTAATGCGGGATGTCAGCTTTGATATGCAATGTCTTTTGTTGAGTGTGGGTATAAGTATGAAGGTCTGACTGTGCTCGACCTCTTATTCTGCTTCTGCACCGAGATGAGACATGTTAGGGAGGTGAAGCTGATATTAAACTTTGATTTATAAAGTCACATCGCTTCTTCATTTCTAACTCCCTACACTTTTAGTTTTTTATTCCCCAGAGGAGGTCAGCTGCAGCTCACTGCCTCCTGCTGCAACGGGAGTAAGATGTGACCAAAATGGTTATTTACAGAATTTTTTTTTCCATTCTATTTATTTAATTGCTGTTCAAGAGGAAAAATATTTCCACTACTTCAAGTTCTGCTCAACCCCAGCACTGTTATTGTGTTTTTATGCACCTTTGATGTGCCTTTGTCACGTGCCAAGTACACATTTAAAACCAAGACAATGAATAAAAAGTGCATATTTTTCACCATACTGATCTGTGTTGGTTTGAAATTTGTCATATTCAACAGATCGTTGAACATGTGCGGCCCAGTTACATGTCTTGATTTCAAATTGTGGCCCAACTGATTTTGTAATTGAATAGCCCTGCAGTAGAAGAGGGATGGATGGATGGATGGATAAAATTATATGATGACCTAATTTTTAAAACTCTCTCCATCAAAATGTTGAGCAAAGAGAAATTCCGGATGATAATTAACAAAAGAAGCCAAGAAGTAAATGCAATATGACGAGGCTTTGCTTGCTCATGGATTAATTGTGGGTGTGGATGGCAGAGAAATAACTGTGTGGCCTTGGTAACGTCTGGCTCCCCAAAATGGGGAATTAAAAAAAATTTAAGAGCCACTGGTATAAATGAAAAAAAAAACAAAACAGCAGATTACAATGACCGGTCTCTGAACTTTTATTGCTGGCATGGGCTTCACCTGCCAAACAAGAATAAATGCTAAAGCTCCTCAGCTGTACAATTTATTCTTTTTTAAAAGCAGCCTACTTTGTACATTCAGTGCTGTATACAGCTTATTAATGCAGTCTTACCATGCAAAACATATCTGACAACACTCCGTGCACACTGTCACTGTTGCTTCCACTAGTGGCTCTCTCTCTTGCTCTATCACTTGCAGAGAGTGGCACTAGGTTTTGATTAGAGCTTCCCCTGCTGGCAGACTCTATAATTGCATTTAAGAATACGGTTCCAAACGCAATATAAATAAATAATTGATTTTTGTAAATGGAATGGCGGGCTGCATGCGGCCTGCAGGCCGGCAGTTGCCCATCCCTGATGTATGCGATTGTACTATGTGGATGTGTTTTAGATGATTTAGTGAGGTTATTTTTATTGTGACTATGATGTTCCGCCTATCACCAATTCAGTGCTGCTGTTGTTGTTCGATGTTGTGTTGTGTTTTTCTTTTATGTGAAGCACTTGTTGCAACACAAATTACCCACTTAGGGACAATAAAGATTACTTGAACTTGAAAGCGCTGATAGACTATGAAACGACAGTATACTTTTGCATAGTGTCATGCCATGTGTTAAGCCTGTCATGTTGGGGTGATGACTTTTGTCAGTCGCTGTCATTTGTTGCCTTCCATGTGGCAAGTCTATTAAGCAAGGCCATGATCAGATAAACTAGAATTGTCCTCAACAGAGATAAAGACCCACACCTCTCTGAATTGTCTGACAACAGCTCCGAGTTGCTCTCTCATCTCGTCTTTTAAAAGATATGAGTGGACACACATAACATCAGTGGCACACTGTATGTCCATCCTGGTTGCCCTTGTGATCTTGATCTTATGACCTCCAAACCATAGGCACAGAGAACAGATAACCTCATGACTTTGACATTTTGACACAAACTGTAGGTCACATCAAGGGGTACCTAAAGTGCATCACCAGCACCAAGTTTGAATAAAGAAAAAATAAAGAGAAAAAAGAAAAAAGGGAACAAAAACATCCTGGTGATAATAGTAATACCATAATAGACATTAATGTGATATTCTACTAAGAGGCCATGTAAGATGATCCTTGATCTACTGACGCCAAGTCTAGGTCAGGTCCAGAGCACTTCAAGATCAACCAATGCTGGATGTTTGGTGAGCACTAATGCCAACAACATAAGGGACACAAATGTGAGGAAACACTAGGAAAGGCAAGAGCTGAAGTGTCCATATCTTGTTGCTGTGCTTTTGTGAGTGCTGACCTTTTTACAATGATTGCAAAAAAACTAACTAAAGACAAAAAAAATTCCCCAAAACAAAACATACTGACACCTTGTTTACAGCTTTTAATCCAAAAAAGCAAATAGTGTTGAGGGGACCTCAAGTTTAACCCCTGTCCCAAGTTTGGTGAGCCTAGCATCTGATCTGAAGTTACAGCTGCAAACACATGGACAGACAGACAGACACTTGCGTGCATGTAAGCAGTAACAGATTGGGCCAATTGCTATACTGTACCTCCACCTAATGGCATTATCCAAGTGGTTAAAAACTAAAGTAATTTGTGTAAGAAAAAATGTAATTAAGCAACTGTGCTTGCAGAAGTAGCCCTATATAAAAGTTTGAACTATAAAAAAGCAGCAGCGGACATGTGACCTCAGAATGAATGTCACATAGGAGACAATTATGAGTTAGAGAAAACAGCTGAAAGATTAATGAATCATTATGGCTGCCTTAAGTGAAGTAAGTTATAGAACTAGGTCTTCACTACTGGTTGATTACGTGACCTTCACTTACCTTCTTGTGTACCCTGAAGTAAAATAACACATCTTCAGAAAACTAACCAGTACGGTGTTTAGAGAAGAATGCAGCATACTGTATATTTAATTAACTAGAATGCAGAAATGATTAATATTTCCTTGTGTGTACTCTAGTGACTTGTTTTCTAAACTGGACCTTATTGTTATCATGCCACTTCACTGTATCACATTTTTTCTTGTCACCTTTTTACTGTTTAGTCGCAGCAGGTGACTGCCCCTCCCTGAGCCTGGTTCTGCTGGAGGTTTCTTCCTGTTAAAAGGGAGTTTTTCCTCTCCACCGTCACTAAGCGCTTGCTCATAGGGGATCGCCTGATTGCTGGGGTCTTTCTGCAATTGTGGGGATTCCTCCTACAGTTAAAAGTGCTATGAGATGACTGTTGTTGTGAAATGGTGCTATATAAATAAAGTTGAATTGAACTGAATTGTTTATTCACTACCTTTTCCCAGTAATAGCCAGTTAACAGTGTTTCTTGTCATTGCCATGCAGATGATACTCAGCTGCATTTCAGCAACTAAGCAATCTTAATCACAGTGTTTCACACATATTAAAAATGTATTTGTGGCAGAGGCAGCATAGTAGGTGCATGTGGTGTAAAGGCATGCCTGTACATGAACACCCATTGTTCAAGAAATACACTTGGGCTTTCATCAGTGAAGTAATAAACAATATAAATTCTTTGCTAGAGTAATTTTATTTTTTTTTTCCACAATATCTTTATTGAACCTTTTTTTTTTAAACAAACATGATACAAACAATCAAACACTAACACTAAAGTACTACAAAAAAAAAAAAAATGCACTAAAAACACCAACAACCACCAACAAAATCAAGTCTTCAACAATGCTCCTCTGTTTAGTCTAGACAATCCAATACATAAGTATACTTATTATGTTCACCAGTTTGGAATTTACAAGGTCCACACACATCATTCACCTTCTTCTTCAAGAGTTATGTTTAAATTTTTTACATAATCAATAAAAGGTCTCCATATATTCTCAAACACAATTTCCTTTGATTTCAGTATATATGTTATTCTTTCTAATGGAAGGTTTGTTAACATCTGTCTTAACCACTGAGTCACATCTGGTCTATGAGTCTTTTTCCATAATAGGGCAATACATTTTTTGGCATTAAGCAAACTGAGGTCTATGAATGTTCTTTCACTTTTATTAAAATTATGCTTTTCTGGGTACAGACCCAACAAAAACAGTTTAGGATTCAATATGATTTGTTTTGAGATTATTTTTTCAATTGTTACCTTCACCTCTTCCCAAAACATTCTTATTAATCTACATTCCCATAAACAATGAAATAGGGTTCCTTTACTTTCCATGCATTTTGTGCATGTATCTGGTATATTTTTGTTATATCTATTTAACTCCTCCGGTGTAACATACATCCGCATTAACCATTTGAAATGTATCAATTTAAGGCGTGCATTTATTGATTTGGTTTGAGCTTCTGTACAAGCCAATTCCCATTGTTCCTCTGAAATTTCAATTTGCAGATCTTCTTTCCAGTAGTTTAATCTTTTCAGTGAATTTTCACTTGAAGATAGTGTCAATGAGTTATAAAACTCTGAAATAATACCCTTTCTTTTACTATCTTTCATCATCATTTTTTCCAAAGATGAATAAATAGGTCGAGTGAGAGCTTTATTTTGATTTGATCGAATAAAGTTTCTAAGTTGAAGATATTTAAAAAAATGTGTTCTATTGAGATTAAATTTGATCCTCAGCTCTTCAAAAGACATTATGTTTTCTGCACATGGCAAATATAAATCCTGAATCTTTTGTATCCCTTTTAAATTCCATACTTTAAATACAGCGTCCGCTCTCCCTGGTTTAAAATATTGATTACCCCATATTGGACTAAATTGTGACAATAACTGTGGTTCTTTTAAATAGTTTTTAGCTTCACACCATATTTTGATCATATGCTTTACAAATGGATTTTTAACTTGTTTTTGTAATTTTTTTGCCGAATCTGAGTATATGAATATGGGAAGAGGTAAAGGTAAATTGTATGATTCCATTTCAGTCCAGTGAGGGAGATCATTTGATGAAAAATAATATGTCATAGACCTCAGTTGTGCCGACCAATAATACAACATAAAATTTGGACATTTCAGACCTCCACGATCAAATGGTAAATATAATAAAGACAAACGTAATCTAGCCCTCCTGTTGTTCCATATAAATTCCACTAACTTTTTTTTTATTCTTGAGAATAGATCTAAAGGTGGTGATAAGGGAATGTATTGAAATAAATAAAGTATTTTAGGTAAAATATTACTTTTAAGTATATTGATTCTCCCGATCATCGACATTGGTAGTGACATCCATCTCTGAGTTAACTCATTGATATCTGACATTAAGGCTTCATAGTTGACACTGGCGACTGATTCTAGCTTAGGCATAATTTGGATTCCTAAATATTTAAACTGATTTACAACATTGAATTGATTTACCTCAGGGGCTGGGTAATTTCTCTGGGTCTCATTTAGCATTAATATTGAAGATTTAGTTTTATTTATTTTATATCCTGATATTTCCCCAAAATTCTTTATTAAATTCAACAAGGTTGGAATTGATTTTTTTAGATTCGACATAAACAAAATTATATCATCGGTGTACAGGGAGATTTTATGTTCTGTTGGTCCAACTTTAATTCCATATATTTGTGAATGTAAACGTATCGCTATCGCTAAAGGTTCAATTGCCATAGTAAACAGTAAAGGTGAAAGTGGACAGCCTTGTCGACATCCTCTATTGATTTTTATTGGTTTTGAAATATTGTTATTTGTTAGGATTTCTGCTGTAGCATTATTGTATATTATTTGAACCCATTTTATGAAATTATTTCCAAGTCCAAACCTTTGTAGGACTTCAAAAAGAAAGGGCCATTCAACTCTATCAAAGGCCTTTTCGGTGTCCAATGATAGGAGAGCTGTATCCGGTGCTTCTTTATTAAAATAAATAATATTAAATAGTCTTCTTACATTATGGAAGCCTTGTCTACCCTTTATAAAGCCATTCTGATCTCGATTAATAATATTTGGTAAAATTTCTTGTATTCGTCTTGCTAAAATTTTACAGATTATCTTAAGGTCGGCGTTTAATAGGCTTATTGGTCTCATATTTTCACATTTATTAGAGGGCTTACCTGGTTTTGGCAGTAGTATAATTAAGGCATTATTTATGTATGATGGTAAATTATTATTTTGAAATGCTTCTAAAACCATTTCCAAAAAAGGTTTTATTAATTTATTCTTAAATTTTTTATAAAGGTCAACTGGAAGACCATCTGGTCCTGCACTTTTTCCTGATTTCATATTATCAATGGCTAACCCAACTTCTTCTTGACTAATTTTAGACTCCAATATCTCCCTGTTTTCATTTGGTATACATGGTATAGATAGTTCGTTCAAAAACCCATTTAGTTTTGTTAAATCAGGTTCATTTTTGGTATCATATAATTTTTCATAGTAATCTCTAAAGGCTCTATTAATTTCTAAAGGATCTATAACTACCTGTCCATTACTTATAATACTGGTAATTGGTGTTTTAATTTCCAATTGTTTAATCTGCCATGCTAATAATTTTCCTGATTTTTCACCTTGTTCATAAAAAGATTGTTTCAATCTTAGAAGACTCGAGGCAGCTCTATTCGCTGATTTTTTGTCGTATTCAGCTCTCAAAATCAGTAATTCATTCTCCAACCTTGGGTCACTTCCTGCATACACTTTTTCCTGAAGACTTTTTATTTTATGTTCCAATTTAGCTCTCTCCTCTCGAGTCTTCTTAGATTTTGATCCTGTATAACTAATAATATGTCCCCTAATAAAAGCTTTGAAAGCCTCCCACTTTACACATGCTGATGTTTGTGTAGTATTGATGTCAAAGAACTCGTCTATCTGTTTTTCTATATACTTGACAAATTCCTCATCCTGAAGCCATTTATGCTGAAATTGCCATCTACCTGATTCCTTTGTCAATTTTTTATCTACATATATTAGACAACAGGGTGCATGATCAGAGATCACGATGTTATCATAAAAGCAGTTTTGAATCTTGGACCTTAATTCTGTGGAAATCAAAAAATAATCAATACGTGAGAATGTCTTGTAGGTACTGGAATAACAAGAATAGGCTTTAACTTGTGGTTTCATTTCTCTCCATATATCTAACAATTTCAATTCTTTCATAAAATGATTAATAGTCATCCTACATCCAATGTGCGTACAATCCAGTCCTGTTGATCTATCCACACCTGGATTCAATGTACAATTAAAATCCCCTGCTATTATATGTTGCCCTGTAAGTGATGATAAGATGAGAAATAAATTAGCAAAGAACTTCTGATCATCTATATTGGGACCATATAAGTTCACAAGATTTATATTTTCTAATAGCAAAGAACCTTGAATGATTACATATCTTCCAAATTTGTCTCCAATTACATTTTTCACTTGAAAAGGAACTGATTTATGTATGAGAGTCATAACTCCCCTGGCTCGGGATGAAAATGAAGAGGTGAATACACTTCCCTGCCATCTACTCCTAATTCTTTTAACATCCTCCTCTATCAGATGAGTTTCTTGTAAAAACACAATTCTTGAACCCATGTCCTTTATTTTATTCATAACTTGTTTAAGTTTTTTTAAATTTTGTAGACCTCTGCAATTCCATGAAGTTAAATTAAGATTAACACTTTGGTCCATGATCAATAGAGAGTTTGGGATTACCTTGCAGTGTAAACATGCTCATACAGAGAAGCAAAAACATGAGTGGTTGAACATTCATCCTACAAACTACACACAAACAAATTTCCCCTTCCCACACTTGTGGCAAACCCCCCAAAATCAAAAGAAAAATTCTGTCTCCCGATATAGCCATCGACCGTTCCACACCCACGGGGAACAGCCTAAGCCACTCCTTCTTCATCCTCCCAATCACCCTAACTCTACTGCTTTTAATGACGTAACATTAACTCTCCTCTGTAGTTTTCCAACTTAACTCCAAAATTTTTAACAACTTTGTACATCATAGTTTTTTTTTTGTTTGTTTTGTTTTTGTTTTGTTTTTTAAATATATAATACAATCTATATTTTGTAAACTTACTATTTACTTCAAGTCAGTCAGATGCCTGTGCAAATGCTTAATTATTCTACCTTATATTTTGTTCATGCTTAGCTCCCACCAGTCTCTTCATCTTCTTTGATCTTCTTGATGAACTCCTGCGCCTCCTCTGGGGTCTTGAAGATGTGGGTTCTGCCCTCATACGTGGTCAGCAGTCTCGCAGGATAGATTACACCATGACGAATCCCAAGGTTGCGCAGCTCCTTACGTATGGGATCAAACTGCTTCCTCAATTGCTGGATTCCTGTGGCCAAATCTGGGTAGAACCTCACCTGCTGGTCCTGGTGTTTAATCTCTCCTTTAGCACGTGCAGCGTTGAAGATCTTCATCCTGTCTCTGTTGCTAAGAAACTTCATAATTAAGGTCCTCGGCGGTCCCTTATCTCTCCGTGGGCCAATACAATGTGCTTTTTCCAGAACCACTGCTGATTGCAACTCCTCGCTGCCCAGCACCTCCGGAATCCACTTTTCCAGAAAGGAACATACGTCCCGACCTTCTGATTCCTCTGGAAGACCCACCAGCCTCAAATTATTCTGTCTCAACCGAGATTCCAAATCCAAAATATTATCTTCCAGAGATTTATTTTTTTTTTCCAAAGTGCGCACCTTTAATTGAAGACGGGTGACGTCATCTTCAGCACTAGCGAGACGGAGCTCCATCTGCGCCGTTCGTTCTACACAGTCACCCAATTCCTTTCTTATTCCTTCCAACGCTGTCATAATCCCATCAAATCTAGAGGAAAAGTCCGCTCTCATTGAACTCATGGCAGCCATCAGCGCATCTGCGCCATTCCCCGCATTTATCGCACCGCTGCCAGCCTCCTCCGCCATATATGGAGTTTTGTTTGCTGCGTCACAGACCTGAAAGTCCGTTAATTTGGACTGTTTCGGCGGCTCGCTTTTTCCTTTTCCTGGTTTTCCAGCCTTAGGCTTCGCCGACATATCCTCGCCCAAATGCTGGGATACGTTCTGTCCCAAATGAGAGAGTTATTTGCCGATTTTTTTTCTCCAGGAGCAGAGCAGAGCGAGACACGTCCGTCCTACGTGGCAGCCATAACCGGAAGTCTAGAGTAATTTTATTTATTTATTTGATCTTTATTTAACCAGGAAAACCTCACTAAGATTTAACATCTCTTTTTCAAGAGTGTCCTGACCAACAGGCAACAGCACATTTTGCAAAAATTACAAACAGCTGCCATAATACTATAAAATTATTTAAAAAAAAACAAAGCATAGTCATTAGCATAAAATGCTGTCTAAACACCATCATAAAAACCCTGTAGATTGTACAGAACATCTACAACCAGATGTTTCTCCCTCCAAATTGTCCAAAATCCCTTTAAAAGCAACCAAAGAGACCAAATCATTAAGTTTTAAGCCTTTATGTAGCTCATCCCAGGCAAAGGGAGCAGCAAACATGAATGCCTTTTATCCCAATTCAGTTCCAACCCTTGGGACAGACAAAGAAAGAACATCCTGTGAACGGAGATGATAAGTTCCAGAGCTCCTCTGACTGATGAAGGTCAGACGGTATGAAGGTAGAAGACCAAGGATAGCCTTGTAAACAAGGATAGACCAGTGTCTTTGTCTACGTCTGGCTAAAGAAGACCAACCAACATGCTCATACAGCAGGCAGTGATGGGTGAGAGGTCTGAAGTTGGTGATGAGCCTCAAAACCCAGTGATACACTGTGCCCAACGCACGTAGACTCTGAAACGAGGCATGCATGTATAAAACATCACCATAGTCCAAGACCGACGTAAAAATTGCAGCAACAAGTCTCTTTTTGGATTCAAAAGAAAGACAGGATTTAATCCTGAAATCAAAACTCAATTTCACTCTCATCCTTTTTAAAAGCTCATTAATATGTGGAGTAAAAGAGAAAAATTTGTCAATTAAAATACCAAGATATCTATAACATGATACTATCTCAATCTGTGAACCGTGATTGATGACAACTGGAGGCAGGTTCTACGGCTTGGCCTTGCCATTTGAGATCAGCATGACTTTAGTTTTATCTGCATTTAATAAAAGTTTTAAATCATAAAAGTTCTGCTGAACAATATTAAAATCAAACTGTAACTTGGCAAGTGCCTGGGTCAGGGTGGGGGCTGTGCAGTACATCACTGTAAAAGCATAAAAATGAAACTTTCCAATAGACACGTTTTGGTCAATGTTATTAATGTAAATGATGAAAAGGAGTGGCCCTAACCCTGACCTCTGAGGCACACCTTTTGTTACTTTAAGAGGCTCAGTGGTATGACCTTCTGCTTGCACACAGTGTGATCTGTCTGATAGGTAGTTTTCAAACCAGCAAACAGTTTCTGGAGACAGACCTGCTCTAGCTAGGCTATGCATAAGCAGTGTGTGGTCCACTGATCAAATGCCTTAGAGAGGTCGATAAAAAGGGCTGCACAGTGTTGTTAATTATACAGGGTTCCAAAAATATTTTTTTTGTAAATTGTCGGTGTTTTTTCAACTGATTTAAGACAATTTTGCACCGCTGAATCCGAAAATGACAGCTATTTCTCTCGATCAGGTGCTAAGTAAAAACCTGTACTTAGTACTTACTTAGTACTGTGCATGTACTTACCTTTATATAAAGGTAAGTACATGTAAATTGAATGTTACATCATTATTGTTCAAAATTCATCACTCCATTTCCCAAGTCTGGTAATCTCACCAACATAGACAGTTATCGAGTGATCAACCTTACTTGCAAAATTGCTAAAGTATATTGTAGGGCCAGAATATCTCCACTCATATCCATGGCCTTTTCAACCCTCATCTAAGATACAACCATAACGGTTTCGGGAGGGAAGAGCTACAGTCATGAAAAAATTTGGACACCCCTTTAAATGTTCAGTTCTTTATTAAGAAATGTTCACATATCTATATCTAACCTTGTTTTTTGTTTTTATTTGCATTTTTTACATTTATTTTAGCCATTGTAAGTGGGAATAAATGTGGGGGTGTTCTAAAAAAGATGGGGGGGTTCCTAATTTATTTCTCACTATTTGTTTAGAATTACATTTTACAGAAAGCCTGAAAAAAAATCTTTAATTCATTTTAATTGTTTAGTTGTATTACATGAATCTCCCAGTATTTTTAACATTGATATTAAATATCAATATGTCCAAATATGCTAAAAAAAACAAACTGGCTTATACAGGGTGTCCTAATTTTTTCACGTGACTGTACATCCAACCATATACTTGCCCTTTGTAGAATCTTAGAAGAAGTCGAAAGGAACAACCTCCCAACAGTCATTACATTCATCAACTTCAAGAAGACATTTCACTTGGTATCTCTTGGTACTTGTTGCCTCTTGGTATCTCTCCCTGTATTCTTTCAGCCATCTAGGGCTTGTACTCGAATACTCGGGCCAGTGCTGTAACCTCTGATGGCAACTCTTTTTACAATCATACACAGGCAATCACGCCAGCTACCTTCCATTTCTCTGACCGACCTGGACTTTGCAGATGATGTCACTTTATTGTCAGACACTGTAACCCAAGCCCAAAGGTTATTAGAGCTTGTCAAAAAGGAATGCATCCAAATCGACCTTGTGTTTAATGAGTTGAAGACAAAAGTCCTGATTCACAACCTTCCAGACTGCTCTCCAGTGTACTCTTGATAGGGCCAACCATTTGAACAGGTGATTGACTTCATGTACCTTGGCTCCTGGGGAAACTCTTTGGAGAAGGATATCAAAGTCAGAAAGGGCCTTGCTGGAAAGTGCTCAACAGCAGGAAAAGCATTTGGTCGTCTACCAATCTCCAGAGACCTTAAGCTACAATTAATAATAATAATAATGGACTGCATTTATGTATATAGCGCTTTTCATGATACCCAGAGTGCTTCACAATAAGTCCATTATTCATTCACTCCACAGACAATGGTAGCGGTAAGCTACCTCTGTAGCCACAGCTGCCCTGGGGCAGACTGATAGAAATGTGGCTGCCAATTCATGCAAACCACCAAACATTTATTCACATTTATATAAACCAGTGTCACTGTTTTATGGATGCTTTTGCTTTTAGTGTCTGACAAGATTGCATTTAGGAGGCTCAGCCTTGTTAGTCACTGCTTTCGCCACCCGGATTTATCATTAAGCCAACTTGCCCTGTGGCAGCCAATCCATGGTCATCTTGGGTGTGGCCACCCAGCGTCCACCTTCGTTGATACACTGATGCAGAACACTAGAGGCGGCACCTTGCATGGCAGCAACCCCTCTGATTCTAGATGTGATTAACATTGTAGATAGGAGAAACGTAATTTTGTTCTACTCTACATGACTGGCTGTATGGACTGAATGCCAACAGAGATGGCTTCTTCTTCTAGAGCCGCTGCTGTGGCAGAGCTCTTAGCTCTAATGGGAAACCAAGAGGACTGGATCGCCAGGTGTTCAGCTCAACTGAGGTCATCATGATTGATTGAGCTATAACTATTTTAACTAAATGAGCACAAGGTTTCAGTTATTTGTGTTGCTGACCTGAGGTTACTATTTTTATTGTGAGAGGTAGTCCCACACACTATCTAACCTATTACGTGTTATGTTATATGTATGTACTCAGAGATTGCTTTCTCTCCTTTAGGCTTTCTCGTGCTTCGGTATGTGTACATTGAACATTCATGGAGTTGGCCCTAGTTGTATAACTGTACTTTTGCTTCCTGTTGCATAATGCAAGTGAAAGCTTTTAGTGTTACTTCTGTGGAGTGAGCAGTGTCAGCATGAGTGAAGTGAGAAAAGCCAAAGCACAGTTGTGACTGCATTTCTAACAAAACACCTTAATATACTGTACCTGTGCTGTGTTTATGTTTTGGGGTTGAACGAGAAAGCAGTGATAAAACTAAAGTTTGGTTGTTTGTTTGTTTTTTTGCCTTTTTTTTAAATAAACACCTACTAGAGTTGCTTTGTTGTTGTTTTTTATTCTTCGTAAGGCTGTTCCTCCACACTTTAGTTAACTGTCCTATCTCAAAACCACAGCACTACTACAAGTTTTGCCTTTAAAAAGGACAAATATCTGGACTACCATTAACCTAGACAACACAAGATCACAATCCATTTGCGGTCAAACCAGTGATCATTATCAGAAAATGTGATTATGATATGATGATATGATATTTCTTTATTTTTGAAGGTCTTGCATATTTCAGCAGGACAATGCCTAAAGCACATATTACACCTATCACAGCAGGATGTTTTCATGGCAGAAGAGTCCAGACGCTGGATTGGGCTACCTGCCATTCACACGTTTGATCATCTGAAAATATTTGGCTCATCATGGAAAAAACAAAATACAACAAAGAAAAGAACCATGACTATTGGGTAACCAGAATCCTACATGAAACAAGAAACGGTGAGAAATGTGGTGTTAAAGGGGTCATTGACTGCATTTTTTCCACATTTTAATAGCTCACTCATGTCTTAATGAAATGTTTGTAACTGTGGCGGGTTTGGGAAAACCCCCACAACAGACTAAGGACAGTCAGGTCGCTACTCCTGGTTTTTTCCGCTGCACTGCTGTGATGTAATGTGCCATTCATGCATTGTGATGTTAATGTGCCATTCATGCATTGTGTTCATGCGTCCTGTCCTTACTGTGACCGAGAGACATGCCCATACCAACTGCTGTGAATGCTCTTTCATGTATTGTTGTAACTGGGTATATATGCTGCGCGACTCTGTAACTCATTCTCCCCTTCAACTGCTGCTGCTGCTGGACACACACACTCTGTGTCCCCTCACGAGAGCCTGAGGACCCTGCTCCAGTCTGCTCACACTTGGGCTGGAGCGGAGTTCTGTGACGGCGGTGTGATTTAATAAACTTGCTTAAAACCTTCACCACGCAGCTTTATTTCATGCCGCCGCAGTAACATATTTTGCTCACATTTTCTTTAATTTTTTTAATTACTGAAGCAAATTTGTTTTTTTATTTTTCCTGGCTTTGTTGAAACACTCTGATTTAAAGCTGGAGTGGTGGCCTAGAGGTGGAGCATCCGCCCCACAACGGGGAGGTTGGGGTTCAAGTCCCGGCCGGGTCATGCCAAAGACCATGTAAAAGTGGAACTTCCTACTGTCCAGCTTGGTGCGCTGCAAAAATGGGGAGGGAAATGTGGGTGGCAGTGGCTCAGGAAGTACAGCGGGTCATCCAATAACCAGAGCGTTGGCAGTTTGAATCCCGCTCTCCCCAGACATCCTGCCATTGTGTCAATGGGCAAGACACTTTACCCACCTTGCCTCCAGAGTCCATGACACTGGATATGAATGTGGATAAATGTTTAGTAGTGGTTGGAGAGGCTGTTGGCTGGGATTGGCAGCTACGTTTCTGTCAGTCTGCCCCAAGGCAGCTGTGGCTACAGTAGTAGCTTACCGCTACCATTGTCTGTCTGTGGCGTGAATGAATAATGGATTTTCATTGTACAGTGCTTTGAGTTTCTTGAAAGGCACTATATAAATGCGAACAGTTATTATTATTATTATTTTTAAAGCCTGTCACTTTAAGAATGATTCTTCACCTAATCAACTCCGCCCTCCCTCTTACATCAGTTAGCATTAGCTGACTGATGTAAGAGCGAGCATTAGCTGACTAGCTTCTAGCCTCCTAGCTTGGATGAGCAGCACTCTGGTTCACTGATCCACAGTCGATGGTGTATCTTGTGTCAGTCCAGCCTATCTCCCAATAATTTTGTCATGATTCCACAACAAATCACTAGCACCACACACCAGATGGCTGTGTCAATGGCCACAACCGAGACCTGGCCTGTGACCCAAGGCTGCTGGACCAGCTGAGCTACCGAGCCAAGGAATCTCAAAGGGCAGTGTCTCGCTCTGTGCGACTCCGCTCTGCTTCCACAACCAGCTGGTAGCTGGAGTGGCTACACTGCCCGCGAGAGCGGAGTTGCATGGAGGCCCGGAGGATGATGGGGGAGCTGGCCGTGAGAGCCTCCTCTGGTCCCAGGCCATTTTGATTGCAGCAATCCAGAGTATGCTGGCTCTCACGGCCAGCTAAAGGTAGCCTATTAGCCCCTGAGCTATTAGCCCCCAAGCTAACACTGAAAGCAGGTTGCTTGCTGTAAGTGCAGCTTATATTATTTTCTTCAGATCTTAGTCACCCTAATAGCCATCCCTGTTACCACCTTGTTCACTCCAGCCCATCTCCCAGCGGTTTCGTCATGATTCCATGGTGGAGTGCCCATACCAGTGTTATGCCGAGAACTCCCCCGGATGCAATTCTCGGCATAACACTGGCCAGGAGCCTCTGGTCCCAGGCCATTTTGATAGCAGTGACCGGTGTGCTCGTACGGGCACACCCTATTAGGGTGACTAAGATCTGAAGAAAATAAGGACAGCACTCGGTGGAGCAGTGGTTAGCACTGTGGCAGCACAGTAAGAAGGTCACGGGATTGATTCCACCCCTGACCATCGTGGGTTTGGTGTCACCCCCAGACCATCGGTGACCTTTCTGTGTGGAGTAAGCATGTTCTCCCTGTGTCTGTGTTGGTTTACCCCGGGTACTCCAGTTTCCTCCCACTTTCCAAAAACATTCAAGTTAGGTTAATTGAAGACTCTAAAGTGGCCCTAGGTGTGAATGTGTGTGTGAATGGTGAAGGCATTGGCGCTGCACCTTGGCTGCCTCATCCATCCAGGTGGATGCCCTGTAATTTCCCTCTGGGATTAATAAAGTATACCAAAAAAAAAAAAAAAAAAAATAATAATAATAATATAAACTGTGCTTACAGTGAGTGTCCTGGCACCAGTGTTAGCTTGGGGGCCAATAAGCTACCTTTAGCTGGCTGTGTGAGCCAGCTCCAGTACAAGCGATCCACCGCGGAATTACGATGAAACCACTGCGAGGTGGGCCAGGCACACCAGCAAACCAGAGCGGTAACAGGGATGGCTATATCAGGGTGACTAAGATCTGAAGAAAATAACAATATAAGCCTGGTACCTCCTGTACCAGGAGGTACCTAATAGGCTACCGTTAAGCACCCCTTCCATCTACATGACAGACAGCTAGGCGGGCCAATAATAGAGCAGCGGGAGGGTCTCGAAGTTGGTGGTGGGTTGGCTTTTTCTAATCTTGACATCTAAGGTGTACCCGGAAGAGTCAAAAATGTTTCTGGCGTTTCTTGGGAGAGAAAAATGAGATAAAAGCTGTGTGTTTTTTTTTAAGACAATTGACTGTTTTAATTATTTTTTTTTTGATAATTACGTGACCAGCAGATACATTTCAGACGGTTAAAACCTACAAATGCACCATTTTTCAGTCAATGACCCTTTTAAGATTTTGATCTGGAATGTATTTGTATGTGCATGTGCACGTGTCCATGCTCAAAAAGGTAATTTTCTTACAGTAGAATATTGACTGTTAATATGGATCTTGGGGCAGTGTGGTGGCGGAGTGGTTAGCACTGCGGCAGCACAGCAACTCACCCTTAGCCGGGGGATCCTGGGTTCGATCCCAGCCCCCGACCAACAGTGATCTGTGTGGAGTTTGCATGTTCTCCCCGTGTCTGCGTGGGTTTACTCCGGGATTTCTCCGGTTTCCTCCCACATGCCAAAAACATGCAGGTTAGGTTAACTGGCATCAAACTGGGGATTCTAAATTGTCCTTAGGTATGACTGTGAGAGTGAATGGTTGTCTGTCTGTCTGTGTTGGCCCTGTGATGGACTGGCGATCTGTCCAGGGTGTACCCTGCCTCTTGCCCAAAGATGCTGGGATAGGCTCCAGCCCCCCTGCGACCCGAAAAGGATTAAGCGGAAGAAGATGAATGAATATGGATCTTCTGTTGTGTACATACACTACCATTCAAAAGTTTGGGGTCACCCAGACAATTTTGTGTTTTCCATGAAAAGTCACACTTTTATTTACCACCATGAGTTGTAAAATGAATAAAAAATATAGTCAAGACATTGACAAGGTTAGAAATAATGATTTGTATTTGAAATAATTTTTTCCTTCAAACTTTGCTTTCGTCAAAGAATCCTCCATTTGCAGTAATTACAGCATTGCAGACCTTTGGCATTCTAGCTGTTAATTTGTTGAGGTAATCTGGAGAATTCTGACACAATGAGCAAACACATTGTACCATTAGAACACTGGAGTCATAGTTGCTGGAAATGGGACTCCATACACCTATGTAGATATTGCACCAAAAACCAGACATTTGCAGCTAGAATAGTCATTTACCACATTAGCAATGTATAGAGTGTATTTCCGATTAGTTTAAAGTTATCTTCATTGAAAAAAACAGTGCTTTTCTTTCAAAAATAAGGAAATTTCTAAGTGACCCCAAACTTTTGAACGGTAGTGTATGTTTGTTTGTGTGTTTGTTTGTGTGTGTGTGTGTGTGTGTGTGTGTGTGTGTATTGCAGACTTCAGCATTTGTCTGCACATTATTCTTACTCATTTGATTTGAGAGGCTCTCAAGATGAACCTGCCAATGCAAGCATTTTCCAAACAGGTGCCCCCCCCCCCCCCACACACACACACAACTGCATAGTTAGGTGAGTGTACTATATGTTTTTATTCAGTGCAACTAGGGTTTTTTTCATTCTTCATTTTTTTTTCCCCCTTTCTCCACATTTCACTGCTTTTGGTTAATATTAGAGGAGTAATGGGGTTGAGGTGGGACTAAATGCCAATCCAAATGTATCCGTGATTCTGCATTATCTATTTCTAAACAATGTGATTATGATGAGACGTCAACATGTTCGTGACAGTGGTTTAAGACTTATGCTCTGAATCAATGTGTGTTTCCAGCTGAGAAGGGAACATAATATTAATAACACAACATAACAAAAATAATTTTTTTGTATGTCTGTGTTTTTTCAACTGATTTAAGACAGTTTTGCACCGCTGAATCTGAAAATGACATCCGTTTCTCTCGATCAGGTCTGGTTTTTATGTTAAGTTATAAGCAGCTGTACAGCAGTTGTATAGTTGTACTGTAAATTGAATAGTAGACACTGATAAAGGTAAGTACATGTAAATTGAATGTTACGCCATCATTGTTCAAAATTCTGAGAATTTCAAGAAATAAAAAAGAATTTTGCATCATATAAAGCGAAAAAACCCGTACATTTAAACAAAAACTTAAGAAAACATGTGGCCATAGTTCAAAAAAATTGACCTGATTGAGCAACACCAATGTGATTTTTGGATTCAGCACATCAAGATTCTCCTAAATCAGCTAAAAAAAACTTAGACAATAAATTTGGTGTTGACCACGGTAATTGATGGTGCAGCACATTAATTCCACTGGCAGACTAATGCTGCTACTAGTGGCTCTACAACCTTTATCAATATGCACTTGTATCAGCATGTCTTTCAAAATAGAAATCAATTTATCAAATATTTCCAGCCTATTAAGTTGCTATGTAAGATGACCAGGTGTAACAGGCCAGAATTCAAACTTATGTCCAGGGTAAATGTAACCTTGGCTAGTTTTACTGTCAGGGGTAAAAGTGGCATAGCACCTCCTACCCCCACCACCATGTATATTATAACCACTGTCACAAGAATAAAATACAAAACACAGTATTATCAACTTGTACTTCATTTAATTTCCTGAATATTCACATTATTTGTCTGAAGTCACATTTACGCTTATTACATTTTTACCTCAGCTCCAATGTTAAAATTAAAATATTCAGGCTTGTTTTCTTAGTACATTCAGAAACTTAATCTGTGCTATAAAGTGACCACCATTAGTACTACTACAACTACTACTACTACTACTACTACGTCTACTAAAAACACAGAGTTACAAAAATATTTTTTTGTAAGTTGTCTGTATTTTTTCAACTGATTTAAGACAATTTTGCACCACTGAATCCGAAAATGACATCTGTTTCTCTCAATCAGGTCAGATTTTTATACTAAATTGATTTTTAAAAAATCTGATCTTCTGACTAAATCGATTACATTTTTGTGACATTATCGGTTATTTTTATTAAAAATATGTTTTGGATGAGAAATATTAAGAGAAAAAATCATTTTCTAACACAGTTTATTGATTAAATGTTACAAACTTTGATTACTGTAAATTGATTAGTAGACACTGATAAAGTAAGTACATGTAAATTGAATGTTACGTCATCATTGTTCAAAATTCAGAGCTTCAACTTCCGTTTATTCGAACCTCTAGAATGCTCAGCAGCAGGGATGTCTCTCTTCAGAGTCCAACAGTAATCAGCCATCATGACAATTTATGACATCATGTCATAAATTGGCGCATACAAACTGTTGAGAGTTTGAGAAATTTCAAGAAATAAAAAGAATTTTGCATCATTTAAAGCAAAAATATCCGTACATGTAAACAAAAACGTACAAAACAACATGTGGCCATACTTTAAAAAGTTGACCTGATTGAGCAAAACCAGTGTGATTTTTGGATTCAGCACATCAAAACTGTCCTAAATCAGCTAAAAAAAACAGACAATAAATTTGTCTATTATAGGACATCGCCTATTATAATAGGCGATGTCCACCTCATTTCAATCAACTAAAATATTGTAGTCTTCAACTATTCATGTGTTCAGTTCCTGTTTTCAATTATACTTTCACTCAACTCCAATAAGAACACTGGAGTGGTCAGAGTTATTCTGCAGGTATATGCCGTCTCTGGAGTATCCTGTAGATTGAAGAAAGCTGGGTAAGTGAGCCACCACGTACTTTCACCTACTTGGGAGCATACAGTGATATCAGTGCCAAGGAGTGATGCTGTGCCCATAAGCTCGGCATCTGTTGCCCAAACACCACAATTCTCCAGAGCATTTGAAGCCATATACTCAATGATAGACTGATTGAGGTAGCTAGTGAACTTTTCAATGATAATCCTTCTCATACTGCATGCGCCACAACACTATCACAGATAGCAAGGTGATGTTGTCATGATTTTTCAAGGCTTTACCTGACTCTAGAAGGGATATCCATTGTTACAAAGCTCTAGCCATTGATGCAAGTCTCTAAAATTTGTATAAAATAAAATAAGTGTGTCACTCACCTGCGAGTCGCAAGAATGGATTGAAGATTATCTAAAATCTATCTATCTATATCGCTGCAGAAGGAAGACGCGTCATTTTACTCAAGGGGAGGACGCTGGCGCTGCTCTGTTCGCCACTTCCCCATTCGTGACTCATTCGTAATTTTTTTTAAACTTTACAGTTTCTGTGTTTTTTGTTTGTTTGTTTGTTTGCTTCCCTACATTGCTGGACCTGGATACTACTATTTTTGTTCATTTTACTGGTGGTGTGGACGCTTACCTGCAAAACGATCTCGGCTGTCAACTTCACCCACCGGGCTGACTCAAGTGCCACTCCGGTCACAAACTGTTCTGTTGTCCTGTCATGGTTTGGATTGTCTTCATCTGCTTCTCTACTCTCCATCTCTGGAACATCTACCCGCGACTTGCTGGTGGCCTTGGCCTGCGGGAAAGCGGGCTAGCGGGAAACTGGCTGTTAGCCAGCCAGTTGACGGCTGGCCAACTGCTACCTGTCTGTGCTTTGGCTGTCATCTGTCTGGAACTCCCTGCTAACATCGCTGGGCCATCAGCTAGCTCGCTACCGGGTGTCTCGCTACAAGCTGGCGGGTCAACGGCTAGCTGGCTGCTGCCTGGTGCTAGCGCTGCTCGGCTAGAAATCAGAGATGCTGGGATGCGTCCTTCCATGGTCGACACGTTCTGTCACTCCATCCTGCAACTCTGCTGAGTTGCAGGATGGAGTTTTAAGGTTTTAACGCCTGCAACAAACTCGGACCTCCATCACCCACCTCCGGCACCAGCATAGCCCCAGTTATGGCGCTACGCTACACATCCGTGCAACTCCTCCGGCTAAACCACCAAACCTCTCCCTCCTTGGAACTCATTGCCTCACTAAAAAGCTCCAGACTTCTCCTCCGGCCCCGATATATCCACCGAAGTTCACGCCGCAAGTTTAATTACCACTTCACCACAATAAACTGTATCCCCGTTCTCTGGTCAAATCGCTGCATGGACACCGGCTTCTGCACTTCCACGTTGCATCATCACAACAACGTGACGCGTCATCAGAACAACCCCAACGTGAATCCTTTCAACCTCCGCCCTATCCTGACTTCCGCACCCGCATCTTCAAAACAAAAGCACCTGAAACTTGCCCTCTTCAACACGCAATCCCTTAACAATAAAAGCCTCATTCTAAACGAATTCATCACTGATAATAAACTGGATCTCTTCTGTTTCACTGAAACTTGGCAAAAACCCCTGAATTACATTGCACTTAACCAAACCACCCCTGCTGGATATTCATATCTGGACAACCCACACCCTGAAGGCCGTGGAGGAGGCATTGCTGCTATTCACCTTCATGACCTCAATCCACGACCTCTCTCCATACCCGTTGTTTCCTCTTTTGAACACCTGACTTTTAAACTCCCTGGCCCAAAACCTCTCCTCATTGCAATTATCTACCGCCCTCCCAAACCAAATTCATCTTTCTTATCAGAACTTTCAGAACTCATTACAGTACTGTCTGCAACCTCACCATCTGTCCTACTGCTTGGCGATTTCAACCTCCACATTGATTCCCCTGACTGCAAAAATGCAAACGATTTTCTGGACTTACTCAAGTGTCTCAACTTCACCCAACACATAACTTTCCCCACCCACAGCCATGGATATATCTTGGACCTGGTTTGCTCCACTGGTCTCCACATTCACAACATCTCCAGCACTGACCTCACCATCTTGGATCATCTCGCCATCACACTGGACATTGACATCCCGGCCCCTCAACCCAAACAAAACCGAACAATAACCTTCAGGAATCTTAAGTCCATCTGCTCAGTTTCTCTCTCCACATGCATATCAAACACTCTCTCTGACCTCACCTTCCCTGTAAACCCAACCCCTACGGACTTAGTAAACATCTACAACAGCACATTGTCTACCTCCCTCAACAAACTGGCCCCCATGAAAACAAAAATCGTCACTTTCACTCATTCAGCCCCCTGGTACACCTTAGAACTTCACAAACTCAAAAAACAACTGCGACAGCTTGAACGCCTGAGCTGCAAAACTGGTCTGACTGTACACACCCTCGCTCACAAAGAACTGATGCACCTATACCAATCCTCACTCAATAAAGCTCGCTCCGCCTACTACTCCAGCATCATTCACTCTGGATCCTCCAACCCCCGCACTCTGTTCTCCACCATCAACAAACTCCTCAAACCCCAGGACATCATTTCATCATCCTTCACCCCTGGAAAATGCAATAGCTTTCTATCATGTTTCCATTCCAAAATTGACAATATTCACAACCAGCTTGCCTCCTCCTTGGCCATCACCCCTGACTCAGAACCCACTTTTTCTCCACCCATAGATAAACAGCTCTCCCTTTTCTCACCCATAACCACTGATGAACTTTCCGAAATACTCTCCAGCATGAAATCATCCACATGCCCCCTGGACCCTATCCCCTCCCCCCTTATCAAAGCCTGTCTCACCCCTCTTGCCCCCCTTATCATCGACACAATCAACTCCTCCCTCACCACTGGCACTGTCCCCCCATCACTCAAGATTGCTGCCATCACCCCCCTCCTTAAGAAACCTGGCCTGGACTCTGACGACCCCAACAATTTCAGACCCATCTCCAACCTCCCATTTCTGGCTAAAATATTGGAAAAAGCTGTCGCCACCCAACTCAAGAAACACCTCCTCTCCAACAAACTCTACGAAACATTTCAATCTGGATTCCGTTCTCACCACAGCACTGAAACTGCCCTCCTCAAGGTCACCAATGACCTCCTTCTCGCCTCTGCCTCTGGCTCCCTCACCATTCTTCTCCTCCTCGATCTCAGCGCAGCTTTCGATACCATCAAACATTCCATCCTGCTCCGTCGTCTGCTTTCTATTGGCATCACTGACTCCGCCCTCTCCTGGTTTACCTCCTACCTGTCTGACAGATTCCAGTACATCTCCATCAACAATCACAAATCATGCACCACCCCCGTATCACAAGGTGTCCCTCAAGGCTCTGTGCTCGGTCCAACCCTTTTCACTCTCTACATGCTTCCGCTTGGTCACATCATCCGTCAACATGGTCTTCACTTTCACTGCTACGCCGACGACACCCAGCTGTACATCTCCTCTAAATCCATCACCCCCACCATTCTCTCCACCATCACCAACTGCCTCACAGACATAAAAACCGGGATGACTAACAACTTTCTCAAACTAAACAGCAATAATACAGAAATCATCATTTTTGGACCAAAATCTCTTTTCCCCTCTTCCCAGAACTTTTCATTCCAAATCGATGGTCACTCAGTCACCCCCTCCCTCCTGGCCAGAAACCTTGGCATTATCATGGACCCCACCCTCTCCTTCACATCTCACATCAACCATATCACCAAAACATCATTTTTTCATCTTCGTAATATTGCACGCCTCCGTCCCACCCTCTCCCCCTCTGCTGCTGAAATAATCATCCATGCCTTCATCACCTCCAGACTTGATTACTGTAACAGCATTCTGTATGGACTTCCTTCCACCATCCTCCAAAAACTACAGTATGTCCAAAACTCAGCCGCCCGCCTACTTACTCACTCCCGCTCCAGAGACCGCATCACTCCTCTCCTCCGTCAACTCCACTGGCTCCCCATTCAACAGCGCATCAACTTCAAGATCCTCCTCATCACCTATAAAGCTCTTCATAACCTCGCCCCCTCATACCTAACTGACCTTCTGTCTCGTCATTCCCCCACTCGCCTCCTCCGCTCTGCTGACACTCACCTTCTCACCCCCATCACCAAGACAAAACTCCACACCCTGGGTGATAGATCATTCACCATCGCCACACCAACCCTCTGGAATTCCTTGCCCCTTCACATCTGGTCCGCCAACACACTTGCTTCCTTCAAAAGTCAACTCAAAACCCATCTCTTCAAATCTACCTACGAAAACTGACTGCCTCTTCTACCTATGTGTACCTGCCTTGCCTGTTTACCCGTTCTCTGTATGTTTGTCCCTATGCTGCTTTGTAAAGCGTCTTTGAGTATTTAGAAAAGCGCTATATAAGACTGATGTATTATTATTATTATTATTATTATTATTATTATTATTATTATTATTATCCAAAAGGAGTTTAAAAGTAATCCACACGTGAACTGCTTTCAGCAGTTGTACATCACCAAAGTTAAGTAAACATAAGGAAAATGCCAGACTTTGGGGGTAATTTATACCCCTCAGTTCCTCCACAATCTAACTCAGATACATTCAGAAACCTCTTTCATCTTTTGATCTTCTGACCTTTTCAACAATATTATTTACAACAAAATATTAAACTCAAACAATTATCAATTAACAAACTTTATTTGAGATAACACTTCCAAACTAATTCATGACACCTTTACTTCAAAAGGAAGTCAAAGTCAATAATCTACTAATCTCTGATTAAATCAATCTTATATTTATCTTGGGGGTGAACCATGGCCCAGGGGGTGTAAGCAGCCTAGTCTAGATGTCCCTGTACGGGGAAATCTACTGTAGTCTAGACCAATTTTCACTTGGGAAGAAAAATGGACAGGGCTGAATTCTGGCCTGTTACACCAGGACAACATGGGCATTATACAAAACATCTAGCAGGGCAACCCCTTTTTAAGGAGAGATGTTACATTTAACTGGATTTATTAACTTTTTTGCACTCACCACAGTCCGCATTGTAACTTTGTGTAACTGTTATATTACCACTCTGCTGGGGGTGCTTTTGTCTTTCTGCAATTATGGGGTTTTCCTCTACAGTTTGACAGCGCTATGAGATGACCGTTGTTGTCAAATGGCACTATATAAATAAAGTTGAATTGAACTGAATATTGTTTACTCTAGTTATTAGACATTTACCATTTCCTTATAATATTGCACAGGCTCTAATAAACCTGTGAAACCCACCAAAAAATATGTTACTCCCACTTGTTATCTAGCTTATTTTATTATTATCTCCAAAGAGCTAATGTGATCATGTTGGTTTATTTGCCTATTTGTTAGCAGGATTATACAAAAACTACTGAATGGATTTTGATGAAACTTTCACCAGAGGTGGCCCTTGGGCTAAGAATAAACCCATCAGATTCAGGAAGTGATCTAGGTCAGGATCCACAAGATATGGCCTTGGCAGTTTGAACCGGTGTGGCATTCCACCTGCAGAATGGAATGCCACACCCACCAAATCTGCTATGGCTAATTAACTCCTTTAATTTACATAGAGGGATGACAGATGTTAAAATATGCATACTAGAAAAAACAACATTTTTTTACACTTTTAGTTGCTACTACTTATCTGCTGAGGTTGTTGCCAAATTTATACATTTTTTTAGTGTCTACTTGACACAAAAGGGATGGCTTTGTACATCAATCACTGCAGAAAGTAAACATACACTTGATGAGAGAGATCAGTCAATAGTGGAGCCTCTGTCTCTCTCTCTCCTCCTCTCTGTCTATGTCTCTTGGTCTCTGCTGCCTGTGATAAGTGGGTTAAGCTCCTCTGGGTTAATTAGACAGTTTCAGATGTGACTAATTGGCTGGCTGCAGACAACGCAATATGCTAAATACTTTGCAACCGTGTGCGGGCAGGGCAGGGCATCCTTCATAACAGACACTTTGACAAGTGTATTGACAAGAAGATAAGACATTATTAAAGCCGTTAGCTGTGCATTGTTAAACATTCAGTGTGTCTTTTGGCATCATCCATTCCGCTAGTATTTATTTTCATTTAACCCTCCTGTTGTGTTTGTTTCTTTTTAACTATTTTGGTGTCCCTGGACTACCTGATTATAAAATCATGATAACATACATATTATGATCTAATGCTGTGTTTAATCTTTTGAGCAATTTAAGTTCTTGTGAAGTTTTGATCTTCTATGTGCTATTTACGGCCTGTAGGCCTTAATGATCTGACCTCATATTCTCTTATGCTCATCATTAGTGAAGGGCCCATCATCAAGTTCAGATCAGTGAGAATGGGGAGTATGTCCAGTTCTGAATTGCCATTGTCAGGCATGGAACCAAAGAGGTTTTTGAAATGGTTAAATCAGGCCTCAATTCTCGGGGGACTACTACCCAAGATGCAACCTGTGAGGTTTTGGATGTGGTGGCTTGCCGTAGCTGACGTCATCATGTGGCAAACTGGCCGTGGCGCCATATGGTGCCACCCTTCTGTACTGTATATAGTTAGTTGTGTGTTGAATAAAAGGGAGTTCAGCTCATGTCCGTTGTCGGCGGCTCATTTCCAGACATAACAAATGGTGACAAGAATAAACCCTGATAACTTCGACATGAAAACGTGCATGGCACCCCCACAGCCATTCCTTACTCTACCAGGTGAGCCACTGGTCCCCTGGACTCACTGGCATAAGATATTCCAGAATTTTATCGCCACTGCCCGTTTGAACGATGCTAACAACAACAGGCTAAAGGGGTTGCTAAAATGCAGTCTCGGCATTGAGGGGCCATGTATGCTTCAATCCCTGGGCTCTGCAGACATGTACAAGGACTGTGTGGTAGTGATGAACAGGCTTTTCGCTGACAGATGCAATGTAACGGCACGACGAGTGGTTTTTAGCTGACACTGTCAGCACGCGGACAAGACAATCCTGCAGTTTGCTACAGAGCTTCGGGCCCTAGCAAGCAGGTATGCTTTTGGCCACTTAGAAGATGAACTAATATGCGACAAGCTGGCGGAGAATACTAGCAACAAGTGGCTGCAGAATAAGCTATTTTTGGCAGAAGACAGGCTAAAACTAGATGAGGTTGTGAGAATGCCGCCTAGCCAGCAAGCCCCTTGTCCGGCCCCATGAGCACAGGCCATCACTGCCACTGCCCAGCACACCAGCTCCACTTCTCCCCGCTGCAACCAGTAGAAGAAGGGGACAATGGGACAACGCGGGTGAGTGCCTGCACTGCGATGGCTGTGATTCATCCAGAAATCAAACCCAATCAACCACCTTCTACCACCTGCAGGCAAACGGGGGTGGGGGGTGGGGGTGAAGAGATTCCACCAGACCCTCAAGAACGGTCTCAGAGCACAACTGGCATATGGGCTCCCATTCTCGGCCACACTACAGAGCATCCAGCTACATTATAGAGCGACGCCTCATTCCATGACAGGCTGCTTTCTGGCCCTACTAATGCTAGGACACGAGATGTGCCTTCCCGTGGACTGACTACGCCCCACATTGAAGGCTACAAGGAAGGCAGAAAGGCCTTCACTTAGTGGGAGAGTGGGGCAATGACAGCAACAGATGAAACAGAGGTTCAACAGGAAACCCTGGGCGAAGCGACCCAGATTCACAGTGCTGGATTGGGTTTGGATCCAGCGTCCCAACCGCACCCACAAGCTGCAGTTGTTTTGGACAACGCCAATACAGATCACAGTACAGCTGTGCCCAGCCATCTTTCGCCTCGCTAATGGGTCACGATGGCACGCCAGCCACCTCAGGAAAGTGACACCAACTTTGGCCCCAGATCAGGAGACGGCTGTGGACATGACAAGATCAGACTGGGACTTTGGCGACACAGGACCCACAACTCTTGAACAGTATCTACTGGAGCCAGCGGTGGCAGGGCAGCACGAGTGCTATGTGGCCCGGGTTCGGCAGAGACCCCGCCACGTAAAGAACTTTGTGACTAACTTTTGAGTGTAGCCAGGACGTGACTGAAAACAGTGGCAGAATAATCCACTCGGTCACGCAGGCATACCGGTAGTCTACCCGGGTGTCCAGGTAATCGCATAAAGTTCTTTGGGGTTTTTCCGGGGGGGGGGGGGGGTGTAAATGTGGTGTTTTGGACGTGGTGGTTCACCATAGATGATGTCATCATGTGGCGAACTGGCCATGGCGCCATAAGGTGCCACCTTTCTGTATATAGTTGTGTGTTGAATAAAAGGGAGTTCGGCTCACGTCCATTGTCGGCGCCTTATTTCCAGACATAACACAACCTTGGAACACTTACAGCCACTGACTGCACTGATGATCTTCCTCTAAATCCTGTGACTTCAGGCAATTGTAGACTTTGTATATATTGCAGACTTTGTATATTTGTGGACGTTGTACCAGTCTGTTCTAGTGAAGAGGGAGCTGAGCGCTAAGGCAAAGCTGTTGATTTACCAGTTAATCTACGTTCCTACCCTCACCTATGGTCATGAGATTTGGGTAATGACCGGAAGAAAGAGATCAAGCGAGTGAAATGAGCTTTCTCCGTAGGATTGCTGGACTCACCCTTAGAGATAGGATGAGGAGCTCAGTCATCTGGGAGAGACTTGGAGTAGAACTGCTGCTCCTCTACATTGAAAGGAGCCAGTTGAAGTGGTATGGGCATCTGATTAGGATGCCTCCTGGACACCATCCACTAGAGGTGTTTCAGGCACATCCCAGTGGGAGGAGACCCGGGGGCAGACCCAGGACTCGCTGAAGAGACTACGTCTCCCAGCTGGTCTGGGAACATCTTGGTATCATTTCTGAAGAGAGGAACTTAATTGTGATGGAGATATTGATATGTCTCAGAGCTTTTGTTTGCTTACAGTGTTAGCATCTTAACAACGGAGCAAACTAACGGAGCTACTGTATGTAATGCGAGGCAACTTTTTAAAGTCATCTTCCCATCCCCCGATAGTCGTGGGAAGTACTATGATTATATTATATTGTCGTCGTTACAGATCACTGAAGATCAAAACCACCCATCACAGGAACAGTTTCTTTCCTCAAGCCATCACTCTGATGAACTCCTAACATTCACCTAGTCCTACCTGTTGCTGTACTCATGACTTTTCATCCATTCTTACATTGCACATAACTCTCACACTGCTTTTTACTTCATTCACATTATATCACTGAATCTCGAGTTCACATTGAAATACTGTATGACTGTATATTTTTTCATATATTTCTGCAAAGTGTGGATAGTCTGAGTAAATAAGCTGCATATATTCCTGTATATATTTGCATCCTTTTATAGAAACGTGGACAGACTGTAATTTACTGTACATACTCTGTTGTCATTGAATCCTTATTTAAATCTTATTTAAATCCTCCACCTGAACAATGAGAGCAAGTTTTTAGCCAAAGTCAAATTCCTTGTGTGTTGTGCATACTTGGCCAATAAAGCTGATTCTGATTCTGATTCTGATTACTCTTTTTGAGATGCAATAGGTCGTGTTCCCACATTTTGGATGCCAAAGTCATTGTCTTTTAATAAGGAAAAGCATCCCATTTTCATGACAACTCCATAATGTGCCCATAATTCACGCAAGGCGTTCTGGGGGCGAGGAATTACTTGGATAATTAATTGTGATTATTTGTTGAAATTACAGTGGAAAAAACAAAGGAAGTATTTTAAACCTGCAGACATGGACAAAATTGTTGGTACCCCTCTGTTAATGAAAGAAAAACCCACAATGGTCACAGAAATAACTTGAATCTGACAAAAGTGGTAATAAATAAAAATTCGATGAAAATTAACCAATGAAAATCAGACAGTGCTTTTGAAGTGTGAGTCAACAGAATTATTTTAAAAAACAAACTCATGAAACAGGGCTGGACAAAAATGATGGTACCCCTAGAAAAGATTGAAAATAATGTGACCATAGGGATATGCTATATATATACAGTATATCATATATATATCAGACTAAAGCCTCCCGGCACATGAATAGCTTTTTCCCCTCTGCCATCAGACTGCTGAACATTAAGTGACTTATTGACTCTCGTGCACGATGTACAGCAGCTCAACCAGACTCATGACATTCATCACTCTTTTTCTGTTGCATTATCAACTGCACTGTGGTACCCCATATTATCTGCTACTTGCTAATTTATTTAAAACTGCCTTGACTAGTATTACTCATTATTACTATTATTATTATTATTATTACTTATTTTTCTACACTTATTGCATGTTTTTAGTCCTTTAGTTTTTTAGTTTATCTCTTTATCATGTTTTTAATGTTGCAGCATGGCACCGAGACAAATTCCTAGTTTCTGTACTACATGAACAATGGCAATAAATCTGATTCTGATTCTGATTCTGATGCTCAACCAAGATGTGTCCTCTAATTAACATCACAGGTGTCTACAAACTTGTAATCAGTCAGTCGGCCTATTTAAAGGGTGACAAGTAGTCACTGTGCTGTTTGGTGACATGCTGTGTACCACACTAAACATGGACCAGAGGAGGCAAAGGAGAGAGTTGTCTCAGGAGATTAGAAAGAAAATTATAGACAAGCAAGTTAAAGGTAAAGGCTATAAGACCATCTCCAAGCAGCTTGATGTTCCTGTGACTACAGTTGCACATATTATTCAGAAATTTAAGATCCACGGGACTGTAGTCAACCTCTCTGGACGTGGCCGCAGGAGGAGACAGATAATGCGAATGGTAACAAAACAGCCCAGAACAACCTCTAAACACATTCACGGTGAACTCCAAGGTCAAGGTACATCAGTGTCAGATCGCACCATCCGTCGCTGTTCGAGCCAAAGTGGACTTCATGGGAGACGACCAAGGAGGACACCATTGTTGAAAACAAATCATAAAAAAGCCAGACTGGAATTTGCCAAACTGCATGTTGACAAGCCACAAAGCTTCTGGGAGAATGTCCTATGGACAGACAAGACAAAACTGGAACTTTTTGGCAAGGCACATCAGCTCTATGTTCACAGACACAAAAATGAAGCATACCAAGAAAAGAACACTGTCCCTACTGTGAAACATGGAGGAGGTTCTGTTATGTTCTGGGGCTGCTTTTGTGCATCTGGCACAGGGTGTCTTGAATCTGTGAAGGGTACAATGAAATCTCAAGACTATCAAGGTATTCTAGAGAGAAATGTGCTGCCCAGTGTCAGACAGCTTGGTCTCAGTCGGAGGTCATGGTCTTGCAACAGGATAATGACCCAAAACACACAGCTAAAAACACCCAAGAATGGCTAAGAGCAAAACATTGGACTATTCTAAAGTAGCCTTCTATGAGCCCTGATCTAAATCCTATTGAACATCTGTGGAAGGAGCTGAAACATGCCATCTGGAGAAGACACTCTTCAAACCTGAGACAACTGGAGCAGTTTGCTCATGAGGAGTGGGCCAAAATACCTGCTGAGAGGTGTAGAAGTCTCATTGACAGTTACAGAAATCGTTGGATTGCAGTGATTGCCTCAAAAGGTTGTACAACAAAATATTAAATTAAGGGTACCATTGTGGTGACCCACCACAATCTACATGGACATTTAATCTTCACACTCAGCTAGCCAGCAGGAATCAGAGGACAATTTGCATACGGACAGAGAGCCCCTAGGAGACAATCAGAACAATGGACTATTGTTATACATTCCCGGATTAAGGAGAGGAAGTCTGGGCGCCAGTTGGTCACGCGATTGATATGTATTGACTGATATGTATATCAATATGCAAATGTGCCATGCATTCTCTCTTTGTATAACATGTATAAAAGAGGTTGCTATACATGCCTCAATAGCACACACAGCACAACACAGTGCACAGCGCTACAGTGTGTCTCATGATGTTGGAGGAAAATAAAATCCTGCAACCTTCCAGCTCGTCGTACCTTGCCTGAACTTATTTGTTCCTCCACACCATCATTTTTGCCCAGGCCTGTTTCATGAGTTTGTTTATTAAAATAATTCTGTTGAACCACAATTCAAAACCATTGTCTAATTTTCACTGGCTAATTTTCATTGAATTTTTATTTATTACCACTTTTGTCAGATTCAAGTTATTTCTGTGACCATTGTGGGTTTTTCTTTCATTAACAGAGGGGGTACCAACAATTTTGTCCACGTCTGTATGACCCTCAAGAATACAGCTACAGTATTTGAATTTGAGACAATCAAAGGGCAAAATAAAGTGCCACTATCTTACAGTGGTGTGAAAAAGTGTTTGCCCCCTTCCTGATTTCTTATGTTTTTTTGTATGTTTGTCACACTTAAATGTTTCAGATCATCAAACAAATTTAAATATTAGACAAAGATAACACAAGTTAACACAAAATGTAGTTTTTAAATGAAGGTGTTTATTATTAAGGGTAAAAAAAATCCAAACCTGCATGGCCCTGTGTGAAAAAGTGACCCCTCCCCCCCCTGTTAAAACATAAATTAACTGGTTTATCACATCTTTGGAAAGCTGAGTTCAATTTCTCTAGCCATAGCCAGGCCTGACTACTGCCACACCTGTTCTCGATCAAGAGATCCCTTAAATAGGACCTGCCTGACAAAGTGAAGTAGACCAAAAGATCCTCAAAAGCTAGACATCATGCTGCGATCCAAAGAAATTCAGGAACAAATGAGAAACAAAGTAATTGAGATCTATCACTCTGGAAAATGTTATAAAGCAATTTCTAAAGCTTTGGGACTCCAGCGAACCACAGTGAGAGCCATTATCCACAAATGACGAGAACATGGAACAGTGGTGAACCTTCCCAGGAATGGCCGGCCGACCAAAATTAACCCAATAGCGCACTCATTCAAGAGGTCACAAAAGACCCCACAACAACATCCAAAGAACTGCAGGCCTCACTTGCCTCAGTTAAGGTCAGTGTTCATGATTCCACCATAAGAAAGAGACTGGGCAAAAATGGCCTACATGGCAGAGTTCCAAGATGAAAACCACTGTGAGCAAAAAGAACATAAAGACTCGTCTCAGTTTTGCCAGAAAATATCTTGATGATCCCCAAGACTTTTGGGAAAATACTCTGTGGACTGATGAGACAAAAGTTGAACTTTTTGGAAGGTGTGTGTCCCATTACAGCTGGCGTAGAAGTAACACAGCATTTCAGAAAAGAAACATATCAGCGGTAAAACATGGTGGTGGTAGAGTGATGGTCTGGGGCTTTTTTGCTGCTTCAGGACCTGGAAGACTTGCTGTGATAAACTGAACCATGAATTCTGCTGTCTACCAAAAAATCCTGAAGGAGAATGTCCGGCCATCTGTTCGTGACCTCAAGTTGAAGCACACTTGGGTTCTGCAGCAGGACAATGATCCAAAACACACCAGCAAGTCCACCTCTGAATGGCTTAACTCTCTGAGTATGTCTGTCACTGAATTGTGACATAACCCCTACTAGTTAAGAGTGGTAAATATTTTTTTTCAATAAAATAGTTCAGATTTCCAAGGCTATAACTTGAAAGTGGTAAGAGATAATGGCTTACTGTCAATTAGAAAGATGTAAAATATGACCCAAAGTTTCTGATAGGAATAAATTTATGCATCTAATTTGCATAATGTCGTGGCACCTCTTTAAATTCCATATCACAGTCAAAACTGGACTTTGGACATATTTACACAAAGAATGGTTCAGTCTTTTTACACCATTTTTTGTACAGAGGTACCTCATCATCTTATCTTCAAAGTATATAAACAAGAAATCAGTACAATATTAAAAAAAACACAGAAATTTCTGACGTACCGGCGGCTAAGGGGACTCGCTCGCTGCCGTGGTCGCTGCGTTTTCACCCATTGTGGTCGTTATTTTGCGTTCTGTTGGTCATTTACGCTCTCTACCACATCTACAAAGTCTTATGATTATCCCACATAAATTTTGTTTGTATCCCGCGGCTATTTTCCGCGTACAAAGCCGACTAAGTGACGGTGCATGATGATAGACGGCAGCCATATTAGCTTTCTGGGCTAAAATGCTAAAAACAGGAAAAGGAAATGAGGAGTTCTTCTTCTTTGGTGTATTACGTGTCATCCATTGAGTCCTCCAACGGATGTCTGCCAGCTTCTGAAACTGGCAGATCAGTACAAATCAGTACAAATCATCAATGGAGCCGATCATGTCAGAATGAGATGACAGGCGCAGCGCCGCACTCTGCCACTAGGTGCATGCAAAATCTCACACTCAAAAGGTTAAGAAAAACAAAATGAAGACTTTGGAATGGCCTAGTCAAAGTCCTGACCTGAATCCAATTGAGATGCCGTGGCACGGCCTTCAAAAGATGGTTCATGCTTGAAAATCCTCCAATATGGCTGAATTACAACAACTCTGCAAAGATGAGAGGGCCAAAATTCCTCCAGTGCTGTAAATGACTCATTGTCAGTTATCACAAACATTTGATTGCAGTTGTTGCTGCTAAGGGTGGCCCAACCAGGTATTAAGTTTAGGGGGCAATCAGTTTTTCACACAGGGCCATGTAGTTTTTTTTTTTACCCTTAATAATAAACACCATTTAAAAACTGCACTTTGTGTTTACTTGTGTTATCTTTGTAAAATATTTAAATTTGTTTGATGATGTGAAACATTTAAGTGTGACAAACATACAAAAATATGAGAAATCAGGAAGGGGGCAAACACTTTTTCACACCACTGTATTTGCACCAACAAGCAGAGCTTAATGTGACCGGTCTGTTGCGTATTGTGACATTTACTGAATTTCCAAAGTCACAGTGTTTGGATAACTGTTTGAATACAAAATTAGAAACAGATACACCTTCTTGATTTATTTTGTGAAACCTAAACTTCTCAGCAAAAATTAATGGTTTGGGTGAATAGTGATATCCTAATATTTTCACAATCTCATCATAGGACATCTCTGGGTCTTTCAGGTTGCGCAGTAAGCTGAAGGTAAATTCCTCTTATGACATGGGAAAAATGCACTAAGACCTCAGTTTTGATTGCGTTTGCAAGCACAAAACACTCAAATCTTTCCATGTATCATTACCATTACTCACTATCTTCTTCAGATGGTCCTGTTATTCAAGATTCAAGAGCCAAAGGCTTTATTATCATGTGCACAGTTAAGAAGTGCTACATCTCCTGGGCAATGATATTCTTATTTTGCTCTCCGAACGAATGCCAAGGTAATAGGTACAGAAACAACAATTCTAATAAGGTCATGACACACTAACAAAGTAACTCAATCCTAATACTAATGGATGCTAATAACACACACACACACCAACACACAGTTAGCCAGTTAGGATTCCTTAAGCACACCTTGATACTAAATACTAAAACTAATGAGTACGAATAACACTATGTACAGTGTGCAAATGAGCATTGTGCAACCTGATGTGAGTCTGAGATGGCATAGACCTATGTACTGTATGCAAATGAGCACTGTGCAACGAGCAGTGTATAATTACAAATTAGTACCCGGCGCTAATTTCTGTAACGGCAGTACCAGTAGACTGTGCATGATAAGTAGCAGCAGAGATGATAATTAGCAGCAGAGATGACATGAACATCAGTATACATGTTCCGACCAGTCCAGCCATTTTTCAGCAACATTAACGTTTTCTTACTGTTCTTTTTCTTTTGGCCCCACCCATTTTATTTCAATGTTCACTTTTCACCACGGAGGTGTGACTAGCAATTAGCATTATAGAGGGTATGCGAATGATGTCACCAAACAGAACTCATGGCAGTTACAAAACACTGAGTGGCAAAAATGAGTGGCAGCTGTCATGAAGCGGTACTCGGGAGGAGCACCGGGTGTACGCTCCAGGTTTTTTTAATTATGGTTTGTACTTTTGCATCTCTGTTTATTTTGTATTTATTATGGTTAGGTATTTTTGGTATCTGAGTTTGTCCATTTGTTTCTGTTCTTAGTTTCCTGTTATTTTACTTTGGTCATGTTATGTATTTCTGTATTTTCTTATATTTACTGTATCTTCCTGTTTATATTTTCCTTATCCTGTTTTCCCTTTGTATCCTCAGTTTTCATTAGTATTGTTTTATGATAAATTTTTAGGTTTTGTATTCCTTCTTGTTTTTGTCTTGGTGGTTATTATTTCTCATGGTGTATTTTGGTCTGTTCCTGTTTTAGAATTATAGTTAGTTTCCTTTTTATTCTCCTGTTCTTTTGCTTTCATAGTCATCTGTTCCTATTGTTTCTCTCGGTGTGACAGCTGTCTGTGTTTACTTCTGGGTGTCATCTGTTTCACGGGCTGTCACACCTGTCAGTGGTTGTCCTAATTACTCATCACTCATGTCACCCACACCTGATCCTTTTGTTCAGTTGTTTGCCTATTTAAGGACGCCTGCTTGGATCACTCCTTGCGGCGTCCATGTATTTGGATGTTAATTCTACATGTCTCATGTCCAGACAGAGTCGCCGTCTCTTGTACTTTTTTGTATCCAAGGGTATCCCCCGTCTCTCAGGCGCTTTCTATACGCCTCAGCTTCTGCGCTGTTCTCCTTTGTACCCTGCCAATCGTTGTAAGTTTTTGTGTTTGTTACATTTTGTGTTTTCTATTAAATGTGCAAACTCACAGCCTGCGTTTGGCATCTTCAGTCTACCCTTGCCAGGGAAATTTATGACAGGCAGCATTAGGGTGTATGCAGTAAAACACAAAAAATACACACAGTATTCAGTCACTGCGAGACACAGAGTACCTGCTGGCATTGTGGAGAGCTAATCTTATCATTCCATCTTGTATTAATTTACAAAAAATAGCTAAATAAATATTTAAAGGTTCAGAACCAGTTCTTCACTTATGTGTGCTCTTACCCACACATCATTACAGTCAAGTAAACAGTGTGGTATTAACATCTAAAGTTAAAAAAGGAATTCTGTGTACTACTGTGACTAAATATTTTGTGATTTTTATGTTTTCCAGCATACAAACTAAAGCTGCCACATGTGTTTGCCACTCGGTGCTGGGTAACTATGGTAGCTGTCCTGCAACTGCCAAGAATTCTGTTCCAATGCATCCCCTCTATAACAGTCAGGAAGTAATAATAATAATAATAATAATAATAATAATAATAATAATAATGGATTAGATTTATATGGTGCTTTACATGTGAAGTGACATCTCAGAGTGCTTACAGTTAGTCTGTTATTCATTCACTCCACAGACATTGATAGTGGTAAGCTACTACTGTAGCCACAGCTGCTCTGGGGCAGACTGATGGAAATGTAGCTGCCAATCTGTGCCAATGGCTTCTCCAACCACTACCAAACATTTGAAGAGTTTGTTTGCAAAAACCGAAAAACGCCACTTCCAAGAAAATTTCCCTCTTTATATCAAACAACTGTTAACATTACTTACTTATAGAAGTTCAAATTGTTTATTCTCAAAATCCGCTATGTCCTATGTTATAGACACTACAAATTCATGGTTTTTTTTTTTCAAAAGCCGATAAACACTGGGAGCGTTGTTTTAGCAGATAACTCCACACGGCAAATCAGCACTTGTTATTTGGGTCACATGACTCATCTTGGCTGTGTTCCCAGTCTGCTCGCTCTGACTGATTTCTCTGGCTGTGTTCGGAATGTTCGCTCACTCACTCCCTCCCTACTCGTTATATAGTGAATTTAGATATAGTGGACTATACAGTAAACTCAATATAACAATAAAATTAACCACTTTCGGACACTGCTGGGCTTGTTTTCGCAGCACGGTTAATGATGTCATCATGTGAGACAGTAAAACGTAACAGATTAACGGTGGTAAAAAAGTGAATACCTGCATGTAATTTGTAGTAAATATATATTAAATCAAATCGTTTTTGTTGAATTATTAAATATAAATACCTTATGGTAGTTTATGTTGTGATGTGAAGCTCTTCTTTCACTGCTCTGTTGGCTGCGCATTCACTATATAGTACTGTATGGGGAAGGAGTGAGCATTTCGAACACAGCACCTGCTTGCTGTGAGTGATTTCCCTGCCAGTTGTTTTTTTTTTTTTTTTTACAATTTTGTTGCATTTTATATCAAATATGGATAATTTTGATGAAGCAGATGACAGTAGCCACGGTTACATGGGCAAAATTTCTTCAATTTGATTACAATTCAGATCAGAACTTTACTATTTACATGGATCCTGAAAAAGTTGATCCAATTAGGACATGCATTTCCATGTGTCACACGTTTAAACGGACTAAATTATTTTGACATGTGCACGTCGACATTTCAACGTTCTGAAAATAGTAGAAGAAGAAGCAACTTCCGGTGTAAACAAAACTTGCTTCGTGTCTTTCTCTTTTTGAAATGGACCTGTATTGTGTTATTCAAACTGTACTTGTTCTTCTACTAGTCTCCGTAATGAAGCTACAAGCACATACTTCTGCATATGACGAACAAAGGGAGACAGCAGGACGATACAGACCAGTTTTGTTTTACTCCCACCATCTCATCCACTAGCTGCTGTAAAGATAAGATAAGATAAGATAAGCCTTTATTAGTTCCACAATGGGGAAATTCCAGGATTGCAACAGCACAGGGATAGCAACACTCAGAGCAATAATTTAGAAGATAAGAAAATAAGAGCAGTGAATATACATATGTACACATAAATATATATATATATATATATATATATATATATATACACAGTGGTGGCGCAGTGGCAGAGTGGTTAGCACTGCGGCAGCACAGCAACTCACCTTTGGCCGGGGGATCCTGGGTTCGATCCCAGCCCCCGACCAACAGTGATCTGTGTGGAGTTTGCATGTTCTCCCTGTGTCTGCGTGGGTTTACTCTGGGATTTCTACGGTTTCCTCCCACAGGCCAAAAACATGCAAGTTATGTTAATTGGCAACAAAACTGGGGATTCTAAATTGTCCTTAGGTATGACTGTGAGAGTGAATGGTTGTCTGTCTCTCTGTGTTGGCCCTGCGATGGACTGGCGATCTGTCCAGGGTGTACCCTGCCTCTCGCCCAAAGATGCTGGGATAGGCTCCAGCCTCCCCGCGTCCCGAAAAGGATTAAGCGGAAGAAGATGAATGAATATATACACAGTGTGGAGCATTGTAGCTAGATGGAATAAACAGCATAACCGTCTATTTAGTTACCCCACATAGTATGAATATGTACCCATACATATTGTCACCCTCGGTAGCGATTGACATTGTCCTAGTTGTATACTGGAGGGGACCATTTGTGTAAGTCTGTTGAGCCTTTTGCATTCAATGCTATTAGGTTGTCACATTTTTTTGCTATCTCGCAGAGAAATACGGAAATATTTAGATAAAGGCAGATAAATGTGGAAATACATCACGTCGACGTGTGGCTGACGTACAGACATGTGCAGTAAAAATATTTTCTACCCAACCTTCGGAATAAGTGTGTATACAGTATGTGCACCGATCAGATTAACAATCGGCATAGCCCACCCATCTCAATCGGAATGAATTTTTGGTCCGAATGAGCGTGATTGGGTCAGAATATTCAGATTGGTGTGTTTACATGAAGCATTTTTATTCCGATCAGGCTTTTAATCTGGTTACTTGTGTCCATGTAAACATGGCTACTGATGCGTTCACCAGTAGGGCGCAATCGAGGTCGGAACAGCGAACAATATTCAGAATTCTTGCTACTATTATCTTCTGTTATCTTCTATAAAGGGCAGTCATATCTGGAACACAATGCCAAATGAAATCAAAATAATAACGGATTTTAAAACATTTACTACAAAGGTTAAAAACTGGCTGAAAAGTAAGCCAGAATGTACCCATGTAGTAGTAGTAGTAGATTAGTTTATTTGACAGGGACAGTGCAATAAACATAGACAATTAATCAAAGACAATCAATCTGATGTGTTGCACATAGAGTGTATAGCTATTAGCTAATTTGCAACTCTTGTCCCTGGATGGGCTTTAGAAAAAAGAATCAAGATAAAAAATATACACAATAACCACATACATCAATGCAGAAAAATTATAAATACACAATTATAAATATTATAAATATTATAAATACACAAATATAACAGCCTGACTCACATTTAACATAAATATTATAAATATTATAAATACACAAATATAACAGCCTGACTCACATTTAACACATATAACATAACTCACATTTGCCTATTTCAGGCCTTCCTCCCTCCGTCACTCACTATAAACAAACACATTTATTCCTTCCCTTCATTCACTCTCACTTTGCAGACAATTAATTCATACATGAGTACATTCTTGTTTATTTTTCAGCCAGTTTTTAACATTTTTAGTGAATGTTTTAAAGTCCGTTATTATTTTAATTTCATTTGGCATTGTGTTCCAGATGTGACTGCCCTTTATAGAGAAAGCTGTTTGTCCAAATGTGGTTCTGCGGTGGAATATTTTACAGTTATTGTTAACAGAACTCCTGGTGGCTCTGCTGCTGTCCTGTCTTTGGACAAAACCAGCAAGTGGCTCGGGTGCTGATTTATGAAAACATTTGAACGTTAATTTCAGAAGACAGAGGTCAATGAAGCTCTCAAAACTCAATAGGTTGTATTTTTTTAAAACATTACAGTGATGCCACCTAATGGGCTTTTTGTCCAAGATTTTTAGGGTTTGATTATATAATGAACCTATATGTCTTATTGTGGAAGGGGCTGCTTGAGCCCAGACTGTCAAACAGTATGATATATGAGAAAAAACCATAGAATGCATATACAGTGCAGCTGCTTCGTAAGGTATGTAATATCTAATTAATTTAAAGCAGTTCAGATTTTTTTTTACTGTTTTTGAAATTTTCTTTATATGAAGATTAAATTTGAGTTGAGGATCTAGTACAATGCCAAGGTATTTGAATTCTGTAACTAAACTGATGTCATGATCATGTATATTAACTTTAAAATGTTGCAGGTTACATTTTTTGATTGAAAAGCACATTGAGACTGTTTTCTGAAGGTTCAGCAATAGATGGTTCTTGAGGAGCCACTCTTGGACATCAACCATACTTGTAGACAGTACATCTGCAGCCTGTGCTGGAGTCTTGGCAGCTGTGTAAATAACTGCATCATCTGCATAAAGTTGGCATGTTGCAGCTGAGCAGTGTAACGGCAGGTCATTAATAAAAATGCTGAAAAGTAAAGGACCAAGAATGGACTCTTGTGGGATACCCATGCGGTTGTTTAAAAATGAGGATTTATCCTGGTGAACTTTTACACACTGTTCTCTATTCTGGAGATAAGATGCAAACCATTCTAATGTATTTGGGGAGAAGTTAAAAGATACCATTTTGGATAAAAGCAAACTGTGGTTTACAGTATCGAAAGCCTTTTTGAGATCTAGAAAAACAGCTCCTACCACATTACCCCTGTCCAAGGACTGTTTGACGTTTTCAATAAGGCAACAATTTGCTGTTTCTGTTGAGTATCCTGGTCTAAAACCAAATTGATGTGGATGAAGAAGTAGATTGTCTTGTAAGTAGTCTATCAGCTGTGTAGCTACAACTTTTTCAAGAACCTTAGATAGGACTGGTAAGATAGAGATTGGGCGGTAATTGCATATATCGTCTTTACTGCCTGATTTATGAACTGGTATGACGACAGCTTTTTTCCAGCCAGATGGAAATGTACTAGACCTAATGGAGAGATTAATGAGATGAGTCAGTGGTTTGATTAATATTTTGCTGTGCATTTTGAGAAAGGAGGTGCTCATATTGTAGATATCATTAGTTTTTGAGTTTGACAGTGTTTTAACAATACCAGCAATTAACTTCTCATTTACCTCATCGATGTGAAAAGTATCTGTTGGAAGTATGGAATTTGTGTTGTTGAGCACATTTGGCAGCACAAAAATTTTTGTTAAGTCTTCCACAGAGCCCACAAAGTGTGAATTAAATTCATTTGCCAAAGTAGCCTTGTCACTGACGGTCTTGCCATTGATTCTAAGTTCCTTTACCCCCTTCTGATCGTTTTTTTTATTAGTTAAGTTATTTAAATGCCTCCATAGGGAACTGTTGTTACCCTTTGCATGATCTATCAGTTTATTGTAATAAGATATTTTTGATTTTCGCAGCTCATGTACCACTTTATTTCTTAAACTTTTGTACACAAGGTGATCATTTTGTAGTTTGGAGGTTAGTGATGTTTTCAGTGCATAGTCTCGCCTCTTCATAAGTTTTCTTATTTCATTATTTAACCATGGTAGGCTAATCTTCTGTTGTCTACTTTTAATTTGCTTTGAAAATTTTTCTATAGACTTTGTGATTGTTGCAGTTATAAAATTACAACAATCATCTACTTCACATGTTGACATGAGCTGCTCCCAATTTTGATTCTCTAAGTAATGTTCAAACTCCTCATTTTTTGATTTGGGGATAATAAAATTTGATTTGTCAATATCGACTCCCCCAAAATACTGTAGTCGCTTTTTAGTAAGTTTCCTGACAGCAAGAACCATGTTATGATCTGAGAGACCAGTTACAAGATTATAGGTTCTGGTTATTCTTTCTGGTTGTCTGCAGGGTGTGAGTGAAGAAGGGAAGGGAAAAAGTGTAACAGGCATTTTACTGTAACAGGCAAATGTGAATCAGGTTTTTATATTGTGTATTTATAATTTTGTTTGCATTGATGTATGTGGATAATGTTTATACTGTTTTCATTTTGTTTTTTCTTCATCTTTTTCTCTTTTTATCTGTTTCTTTTCTCTAAAGCCCATCCAGGGACAAGAGTTGCAAACTAGCTTAATGCTATACACTCTCTGTGCAACACATCAGATTTTCTTTTTTGTCTATGTTTATTGCCCTGTCCCTGACAAATAAACAAATAAAATAAAAATTCTTGCTACTATTATCTTCTATTATCAGAATTCTTGCTACTATTATCTTCTATTATCAGAATTCTTGCTACTATGCTGCTGTATGTCTGCACAATAACATTAACCACAACCATTTGCAAATGCCCTATCTGCTGCCGTCTGTCTGGCACTGCAATGCTGATCATGTGCAGTCCTATCTGTTACTCTCTGCACCTACACTACCACATTGAACTGCAACTACAGGTACTATATCTCTAGTTGTCTGTATATAGGATTTCTGGGTTTTATCATCGTTAATCATTTATCTCAGTTTTGCACTATGGGAGGTCTGGGTCTTTCCTGTCGCCATTTGCACCAAGGGTTGCATAACTGTACATATTGTATATTAAACTGCTGTTGTTGTTTTTTTCCAGCCTTATCCCTTTTCTTATTATACTGTGCACACCAATGAAGAGAGAAATGCCATTTCAATTCTCCTGTATGTCCTGTACGTATAGTAGTATTGACAATAAAATCTTTGAATCTTGAATTATAGCTTTATTATAGCTATATTATTCAATTTTACTGAGTGGATATGCCTAAATCAGTGTGTCAGTCATACTACATTGATGCTTATAGACATTCAAGTATGTTCCAAACTAGCATGGTTTTCGGGACATGTCTGTTTTTGAAAAAAAATGGCTTGTGGACTTATCTGTTTTTGCAAAAAAAAGTACTAATGAATTGCCAAAAAGTAACTATGAGATGATGTTCAATTTTTTGCTTTATTGTGTCTGAGATACTCATATTTCAAGTGACCATGTCTTAGAAGCTGAATTGGAAATACGAATATCTATAAACCAACGGATGAAAATGTTGTTTTTCTCAACATTAAACCAATTGGACTTATCTGTTTTTGCAAAAGAACTCTTCATTTATACCCAGTGTCATGGACACAAGGTGGGTAAAGTGTCTTGCCCAGGGACACAACGGCAGGATGGCTGGGGAGAGTGGGATTCGAACCACTAACCCTCTGGTTATTGAACGACACGCTCTACCTCCTGAGCACTGCCACCCACATTTCCCTCCTCTGTTCCATTTTGGCTGAGCACCAAGCTGGATGGCAGGAATTCCATTTTTATATGGTCTTTGGCATGACCCGGCTGGGACTTTTAGGCCACCACCCTAGTCTGTCCAAGTAAAAGTCTATAGTAAAAGTCTATAGTCTATAGTCGGCACAACGTTTCACTGTGGACCCACAATATACTGACTTTTTACTGAAAAATCAATAAATTTCATAATTTTTTTAAAAAATTCATAAATTTGATTACCATGATTAATTACATTAATGCATGCCAGTCAAAAGTTTGGACACATCTACCCAGTGAAAATGAATGGGTGCTGAAAATTAATAGTGTAGAATTTAGAATCCCACAGTCACTGTCTTTATTTATTTATTTTTTTTTTTTTTGGGGGGGGGGGATCCAGTACAGTATCTGTGTAGTATTTATAAATTTTTGTAGCTATTAAGCAGTTGGGACGAATTACAGTGGGCCCAACAAACTCTACATGGTCCCATCCACACATTTTTCATGTGGCTTCAGATATGTCAAAATTCAACTTACTCCATTTGTTTTGCTGAAATATGGAGTACTCTTCTCTCAATGGACACAGAATGCCTCTGTGCAGCTAAGTGTGTGTGTGTGTGTGTGTGTGTGTGTGTGTGTGTGTGTGTGTGTGTGTGAGGTGAAGACAGATGAAGAGCACAGCCGAGCCACTCCAGCTCCTTCATCCTCCATCAAACTATTAATTCATCCTCACTCCGTCCACCTCCCAACCCCTAAATACACACGCACCCCCCGCGCGCACACACACAGACACACACAGACTGTTCCAGATGAATATTAATAAGGATTGTGGTGGATCCACACGTTTTTCTTTCCCTACCAACTTGCTACATGGCTGAGCCTGATTAAAGCAAATCATTTGCATAATTAACATATGGTTCTAGCCCTTCCTTTAATGTGCTGATCATCTTGCCTCCCACACTCGCTCAGTCACGTGTGGGGGTAATGAGAGTGAAAGTAAAATGGTCCAACAGCAACGCAGTTCAGTATCACTGTTAGAATTTATTACTGGAACTACTACCTGCTGTTAACTTTCTACTGTCGTCAAAGTTGTTGTCTGAGTTGTTAAACCACATTTTCACGTAAAACCATTACAAACTCAGAATGTACATTGTGACTAAAGGATGAGTGTTTCCAGTTAAGGATGAGTCAGGTCAGCGACTGGTACAAAGCACCACTTTTAAAATAATTGACATAAATGGTGGAAGCTGTAATGTTAGCAAGAACAACTTGGCTTCTTCCAAAAAAATTACTGAGAAACCGGTATGATGTAATTGTTCTACTGCATCTTCAATCATGTCATCATTTTCCATTTTAAAAAATCATCTAAAATATGTGAAGTAAAATGAAACTTCACAGACTAGCTAAGGCAATTTTTAATGCTTTTATTACTATAATTATGATATGCACGTCCCTTTGTGTCAGTGCTGACACAGATGGAACAGAAGGATTGTTAATGTACGTATGTACTTGTAACGGTCAATTAAAATTATTATATAGTTGTAATCGTTTAAGAGAACTAAACATTTACAAATAAAATGAGGATTTACTACACAAAATCTATGCCAATAATTATACTTGACAATGTTTCTTGCACAGTCAGTAAACGTAACGTTTGTTTTATTTGCTCTTCCCCTATGTGCAGTGTTGGAGCCCCTATAAAGTACGTTCCCCGCTCTTACTTGTTCCTTTTTTGTTATGGTGCTCCACGGGAGAAGTAAAGGTGCGTTCAGACCAAACTTGAATGGGCAAATTTTTCATGTGACGCAATTACATTTTAACTCAATGTAAACTTGCGAATAGACATGAAATCACCGTCTGAGTTGCAGACAGGCGAAGGTGCCTTTATAACTTTGTAGCTGTGTTCAATCTGCTGTGGAAATTCCCCAAAACACCATCATGCTTAGGTTTACATTATCCGACAGGAGTCTCACCTGAAAAAATTGTCCCTGCCTCCAAAATTTCACCTGGATGATGGGTTGTTTACATTGCTAGACTGCTAGCTTTGTTAGCACGTTCCGTTGGTCAAAAACTCCAACACTCCGATTCAGCTGCAGAGCTCCCAGTCCATCTGTCTCCAAGTGAGTGTCAGTCTCATTTTCAAACTAATTTACTCTCCAATGATGATACTTGTGCTCTGGTGACAGCAGAATCTCAAGGCCATTACTAGCTAGCATTATCCCTTGGACGTGAATGCGCGAATGTGCGAGATTCACGTGTGCTTGCCTCTTTCCATTGACTTTGTATGTATTCACGCCGCATGAAAAATTTGCATTTAGTCTGAACACACCTTAAGTGATAATTTACATGCTGGCTTACATGCTAGTTTCACGTTATTGTGTAATATGCCAACATGTGACTTAATTTGTGTAGGGACGAAGTTGTATGAATACTACTGACTTGAGGATTTTTGTTGTTTGCCTGTTTGTTTGAAATAAACGGACACCTCCAACGAGTATCAAGCATGTGGATCTGTGGATCTCCTGATTTCACAACACAACGCAGAGTCACCACGGTTACATACTTAACAAACTGCACTGTAAAAAGGCTGACCCATTTAATCTTTCAACCAGCATTAGCTTTTAGTGCCGCAATCATGCTCTTTCCACATGTTGATACAGTTCCCAGAGGAGTTAAAGAAATGTCTGGGACATGCTTTGGTCAAAACAACTCAGTGTTAAATTATGCTGCTTTATGAAAGGGGAAGAAGCTCTTCTTAAAAGGTCTGTTTTTATGGCAAATTGCTTTAAATGGTAAGGACCGCCACTTTACTCCAAACTCCTTATTTTGTAATTTCTTTTAGATTTAGTGTCTAGTGGACTCCTTTCTCAGTTTGTACCAGGAAGGTCAACTTTTAAGCTGGTCAGAAATCCACTTGTAGCCACTCAGACTAGCTTACATAGCACCCCAATATAGGGGCCATGGCCCTACCATGGCCAAAATATGCAAGAATGGTGTAATATACAAAGGGGGGCTGAAAAGTTCATAGGATGAAAAGTTCACAGTGGTCAAATTTGACCAAATGTGGTTTATTTTTCAACATAGTCTCCCCTTCAGTCCACACACTTCTTCCATCAGTGTTGCAGTGCTTGGATCCCTGTGGTTGAAAAATAAACCACATTTGGTCAAACTTGACCACTATGAACTTTTCAGCCCCCCTTCATATATATAATTGACCGTGGATTAGTGACTGATCTTATCTAGTAACTACAATTAAAAAAAGAGAGATTAAAATCCCTGGCCAAGCTGATTCATTTCACAAAGCTAGCCACGCTAGCGACCCTGGTTCTGATGACATGCTGGGAAAAAAAAGGCAAAAATTACATGAGGCATATAATTGAAGGGGGATGTGTAGTGGTCTAACTAGAAAATACAGAGATGAGCTCTAAAAACTGCAGTCAGGCTACTACCTAGCTCACTAGATAGGCTAGCTGCACTGTATGTGAGTTTTGAGGTTCAGTGGGAAACTTCCTGCTCTCCTCACCCAGTGGCTAGTGCCAGACTATCCAGAGGAAGGTCTGTATCATGTCTGTTAAGTATGCTAAACCACATATATTACATCTGCCATAACAGCAGTCAGTATCATATGTCAGACAAAAATAGGATGACATTCCACTCACAAAAGCCCAGCAACTCCGAAATTCTCAGATTCTGGATGTTTACAGACTGATGTTAAAAGAAGAGGGGATGCTGCACAGTTGTTGTAAACATGGCCCTGTCAAAGCTCTTTTGAAATGAGTTGCTGTTATCAAACTACAGATCTGGTAGCATTTTTCATGGAATAGAAAATTGTTCCCATTGTCACCTTATCGTACTGGAAGGGTTTGTGTGTGCTAATGATCCCAGGAGCTATGTTGTCATGGGCATCTTGCCCCTGGTAGGGTCTCCCAAGACAAAGTGATCCTGAGTGAATGGCCAGACCAAGAGCGGTCCAGTAGATCCCTATGAAAAAAGTTACATCAAGGACACAGTGTACCCAAAGGAGCCACATGGGTCTACCCTCCAGTGGGCTCACTGCCTGTAGGAGGCATCAAGGGAATCATGGCGCTATGTGAACCGGGCGGTAGTCTATGGATAGTCTATGTATAGAACATTGGATGGATAGAAAATTGTCTCTGTTTAACATGTTTTCTATGTTTTATTATGAATAAAATAGTCATGTGTGAGACTTGCATATCATTGCATTCTGTTGTTATTTACATTTTACAGTGTCCCAACCTTTTCGATAATGGGGTTAAAACCCACCTGAATACTGCATAAAGGAGCATTCTTACCTGCCTACTAGATCCTCACTAGATCTGAGAGTAAATGATATGCCAGATACCTATCTCGTTTATCATGTTGTATTTTTAAGGCCACTGGGGGTGAGGATTGTTTTTTGTTCTTAAGGATCATTGTGGGGAGATTGTGGTTGACCACAGGACAGCCCACACCCAACATCCTCCACTGACCATCTATGCGCTGCTGTGGAGAGAGTGTGCAGCATGAAGTTCATGGGTGTACACATCATAGAGGACCTCTGCTGGAACACCAGCAATGCATCGCTGGCCAAGAAAGCCCTGCAGCACCTCTATTTCCTCAGCAAACTGAGGTGGGCCAAAGCTTTGGGGTGCGTCCCAATTCACCCCTTTCCCCTACTCCTTAGCCCTACCCCTCCGTTTTACCCATCCACTGTGAATGTGAAGAACAGAGGGGTAGGGCTAAGAGGTAGGGTGAAGGGGTGAATTGGGATGCATCCTTGGTCCCCATCATGCACTCTTTCTACCACAGGACCATGGATAGCATCCTGACCAGCTGCATAACTGTGTGGTACAGAAGCTGCACCACATCCTGCCAAAAGACACTGCAGTATATAGTTAGAGCAGCTGACACCTCCAGATCATACATAACACATGGATGGTTCACAGAGAAATCTGCAATCTAGGCAACTTCACAAATCCCTCACACTGCTTCTTCAGTTTCCTGCCATCTGGGAGGAGGCTGTGGAGTCTCCAAGCAAGGACCAGCAGACTGAGAGACAGCTATGTCCGAATGCCGAAGTCTCTCCCTGCTCTTCCTCCACTTCCCTTTCTGCTCCCACAAACTCTGGTCCACATTGGCCACATGACCCACAAACCCTTTAAGGTGACTGCACAAGACTATTACTGGCACCAGAAAGTTTTCTACCGGCACCAGCCAATTTTACTTATTATTTAGTCTGTCCTTTTCTTCTTCTCTACCCCCCCCCAAGCCAGTCGCAGCAGACTGCCCCTCCCTGAGCCTGGTTCTGCTGGAGGTTTCTTCCTGTTAAAAGAGAGTTTTTCATCTCCACTGTCACCAAGCACTTGCTCTCAGGGGATCGCCTGATTGCTGGGGCCTTTCTGCAATTGTGGGGTTTTTCCCTACAGTTGAAAGTGCTATGAGATGACTGTTGTTGTGAAATGGCACTATATAAATAAAGCTGAACTGAATTGAATTTAGTTTATTCGGGTTCACCTTTCTATTCTACTCAGGACTGTAGATTGCAAGACACGACAAATTACACTGCTTATTTTCACACAATACCATTTTCTATTTTGTGTATACTGTTTATATCGAATGTTTGCTGTTTTTATTGTGTTTTACTGCACCATGAATGAGAGACAAATGCAATTTCAATACTCTATATGTGGTGTACATATGGCAGAATTGACAATAAAGTTGACTATGAATAAGGCCTTTTGAGTTAGGTTGTACTGCAGATAATTTCACTTTTTACGGACCAATTAGATACCATTTAATACAGGCATTCATTTTGAATTTGCTATCAGTAATGCATTATCATGTGTTTACTTGCACTGAGGCACCAGCAGGAGGTAAATGAGGATCTGGGGACAATGAGTTTTCACATTGCATTCAGAAGAATGTAAAGACCTCATAAATCCTTTTACAGCTGAAGAGAATGAATGAAAGTGATGGAAGTCTGGCCTACAGTATAATTTAAATATTATCTGAAAATTGATCTGTTCAGAAAAGAAAAGAAAAAGAAAAGAAAAAAGAAAAGAAAATGAAGGAATACTCGAAAAAGATCCAACAAAGGATAAATCAGAAAAGGAGGGGAAAGTAGAAGATGGAGGGATGTATAAAAGGCTGTGGCAATCCTGCAAAGGGGCCACAGAGAAGCCATTATTCAAAGATTATAACAACATCAAATCTGCATTTTGTCACGTCAGCAGATTCAGAAGATATTGGTAATTGCCTTCCCGTGTGCTCGACCGTGTGTGTGTGTGTGTGTGTGTGTGTGTCTAAGGAGATAGACCTGACTAGTGGTAAGACAGATTCAATCACCTTGGAGCTACTGTATTTCTCCTCCACTGTAATTCAGCTTTAAGTCTATCTGTAAGTCCACTTTTCACTCTCATTGTACATAGAATAGAATAGGCTTTATTGTTATTGTACAGTAGTACAGTACAACAAAATTGTGGAGTGGAATTTGGGGAGGACAGTCTTTAAGCATGCTTTGTTAATATCCCCTGCAATAATGTGGACTGCGTTGGGGCGACCTCTTTGCTGCCTGCTGACAATGTGCTGGAGGGGACTGAGTGCTAAGTTAACGTTAGCATCTGGAGGAACATAAACGGCTGTTACAATTACTGCATTTAGCTCGCAGGGAAGGTAAAAAGTGTCATGTTTAGGCCCCTACAGGCAGGAACACAGACCCAGGCACTGAATACGTTTGTGACATTTATTAAATGAAAGAACATAACAGTCCAAAAATTGTGCAGACGAGACAAAAATGTAACCAGAAATAACTTACAGGAGAAAGCCTCAGAGCGGGAAGCGCTCAGAGGCTGGGAGGGGTAGAGAGATCACCAGTAGACAAATTTAATGATGTCGCAATGACAGAATAAACAGACAGTGCTTAAATAGTAGTGACAAGACAATGTGAGTGATTGCAGGTGTGGGTTCAGACAAAGGGAAACACTAATGGGAATCAGGATCAGCTGGGGGAGATGAGGGAGGAGCAGCTGGCAGCTTGACAGATGACGCCCACACTGCACAAACCTGGAAATGTCATCTGCCAGCTGTCAACCCACAGAATAAACAGGAGAAATAAACATGACCAAATGCAGACTAGGAAATAATCACAAATGAAACGAGACATGGTCAAAACAACTTGAAAACACAAAGAAATAAAAGGCAGTATAACAAAAAAGGCACAATACAATAAACATAAAAATACACAGAAAGAGCCACAAGACTGGGTCTGGCAGAAAATCCAGAACCCAACTCATGTCAAAAAGGCCTACATAGGAAGGACATGGCTTCTAAGTCCGGTGAACGGTGGCTTTGAGTTATTCTGCTGTTATTACACCAAGTCTGAAGCACATAAATACAGAGCCCTCCACCCCTTCCCTTACCAGAATCAGTGTTGCGGTCGAAATGGTGTGTAGTTTGGCCAGGTAATTCCACAGTGGTGTCAGAAATATGTGGCAGCAGCCATGACTCGGTCACAATCAGAATACAACAGTCCCGGATGTAGCGATTGTAGGCAATCTCCAATCGCAGCTCATCCATTTTGTTGGCGAGGGATCTTGGTGACAAAAATTGAAGGTAACGGTGGTTTGGTGCATAGTTTGCACAGCTGGGCACGGAGACCAGCCCTGCAGCCTCATTTCTGCTTTCTCTCCCATCATCTACACCGATTGCGGGTCATAATGAACCACAGAGCACCCAGGGGTCTGGCAATCTCCTCAGGGATGTGGTGGTGATTACTGGAATGAGCGCTGGAGATGTCGAAGGTAAGTTGGTGACCAATGCCTATAAGTTCCTGGCAACTGTAGGTAATTAGTCTGTCACAGAAGGAGCACAGAAAAAGGCAGAAAAGACACAAAAATGAGTGCAGCAGTCTGGAGTGTCTAGCCACTGCGTGTGAATGCGCTGCCATCTTGACGACAAAAAAAAAAAAATATGTGAGGCATTATACTATAAATTGCTGATGATGCTTTTTTATTTGGTAACCTACTAGACTATTGATTAATAATTTTCTATTTCATATCAGCCTTGTAATTATAGTGGTCTATATATACTCTAATTATGTAGATGATGTGGAAGTCTGTTCCTTTGTCTATGTGTGAGTTAAGTTTTTTTTTTTTTATTTCAAGAATAGTGAATGAAACAGCAGAAATTTTCAGTGGAATATCTACAATTGTAAAACAGGGATAAGGACCTGTACTTATATAGTGCTTTTCTAGTCGCAAAGACCACTCAAAGCGCTTAACTAGTAGGTACACTAACCCTCTATTCTAAGGGCCTATAGGAGACAGATAGCTAGGGATAATTTAGAATCACCAGTTAACCTAACATGCATGTGTTTGGATTGTGGGAGGAAACCAGAGCCCCCGCAGTAAACCCACACAGCACAGGGAGAACATGCAAACTCCACACAGAAAGGCTCCCACCCCCTGCCATCCTGGGGATTTGAACCTGGAACCATCGAGCTGTGAGGCAACAGTGCTAACCACTGTACCACTGTGCTGCCCAGGTACATGTGCAAAAAGGTACATGTGCCCTATCTGCTCAAGACAAGTATGGTCTACAAACCTGGGTAACGTGTTATAATTGTGGAGGATGTCTGTGATATTAATACATTGTGGTATGCCTATAATTTGTAAAGTAAAAATTACAAGTTACCTTCCAAATTTCAGCTAACAGACATTATGAGCTAATTTTAATTCTGCACAAATGCACATCCCTGAGTATGGAGTTGTTCAGTCAAAATATGTAATTTTTATCAATAAAAGTTTAGTCATCGCTCTCTCCTCATGCCTAGGCTTCTAGAAGTGTGGGCAGGGTTTTGAAATGACTCCGTACTGACTGGATAATACGCGGCATCACAACCAGTCACCACAGTGCTCTGTGAACAAAACAAAGAAGTGAAAAGTGACAAATTTGACTCGATGCTTAAAAAATTATACCATAATGTTGCCGTAATTGCGTAGGTCTAAAGGATAATTTGGCATATGTGGAGAACACGAGGCACACAAGTACACTGGGAGGAGCGTCAACGGGGACTTGGGGTCTGACAAAGAACACCGGTGTATCCAACACAAGACAGAAGCAGCAGCTGGACCGGTGTTCCGACCACGGTCCTTGCAGGGAGGCAAGCCCAGCCTGCCAGGTCAGGAGTAGACTGGCGTCCCGGCTGCTGCTTCGTGTGCTACCACTGTGCTTTGCAGGACCACAAATCGCCGATGGTGCTCTTCCCGGAGTGCTCACATGAGTATCTAAAAATTAAAACTTAATAATAATACCGCCATGATTGTTGAGCGGAATGGCCAGCTCAATTGCATATCATATGCAGCCACATAGGCACACTTTGACTAAAGGATGACCGTCACCAAACAACACAAAAACTGCCAGATAATGAAACAAGTAATTTTTTGTTAAATAAATGGGCAACAGTGATGCAATGGTTGCAGTAAAACAAGTCCTTCTGCTGTGTATAATGTTGGGTTGTGTTTTGTACTTAATTTGATTGATTACAGTTTTAAAAGCCTTTTAACAATCAAATATTGCTACAATATAAAAGGATGCACTAGCATGAGTCTCAAATATTTGTAAACGTGTCCTATTATAGTACTGCATCAGTTTATTGATGATACACAGAAAAAATTCAGTATTACACTGAACTCCATCACTGAACAGCAATACAAATTAAAATAATTATAATGGTGCAAGACACAAGACTATTATACATATAAGTGATAAAAGATCACACAAATAAGTGATCTGACAAACAAACAAGAGTTCCTAAACAGTTGTTAATACTGGATGTCCCATTCATTTTCAATAATATGGTATTATGTAATTAATATTCACACAATCAAATAAATCTTCCAGCCATTTAGTCCCTTTCATATTTGTCAAAGTCTAATATGTGTGATTGCCTACGTACAGGTACATAACTGAATAAGACGCATTTGAAGCATCAATGCCAAGCAAAAATACATTTTTTTGTCAAAAATTTGCATCTTTTCTAAGTAACTTTCTCATTAGTTTACTACATTTATTTTTAAATTTACAGTTTTTTCTTGTAAATTAATTACTTTTTGCATCTTAAATTTGAAACTTTTTTCTTCTAATTTTTTTGACTTTTTATACCCTTATTTGTTAATTCACAGTACTCTGAAGTCTATCAATGAAGTCTACAAATATGTTGCTACATGTGTACTTTTCATCTTGGATTTTGAAGTGAAGTATATGCTGGCAAATGTAACGTTCCATGTGATTTGCCACATTTCTCTTCCATTTATTTTATTAAAAGATACTGGATGTCATGAACTGAGTTTGGATTTTCTGCCAGACTCAGTCTAGTGGCTCGTTCCTTGTATTTATATATACTGTATATTGTAGCACCCATAATGGTAACATTATGTAGCTCACATATTTCACTGCAGAGACCCAAGCATAGAAGGACTTTAAGCTTGCGGTGTGTATTGACATCACGCCTCAGATGGACAATGAGTCTGGACCACCTGCGGACTTGGGAGGAAGTCAGAGGATCTGGAGCGAGAGCCTGAAAGGACTGTCTGACCTCCTGGGTCAGACAGAAGAGCAAAGAGGACTTTGAAGTGATTAAGTGTAAATAGAAGGATTTGACTTGATTGTGTGATTCTGTGTTTGATGTGTGGGTATAAATGTATGTGGGTTTACCGCAGCTCTTCCTCTTTTTTTTCCTGACTGAGAGAGAGAGAGAGCTGGGGACTTGAGATGAATAAACCATACTGAGAAATTATCCAGTCTCATCATTTCATGATCCCCACATTGGTGACCAAGACGTACGATGCCGGGAAAACGTTACCCTGACCCGGATTCACTGGAGACCGACCGCACGAGCACAGGCTCGATTAAGCTCCCCGAGTTCTGGCAAGACGACCCGCACTCATGGTTCCAACACGCGGAATCGCGGTTCGTGCTTGGGGGAATATCAGCAGATGACACCAAGTTTCATAATGTCATTGCAAGACTCGACAGCCGCACAGCTCGATGTGTGCGGAGACTGGTACAGCAGCCGCCCGCTGCTGGCAAGTACGACGCGCTGAAAGCCGCCCTCATCGAGAGTTTTGTGCCATCCGCCGAGGTGAGGACCAGGCAGCTTCTGGACCTGCGCGACAGAGGAAGACGCAGAGCGACCGACCTCATGGAAGACATGCTGCAGCTGATCGGGACAGACAACGATGCGTTTCTGTTCAAACACATCTTCTTGAGGACCCTCCCAGCACACATGAGAGGTACCCTGTCTGGCATGAGGTGTGTGAGCCAGCAAGACTTCTGCGCACTGGCCAGGGAAGCGCAGCGGCTCCTCGACGCCTGCGACAAGCAGGAGACTTCCGTGGCAGCAGCAGATCTCGGCGCGGCGGCCGGAGGCAGTGAGGAGCCGGAGGCAGCAGGAGCAACCCCAGCGACGACGGCAGCGGCGCGGTCCCGAGGCAGAGGAGGGGACGGCCTCTGTTTTTACCATCGACGCTTCGCTGAGAAGGCGCACAGATGCATCCCGCCGTGCAGTCTCGAGAAACAGGGAAAACGCCCGGGCCGGGGGTCGTTAGCAGCTTCGACTCTCGGTGAACAGAACAAGCTGCTTTATCTAACAGACGCGGGCTCCGGGCGGCAATTCCTCATGGACACTGGAGCCCAGAGGAGTTTTATCACCGCGACCTATGCGGATCGTGTGGCGGGGCCCCGCGGAGACGGAGCAACGGCGGCGAACGGCTCGTTGATCAAAACGTTCGGGGAAAGGACTCTACGCCTGTCCTTGCACGGCCACACCTATGAATGGACCTTCATAGTAGCGGCGGTGAGTTTCAACATGTTAGGCGCTGACTTTTTGTGCTCACATGGCTTGTTAGTGGATCTGGTTAATAGACACCTAGTAAATGCACTCTCCTTTTGTTCTATCCCTTGTGCAGCTCGAGTGTCCCCGCCGCCAGTACAGACCAACGTCGCCACAGCAGGCGGTAAGTTTCACACTCTTCTAACCCAGTTCCCAGCACTCACAGTTCCCACGTTTTCAGCTAAGGTTGCGAAGCACGGGGTGGAACACTTTATCACCACAAGTGGCCCACCAGTTTTTGCGAAAGCTCGGCACTTGGATGCAGCTAAGCTCTCCATTGCGCGCGAGGAGTTCGCCAACCTGGAAAGGTTGGGCATAATTCGCCGCTCGAAGAGCGCCTGGCCCTCCCCACTGCATATGGTGCCTAAGGCTGACAGCTCGTGGAGACCTCGTGGTGATTACCGCAGGTTAAACAATGCCACAGCGCAGGACCGCAACCCAATTCCGTATATCCAGGATTTTTCAGTGCACTTAGCGAAGGCGCGTATTTTTTCTAAAATAGACCTGGTCCGCGGTTATCATCAGGTCCCGGTTCGACCAGAGGACATTCCCAAAACAGCGGTAATTACCCCATTCGGACTTTTTGAATTTTTACGCATGCCTTTTGGCCTTAAAGGCGCCGCGCAAACTTTCCAACGAATGATGGATGCCGTGTTGCGCGACCTCCCTTTCGTTTTTGTCTACTTGGACGATATTTTAGTCGCCAGTGTCTCCGAGGAGGAACACGAAAAACACCTCACCACGGTTTTTCAGAGGTTGGGAACGCACGGGTTGATAATCAACCCAGCCAAGTGCCATTTTGGCGTAGTGCAAATCGATTTTTTAGGACACCGTGTCTCCCCAGAGGGAGCAATCCCTCTGCCGGCCAAAGTACGCGCAGTGGCGGAGTTTCCCCAGCCACAAACGGTCAAAGCGTTGCAAGAGTTTTTAGGAATGGTAAATTTTTATAACCGTTTCATACCCCACGCAGCGCAGCTTATGCAACCGTTATACGCCGCGCTTAAAAAGCAGAAGCCCTCCAATGCGATTGAGTGGTCCCCGGAGCGGGAGCGCGCATTCACAGAGGTTAAAAAAGCACTGGCAGACGCAGCGCTGCTGGCTCACCCAGACCCATCAGCCCGCATAGCGCTAACCACCGACGCTTCAGATGTGGCCATAGGGGCCGTTGTAGAGCAGCAAGTCGCCGGGGTTTGGCAACCGCTCGCTTTTTTCAGCAGGTCCTTGCGCGATGCTGAGCGGAAATACAGCGCGTTTGACAGGGAGCTGCTAGCACTCCACCTCACCATTCGCCATTTCCAGTTCTGGCTGGAGGGGCGACGTTTCACCGCGTTTGTCGACCACAAACCGCTCACTTTTGCAGTGTCCAAAATTTCAGAACCGTGGTCAGGACGGCAGCAGAGACAGCTGGCCGCAATTTCGGAATTTACCACTGATATTCAGCACGTAGCCGGTAAACTCAACGTAGTAGCGGACTGTCTCTCACATGCGGTAACAGCGCCTGTCCGCGCGGAAGCGGGTTGTACTACCGCAGACGCGGGGCGGGGTAACAGCGCGGACGCGCACGCGGCCCCTGTTCACGTGGGGATAGATTATGCAGCCATGGCAGCGGAGCAGAGCGGAGACGCAGACGTGCGCATGCTCCTGTCTGGACCAACAGGGTTAAGGCTGGAGAGCAAAAGTTTACAAACCGGTTCACCCCCTCTAATCTGCGACGTATCCACTGGGCGACCGCGCCCGGTGGTACCGGCCGCGTGGCGCCGTCACGTTTTTGACGCGGTGCACTCCGTGGCGCACCCGGGGGTACGCGCTTCAGTGAAAATGGTAGCGGAGAAGTTTGTTTGGCCGAGCCTGCGCAAGCACGTGAAAGAGTGGGCGAAAGCCTGCATGGCTTGCCAGCGGGCCAAAGTCCACAGGCACACGAAGGCTCCTTTAGAACCGTTCCACATTCCGGCTAAGAGATTCGATCATGTGCACGTAGACCTAGTGGGCCCCCTGCCGCCGTCACAAGGGTTCACACATCTCTTGACAATGGTGGACCGAACCACACGTTGGCCGGAAGTGGTCCCGTTAACGTCGACCACAGCGGCAGAGGTGGCTCGCGCTTTTTTAACAGCCTGGGTAGCGCGGTTCGGGGTTCCGTCGGATATTACGTCCGATAGGGGACCTCAATTTGTGTCGGAGCTGTGGTCAGCAATGGCCAGCGGCTTAGGAGCGGCAGTCCACCGCACTACCGCTTATCACCCCCAGGCCAAAGGTTTATGCGAGCGTTTTCACAGGTCTTTGAAGGCAGCCCTCAGAGCGTCGCTCACGGATGCAGATTGGGTAAACAAACTACCATGGGTTTTATTGGGGTTGCGTTCGGCACCCAAAGAGGACTTAGATGCCTCACCCGCAGAATTGGTTTTTGCGCAACTTCTCAGGCTGCCCGGCGAGTTCCTACCAGCCCATGCGGCACCAGGGCGCCCCCCGGTGCGGGGACCTCTGATTGGCACGGGAGCAGAAATGCTCCCGAGCCCCGCTCATCACACTTTTCCGCGTGTTTTTGTTCCGTGTTTTACAAAACGCTGGATTTGTTTTTGTCAGGCACAACGCTCAGCGACACAGTCTCCGCCCACCATATGATGGTCCATTTCGAGTGCTGGAAACCGGGGAGAAATATTTTGTGCTAGATTTGGGGGGCAGGAAAGAAACAATCAGTATTGATAGATTAAAGCCTGCCTTTGTGTTGCACGACGAGTCTGTACGACCGGCGAGGGCGCCTCGACGCGGCAGACCTCCCAGGGAACGGCCCCTGGACCCCCCGCAGGGGACAAATAACCTTTCTCCCCCTCATTCCACAGATTCGCCGCAGGACGGCACAACACAGGCTGTGAAACCTGCGTACAGCAAGTTTGGGAGGAGGTTGAAGCCCAGACTACGGGCAGAGTGATGTGTGTTTTGATCAAACTGTGTAGGCCGTGCTGTAAATTCCGCAGGTGGGGGGTGACATATGCTGTATTGCCATTAGGATACAGTTATCGGGTGTGTCCATTCTTTGGCGTTTGGGGGGGGAGTGATGTAGCGCCCATAATGGTAACATTATGTAGCTCACATATTTCACTGCAGAGACCCAAGCATAGAAGGACTTTAAGCTTGCGGTGTGTATTGACATCACGCCTCAGATGGACAATGAGTCTGGACCACCTGCGGACTTGGGAGGAAGTCAGAGGATCTGGAGCGAGAGCCTGAAAGGACTGTCTGACCTCCTGGGTCAGACAGAAGAGCAAAGAGGACTTTGAAGTGATTAAGTGTAAATAGAAGGATTTGACTTGATTGTGTGATTCTGTGTTTGATGTGTGGGTATAAATATATGTGGGTTTATCGCAGCTCTTCCTCTTTTTTTTCCTGACTGAGAGCGAGAGAGCTGGGGACTTGAGATGAATAAACCATACTGAGAAATTATCCAGTCTCATCATTTCATGATACCCACAATATATTTATTATATTTTGTGCTTTTGAGTTTTAGCTCGGCTTCCTATTTTTCTGTTTAAGCTTCAGTTTGTGTCATGTTCATTGGTAATGATTTATTACTCTATATTTGATTATGTTTATTTCTTCTGTGGGCTGACAGCTGTCAGGCGACACTTGCAGGTTTGTGCTCTGCGTGGGGTGTCACCTGTTAAGCTGTCAGTCCAGCCACTCCTCCCTCATCCCTCCCAGCTGATCTCAATTACCATTCAGTGTTCCCTTTTGCCTGCTCATGTGAACCCACACCTGTCACTTGTTTTGTAATGGTTTTGATCCCTATTTGAGGGAAGTTGCTTCTTATTTTCATTACGGCTGCCTCGCCTAATCCAGTTGATTCTCTACCTCTCTTTGTCTCCGCCAGTGCCCTGCTCTGCTCTGGTGCACTATTCTCGTAAGTTTTTTCGCTCGTTATTATTTTATTATTTAAACACCTTGTTGCACTTCATGTTTGCTGTTTTGTTAATAAATTTCACAGGCTCACAGTCCAGCGCCTGGGGCTCATCTCTCTGCCCCGGAGGGGCATTCATGACACTGGAAGTAAATTCATGGGCCATTGCACAAGAATCAATTGTCACCAATTACCTCTTTGCCTTTTTTTTTTTCCTTCCTTATTACCTCCGCCAAGGAGGTTACGTTTTTACCAGGGTTTGTTTGTCTGTTTGTCTGCCTGTCTGTTACCAACATAACTCAAAAAGTTTTAGATGGATTTTGATGAAATTTTCAGGAAAGGTGTATAATGGCATGGGGAACAGATGATTACATTTTGGTGATGATCTGAAAGTGCATACCTCCACCAAGGGCTTTCTTTGTATATGTACAGCAGGATTACACAAAAACTACTTGATGTATTTGGATGAAATTTTCACCAGAGGTGGTTCTTGGGCTACAGAGGAACCCATTACATTTTGGTGATGATCCGAGAATGCATACCTCCGCCAAGGCTCTTATCTTCTCACAGAGTTTTTGCAACAATGCTCCAAAACTACTGGACGGATTTGGATGAAATTTTCACCAAAGGTGGCTCTTGGCCTAAGGATTAACCCATTACATTTGAGTGATGATCTGATAATGCATACCTCCACCAAGGCTCAATCTTCTAGCAGTGGTTTAGCAGGATTGCTCAAAAACTACAGGATGGATTTGGATGAAATTTTCACCAGAGGAGGTCCTTGGCCTACAGAGGAATCTGTTACATTTTTGAGCTGATCTATGAGCACATACCTCTACCAAGGCCCTATCTTGCAATGTATGGCGGGAAGGACGCAGGGAAGTACGGACAGATGGATGGACAAAGGGAGGGAAGGAATGAGCCTTGGCGGAGGTATGCACTCTCTGAGTGCTTTTCTAGTTTGTATAATGTTGTATTTTTGAGTTCTAATTCCTGTTATGTTATCTTTAGTTGGTTTTCACATATTCTGTATTGTTTCTTAGTATGACTTATTTCCTGGTTATGTTCATTGTAGTTTTGTTATTTACATGTTTGGGTTTGCTTGGCTTTATTAATCATCTCTTTATACGTGTATATTACCAGTTCATTTTTTCTCTCTACGGGGTTGCAGCTGTCAGAGGCACTTCCGGGTTTTTCCCTGGCTGTGGGCGGTGCCCCTGTCAAGCTGTCAGCCCCGTCTCTCCTCATGACTCACAGCTGATTGTCATGATCTTCTTCCCCAGCCTGCTCATGTGATTCACACTGGTTATCATTTGTGTTTAATTGTTTCTGGCCCTATTTTAGGGCGGTTATTTCTTTGCGGTTTGCTGGTGTCTCTAAGAATTTAAACGTCAGAACCCTGTCCTGGTTCTGGTGTTTGTATTTGTGTGTATCCTGTGTTCTCCCTCCTGCTCGTAAGTTTTGCTTTATGTACTTTTGGATCTTTGTGTTTGCACACTGTTTAGACTTTTTGGTTTTTTGTTAATAAATTTCACAAATTGTAGTCCAGCGCGTGGGTCTCTCCTCTGCCCCGAGTGGCAATTCATGACACCAATTTGTGACACTCTGGGAGGAAAAAGATCTCGAATAGATAAAAAAAAAAAAAAAGATGTACCGAGAATTTTTTTAGAATCGAATCAGAGCTCCCTGGATCGTAATGGAATCAAATCCTGAGGTGCCTAAAGGTTCCCAGCCCTAATGAAGACAACAGCCTCAGTGTGAGATGGCAATTTTGTAGAAATCTATGGGATATTAAATATCTCCATGAGTGTATATCCTGTTTTTTTAAGAGTGCCTCCCTTTTTTCTTGCTGGAGCACCTGCCCCCAGAAATGTCTGTGCACCTCACTGCACTAGACAGTATGTTCATGAAAACAAATATTTAAAAATACTACATCAACAAAATATTTTAGAAAGTTGCAGAATTAAAGTCTTTATATTCTTCACAAAAATTATATATTGATGAAAAAAATACTTTTAAGAATTTTTACAGGTCCAAAATAATACTAATATTTATGTCTGAGCAGCTGAATCACGAGAATCCGGTGGCCAGTAACATACACATATAGAAGCAGTAGACTTTGTTATGTATGGTAAAATACCTTGGGTGAAGGATGAGCCAAGATGACTGGATGAACACAGCTTTATTGATATATGCAGAACAGTGGTAACACGGTAGGCACCAGGCAGAAGACACCAGTCCGAAGACGCTGCAATATGGATGCACTCTGGTATTTATAGGGCGGGGCAGTGACATGACAGGAAGTGCACATCACTACACTGCACTTCACAATAAGGTGCCGGAACTCAACATCACAGACATGGCTAACATTTTCATGGCAAACAGAGGTGTCATATTCTGTCGGTAATTATAATGGTTGACAGCACCTGCAGCATTATGATAACAGGATACACAAACAATTGTTCATTGCATTTATTGTAATCATATAAGTAAGCTATGCATATGGAACGTGACTAGCATGGCGGCTATCCATGTCCTATCTACAGTGTTGGGAGTAACGCATTACAAAGTAACATGCTACTGTTAAAAAGTAACATGTTACTGTCACACCACTATTTTTTGCAGCTTGTTGTGTAACGAAATTGTTGTTTAAAAATTCAGTAATGCATTACAGTTACTGAAATTTGAACAGATTTGTTATTCGTTTTATTTATAGAGCCTTAGTTGATGTGACCTATCGCCAGGGGCGATTCTAGAATCAGAGCTTTAGAGGTGCTGAGCACCCACCGCCACGACCACACACCCACCCTTTATTACACACAAAAAAAAGCTGTATATTCTAATATAGTTTGGGATAATAATTATTATTATTTTCTCATCAGGTTCTTCCGGCACTCACTCCCTCTCTCCTCCATCGTTCTTTCTTTGCCCTTTGTACTGACAATCATACACAAATATTTTGTGATTACCTAGAAAATAAATAGAATACAATAGAATAGAATAGGGGAGTTGAGGTCAGTGTGTCTTGTCACAAAAATGTGAATAATTTAGATTCAAAACAAACACTCTTAACGTTATGGAGCCCACTTACAGATTCTAAGCATATGATCGAAAGGCACTCACAGGCATGTCATTTTAAAGATGTTTTTCAGCAAATGGAATGATTATTAAATTGTTGGGCTTACTAAAATATTTTTTAAATCACAAATTCATTTCACAGGAGAAGCTGTATTCTTCTTTGTGGGTTTAAAATAAATAAATTAAAACATCGCCTACATAAGTAATTTGATACAACATAAAGACAACTCTCCTCATAGCTTGTTTATATCTGTTACTATAGCTTCACACTTTTCAGAACAAACAGGACAGAGTTCATCATGGGCTGTCCTGAAATGTTTCCAGGACATCTGCTCACTTACTGTGGACAGTGACATTACATCATTTTAACCTCAGCCTCTAACCTGAACCTGATTCTTTTCTCTGAATAAAGTTTATGTCTGTGATGATGGGTGACTGGATGAATAAATAACCAACCTGTGTGGCAGGAATAAAAAAAAAAATCTCTGACTAATAGAGAAGGCAATGGCAGGTTTGAATATTTGATAAGCTGGAGGAATCTTCAGCTGGCGTGGAGCTGAATTTAAAAGGTTTTTCTTTCCACTGGCTGCTCCATGGACTTTTTTCAGCATTAAGCAAAGGTAAACATCATTTTAGGGATGTATTTCAGTCTGTAAATCCTCCTTGGTTTTAAATTTGATCAATATTTTTATCTATAAGGTTGCATCTATTGTACTGCATGCCCGTAGAAAGCAAGTATTCCTGTCTGAAAACAGGTATCCCTATTAGGCTTTACAGGCCCAAATGTAGGCTGTGTTTGAAAGTGGAATACAGAGGTGTAGCATATATGTAGGCAATCACATGTTAGACTTTGACAAAATGAAAGGGACTGAACACTATGCTTTATTTGATTGTGTGAATATTAATTACAGAATTATTGAAAATGAATGGGACATCCAATATTAGTGACTGTTTAAGAACCCTTGTTTATTTGTTTGTCAGACTTATTTGTGTGATCTTTTATGACTTATATTCATAATAGTGTATCTTGCACTTTGGGGAATGGAAGTTGTTCAGTCACCATTTTACTGTTTTAGTTTATATGTGTAGTTTATAGTCTATCATCAATAAACTCATGCAGTACTATAACACGACACGTTTACAAATATTTGAGATTCCAGTGCATCCTTTTATATTTTAGCAATATTATAAGTACAAAACACTGAACACTATTATACACAGCAGAATGGCCCGTTTGGCTGCAACTGTTGCATCAGCGTCGCCCATTTCACAGTAAATAAAAAAAATATTTTGTTATTTGGTCATTTTTGTGTCCTGTTTGGCCACAGCCATCCTTTAGTCAAAGTGTGCATATGTATCCATATAAGATACGCAATTGATCTGTCCATTCCGCTCTACAATTGTGGTGGTATTATTATTAACTTTTAATTTTTAGATGCCATGCGAGCACACCAGCACTGGGAGGAGCGGCATGTTGAACCCCTGGCGCTGCAAAGGACAGTGGTGGCACACGGGTGAAGTACAGGTGAAGCAGCAGCCGAGATTCCCATTAACTGGGCAGGCTGGGCTTGGCTCCCTGCAAAGGACTGTGGTAAGGCAATAAGGCTGCTGCCCCCACCCCAGCGCAACCGCGCACCTCGTGTTCTCCACATATGCCGAATTATCCTTTAGAGCTACGCAATCACGGCAACATTATAGTATAATTTTTTAAGCATTAAATCATCAGTATTCTCTTTTTCTGATCAAATTTGTCGCTTTTCACTTCCTTGTTTTGTTTACAGAGCGCTCTGGTGACTGGTCATGATGCCACGTATTATCCAATCAGTACGGAGTCAATGGTTCCAAGGTTGTCATAGCCAGGAGCGGCACTGGGGTTAAGCTCCCAGTGCTCATAAAATGCTCCTTACGGCGTGCGTCTCGAAAAGCCTCTGACAACTAAGTCCAACTCCTAGCCTGCCCGTGTGGTTTAGTCTCTAAGCCCGGCGGAACTGCTTTTACTAATAGGAGAAGGGGCGAGGGCGGATCTCTGGTGCCTTAAAACCAGATGCTTTGGGTAGATGGTGGCTCGTCAACCTGGGAAGGTAGCCCATCTAGGGGAAGGTAAACCCTGATTTCAAACCTCCGCTGCCTTGCGGCACACCCGGTCACGGGAAAGGCTTCGGGAGTCAACCCTGAGGAAAAATCCGGAGTCGGAGCCCCTAAGGCAGTTCTCTGTTGTGCTCAACATCGTTCTGGCAGCTCCTGCGACGGCGCTGGTGCCAAACTATAGCAGCCCTGCTGTTCCTTTGGATTCATCAGTGACATGGAGAGGGGGGACATGCTACATGGGTAACATCTTGTCCTCCATATCTTCCTGCTCAGGCTTGAATCCTACCAACGCCCAGCGCTGGAAGGTAGAACACCGGTGCGCATCGGCCTGTTCAGCCACAGGCAGTGCTGTTCCAGCCGAGTAGACGTTTAGGATTCTCTTCCATGGTCATCATAGACCGACGGAGGCCGACGACGGAGTCAATCCAAACACCCCCACACTTCTAAAAGCCACAGCATGAGGAAACAAAGCAGTGGCTAAACTTTAATTGATAAAAATGACATATTTTGACTGAGCAACTCCATACTCGACGATGCACACCTTCATAACCTCAGCAAAGCACTTATAAAATCTGAGGCCAGTCTGACAAATGGTTTGGGAGATAGGAACACACACACAGGCACACACACAGACAGAGATTTGTTGCATTTATAGATAGATGGGTGGGGGGGGGGGCATTTTACAGATACCAGTTAAGAGCCCCCCTTTACCTAATCCTAACTGTAAACACATCAAGCTTAAAGGTTGATGGCCGAGTGTGTATTTCTGAGAAATACAAGCTCCTAGGTGTGTGGACTGGCTGAAATCTACTGTTTACTGGGGTGCAACCTCATGATTACCATTTTATTCTGTGCACAGGGAGGCAGTAAAAAGATGGCAGTAAAATCTTTCCACTCTGGAGACTGGTTTCAAATCTTTACACTTTCAAAAATGAGGACTAGTAATAATTATAATATGCTGGTAATGACGAGAGAGTGTGTGAGAATTGGATCAAACTATTTGTGTGTGTGTGGCAGGGGGAGGTTGTATTTTTTATTCTTATTCTTAAAAACTTATAAACCACAAACTGATTATGTGTTGAGGAATTTTGTCCCACTCTTCTTTGCAGAATTGTTTAATTCAGACACATTGGAGGGCTTGAGCTTGAGGTCACAGACTGATAGCCAGATATCCTCCTTCATGATTTTCTGGTAGAGAGCAGAATTCATGGTTCCACCAATTACGGTAAGTCATCCAGATCTTAAAGCAGCAAAGCAGCACCACAGCATCACACCACCACCACCATGTTGGACTGTTGGTGTGATGTTCTTTTTATGAAATTCTGTGTCAGTTTTACACCAGATGTAACGGGATGCACACCTTCCAAAAAGTTCAACTTTTGTCTCGTCAGGCCACAGAATATTTTCCCAAAAGTCTTGGGGATCATCATGGTTTTTTTTTTTGGTTTTTTTTTTGGCAAATGTGAGATGAGCCTTTGTGTTATTCTTGGTCAGCCGTGGTTTTCACCTTGGAACTCCCCCATAGATGCCATTTTTGCCCAGTCTCTTTCTTATTGTTGAATCATGGACCAGTCTCCAAACTGAGGCAAGTGAGGCCTGCAGTTCTTTAGATATTGTTCTGGGTTTTTGTTTCTCATCTGTTCTTTAATGTCTTTAGATTGTGTGAATGCACTTTGTGTTGCAACTTTTGCATGAAAAGTGCTATTTAAATAAAGCTTTGATTGATTGACTGAGAGCGCGGCATGATGTGGTGCTTATTGAGCTTTTTTAGCCTATTTCACTTTGACCCAGCACAAATTACCTGAACACATGTTCCTAAAAAATAGCCCAGCATTTATATCTGTGTCTGCCTACCGTGGTGAAGCCACAGAAGGAATATTAAACAGTTTTTAGATCGATGTTTGTGAGCGCAACTCAACTGCACCATTTGTGAGAGATGCCAATACACCCATGAGGGTTATCCATCTCTGTGAGTTCCCCCACCGTGTGTGTGTGTGTGTGTGTGTGTGTGTGTGTGTGTGATCAGTTCATCCCACTCTATAGACATTGCTCTGTTTCCTGAGCTGAACCAGAATACCAACACATGCAGCACAATATCCTTAAATCACATTAAAACTACACTCTTGTGTCTAAGAATGTTTCCTATTATTGCTTTAAGTGCCCTTCCTTCACTGAGCGTGGAGCATCTTGTGTTACACTATACACAGGCATAGACTCAATCTGTGCACACACTGCTGTACTGCATACTGCGTGTGTGTGTGTGTGTGTGTGTGAAGAGCAATGAGTGAAACTCTGGTGATCGATGGCAGAAGACCAAAATTCAACTGAACCCCTGCTTTGAATTCCTTTAAATTATACCAAGAAATAATACAGTATGGTGTTGCGCTGATTTTTTCCCCCACTCTTCACAGGGAGGTCAGAGAGCAGATTGAGCATCAAAACAATACCATAAGACTGAGGGAAGATCTTTCCTTTTGCCAGTTTATCTGATTACAAAGAGTTGTGTAATGTGCCAGCCCAGTCTCACCAAAAAAAAGTCAAATTGCACGTTTTGTCACTCAGGGAAATCGTACACAGACGCGTAAAAAAGATTTTTCACGTGCAGTGGATACATGGCGTTTACAGCTTTCAAGAAAGGTGTCTAGCAGCAGCTTAACGTTTGCCAGTCTGTGATTCCTGTCATTTTATTGTCTTTCACCATCTACCAGCTAACCCACACCTTAATCCCTAACCCTAACCTCACAGGAGGTAACGCCTAAATCTAACCTTTCATTGGTAGAGGGAAAAGCAAAAAAAAAGAAAAGAAACAAAGAAAAAAAAAGCGAACAAAAGTCACTCACAGATGAGTGAGAATGAAACTCACACGCTTTATTTCATTGCTTGAAAGTCCATGTAAATAACCATCTGCTATCCCGCTATACCAACCAAACAAGCGTTGGGAAGCCAAGTAAAAGAGGTATTGTTCTATACATGCGCAATGAGGACTGTTTAGGAGTGTTTTGCGCATGTGCAGTGAGTGAAGGCATGGACTAGGGGACTTGACTTGTAAATACATGCGGAGGCACGTTATTTTTTGGTTTAACATGCAAATGTACAATTTTAGAGGGGTGGAAAATGTTGATGAGATATGCTTTTTACTGAGACGGGGTTGAATGTGCAGTGCTGATCAGATATACGTGATTCTGTACACAAGATAGTGCCAATGTGTACACAGAATGCTGCTTTTTTCAGTTGTCATGACACCAACAAAGAGCAGACTTTGTAAGGTAGTTCCAGTGCTTGGCATAATGTGACCAAATTTAGTCAGATAGCATCAGAGAACACTGCAGCAGGATCTGCGTATGTAAAAGCAAGTAAAAAACAAAACTGTGTCCAAAAAAGTGAGCCTTGCAATTTTGTGTTCTGTCTTTTTTTCTTTAATTATTTTTTCAGAGATACTGTTTTACCACAACAAGCTATACAAGATAAGTACAATAAACACAAAACAATAAGAACCAGAAAAAAAAGAAGAAAAAGAGGAAGACAAAAATATATATAGTAAATAAATTAAGGGGGGGAAAAAAGGGTAGAGAAAAAGGGACCCATTAAAAAATGTAAAGCAACAACAAATGAAAGTTTTACCATACAAAATCTTTTTCATCACCTCAAGAGCAGTACCCCAAATATTGACTGAGGACTCACTAGCCACATTAATTGGAGCAGTAGAAAGTGCCATATAAATAACGTCTATGGAAAGGGATTTTATAGTGAGAGTGGGATGGCTTCCATAGATGCAATTAATTCCTTTGCAGCAATTAAACCAGCAAAAATTCTGTTTTTTGGGGTTTCAGCATATTTGGAAGAGCAGTAAATATCATAGAATGAATATTAACATGCACAGTTACATTTGGTAAATGAGATTGTTTAGAAGCAACTTCATTTCAGAATTGTTTTACGAAAGGACAGTCCCAGAACATACATATGAAGAAAAGAACCCTGGGCTTTCATATGACAGAAATTGCATAAGGGATCATTAGTTAGCTTCATATGAAAACTTTTACTGGGGCAATGTATGTATATTCTGTGTATAAAGTTAGTTAATTTATTGATCATGATCATGATGTGAAACACATCTCTGAATTAGAGGGCACTCGTACAGCGCATACTGTACCTCCGCCAAGGCTCCCTCCCTCCCTCCCTTTGTCTGTCCTTATCGCCATCCATCTGTACATTGTGGGATAGGGCCTTGGCGGAGGTATGCACTCACAGATCACCTCCAACAGGTAATGAGTTCATCTTTGGGCCAAGGGCCACTTCTGGTGAAAATCTCATCCAAAAACATCTATGAGTTTTTGTGTGATCCTGCTAACAGAGAAATGGCAGCAAAAACAATATGACCACATTGTATGATTACATTATAATAACACGACTGTCATAATTGTATTGACCATACATTGGGGCTGGGCAATTCCATCTTAAATCAGCATCATGGTTTATTGAATCTTTCCGGTCTGTCATAAATCGCCCTTTTCAAGGCAGGCAGAAGACATCAAACGCACGCTGTTTATTTAACTTAGAGACAGACACTATATAACACTTATGAATAAGGAGGATGGTAAGAGGAATGCTGGAGGAGAACGGGGCTCACATCTGATGGGGAAAGAGAATGGTCTGGACGAACCCAGGCTGAGGTGCTCGGACATGCCGGGAAAAAAAGAGACAAAACAAGGCGGAGTCACACCTGAAAGGAAACGGGGCTCACGTCGGCCAGGCAAAAATGGGAAAAAAAAGGATAAATCCAAGACGAAGTTGCACCCGTTCACCTCTGCGGAAAACCACTTACACTCAGAGTAACAGCAAGTCACTCTGAGTGGACAAACAGTAGGACACGGCAACAGGAAACGTTGCCGTTGTCCTTAAATAGGTAAATGGGAAATGATCCATGAATGACAGGTGTGGGTACATGAGTAAGGAAGTAAACATAATCAGTGACAGTTGTGCAGCCCACGATACAGAGTTTGACAGCTGCACGGGGCGCTGTCAAAATAAAAGCACAGACCCGAAACTAAATAATGATACAAGAATAAGATAATACAACTCCAAAAGATGCAAATAATACCACAAATACAAAGTGATTCACCATAAATAGACAGGACTATTAAGACAAAACTAAGATTACAGACAACTTATAAATTAGCAGAGACCAAATACAGCAGACCATAATAACTACAACATAAATAAAGAAGCAAACAAACAGAAAAAGACTTAACTCCAACTGGAGGTTGGAGGATCATGACACAGGTTGGTTTTCATTTTTTTTTTCCTCCTCTCTTCTCCCTTACAGTTTACTGACAAGGTTCATAATTATTAAGCAACATTACACAGCAGTGTGGTATCATATCACTGTGGTGCATAGTAAACGAGCATAACAGAACAGGACTAATGTGATTTCACAAACAAAAAAATTAAACATTGTCCAGTGTTGAAGTGCAAATTATGCACCTGCATCGATGCAATGCAGCTGCAAGTGTGACTTCTCTTTTTCTCTGTGCAACGATCTTCTGAAAAGTTGCTTTTCTTAACCTTTATTAGCTGCAACTGTATCACAATCTGCTCTTGTCCGTCGCTATTTCATAAACAAAAACACACGACGAACACAAATCACTCTACACATCAGCTGAAGCCAGTTTTGGCAACAAAACAATGCATTTCACCCAACACAAGAAAAAATTGCTGATCACTGCATCTGCGACAGACGTCGGTAATGGCATTGATGTGATGCAACTACATAAATCCCACTTTAATGTGTTTACGTACCGTGTGGGTGGCATGGCTTGCAACGACATACTCAGCTTGTCTGCCGGTTATGTCCACAGGAACTCCAAACCCCGTCTTAAACCCCACACTTTGCTTGCTTTTTCTTGGCGTCTTCAGAAGAAATAATGTCAATCATCATACCATGTGGATGGAGACCACAATTCTTTTCAATCCAAGCAGTTTTACTTTTTCTGCAGTGTTTCCAGGGTATGAAGGTGCGTGCCCACGCATGTAACTGCGGGGACACGTCTTAAAGGGGAAATACATGAAAAGTTCAATATTAATATATAAAATAATATTCAAAAAATTCCTGGATCCAAATTGTGATCCGGATCACCACCAAAATCTAATCATCTGCTCTCTGTGCCATTACACACTTTTCCTGAAAATTTCATCAAAATCCTTTCATAACTTTTGGAGTAATGTTGCTAACAGGCAAATAAACAAACCTGCCAGCGCCACTGAAAACATTACCTTTGTCCTTGGCGGAAGTAGTAATTACACAAGCCTCTTCTTGCTTTTTGCCACGCGCAAAATTCCTTTTTGCACTTTTGTGATAGCAAAATCGACTTAGACGCACCCACAAATGTGCTCTGTGCCTTAGATAATATAAGCCCCACATGCTTTGAAAGCAGACCAAAAGAATCGGGAACATCAAATTAATTTTTAATATTTATCAAAGAAAGTAATGCATAGCCATTATAAATGTCCTTCAGTAAATGAACTCCCCTGTTGTACCATTATAGAGCAGAGACAGGTCTCCCACAAATTAAAAGTGCCTTGTTATTCAAATGAGGAGAAAGAGTATGCCATTTAGGTTTGTACATGAGATATGACAATATGCTTTAGTCAGTCTCCAAGTCTGTATGAGAGTGAAAATAATGGAACCAAAATGTAGATTGGACTTTTCTAGAAATATTAGCAAATAAAACATGTAACTCCCAGCGGCATACAATTCTTCCTTCTAACTCTCACTAGGAGACACAAATCTTATGATAAGCCAAGAAAGCAGAGGCCTAGCTACAAAAGACCAAAATACAACTTAAAATTTGTATTTTAAAGATAGGAAGACCTCCATCTCCCCTTCATTTTTTATAAAGTGGATATTTTAATATGTGGTTGTTTCCCTTTCCAAACAAAGTTGGAAATTGAAGAATGAAGTTTTCCCAAAAATTTGACATTAAGGAAAAGTAGAATCGTTGAATAAACAGTTAATTGAAGAGTATTCACTATGACACCAGAGATCTGAGCAAGAAAAAAATAGATGAGTCCATCTAGCCCTTTGTTTTTCAACTGGGTTACTCAGAATGAGAGAACATTCAGGATACCACAGGAAAGTGTCTAATTTCACTTCTTAATTGGTCAAAAAAATTGCAAATAATTTGCCATCGTTGTGCATGAATGCCTGTTGTGGCTCTTCAATGTCAGTACGTGGCAATGTGAATGGCAAAAGTGCATGTGGGGTTTGCTTCCAGAGTAGCAGACAGACAGTGTGGAGGGACTGGGTGAGCTCGAGTAAATAAACTTGTGTTGAGAGCCCCTATGGATGTATTTGGGGTGATATCCCTTAGACTGCCTTGGTTCATGCACAGGTAGCGCTGTGAAGTGTCTGTGTCACAGTTCTGCGACTGTCATGTGACGTGGCCTTAAACCATAATAAATCCCCAGTTGTACTAAGTATTGCACCTCACAAGGTGGCAGACACATAACTTACTGCTTTTGCCTTGGAGGACTAATGGCCCCCATATAACCCCCCCCCACACACTTCTGGACACCAGAGAAGAAAAATTTGTAAACAAATGTTGATTGATCGCAAGACGGAGGAGGCATTTGCTCCCAAATTTGCCAACTATGATTCTAAACAGAGATTATTTAGCTTATCAAGGTAAATATCTACATTTTGTTATAACAAAGGGTGGGCGAAACTGGTTGATTTGGACCTACCACTGACCTCCAGCGCCATGTGACTGGACAGAACAATTGTGCTGGTTCCCGGTTATCATATGAGATAAACTGTGGCAGACTAAAAGTGAAATTTAGGTGGAATAATCATAACAGTTTCTGGATGTAGGCGAGAAAGCCAAAATGACCGGGAGAAGACAAAATAACGAGCAGAATGCCACAAAAGGACGAAGTGAGCGAGCTGCCTGGCCAGCAGTAAGTGACAAATGTCTTTGTTTGTCTACATTGAACTGATTTTCTGGTTCATATACTTTGAAGATAACAAAATGCCCAAAACAAAACCATTCTTTGTGTAAATATCTCCAAAGTCCACTTTTGACTGAAAGTTATGTAATTCAATATGGCTTCCGTGGCATTATGCAAATTAGATGAGTAAATTTACTCCTATCTCAAACTCTGGATCATATTCTACATCTTTCTAATTGACAGTACGCCATTATCTCTTACTACTTTCAAGTTATAGCTTTGGAAATCTCTGACATCTGAACTGATTATTTTCTTGAAAAAACCTTGACCACAAGGGGCTGATGGCGCAACGGAGAGCCACAGGCAGTCAAACAGATACAGTATAACAGTCCAAGAGATTTAATTACGACCAGACAGTTTGGGCTGGAGAAGCTGAGGAGGTTTTGCAGTGTCAGAGGCATATTTTAACTGCTCCACAGGTCATAGCAGCTATCCTCCTGCCGGCTGGACACACTGGCAGTCAGGACCTAACAGAAGTGATGAAGAAGAGGCTCAAAGGAGTGCACCACAGCCACAGAATGGCACAGATCAACAGAACTGGTGAGTACAGAAAGTGTGAAAACATCGTGCTCTAGCATCGTCCAGTGATGATCCAGTTGTAGAAGACAAAGACATCTCTATTGTCATTCAGTCCATACAGCCAATCATGTACAGCAGAACAAAATTATGTTTCTCCTATCTACAATGTTAATCACATGTAGAATCAGAGGGGTCGCTGCCATGCAAGGTGCCCCAACAAACAACTTCTCCTTCCCCCATTCTATTACACTGAGCACCAAGCTAGAAGGCGGGAAGTACCATTTTTATAGGGGCTTTGGTATGACCCGGCCGGGACTTGAACCCCCACCCCCCTGGTTGTGGGGCAGATGCTTTATCAACTAGGCCACCACTCTGGTAGTGTGTCAAATATAGAGAAAAACACAGTTTGGGTTCAGAATGAGAAGCAGTGAAATGCCAGCGTCCTCTCAGGGCTGTGCACAATGTTTTCATTGAAACTGGAAAAAAAGATCTGAATGCATGTCAGCCTCACAGAGACAACCGCACATGCACATGGATCCACAAACAACTGAAAGGCAGGTCACTGTTCTTTTTTTTTTTTTTTTTTTTTTGCCAGATTTCCCCTGGAAGTAAGAGCCAGTTACAAAAAAAAAAAAAAACAAAAAAAAAAAACGTGTCTTTATAATTTGTATTCATTTATTGAAAATGTGATAATTTCTCTAAAAGAAAAATTATTGGCAAAAGCAATAGCTAAATCTGATACTACAGAAAAGGATATAAGTACGTCTAAATATGAAAAAAGTTAACTACACTTCTGGCTGTGACCAACACAATAAAATGAAAAAAAAAAAAAAAAATCACGTCCGTTATCCCATTTTGGCTCCACTGATATAATTTTGACAAGGTCAAAACCATATGGCTATGAGAGGGGGCTGAAAAGTACATAGTGGTCAAATTTGACTAAAAGTGGTTTATTTTTCAACATAGTCTCCCCTTCAGTCCACACACTTCTTCCATCGGTGTTGCAGCGTTTGGATCCCTGCAGTTGAAAAATAAACCGCATTTGATCAAATTTGACCACTATGAACTTTTCAGCCCCCGCCCCCAACTCATATTTTTGGTTGTTCTATTTTTCATTTCAGAAAGAAAATACTGAAAAAAAAAAAGAATATGCGGATTCTTCATCTAGTTGGAAGCTTGAGTCTAAGGGTGATTTCACACCTAAATTTGTTTAATTTGGTCCGAATCAGTTGGCAAGTTTGTTACTTTGTATCATTTTCTCCTTGGTTCGGTCCCCTTTCACACAGGCAAAAATTCAAGCAGACCAAACTGTGTCACATTAAATACCGTAAGACTTGCATCAGAACATTTTCTGTTCTTATTGGTCAGATTTTTTTGCCGCGAGAACAGTAAAGGTAAATACAGGAAGTAGAATGACTGTGTATTTATGCATTTCTGGGGAGAAAATAATACAAATCATAACGTAATCTACAGGGGGTTTTCGTCGCACTGGTTATCATTTATTACATACGTGCATACTGTATACCACTTTTTGCAAATCACACAGTTTGAAAATGAAGCATGGCTATGGACAGAAAATAACATGCTAAAGTTCATTAATCCTCCAGAACCATGACATGCTCAGCCACAGATATTTCATATATATTCAATATATATTCAATATATGTTCAATGTTCAATATACAGTATATTCAACTAGAAAAGCACTCGGAGAGCGCAGACCTCCGCCAAGCGCCACAGTTCCCCCCATACAGTGTTTGTGTGTACGTTTTCAGATTCCTTGACCATGAAAACATATGACTAGCAATTGTATTCACAATGATAGGATTAGTGGTTCAGTAGTTATTCACAAAAATGGCATTTTCCGTAATGGTGGTTTTCTTCTGGACGGTGATCCGGATCACCACCAAAATGTAATCATCTGTAGGATACCCCATTTCTGACAATCTGTGAAAATTTCATGAAAATCCGTCCATAACTTTTTGAGTTATCTTGCTAACAAACAAACAAACAGACAGACAAACCAACGCCGATGATCGCATAACCTCCTTGGCGGAGGTAAAGATCTATCAGGTATGTACAGTGGCATAAAATGTTTTACCATTTGCTGCTGGTCCTGTTTTAGTACAGTCACTTTCTCACCTGCAGGACTGCACCAGAGTTCGCCATTTGATTCGAATTGAGACCACCTCTTTCAGGAGGTCTTGGTAAGGTTGGTTTGGTGCGCACCTGAGTGCAATTATTGTGTTCTCACCAGACGAACCGCACTAACAGAGAAATCAAACTCGAGTTCGATTGAAACAAACTAAAGCCTGTAGGTGTGAAAGCACCCTAAGACCAGAGATGAAACTTGTGGTCTTGGGATGATAAGTTCACCAAATGTGGGTCTAGCACCCAGGCATCCACGTGGTTCCATCAGGTGTTCACAGAGTCATAGTTGTGTAGTCAGAGACTGCTGCCACACAGTGCTGACTAAGAGAGTCTTTTTTTTTTTTTAACTAAAAGGTATTCTGGGTGTAATGAACAGTAAAAACAACACTATTGAAGATTTGCCTCAAGACTTTCCTGCAACATACTGAGTACAATACAAAATACATACCATAACTGCACAAGCAGTGGGTTGAACATACAGATGGACAAAATGAAATAAAACGGAGGCAATAACCAGCATTTTGGTGTGTGTGTGTGTGTGTGTGTGTGTGTGTGTGTGTGTGTGTGTGTGTATCTTCACCCTGTAAGGCACACTGTGGCCCAGATAGCATAAAGGATTTCACGCATTTGGGATCCCTCTAAATTAAAGACACTCACTTCGCTTTCTCCTCTCTCCCCCTCTCTCTCTCGTCTTTGTCATGGGGAGAGCAAGCCCGGGGATGTGCGAGTGGAGGATTGAAATGGTGTCATGGGCAGGGAGAAAACATCCCCCCGCCTCCCACCCACCCACCTCCCCATCCGGTCTCTTACTAAATCATCAAAAGGAGTTAAAATGCCAACAGACATAATGAGGTTGTGGAGTCTACTGCTCTTTCTGTCCCCTTTTCTCAAATTTTTGCTCCCCACTTCCTTTCAGTTCTTTGACTCTCATCATGCTTTTTGTCTTTCAAAACCACGAGAAATGAAGGATGAGTGTAAAAATATTTCATATTTTTTCATTACAGTTTAATAATTCTTTTTTTTTTTACCATCTGTACATAGAACGGCTTTCATTGATGAAAGGTTCAACTCCCCAAGAACATTATGCATAGAATTACTGGAATAATCCTTAAAAAAAAAAACCACATTTGTCATAGTGCACACACACACACACACACACTGAACACAGATTTTAATTGAACTGACTCAACATTGTCCTCTCTAGAGCATAAAATATGAATTAATCTCCTGCTCAAAGCAGTCCCAGGAAACACCTTTCTCTATTTTAAATATTGCAATGTTTTATATTTGACCCCAATTTCATCCTTAGTTTCCTCTCATCACTGTCCCGTACATCGCCTACATAAAGTTGTTAAGTATTTCTCCAGACTTCAGTTCCTTTCAGTCACATTGTATACTATTAACTCTAGTTTACAGGATTTATTCAAAATTTGTCTAAGGAAGGTCAGCTCTCTGTGGCTTTACAAAAACATCAAAAAAGTATTATCCACATTTTTTTAAAGTAGCCCTTAAAGTGCCCCTATTATGCACTTTTACCCAGGCGTTGACACAGCTCACAGAGGTGTTAATGAAATGTCCTTTAGGAGACAACAGACATTGACAGCGGAACAGAAAGGAAAAAAAAAAACAGAAGGACAAGCTCCTAACCAAACAAATTAGAATGTAACATTAACAGAACAAAGACACACATCATAAATAACAACAAATCAAATCTAGTATTAAATTGAGAAAACTAAACCTAGAATAAAGCCAGACAAAATCCAAACTTAACAAAATCCCAAAACCAAAGGAATAATCAGCTCACTGTTGGTCATGAGTTTCATGACGATTAGATATTCCCATATTAACAATGAGTAGCACAGACATGATGGTGCAGGCACAGATGATGTCATCACGCCGTACCTATATTAGGGGGCTGATGGCAGGAAGCACGCTTTATGGCGCTCCGCCCATATCACACACCGACCTGTATCCTGTGATAATTAGCATAATATCTATTTCTGTATGTAACACGTGTTACCAATTGTCTTTATAAAAGTCACCGTTCAGCACAGCCACCACCTCCACTGTCCATATTTCTCAGACATAACAATGGCGAAAGGATAAACCTTTATAACATCAACATGGAAGCGTGCTTGGCACCCTCACCACTGTCCCTCGCAACCCCAGGTGAGGTGCCCATTCCATGACCTCGTTGGTTTGAGTCGTTTCAGACATACGTGTCGGCTACGGACCTAGCTAACATTAGCAAACATCGTCTAGGTGCATTGCTGATTCATAACCTGAGCAGCGAGGGACAGTGTGTTTTTCGAGCACTGGGCCCTACGGACACCTACAGCGAATGTGCCCCACTTTATTAACCGTATTAACCGGACATTTCACTGCTCCACATAACGTAATGGCCAAGAGATTTGTGTTTTACCAGCGCAGACAGCAACCAGATGAGTTGGTCCTACAATATGTAGCTGCCCTCTGCTATTTGGCTAACATATGCGAGTCTGGATACTTGGAAGACAGGATGGTGGGAGAGCAGTTGAAGATGTACGCCACGAATCCAATGATATGGGACTTGCTGCAGATGGAGCCGGACAACCTGCCAGTGGCAGACTTGGTGGAAATGCTATGGGAGTCAGTGCTGATGGCGCTGGGCATCCTGTCAGAGATGGAGGCAGTGGCCTCAGCTAGAGATAATGGCCCAGGTAGCATCACAGATAACTGGCCCTGGCCCGCACTTCCCACAGTCAGCTTCGCTGGTACAGATGGTTGCTGAGCCTGTTGACCCCACGTCTTCTCAGGAGGGCCCCGAGGTAGACACCCTGGACAGCAGGGGACCACAGCGCACTGACCCAGCGGTAAACTCAGTTTGGCCGACGATGGCTCGAGTCCGCTGCACTCAGACGTGGACACATTAACTCCCTGCCTCGCACTGCATGCCGAGCAGAACCCAGTAGAACCAGAGCAGCCACAGGAGCCCCAGACCACAGCCACACGAGACCCGGAGCTGGTCCTCACGCAGCACGAGCATTCTTGAGCTGCTGCCTCATCGCAGGAGAGAGAGCACAAACTGGACCCGCCCCTGATCCTCGCCCGGCATCAGTCTCAGGGAGCCACTGAAGCACTGCAGGAGAGAGAGTTCGTGGCCGAAAAGAACCCAGCAAAGCAATGCCTATCCAGAGCGTGTCCTGCTACCAGCGTGAACAGCACACCACCACAACAGCAACCAGCATCCGGGATGAGAGAGCAGCAGCGACAAGTGCAGCCGAACAGATCACCGTTCGCAATACTTGATTGGATTCGGGGACGCCGATCCGAATGCCCAGATAACCGCTGATGCAGATCACCGCGCAGTTGGAGCCAGCCACCCTCCGGATGGCTGGTGGTTCAAGATGGCACGCTAGCCGTCTGCAAAAGGTACGAGCAGCTGCCCCAGACCAAGCCAGGATGCTGGAGCAGACCCAGCCAGTGTGGGAAAATCATGTTTTAATTTAATTTAGTGGTTGCAAAATACAAGCCCAAGGCTAGCGTTGCTAAGTGGGTTAGCTCCACTCCTCTAGGTATCCTGAGTGTCGTCCAGCTGCATCCTGACTTTATAATGTCCAGCATAGGGGAAGGTCTTGGACTGTTTTTTATCCAAAGCTGCTGTTCAGATTGTAGTTTCCTAAACTTCTTTAAAAAAAGTAAGTACTGTTGGATATCCCGTCCATGCATACTAGTAACATTCAACTCAATGAAATGCTTCTATATGGGGACGTTGTCAAAAGACAGACTGTGATTGGTTAGAGCCTAGCCTCCTTCCGTTTTTTCCTGCAATACAAGGAGATAGTGAATTTTCCATGGTAAATGATTTCTGATTGGCTAAATAATTTTAGAAAGTATGCTCGCCTCCTTAGTAGTCAAAAAAACAAAAAAAACAACTAATTTTTGATTGGCTGATTAATGTTCCCACAGTGGCAAGCCCATTTTCAATTCCTGCAGACTTCTGACAGGATTCTGACTGCATGTAACACAATAATATTAAATTAAATTAAAATTAAATTAAATCACCCTTATTGTCATTCAACCGTACAACCAATCATGTACAGTAGAACGAGATTGTGTTTTACTTATCTACAGTGTCAATCACACACCCCAAGTGCAGAATCAGAGGGCTGCTGCCATGCAAGGCGCCGCCACAGATTTCCCTCCTCAATTCCATTATTGCTGAGCACCAAGCTGGACGGCAGGAAGTTCCACTTTTATATGGTCTTTGGCATGACCCGGCCGGGATTTGAACCCCTGCCTCCCGGGTGTGGGGCGGATGCTCTACCAACTGAGCCACCACTCCGGTAATATACAGTACATATAATATCAAATACATTTATTATCACAATATTTGAATAATTTCTTCTCCCTTTCTTCTCAAATTTCTGAGAATGCCCTGCCTTCCTTGCCTCCTCCTATGATCCGCCATTGCTTGGCCCTGGTAAGGTCTCCCAAGACAAATTGGTCCTGGGTGAAATGCCAGACCAAGATCAGTCCAGTGAATGCCCATGAAAAAGTTACTACAAGGACCCAGGGTACCCAAAGGAGCCACATGGGTCCACCCTCCAGTGGGCTCACCACTTCCAGGAGGGATCATGAGACTCATGGTGCTATATGAATCGAGCGGCAGTCTGGGCTACTCTATTTGGACTGCTGCCCCCATGACCTGGACCCCCGGATAAGCAGCAGAAGATGGATCGATGGATGAAGCTACTGTATATGTATTTTTTTTTATTTTTATTTTGTATACTTTATTGATCCCCAGAGGGGAAATTGAGGGCATCCACCTGGATGGATGAAGCAGCCACGGTACGGCGCTATCCCTTAACCATTCACACACACATTCACACCTAGGGCCACTTTAGAGTCTCCAATTAACCTAACCTGCATGTTTTTGGCCTGTGGGAGGAAACCGGAGAAATCCCGGAGTAAACCCCTGCAGATACGGGGAGAACATGCAAACTCCACACAGATCACTGTTGGTCAGGGGCCGGGATCAAACCAGGGATCCCATGGCCAAGGGTGAGTTGCTGTGCTGGTGCAGTGCTAATTAAGGTGCAAGCTATATTATAAATCTGCATATTTTTTACCTATCAAAAGATAAGTGACACAGCTGTGACACTGCAACAAACTGCTTGGAAAAAACAGCATATCTATCTATCCACCCAAAGTATTCTTTTATTTTATTTGAGTCATTTCAGGACTTCAGTATTTGAACAGATTATTACAGAACATGTACCACCAGTTTGAAAGGTTAAAGTCACACAAAGCGAGCTGCAGACTCCATTATGTGATATGAAAATTGCTCCTATTATCAGTATGGAGGTTTAGAAGGGGAAAAAAAAGGATTTCAATTCTTAATCTATCATCTCAAAAATTTAACACACTCCACCAACTGTGGTCACATGTGTAACTTTAAGGTGACGTTATTATATATCTTCAAACTACCAGGGAGGGGAAGTGTGTACCAGATCAGAGCAGAGTAAAACTGAGTTGATATCTTCCACTGCTTGGTTTAAAAAGAAAGGACTTTTGTAGCAAAGTCCAAGTATACAATATAAATACATTACAGACATGTACAGCTGCATATATTTTTATTTTTAAAACCAATTTATTGAAATATAATATTTTAATTTTTAAAAACTATGTAATGCCACACAGATGATGCTAATGACTGAAATAGACTGATCAGTACTCATCAGGGCCATCAGCCATTCTGGTGCCTTAGGTGAGATAAAGGCACCGTGTGCGCGCACACAAAACCCACACAAAACCCACATAAAACCCCAAACATTTACCTCTCAGGCCCTGAGGTCCCTGATACCAGCCACTCACATTACTGCTCATAGAAAATCTCAAATTAAGACACACTACCTTACATCAACACAGTCATCATGTTACACATCCACAGAACGGGAAGAGCCTCAACAATAAAGTTAAAACAATGATTTCGATCTACACAAAACACAATCACAACATGAAGAAGTTACATCTCAAAACCGCAAAATTACAGCAATGTGCATTTCCACACAGTCTGACTCGTACTGCTACAGTGGCAACCACACAACACATTGTGTGAAACCAGAGACACAGCAGATTACAACAAGCCAAATTTTATCACTGAACACCAACTTTCAATGAGCCAGTAGCTGTCATGATTGCCCCTCCGGGGCAAAGAATTGGACTCAAGTGCAAAGCGATGCTGAGGCATGATTTATTAACCAAAAACTAAATTCCAAACATGAGCGAGAAACAAAAGCAAGATGCAAAACCGTGAGCAGGATAGCGTGATAGCGTGACAGCATGAAAGCGTGATAATGTAAAGGTCGAAAATTGCCAAACGCGATGCACAACCTCTATAAATATGGGAACAAAATCAAGAACACTCGTGAACAATCAATATTCAAGAAATCAAAAGCAGCTGTGAATAATTAACAAAGCAAAAACTCAAGCAAAACTGGAAGTAAACAAAAGGCGCTATCAAAATAAAAGCCCACACCTAGACCATGACAGGAATAAACATGATGACATAACCATGAAAATAATAATCATCAACACCAAACAAAAGTGTGACCTTGACAATAAAACCCAAACGAAGCCAAAAACATGATAACCTTAATAAAGAAAGTCTAAACATGAATTTAAAGTTAGAGCATGACCTGATTCAAATCCTGATAACTGACAGACATAAATAAACCAAACACAGCCATAACCATGATAAACATAACACTAATAAACAGAACAATGAAGAACTAAACTAAGACTTAAGTAAGGAGAATGACAAGACTGAACTAAGAAGATAATCATAGCGGACAGAAAAAAATGGCAGCTACAAATGAACATAATTAGGGACAATACCATGAACAAACACAATAACCAAACTGAGCTGAAGTGAAGAACACACAGTGACCAACAAAATAAACTTAAAGCGTGAGCGAACCTGACAGAGCACTGCCTTTCAGGGGTGGACCTAGACACCCCAAAACAACACCAACAAAAAACAAACTAAAACACCCCCACAAAGTTCAAACAAAAACAAAACAGTCAGTTGGGGCCAACCAGAGTCCCTGGTCTCAGACCTAAGAGCGTGGTGTGTTGGGGCCTGACCGGAGTTCATGACCCCCAAACCAGAGAGTATGGAGAGTCTAGTGGCTGAACCGAGTCCCTGGGCCACCAGACCAAAGAGGGTGATGCATCAGGTGGCCTCCCAGCATCCCTGAGCCACTAAACTGTAGGGCATAATGCGCCGGGTGGCCTTCCAATGTCCCACAACCACCAGACTAGAAAGCATGATGTGTTGGGTGGCCTCTCAGAGTCCCTGAGCCACTAAACTGTAGGGCATAATGTGTCGGGTGGCCTCCCTGCATCCCTGAGCCACCAAATCATAGCGCGTAATGTGTCAAATGGCCTCCCAGCTTCCCAGGACCACCAGATCAGAGAGCATGATGCATCAAGTGGCCTCCCAGAGTCTTTGGACCACTAGACCATAGGGTGTGATGCATCAGGTGGCCTCCCAGCAATCCAGGGCCACCCAAGCAGACAGCATGATGCATCAGGTGGTCTTCCAGAGTCTTTGGACCACCAGACCAAGCAGCATGATGCATCGGGTGGCCTCCCAGCATCCCAGGACCACCAGACCAATGATAAATGGTGTTCACTTATATAGCACTTTTTCTCATGTCTAAATGACCAAAGTGCTTTACAGATTCTGCAATCCACACATTTACATACTGATGGCAGCAGAGCCGTCATACACAGGCGCTAGCCTGACCCACCAATGAACAACTGGGGGGTCAGTGTCTTGCTCAAGGACACTTCAACATGCAGACAGAGCAGGAATCGAATGCCTGACGCTCCAATCAGTAGTCGGCCACACTACACCTGTGCCACAGCCGCCCCCAAGGAGCATGATGTGTTGGGTGGTCTCTCAGCATCCTTGGACCACCAGAGCATAGAGCGTGATGTGTCAGGTGGCCTCCAGCGTTGCTGGACCACCAGACTAAGGAGCATGATGTGTCGGGTCATCTTCCAGCATCCCTGGACCACCAGACGGTGGAGCATGATGATTTGGGTGGCCTTCCGACGTCCCTGGGCCAACAGACTGTACAGCGTGATGTGCCGGGTAGTCTCCCAGAGTCCCTGGACCACCAGACTGTGGAACATGATATATCAGGTGGTCCCCCAGCATCCCTGAACCACCAGACTATAGAGTGTGATGTGTTGGGTGGTCTACCAGAGTCCCTGGACCACCAGACCATGGAGTGTGATATGTCAGGTGCCTTCCCAGCATCTCTGGGCCACAAGACTGTAGGGCCTGATATGTCGGGTGTTCTCCCAGCATCCCTGGACCACCATACCAGACAGCGTGATGTGTTGGGTGGCCTCCCAGCATCCCTGGGCTACCAGACCGTAGAGCGTGATGTGTCAGGTGGTCTCCCAGTGTCCCTGGACCACCTGACCAGACAGCATGATGCCCCCCCCCCCCGAAGATGGCAGCTGAGAAACGTGCTCCTTGTAGGCCGCAGGGGTTGAAGTGTGGAGTTTGTGAGACAGCAGCTAGTCTAGTGGCTAGGAGGGGTTCCCATGCACCCCCCGGAAATCAACTTTTAACCAGCATTTCTGGAATGCTCTGGATAAGCTGTTAACGAAATGCCTTATTCCCAAGCTTGCAAAATGTCCCACGTGACTTTTTTATGCTAATTTTATGTAAATTATTGCCGCCATTACCAGAAAATGCATTTTTTGTTATATCTCTTTAAATGTTTGAGAAAACTCCTTAATTATGGCTTCTACACCCATGTTATGAAGGTCAATTGTCACATTGAACCTATTTTCAGAATGCCCATATTTGTATAGAACAAGAAAATATGCAAATTAGGTCAACCATTGTGCAAAAATCTTTATTTCTCTATATCTCTACCAGTCTTGGACATAGCCTCACCAAAATGGTTTCTACCTCCCTTATTACATGGTCAAACAATACGATAACGTTATCATTGTTGTGAATACACGTGTTACTAGTATGTTATGAAATCCTGTAATTACAGCTGCCATTAAGAAAAAATAGTTTTTTCGCCCTATTTTGGCTCCTTTTAGAGATAAACGTTTTCAGGGAGCTTCTACCTCCCTATTAACATGGTCAACGAACATGATAAAAACTAATCATGTGTTCATTTCTAACAGTAATATGTAAATATTACGCATCATCATCATCATCCTCTTCTTCTATGTCGTCTTCTGCTTCGTCTTCAGACTCTTCTTCTTCACTGTCGTCTTCACCAGCAGTATCTAGGATATCTACGAGTGAAGTAGGTAGCGCCTCTCCATAGTACCAGATGGGTTCTAGTACTTCCTGGTCTGTTCTTAACCAACCCTGACCCTCATCGTGTGGTTTCGGCTTTTCGAAGATAGCTTGGTGAGCTCGTTTGTACAGCGCAACCCGGTAGTTTGCATGCTGGATGTGTGGCTTGAGCGCGGAGCGGCACGGAGGGAGACGTGACAGGTCGACTTTTGACTTGGTAGTGAGCCTCTCACCTTCACCAACCATCTTTCGAAGCAGTTTGACACGTACGGTATCCACGGACGATTCACGAGGCTGCCCATACATGATACAGGTGAACTTCTCCAGCTGCGTAACTACTTCAGGGTCGACGTTCCAGTTCTCTCCAAGCTGACGGAATGCCTCATGAAACCTTGGGCTCTTCTCAAGTTTTTTCAGAGGACCGACTTTTCCTTTTCCTTTAAAGGAGCTTGTACAATCTTCTCCAGTGAACACGTAGAAGCCAAGTATGGTGGAACAGTAGCTGCGTCCCAAGGACTCAGCAATTTCCGAGAGATTGAGTAGCTTGCGGTGTTTGCCAGATCCTGTGTCCAAGTAGACAGTAAGGTTTATTGTATGGGCATGGTAGAGCAGAATCACGAAGATGTCTGTGTCTGTTGTAGGGACCACAGCATTCTCATAGCCAATTCTGGTGGCAAAGTGAAGGTATAGCACCACCCTTGTGTCAGTTTCTTCCTGATCACTGTATATTTCGGGGAGTTCTTGCTCTTCCACCTGAAAGCAATAAAATACAAACAAAGTTTTTTACTTCAGTAATTGCATGGGCATAAAAGTAATTGAAATGTTATCGACAGACCTCCCCGTTCAAAACGACCAGTTCATGGGCCCGTCCTTCAACAATAATCACTGCTTTCTGCATGTTTTGGAGCCTCGATGCTGCTTCTCGGCCACTCCAAACGCGTAGTAGTAAATTACATAATTGCTTTTCGCATGCAATTATAAAATAAAAGCACATTTCAAAACAAATGCATCGCTATCTAAGAAATTTGGCAAACTGATTGTGATTTTAAGTGATTTTCATAATTCACTACCTCATTTGTAGTATTTGTGGATGGGTGCTTTAACCATTTATTATGAAAATGCATAAGGTGAGAAAGAAAACTTGAATAGCACGATCAATCTTCGTGTTCCTTGACCATGTTAATAGGGAGGTAGAAGCTCCCAGAAAATGTTTATCTTTAAAAGGTGCCAAAATAGGGCGAAAAAACTATTTTTTCTTAGTGGCAGCCGTAATTACAGGATTTCGTAACATACTAGTAACACGTGTATTCACAACAATGATAACGTTATCGTATTGTTTGACCATGTAATAAGGGAGGTAGAAACCATTTTGGTGAGGCTATGTCCAAGACTAGTAGAGATGATTAGATTAGATTAGATTAGATTAGATTCAACTTTGTTGTCATTACACATGTATGAATACAAGGTAACGAAACACAGTTTAGCATCCAATCAGAAGTGCAAAGGACAGCAGTGCAGTATATACGGTAATTAACAGTATGTGCAATTTAAGCAAATATATGCAAACATATGCAGCAGTGCAGAAAGTTAAGAGTACTGTTATGTGCAAATAATGTGCAATAAGTTAGATGTAGTTATGTAGTTATGCAGTTATGTACAGGTGAGGATGGTAAAAGATGATGGTAAGAGAGTCAGCGGGGAACTAAGTTCAATAACGTGACGGCTGTTGGAAAGAAACTGTTCCTAAACCTGCTGGTTCTAGTCTGAAGGCTTCTGAAACGTCTTCTGGAGGGGAGAAGCTGGAACAGTCCATGAGCAGGATGGTTGGAGTCCCTAAGAATGCTGCGTGCCCGGCGCAGACATTTTTTCCTGTAGACGTCCTCTATAGCTGGAAGTGGAGTCCCTGTGATGCGTTGGGTGGTTTTCACCACCCGCTGCAGCGCCTTGCGGTCAGCTACAGAGCAGCTCCCATACCAGACTGTGATACAGTTGGTCAGGGTGCTCTCTATCACGCAGCGGTAGAAGTTGCCCAGGATGTCAGTTGACAGATGGTTCTTCTTCAATGTCCTCAAGAAGAAGAGGCGCTGATGGACCTTCTTGATCAGGCTGGTGGTGTTAACTGACCAGGACAGGTCCTCCGAGATGTGGGTCCCCAGGAATTTGAAGCTGGGGACACGTTCAGCAGCTATGCCATTGATATGGATGGGGTCATGTGTCTCTTCCCTCTCCTTCCTGTAGTCCACTATGAGCTCCTTGGTTTTGCTGGTGTTAAGGAGCAGGTTATTGTCAGCGCACCAAGTAGCCAAGTGCTCAACCTCTGCCCTGTAATCTGACTCGTCGTTGTCCCTGATGAGTCCAATCACCGTGGTGTCATCTGTGAACTTTATGATGGAATTGGATCCATACATAGGCCTCCAGATATAGAGAAATAAAGATTTTTGCACAATGGCGGACCTAATTTGCATATTTTCTTGTTCTATACAAATATGGGCATTCTGGAAATAGGTTCAATGTGACAACTGACCTTCATAACATGGGTGTAGAAGCCATAATTAAGGAGTTTTCTCAAACATTTAAAGAGATATAACAAAAAATGCATTTTCTGGTAATGGCGGCAATAATTTACATAAAATTAGCATAAAAAAGTCACGTGGGACATTTTGCAAGCTTGGGAACAAGGCATTTCGTTAACAGCTTATCCAGAGCATTCCAGAAATGCTGGTTAAAAGTTGATTTCCGGGGGGTGCATGGGAACCCCTCCTAGCCACTAGACTAAGCTGGGGAGCATCAACCACCGATGATGACTGCTGACCAGCGGTGAAACCAGATGATGACTGCTGATCAGTGGTGAAACCAGATGATGCAGACTGTTTCCGAAACGTGCACCTTGGGGGCAGCTGGAGCTGTGACGTGCACCCCGGAGATCGCAGGAGCTGTGGCATGCCCCTCAGAGACAGCTGGAACTGAAGTGTGCAATACCATCCTTGACGAGGTACCTCGGATGGGGGAGAAAGGGAGAGAGTGGGTGAGGTGACCTTGAAATCACCAGGAACTAGCCAAGTCTTTACTAATACTGATGTTATAAAAGTAAGGAAAAAACTTGTCTTAGCTCCCGGTCCACTGCTGCTGAGGTGACCACCTCAGGAAGCGAAGGTGGAGCAAACTGCTCAGACAAACCAGGTGGGGTGGACTGCTCAAGCAAGGAAGCAGATGCAGCAGACGGATCACCAAACCTGGAGGCTACAGCTGCTGGGAACCCATCCATGGTAGCATCCAATCTCTCAGATGTGGAACTTAGTGGAACAGAGAGGGGGAGAACAGGTGAGGATGGGTAGATGGGGATGGCAGCAGAGAGAATGGCAGAGGCAGATGACGAGGGTTCACCGGGAACCAGGCAAGACCTATTATTTATTGGTGTTAAAAAACGAAAAGGTACTTGCCTGAGTTCCCTCTCTGCTGCCACAGATGGTCAAGACGACTTCCTCTGGGTAGCTCCAGAGACCATCTGGCTGGGAGCTGCGAGTGTAGGGCGGAGCATCGAGAAGAGCGGCACCTCCTTGAGTTACCCTTCCACCCGGGACCCCCAAGTGCCTGCCTACTGCTGAGGAACATCCTTCATTCTGGTGGAGAGAGGACTGGTGACCGGTAGGCTGGCTCTGGCAAAGAAGAGAGAGCAGGAGGCAGTGAAAGTGGGGGGAGAGCGAGTCCCAGCACCCGGGGGTGAGTGTGCACTCGTGGCCTGGCAACCAGCAGGTTGGTGACTCCTCCCCAGAGATCCATCTCCAACTGTCACAATGAGCAGCTCCAAGCGGCAGCCGCTAAATCCTCCACCATAGTGACCACCTCTAGCTCATTCCGACTCCACTTCCTCGTTCTGCCAGACTCGCTCGCTGAGTCCTTGAATGACGGCGACCTTCTGTCATGATTGCCCCTCCGGGGCAAAGAATCGGACTGAAGTGCGAAGCGATGGTGAGGCATGATTTATTAACCAAAAACGAAATTCCGAACATAAGCGGGAAACAAAAGCAAGATGCAAAACCATGAGTGGGATAGTGTGATAACATGAAAACTTGATAATGCGAAGGTCGTCGTGCCAAAGGCAACGCGCAACCTCTATAAGTAAGGGAACAAAATCAAGAACATCAGTGAACAATCAATAATCAAGAAGTCAAAAGCAGCTGTGAATAATTAACAAAGCAAAAAATCACAACGCAAAACCGGAAGTAAACAAAAGGTGCTGTCAAAACAAAAGCCCACATCTAGCTCATGACAGGAGTAAACATGATGACATCACCATGAAAATAATAATCAGCAACACCAAACAAAACCGTGGCCTTGACAATAAACCCAAACGAAGTCAAAAACATGATAACCTTAATAAAGAAAGTCTAAACATGAGCTTAAAGCGAGTGTATGGCCTGATTCAAATCCTGATAACCGACAGACATAAATAAACCAAACATAACCATAATTATGATAAGCATAATACTAATAAACAGAACAATGAAGAACTAAACTAAGACTAAGGTAATGAGAATGACAAGATTGAACTATCATAGCGGACAGAAATAAATGTCAAATACGAAGGAACATAATTAAGGACATGACCATGAACAAACACAATAACCAAACTGAGCTGAGGTGAATAAAACACATTGAAAAACAAAATAAACTTAAAGCATGAGAATGGTTCCCCGATCATGCTCAGAACCTGACAGTAGCCAAAGAAGAGCAAAAACAAACTTCCCATTATACAGCCACCACAATAAATTTTCTCCTACCTTTGCTGTTTTGTCGTTATGAATCATATTCGAGAGGCAACTCACAGCACCATTGACTGGAGCTGTTTGTAGCTGCAGAGTTAAGTCCACACATTGGCCAGATGGAGGTGGAATCGCCGCTGGTTATGCTGTTTAATCAATCAGTTCTGCTAAAACAGTCTGTTACAACAGTCATCTGGTGTGTAGCGCAATAAGCAAAGCTGGATTCTCTTCCCTCTTTAGTCAGCCAGCATATGTATTTAATTTTACAAATCTCAACAAGTTCCTCTCCGCAGTTTGTTTACATAAGACCTGCACTGATGGGGTTGGGGCCCCTATAGGGAGTTCAGCAAAGGCCTATCACAATCATTGCAAACGCTCCACATTGTCATTGCTGTAGTGATTCAAAGTTGGTCAGCCCTTGGGGGCCCTCTTTTGGCCTGGAGCTCCAAGCATTTGTCTGCCTTGCCTTCTGGCACAGCGCCTCTGACGATTATTAATTTTATTTTATAAATTAAAAATGGTTTTTTTTTGAGGGCTTGCAGCAGTGCCCCCTCCAGCAGGTGGTGCCCTACCTAACCGCCTATATGGCCTTTGCCAAGAGCCAACACTGGTACTGATGGCAATTCATTGTCAGCAGTAAATTACAAAATGGCCTCAGTGTGTGTGTGTGTGTGGGGGGGGGGGGTCCATTCATTACATAAACACAGATGATAATATCAAAAAAATTCAGATTAAGTGGTGAGGCTTCATATGGCTGGACGTTTACCCACCCTGAGAAAACATGTAATATACATGGAAAAGCAACTTTTTATGTGTATATTAAATTTTTTTTGTATGCAAATAGTTTTGTAAGTAGTACAAACAGCACTTTGCTGTATAGTGGTTGCAGAAATACCTACAGTCAAGGAAAGTACCACAAATAGTGGACAGTAGTGGAAACAGTGCCTTCTCATGGTAAAATTTTAAGTGGTTTAATTTTCAGAATGCTTGGAAAGGAGCCCCTCACCCTCCCATTACCTAAACCCCAACCGTTACAGTAATGAGAATGCCTAACCCTAACCAGTACAGTAATGACAGTGCTCCACCCTGGACACTCCCACCATTCCCTACCCAAATTCATAGTAGACAGTGCATTTGAAGAGGTGTGATAGCAGTCTCACTAATGGGGACAAAAGAGAAAGCAGGATACATTTTGACATTGGATGGAGAAACTGTAAGAGTTACATGTTGTCCTTTAGTGGACAAACATGTCAGTTACAGTCCCAGGTTGGATGGAAGGAGAAAAGGTTGATTTTACTGTTTGTATATTGGACTTGTATATGACAAAAAAACAAAGACAAATGTTTATCAAACTGTAAAGTTATATAGAAAGCATAAATACTTGTAGTTCTGGTGATGGTGGTGGTTACAGGTGTTTGCCCCCCTTGCCATCCTTGACAAAGTGCACTTAAGAGTGGCAAAAAAAAGAACGTCACTATTTGTTGAGAAAAATAATCATGAGCCCTCGGATTCACCTTTGTGCAATATATTACAATGACGGACAGAGGAAAACTCAAAATCGCTAAATCATATCTCAAATTGTTGTCTGAGACGAGCTAATTGGAACCCCACATGTTTTGGTGTCAACGTATGTCACATAAGGTGACAATGCGCTCTTGAAGTACATTGTTGTGGAGAGCTGTCTGACCCAGCCAAGATCAGCAGTTAAAATGGCCGCTGACTGTGTGACGTCAATTCGGTGTGTCACACAGTCAGCGGACATTGCTTTTTTTTAACTTTTTTTTAACTTTTTTTAAATTTTAAAATCGGCGATTACGGATATTTCTCGGAATACTTTTGGATTACAAATAGATTATTTATTAACATTAGGATTTCAGGAATCGAATTAATTATGGTTTGTCGTTGTGTTGTGTACGGGTGCGACGTTATACCAGAGGAGCATGCTGTGAGTGTTTTTGAATGTCCCGTCCCTGTGAATATCAGAACGGCCTGGGTGAAATTCGTTCAGAAAACGCAAAAAAAAAAAGGACTTATGTCGGTAAAACACCAAAAATGTGCAGTATAGATTTCGTTGACAGCGATTTCGAGAATAAGATGCAATTTGTGTCACAACTCGCCGCTCCTCAGCGGCGTCAGCTGCGCGCACACCTGCCCCTCGTCAGCACATCCATTCACACACACCTGCTTGTTGAATAAAGCTGTTAAATCTATCCTGAGCCTGCGTGCGTGTTTCCTGGGCCAGACATGTCAATTTGAAATGAAATTTGCCAAAAGATTGCTGATAAAGAAAACGGCTATTCCAACTATATATGCCTCGATTTCCAAGTGTGACTCTGAGAACGGGGTCAGTGACAGTGGCGATCAACTGTCAGAACACGAGAAGGAAACAGGGTATTTTTTTTATTTTTAATATTCACTGCAAATGTTTACTAAACATCTTAAATGAATTCCAAGCCATGGTTTGCATTGCCTTACCAACTTATCAAATATTAGCATATTAGGGTGTTCATACTCATCAAATATGAAGTATTCAGTGCTGTATAGGAAGGTGGTTGTGCCCGTTTGATCAATTTATATTTCTATGTATGTAATCCAATTTGAGACCTCTGGGATAAAATTATGATTACTTTTTTTGCAGATTTTATCAACTGTCACTCAATGTTGATGTTTCTGACCAAGCAGCGGAACCTGATGAACATGACTTTTATGTAAATCCAAATTTATACCATAAAATGGTAGAAAAATTATTGAAATGTATATGACATGCGACTTTGATGAATGCTGAGCTATGAGAACTATAACATTGACATGAACATTAAGAAACTCAATATATGATTTTACAAAACTTTATTTAAATAACGTTGTTCACAAATCTGTCCGACACGATCATCAGTAGCACGGGGGCCCCCCAGGGAACGGTGCTGGCTCCCTTCCTGTTCACTCTTTATACTGCGGACTTCTCACACAACACAACACACTGCCATCTACAGAAGTTCTCTGATGACTCTGCGATCGTTGGCCTCATCTCCAATGGAGATGAAGCTGAGTACAGAGGGCTTATCCAGGACTTCGTGGACTGGTGCCATCGGAACTGCCTCCAGATCAACGCGAGGAAAACTAAGGAGCTGGTGGTGGACTGCCGCAGGCATGGGCAGCCCCTCACAGTACCAGTAAATATACAGGGAACAGACATCGAGATGGTGACATCCTATAAGTACCTGGGTATTCATCTGAACAATAAACTAGACTGGTCACACAATACTGATGCACTCTACAAGAAGGGACAGCGCAGGCTGTTCCTGCTGAGGAGACTCAGGTCTTTTGGTGTACATGGGGCGCTGCTGAAGTCATTCTATGACACGGTGGTGGCATCAGCCATCACTTTTGGAGTGGTCTGCTGGGGCAGTGGCATTACTGCAGCCGATAGGAAGAGACTGAACAAACTGATTAAGAAAGCTAGCTCTGTCCTGGGGCAGCGCCTTGATCCGATGGAGGAGATAGGAGAGAGAAGGACGGTGGCTAAACTGTCATCTCTGCTGGAGTCCGAGTTCCACCCTATGCAGGACATACTGAATGCACTGAGGAGCTCATTTAGCAGCAGACTACATCATCCCAGGTGCACAACCGAGAGGTTTCGTAGGTCCTTCCTACCAACGGCTGTCAGACTGTACAACCTAAGCAGGGCTGCTCGCAGAGATAGCAAAAAGACGTAACAAACTAATAGTTTTTTGAATGCAAAAGATGCAATAGACTTACACAATGGTCCCCTCCGGCATACAACTAGGAACTTACCGGTCGCTATGGAGGGTGAGAATATGTATGGGCACATAATCATACCATGTAGGATAACTAAGTAGACGGTTATGCTGTTTCATTCCATCTAGCAACAATGCTCTGCACTGTGTGTGTTTATATATTTACATATTTATTCCATCTAGCTACAATGCTCAGCACTGGGTGTGTTTATATATTTATATATCTACATATTATTCCATCTAGCTACATTGCTCCGCACTGTGTGTGTTTATATACTTGCATATTTATTCCACCTAGCTGCAATGCTCCGTACTGTGGGTGTTTATATATTTACATATTTATTCCATCTAGCTACAATGCTCTGCACTGTGTGTTCATATATTCATATATTTATTCCATCCAGCTACAATGCTCTGCACTGTGTGTCTGTGTGTGTGTGTATATATATATATTTTATAGTAATACGTACATATGTATATTAGCTGCTCTTGCTTGCTTGTTTTTTTTTTTTTTTTTTTTTTTTTTTCTTGCCTTCTGATTGTTGCTCTGAGTGTTGCTATCCCTGTGCTGTTGCAATCCTGGAATTTCCCCGTTGTGGGACTAATAAAGGCTTATCTTATCTTATCTTATCTTATCTTAAATCTAATCTTGGGAGGCAAAATCCCTTTTAGTGATGAGATGGGAAGGTTTCTCTGATGAGGCTCACCGCACAGGCAGGCAACACCCTCACTTCTCCAAAAAAATCCCCAACACTATGAATCTGTATCGCCTGAAAAATATGGGGTTGGCATTGATTATTCCGTTTGCATTGATTATTGAATGTATTGAATGGTTTCTTCATAATTCATCTGGGAAATTAAATCAAATGAATAAATATTGTTTATAAACTCACTTGTGTGGATGATGACGGCCGCTCATCTGTCTCATCAGCTACAGCTGCGCACAGACCAGCAGGTGCTAATCAGCAGCTGAGAAGATGACATGTCATCAGGCAGCGAGTGACCAATGGGTAGTTTTATTTTTAAAATTAAGTGTGTGACCATGCATGTCGCCAAAGAAAAATATTTGTAAGCATCTTTTACCTAGAAATATCTTACAGCCGATCGTAAACGTGTTCTTTTCCCGTCCGTGTTGCGTCTCTCCTCTCCCTCTGCCTCGAACAAATAAGGCTGACAGGCCACACACCACCCAAAACGTCTTCATTGTCAATGTAATCATTTGTAATCATTTATATTGAGGTCGTCAAAGTCCAGCTGCGCACAGACCAGCAGGTGCTAATCAGCGGCTGAGAAGATTCAGCGAGTGACCAATGGGTAGTTTTATTTTTAAAATTAAGTGTGTGACCATGCATGTCGCCAAAGAAAAATATTTGTAAGCATCTTTTACCTAGAAATATCTTACAGCCGATCGTAAACGTGTTCTTTTCCCGTCCGTGTTGCGTCTTTCTCCTCTCCCTCTGCCTCGAACAAATAAGGCTGAATACCCCTCTCAGCACCACCCAAAACTACTTCATCTTCAGATTCTTCATTGTCAATGTCATCATTTATATTGTGGTCGTCAAAGTCGAGAAAGTAATCGCTGTCGGAATCACTTTGCTCTTGTTCAGCCATTTTCTCGGCCAAACCGAATTGACGTCACGACTGCCCGCACCTATCGGGAGATGGCGGTACTGCAGCATCACTGAGTGAAAAATGGGCTATGACCATTTATTGTCATTTATGGAGGATGGTGACACATATTAAATCAGGGGAATGGGCTGAATGTAATATTTTCATACAATCATTTGATTTGTTCAATAAAAAAATGTCACTGTCCGTCACCTTTAACGGAAGTGGAATACAGTATATTGTGAATGGTGTGGCCCAGATGCTGACATGAAGCTTCTGTCATGAATTCCTGCCTTTTTGAGGTAGGAGAGGCTGAAACCCAAATGCAGGAGAATGTTGTGTGTATTTATTGAACAAAAGAAGAAATAAACTGTCCAAACAAACAAACAAGCTGACATGTACAATGAGGAATCACTGGGATTACCCGCCGGATGCCCCTCAGCTCCAGGTGAGTACATACATAGGAAAACCCAAGGCACTGCAGGCGTAACTGACAGCGGGGGAAAAACAAATGAGAGACACCCAAAGCGCGTCCACACGTAACTGGCATGCGGGGGAACAAACAGTACTCACCAAGCCAGGGACAGGGCAGTCCGTGGCGATAATCCCAGAAAAAACAACACTGAAGGAAAAATGCAGATGGCAAGCAACAATAATCCGGCAAACATCACTGGGCAGACAGATCTTAAATAATCCAGAACCTGATGAGCAGAGTGATTGTTGGTGTGAGTGGGTGTGTGCCTGTGAGCAGGAATGTGTGGGCTGAATTGAGTGGAAACAGGTGTGAGTGCATGCATGTAGGAACGAGTGGGTGTGTGTTGGGCTGAGTGAGTGCAGGTGTGAGTAAGTGTGGGTGAGAATGAATGAGTGCGTGTAAGTGCGCAAGTGTGTAAATTCGTGTGGGTGTATGAACGTGAGCAGGAGAGCAGGGGCCCAAAGGAACCAAAATACAACAGAACATGGCAAACCAAAGAAACACAATATAGAACTCAAAAGGTAACAGAAAACACAGATCATAAAGAAACAGAAAACAGCCATGAAGCCGAGCGTTCATGACATCTTCAATAATTTTACCAGTGACGGTGGGTGATAAAAAAAATTTGGAGGGCGCGCACTTGGATGTGATGGGTGAAATCAACTAAAGACCCTCATAGACCAGGGCAAAACACACAAATATAAACTCAAAAGGCTTAGAACAAAATAAATTCAGAAAATAGAACACTTTAATGATGAAAACTAAAGTACTTTGCTGTCAGATATGTTGAAGTAGTTGAAAAACTTAACAAAGAACAATTCCATATTGTAACGTCGGGGCTGTATTTGGGGGGGGGGGAAGCAGCGATTTTCCCCAGCATGCCTTGCAACAGAGGACGTTATTGTATGTGTGTATTAAATGTTATTACTGAGTTATTATACTGCTGTGTAATTATAACTGCGTTATAATGACCCAGCAGTATTTCATAGGCAAGATTTATTATGTGTGTGTAACCATGATTTAAACGGAGGTCTGGGAGAATGACCTCCCCTCCTGCCTGTGCTCAGAGTGTGTGTGAATAAAGCCTGTTCGTCACAACTATCTGCTCCTTTTCTTTGTGTGAACCTTGCATACGTCACACTGGTGTCAGAAGTGGGATGGAGCAGATGGAAGCCAGGATCAGAATGGAGATCCAGCAGCTGGAGCAATTCATTGCTCAGCTGATGACGGACAATGGGACCGAGACATCACCCCCGGGAGCCGGGACGAACGAAGCAGCGGCGGACCTGACGGGGCCAGCGCACCCCGCCTTCTGCCTTTTTCAAGACAGAGCGGGCAGAGCAGAGCAAACCAGCCCTGCATTCCGCCCTTTTCAGGACAGGACGGGCTGGCGATCCCACGGCGATCAGGAGTGGCGATCAATCAGGAGGCGGCCATCCCATCTGTTCGGCAGCGGGCCAAGATTCCCCGCTTCAATGGCGAGACCACATTGGATGACTACCTGACCCAGGTCGAGCTGGCTGCTGCGCTGAACGGCTGGTCACCAGAGGAAACCGCCGTGCAAGTCGCGCTGGCCTTGGAAGGGAGAGCTCTCTGCATGCTCTCTGATCTCCGGCCCGAGGAGCGCTACAGCTGGCCAGCGCTACAAGGAGCGCTCTGGAGACGATTTGGGAGAACGGTGGACGCTGAGCACGCCCAGGAACAGCTGACCCGCCGCCGCCAAAGCAACCAGGAAAGCCTAGGAGCCTATGCTGCAGACATACGGCTGCTAACCCGGCGCAGCTACCCAGATTTCGCACCGGAGGTGGTAGAGAAGCTCGCCCTCCGGAGCTTCATCCAAGGTCTCCACCCAGCCCAGCTCCAGAGCCACGTACGGATCCACGCCGCGAGCAACTGGGAGAATGCGGTGGCAGAAGCAGAGTGGGTGGAGGCGCTAATGAATCGTACAATTGAAGCGCCAACGCACAGTCAAAGAACCTTCCAGGCCACAGTGGAGAGCGAGGAGGAAGAGGAGGAATTACGGCAGACCACGGCGGCGCGTCCACAGAGAAGATGGCCGCCGCGGCGCGAGGAAGGGTGCTTCCGCTGTGGAGAGCTGGGACACATCGCACGGTACTGCCCCACACCCACCCCACGACAAACTGGCCCCTCGCCGGCGTTAAACTAGAGCGAGGTGGCGTGAACGGGGACAGGCCGCCTCCCGCAGATGTTTCCCCCGAGGAGCCGGCACCACGCGTGGGCCGAATTGGACACTCTCCAGGGATGTATCTACAGTGCAGCTTGGGGAAGACGTCAATCTGGGCCCTGATTGACACCAGCTCTACAATCTCCTTGGTTCGACCCGGTGTGCTGCCGGACACGAACAAGACGGCCCCACAGGGGTGGGAACCCACCAAGCGCTGCATCACCACGGCTACCGGTGAGCGCGCCAGACTGAGGGGGCGGAGAGTCCTGGTGGTGGGGGTGGCCGGTCAGAACATGAGACACCCGTTCTGGCTGGCTGACATCCAAGACCCCTGTATTATTGGACTCAACCTGCTCACAGCCTGGAACGCCAAGATCGACACCGCCGGACCGTCCCTCCAGCTGGGAAACCAGACCATCATGCTCCACAGCAGAACCCAGGGAAGGAACACGGGGGCCTGTGCAATCGAGGGATCACCAAGACAGACCGGACCAGGCGGGCCACCGCGAGGACTGGACATGATGACATCACCAGCGCGGGCAGAGAGAGCACGAACACACACAGGGACAGCAAGGGGAGGGGTCAACGTGTCAGCAGAGACGCAGCAGGCAGTCGAGGAATTATTTCAGCGGAGCTGCAGCGGGCTGGACCCGGAACAGAGACGCCAGCTGCGGGAGCTATTGGACTGTTATATGGGTGTTTTCGCCGCGAAGGATGAGGAATGCAGCCGGACCGGCTTGGTGCAGCACGAGATCGACACCGGTGAGACCAGACCGATTCGACTCCACCCACGCCGGCTGCCCTTTTCAAGGCGGGCAGCAGCAGAACACAAAGTGCGAGAAATGCTGGAGGCAGATGTTATTGAGCCCTCCAGCAGCCCCTGGGCGGCGCCGGTGGTGCTGGTCAAGAAGAAGGACGGGTCGTGGCTGTTCTGTGTGGATTACCGGCGCCTGAATGACGTCACCCGGAAGGATTCCTACCCCCTGCCCCGCATCGATGACGCGCTGGACCACATCGCCGGCTCCAGCTGGTTCAGAATCAGAATCAGAATCAGAAAAGATTTATTGCCAAGTACATTAACAGATCATCAACTGCATCAATCATCGATGCACGTCATCGACTGCCCCGCATCGATGACGCGCTGGACCACATCGCCAGCTCCAGCTGGTTCAGCTCGCTGGATCTACACAGCAGCTATTGGCAGGTAGAGCTGTCACCCGAGGCCCGCCAAAAAACAGCCTTCTCCATTGGGCAGGGACTGTACCAGTTTAAAGTGATGCTGTTTGGACTCTGCAACGCTCCGGCCACCTTTGAGCGCTTGATGGAGTGAGTGTTGGCCCACGTGCCCCGGAGTCGCTGCGTTGTTTACCTGGATGACCTACTGGTGCATGCAGCTGATTTTGACAGCGCCCTGTCAAATCTCCGAGAGGTGCTGGGTGCCATCCAACAGGCGGGGCTACGGTTGCACCCTAGAAAATGCCACCTGTTCCGGCGGGAGACCACCTTCCTGGGCCACGTCGTCAGCGCAGCGGGGGTTGCCACCGACCCAGAAAAAGTGGCAGCGGTGAGAGACTGACCAGTGCCACGGAACGTGGGAGAACTGAGGAGTTTTCTTGGATTGGCCTCCTATTATAGGAGGTTTGTGAAAGACTTCGCCACCATCGCCAGCCCGCTGCATCAGCTGACGCAGAAAGGACACAAGTTCCAGTGGAGTGACAGCTGTGTTGCTGCTTTCTCCCAGCTCCGCGTGGCGCTCATCGGAGCCCCCGTCCTGCAGTATCCTGACCCGAACCGCCCTTTCATCGTGGACACAGACGCCAGCAACCAGGGCATCGGGGCAGTGCTATCCCAGGAGAGAGAGCAGGGAGAGCAGGCAGTCGCTTTTTTCAGCCGCACTCTCAGCAGAGCCGAGAGGAACTACTGTGTGACTCGCAGAGAGCTGTTGGCTGTCATTCAAGGACTGCGTCATTTCTGCCCATATGTGTACGGTGGGAGGTTCCAGCTCAGGACGGATCACGCTTCCCTGACCTGGTTATTAAACTTCAAAGAGCCGGATGGACAGTTGGCGAGATGGCTGGAGGCACTGCAGGATTATAATTTCCAGATTGTGCATCGGGCAGGCCGCCTCCATGCCAACACTGACGCGCTGTCTCGGCACCCCTGTGCGACAGAGGAGTGTCGTCACTGCCAACGGGCTGAAGATCGAGACCAAGCCGCCCCACGGGCTGCTGCTCTCCGGGCCGCTGCGAGCAGGAATCACGCAGCGACGCGCAGCCCCCCCTCGGATGATCAGGCAGCTCTCCCCAGCGATGACGTCACAGAGGTTCTTGGCACGCAGCAGCTGCAGAGCAAGCAGGACAGAGACACGGTCATTCCTCGGGTTCGACAGTGGCTGGACGCAGGACAGCGGCCCGCCTGGGAGGTTGTGTCACCACTGGACTCAGAGACTAAGGCCCTACACTCCCAATGGGCCAACCTCCACTGCGTATCGACAGTGGCAGACTCCAGCTGGGCAGCGGCACGTCTGGCAGCTGCTGGTTCCTCGTCGACTCCAGCCCAACGTACTCCAGCTGGTTCATGTGGCGGTAGGAGCGGGCCACTTCGGAGTGACAAAGATGCTGCAGCGCCTTCGAGCCCGGTTCTACTGGCCCGACTGCCATCAGGACTTGGAGCTCCACGTTCACCGCTGCGACACGTGCACAGCTCAGAAAGGGCCAACTCAGCGATCCCACGCTCCCCTGCAGCAGTACCGGGTGGGAGCGCCGATGGAGTGAGTGGGAGTGGACATCCTGGGCCCTTTCCCAACCACGGACCGGGGGAACCGCTACGTGCTGGTCGCGATGGATTATTTCACGAAGTGGCCAGAGGCGTACGCGGTCCCGGACCAGAGCGCCGCTACGACGGCATCAAAGCTGGTGGATGAAATGTTCTGTCGGTTTGGCGCACCGGAGGAGCTGCACAGCGATCAGGGTCGGAACTTCGAGGCAGAGGTCTTCGGAGAGGTCTGCAAGTGGCTGGGCATCCGGAAAACCCGGACCACCCCGCTGCAGCCACAGAGCAACGGCCTGGTCGAACGATTCAACCGGACCCTCACCACCCAGCTCGCTATCCTAGTGGACCAGCGACAGCGAGACTGGGACCTGCATCTGCCTTTTGTTTTGTGGGCGTACCGGACGGCAGCTCAGGAATCTACTCGGTGCACCCCTGCAGTGCTCATGTTTGGACGCGAGCTGCGCACACCGGTGGATTTGGTATTTGGTCCCCCTCCTGAGCCGGAGGTGGAGGGAAAACCCGGGTTGGATTATTTTTTTTGTTTGAAAGAACGTCTCCACACGGTGCACGAACTGGCTCGAGAGGCCCTGGCAGCGGCAGGGGGTCGGCAGAAGCGAGCATATGACTCCCGCTGCCAGGGGAGGGACTTTGCACCGGGAGATCGAGTCTGGGTTTTCTGCCCTGAGAGGAAAAGAGGACGATCACCGAAGCTGGTGAGCCATTGGTCGGGACCGTGCGTGGTTCTGCAGAGACTGTCGGATGTGGTGTACAGGGTCAGGCTTAGGAAAAGGGACCGGGTTGTGGTCCTTCATCGTGACCGTCTCGCCCCGTATCAGCCATCTGCACCGCTGGTGGACGAACCGGAGCTTTCATCCCGACCAGATACCCCGACCGAGACTCAGATGGACACTAGGGGGCCTGTACGTGTTGGTCGCCGGCACCGAAGGCCGCCCCGACACCTGGATGAGATTGTATTGGACTTTTGAACTGGACTTTAATTTTTCTGGGGACAGAAACCAGTCCAGGAGGGGGGCAGTGTAACGTCGGGGCTGTATTTGGGGGGGGGGGGGGGCAGCGATTTTCCCCAGCATGCTTTGCAACAGAGGACGTTATTGTATGTGTGTATTAAATGTTATTACTGAGTTATTATACTGCTGTGTAATTATAACTGCGTTATAATGACCCAACAGTATTTCATAGGCAAGATTTATTATGTGTGTGTAACCATGATTTAAACGGAGGTCTGGGAGAATGACCTCCCCTCCTGCCTGTGCTCAGAGTGTGTGTGAATAAAGCCTGTTCGTCACAACTATCTGCTCCTTTTCTTTGTGTGAACCTTGCATACGTCACAATATCATCAGATATATTGGGCCTCATACAAAAACGTGTGAGTGTGTGAAAATCCCACATACTTTTGTTAGTAAGCTGCATTAGTACGAACAAACCACTTAAGATTCAACAAACACTCTTGCTTCCTACAAATGTGTGCAAACAGTCCAGACAAATATGGTGAATTACACCCCTGTATAAGTGAGCGCATTTACTAGTATTAAAGATTTGCATAATTGAGGCCCTAAAACTACCATATAAGGCCCTGCTTCCCATCGTCTGGCCAGAAGTTTCATTCACAAAAATGGTTTCAGAGTGTAAGGGGGAAACTGAAATTCTCCTGTCTGAGGTCCAAAAGGTAAAGAAATATATAATTTAAGTAGCATCAGCAGTGGAATCAAAGGACTGACAAAAATGAAAGAATCCATCAGATTTTAGGAGATATTTCAGATGGTCCTGTTCGTGATAGACATGAAGACATACACACACACAGAACCTTATATTTTGCAAGGTATATAATTTGGACATTGATGAAATGATACTGCTTTTGATTATTTGTAATTATTTTACTTTTAAATATTATTTGAATCAAAGTATTAAATTTTGTCAACTAATTAGGTTTATATGGTTTAAGATACTTGATTCAGACAAAATTCAAAGCCATTTAGTGAGAACTTGGTTAAAATAACAGCAAACTATTAACACAAAACTCTTACGACTAGTCTGGACCACTCCTAAATTTTGTTAGTACCTGTACTAAATTTCAAGATACAACAGATCATGTGAACTTGTAGGGTTCACCAAATCGATCAAATTTCACATTTATGAACAAATCTGTTTGTGGTTCTTGCATGAGCATCAGTAGTGCCCACTATCTGTACAGAAATTTAGCTCCCCTGTCTTTCAACCTAGCAAATATTTCAAATCCTTGCTGTAGAGGACGCTAAGCTCTGTCTTCAGCTTGCTTCCATTGAGCACTGGAAATGCCTTCAAGGTGCAAATCTGTGCAACTGCAAGGAATGCCTTGCGATATTCTTCAAACGGGTCCCCCTGAAGCAACATGGCACTGACCAGGTGGTCTGAAAATGCAAAGTGTTCCTTGGTGTGTCCTAGAATGGTATCACAGACCTACGGGGACAGGGAATTTTTTTTAATGATGCTGAGGAAAAAAATGGCCAAATTTATAGACCTTCTAGCAACAGCTAAGTTTTTAAAAGGGAAACTAAAGTTATTCTCTTAAGTAAAAAAATGTTATTTAATTAAAAAGTTATTTCAAGAGACTTCATCTGGATCAAATGTGAAAATGTTAGGGGTGTAATGGTACACGTATTTGTGATCGAACTTCTCGGTACGGCACCTTCGGTTCGGTGCAGAGGCATACCGAGGTTCCACGCGGGCCATGTTGAGTGATGGACATGAAGTGTAACTGCTCGCGCCATACATGTAAACAGTGCATCTTGTGGCTGCCCTACTAGCAAACGTCATGGCTGGCTGTACGGAGAAGCCAGAAATACGTGAATGGACAAAGGTAAGTGAATAAGATGAAAACAGTATTGGATATGCTTTTGGCAGTATGTTGAACTTGTTAACTCATTTGAAACGGCACTACGCGAATGTGAATATTCATTGCAGCACCAAAAAAAGAAAAAACCTAGCACAGTACAAGCGCAGCTTCCAGCGGCATTTAGACAGCCTCTCGGGGCTTTTCAGATTGAGCCACAGTAATAACAAATGCCTTTGGTGTTTTTAGAGCTGCGGATCTAAGGCCATATTCAGTTGTTGAGAACACCAGGTTTAAACACATGCTGAAGCTAACTGTGTCCCAGTACAAAGTTCCTTGTTGTGCCCTCTTCAGCCAGAAAATCATTCCATACTTTTACGAACAAGCTAAATCTGTTAATGCTGCACTTTACTGTAGGTCTGTGTTTTTCAAGGGTGCCCTGGTATGTTCCTTCTTAATTCTCAAAAAAATTGCAACTAATTTGCTGTTGTTGTGCATGGGTGCCTTCAGAACCTATACACATTAATGACTAATTTGCAATTTTTTTGACCAGTTAACAAGGAAAATTAGATAATTTCTCATAGAAACCTGAATATAAGATAAGATAAGATAAGATAAGCCTTTATTAGTCCCACAACGGGGAAATTCCAGGATTGCAACAGCACAGGGATAGCAACACTCAGAGCAACAATCAGAAGGCAAGAAAAAACAAGCAAGCAAGAGCAGCTAATATACATATGTACATATTACTATAAAATATATATACTGTATACACACACACACACACACACACAGACACACAGTGCAGAGCATTGTAGCTGGATGGAATAAATATATGAATATATGGACACACAGTGCAGAGCATTGTAGCTAGATGGAATAAATATGTAAATATATAAACACCCACAGTATGGAGCATTGCAGCTAGGTGGAATAAATATGCAAGTATATAAACACACACAGTGCGGAGCAATGTAGCTAGATGGAATAATATGTAGATATATAAAAACACAGTGCGGAGCATTGTAGCTAGATGGAATAAATATATAGATATATAAATATAAACACACCCAGTGCAGAGCATTGTAGCTAGATGGAATAAATATGTAAATATATAAACACACACAGTGCAGAGCATTGTTGCTAGGTGGGATGAAACAGCATAACCGTCTATTTAGTTATCCTACATGGTATGATTATGTGCCCATACATATTCTCACCCTCCATAGCGACCGGTATGTTCCTAGTTGTATGCCGGAGAGGACCATTGTGTAAGTCTATTGCATCTTTTGCATTCAAAAAAAAAAAAAAAAAAAAAAAACTATTAGTTTGTTACGTCTTTTTGCTATCTCTGCGAGCAGCCCTGCTTAGGTCAGGTTATATACCAGAGCACCCTGGTTAAAATCATTGCTTCAGGCAATAAGGAATAAAAGAATAATTCAGACTATTCAAACTTCTATTGTTGCTCTTGTCTACATCGTTCGTTTGCTAAAAAGAGAATTTATTTATTTTATTGTATGCATTTTATTTATTGGAGAGCTGGCAGTTTGCATTTTTTTTTGTCAAAGCTGTTCCTGCTTATACAAAAGATAAGCAGTTTTATGTTTTGCATTTTGTTTCCTTACTGTGCCAAAAATTAACCGAACCGTCACCTTAAAACCAAGGTACGTACTGAACCGTGATTTTAGTGTACTGCTACACCCCTAGAAAATGTGAAAGTTTGGGATCAATAAAGTACATCTATCTATCTATCTATCTATCTATCTATCTATCTATCTATCTCTATGTTCAAAAGCATTTTAAAGGATTTAGAAGCTGCTACATCTGTCAGCAAATGTTATATAATAATACATCAAATTTATATAGCACTTTATCATAGATGCTTGACAAATAGATACATTATTCATTCACTCCAGACAGACAATGGTAGTGGCAAGCTACTACTGTAGCCACAGCTGCCCTGGGACAAGCTGACAGAAACGTAGCTGCCAATACGCACCAACGGCCTCTCCAGCCACCACTGAACATTTATACACATTCATACCCAGTGTTATGGATGCTGGAGGCAAGGTGGGTAAAGTGTCACGGTCCAAGCGCCGATTTCGTCCGCGCTTGAGCCATGCATCATCTCCGCCAGGTTTGACAGCAGTGTTTACCTTCTTGCTCCCCGAGCCCTTATTGTGACAGCGCTCGGAGGGGCTTCCTGCTGTGAAGCCTGACAGCTGTGCTGCATTATCGGCTCGTCAGCAGCCCTGCATTTAAGTGGGCTCTGGGAGCAGAGTAATGCGACAGTCTTGTCAACAAATGGTCAACAATTGATCAAAGAATTATCCCTTGCCAGACGTTGAGCGAGCTTCCCTCGGCTCAGACGTCAACGAGTGTTTCATGGTCATGTTTGTAAGTGAGCTTCTCTATTGCCTCATGTTCATGTATTTGTAGTGTAGTGTGTTTTAGCCCACCGTGGCTCTTGTAGTGTTTTGTGTGTGCTCTAGTTAATAAATACCTATGCAAAGCTCGCCGGTGACTTCTGGCGTCTTATGGTGGCTAGCGAGGGCCACCGCATGACAGTAGACTGCCACCAGACTGAGACACCTGTCCCGGTGAGTTTTTGCTTAATTGGACATTTGTTCTTCCCTGTCTCGGTAACTGCGTGTGAGGAGAATGTTGTCTTTCAGGTGCCGTGTTCGGCACCTGGGCTACGAGCTAGCGGAGGCCCTGGACTACGTAGATGGAACGCTTCTCGCCGCTATGGTCGACGACACCCCCAACGAGATGCGCTGGCACCTGGACTATGCTGAGTATCTCCTCAATAACCTTCCTCGCTACTTCGACCACCCGGAAGTCATGACGAGGAGGGCAGAGATCGCCTCCCAACGCGAGGTACTCCATGGGCTGGAGGGAAACGCTGGCAGGAAGACGAAGAGGCAGCATCGTCACTTCTCGTTTCGGGATCCCGTTCCTGTCCCCGATCCGGTCCAGGAGTTCGTGCCATCCAGGGGCAACCCAAGACGTCGGCGCCATGCCCAAGGTGATCCTCAGCTAGACCCCCATCTGAATCCGCTTCCGGCGAAGCCCGTGAGTGGACCCTCACGAGTGGCTCCTCCTCATCCTTCCAGGGGGCCCCCTGTCTCCACCCAGCAGGGAAAGGGAGGAACAACGTACCCTACAGCAGGCATGATCCTTCCTCCAGGAAACAGGCAAATGCAAGTTCCTTCTTCTCGTCATGGTTGTGATTTGCCTTGTCTGACTCCAGGGGGTGGAGTTCAGGGTTCGTAGTCCCCCGAGCTCCCACCACCTGCTGTAGCTCTTTCCACTAAACCTGCTGCCTCTGTGTTTCCCAGACGAGGGGGGGGCCTGCGGTTCTAGAGAGCCTGGTTCCAACCCCGCAGCCACGTCGTGGGCAGAGGAGAAGAGCAGACTGCAGCCTGGAGCCTGCGCCGACGATGAAGCGTCCCCGGGTCTCCACGTTGGAACAGTTCGAGCCAGCGGGTCGAGGGTCCCCTGCCACCACGCCGTGCGGGTTATCGGCGTGGGTGTCAGTGCCGGAGGATCCACAGACTGCAGAGACTATCATGCCAGCTGCGGAACCCGCCGTGGCCGAGTGGGAGCCTGAAGACAAACTTCTCCGTCCTGAGCCTGGATCGACGAAGTCCTGGACGGCGACAGAACCCGAGTGCAGGCAAGTGCTCTACTTTGTGTTTCTCCTTTCTGTCTTGGAGCATTTCTGCCTGCCTCTCGGGGAGGCGAGTCAGGGGCAGCCATCTGCTGTGCCCGAGCTTGTCTCGCTGGGCTCTGTCGCTACCGGTGATTCTGATCCCGGTTTCTTTCTTGTCTTCCGAGCCTTCTTCCAGAGTCACCGGTGCGGAACCAGTCGTGGTCGCTGTGCTGGAGGATCCAGGTTCGGGGTCGGAGGTCGTCACCCGTGCTGCGCCAACCCAGTCGGGGTCCGACGCGGGTGCAGCCGAGACCCAATCGGGGTCCAACGTGGGTGCAGCCGTGAGGGCAGCCGAGACCCAGTTGGGGTCCGCCAAGACCCACTGTGGGTCCAATGCGGGTGCAGCCGAGACCCAATCGGGGTCCGACGCGGGTGCAGCCGTGAGTGCAGTATCAGTATGGGTCGAGGTTGGTGGAGCAGCTGCAGATCCTTCACCGCTTGACGTTGTGCGGGCTCGTTGTCGTCATCATCGCCCTTGTCAGAGTCACCAACCCAGCTCATCATCGCCGGGGGCTGTTGGGGGGGCCTCTACGTTCGGCCCGGCTCTCCCACGTCTTTCCCCTGCCATGGGGGGGGCACCGCAGGCTGTCTTCCCACGGTTCTGGTGGCTGAGGGATGGGGGTCGGCCACCTGAGGAACTGTTTCGCCGGTTCGGCGCCCTGGGTCGGCCACCCAACATACTGTGTTTGCAACTGGGCGACCTGGTTCGGCCACCGGAGGATTTGACTTTCCGGGCCTGGGACTGGGGTAGGCCGCCCGATCATGTCCTGTCCACTGTAATCACCCGTTGGCCATTGGACGCAGGGAGACCACCGGAACTGTCTCCGTTATTTTTGGACTCTGCCTGTCGTCATTTCTGTTGAGTTGTGTGGGTTAAAGGTCTATCGGTGTGACAATTCTGCTCAGTGTTTTTGCCTTGTCAGTATGTGTTTTTTTTTTTCTCCCCTCTTCTGTTTGAGGGACGTAACGTGTTTTTCTGGTTGTTTTTTTTTCTCTTGCCCTGTGTGTTAATGTGCTTTATGGAGTATTGTATTTTTTGTTATCGTGCTCTGTATTGCCTCATTTGTATCTGCTTCGATTTTGGTTTGTGCATTATGGAGTATCGTTTTCCGTTAATCGTGCTCTGTAATTGCCTCATTTATGCCCTGTGTTAACTTTGGTTTGTGCTTTTGGGAGTATTGTGTTTTTTCTGGGAAGTTTATTCTGTAATTATCACTGTGCTCCCGGCCATCATCATGGTGTTTTTTTCTGCTGCTGGTCCTCTCCCTCCGGGCCTGCTCCCCCATCCGCCCACCCTGGGGGGCGGGGCTTGGGTATCATCGGGAGTTCGGAGCCCGCCCTTGAGGGGGAGGTACTGTCACGGTCCGAGCGCCGATTTCGTCCGCGCTCGGGCCATGCATCATCTCCGCCAGGTTTGACAGCAGTGTTTACTTTCTGGCTCCCCAAGCCCTTATTGTGACAGCACTCGGAGGGGCTTCCTGCTGTCAAGCCTGACAGCTGTGCTGCATTATCGGTTTATCAGCAGCCCTGCATTTAAGTGGGCTCTGGGAGCAGAGTAATGCGGCAGTCTTGTCAACGAATGGTCAACAATTGATCAAAGAATTATCCCTTGCCAGACATTGAGCGAGCGTCCCTCGGCTCAAACGTTAACGAGTGTTTCATGGTCATGTTTGTAAGTGTGCTTCACTATTGCATCATGTTCATGTATTTGTAGTGTAGTGTGTTTTAGCCCACCATGGCTCTTGTAGTGTTTTGTGTGTGCTCTAGTTAATAAACACCTATGCAAACCTCACTGGCGACTTCTGGCATCTTATGGTGGCTCGCGAGGGCCACCGCATGACATAAAGTGTCTTGCCCAGGTACACAACAGCAGGATATCTGGGGAGAGCAGCATTCGAACACCCAACCATCCGGTTATTAGACGACCTGCTAGACCTCCTGAGCCACTGCCGCCCACATATGTGATCTTAACTTGCCTGTTTTATCTATTATTTTGCTTTTTTATGCTTTAATATTTTACTGCTTTATAATTCTTTAAGCTATTGTTTCTTGTTGCCCACTGTTCATTTTTTGTATTTACCGTTTATGTGTGGTGCAGTGGTTAGCACTGAGGCAGCACAGCAAGAAGGTCACAGGTTCGATCCCACCCTCAGACCATCAATGACCCTTCTGTGTGGAGTTTGCATGTTCTCCCCATGATTGCGTGGGTTTACTCTGGGTACTCCGGTTTCCTCCCACAGGCCAAAGACATGCAGGTTAGGTTAATTGGCATCAACTAGGGATTCTAAATTGTCCTTAGGTATGGATGTGAGAGTGAATGGTTGTCTGTCTCTCTGTGTTGGCCCTGCAATGGACTGGTGATCTGTCCAGTGTGTACCCTGCCTCTCGCCCAAAGATGCTGGGATAGGCTCCAGTCCCACCGCAACCCGAAAAGGATTAAGTATTAGAAGATGGATGGATGGATGGATGGACAGATGGATGGTTTGTATATGTTTCTTGTAACTTTCTGTTGATTGACTCTGCTGTGCATCTTAGCCAGGACACTTGAAAACTTGAAAAAAGAGATTTTAGTGCTAAAGAGGTAATTTCTTGGTCAAATAAAAGCTTGGTAAATAAAATGAATCTGTATATACAGTCCTCATTATCTCTCCTGCCTGTCTAGCGTTCTGGATTGCAGGGACAGCAGATTTTCCTTGTCCTAGCCAGCAACTCCAGCTCTTCTTGGGAGATTGGTAGTAATATCGGACCCACAACGGCACTTAAGTTAAGGTTAGGAGAAAGATGGGTCTTTTGTGAACCCAAGCCTAACCAGACCGAATGTAGACAAAGGAATAAAAACATGAACCTTGCTGTGGACTCTCAGGCATGAAAAACCCTACAATCACATGTTGTCAAGCTTTGATGTATGTCTCTTTGCTTACTTTTAAAGTGGATTGTAAAGTCTGTTGGCACAAAATGCTCAGAATTTTCCCCTCAGTGGAGTTCTATGTGACACTGATTATGGACAGTGTCATTACTGACAAGATGGCATCTGTTTACATGCATTACTGTGGTTAGACATCACTGCCTCCACTCTACCTATCCATTTTACTGAGATGTTATTGACTATCAAAGGTGAAAGGTGGGGAACACTTTGACAAATTACCAGTCAATTGCATGAAAAACCTAGACAGATCTACATACATTCTCTCATCCACACCTATGAACAATTTAAATCCAGAAGTAGCCTACCAGCATGTAACTGGACAGTCGGACCAAACTGAATATCTGGAGTTCTCAAGGAGAATATGCAAACATAACACAGAAAGGCCATTGCTGACTGAGAGTTTCAAACTGGGAACCTTTGAGCTCTGAGGTGACAATACTAACCAATACAACAATGCTTCAAGCAATTAGCTGCATTTTAGGAAAGCATGTTTCACAAAACCAGGACCTGATGCTGCACCACGTCATGTTTTGATGTTGCCATCAAGAAAATCGATGGATGTATTTGGAGAACTCACAGAAAAGAAACAGGTAGCACGTTCAAACAGTGATTCGCACTGATGCCTCAGAGTTTGAAGCATCCTAGTTTGAATAATTGGACTGTCAGGGGAAGGGGCCTTTCCTTGAATAGTTTGGATGTTCTCCCTGTATGTGTGTGAGTTCACTCTATGCTCTCAGTCTTCTTCCCATAATCCAAAGAAATGCAGTTTTTTTTTCTGAATTTACTGGCAATTCTAAGTTGGCCCATGACATGTGTTTCTCTTAAGCCCGTGGAATACAGCATTAATGCAATTACTAGGTTTTTTTTGTGATCTTTGAGATTATGGCCAAAAGCACTATATAAAGACGGGGCCTTATCCTTACATATGGGTATTTTATTATAAAATATATTAAAAATATAACATTTTGTTTTCTTATGAAGTGTGTTGACAGTAGAATTTCACAGGAAGTAGACATCTTCTGTGATTCAGCAGCTCTGTGGGGTATACCTGGTTGTTTTAAATGGTGTTCACAAATGCTTTTTTGAAAAGAGAAGACAGGTCGGTTGGCCTACTTCTTCTCTATTTGCTCCCTTTTCTAATCGTCTTTCTCCAACCTTTCCTTTCATTGCTCTTGCTTTCCTGGCTTTCCATCTCTCACTCCATTCATCCATGCAGCGTGTATGTGTGTGTGTGTGTGTGTGTGTGTGTGTGTGTGTGTGTGTGTGAGAAAGAAAGATTAAACGGGCATGTGAAATGAACAGGGATTGCTCCTCAGACATATGCACTCAGTGAGCCGTGCCAGCGGTAACACATGCTGTAATTACAACACAGTTTAATTTGGTAGAATCAATCTGCAATTGAAGTGATATTAAAGTATCCGTACTATTTCAGATTTCACATTGCTATTTATTTTAATTCACAGATATACATACTTTTTTTCTGGCCTCAACTAAGTGTTGAGTAATTATGATAATGCTGTAGGTAAGGGGTCTGCAAACTATGACTCAACAGCCGCAAACATATTTGTAATAAATGAAACATGAAGTTAGTACACTGATGAGAAAAAAATCCAAATGTTAATAAGCCAGTTTACACTTTAGCAATATTACACGAGAGGGAGTGCATTATCAATGAATATACTGTATAACTGCGGTGATTCAGTTGTAGGCCCGACTCGAAGTTATACAGTACATTCATAATACTGGATGAACTCAAGTGTAATATTGCTTTTATACAATATTTCCACAAGCACAGTTTATCAAATGTCAGCAGCGTAGGACAAAATATTATGATTTATTTGTTTAACCATTTATTTTGCTCCACCAAGAAAAAAATAGTCCCTAATGTACCCAGTTAACTGTTGCTAAGCACCTCAATGAGCATAATACGGGCTGCACGGTGGCGCAGTGGTTAGCACTGCGGCAGCACAGTTTACCCTTGGCCGGGGGATTGTGGGGATCGTGGGATCGTGGGTTCGATCCCAGCCCCCGACCAACAGTGATCTGTGTGGAGTTTGCATGTTCTCCCCGTGTTGCGTAGGTTTACTCCGGGATTTCTCCGGTTTCCTCCCACATGCCAAAAACATGCATGTTAGGTTAATTGGCTGTTCTAAATTGTCCCTAGATATTTGTTTCCTATAGGCCCTTAGAATAGAGGGTTAGTATTAATGAAAGCGCTTTGAGTGGTCTTTGTGACTAGAAAAGCGCTATATAAGTGCAGGTTAGTTAGTAGTTAGTTAGTAATATAGAAAAGAATGGGCCATTGCCATTTCTCACACATGTAACCCAATTAATTATTGTCCAGTGTAGTTTATGTACATACCGGTCACTTGTTGAGTCAACACTGTGAGTTACGTCACTTTTGCTAGTAGCTAGTTATCACTTTAGCTTTGGTACATTTCCATTTTAGTTTCTGGGCACTTCACTTGCTTTTCTCTTGGCATTTTCAGATAAAACTAGATGGCGCTCAGAGATTGCATACCTCTTCCAAGGCTCCATCTCTCCTTTCTGCCCTTTGTCCATCTGTCCATCCCTTCATCCCTTTGTCCATCCATACACCATCTGTCCATCCCTCTGTATACTGCAAAATGGGGCCTTGGCAGAGGTATGTTCTCATGGGTCACCTCCAAAATGTAACAGGCTCATCCTCAGGCTAAGGGCCACCTCTGATGAAAATTTCATTCTAAACCGTCCAGTAGTTTTTGTGTAATCTCGCTGGACAAAAACAAACAAGGGCCTTGGTGGAGGTATGCGCTCTCAGATCACCTCCAAAATCTAATGGGTCATCCACAGGCCAAGGGCCACCTCTGGTGAAAATTTCATGCAAATCTGTCCAGCAGTTTTTGCATAATCCTGCTGACAGACAAGCAGACAAATGTTGGCAAAAATATTATACTTCCTTGGTGGAGGTACAGTAAAGAATCCATCACCACAAAGGTATTATGGTTGCCTAGTTGAGGCAATAAATCCAACTCTACCTCGTCTATTTTATTGTAAACATATGTGAAATATCTAGGCAGATGAAAACAAGGGCGAGACTTCCGGGTCATGGAGGTCTGGATTTTTAGGACCATCTCTTTTCAAACAGCACCTCACTGTGGAAATTAAGGAATCCAATATAGTATTACAATTCTTAAATATTATAAGAAGTCAATGATACAGTATTAACTACAATTTAAAGATTAGTAGAACACTGCTGAAGTGACTGATACATATTCTGTGAAACATATAAGTGCAATTATTGGGGAATAAAGTAACTCCCTGGATCCCTATTGTCCAATCCAATTGCTTCATTTGAACTACCTTTTATATAATTAGAATTAGGCTGAGTAATTTCATTTTAAGGCTCATGTTTATTTTGCTCCATGCAGATTTTTTTGGTACCAAAACTGTTCATTATGGTATAAAAAAATAAATGTCAAAAGCCATTTTTCATCTGGCAGTGAAAATGTTAGTGAGAATGCCAAGAAGGCGAGTCATCCAGTCACTTGAACAAGAATTCAGATTAAGATGATCATGAAAAGAAAGAGAAAAAGATTACAAAGAAACAATCTTCCTGCCTTTTACCCTACACTCTGGCTTTTCTCTCCACAGGTCTGCCAATAGTGCTTTTAATCTGCTTTGTGAACAAGACCTGATCTTCAACTGGGCTCACTTTTTCCTACAACAACACAGAGCTCTGTGAAACATATACACAGCTGTTACAAAGAACCACCACCACCACCACCACCACCAGCTGAAAAGCCACTTGTTCCTAGGAGGGAGAGAGAGAGAGAGAGAGAGAGAGAGAGAGAGAGAGAGAGAGAGAGAGAGAGAGAGAGAGAGAGAGAGAGAGAGAGACAGACAGACAGACAGACAGAGAACAAAAAGATCCTCAAACAGAACCCAAAATAAAAATACAGCAAAAACATAAATGAAAGAAAAATACAACATGGGCAAAAAAGGACAGACCCATTTCAAAAAGGTTGGAACACTGTGAAATCTACATAAAAACATAAAGCAATGAGTTGTAAATTTGAAACAAGATATTTATTAGCAATAGAACACAGACATTTTAAATGCTGAAAGTGATACATCTAATTATTTTTACTATTTATTATTACTGAATTTAATGGAAGCAACATGTCTCAGAAGAGTTGGGACAGGGGCACCAAAACACAGGAAAAGTAAGTGGTACTAAAAAGAAAGCTGGAGGAACATGTTGAAACTAATTAAGTTAATGGACAACAGGTCAGTAACATGACTGGGTATGATAAGAGCACTTTAGAGAGTTAGAGTCTGTCAGAAGATGGATAAAGGTTCAGCATCCCTCCATCCATCCATCCACCCTGTACCACTTTTTCAAGAGGTCTGTGTGACAGAGGCAGAATTCTAAGCAGAGAAGCCCAGATTTCCCTCTCCCCAACCCCTTCCTCCTGTCATGATCTGAGCACGGAGGGGTGGGGGTGGGGGGATTCTGCCATGCTCTTTATCTCTGCCTTTTTTCTGTATTTGTATGGTGTTGTATTTTTGTTCTTATTCCTGTTATTTTATCTTTGGTTGATTTTCACATATTCTGTATTGTTTCTTAGAATGATTTATTTTCCTGTTTACATTTATTATAGTTTTGTTATTTACTTACTTGGATTTACTTGTCTTTATTTGCCATCATATTATGTTCGTATCTTGTTGTGTTTTTTATCTCCTTCTCTGGGGCTGCAGCTGTCAGTGGCACTTCTGGGTCATTTTTGGGCAGTGCTCCTGTCAGCTGTCAGTCCCGTCTTCTCCCCTCTTATTGCAACTAGCTGACCAGAGTCTGTAATCATTGTTTCCCCCTGCCCGCTCATGGTATCCACACCTGGGGTTCCCCCTCTTCTACCAGACGCCGTCGGGGTTCCCCCTCCTCTGCCAGATGCTGTCGTGGTTCCCTCTCCTCTGCCTGAGGCCGTCGTGGTTCCCTCTCAAAAGAACACTTTTGGTCAGACAATGTACCATTGACCCTTACTCTCTGTGTCCTGTTGGTTAAAAAATCCAGAATCCAACCCACCAGATTATTACTCAAATCAAATTGTTGCAGGTGCCTTTCAACTAAAATATGAGGTTGGATTGTATTAAAGGCGGAAGAAAAGTCCACAAATAAAAGCCTGGCGTGTGTCCCATTAAAATCCAGATGTTCAAAAAGCATGTTAAACAGAGTGACAGTGGCATCCTCCACTCCACTGTGAGGCCTATAGCCAAACTGCAGAGGATCCAATGCATGCTCAGTCTGCTTTAGGACCTCAAATATGACCAGTTTTTCAAAAATTTTCATTAAAATTGAAGTCAAAGCAACTGGTCTAAAATCATTTACTGTTTTAAGACAACTGGATTTTGGAACAGGGACAACCACAGCATCTTTCCAGAGCTTAGGCACATGTTGTGTCTGTAAGGACTTATTGAAAATGTAGTGAAATACAGGACTCAATTCATGTGCACAGGACTTTACCAAGCGCCCACATATATTATCAGGGCCCTGACTTTTCTTCACTTTTACAGCACAGAACACCCTTTTAATATCCTGCACCTCAATATTAAAGTGTTGATTGTCTTTGAGTTTCTTGGGTTTCTGTGCTAAAATCAAAGGAATCAAAACAACCATAATAACAATTAAGAGCATTAGCCAGCTCTATGTCTGAATTAAAACCATCTAAAGACACGATTACTGCGCTCTGTGCTCTGAAGGCCTGCAATAGTTTTCATACTGGCCCAGGCTGAACCAAGTTTCTTTGTTGCCATCTTGCTTTCCAATTCTGATTTATAATTCTGTTTTGCTCTTAAAATTTCGGCCTTCAGCTCTTTTGTGGCAACTTGTAGCTCCGAAACATCCCCCTGTTTAAAGGCAAGTGCTTTCCTCTGTAAGCAGGATTTAACTAATTTTGTAACCCATGGCTTGTTGTTGGGATATATTTTGACACGTTTACGTGGAACAATCATGTCTCTACAGAAAGCCATGTATGAGCATGTGACACCAAAGGGTCCAAATCTTCTCTGCAGGCCAGTGTGAACACCTCCCAGTCCGTACAGTTAAAACATTCCTGGAGGCAGTGCACTGAATCCTCTGTCCACACGTCTGTGTCTCTGGTCTTCGCCTTGTCTCTTCTGAGAGCAGTTTTATATGTGGGCAGCAAATGTACACAGTTGTGATCTGAGGATCCTAAAGGAGGAAGGGGAAGTGATTTATAGGTCCTCTCAATGGAGCCATAGCACAGGTCCAATGTCTTTTTACGCCTGGTTGGGCAGGAGACATACTGATAAAAGTTTTTAAGTGTCTTCTTTAAAGAAACATGGTTAAAATCCCCAAGAATAAAGTTTGGAGCCTCTGGGGAAATTGACTGCAACCGCTGTACCACATCAAAGCCGGTGCTGGAGGCGGAGTCAGCATTCGCCCTCGGGTGAATGTACACAGTCGTTATAAAAAGTTGGGGGAACTCGCGGGGCAGATAAAAGGGGCGTAGCGATACGGACAGAAGCTCCACATTGGGTGTACAGATGCGCTCTCTGACCGTGACAGATGTGCAGTACTATTTATTAATGTATAAACATACACCACCCCCCTGACGTTTCCCCGTTACCTCTTCCAGCCGATCCGAGCGAAGTGGGGCTCCAAAGCCGTCAATACACAGGTCCGCATCCCGGGCATGCGCCGTAAGCCATGTCTCCATGTAGGCCATGACACAGCAGTTCTTGAAGTCCTTCTGATATCGTACATTCCCTTGAATTTCATCCACTTTATTTCTCAGGGATTGTACGTTCCCCATAATAATGGAAGAGGAATGCGGTTAAACTGACGCCTCCTCAGGCTTAATTTTACGCCTCCACGCTTTCCGCGTTTCCTCCTCTTGTCTCTCTTTTCATCACTGTGTCCATGAAAGTCTCTTAAAATAAAGTCCGGCAGTGGTGGCACGGACTCAAACACAGATGCTGCATTTCCCATGTTTAAATGCAGTAACATTTCTATGGAATACTGCGTTCTTCCTGGCATGATCGCGCTTACCTCCAAGATAAAGAGCCGATAGGAAAAAAGCGACAGTGCAAACACAAGGAGGAAATCCATACTGATGGAACCAGGGAGCTTTTCGTTATATAGTCCACAAACATTCAAGGACAAAAACGGCACAGAGAATAACGTTTAAACACATTAAAGTGCATAAAAACAAAGACACAGACGTCGAACTTTTTTCACCCGCTGCCGGTCGCTGCGTGCGCTCTGTGAGTTTTTATTTTCTCTGGTTTGTTTCGGTCCCTTCGTGCCTGGGTCCTCCTCCTCCCACCTGGGCTGGGGTTGTTTTCTAGTTTTTGGTGGGGTGGGTTCTTTGTGTGGGGGGTCCTTTTATTTTGTTGTTGCCCGGGGTGTCTGATACCACCCTCTGGGGGCGGGGGGGGGGGGGGGGGGGGCTCTGTCGCGATCTGTTCCGATCTGTTCTTATTCCTGTTATTTTATCTTTGGTTGATTTTCACATATTCTGTATTGTTTCTTAGTATGATTTATCTTCCTGTTTACGTTCATTATAGTTTTGTTATTTACTTACTTGTCTTTACTTGTTAGGTTAATTGGCTGTTCTAAATTGTCCCTAGATATCTGTTTCCTATAGGCCCTTAGAATAGAGGGTTAGTATTAATGAAAGCGCTTTGAGTGGTCTTTGTGACTAGAAAAGCGCTATATAAGTGCAGGTTAGTTAGTTAGTTAGTTAGTTTATTGGCCATCATATTATGTTTGCATCTTGTTGTGTTTTTTCGCTCCTTCTCCGGGGCTGCAGCTGTCAGTGGCACTTCTGGGTTTTTTTGCTCCATTGTTAGGCGATGCTCCTGTCAGTTGTCAGTCCCGTCTTCTCCCCTCTTATTACTCCCAGCTGACCTGAGTCTGTAATCATTATTTCCTCCTGCCCGCTATCCACACCTGCCATAATTTGTGTTCATTTGTTTCTTGCCCTATTTAAGGACTGCAATTTCTCTCCTTGATTGCTGGAGTCTTAATTATCGTCTGCGTCTGAACCCTGTCCCCGTTCTGACGTTATTACCCTTGTGAATCCTGTCTTTTCTGTTGTCGTCTTTGTAAGTTTTTGCTTTGTGCACTGTTTTAATTTTTGTGTTTGTGCACAGTTTGGACCTTGTGTTCATTAATAAATATCACAACTAGCAGTTCAGCATCTGGGTCTCTCTCCTCTTTGCCCCGAGGGGCATTTCATGACACCTCCAGCTCTTTGGGGAGGTTACCAAGGTGTTCCCAGGCCAACCTGGAGAAATACTATCTGCTGTATGTCTTGAGTTTGCACTGGGACCTCCTCATAGTGGGATTTGCTAAAAAAAAAAAAAAAAAACTCACGAGAAGCATTCAATTGTTCATATTAGCTCAGCTGGCTTTCTTTTTCTGAGACTCTCCCAGAAAACTGAGCTCTTCACCCTATCTCTAATGTTGAGTCTAGAAACCATATGGAGAAAGCTCAATTCAGCTACTAATATCCACTGTCTCATTCTTTCATTCACTACTAAAAATTCAGGACCATAGGTGAGGTTAGGAACGTGTCATGAGTCTGAGCTCAATGTCCTCTCTGAGATCAGACTCGCAATTTATTCTTAATTATTGTATGTCTGTTATTATTATTTTGTCAGTTTTTGTATATATTTTGGGTTTTTGTCTCATGTGCCCTCCTCTCTCTCCAGAAACTCCCACTAGCTGCTCACAGTCTGCTCAGTTAGGTCACCTGCCAGCTCAGCCGCCTGCACCTGCTGTTCATTGATTCACTTATTATTTGAGGAATGTCAGTTTAGTTTTTCACTGCGGCAGTATTGCACTGTCTGGATTTGAATGGACTTCATTCCTCCATGTTATTCCCTAATCTCCTCCAGAGCTAATCTGGCTCTGGAGTGCCTCTGCCTGTAAGTTATCCTTGTTTGCATTTTTGTATGGTCTGCACAATTTTTGTTCTCTTCTGTTATTAAATGTCACAACTACAGTTCAGTGTGTGGGTCTGTCTTTCTGCCCCGGAGAGGCGTTCTTGACAGAATACTGCCATCAGATTAAGGCCCAGCTGCTGTAGTTGTGCTTTTTGTCCTTTTTGTGTTTTTTCTTTTCCACTCACCTGTGCACTGGAGCTCATCATGTCCCCAGCTCTCCGGTCTCATACAAACAAAGGGAGATTGGCAGCGGGGTCTCCGAGCTTGGAGGAAGAGTGGGTGGTGGACTTTATCCAAAGCTGTGTGGATGAAGCTTTTGCTGCCCGTGGACCTAAGAAGGCCTGGGAAAGCGTAAATGGAGTGGTTGGCATTGTGGAAGCACACCCCGGCTTATGGAGATACCCACAATACACGGAACTGCTCTCCACAGTCTCCGCACTTCAGTGAGCATTTCCCGGGCTGAAGATGGAGTTGTCTCCCGCTGGACCGAAGCCATCACGGAGGCGCCCTCCTCAACAGACATCCACCTCCTTTTCCGGCTCACCAGCTCCAGCGCCAGCATGTGCGTCATCGATTCCATGACAGTGCCATCATCCCGCTCCAGACCGCCGGAGGAATCCTCCTGCCTCGCTGGCAGCCATTTCCCCGATGCTGAAACCAAAGCCCTACTCAGCGGTACAGCCTTCCTCCCTCTCTTCTCCGGCTGAATCCTCAGCTTTCCCCTGGCCTGTAGCTGCTGTTACCCGCTCCACCTCAGCATCCTCTACTGCTGCTGAGAGGTCCTCCCTTTGTTTCCCGGCTACGTCCGCCTCCGTGACTACAGGGGCAGCTCCTCCACAATCCTCAGAGGGGCCCATCTTCACCATAGCGGAGAGGGATGACATAACACCAGCTGCAGCAGGCAACATTGCACACTGGGAAAACAGGCAAGTTTCATTTCATTCTAGTTCCATTTATGATGATATGCCTTGCCTGATTCTCGGTAGAGAGACTCAGGGTGTGCAGTCCCCTGAGCTCTCTCCACCTGCTGCAATTGATAAATCCTCAGCTGCCCTCTCCATGTCTCCTCCGGTTGTCCCTGAGTGTCCGCCAGCCCCAGAACTGAGCCACTGGATGATGGAGGAGCCTGTGGCCCTGGAGGACCCAAATCCAGTGCCAACGCGGAGCTGACCCCCAGCTGCCATGCTGGACAAGCCACCAGCGTGGGCCCCTTCGTCTGGGAAAACTGAGACTGCAACCACCATCATGCCTGCTCGCAGCAGAGTTAGAACCTGAGCTGGATCTCCAAGAGACCGGGCCTTTTCATTGTAGTTCCATTTATGATGATATGCCTTGCCTGATTCTCGGTAGAGAGACTCAGGGTGTGCAGTCCCCTGAGCTCTCTCCACCTGCTGCAATTGATAAATCCTCAGCTGCCCTCTCCATGTCTCCTCCAGTTGTCCCTGAGTGTCCGCCAGCCCCAGAACTGAGCCACTGGACGATGGAGGAGCCTGTGGCCCTGGAGGACCCAAATCCAGTGCCAACGCGGAGCTGACCCCCAGCTGCCATGCTGGACAAGCCACCAGCGTGGGCCCCTTCGTCTGGGAAAACTGAGACTGCAACCACCATCATGCCTGCTCGCAGCAGAGTTAGAACCTGAGCTGGATCTCCAAGAGACCGGGCCTGAAACGTCGTCATCATCTGGATCGACTGAATCCTAGATGGCGGTGGAGCTTGAGCTCAGGCAAGTGCTCGCCCTTGTTTTTTTCTTATCTGTCCTGGAGAAATCTTGCCTGGCTCTTGGTGAGGAGAGTCGAGTGCAGCCACCAGCTGCACCTGAGCTCACCTTGCCGGGCTCCGCCGCTGCCAGTGACCCTGATCCAATTCCTCTGTCTGTCTTTTCTGAGCCTTCTCCCAGGGTCGCTGGGGAAGATCCACCTTTTCCAGATGTCTCCGTGGGTCCAGGCTCACCACCTGAGGTCATCGTGGGTCCAGCTCATGAATAAGACTGAGATATTATAACTCCTCTACCCAGAGAGAACAATCCACCCTGGATTGAGAACCCATGGACTCAAACTTGGACTGATTCTCTTCCTGGCCTCTTCACACTTCGTAGCAAACAGCCTCAGCAAAGCCTGGAGGTCACTGCTTGAAAAAAAACAGGACCACATCATCGGCAAAAAGCAATAATGAGACCCCATGACAACCAAATAAACACCCCCCACTCACTGGCTTTGCCTGAAAATCCTGTCTATAAAAATTATGAACAGAATCAATAGAAAAAAGCCAACTCTCTGATAATTGCTTTGAGTGACTGTTGGCCATACAAACAAAAACTCTTGCAACAATGAGCCAGAAGCCCTCTACTTTTTTTTTTTTACAGTAATTCTTTACTTAGTTCCTCATTGGTGAAAGTAATTGTTGCACTGATAGTTACATTACATTTAGATTACTTAGTAGCATCATCTAAGATGCACCATAATTTAATTGCTCATTCACAATGGAAAGTTAAATTCTATGGGTAAGGTTTAATTAACTCTGAAGTGTACATTAAATGGCCTGAACGCAGAATGGGAAGGGGTTACCTCTACAAAGGGAATTAAAATCATTTAATGTACTGTCATGAGCTGTGCACTGGAAGTTTCCACCATGCTCAGTCTCATGGCTTTTTCTCTATATTTATATATTTGTTGTATTTTGTGCCTTTTGATTTCTGTATTTCTCGTACTGTTTTCTGTTTTCCTGTTTATGTCATAGTTTTGTTACGCTTTTATTTTGAATTAATTTGTATTTATATTTCAGTCTGTATTTGTTGATATTTTATTCTTTATATCCCTTACTGTTGTGTTCTCCTTCTGGGTTGACAGCTGTCACTGGCGCTTCCGGGGTTTTGACCCGTGTGGGCATTGCCCCTGTCAGCTGTCAGCTCCGGTCTCTTCCCTTTCCCTGTCTCTCCCCTGGCTGCAGGGGCTCCCACTCCCCGCCGGACCATCACCGCCAGCCTCCATCTTGTCATCTGCCAGGTCCGAGGATTATTATGGGCGGAGGAGGAATTCACCCAAGATGCTGGAGACTGTGCCGACGAACCAGTGTCCCCTGGCTCTGTCAGTTATTGTGCTTCCTTGCCACTCGCCAGTCCCAGCACTCCGGAAGCTTGTGCCGACGATTCAGCGTCCCCTGGCTTCCACAAGACCCCTCCACTCTGCTCCAACATCAGCTCCTCCCCGCTGCGTAACAGCTTCTCGCCAGACGGTCACCGTAGCCACCTGGAAGGATTTGTCTGGTTCACCAATGGTGGATTTTACAGCAGCTTCAGCGGCAACAGCGTTGGGGGCAAGGAAGATACTATTTTCTCATTTCTTTTAACATCTAATAATGAGAGGTGCTGCCTTGTCCCCAGTGAGGAGACTCAGTAGCCGTTTCCAATTGCTGCTGAGCCCTCATATTTTGTTCCTGCTGTTACCCGAATGTTTTTTCACCACTCCCTCAAATCCTTGCTTCCCCGTCATCGTTTCCACCTCAGCTGAGTTCTCGAGGACAGACTGTCATCTCACGTGCACTTGCCAGCAGTGACTGTTTCACCTCACGTGCACGCCCCGGCAGAGACTGCTCCTCTTGAGGCTGTCATTCCAACATCGGCACACTGGGGTCCTCGCTAGTGGAGCAGCAGGAGTTAAGGTAAGTCCTCTTCTTTGTTTTCTTTATCTTAGCTTTAGAGAGGTCTTGTCTTGCTACTTGTGAGGAGACCCAGTTGCAGCTTCCTTCTGTTTCTGGGCTCTCTCCGCCGAGCTCTTGGGTTGACTGTTATGGTGTGGTGCCTTTTCCAACCTATACCTCTTCTTCCCTGTCCAAGGTGGCTGCTTTGGAGAGGGATTCCTGGGTATCTGGGCCAGATGCATTTCAGCCAGCTCATCCTGAGGTCAGCGCATAACGACCATCTCTTTCAGAAATCAGCACGCTCAAACCATCAGCGCATGAGGACGTTGTGCTTCAGTCATCTGCTCCAGAGGTCAGCACTCCCCAGCCATTTCATCTGGAGGTTGGCACTCCCCAGCTGTTCCATTTAGAGGTCAGCATGCTCCAACCATCAGCATACAAGGTCATCACACCCCAGTCATCTGCTCCAGAGGTCTGCGCGCTCCAGCCGTTTCATCCGGAGGTCAGTGTGTCCCAGTCATCTGCTCCAGTGGTCAGCACATCCCAGTCATCTGCTCCAGGGGTTAGCGCTCTCCAGCAGTTTCATTTGGGGGTCAGTGTGCCTCGGTCATCTGTTTTGAGCAGAGGATTCTTATGTTGTTACCCTCAGAGTTTATTTTGCCCATGTCATTGTCTTCTGAGATCTAAGTTTCTATGTTATTATCATCTCCAGAGTTTGAGGTCTCCATGTTATTATCTTCAAAGTTTGAGGGTTCTGTATCAATGCCTGCATTATTTTCAGTGCAATAGGGTGTGTTATTTTCTGAGCATGGGGTTTGTGTTCTCTCCTGTCTAGTGGCTCATGATCCTTGGTCGCTCACCTGACGCCTCGTGTTTACCTTTCCTGGGGCCATTGGACTTTGGGAAGCCACCAGATCCATCTGTACTCTGGGTTGGGGACCCATAGACGTGGCCCGCCTGGCCTTTTCCCCCACCACCTGCCCTGTGAGGGTTTTGGGTTTTGGGTTTTCTTCTCTTTTCCCTTTTTGATGTTACCCTCAAAACCACCAAACCTCTCCCTCCTTGGAACTCATTGCCTCACTAAAAAGCTCCAGACTTCTCCTCCGGCCCCGATATATCCACCGAAGTTCACGCCGCAAGTTTAATTGAATCGGTGAATTCCAAAAGGGTCCAAGTCCACACTTTTTCAAAACCCAGATATTACATGTTTAATGAACTTTAAGAGACAAGCTATCTGATTATGTGCAAAAACGTCCCAAGTCAACTTTAATGCATTGACTATTCACAGCATTGTTTATGCATTGAGTGCAAGAGAGACCCAAGTCCAGGACTTGGGTCTTTCCTGCATGGATTAAACTTAAAGTCATAGGTGGCAGCACCAGTCATCCAAGATGTTCAGAAATTGGCGAAATATCTTTCACCAGAGGCTCAGCAGTTCCTCAGTAATTTAACAGTTTGTGATGCTAGGCGTGAAGATGAGTCTGACTTTGACGATTAGTTACCAGTAGATGGACCTCTATGTTAATCTGCCCACTTTTAGATGAAAATCTCATTTGCTGGCAGTTATCAAAACAATAGTTTGAATATAAAGTGATCATAAAAGGTGTTCAAAACATGGCATAATTAAAAAAAAAAACGTTTTCAACATGTGAGAAATAGATGTTATGCGCTTCTTTTCATATGTTCTTATTGTTTAATTCAAGAAGGGCCCAAGTCCAGGGACTTTAGTTTGCCAATCCTCTGAAATTAAAAAAGTGAAATGCTTCATATTATAGCATTTCTAAGCTATGGCCTTGTGCTATATCTGAGTAAAGTATGAACCATCTGGCATAGACTACCTTTGAGATATGCAATTTATTTAATTTCCTGCAAAAACATATTTCTTGGACTTGGGCCCCTTTTGAATTCACCGATTCAATTACCACTTCACAACAACAAACTGTATCTCCGTTCTCTGGTCAAATCGCTGCATGGACACCGGCTTCCGTACTTCCGCGTTGCGTCATCACAACAATGTAACGCGTCATCAGAACAACCCCAACGTGAATCCTTTCAACCTCCGCCCTATCCCGACTTCGCACCCGCATTTCCAAAACAAAAGCACCTGAAACTTGCCCTCCTCAACACACGAATCCCTTAACAATAAAAGCCTCATTCTAAACGAATTCATCACTGATAATAAACTGGATCTCCTCTGTCTCACTGAAACTTGGCAAAAACCCCTGGATTACATTGCACTTAACCAAACCACCCCTGCTGGATATTCATACCTGGACAACCCACGCCCTGAAGGCCGTGGAGGAGGCATTGCTGCTATTCATCTTCATGACCTCAATCCACGACCTCTCTCCATACCCGTTGTTTCCTCTTTTGAACACCTGACTTTTAAACTCCCCGGCCCAAAACCTCTCCTCATTGCAATTATCTACCGCCCTCCCAAACCAAATCCATCTTTCTTATCAGATCTTTCAGAACTCATTACAGTACTGTCTGCACCCTCACCATCTGTCCTACTGCTTGGCGATTTCAACCTCCACATTGATTCCCCTGACTGCAAATACGCAAACGATTTTCTGGACTTACTCAAGTGTCTCAACTTCACCCAACACAACTTTCCCTACCCACAGACGTGGACATATCCTGGATCTGGTTTGCTCCACTGGTCTCCACATTCACAACATCTCCAGCACTGACCTCACCAACTCGGACCATCTCGCCATCACACTGGACAATGACATCCCGGCCCCTCAACCCAAACAAGACCGAACAATAACCTTCAGGAATCTTAAGTCCATCTGCTCAGTTTCTCTCTCCACATGTATATCTAACACTCTCTCCAACCTCACCTTCCCTGTAAACCCAACCCCTACGGACTTAGTAAACATCTACAACAACACATTGTCTACCTCCCTCAACAAACTGGCCCCCATGAAAACAAAAACCGTCACTTTCATTCATTCGGCCCCCTGGTACACCTTAGAACTTCACAAACTCAAAAAACAACTGCGACAGCTTGAACGCCTGAGTTGCAAAACTGGTCTGACTGTACACACCCTGGCTCACATAGAACTGATGCACCTATACCAATCCTCACTCAATGAAGCTCGCTCCGCCTACTACTCCAGCATCATTCACTCTGGATCCTCCAACCCCCGCACTCTGTTCTCCACCATCAACAAATTCCTCTAACCCCAGGACATCATTTCATCATCCTTCACCCCTGGAAAATGCAATAGCTTTCTATCATTTTTCCATTCCAAAATTGACAATATTCACAACCAGCTTGCCTCCTCCTTGGCCATCACCCCTGAATGAGAACCCACTTTTTCCTCTACCCATAGATAAATAGCTCTATACTATACTAGCATCAGCACCGGATCACCCCAGGGCTGTGTACTTTCCCCCCTACTCTTCTCCCTTTACACCAACTCCTGCACCTCCAGCCACCAGTCTGTCAAGTTGATCAAGTTTGCGGACGACACCACCCTCATCGGGCTCATCTCCAACGGCGACGAGTCCGCCTACAGGAGAGAGGTGGCCCAGCTGGCGTCCTGGTGCAGCAATAACAACCTGCAGCTGAACGCTCTGAAGACAGTGGAGATGATTGTAGACTTCAGGAAAGTCACTACTCCTCTGCCCCCCCTCACCCTCTCAGGCTCTCCCATCACCACTGCTGATTCCTTCCGCTTCCTAGGCACTACCATCACCAGGGACCTCAAATGGGAGCTGACCATCAGCTCACTCATCAAAAAAGCCCAGCAGAGGATGTTCTTCCTGCGGCAGCTGAGGAAGCTCAAGCTACCCACCAAGATGTTAGTGCAGTTCTACACAGCCATCATCGAGTCCATCCTCACCACCTCCATAACCGTGTGGTACGCAGGAGCCACTGCCAGGGACAGACTAAGGCTGCAGCGCGTCGTGCGCACTGCTGAGAAGGTGATCGGCTGCAAGCTCCCATCTCTCCAGGATCTGTACATCTCCAGGACCCGGAGGCGTGCTGGCCGGATCATAGCCGATCCCTCACACCCTGGTCACGTACTGTTTGCCCCCCTCCCCTCTGGTAGAAGACTTCGGTCCATCCAGACTAAAACCTCCCGTCACATGAACAGCTTCTTCCCCTCTGCCATTAGACTGCTGAACACTAAGTGACTCTCGTGCACCATGTACAGCAGCTCAACCAGACTCATGTCAATCATCACTGTTTTCTTCCTGCATTACCGACTGCACTATATAGTTCTCCACAGTATCTGCTGCTGGCTAATATATATTTTAACTGTTGACCAGTATCACTTAATCTTATCCTACACTTTATTACATGTATAGTTTATTTCTCTTATCTTATCATGTTTAATGTTGCAGCATTGTACCGAGACAAATTCCTAGTTTGTGTACTACATGAACAATGGCAATAAACCTGATTCTGATTCTGATTCTGAACCAGCTTGCCTCCTCCTTGGCCATCACCCCTGAATGAGAACCCACTTTTTCCTCTACCCATAGATAAATAGCTCTCCCTTTTCTCACCCATAACCACTGATGAACTTTCCGAAATACTCTCCAGCATGAAATCATCTACATGCCCCCTGGACCCCATCCCCTCCCCCCTTATCAAAGCCTGTCTCACCCCTCTTGCCCCCCTTATCATCAACACCATCAACTCCTCCCTCACCACTGGCACTGTCCCCCCATCACTTAAGATTGCTGCCATCACCCCCCTCCTAAAGAAACCTGGTCTGGACTCTGACGACCCCAACAATTTCAGACCTATCTCCAACCTCCCATTTCTGGCTAAAATATTGGAAAAAGCTGTCGCCACCCAACGCAAGAAACACCTCCTCTCCAACAAACTCTACGAAACATTTCAATCTGGATTCCATTCTCACCACAGCACTGAAACCACCCTCCTCAGGGTCACCAATGACCTCCTGCTCGCCTCTGACTCTGGCTTCCTCACCATTCTTCTCCTCCTCGATCTCAGCGCTGCTTTCGATACCATCAATCATTCCATCCTGCTCCGTCGTCTACTTTCTATTGGCATCACTGACTCCACCCTCTCTTGGTTCACCTACTACCTGTCTGAGAGATTCCAGTAGATCTCCATCAACAATCACAAATCACGCACCACCCCCATCTCACACGGTGTCCCTCAAGGCTCTGTGCTCGGTCCAACCCTTTTCACTCTCTACATGCTTCCGCTTGGTCACATCATCCGTCAACATGGTCTTCACTTTCACTGCTACGCCGATGACACCCAGCTGTACATCTCCTCTAAATCCATCACCCCCACCATTCTCTCCACCATCACCAACTGCCTCACAGACATAAAAAACCTGGATGACTAACAACTTTCTCAAACTAAACAGCAATAAAACAGAAATCATCATTTTTGGACCAAAATCTCTTTTCCCCTCTTCCCAGAACTTTTCATTCCAAATCGATGGTCACTCAGTCACCCCCTCCCCCCTGGCCAGAAACCTCGGCATTATCATGGACCCCACCCTCTCCTTCAAATCTCACATCAACCATATCACCAAAACATCATTTTTTCATCTTTGTAATATTGCACGCCTCCGTCCCACCCTCTCCCCCTCTGCTGCTGAAATACTCATCCACGCCTTCATCACCTCCAGACTTGATTACTGTAACAGCATTCTGTATGGACTTCCTTCCACCATCCTCCAAAAACTACAGTATGTCCAAAACTCAGCCGCCTGCCTACTTACTCACTCCCGCTCCAGAGACCACATCACTCCTCTCCTCCGTCAGCTCCACTGGCTCCCCATTCAACAGCGCATCAACTTCAAGATCCTCCTCATCACCTATAAAGCTCTTCATAACCTCGCCCCCTCATACCTAACTGACCTTCTGTCTCGTCATTCCCCCACTCGTCTCTTCCGCTCTGCTGACGCTCACCTTCTTATCCCATCACCAAGACAAAATTCCGCACCCTGGGTGATAGATCATTCGCCATTGCCACACCAACCCTCTGGAATTCCTTGCCCCTTCACATCCGGTCTTCCAACACACTTGCTTCTTTCAAAAGTCAACTCAAAACCCATCCTTTCAAATCTACCTATGAAAACTGACTGCCTCTTCTACCTATGTGTACCTACCTTGCCTGTTTACCCGTTCTCTGTATGTTTGTCCCTATGCTGCTTTGTAAAGCATCTTTGAGTATTTAGAAAAGCGCTATATAAGACTGATGTATTATTATTATTATTATTATTATTATTATTACCCTGAGAGCATCTGGGGTCTGACCCTTAAAGGGGGGGTACTGTGGTGGTCTGGGATGGGTCAAACCAGTTTACCCTTTATGTTCCTTTTTGAACTTTTTTTTTCCCACAATATCTTTATTGAACCTTTTTTTTTTTGAACAAACATGATACAAACAATCAAACACTAACACTAAAGTACTACAAAAAAAAAATGCACTAAAAACACCAACAACCACCAACAAAATCAAGTCTTCAACAATGCTCCTCTGTTTAGTCTAGACAATCCAATACATAAGTATACATATTATGTTCACCAGTTTGGAATTTACAAGGTCCACACACATCATTCACCTTCTTCTTCAAGAGTTATGTTTAAATTTTTTACATAATCAATAAAAGGTCTCCATATATTCTCAAACACAGTTTCCTTTGATTTCAGTATATATGTTATTCTTTCTAATGGAAGGTTTGTTAACATCTGTCTTAACCACTGAGTCACATCTGGTCTATGAGTCTTTTTCCATAATAGTGCAATACATTTTTTGGCATTAAGCAAACTGAGGTCTATGAATGTTCTTTCACTTTTATTAAAATTATGCTTTTCTGGGTACAGACCCAACAAAAACAGTTTAGGATTCAATATGATTTGTTTTGAGATTATTTTTTCAATTGTTACCCTCACCTCTTCCCAAAACATTCTTATTAATCTACATTCCCATAAACAATGAAATAGGGTTCCTTTACTTTCCATGCATTTTGTGCATGTATCTGGTATATTTTTGTTATATCTATTTAACTCCTCCGGTGTAACATACATCCGCATTAACCATTTGAAATGTATCAATTTAAGGCGTGCATTTATTGATTTGGTTTGAGCTTCTGTACAAGCCAATTCCCATTGTTCCTCTGAAATTTCAGTTTGCAGATCTTCTTTCCAGTAGTTTAATCTTTTCAGTGAATTTTCACTTGAAGATAGTGTCAATGAGTTATAAAACTCTGAAATAATACCCTTTCTTTTACTATCTTTCATCATCATTTTTTCCAAGGATGAATAAATAGGTCGAGTGAGAGCTTTATTTTGATTTGATCGAATAAAGTTTCTAAGTTGAAGATATTTAAAAAAATGTGTTCTATTGAGATTAAATTTGATCCTCAGCTCTTCAAAAGACATTATGTTATCTGCACATGGCAAATATAAATCCTGAATCTTTTGTATCCCTTTTAAATTCCATACTTTAAATACAGCGTCCGCTCTCCCTGGTTTAAAATATTGATTACCCCATATTGGACTAAATTGTGACAATAACTGTGGTTCTTTTAAATAGTTTTTAGCTTCACACCATATTTTGATCATATGCTTTACAAATGGATTTTTAACTTGTTTTTGTAATTTTTTTGCCGAATCTGAGTATATGAATATGGGAAGAGGTAAAGGTAAATTGTATGATTCCATTTCAGTCCAGTGAGGGAGATCATTTGATGAAAAATAATATGTCATAGACCTCAGTTGTGCCGACCAATAATACAACATAAAATTTGGACATTTCAGACCTCCACGATCAAATGGTAAATATAATAAAGACAAACGTAATCTAGCCCTCCTGTTGTTCCATATAAATTCCACTAACTTTTTTTTTTATTCTTGAGAATAGATCTAAAGGTGGTGATAAGGGAATGTATTGAAATAAATAAAGTATTTTAGGTAAAATATTACTTTTAAGTATATTGATTCTCCCGATCATCGACATTGGTAGTGACATCCATCTCTGAGTTAACTCATTGATATCTGACATTAAGGCTTCATAGTTGACACTGGCGACTGATTCTAGCTTAGGCACAATTTGGATTCCTAAATATTTAAACTGATTTACAACATTGAATTGATTTACCTCAGGGGCTGGGTAATTTCTCTGGGTCTCATTTAGCATTAATTTTGAAGATTTAGTTTTATTTATTTTATATCCTGATATTTCCCCAAAATTCTTTATTAAATTCAACAAGGTTGGAATTGATTTTTTGGGGACGGCAGTGGCTCAGGAGGTAGAGCAGGTTGTCCAATAACCACATGGTTGGCGGTTCAAATCCCGCTCTCCCCAGATATCCTGCCGTTGTGTCCCTGGGCAAGACACTTTACCCCAATTGCTCCTGGTGGGTCTGGAAGCGCCATGTTAGGCAGCATGCCACCATCAGTGTGTGAATGGGTGGATTGCAGGATCTGTAAAGCGCTTTGGTCATCAAGAGATGAGAATAAAAGCGCTATATAAGTGAATGCCATTTACCATTTGATTTTTTTAGATTCGACATAAACAAAATTATGTCATCGGCGTACAGGGAGATTTTATGTTCTGTTGGTCCAACTTTAATTCCATATATTTGTGAATGTAAACGTATCGCTATCGCTAAAGGTTCAATTGCCATAGTAAACAGTAAAGGTGAAAGTGGACAGCCTTGTCGACATCCTCTATTGATTTTTATTGGTTTTGAAATATTGTTATTTGTTAGGATTTCTGCTGTAGCATTATTGTATATTATTTGAACCCATTTTATGAAATTATTTCCAAGTCCAAACCTTTGTAGGACTTCAAAAAGAAAGGGCCATTCAACTCTATCAAAGGCCTTTTCGGCGTCCAGTGATAGGAGAGCTGTATCTGATGCTTCTTTATTAAAATAAATAATATTAAATAGTCTTCTTACATTATGGAAGCCTTGTCTACCCTTTATAAAGCCATTCTGATCTCGATTAATAATATTTGGTAAAATTTCTTGTATTCGTCTTGCTAAAATTTTACAGATTATCTTAAGGTCGGCGTTTAATAGGCTTATTGGTCTCATATTTTCACATTTATTAGAGGGCTTACCTGGTTTTGGCAGCAGTATAATTAAGGCATTATTTATGTATGATGGTAAATTATTATTTTGAAATGCTTCTAAAACCATTTCCAAAAAAGGTTTTATTAATTTATTCTTAAATTTTTTATAAAGGTCAACTGGAAGACCATCTGGTCCTGCACTTTTTCCTGATTTCATATTATCAATGGCTAGCCCAACTTCTTCTTGACTAATTTTAGACTCCAATATCTCCCTGTTTTCATTTGGAATACACGGTATAGATAGTTCGTTCAAAAACCCATTTAGTTTTGTTAAATCAGGTTCATTTTTGGTATCATATAACTTTTCATAGTAATCTCTAAAGGCTCTATTAATTTCTAAAGGATCTATAACTACCTGTCCGTTACTTATAATACTGGTAATTGGTGTTTTAATTTCTAATTGTTTAATCTGCCATGCTAATAATTTTCCTGATTTTTCACCTTGTTCATAAAAAGATTGTTTCAATCTTAGAAGACTCGAGGCAGCTCTATTCGCTGATTTTTTGTCGTATTCAGCTCTCAAAATCAGTAATTCATTCTCCAACCTTGGGTCACTTCCTGCATACACTTTTTCCTGAAGACTTTTTATTTTATGTTCCAATTTAGCTCTCTCCTCTCGAGTCTTCTTAGATTTTGATCCTGTATAACTAATAATATGTCCCCTAATAAAAGCTTTGAAAGCCTCCCACTTTACACATGCTGATGTTTGTGTAGTATTGATGTCAAAGAACTCGTCTATCTGTTTTTCTATATACTTGACAAATTCCTCATCCTGAAGCCATTTATGCTGAAATTGCCATCTACCTGATTCCTTTGTCAATTTTTTATCTACATATATTAGACAACAGGGTGCATGATCAAAGATCACGATGTTATCATAAAAGCAGTTTTGAATCTTGGACCTTAATTCTGTGGAAATCAAAAAATAATCAATACGTGAGAATGTCTTGTAGGTACTGGAATAACAAGAATAGGCTTTAACTTGTGGTTTCATTTCTCTCCATATATCTAACAATCTCAATTCTTTCATAAAATGATTAATAGTCATCCTACATCCAATGTGCGTACAATCCAGTCCTGTTGATCTATCTATACCTGGATTCAATGTACAATTAAAATCCCCTGCTATTATATGTTGCCCTGTAAGTGATGATAAGATAAGAAATAAATTAGCAAAGAACTTCTGATCATCTATATTGGGACCATATAAGTTCACAAGATTTATATTTTCTAATAGCAAAGAACCTTGAATGATTACATATCTTCCAAATTTGTCTCCAATTACATTTTTCACTTGAAAAGGAACTGATTTATGTATGAGAGTCATAACTCCCCTGGCTCGGGATGAAAATGAAGAGGTGAATACACTTCCTTGCCATCTACTCCTAATTCTTTTAACATCCTCCTCTATTAGATGAGTTTCTTGTAAAAACACAATTTTTGAACCCATGTCTTTTATTTTATTCATAACTTGTTTAAGTTTTTTTTAAATTTTGTAGACCTCTGCAATTCCATGAAGTTAAATTAAGATTAACACTTTGGTTTATGATCAATAGAGAGTTTGGGATTACCTTGCAGTGTAAACATGCTCATACAGAGAAGCAAAAACATGAGTGGTTGAACATTCATCCTACAAACTACACACAAACAAATTTCCCCTTCCCACACTTGTGGCAAACCCCCCAAAATCAAAAGAAAAATTCTGTCTCCCGATATAGCCATCGACCGTTCCACACCCACGGGGAACAGCCTAAGCCACTCCTCCTTCACCCTAACTCTACTGCTTTTAATAACGTAACATTAACTCTCCTCTGTAGTTTTCCAACTTAACTCCAAAATTTTTAACAACTTTGTACATCATAGTTTTTTTTGTTTGTTTTGTTTTTGTTTTGTTTTTTTAATATATAATACAATCTATATTTTGTAAACTTACTATTTACTTCAAGTCAGTCAGATGCCTGTGCAAATGCTTAATTATTCTACCTTATATTTTGTTCATGCTTAGCTCCCACCAGTCTCTTCTTCTTCTTTAATCTTCTTGATGAACTCCTGCGCCTCCTCTGGGGTCTTGAAGATGTGGGTTCTGCCCTCATACGTGGTCAGCAGTCTCGCAGGATAGATTACACCATGACGAATCCCAAGGTTGCGCAGCTCCTTACGTATGGGATCAAACTGCTTCCTCAATTGCTGGATTCCTGTGGCCAAATCTGGGTAGAACCGCACCTGCTGGTCCTGGTGTTTAATCTCTCCTTTAGCTCGTGCAGCGTTGAAGATCTTCATCCTGTCTCTGTTGCTAAGAAACTTCATAATTAAGGTCCTCGGCGGTCCCTTATCTCTCCGTGGGCCAATACGATGTGCATTTTCCAGAACCACTGCTGATTGCAACTCCTCGCTGCCCAGCACCTCCGGAATCCACTTTTCCAGAAAGGAACATACGTCCCGACCTTCTGATTCCTCTGGAAGACCCACCAGCCTCAAGTTATTCTGTCTCGACCGAGATTCCAAATCCAAAATATTATTTTCCAGAGATTTATTTTTTTTTTCCAAAGTGCGCACCTTTAATTGAAGACGGGTGACGTCATCTTCAGCACTAGCGAGACGGAGCTCCATCTGCGCCGTTCGTTCTACACAGTCACCCAATTCCTTTCTTATTCCTTCCAACGCTGTCATAATCCCATCAAATCTAGAGGAAAAGTCCGCTCTCATTGAACTCATGGCAGCCATCAGCGCATCTGCGCCTCCCCCCGCAGACATCGCACCGTTGCCAGCCTCCTCCGCCATATATGGAGTTTTATTTGCTGCGTCACAGACCTGAAAGTCCGTTAATTTGGACTGTTTCGGCGGCTCGCTTTTTCCTTTACCTGGTTTTCCAGCCTTAGGCTTCGCCGACATATCCTCGCCCAAACGCTGGGATACGTTCTGTCCCAAATGCGAGAGTTATTTGCCGATTTTTTTTCTCCAAGAGCAGAGCAGAGTGAGACACGTCCGTCTTACGTGGCAGCCATAACCGGAAGTTCCCTTTTTGAACTTTTAATTGTCATTATCATTATTATCTTCATCATTGGTTTTTCACTCCAATCTTAGGTTTTATTATTATTGTCATTTTTTCCCCTTCTCAGTTACGTTTGTATATTGTATATTCTCTTGCTTCATCATTCGTTTCTGAGTTGGCTTTTATTTTGACAGTATTGTTTGCTTACTTCCTTTTTAGCACAGCTCGTCCTTGTTTCTCTGATTATTGTTCACGGCTGTTGCTCATTAGTTTTTCTCTATTTATTTGGTTGCACTCCCTCATCCCTTTGTTGGATCGTAAACCGTTGTATTGAGTTGTCTCAAAACTTAACGTGGAATCGGTGTGTGACTTTGCCAAAACAATGTCTGCCTCTGTAGTATTCTCTGGGCCTCTCCCCAATCTGACCAGTGATGACATGTTTAGCCGTTTGTCTTCCTTCAACTGCTGGCTGTCTGTGTGGTGTCCTGCAAACAACATGGGCTACATTGACAACTGGAGCTCATTTTGGGGAAAACCTGGTCTTATTATACGAGACAGCGTCCATCCCACTTTGGATGGTGCGTCTCTTTCATCTAACAATCTGGCATCATTTTTATCCAAATTTTCAAAACATTGACAACTCAGAGTTGAGACCAGGAAGCAGAGTTGCAGTCTTACATGCCTCTCTGCAGCTCCTCTTCATCCGCCACCCCTCAACTTAGCCCCTGTCTTCCCCATCAGAGAACCATTGTCTGCTCCCTCCAAAGTAAATAAAAATATAATGTAAAAGCATCCCAAAGTGATTAAACAAAAAGTTGGTAAAACTCAAATTAAACATGAAGCCTCTAAAGTGAATGATTTGGCTTCTGTTCCTTCTCATAATTTAAGAATTAAATGTGGTTTGTTAAATATTAGGTCTCTAACTCCCAAGTCTCTGCTAGTCTATGATCTGTTAATTGATCATCAGATTGATTTAATATCCCTTGCAGAGACTTGGTTAGGGCAAGAGGATTATGTTGGTTTAAATGAATCAACTCCCTCTGGTTATTTAAACTGTCAAAATCCAAGAAGTTCGGGTCGTGGAGGAGGAGTAACAACAATTTACCATTCCAAATTACTAGTTAATGTTAAGCAAAAAACACGTTATCATTCCTTTGAGGGCCTGGTCCTCAGTATTGGGCATTTTAGCAATTTTAGGCTAAACCCAATTTTATTTGCCATAGTTTATCGTCCTCCATCAACCTATTCAGAGTTTTTACCCAAATTTGCCGAATTCTTAGCTGAATTAGTGCTGAAATCAGATAGAATAATGATAGTAGGGGACTTTAATATACGTACATGTACAGCCATGGACAAAATTGTTGGTACCCCTCTGTTAATGAAAGAAAAACACACAATGGTCACAGAAATAACTTGAATCTGACAAAAGTAGTAATAAATAAAAATTCTATGAAAATTAACCAATGAAAATCAGACAATGCTTTTGAATTGTGGTTCAACAGAATTATTTTAAAAAACAAACTCATGAAACAGGCTTGGACAAAAATGATGGTACCCCTAGAAAAGATTGAAAATAATGTGACCATAGGGACATGTTCAACCAAGATGTGTCCTCTAATTAACATCACAGGTGTCTACAAACTTGTAATCAGTCAGTCGGCCTACTTAAAGGGTGACAAATAGTCACTGTGCTGTTTGGTGACATGGTGTGTACCACATTAAACATGGACCAGAGGAAGCAAAGGGGAGAGTTGTCTCAGGAGATTAGAAAGAAAATTATAGACAAGCATGTTAAAGGTAAAGGCTATAAGACCATCTCCAAGCAGCTTGATGTTCCTGTGACTACAGTTGCCCATATTATTCAGAAATTTAAGATCCACGGGACTGTAGCCAACCTCCCTGGATGTGGCCGCAGGAAGAGACGGATAATACGAATGGTACAGTAACAAAAGAGCCCAGAACAACCTCTAAACGCATTCATGGTGAACTCCAAGGTCAAGGTACATCAGTGTCAGATTGCACCATCCGTCGTTGTTTGACCCAAAGTGGACTTCATGGGAGACGACCAAGGAGGACACCACTGTTGAAAACTAATAAAAAAAGCCAGACTGGAATTTGCCAAACTGCATGTTGACAAGCCACAAAGCATCTGGGAGAATGTCCTATGGATAGACGAGACAAAACTGGAACTTTTTGGCAAGGCATATCAGCTCTATGTTCACAGACGCAAAAATGAAGCATACCAAGAAAAGAACACTGTCCCTACTGTGAAACATGGAGGAGGTTCTGTTATGTTCTGGGGCTGCTTTGCTGCATCTGGCACAGGGTGTCTTGAATCTGTGAAGGGTACAATGAAATCTCAAGACCATCAAGGTATTCTAGAGAGAAATGTGCTGCCCAGTGTCAGACAGCTTGGTCTCAGTTGCAGGTCATGGGTCTTGCAACAGGATAATGACCCAAACACACAGCTAAAAACACCCAAGAATGGCTAAGAGCGAAACACTGGACTATTCTAAAGTGGCCTTCTATGAACCCTGATCTAAATCCTATCGAACATCTGTGGAAGGAGCTGAAACATGCCGTCTGGAGAAGGCACCCTTCAAACCTGAGACAATTGGAGCAGTTTGCTCATGAGGAGTGGGCCAAAATACCTGCTGAGAGGTGCAGAAGTCTCATTGACAGTTACAGAAATCGTTTGATTGCAGTGATTGCCTCAAAAGGTTGTGCAACAAAATATTAAGTTAAGGGTACCATCATTTTTGTCAAGGCCTGTTTCATGAGTTTGTTTTTTTTTTTAATAATTCTGTTGAACCCCAATTCAAAAGCACTGTCTGATTTTCATTGGTTAATTTTCATAGAATTTTTATTTATTACCACTTTTGTCAGATTCAAGTTATTTCTGTGACCATTGTGGATTTTTCTTTCATTAACAGAGGGGTACCAACAATTTTGTCCACGTGTGTAGATGTAGATAGTGATTGCCTTAATATGGCATTTAATTCAATATTAGATTCGATGGGATTTTCTCAGAAAGTAGGAAATTCTTCCCATTATCTCCATCATACGTTGGACCTTGTTCTGACATATGGCATAGAAATAGAAAATCTGGTAGTGTCTCCTCATAACCCTGTACTGTCAGACCATTGTCTGTTAACCTCTGATTTAACTATTTCTGACTATTTGGCTCCTAAAGAAAAATATTACTACAGTAGATGCCTCTCAGATGATGTTGTTACCAAATTTATGCAGATTGTTTCCTCTATGCCATGTGTCAACACAACGGAAATAAGCTATAGACAGCTCACTCCTTCTGTACTTGATAGCAAAGTAGATAGTGTTACAGCTTCTCTGCATCAGACTCTAGACGTGGTGGCCCCTTTAAAAAAGAAAGTCTAATCAGAGATTTCTAACCCCTTGGTTCAACACAGAAACTCGTAGCTTTAAACTGACAGGCGCCTCTATGGCTGCCGTGTCATTGGATGCGCCTAATGTGCGCGCCCAATGTCAAGTCAAATTCCTTGTGTGTTTACTTGTAAATATACTTGGCAATAAAGCTGATTCTGATTCTGATTCTGATTCTGAAACTGAAGACTCGTCAATTAGAAAGAAAATAGCACTCCAATAAATTCAGATGAAATCTATTTAGCTTGGAGAAATCATCTTTTAATTTATAAAAAAATCTCTTAGAAAAGCTAGAACGAGTTATTATTCTGCATTAATAGAAGAGAACAAGAATAATCTTAGGTTTCTTTTCAGCACTGTAGCCAGGCTGACAAAGAGTCAGGACTCTGTCAATCCTAGCATTCCCTTAGAGCTTACTAGTCAGGACTTTATGAACTTTTTCAATAATAAAATTTCATCTATCAGAGATAAAATCAATCAGATTCTTCCCACCGTTAACTTAAATACAGTAACTACTACAACTCCTTCAATTGATATTTGTTTGGATGAGTTTACTCCAATTGACCTTTTAGAGTTAGACAATATAATTTCCTCATCCAAGCCTTCAACTTGTCTTTTAGACCCTATTCCTACCAGGTTATTTAAAGAAATCTTCCCACTTATTGGTAGCTTTATTCTTCAAATAATCAATTCTTCATTAACTTTAGGCATGTACTGCAGGCTTTTAAAATGCCTGTAATTAAACCCTTACTCAAAAAGCCAAAGCTGGATCAAGGAGTTTTAGCTAACTATAGACCAATCTCTAATCTCCCTTTCATTTCAAAAATCTTAGAAAGAGTTGTTGCTACTCAATTATTTGACCACCTGCAGGGAAATGGTTTATTTGAAGAGTTTCAATCTGGGTTTAGAATCCATCCTAGTGCTGAAACAGCCTTAGTGAAGGTCAATAATGACCTCCTTATCACATCTGATAATAGACTTGTTTCAGTTCTTGTCCTTTTAGACCTTAGTGCAGCTTTTGATACTATCGATCATAATATTCTACCTGATAGATTAGAACACTGTGTTGGACTTAATGGAACTTCGTTGCAGTGGTTTAGATGTTATTTATCTGATAGGTTCCAGTTTGTTCATGTCAATAATGAGTTTTCTTTCAACTCAAAGCTCAGTCATGGAGTTCCACAGAGATCTGTGCTAGGCCCTACTCTTTTTAGTTTATATATGCTTCCGTTAGGTATCATTATTAGAAAGCACTGTATACATTTTCATTGTTATGCAGATGACACACAATTATATCTGTCAATGAAGCCAGATGATAGTAATCAGTTAGCCAAGATGGATGCCTGTCTTAAGGAAATCAAAGCTTGGATGACTTGTAATTTCCTGCTATTAAATTCAGATAAGACTGAAGTCATTCTTGTTGGTCCAAAAAACCTTAGAAATACCTTTCCAAATCAAACTTTTAGTTTGGATGTGGTTACTCTTTCTCTTAATAGTTCTGTGAGGAACCTTGGAGTTATTTTTGATCAAGATCTGTCTTTCAATTCACATATTAAATTTGTTTCTAAGACTGCCTTCTATCATTTGCGTAATATTGCCAAGATTAGGAGCATCTTGTCTCAGAGTGATGCTGAGAAACTGATCCACGCTTTTGTTAGCTCGAGATTAGATTATTGTAACTCTTTATTATCAGGTTGTCCTAAAACATCTTTAAAAAGTCTTCAGTTGATCTAAAATGCTGCAGCAAGAGTTTTAACAGGTACTAGAAAGAGAGATCATATCTCTCCGGTTCTGGCCCCACTTCATTGGCTTCCCATAGAGTTTAGAATTAAGTTTAAAATCCTTCTTCTTACTTACAAAGCCCTAAACAATCAAGTCCCTTTTTATTTAAAAGATCTGATCCTACCGTATTATCCTAACAGAGCACTACACTCCCAAAATGCAGGATTACTTGTAATACCTAGAATCTCCAAAAGTACAATGGGAGACAGAGCCTTCAGTTATCAAGCTCCTCTCCTGTGGAACCAGCTGCCAATCTGGATTCGGGAGTCAGACTCGATCTCTGTTTTTAAGAATAGGGATAAAACCTTCCTTTTTGATATAGCCTACAATTACGGAGGGATCATGTGTCTCTGAACCCTCCCTTACTTATGCTGCTAATAGGTTTAGACAGCCAGGGGACCTCCAATAATACACTGAGCTTCACTCCTTTCTTCACTTTCAATGAAATATTTATTTTTTGCTGGTCATTAACATCTGTTTGTTCTCTCTCATAGATTGAGTCCCCATCGTGCTGTTTGCTCTCTACATGTCTGTTCTTTTCATCTTCTCTATCCCCTCACCCTGCAGCCAGTCGCAGCAGATGACTGCCCATCCCTGAGCCTGGTTCTGCTGGAGGTTTCTTCCTGTTAAAAGGGAGTTTTTCCTCTCCACCATTGCCAAGTGCTTGCTCACAGGGGATCGCCTGATTGCTGGGGTTTTTCTGCAACTGTGGGGGTTTCCCCTACAGTTGAAAGTGCTATGAGATGACTGTTGTTGTGAAATGGCGCTATATAAATAAAGCTGAATTGAATTGAATTGTGTTAAGTTCGCTGTCTGAGTTTCCTCCCCCAGCATTTTCTGCTGTGCTGCCGTTGTGACTTATTTTATCTTCAGCTCTCACGCTGCCTTTATTTTTCATTAAATTATGTTTCAACTTCACCCTGCGAGTGAGTCTGTTCATCTGCCCCAGATGGGCGTTTATGACACTGCGTCCCATTTTTCAAAAAAGTTGTATTCCCAACCAGTCAATTAATCAATCAATCAATCACACTTCCTGGTTGACGTCTCTCCTTCACATGCTACGCCAATGGGTTTTTTTTATATTTGAGTTTCTTGGTCTTCTGAGTCAAACTGCAATGTGTGCATCATCAGTGCACATCAAACCCCGGTACACAGTTTCAAAACACTTGGAACAAAACTGTGGGAGGAATTGATTTCACAAAAGAACAGGCAGACAGATGGCCATCGCTTTAACATAATTGTTAAGATTTGCGGCAGGTATGGAGGAGAGAGGTCCCAAATACAGGTAATTATCCAGTTCACGGTGGTTTATTTATTACAGAAAACAAGACAAAAAAAGAGCAGCACGGGGGCTCAAATAAACTAATCTAAACTTAAAACACAAGGAATAAACTAGGAATGTCACAGAGAGGTGAACAGGAGGTTGTGCTTGACTATTTTGTTATTTGTCATTTTGACAGACAGGGTTGTAAAAATGATGTCATAATCTGTTATTATCTGTCATTTTAATTGATTTAATTAGATCACTTTCAGTGTAATCTGTAAAAATGACAGACAGCTTTCATTTTTCTGTCGGTGCTGAAAAAAATCTCTCAATGAAGGACAATTTTCAGTTAATGCAACCTCTAGGCTGAACATAAACCTTACAGGAAATATTAATGTTGCCGCTAGGAGCAGCAAGACTAGACTAAATTTAAAAGGAACAGATGAAATGTATGGAAAAAAGGTGGGTGAACAGGTGCAAAAAATCAACCTAACTAGGAGGTTACATAATCACAAAAACAGAATCATGACCCAGGCCCAACAGAAAGTACCCCTTCACCCAAAAACAGGAAGTAAAGTAACATGAAATGAACCCGGAACATAGGAAGCCACTTTTAAAATAAACTAGGATCACTGGAAACTAAGCTGGCAAAATAACAGGAGATATTATCAACAAAAGATTGGGACAAGCAAGAATAGTTCGTAGTATTGTTAAGTCCAAAATAATAGAAACAACTCAAGGAGTGGACATGATCTGTGATCATGCCCCAACATTACAATAATCCCCCTCTGGTCTTCAACCGGCAGTGGATAACAACACATTGTAGAAGTGAAGTGCCATTTATCTGAAAGCCAAACCCTTTATTTCAGTCTACATCTAAAAAGTTTTGAGATTTATGTTTTAGCTATGCAAGCAGTGAAGAGCAAAGTGACAGCACAGTGGACAAGTGATTAGCACTGTTGCCTCACAGATAGAAAGGTCCTGGTTCAAAGCTGGCATGGGTAGGAACCTTTCTGTGTGGAGTTTGGATGTTCTCCCTGTGTTTGTGTGAGCTTACTCTGGGCCTCTGGTTTCCTGCCATGATCCACGCAGGTTAGGTTATTTGGTCATTCTAAAATGGCCATGGTATTTGTTTCTGATAAGTCTGTAAAACAGCAGGGTAATGCGAGGGGTTTGAGATTAGACTAGCACTATACAAATACAGGTACAGACATGGACAAAATTGTTGGCACCCCTCTGTTAATGAAAGAAAAACCCACAATGGTCACAGAAATAACTTTAATCTGACAAAAGTGGTAATAAATAAAAATTCTATGAAAACTAACCAATGAAAATCAAACAATGCTTTTGAATTGTGGTTCAACAGAATTATTTTAAAAAACAAACTCATGAAACAGGCCTTGACAAAAATGATGGTACCCTTAACTTAATATTTTGTTGCACAACCTTTTGAGGCAATCACTGCAATCAAACAATTTCTGTAACTGTCAATGACACTTCTGCACCTCTCAGCAGGTATTTTGGCCCACTCCTCATGAGCAAACTGCTCCAGTTGTCTCAGGTTTGAAGGGTGCCTTCTCCAGACGGCATGTTTCAGCTCCTTCCACAGATGTTCAATTGGACTTAGATCAGGGCTCATAGAAAGCCACTTTAGAATAGTCCAATGTTTCACTCTTAGCCATTCTTGGGTGTTTTTTAGCTGTGGTTTTGGGTCATTATCCTGTTGCAAGACCCATGACCTGCGACTGAGACCAAGCTGTCTGACACTGGGCAGCACATTTCTCTCTAGAGTACCTTGATAGTCTTAAGATTTTATTGTACCCTGCACAGATTCAAGACACCCTGTGCCAGATGCAGCAAAGCAGCCCCAGAACATAACAGAACCTCCTCCATGTTTCACAGTAGGGACAGTGTTCTTTTCTTGGTATGCTTCATTTTTGCGTCTGTGAATATAGAGCTGATGTGCCTTGTCAAAAAGTTCCAGTTTTGTCTCGTCTGTCCATAGGACATTCTCCCAGAAGCTTTGTGGCTTGTCAACATGCAGTTTGGCAAATTCCAGTCTGGCTTTTTTATGATTAGTTTTCAACAGTGGTGTCCTCCTTGGTCGTCTCCCATGAAGTCCACTTTGGCTCAAACAACAACAGATGGTGCGATCTGACACTGATGTACCTTGACCTTGGAGTTCACCTTGAATGTGTTTAGAGGTTGTTCTCGGCTCTTTTGTTACCATTCATATTATCCGTCTCCTCCTGCGGCCACGTCCAGGGAGGTTGGCTACAGTCCCGTGGATTTTAAATTTCTGAATAATATGTGCAACTGTAGTCACAGGAACATCAAGCTGCTTGGAGATGGTCTTATAGCCTTTACCTTTAACATGCTTATCTATAATTTTCTTTCTAATCTCCTGAGACAACTCTCTCGTTTGCTTCCTCTGGTCCATGTTTAGTGTTGTACACACCATGTCACCAAACAGCACAGTGACTATTTGTCACCCTTTAAATAGGCCGACTGACTGATTACGAGTTTGTAGACACTTGTGATGTTAATTAGAGGACACATCTTGGTTGAACATGTCCCTATGGTCACATTATTTTCAATCTTTTCTAGGGGTACCATCATTTTTGTCCAAGCCTGTTTCATGAGTTTGTTTTTTAAAATAATTCTGTTGAACCCCAATTCAAAAGCACTGTCTGATTTTCATTGATTAATTTTCATAGAATTTTTATTTATTACCAGTTTTGTCAGATAAAAGTTATTTCTGTGACCATTGTGGGTTTTTCTTTCATTAACAGAGTGGTACCAACAATTTTGTCCACGTCTGTATTTCGCATTTCAGTCAACAGTGCTGTTGCCACCCTCAGTAATGATTGTTATTGTCCTAGTTGTGTATTGGAGGAGACAATCTATATTGTGCAAAGTTGCTACATTTAGTACATTTGATACGACCTCTACAAGCAGCCCTGGTTAGGTTTTGAAGTCTGACAGCCATGGGTAGGAAGGACCTGCGGAACCTCTCTGTTGTGCACCTAGGATGGCACAGCCTACCACTAAATGAGCTCCTCAGTGTGTTCAGCGTGTCCTGCATGGGGTGGGACTCGGACTCCAGGAGAGATGACACCTTAGCCACCATCCTCCTCTCTCCTATCTCCTCCACTGGGTTGAGGAGTCGCCCCAGAATAACGCTGGCTTTTTTGATCAGCCTGTTAAGTCTCTTCCTGTCAGCTGCCGTGATGCCACTGCCCCAGCAGACCATTCCAAATGTGATGGCTGATGCCACCACCGAATCGTAGAAGGTCTTCAGAAGTGCCCCTTGCACTCCAGAAGACCTGAGTCTTCTCAGGAGGAACAACGTGCGCTGCCTCTTCTTGTAGATCACATTGATGTTGTGTGATCAGCCCAGTTCATTGTTCAGGTGAACACCCAGGTACTTGTAAGATGTCACCATATCAATGTCTGTTCCCTGGATGTTTACCGGTGCTGTGAGGGGTTGTCCTCGCCTGCAGCAGTCCACCACCAGTTCCTTAGTTTCCCCTGCATTGATCTGGAGGCAGTTCCGTAGGCACCAGTCCATGAAGTCTTGGATAAGTCCTCTGTACTCTGCATCATCCCCATCAGAGTGAGGCCAACAATCGCAGAGTTGTCAGAGAACTTCTGTAGATGGCAGTGTGGTGTGTTGTGTGAAAAGTCAGCAGTGTAGAGGGTGAACAGGTAGGGAGCCAGAACTGTTCCCTGGGGGCCTCCTGTGCTGCAGATGATGGTATCAGACACACAGTCCTGGGTTCTCACAAACTGTGGTCGGTTTGTGAGGTAGTTCAGGATTCACGATGACAGGTGCTGGTCCACCTCTGCGCACAGCAGCTTGTCCCTCAGGATCGCTGGTTGGATGGTGTTGAAAGCACTGGAGAAATCAAAGAACATGATCCTCACAGTGCTCCCAGGCTTCTCCAGGTGGGACAGGGAATGATGGAGGAGCAAGATCACTGCATCCTCCACCTTGATGCCATGCTGATAGGCAAACTGAAGTGGATCCATCACTGGTCCCACCAGGGGGTGGAGGTGGGCGAGGAGCAGCCTCTCCAGGGTCTTCATTAGGTGTGATGTGAGGGCCACTGGTCTGTAGCTGTTCAGGTCCTTGGGGTGCGGGGTCTACGGTACAGGTACCACACAGGATGTTTTCCACAGCTATGGTACCCTCTCCAGCTTCAGGAAGATGTGCTCTACGATCCCACACAGCTGATCTGCGCAAGACTTGAGGAGCCTCAAGCTGATGCCGTCTGGACCTGCGGCCTTCCTCGCCTTGATCTTCTTCAGCTCAGCTCTCACCTGGGTCTTAGTGAGAGTCAGATTGGGGCAGGGGGGTTGTGTACTGGGGGGGTTGTTGGGTCTGTGGGGGGAAAAACAGCAGGGGATGTACGAGGGGAGGTGGGAGGGCCGTGGACAGCGGGACTAGATGAAGGTGGAGGCAGCAGTGGTTGGTGGGCAGGCAGAGAAGAGGGTGGTTGGTCAAACCTGCTAAAAACAGGTTCAGGTTGTACAGCCACTCGCTACCCCCCATGGCCTGGGAGGAGGTATTCTGGTGCCCAGACATGGTTTTGAGGCTTCTCCAGACACCGCTGATGTCACTCTGCTGCAGTTTGTCCTCCATCTTCTTCCTGTAGCTGTCCTTTCCCTCTCTGATCTTCCTCCTTAGCTCCCTCTGCATGGACTTCAGCTCCTCCTTGTTTCCCGACCTGAAGATCATTTTCTTCTCCTTCAGCAGTGACTTTATCTCAGGGTTGATCCAGGATTTGTTGTTTGAGAAACACCATATGGTCTTGATGGGTATGGTGTTCTCTACACAGAAGTTGATGTAGTCTTTGATGGTGTGTGTGACGGCGTCAGTGTCCTCACCAGTCCTTCAGAGCACCTTCCGTCTCCTCAGACGATATTTTCACTCTGCGGGTAACAGGAGGTTGTCTGTGTACCAGGGGTTTGTACACAGGCAGGAGGTGAACCAAGTTGTGGTCGGATTTTCCAAGGGGGGGGGGGTGATGCGGTGTAAGTTTCCTTGGTGTTTGCATAAAATTAATTAATTAATTCAATCATCTTCTTCCGCTTAATCCTTTTCGGGTCATGGGGGGGCTGGAGCCTATCCCAGCATCTTTGGGCGGGAGGCAGGGTACACCCTGGACAGATCGCCAGTCCATTGCAGGGCCAACACAGAGAGACAGACAACCATTCACTCTCACATTCATACCTAAGGACAATTTACAATCCCCAGTTTGATGCCAATTAACCTAACTTGCATGTTTTTGGCATGTGGGAGGAAACCAGAGAAATCCCGGAGTAAACCCACACAGACACGGGGAGAACATGCAAACTCCACACAGATCACTGTTGGTCGGGGGCTGGGATCGAACCCAGGATCCCCCGGCCAAGGGTGAGTTGCTGTGCTGCTGCAGTGCAAACCACTGCGCCACCGCGCTGCCCTCTGGTGTAGCACATGACATACTGGGTGAAAGTGGGCAGAATGGAGGGCAGGAAAGTACGGCTAAAATCACCAGAGTTGAGATGGAGAGCATTTGGATGCTGTGTCTGCAGCCTGCTGGTGACTGAGTGGATGATGTCACACGCGCTCGCAGAAGGGGGTACATAAATAACAACTGCAATGACATGTGAGAACTCTCTGGGAAGATATGCCAGTCGCATGCTAATGGATAGCAACTCAATGTCCTTGCTGCAGTGTTGTTCTTTAATCACGATGTGCCCAGGATTACACCATCTGTTATTCGCATAATTATCAGTCCCCCGCCTCTGCTCTTCCCGCTATCTGGTGTCCGATCTGCCCGTATTAAGTGGAAACCCTCCAGTTCAATGTTAGCATCTGTTGCTAGTTCTGTTAGCCACATTTCAGTAAACAACATAATGCTTATCTCTCTGAAGACGCTCTCATACCGGAATACAGCCGCCAGTTCACCCGTCTTGTTAAGCAGCAATCTCACATTTCCCGTGATAATGGCTGGTAGGATGGGTTTGTACCTTATACTCCTTGCGTATCGTTTAATTCCAGCATGACAACCCCGTCATTTTTGCCTGATTTCTCGTGGGATATCGGGTCTTTGAATTAGCACCATGGAGCAGCCCATTGTTATTAATTGACTCCTACTGTAAACAATAGCTCCTCCAATCACCAGGTCAATACTCATTGGTGATATGAGCAGAAAGATGGCTAATATCAACGCCAGTGCGGCAATATACCTGTCCTTGGTGTCCATGATGGATAAGGAGTAACAGGATCAGAAAGTTGTGGCAAAGAAAAAAATAGAGAGTAAATAAAAAAACGAGAAAGAGACTCAGAATTGAGCTGCTGCTGCAAAGGGCTGCCAACTTGTGTGTTGTCGGAAGAAATCGCTAAAATGTGTATATGTCTACAGGCTGCAGGCCCTAATGGCATCTCTTCCTGGATCCTGAGGACCTGTGCCAACCAGCTAGCTCCGGTACTGAAACACCTATACAACCTGAGCCTGAAGAGAGTACCAGTGCTGTGAAAGACGTCCCTGCCTGGTTCCTGTCCCCAAGAAGTCGTCTCCATCGGACCTGAACGACTATCGACCAGTTGCCTCACTTAGTATGTGATGAAGGTATTGGAGAGAGTGGTCTTAGCCCACCTGAGGCCACAGATGAAGACATGGCTGGACCCTCTGCAGTTTGCATATCAGCCCCATTTAGGCGTTAAAGACGCCGTCATCTACCTGCTGCAACGAACTCATTTGCACCTGGATGGAGAAGGAGACACTGTGAGAATCACATTCTTTGATTCCTCCAGTGCAATTAACACCATTCAGCCACTGCTGCTGTGTGAGAAGTTGCAAGGGAATGGGGATTGACAGCTGTGTGATCTCCTGGATTACTGACTCCCTGACAGGCAGGCCACAGTTTGTCCGGCTGGGCAGTGTCTTGTCTGATGTGGTGGTTAGTGATACGGGAGCTCCACAAGGGACTGTGTGCTCTCCTTTTCTCTTCACCTTGTACACCACCAACTTTCAGTACAACTCCAAGTCATGCTGTTGTTGGGTGTATAAGAGGGGGAGAGGAAGGGGGGGTTCAGAGCACATGATAGACAGATTTGTGGAATGGACCAAGCAGAATCACCTGAGTTTGTACGTCAGCAAGACCAGAGAGATGATGATTGACTTCAGGAAGAAGCGGATGCCTTCACAGCCATTGCGGATTACGGGAGAGGATGTGGGGTAGTGGAGGACTACAAATACCTGGGTGTCATGATCAGCAATGGACTGGACTGGAAAACTAACACTGATGCTGTGTACAAGAAGGGGATGAGCAGACTCTAGTTTCTGAGGAAGCTGAGATCCTTCAATGTGTGCAGCAAGATGCTGGAGCTCTTCAACCAGACAGTCGTTGCCAGCGCCATCTTCTCTGCTGCTCTTTGTTGGGGTTGCAGTATCAGAGCCAGGGAGACACCAACAGACTTGACAAGATTATCAAGAAGGCTGGCTCTGTAATTGGTCTCAGGCCGGAGACCTTTGAGACTGTGGTGGAGAGGACAATGAACAAACTGCTATCCATCACCCCCTCCACCCCACACTGGACAGACAGCGGAGCACTTTCTCCAGCAGACTGTTACAACTCCGCTGTTGAATGTTCAAGTACAGGAAATCTTTCCTGCCACATGCCATTTCATTGTACAATAACTCACTCTGATGTTGAATCTTGGTCATAACAATGCTGCCATACTGCACCTACAGTCAAATTGGTACCTCACATTTCACCCTGTGCCTTATAATCCTTCTTTGTACAGTTGGTACTATCCATAGATTCATAAAGATAATCATTTATTTAACCTAGTAGTCGCCTTTGTAGTATATAAAATTATCTAAACATTTGTACTTCCCTGGGTAACTCCTTTTTCTATGCTGTGTATATTTCTGTTGGTTCAGGTCATCTACTGTGTCATGCTGCTGTTACAATGTAATTTCCCAGTTTGGGATCAATAAAGTACATCTATCCATTAAAATAAATGCATAAATTTTACAAAATTGTGTGCAGTGAGCTCTGAAAAAACACCCAAACACAGATGTACTGTACCTACACACATGAGCAGAATCCCCAAAGGCTTTCAGATGTATTCAAAATGTCCTACACAGCTTGACTATATATAGCTTCAAAGACCCAGATTCCCTATGTAGGCAAGACACGTGCACACACAAACTGAAATGTACATAGGCACTTGTGCAGACACACACTCTGACTCCGCTGTGTCATTACATGCCAACACACTGCCACAATCTGGAATACAGGAACATTGCAATCTGAAAACAAAAGCAATTTCACTCACACACACACACTCTCTCTCTCTCTCACACACACACACACACACACACACACACACACACACACACACACACACACACACACACACAGAGCAAAAGGAAGAAAAAGCAGGATCAAGGAATCAGCCTAATGGAGGAACGTTGCTTAAAACAAAATTGAGATTACAGAAGTAATATTCTCAGCTTGTCATTTAGCTCTTTCACCCTAAATATTTTTGCTTCATGGTTTTACTCTGTTACACTTTCAACTCTTACATGCTCATTCACCAGCATCTCAGTCTCTCCATCTCCTCACTTTCCAGACATGCCGCCAGAAGGCCCATGTTGCCGACATGATCAAAAAAACTAGGTCATAAAAACACGCAACAGCCGCACCCACTCCCTACATTCTGTTTGGAAGTGCTGTGTTTAATGAAATGAAAGTTATGCAGTGCATTGAAAATGTGATGCTCACTACAGACATCCAGTCATGTGTGCATTTTGAGGGGCAAGTGCACAACCAAAAAAAGGGCACTCCTTAAATACTGAAAAAAAGTTAAGGTTACATGCTGTAGTAGCACAGATTTTACTGTACTTGGTGTATCTATTTTATTTTAATACCTATACACTTATGGAGGTATTTAATACTCCATAGATTTCAACAAAATTATCAGCTCACACAGGGACCATGGTCTTCATCATTATTAATTATGTATTTGCATGGTCAATGACGAGAAACAGGCAGCTTCTATTGTAAAATAAATATCTGTTGATAAAAAACATACTTTTTTGCAAAAATCTGAAAACTGCTTTTATTTCAATAAATAAAATATTAAATCTTCATTCAAATAAATAAATCTTTGCAAAAATAAAAAATAAAAAGCAAAATGACCCAAAATCATCCCCTCTTGTTATCCAGAGTGGTGGCCTAGAGGTAGAGCATCCGCCCCACAACCATGAGGTCAGAGTTCAAGTCCTGGCCGAGTCATGCCAAAGACCATATAAAAATGGACCTTCCTGCCGTCCAGCTTGGTGCTCAGCAAAAATGACATGGAGGAGGGAAATGTGGGTCCCGCTCTCCCCAACCACCCTGCCGTTGTGTACCTGGGCAAGACACTTTACCCACCTGACACTGGGTATGAACGTGTATAAATGTTCGGTAGTGGTTGGAGAGGCCGTTGGCGCGGATTGGCAGCCATGGTTCTGTCAGTCTGCCCCAGGACAGCTGTAGCTACAGTAGTAGCTTACCACTATCAATGTCTGTCTGGAGTGAATGAACAATGGACTCACTGTAAGTGCTTTCAGATGTCACTTGACATGTAAAGCGCCATATAAATTTAATCCATTATTATTATTATTACTATTACCTGCCGTCCTTCATCCCCATAAAGACTGCAAGGATAGTTTATACAGGGTAACTTAGTAGGGCGTTTTCACACCTTAAAGTTTGCACTAAGGTTTGGACTAAAATTTTTATTTTATTATATACATTTGGTCCGGATAGGTTTGGTTTCACACTATTCTTTATCCAATGGACCAACCGACTTTACGTAACACACTGACGTCCCATTGTTATGAGGATGTTTACTGTATATAGATGGCACAGAAGTTGCAGTTAGCAAGTGTGCTGCTCATCCTCTGAAGTGTTTTCTGCAGCAGTGGACACATGGGTAACCACACTTTAAGTGGTAACTGCTTCAGACTCCATCATATTAGCCTGTGAACTATTTTAGAGCGGCTAGAATATTATCCAGGTCTTCATTAAAAATTATGTTTGTCCTTCTCGTCAGCTGTGATGATTTTCAGCAGGCACTGCTCCAATCTTTCACTGCTCTCCGTCACATCCCCTCTGAAAAATCTGGTAATTTTCTGCATTTTTATGATTTTATTTTAATTGACTATGCCATTAACAGACCTTATTTGAATTAAAATCTGGGTCTCTTCCATTCTCTAAGTCATACCACAGCTCAGTTTCCCTCTTATCAGCTGCCTTAACTTCCTGTGTCTGGTCCAAAAGACCAAATCTTTCTGAAATTGCTTTAAATGAATTAGACCAAGCTTCAGTTTGATCCAATTTGGACTGAAATTACATTTATACCTTTGTGCCATATGAAACAGTTTTAAGTGCATTTAACATTAGTGACATGCCAAAAAAAATATTTATTTTGAAAATACGTACACTTTATATTGAAAAAAAAATTTTTTTCCCATTTTTTTTAAATAAAGGTAATTGACAAGGAGTGCTCAAGGAGCATTAACAAAAAATTATATTTGAGAAGAGGAATAAAGGTTTCAAACAGGTATTTATCCTCATGTGAGTGCAGTGACTTGCTGCGGGAAGCTTATGCTGCATGTAGGCAATGTGGGAGGAGTAGAGAGAGAGTGAAGAAGCTTTCAACATCAGTGGCCAGCTGCCGGGGTGTCTGCTGTCACTAGAGGGAAAGCTGCTGGGTCAGCTGTTGGAGGGACCGCTGTGACAACAGTGGATGCTCTGTTCTGGTCCGGACACGAACGAGGTGGAGCCGCTGGTGCAGAAGCATCGGGATCACCGGGTCGTTCCTCTGTCACTAGGGCAGTGAAGCGGTTGGAAAGGGTGAGGCAAGAGGAGGACAGAGGTCCATCAGATGTCTTCCTGTGACCACGGACTACAACCTCAGACCAGGGTTTTGCCTCATGGTTAGGTGTTGAACAGGAGGAAGGCTGAGGACAGGTGGAGGGGACCACACAACTGTGTCCCAGGAAACAATGCTGTTCAAAGCCGATTTCCTGGATTGTTGACCCGCCATAACACTCGTCAAGAGAGGAAGCTGGACAGCAGTGTGTCTTTCACTGGAGTTCACAGTAAAGTTGTTGGACATCTTCCTGGAGGCTAGCAATGACTTGATATGTTCACTGTTAATGTTTGTACTCCTCGGAGGGAACAGATGCATCCATTGTGAAATCCAGTGTGTGGCTTTACCATATACTACTGTATGAAAATATGCCACAATAACAGAACCATTCTTCTTAGCTAGCTAACATGTCACACAGTACGCAAATACAGGCAAATGCATGAATAGTTGTGCCCTGTTGATGTGGACTCTAACTTTCATGTGTCACCAAGTATTTGCAGTCGCAGTGAAACAAAAAAGATTCTACTCAGTGGTTAAAGTATGAACCAGCAAGTGAAAATTAAAAACAAGGCCAGTATAACGGCCAAACAAAGGCTAAAATCAGTCTTTTAAGCTAGGAAGTAAGTATGCTAATACTAAAAACAAAGACTGAAATGGAAACTAAATAAGAGGCTGTGTACAAATCCACAAACTGCTGCAGGCCAGGCCAATTTGTACAGATTGTTTTTTGTTTTGCAAAACTAACTAACCTGCACTTATATAGCGCTTTTCTAGTCACAAAGACCACTCAAAGCGCTTTCACTAGTACTAACCCTCTATTCTAAGGGCCTATAGGAAACAAATATTTAGGGACAATTTAGAACAACCAATTAACCTAACATGCATGTCTTTGGATTGTGGGAGGAAACCGGAGCCCCCGGAGGAAACCGACGCAGCACAGGGAGAACATGCAAACTCCACACAGAAAGGTTCCAACCCCTGCCAGCCTGGGGATTTGAACCAGGAAGCTTCTAGCTGTAAGGCAACAGTGCTAACCACTGCACCACCGTGCTGCCTATAAACTATACACACCTGAGTCCAAACACATATTTTTTTTTTCATTTTCATTCAATTATTTAAACCACAATGGTAGCAAGTTGGTCTGATGCACTGTCCTTTGTTCATTTTGTGCATGATCATTTCTGTGTGATTTCAAACATATTTTACTTTGAAGTACTGTGTCGCAGTCGAAACTGTCAATTACGTCATAAAAAAAAAATCCTCTGTAGGGAACAAGTCCTACCCCCACAGTAGGATTCTTAAGAATACGCTTTTTTGTGTGTTATCCACCTTATTCCTAGGCCTCATGATGCCTTGCGTGAATTATGGTAGCAACTTCCAGTACTAGTTTAGAACGTATGGTTGTCACTGAAACGGGACACTTCTCCTTGTTAAAAAACAATGACTTTGGCATCAGAAATGCAGGAACACGGCCTTTTGAACCTCAAAAAAGTAATATAATCATACAACTTCCCACAACTATCTAGGATAGGAAGACGACCTTAAAATTAGCTCCATTTGTTAGCGCAGCTACTAAGATGCTAACGCCGTAAACAAATAAAAGCTCTGAGATATATCAGTGTCTCCACCGCAACAAAGTTGGATGCATTTTGTTAAAAGATGTTGGACATAATCAGAGTTACCTCAGAGCAGACATAGAATCAGTGTTGCCAGTTGGAAATGTTGAAGTATGGTACCAGCGGCTTAAAATTATCGTACTTTGAGGAAAATTATCGTATACACCCAGTTTTCATTCTGACATGGCTCAGGACTGTCACACACGGCTCTAGGGAGCCGCGCAATAAGAGTCAAGGGCGAACCAGTGAGTCGTGATGTTTTATTTAGGGTGAGGGATGAGGGATGAGGAGAGCACAGATACTCATACAGACGTACATTCACAGGTTGCACAGCGCAGGGGCAGGAAGCTCGTACCGGACGTAGGGGTAACAAGACGTACATACTCACAGCGGGTTACAATCACAGGAATGCTGCAAGGGGAGTAGAGGCTGACACCAGACGAAGGGGCTTCAGCCTAGCAGTGCTTATGTCGCAGCCCCGAGTCATCGAGGCTGCTCCTATTTATCCTCATTGGCAGCGCCCCAGCTGATGAGGACTAATTGGCCCCAGCCGTCCGTAATGCTGCCAGCTGGGAGCCTGCTGAGACGCTGCTCAATGAGAAGCAGGGATGAAGGAAAACATGGGCTGAGCGCTGAGACGGCATCTCAACCCATGGTGACAGAGCCTCCCCCTCAAGGTCGGGCTCCTGAACGACCAGGAACATCCCAGCCCCCCCCCCCCCCCACCTAGGGTGGGAGGAAGGGAGGCAGGACCGGAGGGGAAGAAGCCAAGGGAAGGACAACACCAATGGGACAATGTAGGGTAGCAGGAAAAAAAAAAAAAAGAGGAAAAAAACCCAAATACAATACTGAACAAAACAGGGAATAATTAACCCAGGTACAGATGGGGAGACAACTGGGTCAGAACGCCGGTTACACACTACTCAGAGAGTACCAACAATGCGTGACCCAGAGCAAGGAAAAAAAAAAAACCACTAAAAAGGTAACAGGGCAAAAACGCTGAGAATGGTTAATAAGGGGAAAACACAATACACAGCGCTAATATATATATATATACATACACACACAGTCACCAAGAGAAGAGAAGGTGACTGGAACAAACGGACAATTACAGAGCATGGTTTTAAGGAAAACAAAGCGCATGACTCTATAATGAACAGACAAAATTACAAACAGGGCACAAAAAGGAAATGCTGAGTGCGGGCAAAGGAAAACCCACAGCACTACGAATATAAAAATACACACAGTCACCTAAAGAAGCGAAAGTGACTGGAACGAACGGACAACTGCAGAGTATGGTCTGATAAGAAACAAAACACATAACTCTACAATGCAAGGACAAGGCTAAAAACAAGGTACAAAAAGTAAAATGCTGAGTATGAGGAATGGAAAACACACAGCACTATAAATACACATCCACCAACAGGACAAAATATTACACCCGAGTGACCTCAATAATGATAAAACAAAAAGCGACACCCGAGGAGTATGGCAGGCAGAGTCCAACATGGCCGAGGTGGCTCCGGAGGTCTCCCCGCCCATTGTCCAGTCGGCGAACCAGGGAAAGGTAAATGTTCGGACGGCGAACTCCGGACCCAGATCCCAGGAATCCAGTCCACCGGCAGCCGAACCAGGCCACCCAAAGGCAAACACAGACCAGCGGGGGGAACCAGATCACCGAACCGAAAGTCTTGCGGGTCGGGTCGTAGACCCGCATCACTCAACCACCAGGACCGTTGAGACGGACGAAGGGTCAGAGCGGGTCCCGGTGGAAGAGACACAGGGGAGAGCCGATGACGAGGGCGACGAGCGTCAGGCCGCAGGAAAGCGGCCACCTCCTCACCGGACCTGAACAACACTGGGGCAGCACCCACGTCGGACCCCGACTGGGCCTTAGACGAACCCACGTCGGACACCGCTGGAGCAGCACCCACGTCGGACCCCGATTGGGTCTCGGGCGAACCCACGTTGGACGCCGCTAGAGCAGCACCCACGTTGAACCCCGATTGGGTCTCGGGCGAACCCACGTTGGACACCGCACCAGAACCGACCTCCAATGTCGAACCTGGACCCTCCAGCACCACGAGGAACAGCAACTCCTCGCCGGTGACCCTGGAAGAAGGCTCAGAAGAGAAAACAGAACCGGGATCAGGATCACCGGCAGCGCCAGAACCCGGCGAGACGAGCTCAGACGCAGCGGGCGGCTGCACCCGGCTCGTCTCCCCTAGAGACAGGCTGAAGTGCTCGAAGATAAAAAGGGAGAAAAGAAAGGAGAGCACTCGCCTGATCTCGGGTTCTGACGCCGTCCAGGACGGCGAAGATCCAGGATCCGTCGTCAGGAGGTCGTTGTCAGGCTCCCATCCAGCCGCGTCGGGCCCCGCAGCCAGCACGATGGTCAGCGCAGCTTGAGGTTCCTCCAGCTCCGGTAACCCCGCCGACGATCCACTCGACGTGAAGCCAGAAGAACCTCGTCCCGCTGGACCGAACCGCTCCTCCGTGGAGACCCGGGGACGCTCAGTCGTCGGCGCAGACTCCACGCAGCAGTCAGTCCCCCTCCTCCGTCCGCAACGTAGCTGCGGAACCACAGGCCCTCTCCTTATCCCACCACGTTGACCCGGAGCCGGAGATCGCTCGGCGGAGAGAGACACAGAGGATGCGGGATTAGGAACACAGGTTACAGCAGGTGGGGGGAGTTCAGGGAGCTGTGAACCCTGAACTCCTCCTCCAGGAATGTGACAGAGCAAATCATTAAGCAAGTGTGAAAAAACTATGACTTGCCTGCCTCCTGGAGGTTGAGTATCGCCTGCTGTGGTGGATACTGCTTCTTCCTCTCCCCGCCCGGCGATAACGGAGGACCCCCCGGGAAATCGTCTGAGGATCGCTCGCGTTGTCTCCAGCAGAGAGCTCACCAGGCCGGAATTCCAGGCACACACAGCAGTCAGGGAGCGCGTCGAGGAGGAGGGGAAAACAGCCGGGATGAGCCAGCCCGAATGTCCAGGAATGACAGCGGGGAAATGAGGCTCAGGGAACGAGGCTGTGAAAACTCCACACTGACGAGGCGAAGAGGTGACAGCTGCGTGGGAGGAACGGTCCTGGCGGCGGCCCAGAACTGGATCCGGACGAGGTTCGTGCAGAGGTGACTCGGCGATGTGATGACGGCCATTCCCAGGGGACGAAGCGAGGGGGGAACCCAGGATTCGCTGCTCCAGATCGGAGATCGAGGCGAGGAAGGCGTCGAGCACGGGAAAGCTTCGTAGCCCTGGAGTCCTCTCCACCAATCTCACTGCCGCCGCCACATGCCTCAAGATGGTGACAGGGAACACAGTGGAGCTCGCGACAGCCACTCGGCCCCAGACATAACTGCTGTCAGCTGCGGCTCCTTGAAGGGAATCCCGAGTGACGTGGCGCAGGTCGGGGAAAGCCCTCTGGTTGGCGCGAACTCCTGGACTGGAATGGCAGCAGGAACGGGATCCCGAAGCGGGGGGCAACGTCATCCGCTTCGGCCTCCTGCCGGGCTTTCCATCCAACCCGCGGAGCTTCTCTCGCTGTGTACCTGTGGCGTCTAACCTGGCACTGTCCTCGAGATGGTACACAGAATGAGGGTAACAGTCCAGGAGTTCCTCAGCACGGCCCGGATGCCAGCGTCTCGCGTTGGAGGCGTCGTACAGGGTGAAGAGCGTCCCGTCGACAGGCCCCGAGATGGATCTCAGCTCGTCGCCCTGGCGCCAGAAGTGACTCCTGGGAAACGGCTTGCTAGCAGCGCTGACACCCGGACAGAAAGGTACAATTCCATGGCGACTCACGGCCGCCGGTAACTCGTCTGGCTGCGACATACTGTCACACACGGCTCTAGGGAGCCGCGCAATAAGAGCCAAGGGCGAACCAGTGAGTCGTGATGTTTTATTTAGGGTGAGGGATGAGGGATGAGGAGAGCACAGATACTCATACAGACGTACATTCACAGGTTGCACAGCGCAGGGGCAGGAAGCTCGTACCGGACGTAGGGGTAACAAGACGTACATATTCACAGCGGGTTACAATCACAGGAATGCTGCAAGGGGAGTAGAGGCTGACACCAGACGAAGGGGCTTCAGCCTAGCAGTGCTTATGTCGCAGCCCCGAGTCATCGAGGCTGCTCCTATTTATTCTCATTGGCAGCGCCCCAGCTGATGAGGACTAATTGGCCCCAGCCGTCCGTAATGCTGCCAGCTGGGAGCCTGCTGAGACGCTGCTCAATGAGAAGCAGGGATGAAGGAAAACATGGGCTGAGCGCTGAGACGGCATCTCAACCCATGGTGACAAGGACCATCTGCTTCAATAACACATTATCACAGATCGTGTATATTACAGCCTATAACGCAGTTTTACCTTTAAATAATCTAACAGATTGGTTGAAAAAAAAGCACCTCTACCTGTGTGGAGTACAGGATGAGCCTGTACTGAACAGCCCAAAATATCAGTTGTACTATCTTCTATATGCCTTCTGTTGAATCATCATATATCATGGTCTTGGCTCATAAATATTTTGAGACATACTGTTTATACATTAGGAATAAACAATCAAAATCAATTCACCTAAACAACTGTTAAAATGCCTCTGATAATTGAAGCAGAAACCCGTTTCAGTTTTGAAAACTACAATTCAGTGACATTTTTGCAGACATCTGCACATTGCAGCAGTGACAGAAAGCTTTAGTACTAATGTCAACAACAGATTTGAACCACCCAGTAAAACTGGGGCCTGCCCCCCCCATTCGTTTCTCAAACTGCTTATGATGTTGCTTACTTGTTGAGTCTGCTGTGCCTGCATTAGTGCTGTAACATACATGAATGATTCAATCGAGTGTACTAGTTTTTATGGATGAACGTACTGTACTGAATCACTCGCCAGAGCTGTAGTGGAAGCCAGGAATCAGCAGCTGAATTCCGGCCTGAGCAGCAAACAAGCCCCACCCACTTGGTTCAGCTGACTCTCAGTTCGGTGAGTGGTAGATAGTTGGAGCTCCAGTACAGCACTGAGTGATTCGATGTACAACTATTTATAACCTATCTTTTTAGATTGACCTGGCACATTTCAGTGAACTGTGGATCCCATCACTAACCTCCATCCAAGGCTGCTGCTCTCCTACTGCAACACAAGTCTTCCGTCTTCTTTTCCACATAACCCGCACATGTGAAATGATGCAGAAAAACAAACGTAGTATGTATGCGCAGGATCCATATTCTGATTGTGTTTGCTAATGTATTAAGTTAGCCATGTAATGAAGGGGTGAAATTATCATACATTATGGGATTTTTGAAATTATCGATCTTACGTCGTACAGAGGGCAAAATTATTGTACAAATACGATAATTATCGTACGTCTAGCAACACTGAGTAGAATCTAGTCAGAGCCACAAAGAACCACAACACCATGCTTGGGTGTTTTAATGTCAGGGTAAAACAGACAGCTACAGCTGTTCGTTTTACCCCGAAATTAAAATGCTCATGCTGCTGTCATGCCCTGAATGCTTGTTATTTAACTTAACACGTACAGACCTTTTCTGACAATTGTTCAAAATTTTATTGATCTACACTACCGTTCAAAAGTTTGGGGTCACTTAGAAATTTCTTTATTTTTGAAAGAAAAGTACTTTTTTTCAGTGAAGATAGCTTTAAACTAATCACAAATACACTCTATACATTGCTAATGTGGTAAAAGACTATTCTAGCTGCAAATGTCTGGTTTTTGGTGCAATATCTACATAGGTGTATAGAGTCCCATATCCAGCAACTATCACTCCAGTGTTCTAATGGTACAATGTGTTTGCTCATTGCGTCAGAAGGCTAATGGATGATTAGAAAACCCTTGTGCAATCATGTTAGGTCTGCAATGCTGTAATTGCTGCAAATGGAGGATTCTTTGACGAAAGCAAAGTTTGAAGGAAAAAATTATTATTTCAAATACAAATCATTATTTCTAACCTTGTCAATGTCTTGACTATATTTTCTATTCATTTTACAACTCATGGTGGTAAATAAGTGTGACTTTTCATGGAAAACACAAAATAATTGTCTGGGTGACGCCAAACTTTTGAACGGTAGTGTATATTTTGAGATAATTTCAAAATGAATGCATGCTGAAGCTGCTAGTCCATATATCATTCCAAGGCAGTGCAACAAATGCAAAAAAAAAACAAAAAACAAAACTGTTTGATATCTTTCTTAAATCGTTAAGCCTTAGGAAGCAAACTGTTATTATTTTTTATTTATTATTTTACTTCATGCAGCCTTCATTCTGGTGATATATATAACACATAAACGTCAGATCTATGACATCCAGACAAATGAAAACATACCTGCTGTGCTCTTGTGTCTGTCCTGCATCTGTACCACTGATCACACCAACAGTCCTTTTTTCCGTTTTCAGGAATGCATGATCTATGCTGGGAACAACAGCAGCAAAGGCTCTATCGCCTTTGGTTCTGAGCCTAATGCTAGGGACTACCAATAGATTCTGATGAGAAGACCTGAGAGACCTGCTGGGCTGGTGTAGAGAGAGCAGGTCACTAATATAAAAAGGTGCCTCTTCATGAATGGCTTTGTAAGTAAGAACAAGAACTTTAAAATCAATTCTATAATTTACAGGAAGCCAGTGCAAGGAGGCCAAAACAGGAGTGATATGACACAATCTACTGGACCTAGTTAGTAATCTTGCAGCAGCGTTCTGGACTAACTGTAGGCGGTGTAAAGAGGATTTGCTAAGACATGTAAAAAGAGCATTACAATAGTCCAAACGTGAAGAAACAAAGGCATGAATAATGATTTCTAACTGAGTGTAGGAAACCAATGACCTAATTTTGGATATATTCTTAAGGTGGAAAAAACAACTCCGGGTCAGAGATTTGACATGCTGATCAAAACTCATCGATTGATCAAAAATGACACCAATATTTTTTAGATTAGACCGCACGTTAGAGCTTAATGAACCAATGCTATTAACCAACTTAGGAATTAGATTATCAGGTGCTACAATAAGGACTTCAGTTTTATCAGCATTAAGTTGCAAAAAGTTACTAGACATCCAGTCCTTGATTGCAGACAGACAATCATGAATAATTTTTAAATTGTCAACATGGTCAGGCTTAAAAGAGAAAAGTAGCTGTAAATCATCAGCGTAGCAGTGATAAGACACACCTTTAAATTTGCTGATAATAGAACCAAGTGGCAGCATATATAGGGCAAATAAAAGTGGACCCAGAACAGAACCCTGAGGCACCCCACAGGTTAAAGGAGCAGAGTCAGATGAATAAGAGCCAACAGCCACGGAAATGCTCCTACCAGAAAGGTAGGAGAAAAACCAATCCAGAGCTTTTCCAGAAAGACCTACCCAATCTCTAAGCCTTTGTAACAAAATAAAATGATCAATAGTATCAAATGCTGCAGTAAGATCTAATAACACTAAAACAGAGCATTTGCCAGAGTCTGATGACATTAAAATATCATTTGACACCCTGAGAAGAGCGGTCTCTGTCGAGTGTTTCTGACGAAAGCCTGACTGAAATTTGTCGAAAATATTATGTTCAATCAGAAAGTCAGTGAGCTGCTTGGCAACAACTTTTTCTAAAAGCTTAGAAATAAAAGGAAGCTTAGAAATTGGCCTGAAGTTTTTAAAAACAGATGGATCAAGATTAGGTTTTTTTTTAAAGTGGCTGCACAACTGCATGTTTAAAATACGAGGGTACACAACCAGATTCAAGTGAACTATTAATGATATAAACCAAAGACATACCCACTGAGCCAATTACCTCTTTTAACATTGAGGAAGGCAAAATATCTAAAACGCAGGAGAAGGATTTCATGGAACTCACCAACACTAACAAATCCTCAAAAGAAATTGGGGTAAAATCACTTAAAAAGGCCTGTCTGTTAGGACAATCAAGGATTAGGGGAAAGGAATGAGTAAAACCAGCCCTAACAGCAGTGACCTTGTCAACAAAAAAGGAAAGAAACTTGTTACAGTCATTACATGAATAAACAGGGGGAGCAGAACTGACAGGATTAACTATACTGTCTATTGTACTGAAGAGGATCTTTGAATTGTTACTATTGGAGGAGATGATGTTGGAAAAATAAGAAGTTCTTGCCATTTTTATCATATTGTTAAATTCAATTAACAGCTCCTTAAGGTACAATCGATGCACCTCAAGTTTAGTGGACTTCCACAGTCTTTCCACCCTCAGACATTTACGTCTAAAACAACAGCGATCATCATTGAACCAGGGGGATGAATTAACAGCACGGACAGTCCTGGTTTTAAAGGGAGCAACTACATCTAAGATGCTTGAACAGTGTGAGTTAAAAGAGCAGACCAAGCTCTCAGTGTCGTCATCAGAGGATAAAACCACACTGCTGTCAAAGGCAGCAGAAAATTTCACAGCTGACAAATGGTCAATGACACGAGAGCATTTTACCCGCTTGCCAGTGTTAACAGACTGATTTAACTGATAAATTAAAAAGAACACAAAAATGGTCTGACACAAGAAGCTCCTTAGTCTGAACATTATTCACATTAAGACCGAATGTAAAAACAAGATTAAGTGTATTTCCTTTTATATGCGTAGGACCAGATAGACACAAAACAAAATTAAAAGAGTCAATAATACCCAAGAAATTCACAGCAAAACTGTCATTGGGATCATTAATATGCAAATTAAAATCTCCAAGTAATAAAATCTGCTCAAATTTAATAATAGAAGTTAAAAAAATCACTAAACTCAGATAAAAAAGGAGGCATTAACTCTTGGAGGGCGGTAAATTAAAACACAATAAAATGAGTTTGAGGAGCCAATTTTTTAAATCATCAGTTCAAACCAGTTCTCCGGTTCCGGTTCCGCCGGACCGGTGGCGCCACACGAGTAGGCTGCCCGTTGCAACAGCCTTTTTTTTTTATCTTCCTTCTTCTTTCTACACCTTTCACTCTGTATATATATCACGGACGCACGGATCGCCCCGGGGGTCTCCCGGGTCGGCGGACGGAGCCACGGTTTGCAGCGGGAGACGTTACAGCGGGGAGGAGCTAGTGCTAGCTAGCACTTGGCCGCCGCCCGGTGCTAATGGGAAACTCGACATACCGGGAGCTGTAGCGAAAACGACGCGGGTGCCGGGCTGGAGTTTAGGTGACGTGCAAGAAATATAAGACAGAATAATAAAGAGCGATGGCAAGAACCAAGCAGACCGCCCGTAAAATCTACTGGAGGAAGAAGCCCCCCAGGAGACAGCTAGCCACCAGGGCTGCTCGGAGAGGCGCTCCGGCCACCGGCAGAGTGAAGAGGCCTCGCCGTCACAGGCCCGTGGCTCTGAGAGAGATCCGTCGCTACCAGAAATCCACGGAGCTGCTCATCCGTAAGCTGCCCGTCCAGCGCCTGGTGAGGGAGATCGCTCAGGACTTCAAGACCGTCCTGCGTTTCCTGAGCTTCGCCGTCATGGCTCTGCAGGAGACCAGCGAGGCCCACCTGGCGGTCTCTTCTTCGCTAAGGGGGTCACCATCATGCCCAAAGACTTCCAGCTGGCCCGCCGCATCCGCGGAGAGAGAGCTTAGACTTTCTGCTGCACATTCACCAACCAACCACAATGCTCTGCACTGTGTGTCTATATATATACATTTATAGTAATATGGACATATGTTTACTAGATGTTGTTTTTTCTTGCCTTCTGATTGTTGCTCTGAGTGTTGCTATCCCTGTGCTGTTGCAATCCTGGAATTTCCCCATTGTGGGACTAATAAAGGCTTATCTTATCTTATCTTATCTTAAATTCCTCACTTTTCTGCCAGGTCTCAACAAGAAATAAAAAGTCCAGCCCTGTAGTAATGAATAAATTATTCAAAAAGAATGATTTATTTGCAATGGAACGTGCGTTAAGCAACGCCAGCTGGATGGGCTCTGTAACAGCAGCAGTCTCGCCAGGAATGGGAGCCGGTGAAAGTAGACGTAGGCACCCGCTACCTGCAGGGGATTTCCTGGCTCGAAGCAGGGAGAAGGCCGGTTGGCACGGTAGAGCAGGAAAAACAGGCCGGAGAAATGATGACCTCACTCAGGGCACACCCGAGGGCCAGGATCCAGGAAAGAGGCCGGCTGCAGAATTAGGAGAAGATGAGGCGGAGCGAGCGAGACGGCGAAGCCGAGCAAGCCTTCTGGAATTCACCGTGGCACCTGCACGTCTTCCCCAAGGTTTGGATCGCTTTCTGCCGGTATAACCACAGCGGGGATCCCAGGTACCAACGGGAAGTTGCAGACGCAGAGACCGATGGAAGAATCTTCCCTCCTGATTATGACAGCCAAACCCCACCATGGAAGATCGAATATCCAGCAGCACTTGGCAATCATAAACAATGGCTGATTGCACATAATCCAGACACAATAACACAAACAAAAACAGAACAAACAAGCGGAGACGACCAGCAGCCAGAAACACAGGCGGCGCGGCCATCATTTCACCGGAATAAGGTGGATACTTTCAAAGGGTGTAGAATACAGTATGTCCGTAGTGAACTGACCTGAACAAAGCAATAAATTTGGGCTAAAATCCTCTGGAATGTCTATAAAAACAAATTTTAGCCACGTCTCTTAGAAATGCATCCTTTGGGAGTGTTTGTAAGGATCCCTTTGTTGCTTTAAGTCAGTTGAGTGTGCAGCATCTCCTTATGGAGCTATTATTGCTATTATGTTACAGATATACATATATTATCTGATTGCTGGGTTTTTCTGTGACTGTGTGATTTTTTTTTTTTTTATCTGCACTGTGGCGCCACGAGACGGCTTTTGTTGTGATGTGGTGCATTATAAATAAAGCTGAATTGAATTGAATTGAATTATTGTTGCAAAACTATTTGTAAGCATACGCATATTCTCCCCCTGGGAGAATATGTTAAACTGAGAACTGTCACCGGTACAACCACCAGAGCAATCACTAGAGGAGACTGTGAGGTCCCCCACAGACGCGCCACATTTGCTCAATCTGTACTATCAGTGAGGGGCACCAAGATCTGGAATAATATACCACCTGCAATCAGAGAATGTACCACACTAAACACTTTTAAGGCGCACTGTAAAAATTGGCTTTTAAAACCTCTTCCACTCTGGTCAATTTCCCTAAAAACGCCTAAAAATAACATGCCCAAAGTAAGTCAAAAGCTGTTCTTCAACCCTTTGCAGCATCTAGGGCATAGGGCTGCACGGTGGCGCAGTGGTTTAGCACTGTGGCAGCACAGTTTTACTCTCGGCCGGGGGATCGCGGGGACCATGAGATCGTGGGTTCGATCCCAGCCCCCGACCAACAGTGAGCTGTGTGGAGTTTGCATGTTCTCCCCGTGTTGCGTGGGTTTACTCCGGGATTTCTCCGGTTTCCTCCCGCATACCAAAAACATGTAGGTTTAGGGCGCTCGCGCACGCAGCGACCAGCAGCCGGTGGCTTGTCACCAGACTGCAAACCAAGTCTACCTACGGGTACAAATAAGTAACAAAAAAAAATAAATAAATAAATAAATCTTCACGAGGTTGGTCTCATTTAAAAAGAAAACACTCTGAATTTTTTGGCAAAACAGTCATAATCTCTCTAAGTGCTCCTGCCACTGAGTAACAATCATCTAAACATACTGAATTTGAAGAAAATAAAGTTCGCCTGGGTGTTTTTTTTTAGATACAAATGCTTGCAAATAACATACAGCTGTCAGATACTGGCTGGAAAACACAACAGAAATGTAGAACCAAGGGTTTTCAAGCTCAGGTCAAAATTTTGTAACAATACCACAAAAAAATGAATATATTACACAGCCTTTTTTTTCTCAGGTTGTAACAAGGTGTTCTTGAACTGTGCCAAACTGTGCCAGTTCCAGAGTTCACTATCTCAGCAGTTTGCACAGTAAAACCAAGGGGTAATAACCCAGACATACACAGCACAGTTCCTGTTTTTTTTTTTTTACAGGCAAAAATAGCCTACAGTGTAAGAAAAATTATGCTAAAAATTAATACATTTCACTAAAGTATACACAAAAACAACCCTCCCCCCTCCAATTTTTCCAGAGTTCACTATCTCACCAGTTTACACAGATACAGGTCAACTGGACCCCTGACCAAGTGCGCACCCCAAGTGGACCACGGAATCCAATCTGTACATGTACAGGTGCATTCTCCATCCAGTGATTTATACTGCCCCAGATGAAAACCAGTCCGTGGGACTATAATGTTCTGAATGAGGCTTTAGAAAATTATGAATCACTGTAAATCATTGGATTGAAAATGTACTTGTACAGATTGAATACCGGGGTCCACCTGGGGTCCACACATTAGTGTGCTCACTTGGTCAGGGGTCCATTTCACCAGATCACGTTTACACAGTAAAACAAAGGCATAATAACCCTGACATACACAGCACAGTTCCTTTTGTTGCAGGAAAAAATAGCCTACAGTGAAATAAAAATTATACTAAAAAATTATTAAATTTTTCTGCAATATACACAGTAACAAATACCCCCCCCCCCCACACACACACACACACGGTGCACACAAAAACTTGTCGCCATGCAGGACCCTTGTAATTACCGACTGGTCAAAAGTTATTTTTATTACTATTTTTATCGATAAAGAATAATTTAGATTATAAGACTTACCTGTCCACAACCGCACTGTCGCTGGTACTGTCCGCTGGCATCTGACGATCGTCAGCTATTCCGTTGTTGCAACCTCCAATTGTTCTTTTACTGATTCGTCGTCCCGGTCACCCGACCCGGTCAAGCCATCTACGCTATCATGACATGCCCTTTCGGTTTAATTTGTAAACCATTTTTCAAAACAAGTAAAATAATGGCTAATGTTACCCTGACCCTTCCGCACAGCACCACAAAGGACCGTGCATCACACAGTGGCTGAGTCAAAAGAGATTTTACGCACGGGAACGCATGGCATTTTACCGGAAATATAAACAGGGAACAAGTGCATGTAGGGTATCGTTGAAGTCGGAAGTTGATTGGCTAAACGACACGTCCATCGTCGGATTACTCAGCTTCAATTGGCTCGTTGTATTCGCGGTCGTTGATGGGCAGGTCCTTCTTGCTAGGTTTTCGATCATTGGTTATTCAAGGTTTAAAAACCCAAATCAAGGCTCTTATTGGTCGAATGAGATGTCAGTCTCATTCTAAACCAATCAAACACACCTTTGGCTTTCTGTTTACGGCTGTGTCTGTACTGGAAGACCAGAAATACAGCTTTTTTTTCATTGCGCACTGAGACACAGAGACATGCCCGTCCGCAGAATCACAGAGTGGGAGAGGGACAACCATAACTGTACCCATAACTGTCATGATGCCGAGCATGGGTCTGTACCGTGCTCGGGTCTTTTTGGTTATTATCCTTTTTCTGTGTATGTATTTAGTCCTGACTTTTGCCATTATTGTTTGTGCTTTTATTTTGACAGCGTCGTGACAGGATTTCCTCCTGTCAAGTCTGTTCACGGCCTGTCACAGCGGTTTTGTGTCAATGATTACGTTTTCACTTGTGCTTCCACACCCGATTCACACACCCGATTCACATTTTGGTTTGTGCTCTGGTATTATTTAAGTTCACTGGCAACGTTTATTCCTCGCTGCGATCTAGTCATGTGCTGACTGGAATCCCCATCCCTGATTTCAGTCTTTCCTCAGCTTAGGTTTCATCCTCGTCTGTTACATGTAAGTTATTTTTTTTTTAAGAAAAATGTTTTGATTTTTGTTTTTTCAATAATCATTTGACCAATAGATGCATTTCAGTAGGTTAAAACATGCAAAAATAATATTTCTCAATTAATGGAACCCTTAACTAAGCAAATTACAAGATAGCAAAGCTAATGGAGAATAAAACTAAAAGCATGGCAAGATTAGCAGACAAAAGTAATTTTAAAAAAAAGCAATGCAAACAATCAGGCTGCAAATATAGAGAACAAATACAAGCAGGCTGAAAGGTGCCCTTCACTGGTACCCTTTGTAGAAATCTAAACTAACTAAAATCAGTACAGAACTAAGAAGAAATCCATCCTAAAGCTAATAAAGCAGAACCAAACACAAATAAAGCACAAATAAACCAAACACAAGAGTAAATAAAATCTACACCACACCCAAAGAAGTGAGTCTGAAGAGAAAAAATGGATGGAGCATTTCCAGTTTCTCAACAATGCATGAAAAAATTAAGATGCTTAAAAATGCATTTGCATGTTTCTCTCTGTATAGTGCAGAATATATTAAATGATTCAAGTAATTTTGAGGAATTTCAGGGCATAAATGGCAAAGGCACAAACCGAAGTCGTGCCTAAACCTGTGATTTCTGATCCTCCAGTCGGTACTGCATAAAAAAAACAATCATCATCAATAGCTGGTATAATAAGGGATCACATTAGCAAACCTTTGTCAAGCTCTATGGCTTTGCTTAAAACTCTAGATACAAAAAAGAAGCCCCCTGTTAAATACGTTCAAAAGCAGCATTGATTTCCCTGCGCTGAGAGACATCAGGAATGGCCCATCACACAGTGGAAATGTGTGTTTATGCCAATAAGTATTACCAAACCCCCTTTTTGTTCAAGAAATTGAATTGTCGAGACATGCTAAAGGTCATGGTGGCTAGATGAAAAACTGATGGATAAATATTTGAAGAGGAAAGAGACTGACCTGGACCCTGTACTGATATAGAAGCACCATAGTCAGGTGCACCAAAGGCTTTGTTAAGCACAGTGAAAGACAGACACCCACGTGTTGTGGTTTCACACTGTTATTTGCATTGTGAGGTGCTCGTTGCCAAGACTTTACCAGCAGACCTGATCCTGGGTTGGATGATGTCCTGCGGATAGGAAATTTGTAAAGACACATTTTTACATTTTTTTTTTGTGAGGAAATGGGATCGGAGCATAACACCTAATTGCTCCATACAGAGATCCGATGGTTGTCACGCAGCAAAGTGCTGGCCCATATGCATGAGCTGCAAGAGGAACTAAAAGTGTTTTTGACTGATGAGAAGCATGAAAATGCAAAGCTGCTTGCAAGTGATGAATGATGTACAAGGCTGGCATACCTGGCAGATATATTTCAACATCTGGATGGATTGAACACACAAATGCAAGGCAAAGATAAAAACCTACTCATAAACAGACATAATAAATGGATTTTGTTCTAACGTATACCTCTGGCAAAAATGTATGGACACTGCCAACCTTGACATGTTCCTATGAGGATATGAACGGTGTGTTCATCTAAACAGGCCCAAGACTAAATTATTATTAATATGCTCTAATAGGCTACAGTGTGTCATTTTGTAACATTTTTGATTGGTGGGGTTCCTCGAGATTTTTTTATTTCAATGTAAAAAGTGCTCCTTGGCTCAAGAAAGGTTGGAAAAAACTCTGACCTACAGAATATGGTGGCTCTGTTCATTGGGGGAATGTTAGCCATGTCCAGTCTAGTCAACATACAGTATATATGATGTCTATGCCTCTGATGTCTGTCCAAACACACAGGAGTAAATACTGTATGTATAGCACCATCTGCTGGGAGTTATCATGATTGATGATTGATTTACATGTTGTGTAATGACCAAATGAATAGTGTGCAGCAGATCCCCTAACCCACCAACGCAAACATACACAAGCTTAGGTTTACTCAGAGATGGAGATGAATGAAAGAAAAAAATGTTAAAAAAAAGAGTCTGAAACATAGTTGTGTGCATGATCCAAGTAAATGTCAACTTTCTTTTTAAGACTCCACTCATAATGGCTCTGTCAATTTGTTCTTCAGCCGACTTATTTCAAACACTTATCTCATAATAGATTTTGTAAAGATTTTTCCCACATGCAACACTGAGATGTTTGTGGAGCTGTCCGAAGTCTCCAACCTCACGGATACGCTCAGAGACTGGTGCTCTTTATTTTAATTAGCAATTTTAAAATTACGGAACCTTTACCATTACAAAAAAAAAGCACATTTTGCCATAAATTTCTAAGAGTACTGTCCCCTATCCTTTTATGGTCTTGTATTTGTACCAGACTGGCCTACAGTGGGAGAACAACTGCTCCACTGCCGGGATGCTGTGAGTGCAAGTACTGACTGGGTCATTCTAAAGACCATATAAAAGCTTGATATAATAGAATAGTAACAAAAAAACAGGAAAGATAACAAGCAGAGTTACCAGAGAACTGCCCCCCCCCACACACACACACAGTAGCTTCCACTAATTACAATAGCTATATGGCTTAAGGATAGGCACCGCCCCATGCGCCACTGGTGTTGTTGCACATGTTGTAGAAAGGAAACTTATATGTGAAATCTGCTAAAATGTGAGAAATATAATGTTTTCAGTAAAGATCTTTGCCAGTATGGGTGTGAAAATAAAAGAACTGATTCAGCCTTTAGAAATATCTTATCTGTATGAGAACGACGAGCATTTTTTTTATTCACGTCTCTCCAAAGAAATCTTTCTTTAATCCAAACATAAGGATTCATAATAGTCAATAAACAAAAAGCTCTATGTATGGGATACATAGTACTGAAGTTGTGACACAAAATGTGACATATAATAATTCCTCCTCACTGCTTCATCTTCATGTGCCAATAATGCAGCTAAATACTGCACTCTTTCCAAATTATTAAATAGTCAGAATGATTCAAATAAACTAAATTCTCATATGGGTAAAGGTAACAGTATCTCCTATAAACACAATATGTGGGACCATTTGAGGATATCAGCTACACAAATGTGTTAAATTAAACTTCACCCTCTGCTTGATTGTCTGAAACCCACACAAAAACAGAACCAACTTCCTTTAAAACAAAAAAAAACACATTAAAACAATATACAGCCAGCAAACTCTGACTCATGAGTTCTATCATGTCAGCAGCATCACTGAACCTTTCCTGGAAGTACACTTGCTCCTGCTCCATCTTCAAAGAGGAGGAGAAATTCCCAGCATCAAACGTACACAGCAGGACGCACGCCTCTGAAACTATGAAGAAAAACCCACATCTGATATCCAAACACACACACTCCAGCAAATACACCGTTTTTATCACCGTGCCCTGCAAGTGCAAACATGTAGTACTTCTTTTCACATGTTAAGCAACAACAGCACACAATAGCATGTGTGAGATGCAAATTGATTCTCTCTCTCTCCCTCTCTCTCACTCACTCACTCACTCACTCACTCACTCACTCACTCACTCACTCACTCACTCACACACACACACACACACACACACACACACACACATACACTAACCTGCTGTAAATACATGAAGGTGAAGGCTGCACAGGACAGCTGAGGACAGGCATCCACGTTGGGCAACGCCACACATGTTCCTCCAGGATGCTGCTGCATGTTCCTTCCTCTAGCTGACAACACAAGCCCCCTCAAACCCCAGCAACACACAAGCCCCGTGTGAGCAGCCAGGAAGAGAGAGCAGGAAGATGAGGGAGGGAGAGAGAGAGAGAGAGAGAGAAGCAGCAGTCGGTCCCATATGACGGAGAGCCAGTGTTTTCTGCTCACAAGAAGGGATGAGCGACGAGAGGGAGGGAGAGAGAGGAGGAGGGAAACGGAGAGGGGGAGCGAGAGAGAGAGAGAGAGAGAGAGAGAGAGAGCACTTTGCTGCAGTGTGTGTGACTCAGAGTGTGTGAACCAGTCAGTGTGGGTCTGACTCAGTGTGTATGTATGTGTGTGTGTGTGTGTGTGTGTGTATGTGTGTGTGTGCGTGCGTGTAAGCGAGCGACTACGATCACTGGAGCGTGTGAAATCCAGAAAATTGTGTGTGTGTGTGTGTGTGTGTGTGTGTGTGTATGCGTCTACGTGCGTGTGTGTGTGTGTGTATGTGTGTGTGTTGTAGAGGGGGTGTTCCAACTGCATGTATGTGGATGAGTTGCTTCTTGCAAAAAATGCTGATCTCTCATTCTCTTGATGAATTGAAGTTTTCTGACATGTGTTACTGGAGGCGATCAAGGATGCTGACTGCAGCTGCAGTAAGAGCCTCCCTCTCTCTTTCTGTTTTCCTCCCCGCATCTCTTTCTCGCTCTCTCACCACAGAGGTTTTTCAACCTCCTTGCTTTCACACAGTCTTCCCCCCTGCCTCTGGACTGCTGTCATTTGTACACAGAACTTTTGGACTTACGAAGCTGAACTGTGAGCACAGGAGTTATGCTGGTGAAAACAAAACAATCTTAACCCATCAGTAGAAACCCTGAATGTCTGTATTTTTCTATTCATGTGCTGTAGAGTGGCTTGCAAAAAAGGTGCAAAAGAAGGTGGACGTAAATTTGCCATTTGCCATTGCAAATTTGAACAAAACTGTAAGGCAAGGTACTCAGAGAAGTAGGAGATGAACAACTGCCCAATCCATGCAGTATCAATCAACAGGTTAAAAATGAACAGAATTTATTCATGAGAAGAGTGCGGAATTTGTAACCATTTGTGGCAATTGAGATCGTCAGCATCCTTGTTCTTCTTTCTGCGGTTCCCTTTTGGGGTCACCACAGTGGATCATCTGTCTCCACCTCACCCTAGCCCTTGCATCTTCCTCTGTAACACCAACCCGCTCCATGTCTTCCTTCACTAACACCCATGAATCTCCTCTGTCTTCTTTCTCTTCTCCTCCTGCCTGGCAGCTTCATCTTCAACTTCCTTTGTCCAATATTTCCACTATCCCGCCTCTGCACATGTCCAAACCAGCTAAAATGATGCCTAAGAACAAAATATATGGTCAAGTGTTATTAGATGAACATAGAAAATAGCGATCAAAATGGGCCAGATCCAGGCGGCCTGTCCATCACCTCCTCCCCACCGAGGCGAGCTGTATCTGGGTACTGGGATCAACTCGGACCACCTAGCACACTAGTGCTAACAGTTCAATGTAAAATCAAGTTGAAAATATAACAAAATAAGCCAGAATGACATGAAACACATTATTGAATGTGGATCAGTGAACCAGGTGGAAACAGGGATGTCTGTGAGGGTGACTGAAATCTAAAGAAAGTGACACTATAAACCATGTTTGCACAAGCTTCCGAGTACTGCTGTTAGCTTGAAAACTATTGCCTCTGCCTCCCATCCATCTGTGTGACAGACAGTTATGCTGGCCAATAATAGAGCAGCAGCAGGCATCATGAATGGTGCTGGATTAGGTTTACCCTTTTATGACGTCCCAAGGTGAACCTGGAAAAGTGAAAATGGCTTCTTGTAGAGAAAAATGATATAAAGGCTGTGTGTTTTTTAAGAGAAGAGAGTGTTTTGATTTTTTTTCGATAATCACGTGACCAATGCATTTCAGGAGGTTAAAACCTACAAACCCAAACCATTTTTCAGTAAATGACCCCTTTAAGCAGAGTTGCAGGGTTTCACCGAACCTGATTTTAAGAGAAAGGCTTCATTTCCATTAGTCAGCTAGAGGTGTGACTCTTCAGTGGTCTCACAACAGAGGAGGAGAGACGGATTCAAGTGCAGGTCACACCACAAACACATTTATTAAAGCAAAGTCCCAAAAACAGTGTCAACATACAAAAATGTTGACATGGAGAAAACTTACATTAGCGTCCCTGGGCCGACATCGCCCAGCTGACACATGAAAGGCAGGAAGACACGACGTGACAGGCCGCGGGACAAACACAATAATCCAGCAACAAATGACTGACAATGAGATGGCTAAATACATGGACTGATGACATAGTGATGGGATGCACCTGAGCGCAGGAGCAGGGAAGTAATCACCAAACAGGAAACAGCTGAGTGTCAGAAGGAGAGGGAATCAGAATCAGAATCAGAATCACTTTATTGCCAAGCATGTTTACAAAATAAACATACGAGGAATTTGACTTGACATCGGGCGCGCTCTATAAGCGCATTCCAATGACGCGGCAGCCATGAAGGCGCCTGTCATACAGTGAAGGGTAAAGAGGGGAATGGGGGTGGGGGGAATGACACAATGGGCAGAGAGAAAAAACATAGTTAATCAAAATAAAGCTCGTTATGAGCAAAATTGTGATTACATAGAAAAAAACCCTCAAATGCACAATTAGCAGACAACAGATCACACAATAACAAAGGAGCGAGAGAGACCAGTGTGTGTAGTCAGCATGTAATCAGTATGAATGAATGCAGTGTGGGTGTATCAGTTGCTGGTGCACAACAAAGGAGCGCCTCCTGGCAACGGATGGATGTTATGTTCATGTATTCTAAACACAGATAAGCATGTCCCAGAGTCTATCTCTCTTTGTGCATGCCAGATGGCAAAGTTCTGTATTAGACACATGATAACGCTGTCCTTGAAGAGCACAGTCTGCTGAACAACAGCAACTGTTTGTTGATTGTTTGGGTTAAAGAGAAGCCAAAACTCTCTCCTGCTTTGTCTACATCCAGGAGGAGAGTAACCTTCCGGGTGCCGAATCAAGGTCTAAAGGCACAGTTCACTCAGAGCATAGAATTTTCATCTCTCTTGCGATTCTGTGCTTCATAATTTCCATATACAGGCTTTAAAATCATTCCTTGGAGAGCACCAGCGACTCCAGATGTATTCCACCTACTGAATCAGCCACCATTCAGTTCACCATTGCCGCTATCAGTGCACTCCCCAACTGGTCGAATTGTTGTTGAAGGAGCTTTGCCGGGTCCGCATTTTGATCAGCTCTCCCAACTTCTTTAATTTCTGATACATCAGGAAACTCCAGAGCCAAAGTAGAAATCCTGTGATCATAAGCCAAACAGATAGATGTCTTCCACATCTCAGTCGAATCACACAGACACATGAATTCCCAATTGTCCATGAGTCTCCCACTTAGGCTCCCCCTAGCCCGATCTTCTTTTGAAGTGGTGTCAATCGCATTTAAAGCCCACCAAATCCATAATTTTCCGTTTGGAATAAGATTCAGCCAGAAGAAGAGCGACACAGACAGAACACAGCAAGCTGGGATCAGTAAGGGAATAGGAGGAGTAGGAGAGAGGGAGAAAAGCGTCTGCTCTCTCTGAAAGCCGGAAGAAGAAGGGGGGAGTGATCTGCCTTGCAGATTGACAGGCAACGCCCACACCAAGTGCAGACTACAACATGCTGCCTGACTGCCTGTCAGTCAGAACCAAAACAATACAACAAACTCAGAAATGATTGCAAAATAACACATGACATGACAAAGGTAACCTAGACCTAACCTAGACAGTGACCATGAAACAAATAAGCCACAAGAAAACTCAAAAGGTAAAACAATACACAAATCCATGATGAAACATGAGGCTGAACCTGGGAGAATCCCAGCTCAGAACCAAATACACAGATGATAAAATAGGGCACACAGAGGACAGTCATGGAACCGAGCCAGGAAGAACCGGCTCGGTTCATGACAGAGACCCCTCTCAAAGGGTGGATTCCAGACACCCCACGTACTATCAAAAGAAAAAAGAAAAAACCTCCCCCCCCCCCCCCACAGCAGGAACAACAACCATCAACCCAGGGCGGGAAGTAGGGAGAAACCGGTCAGGAGGAAACAAAAAACACCCTACTCAGGGCCCACAACAGAAAAACAACAATTAACCCCCCCCCCCCATCCCAAGTTCAGAGGCATGGAGGCTCGGGAGACTGCCCAGAATCCCAGGCCAAGCAGATGGTCCAACGGATAGAGTCTGGTGGCCGCCGGAAAACATGGGCCACCCGACCCAGAGACTCAGACCTTCGGGCGGCCGACCAGCGCTATTGAACCACCATGACCAGAGGGGCAAGGCAGGAGGTAGCTTACCCACAGGGAGGCTTACTAGTGGGTGGCCAGACCGGAGGAGAGGAACCCCAACAGTGTCTGGTGATGGAGAGAAGAGGACCACGATGGTGTCCAGCACGGATGAGGAGGGGACCATGATGGCGTCTACCTGAGGAGAGGAGAGGACCTCGACAGCATCCAGCAGGGAAGAGGAGGGGACCACAACGGCGTCTGGCAAAGGAAGAGATAGGACGACGCCTTCTCTGGTCCCAATAAGGAAAACTGTAGTACCCGCAGGGGTCCCGGTCTGGGACATGACTGCACCCGCGGTGGACCCCAGCTGTTTCCTGGCTGCACCCGCGGTGGACCCTGGCTGGGCCATAGCTGCACCAGCGGTGGACTCCAGCTGGGCCAGTGCTGCCCTGATGGTGAGCCAGCCGACCCACGTGAGCACCCAAGCCAGGAGGCGGTCAATCACAGGCACCCTGGACTGGTTCTGAGCACCCATGATGACCTCAATGGGGGAAGCTGGACTCACGGTGTCATCTGTGGGCAGGACTGAACCCACAGAGACCCCTGGCAATGGATCCTCTCCGGCGACCCTAGGAGAAAGCTCAGGAACAACAGAAGAAAAGTGGTTAGGGTCGCCAACAGCAGCGGAGCCCGGCGAGGTGAGTTCAGATGCAGCTGAGGGCTGCACCCGACTCTCCTCACCAAGTGCCAGACAGGATCGCTCCAAAACTGACATGAGAAAAACAAGAGAGATCACTTGCCTGAGCTCGAGCTCCACCGCCGCCCAGGACTCCGTCAATCCTGGTGATGATGTCTCGGGCCCGGGCTGCAGGAGGTCCAGTTCTGGATCCCACACATGATGGTGGTAGCAGTCCTACAGTCCTCCTGCAACGGCTCCAACGTTGAGGATTCTTGTGGTGTTGTTGCAGGGAGAGGGGGACAGCTCTGTGCTGGCTCTGGAGCGGGATCCTCCGAAGCCACCGGCTCCTCCACTGTCCGACGGCTCTGATCCTGGACCGATGGATGCTCAGGAGAAAATGGAGGAGACACAGAGAGGATTGGGGAAGAGTTATTAGCTGCAGCTGGAGGAGAGAGCCCAGCGGACTGCTGAAACTGGGAGGAAACGTCATAGCAACGGGAGCTGCGGCACAAGCAGACAAGGCACAGGCTGGCATGACAGTGGGCACAAGGACAGGCTTTGCCACATAAGTAGCCAGGCATGACATTATGGGATGGGCTGCTAACGAGGAGAGGGGCCTCCTCCGACTGTTCACTCGGGGAGGACGTTGCCACCACGGAAGAGGAGGAGGCATCGGTGGTAGCTCAGGCAGATGAAGAGCGAGCACCCGGGGATGAAAGCGCAGACTGGGGCTGGCCGCCAGCTGATTCGCCACTGCTCCCCAGCACAGCGTCTCGTCCTCGCGGGATCTGCAATTCCGAGCCCCTCTCACCAGATCCTCAATGACAGAGACGCGCTCCAGCTCGTCTCGGCTCCACTTCCTCCTCCTGACTGGTTTGCCTGCAGAGCCCATTAGGAAAAAAACTCCCACAGGCAGGTGACTGACAAACAGTCCCAAAAAAGAAAAAAATACTGTCTGGGTGTAACCCGCTGAATCCTTTTAAGGCTGGATTATTTTGTCGTGACTCCCTGTGCTCTTTTACGCAATGCATGGAGGAGGAGAGACGGATTCAAGCGCAGGTTACAACACAAGCACATTTATTAAAGCAAAGTCCCAAAAATAGTGTCGACATACAAAAATGTTGACATGGAGAAAACTTACATTAGCGTCCCTGGGCCGAAATCACCCAGCTGATGCATGAAAGGCAGGAAGACACGACATGACATGCCATGGGACAAACACAATAATCCAGCAACAAATGACTGACAATGAGATGGCTAAATACATGGACTGATGACATAGTGATGGGATGCACCTGAATGCGGAAGCAGGGCAGTAATCACCAAACAGGAAACAGCTGAGTGTCAGAAGGAGAGGGGGGAGTGGTTTGGCTGGCAGACTGACAGGCAACACCCACACCAAGTGCAGACTACAACGTGCTGCCTGACCGCCTGTCAGTCAGATTCAAAACCAGACCCTCCAGGATTTCGTGAAGTTGCGATTCTACCAATTCCCGCGACTTCAGCAGGTCCTGCATAATTTGAATTTTGTCCAATCACCGCAATTTTACCGCAATTTTGGCCAATTGTCAATTTCCACCAATTTCAACAATCAAATTTGTCTCTCAGTAGCGCGCAGATGTGTACGTCATCAGTCTGGCCAATCAAATGCGGCGCTGCACCACACTCACTTCTGTGTTTAAAGTGAGTATACAGTGATCCCTCGCTACTTCGCGCCTCACCTTTCGCGCCCTCAGTGCATCGCGGATTTTTCAAAAATATTCATCAAAAATTCAAAATTGAGAAAAAATGGGCGGGCGCTAGCAGAAGGCAGGGAGACTACATTAGAACATCAGGTATCAACATGGAGAGCCCGCACAACTCAAAATCCACCTCTCTGTTCGCTGTTCTCGTGTTGGCTCGGCTCGGGAATCTCGCAAGCTGATTGGCCGAGACGTTTTACCCAGCTTCTCTCCCTGCCGAGCGCTCATACCCAGCGAAGGAAGACCGCATTCATTGTTCTTTATCACTCGTGTTGCTTAGTCTCGCCGCGTGGAACTTTTCGCTGTTCTCTTGTGCCTTTTTGTGCGAAATAGTCTTCCCGTCGAGCCACTACGCCGCCTCCTGCAGCTTCTCCAGCTCTATCGGAAGCTGCCCTCGACGATGCTGCGCCTCTAGCACCTGGCGATGAGGCGTCACCTGAGGAGCAGTAAAGCTCTCATTAACCTGTGCAGTAAATCATCTTCATCTTGAGTTACGTATCTTGTTATAAGAATAAAAGAGTTCTAAAAACATATTTATGTACACTTTATTTACATCTACGTATGTATGTACACTTACACACACACACACACGTATCATATGAGAAAGAGAGAGAATGAACGTACGTATTATTTATGGGTGACGTCATTAGGGGTGACGCTACTTCGCGGTTTTTCACTTTTCGCGGTCGGTTCTGGAACCCATTAACCGCGATAAGTGAGGGATCACTGTATACCAAACACATCAGCAAAAAACAGTGTGTGATGTAAAAAAAAAACACACTCACCTGCAAGTTTTCCCACATCGTTCCTTCAGCCGTCTCCCCCGGCACACTGGTGAACATCTCCTTGAGTTTCCGTAATGACCGCATGTATGAAGTGCCGGGTTTGTGTTGAAAAACGTCCGCCTGCCTGAAAGCACCTCTGTCTCGGGAGCACGTGCGCCAAGCTACGCCATAAAACCACACAAAAAACAAGTGAATCTAATATTACAGCAAGTGTTGTAACAGTTTATACGTCTTTAGAGGTAAAAGTCACTACTATGTCTTGTCAGTGAGTTTTAAAGTTGGGACACTCCTGGCTGGACATGAGCCAATGCGCGATTCAGGCAATCCCCAAGGAGAGCCCCGCAACCTACCGCAACAATAGAAAAAAAAAATCCTGCGAAATCCTGGAGGGTCTGCAAAACAATACAAAAAATTCAGAAATGATTGCAAAATAACACATGACATGACAAAGGTGACCTAAACAGTGACCATGAAACAAATAAACCACAAGAAAACTCAAAAGGTAAAACAATACACAAATCCATGATGAAACATGAGGCTGAGCCTTGGAGAATCCCGGCTCAGAACCAAATACACAAAATACACAGATGATAAAATAGGACACACAGAGGAGAGTATGGAACTGAGCCAGGAAGAACAAACCGGCTCGGTTCATGACAAATAACAATAAAAGATAAAACCCAGACATCCCATAGTGCAAATAAAGATAAACAATAAAAGCCAACAATCCTATATACAGAAAAAGGTAGAGCAGTAACATTCATAGTTGAAAGTTGAATGCGGTAGTGTAGGTGCAGACAGTGACAGATTGGACTGCACATGATCAATATTGCAATGATAGACAGCAGCCGGTATGGCACTTGTGCAAATGGTTGCATTAAGGTGCAGAGACAGATTACCGCCACGTACTTCACTCAGTAAATATCACTCTATATATCTTATCTTCTTCTTCTTCTTTTGGATTTGGTTGGCGGTTTGCGGCCGGCTTGCAGGTGCATTGCTGCCACACATTTCACTCTACAGTACATCATCACTCGATCTGGTCAAGAGCTGTACTATTCTTCTTCTTCTTCTTTTCTCATTTTCTCTATCGATTTTATCACTCTATATATAATTCCATCACTCTATATCTTTGTATCAGGAGTTCTTATAAGGAGTTCTGTCATAACATCTTCAGTGTTTTGAATCCTTTCCTCTGCTTTCTCGAGTCGCCCCTCCATTTTGTCCAACCTGGTATTTACATTTGACATTTCTTCTTTCATCGTCTCCAGTTGTATTTTGTTTCCTTGGTAAAACCCTCTTTGTTCATTCAGTCAACACAGAGATTTCTTGAATTATATATACGTAGAATGATTGCACCCAGTCACAAAGCTATGAGGAAAACGTCACAGAGTTATGAGGAAAAACAGATGAAAACGTCGCAGAGCTATGAGGAAAACGTCGCAGGGCTGTGGGGGGACGTTGCGGAGCTATAAGGAAAACGTCACAAAGTTATGAGGAAAAACAGCTGCTTGCCAGCCAGCAATCAGATCTAGAAGAAGAAGAGTGATATAAAGTGAAGTATGTGGTGGTAATGCACCTGTAAGCTGGTTGCCAACTGCCAATCAAATCTAAAAGAAGAAGAAGAAGGTGCAGAGACATACTGCAGCACACAGACAGACAGACAGACAGACAGACAGACAGACAGACAGACAGACAGATAGATAGATAGATAGATAGATAGATAGATAGATAGATAGATAGATAGATAGATAGATAGATAGATAGATAGATAGATAGATAGATAGATCGATGTACTTTATTGATCCCATACTGGGAAATATCATATCATATCATATCAAGATGGCGGCAGCGCGCATGGACGCAGCGGCCCCTCTTGGCATCAGCGAGTGTGAGAGTTTTGAGTGTTTTAATCATCCCAGACGTACATTCTGTAAAACTTACAACCGTGAGACCTTATTAAACATCAAGGTACTGCACGCTGCAAGAATCGTGGCGATCGGTTGTGATTTGGACATTCTACGCCAGCATGGAATTCTGGCGGAGTCCCCGCTGGAAGCTACCCGAGAGAGGAGGAGGCGTAAGCAGAGCGAATGCAAGTAAAAGCGTGGAAAAGGGGCCGGGATCCACGCTAGGCTAAAGGCTAACCCCTCCAGACCAGCGGAACCGTCGCTCATTCTCTCTAACGTCCGCTCCCTCGACAACAAGCTGGACGAGCTGCGTCTGCTGAGAGAAACCCGGAGAGCGTGGAGAGACTGCTGTGTGCTTGTGTTCACGGAGAAATGGCTCCACGACAACATCGCTGACGAGGCCATTCAACTGGAAGATATGGCGATGTTCCGTGCCAAACAGGGAAACGGCAAGCTCCGGTAAGAGCCGTGGAGGTGGTCTATGCATCTATGTTAACAAGAACTGGTGCGTTAATGCCACATTAGTGTCTAAACACTGCTCTCCGTTGGCGGAGTTCCTTATTGTAAATTGTCGGCCATATTATCTGCCGAGGGAATTCAGCAACGTGTTAACGCTAATGCTAAGAAGGCACTCGGGGAACTGCACAATGCAATTAGTGAAATCCAAACTTCACACCCGGACAGTTTTGTGGTGGTTGCGGGGGATTTTAACCACACCAGCTTAAAGACTGTGCTCCCCAAGTTTAAACAATGTGTAGACTTTAAGACCAGAGGAGAGAATATGTTGGACTTAGTGTACACAAACACAGATGCATATAAGGTGATACTCCGCCCCCATCTCAGCCTTTCTAACCACATATCCGTGATGCTGCTGCCTGCCTACAAACCTTTATTGAAGCGCAGCAAGCCAGCAGTGAAACAAATCAGAATTTGGCCAGAGAGTGCAACCTCTGCACTGAAAGGCTGTTTTCTGCACACAGACTGGGAGGTCTTCAAAATAGCAGCCTCCCAGGAAGACAAGACAGATGTGGAGGAGTATGCTGAAACGGTCACCAGCTACATCGCGAAGTGCACAGAGGATGTCACTACAGTGAAGACCATCACTATGCGGGGTAACCATAAGCCCTGGATGACTGCAGAGGTGGGCTCGCTGCTTATAGCCAGGGATGCAGCCTTCAGAGCGAAGGACAGGATTGCCCGGACCCAGCCAGGTCCACGCTCTCAAAGGGAATTAAGGCGGCGAAGCGCGACTATGCGGAGAAATTCCAGGGACACCTCTGTGACACTAGGAACACCAAGCAGATGTGGCAGGGAGTTCGGACACTGACGGGCTATAAGTCTAGGCAGGGGGTCGATGATGACGACGCTTCGCTTCCAGACAGGCTCAATGACTTCTTTGCACGTTTTGAAGCATCAAACTCGACAATCAGAGGGAGGGCTGGCCCACCCCCACCATCGGTCGGACCAGCTTTTACCATCAACACAGCGGACACACGGAGGACCCTAACCAGAGTCAACCCACGTAAAGCTGCAGGTCCGGACAACATCTCGGGACGTGTGCTCCGAGACTGCGCGAACGAGTTGGCGGATGTCCTGACTGACATTTATAACATCTCCCTGATTCAGGCCATCGTTCCCAGATGCTTCAAGACCTCTATCATTGTACCGATGGCAAAGAAATCAGTTGTGTCCTGTTTAAATGACTATCGTCCTGTTGCACTGACACCAATTGTGATGAAGTGTTTTGAATGGCTTGTCAAACCACACATTACAGCCTGCCTCCCTGCATCACACGACCCTCTCCAGTTTGCATATCGTTCAAACCGCTCCACGGAGGATGTTATAGTCACCACCCTACACTCTGTCATCACCCACCTGGACCGGAAAGACACCTACGCCAGACTCCTGTACATTGATTTCAGTTCAGCATTCAACACCATTATTCCCCAGAGACTGATGGAGAAATTACTCCTCCTTGGTCTGAACACCGCCACATGTCTCTGGATCCTGGATTTCCTGACTGAGAGACCTCAGTCTGTCCGGGTTGGAAACAACATCTCCAACTCTGTCAGGCTGAGCACCGGATCCCCTCAAGGCTGTGTACTCAGTCCACTGTTGTTTACACTTCTAACACATGACTGTGTATCCAGACACGAGGGGAACCAGATTATTAAGTTTGCAGACGACACCACGGTGGTGAGACTTATTCAGAGGGATGAGGAATCAGTGTACAGGGAAGAAGTGAGAGACCTGGAGGGCTGGTGCAGGGAGAACAATCTGGTGCTCAACGTGGACAAAACGAAGGAGATGATTATCAACTTCCGGCGGTCACAGCCTGAACACGTCCCCCTCAGCATCGGCGGCCGTTTAGTGGAGAGAGTGGAGAACATCAAGTTCCTCGGAGTGCAGATCTCGCAGGACCTGACCTGGAGCAAGAATTCCTTGGGGATCAGGAAGCGGGCTCAGCAGAGACTGCACTTCTTGAGGAAACTCAAACAGGCCTCTCTCCCCATCTGCATCCTCAGGACCTTCTACAGAGGTGTGGTGGAGAGTGTTCTGACATACTGCATTGCTACATGGTACTCCAGCTGCAGTATGTCAGACAAAAAAGCCCTGCAGAGGATAGTCAAGGGGGCTGAGAGGGTAATTGGAGTCTCCCTCCCCTCTGTCCAAGAACTTTTTCAGAACCGTTGTAGGAGCAGGGCACTGAACATTGTCAAGGACCGTTCTCACCCTCTGCATAAACACTTTGAACTTCTTCCATCTGGTAAACGATTCCGGAGCATCAGAGGCAGAACCACCAGACTGATCAACAGCTTCCTTCCACAAGCTGTCAGGATGCTGAACAGTTGACCCGGAATCTCTCATACACACTACTGCACCTACGGACATTTTGTATATTATTTGTATATTATAGTTAGTTAGTTTTTTCCCCAAGTATGTGTAACCCAGTGTTAAAAACGTGATTAAAATTATGAATGTCGATACCGCTTTAAGAAGAAGGGGGGACATTCATTTCACAATGGGAGTAGATAGTTTAACGTGAATTAAATTATAAATATCAATACCGCTTTTAGAAAAGAAAAACACCCATTTCACAATGGGAATACATAATCTGAATATGAATATTTAAATAAATATATATTCATAAATAGTAGGAACATTTTCTCGAAGGTTCTGATAAAGTTCCTAGTATTGTGTGTTGATATTTCGAGTAACCAATGGCTGCGCCGTTGCTGGGTCACGCCACACAATGGGTTAAGCGCTCTCTCCCTGGGTCTGGGATGACTTGCATTTTTGGCTCAGTCACGCCAGACGCCGAAAGACACAGACCAGAGAGAGAGAGACTGTCCTTGGTGATATGGCGACGCTAGCGTGCTGGTAGCAGCCTTTACCTGGATAAAACCCTTGAAATTGGTAAGCCTAAACCAAAATGAGAAATGAGATATTGCGGTATTGCCAAATTCTAATGCCCCGTCTATTAAATTTTAAGATTGGGATCCGGGGGCTGTCGGCGCCGTTGAGCGCGGGAACCCCATTGAAGCACGAGCCACTTGGCATGGTGAGTGCTATTTATTCATTGTGTATGTGGATGCTAACCGCTAGCTTAAAAACGCTAGCCGCGATGCTAAATTCGGCTAGCTTTTTCTGATGAAAAACATGCCTTTCATGTATTGTCTATGACTGGGTATACGTATAAGCTCACTGAAATCCATGCTCACTCTCTCATTCCTTCAACTGCTGCTGACACACACACTCTGTGTCTCTTTGCTGAGAGCCTGAGGACCCCGCTCCAGTCTGCTCACACAAAGGCTGGAGCGGAGTTCCTATGATGGCGGTATGATTTAATAAACCTATTTAAAACCTCTCATCGCTGTCTTTATTTTATCAACCGCCATATTGGTGACCCCGAGAATGCAAACGCTTTGTGCAACGCAACCTTCTGGTCTGGACAGCACCCGGCGGTGATTCTCCGACGACAAGCGAACGCAGCAGCCTGGCGCAAATGATCTGCCCTCTCTTCTGCTACAGGGAGACCTCGACGCAGAGTTACCAGGCTAGACTCTCCGGAGATCACCCACGACTGAGAAAGCTGCAGAAAACTGCATGGTGAGACCTGCACATCCACGCTGGGACCGGCCGCTCTCACAGCTCCTCCACACGAGAGCGCACGCACCTCGTCCTCTCTCCACGACGGCGACCTCCAGGGCCGACGGAGAACACAGCGTGTGGACCTGAACGCACCATGGCCGAACGAGTGACAAAGATAGTCTCCTCCCTCTCACCGCTCCAACGCATCTGCACGAGCCCGAGGGACAAAGATCGTCTATTTCCTCTCACCGCTCCAACGCACCACGAGCGAACGACGCAACAGCTTACAGGGATGACCATCGGCGCCGACGACGCTGATCTCCAGCAAGCTCCCTGACCCCGTCTCCTCTCCAGCTGGCCCACCCACGCACGGAGCCCCGGCACACGCACCGGGGAGTTACGAGGACGGCGCACCACGCATGGGACGCATACGGCTCTACAGACCCCCATCCTCCTTCGCCGCTGCACACAGAGCCTTCAGGGCTGCCCTCACACCTGAGGCACGCAGGCAGCTCGCCCACTGGATTTTCTAATGGTCTTAGCCACGGCACACAAGGGGAATTCAGCAGTCTGCGGTTCCCGAGGACTTTAGGGTTGCGCCCGCACCTAAAGTCAACACGCCAGTCCCTCTGCTTTTATTACAGCCGCCACGCAGCCTCGTCACTCCTATTTTTTTTTTCTTCATGGACACTATTAATCCTTGCAGGACTTAATCGCGAGAGGAGCCAGTGACTAATTTTTCTTCTTGTGATCTCCGCACGTTCAACGGGACAGCCCCTCAACATCGTGGAACAACAAGCAATTTTTGCGCGGACCGGACGATTTCACCATCCCCGGCCGGCATTTACTACCCCCCACCCCCCTCCACCTTCGCCTGCACAGAGCCTTCCCTGCTCGCTGCCAAAGCTGGACTATCGAGGTCTCGGCACCCTGCCGAGCCCTCTGGGGGGAGCGTGTGGCGGTTTGGGATAACCCCCACAACAGACTGGGACAGGCACGGCAATGTGTGTATTAATGTCTACAGACAGCCCGCTCCTTTTGGCCTTTTCCATTTCACTACTGTGATGTTAATGCGCCATTCATGCATTGTTTCACTACTGTGATGTTAATGTGCCATTCATGCATTGTGTTCATGCATCCTGTCCTTACTGTGTCTCTCAAATGCAAATGCCTCATGCCTGTCTGCAGTCTCTTTGATGATACCATGCCTTTCATGTATTGTCTATGACTGGGTATATAAGCTCACTGAAATCCATGCTCACTCTCTCATTCCTTCAACTGCTGCTGACACACACACTCTGTGTCTCTTTGCTGAGAGCCTGAGGACCCCGCTCCAGTCTGCTCACACAAAGGCTGGAGCGGAGTTCCTATGATGGCGGTATGATTTAATAAACCTATTTAAAACCTCTCATCGCTGTCTTTATTTTATCATCCGCCTCAATAGCACCATTTTGATAAATTTGAATGGTAGATGTGTTTGTTTTATGCACATTTGTTGATTTGGGGAAATTGACTTGTTGTATATTTTAGAATATTTGACACTCATGTGATAAGCTTGGAGCAGTAGCTCATTTGTTGTGTTCTGACCTGGTTTGACCAGAGCGTGGATCTCCAGATCTGGATGGCGAGCCGAAGCCCGAACCCTATGAACTGCTAAAGGTGACTCCACTAGTCACCTGGAAAGGACCAAAACAGGACTATGAATTTTGTAAATATAAGTTTGAGTTTATGAATTGTATTTTCTATTTTATCGCACTGTGTATTTATTTATGTGTACATAATTGTAAATAATATACATAGTTGCAAGTTCCATATACGGCTGTGTATGTGTCGTCTGTTGTTGCACCTCCCAGGCTCCTACGAACCCAGAGTCGGTCTGACCTGGCCCAATTATCCCTTTTCCCTCAGGTAGTAAAGTTAAGGTAAATACATTACCATAACACAACACTACCAAAAGGGTACTACACCTAAAGTGAGTAGGGTGAGTGGGTGTTAGTAAGGGTTACACATAAAAATCTGGCGAGCGCAGGTGTTAGTGGGTGTTACCCTGTTACCCCCAATTACCCTGGTATTACCCCAGTGATATTATACCCATTGTATTACAGTGGTATATTGTTACAAAATTTGGCGAGACAAGTAAGTGTCACAGGGTTACATATGTCTCAGGGATGTGTGAATGGATGGGGGGGTGGGGGTGGGGGGTGAAGCTATGTGTGAGTGTGTCCTAAATCATGCTGCTTCTATTTATATGGATGCCGAGAGAAATGCAATTTCATCTTGCCTGCACTACAGTTGTATGTACAGCAATATGACAATAAAGTTTGATTTGATTTGATTTGATATTACAGTGTAACAGCAGCATGACACTAGACAACCAAACAACAGAAACACACAGCATAAAAGACAAAGGGATTACCCATGGAAAGTAAAACTGCTAAAAAAAAAAAACCTTATGTACATCATAGATGAATAGATGGTGACCCATATAGATACATGAATCATACCCGCTGTACAATGCAGAACTATCAGGTGTAGAGTGAAATGTGAGGTACCAATTAGACTGTAAGGTGCAGTATGGCAGCATAGTTATGACCAGAATTCAACATCACAGTGAGTTATTGTACAGTGAAATGGCATGTGGCAGGAAAGATTTCCTGTGCCTAACTATTCGGCAGCAAAGCTGTAGCAGTCTGCTGGAGAAAGTGCTCCGCTGTCTGTCCAGTGTGTGGTGGAGGGGGTGATCAGGATTGTCCATGATGGATCGCAATTTATTTAGTGTCCTCCTCTCCGCCACAGTCTCAAAGGTCTCCAGCCTGAGACCAATTACAGAGCCAGCCCTCTTGATAATCTTGTCAAGTCTGTTGGTGTCGCTGGCTCTGATACTGCTACCCCAACAGACAGCAGCAAAGAAGATGGCGCTGGTGACAATGGCCTGGTAGAAAAGCTCCAGCATCCTGTTGCACACGTTGAAGGATCTCAGCTTCCTCAGGATGTAGAGTCTGCTCATCCCCTCCTTGTGCGTAGCATCGGTGCTGGATTTCCAGTCCAGTCCATTGCTGATCACGACACCCAGGTATTTGTAGTCCTCAACTACCTCCACATTCTCCCCCCTAATCTGCAATGGCTGTGAAGATGTCCTCTTCTTCCTGAAGTCAATCACTATCTCTCTGGTCTTGCTGACATTCAGCCTCAAGTGATTCTGCTCTGTCCACTCCACAAATCTGTCTACCAGTGCACTGTACCCCCCCTCCTCTCCCCCTCTTATACACCCAACAATAGCTGAGTCGTCAGAGAATTTCTGCAGGTGGCATGACTTGGTGTTGTACTGAAAATCAGTGATGTATAAGGTGAAGAGAAAAGGAGAGAACACAGTCCCATGTGGAGCTCCCGTATCACTAACCACCACGTCAGACAAGACACTGCACAGCCGGACAAACTGTGGCCTGCCTGTCAGGTAGTCAGTAATCAAGGAGATCACAGAGCTGTCGAACCCCATCACCCATAGCTTCTCACCCAGCAGCAGTGGCTGGATGGTGTTAAATGCACTGGAGAAATCAAAGAATGTGATTTTCACAGTGTCTCCTCCGCTATCCAGACGCAGATGGGCTCATTGCAGCAGGTAGATGACAGCATCTTCAACTCCTAAATGGGGCTGATATGCAAACTGCAGAGGGTCCAGCCACGTCTTCACCTGTGGCCTCAGGTGGGCTAAGACCAGTCTCTCCAGGACCTTCATCACATGAGATGTGAGGGCAACTGGTCAATAGTCAATCAGGTCAGATGGAGATGACTTCTTGGAGACAGCAACCAGGCAGGACGTCTTCCACAACACCAGTACTCTCTCCAGACTCAGGCTCAGGTTGTTCAAGTGTTTCAGTACCAAAGCTAGCTGGTTGGCACAGGTCCTCAGGATCCTGGCAGAGATGCTATCAGGGCCTGCAGCCTTCCGCTGATGGAGTCTCTCCAGCTGTTTCTTAACCTGGTCTGCAGTCACAGTGATGTGTGGGGGGGAGGGGGGCTGGTGTCCCCAGAGGAGGGTGAGGGGGGAGATGGAGAGAGGTGCTGCACAGGGGGGTGGGGGAGGGGTGTGTGGAGGTCTGGCTGTGTTGTGGGGGTGACAGACGGTGAGTTGAACCTATTAAAAAACAAATTCAGCTCATCAGCTCTCTCAAGGCTCCCAGACGTCCATGTGTCTCTCCCCTTACACCCAGTTATTTGTTTCATTCCTGTCCACACATCCTTAGTATTGTTTTGCCTGAGTTTATCTTCCAACTTCCTTCTGTAATTGTCTTTACACCTCCTCAGCATCTCTCTCAGTTCATGCTGCATTCTCCTCAGTTCCTCCTTGTCTCCAGACCTAAAAGCGCTCTTCTTCTTGTTCAGAAGTGCTTTCAGGTCACTGGTGACCCATGGTTTGTTGTTGGGGAAACAGTGTACGGTCTGAGCTGGCATGGTTGTGTCTTCACAGAATCTGATATATTCTGTGATGCAGCTGGTCATATTGTCTATTGGCGCTTTTCCACTAGCCCCGCTCGGCCTACCTCGACTCGACTCGCTATTACTCATTTTGGCCTCGGTTGTGTCTCCATAGCAGCCGGGTAAAGCTGGGTTAAGCTGGGGTGGGCGGGATTTTTTTTACAGCAAGGTGGCGCCACACTCCCATGACGTAAAACACGCAACCCAAGCAAAACATAACATGGCGGCTGCACAAGGTGACTCCTCGGTCTGTGGCTTTTTGTCACCGTAAATGCCAAAAAGGACCGCCAGACAAGGGTATAGGCAGCGAGACGAAACACTCTGGAATAGTACTGCAGCTTCTGGGAGAGCCGAAGACGTGAAAATACAAACTAGATCATATATGATGGTAAGCTAATGGTTGCCAATGCTAGTTTGCTATAAGTACATTGTACTACACTGTAATGTCTGCAAGCTATCGCTGTTAGGTACTAAAATATGTATGCTGTGTGCGTGTGTTTCAGATGGCTCTATTGTGGGAAAATCACCGCTTCAAACGGTCGGTCTGGGCGTTCAACACAGCCTGTCACTGATGTCAGCACAGCTTCACAAGCGATCAGTGGTTATAGAGCTTAAGAATGGCTGTAGAAACGTTTATTTCCTGTGCAAAAAATTGCTCTGATCTGCATGAAAATCATGGAGAGACTGTTGAGACATCATGGGACATACCTGCTCCAGCAGCACTGAGTCTGAGGTGGTGTCATAGCAAAAAATGATCAGCTGACACAACTTCATCGCCAGGTTAATAACTATATTAGCCACAAAATATATATTCAAAAAGTAAACAGTACTGAGTTAGGTATAATAAGATATATTTGACAGTTATGATGCATTTTAGGCCAAAACAAACTTGATCTAGGATTAAAAGCAATTAAAATAATGCAGTCACAAGGTTACATGGAAAATGCTTGATTTACTAGATACATGTACTGTAGAAATATATATTCTCTGCATCAACACTGTACTATACATGCATTCATGTAGTATTGCACTGACAGTAAACCTGTGAAGTTTTTGCAGATGTCTCTTTTTTTATATGTGAAGGTTACCACCATGTGGCACAAATTTAATACTAACAGATTGGAAAAGCTGTCTAAGAACAATCCAGCAGTTTGAGAAATCACTTTTGGTTTGGTGTAAGTCTGTCAACAGGATTATGAACCATAAAGCAGTTTGTGTTAAAATGTTAAATCCCATTAAACCCTAACCCACAGGTGTCTGATCATGTGTCATGGAGGGCGAAGACCCTGCAGGTTCTCTCTTCTACCCAGTCTCTTCAGCAGGTGTTTTCACTGATCTGCAGTCAGTGGAAGAAGTTCAGTGGAATCTGCTGTTGAAGACACTGTTTGGAGGTAAAGCCTGCAGGGTCTTGGCCCTCCATGGCATATGATTAGACACCCCTGCCCAAACCCATTATGATGAAGAGCAGATGCTAATATGACCCAGAATTCCTCCATACACTGGTACTATCTCTAAAGTATGCAGGGTCTTCTGCAGTGGCACATCCTACAATACAGTCTTCAGTTAATAAAATAATTGTTTTGGTTACTTCTCTTAAAAATGAGCCGTTATTTTCAAGATCACCCATTAATGGTTTGTACTGTTGACTCTTTTCCCACCAGTGTGTTAACAGACAAAAATAGAAATCATGATGCAAACACATAAGTCACTAAATTGTTTATTACAATCAGCAGCAAATTCCAGATTATTCAGAATGTGCAAAATTCAAACTGTAAAAAAACAAACAAAAAAAAAAAACTTAGACTGGGTCACTCAGCAGCTGGGATGTGCTGCTCAAGCTGGTCCCAGTTCAGCAGATCTTAGGCCTGCATCTCTGTAAATAGTGACGCAAGGTCCAGTTTGGGGTGGATCGTTTTCCTCTTGCCTAGACAAAAGACAGAAATGGGTGGTGGTTAATTAAAGCAAGTTTTAAACATATTTGGGAAATACACTTGTTGCTAAAAGCCAGTGGTGGAATGTGAATGAATGAATGAATCTTTATTTCGGATAGATTAAAAGTAAAGATTAAAAGATAATAGAATAATATAACAAAGGGGGAAAAAATCTAACAAGGTCGAATTAAACAACAACTCCTCTGATTATACAGTTCAACACAGGTTATCTGAAATGGGTGATGGCTGAAGCTGCAGCTTATATTGCCCACCCATATTCCATCCAAGAATTCAAAAGAAAAACAAAACAGGAGCGATTACAATTCCAATGTGAATATAAAGTACTTCATTGCTGTATTTAACCACAATTTTCGTGTAGCTGCACTTCAGTAAAGTCGATTTTACAAGGGCTGGGTTACATTTAAAATCATCTGTTTTTACTGTGGCCTCAGCAATCAGAATGAATTAATACATTCACTTGAATGGAATCTAGTACTTTAACTGAGAGTTTGCATCACCGAGTATGGAGTCGCTCAGTCAAAATATGGAATTTTTATCAATAAAAGTCTGTCTTGTCTGTAAAAGTGTCTCTTCTTGCCCTGGCTTCATGTGTGGGCGGTGTTTTGTACTGGTATTGCTAAAATATAAAAGGAAGCACTACAATGGGTCTCAAATATTTGTAATGTGTCCTGTTACTGCATGAGTTTATTGATGATAGACTATAAACTACACATATAAACTAAATTATATTGATGACTGAACAACTCCCATTCCCCAAAAGATACAGTTATGAACATAACTCACAAAGGATCACACAAGTGATCTGACAAAAAAAATAAATACATTAACAAGCGGTTTATTTTACAGTTGATGTGCCATTCATTTTCAATTATTCTGTAATTAATATCCACACAATCAAATAAATCTCAGTTCAGTCCCTTTTATATTAAGTGGAAATTGTGCTACTTTGGTTTTGACACTTTACCTATAAAAGCAAAGGATTTCAGTACTTTCCACAGTGACGAGGTCCGCTGTGGGCTGGCTGCTTTTCCTTTCCTCCTGCCTAGACGAACGACAGAAATGGATGGTGGTTAGTTAAAACAAGTTCAACACTTACACAGGCACATCTCAAAAATTAGAATATCATGAAAAAGTTAAATATTTTTGTCACTCATTTCAGAAAGTGAAACCCATATATAGATTCATTACACAGACAGTGATATATTGCAAGTGTTTATTTTAATTTTGATGATTATGGCTACAGCCCATATTAACCCCTTGCACTCTGGTCAATTTCCAAAAAAACGCCAAAAAATAACGTACCCAAAGTAAATCAAAAGCTGTTCTTCAACCCTTTGCAGCATCGTCATGGGGTTGTCTCATTTAAAAGAAAACACTTTGAATTTTTGGGCAAAACAGTCATAATCTCTCTAAGTGCTCCTGCCACTGAGTAACAGTCATCTAAACATACTGAACTTGAAGAAAATAAATTTGGCCTGGGTGTTTTTTTGGATACAAATGCTTGCAAATAACACACAGCTTCAGATCCGGGCTGGAAAATGCAACAGAAATGTAGAACCACGTGTTATCCAGCTGAGGTCAAAATTTTGTAACAATACCACAAAAAATGAATGTATTACACAGCTTTGCTCTCAGGTAGTTCCCAGGCATTTTTGAACTGTGCCAAATTGTGCCAAATGGCACAGTTTGGAAAAACGTCTCTAACTTTTGAATGATTCAATATAGAAGCTTCATCTTGGGCTCTAATGAAAGGTGACACTCAGCGCTGTGTGTGTGTGTGTGGGGGGGGGGGTTTGTTTATTCATTCATTCATGAATGAATGAACAAACAAGCCCCCACACACAAAGAAGCATACCACGTAAAAAATGTGTGGCTTTTTTTTTACAAGAAAAAATAACCTACAGTGTACTAAAAATTATTCTAAAATATTTGTAATGTAGAAGATAACAACTCCCACTCCCCCCCACCCCCCCGCTACAGAGGACGGACATCGGCCATCGCTACATGACGGAACAGTCATGTGGCGATGTGGCGACCGCGCCGCACAGTCCCCGCGGTTCCCCCCCCCCACTACAGAAGAGTAGCGAGGGGGGGGGAGCATTCACGGTCCGGATGCGGCGCACGAACCGTGTACCGCGGTGCACGGACTTGGGACTTCGTGCGCCGCGGTCTACTACGCACAGTTGTAATTTACCGATCGGTCAAAAGTCCTTTTTGATTACAATTTTCAGGGATAAAGAATAATTTAGCTTATAACACTTACCTGTCCACAACAGCATGTGAACGGTCTATGATGACCATGGAAGAGAATCCTAAACGTCTACACTGCTGGGACAGCACCGCCTGTGGCTGAACAGGCCGATGCGCAAATGGCAGTCCCTGTCACACAGGTCGCACTTGTGGGTGGTCTCCATGCTGCTGGGTCTGTGGCGGTTCTTCCAGCGGGTCCTTTTTTCATCTGCTGCAGCAGTCAGTCTCTCTTCACCCAGCCTTACACAAAACAGCTTTCGAACTTCTGTGCTTCAATTGGCTGGCTGTATTCGCAGCCGTTGGTAGGCGGGTCCTTCTTGCTAGGTTTTCAGTCATTGGTTCTTCAAGGTTTCAGAAACCCAATTCAAGGCTCTTATTAGTCGAATGAGAGGTCAGTCACATCTAAACCAATCAAAGCACTCCTTTGGCTTTCTGTTCGCGGCTGTGTCTGTAGTGGAAGAATGGAAATGCAGCTTTTTTTTTCAGTGCGCTCTAGGACGCAGTGCCATTGTGCGCCCTCGTGCGCTCTAGGACGCAGAGACATGCCCGCCCATGGTACATCAGAGTGCAAGAGGTTAACCAACACCTCAGCGGCCAACATTTCTATTTAAAAACTTAAATTCTATTAAAATAAATAATCGCTTGAAATATATCGATGTCTGTATAATGAATCTATGTAATATACGGATTTCACTTTCTGAATGAGTGACAAAAAATATTGAATTTTTTCATGACATTCTAATTTTTGGAGATGTACCTGTATTAGGGAAATACACTTAAAGTCAGTGGTGGGATGTGACAAAAATGCTTCGTTTCCCTGACAAGCACTGCAGGATCCACTCTGTACAGGTACAAGTACATTATCAATCCAGGGATTTATGGTGGAACAGCACAACAACACTGTTCCAACACCTTTTATGGAAAATCCACAGAATAGGTGTGTGGGTCTATTCTGACACTTTAGAAAATTATATGAATGACTTTATAAATCACTGGTTTGAAAATGCACTTTAACATGTTGAGATTTTGGCTCCTGGGCTCCACTTGACCTGCATCCACAATATAAACACTGAGGGAGGCTAAACCCTGGCATGTGGACACAAATTCTAGGAAGAAATTACACACAAATCAATGCACAGCACCAAAGTGCAGCATGCACACAAACCAGGACTTTAACCAGGATTAACATATTTCATCGTTTTGCTCTCACAAGCAAATACTTAGGACAAAACAAGCGTGAATCAGCAGAGTTGGCTACTAGCTAGCTAGCTAGCTACTAGCTAAAACTCATTAGCCAGCACAGGACGGCACTGTATGGCTCAAAAAAGTGAGCTTACCACCAACAGGATAAATAAGTGAATAGATGCACAATATTACAAATCACTCACCATCGATGGTTCTCTCACGTTTGTCTTCAGCTTGTCCGTAGTCCGGTTCTATGCTGGGCTGCATCTGTATCGGTGCAGGTTGCTCGTCTCACTGTGGATCTGCTACCAAGCAGAGAAAACCCTGCACCTCTTCGTTGGACCACGGTGTAGATTTCCGCAAAACCTACAACGCTGTCTGTATTAATATTGTATTTACTCGGTGACCGAGTTAGTCCGTGAAATATTGCCAATGGCAGTCGTGTAGATTCCACTGAGACGGACGCTTTCGTGACGTTACGCCCTGACCAATCAGTGGCTCGCAGTCTGTTGACATCACATCTCAGTTCACTCAACTCAGCACGGCTGTACCCTGCCCTCGAACAGGCACGAAAATAGCGCCTGTTAACCGGTGCTGGGTACAGTGGAAAAGGCTAGAAAGCGAGTCGAGTCGAGTCGAACAACGCCAAACTGGTACTAGTGGAAAAGGGCCTTATGTCTACCCCATGTGGTTCACAGAGTATGCCCCAGTCTGTCATCTCAAAGCAATCCTGTGGTGCATCAGCAGCCTCCTGTGTCCACCTCCTCACGGTCCATGCATAAGCAAGCAGCCTTTGCACAAGGGGAACGTACTTGGGTGATAACAGAACCATGTTGTGATCCGATTTGCCAATGGGAGGTAGAGCTGTAGCACTATATGCATCTCCAACATTGGCATACAGTAGATCCAGTGTTTTACTTTCTCTTTTGGGACAGCAAACAAACTGGTGAAAGTTTAGTAGTGTTTTTTCCCAGTGAGACACAATTAAAATCACCTGTGATGGCCATAAATGTGTCAGGGTGCTTCTCCAGTAATGTAGCAGTAGTGGAGCTGATGACGTCATTGGCCACCGTTGCGTCAGCTGACAGAGGGACGTAGACGATAATTACGACAGCACACATGAATTATTGCAATACAATAATATAATAGAAATAAATAAATGTGTCCAGGATTACACCACCTTTCTTTCACAAGAAGTGCCAATCCTCCACCAATCTTTTTCCCGCTACTTATAACATCCCTGTCCCACCGGATAGTCTTAAAGCCAGGTATCGCTACATTGATATCCAGGATCTGTGAGTGTAACCACGTCTCTGTAAAACACGATACTACACTCACGATACTCCTTTTGCGTCCTGACCAGCGCTGTGAGCTCATCTGCTTTGTTTCCCAGCGACCTCACATTACCAGTGATGAACATCAGTACAGAGGGTTTATGCTTTCTCCTCCTCATTCTCACTTTAGTTCCAGCCCTTCTTCCGTGGCATTTCCTCTTGAGCTCATGATGAGGGGCTTCGCTCCGGTGGCGCTGGCCTCCTCATTGCGATCAGCTGGTCGTGTGTGTAAACAATGCATTCGCCCCCACCTGTGTTGTTCTCCAATGCCCCGAAATAAGAGAAAGACCGGCGCTAAAATAGAAAAAAAACTTGGTCCAGTCATTAATCCGAGTCTTACCACTGAGCCCTGATGAAAAAAGACACACTATATACAAGAATAAGCAGATAAAAACACAAAGACACGAGAGAGCTGCTACTGATACGGCACCTTAACTCTTTAGCTGTTCCAATCGCCGTATGGCGGCTGTGATGGTTGAAGGGTGGTCAAGGCCCCTCGTGGTCAAGAGTGGTAAAAATGTTTTGTCAATAAAATAGTTCAGATTTCCAAGGCTATAACTTGAAAGTTGCAAGAGATAATGGCTTACTGTCAATTAGAAAGATGTACAATATGATCCAAAGTTTCAGACAGGAATAAATTTACACATCTAATTTGCATAATGTCGCAGCAGCTATATAAATTACATAATTCAGTCAAAAGTGGACTTTGGACACATTTACACAAAGAATGGTTTGGGTTTTTTTTGACAGTTTTGTCTACAGAGGTATGTTTTTATCTAATCTTCAAAATATATGAACCAGAAAATCAATAAAATGTAAAAAAAAAACAACATGTATTTGTCTCTTACCTGTGGCGGGGGGGCTTGCTCGCTCACGTAACGGGTCCGTTTTTGCCCATCTTGGTCGTTCTTTTGCGTTTGGTCGGTCATTTACACTCTCTACCACATCTACAAACTTATGATTATCCCACGTGAATTTCGTTTGTATTATGTGACTATCTTTCCAGTATGATGCAATTTCTCTGAGGCTCCATGACGATGATGGGCGTGGCCATCTTGGTGTTATGAGCTCAGTTTTCGTCCATCGTGGTCGTTGTTTTGCGTTTGGTCGGTCATTTACACTCTCTACCACATCTACAAACTCTTACGATTATCCCACATGAATTTCGTTTGTATTACGCAGCTATTTTTCATGTAAAATGCAGTTTCTGTCAGGATCGCCACACTGGTGTTGTGAGCTCAAAGCGGAAAAAGGAAGAATAATAATGAGGATTTCTTTTTCTTTGCTGTATTCCATGTCAGCCATGATTCCTCAGATGCATGTCTTCCACCTTCAGTACAGATCAGTACAAATTCTCAGTATAGCCAGGGGACATCGATGAGTTGACATGTGCAGCTGCTGCGCTGCGCCACTGGGGGCGCGCAACCCGTCCATGAAATGTGGACAGTTAAAGGGTTAAAAAAAAATGTATTACTGTTGGTGTGCCAGTCTTTGTGTGCAAACAGCTGAGGTAGTTATTGTGCAGGTGAGTGTGTTACCGTCCAGGGGTGATGGTGGAGTGGGGGAGTGGACAGAGTTCAGGGTCTTGATGGCCTGGTGAACAAAGCTGTTTAGCAGTCTTGTGGAGCGGGTCTGGAGGCTCTGGTACTTTTTCCCTGAGGGCAGGGGGTTGAAGAGAGAGTGTGAGGGGTGTGCGGTGTTGCCTGCAATACTGATGGCTCTGCAGGTTAGGCGGGTGAGGTAGATGTCTGGGGGAAGGGGTGCAGAGGGGCACTGATGATCTTGCTGGCTGCTTTCACTGTGCGTTGTAATGTCTTCCAGCAGGAGGCGGTGCAGCTTTCATACCACACCATGATGCAACTGGTGAGGATGTGCTCAGTGGTGCCCCGGTAGAATGAGCACACGATGGGAGGGTGGGATTCATGCTCTCCTCAGTTTGCAGAGGAAACAGAGGTGAGTTTGAGCCAGTGATGTGGTGTTGTTGGACCAGCAGAGGTCCTCTGAGGGCTCTTTTCCACCAAACCGGTTCCAGTGCTTAACTGGAGCTATTGCGTCATTAGTACCAGTTCTTTGGGTTTCCACCGACTAAAGCACCAGTCCCCGGCTCCCAAAAGTGGGGCTATCGCGGCCCCAACTCCTAGCTGGGCCAGCAGCAGCACCAGTTTACGTCGGTTAGGTCCACAGCCATGGGCGTGGTTAACCAACCAGCTTCAAAACATTACTGACCGCCATGTTGCTTTCCAAACAGCGGAGCACGCAACGGATTCCCAAACCAAACAGATTTAGAGCGAAGAGGAGACACATTTCTTGGCTCTATAGACATAAGCAGAAGTACAAGATCAGCTGGAGGGGGCCACTCATCTGAACTGTTTTGGAGGATCGGCCAGCCAGCTGGACCATTGTCACTGCCTTGGATTAGTCTGGACAACAAACTGCTTAAAACACGCTGGTAAGTGTATTGTCTTTAAAATGCCAGACGTTAACCAATATATGTATACATATATATCCACTTGTATTGATATGTAACGGCCAAGTGCGGATATTTAGTCACTTGTGGCTATAGTATTTTCGGTTAGCTATGCTAACAAGCTAAAAGTAATTTTACTACGACCAAACGTTTCTCCTCGCCATAAAGAAATGAACAGGTCATCTCTGATGACAGATGTATACCGCTTGTATTGATATATAACGGCCAAAGTGCGGATTTTTTTTTTTTAATTCATTTTTGTGGATATTTTCGGTTAGCGATGCTAACAAGCTAACTACTTTTACTACGACCAAACGTTTCTCCTCGCCATAAAGAAATGAACAGGTCGTCTCTGCTGACAGATGTATACCGCTTGTATTGATATATAACGGCCAAAGTGCGGATTTTTTTTTTTTTTTTTAAACTAATTTTTTGGCCATAGTATTTTCAGTTAGCGGTGCTAACAAGTTAACTGTTTTTAGCACGAACGCTTCTCCTCGGCAGAAATGCGCGTTTGAGAAACTAGAACAGAAATCTTAGCATCTTACAGAATACTTTTTTATAAAGACATCCAGCGCAAAATACGTTTTTTGTGGTATGAATACTGTGTATGAATGGGTGCCTTGCGTTGTGTTATGGGAGATTTTTCTGCCAGACACTAGTAATGTCATCTTTTTTTACTATTTTGGTAATAGTTCCATAATCTTAGGCCATTTTTTTTTTTTTTAAATGTCACTCGTGTTTAATTGTATGTTGTGTAGCCGTATTTTATCTAATCCTTCTCTTACTTTATTGCGCAGTAGCCTGGTGGAGCTCCTACAGTTTCATTGCACTGTATAACTGTACAGCACAATGAAGTTTAATCTATTCCTATTCTTCTATTCCATAATCAGACATGTAAGCTTTGCTAACATTGATATTGAATAAAATTGTCTTCTATGTCTGCACATTTAATGGAAAGCTTAAGTTGTTCACTGCACAAACTAAAACACTTTTTTTTATAGATTGATCACAGCTGGATGATGAGGGAGAAGCAGCCAGACCTGTGGTGTCCAGCTCACCTTCACCAGCTCCAAGCTTGTCCTCCTCCTGCTCTTCTAATCAGACCAGATTAGGTCATTTATGTTCAGATCATTTTGATTTTGTGTACTTTATTGATCCCCATAGGGGAAATTGAGGGCATCCACCTGGATGGATCATGACCCAGTCACACAAAGGAGGGAGTGAATTAAACCAATTATACACTTGAATTGAATGTTGTGATGCCACTAACAGTAAATGGATGTTGAATAGACACATTCAATCTTGGATTGAGGATTCCTGCATTTTTCAGTGTGTGGTTATTTTATATTGCTTATTTTTGTACTTTAAAACAGGGAAACAGAAGTGTGACACAAACATGGACCTCCTTCTTGACTACGGTCCGATGAGGCAGCAGGAGCAGAGCAAGAGGGAGGAGCAGCTGAACTTCGCTTTGCTGCAAAGCAGACCAACACCCTTGTTGGACTGATGGGACGTGTTGTCTGTGCTTGAGGCACTGTAAAAAAAGTAACTATCATAGCATTGATATTTTTGTCTGTGTGTACATAATATTTCATATGTAGCAGTCTGAAGTTTTTGCACATTTTGGAAATAAAAGCTTTCTTTCCTTAAGTGTTTTTCTTCTTCTACATTGTTATCCTCACACCAAACATATTCAGGTTCAGGTTCCTTTATTTGTACCCGTAGGTAGATTTGTTTTGCACTCAGGTGACATCCATATTTACAAACTACAGTTACATTCAACATGAACACAAACACAAGCACACATGAAGCTGACTATAGACATGATAAAAGTGCTCAAGGCTCCACCAATCAGGACATAAGACAAAGAGATAAGAGAAAAAACATAAGAGAGAAGGGTCATATTAAAAAGTTAAAGACTTTACATTTCATATATAAAGTTATTTAGGACAATGCAAATCACTATAACATTGTAGTGGTGGGAAGTGAAAGTACAAGTACTGAATTACTGCACTTAAGTTCATTTTTCCAGGTATTGGACAATATATCAGGTATTTGTGGACATATACATATTTTTGACAATTTCTTTCACATTTTTTAAAGAACAAGCAGCAACAAACTTTAAATCTATGTACTTTTTCTGTGGAAAATGTTCCAAGTTGCCAGCTTTAAAAATGATAAGTTTATATTCTGTTGACAACGTACCACATGACATTCTGTCAGCTCTGGACAAGATCATTTCTGGGGAAAGAACTTTGAACACTTTACAGTCTGTCTCTTGTTATCCCTACATGAATAAAAACTTGAATCAGTACTTTAACCAGAATAGATGACACAAGTACAGAAGGGTAACCTTTCACATCTCTGTAGTTTGGAGGTGCATAGAATATGCATTTATACAGTATCTTCATGTATATATGCAGTACCGTAAATCTATACATTTTTCCATGTAACCTTGTGACTGCATTATTTTAATTGCTTTTAATCCCAGATCAAGTTTGTTTAGGGCTCAAAATGCATAGTAAGTGTTAAATATATCTTGTTATACCTAACTAAGTACTGTTTATCTGTTGAAATATATATATTTACCGGCTAATATAAACCCATAACAATATGGCCCCTGGCGATCATTTTTTTGGGACAGCTGATCACTTTTTGGCATGACAGAACAGGCGACCTCCGTCTTGTAATGCGCCGTAACACCACCTATTACAGAAATGACATAAATATTATGTTTAAAAGTGTAGTCAATGCTCGCGCTACAGACTTTATCTAACAACAGCTGATAACTGAAATATTGATGATTACCGGTGTCCTTAAACGTAGCCGCCGTTCTCTGCCATTAAGAATAAAACTGTTTTTGGATGGTAATACAGGTTTGGAATAATAAAAGCAGCGCTCCCAAACACAATAATTCCTACATGTTGACAAGCTAACGCTGCTACTTCTTCTTCTTCTCTCGGTTACTGGCGGGTAGCAAACAAGTGAGAGGTGCATACCGCCACCTTCCGTCTTCTCTGGTGTTCTGCGGGGGTTTGGCGCTTCACAGTACGTAATGACGTAGCTCTGACATAATTCCCAACTAGCTCCATATCGGTGGAAAGACAACTGGTTCTTATGAGCACTCTGGTTAAGCACTGGTTAAGCACTAGCACTAGCACCAGCACCAAACTAGCACTGGAACCGGTTTGGTGGAAAAGAGCCCAGAGATGTGCACTCCAAGGAACTTGGTGCTGCTTACCCTCTCCATAGCTCAGGGATGGCAACAGGAAATTCTGATTTCAGCTGAAATCTAATTTGGTTGATTGACTTATGGGGGGGCCGGGGGGCACGGCCCCCTTGAAGCTGAGAGGTTTTCAGTAAAACAGAAGTAATTTAGACTGAAAAAAATTATAAAAAAAAATGAAATACTAGACTTAGATAAATCATTAAATTTAATGAAAATTTAACTTACTTTTTCTTCAATGTTGTCTCACTGTCTTTAGTCCAACATATTTAACAGTTCTATAAGAGTTTATTACACTATTTACACTGGTCACCAAGTCACTTCTAATGTGAAACTTTCTTCCTTTTGGCAGCAAGCTGTGTCAGTCTCTGAACTTTGAACTTCATCTCCTTTTCTGGTTTCTTCAGAAATTGTCCGAGTGTTTCTGTTACCTCGTCGAACTTTGAGCCAATTTTCACCTTTACCGTGAATTTTCTCTCAAGCCAAGTCCATCGGAACTTATTTTTGACACTTTTGTCTATTTCTAGCACTGATGACTCCTGATCCTTCGATAAAAATCTCATAATTCTGCTGAAAATGATACCGAAAGGTCAGAATTCCAACACGAACCAGGGATGTGATTTGGGGTTGGGGAAATTATCTGAAAACTTAGCAGGGGGTCTGGGGGACGCAGTCCCCCAGCGGGTTCCGTTGCAGAGCCCCGGTGGAGGGGCAAGGCCTGAAGCTCCTGGGTTTTTATGATTTTTAAGTACCAGAACTGTGCTTAAATGACATAAAACAAACAGCTGAATGCCACTTATTACTGTATAATACTGTATTTTTTTCCGGTTCCGGTTCCGCCGGACCGGCGGCGCCACACGAGTCGGCTGCCTGTTGCAACAGCCTTTTTTTTTTTTTTTTTTTTATCTTCCTTCTTCTTTCTACACCTTTCACTCTGTATGTATATCACAGACGCACGGATCGCCCCGGGGGTCTCCCGGGTCGGCGGACGGAGCCACGGTTTGCAGCAGGAGACGTTACAGCGGGGAGGAGCTAGTGCTAGCTAGCACTTGGCCGCCGCCCGGTGCTAATGGGAAACTCGACATACCGGGAGCTGTAGCGAAAACGAAGCGGGTGCCGGGCTGGAGTTTAGGCGGCGTGAAAGAAATATAAGACAGAATAATAAAGAGCGATGGCAAGAACCAAGCAGACCGCCCGTAAAATCTACTGGAGGAAGAAGCCCCCCAGGAGACAGCTAGCCACAGGGCTGCTCGGAGAGGCGCTCTGGCCACCGGCAGAGTGAAGAGGCCTCGCCGTCACAGGTCCGTGGCTCTGAGAGAGATCCGTCGCTACCAGAAATCCACGGAGCTGCTCATCCGTAAGCTGCCCGTCCAGCGCCTGGTGAGGGAGATCGCTCAGGACTTGAAGACCGTCCTGCGTTTCCTGAGTTTCGCCGTCATGGCTCTGCAGGAGACCAGCGAGACCCACCTGGTGGTCTCTTCTTCGCTAAGGGGATCACCATCATGCCCAAAGACTTCCAGCTGGCCCGCTGCATCCGCGGAGAGAGAGCTTAGACTTTCTGCTGCACATTCACCAGCCATAATGCTCTGCACTGTGTGTCTATATATATACATTTATAGTAATATGGACATATGTTTACTAGATGTTGTTTTTTCTTGCCTTCTGATTGTTGCTCTGAGTGTTGCTATCCCTATGCTGTTGCAATCCTGGAATTTCCCCATTGTGGGACTAATAAAGGCTTATCTTATCATATCTTATCTTATAATATTGACTTATGTTCAAAGAAGATAGCATTCCTAAAATATTCCAACAAGCATTATCCATCACATGCTTTTAACACTTGATCAAATCAAAATCAGTTTATTTTATCTATTGCATAATAGAAATAAAATTCCAACATACCATTACTTTTTATAATTTCAGCATTTATTTCAGATCACCAGTTTCAATCTCCACTGAGTCTTGAGCAGTTCATTTTGCACAATCACTGATGTAGCTAAGTCTTAGAAATATTCAAAAGTTATGAGTCAATGTCCACTGTGCACTGTCAATTTCAAACTGTTTGGAATCATAAAAGTAATGTAACTAAATTGTTTTGCTATTTTTTTCTCCTCAACATGCAATGGTTTAGATCTTATTTATCTGATAGGTTCCAGTTTGTTCATGTAAATAATGAGTTTTCTTTCAACTCAAAGCTTAGTCATGGAGTTCCACAGGGATCTGTGCTAGGTCCTACTCTTTTTAGTTTATATATGCTTCCGTTAGGCAACATTATTAGAAAGCACTGTATACATTTTCATTGTTATGCAGATGACACACAATTATACCTGTCAATGAAGCCAGATGATAGTAATCAATTAGCCAAGTTAGAAGCCTGTCTTAAGGAAATCAAAGCTTGGATGACTTGCAATTTCCTGCTATTAAATTCAGATAAGACTGAAGTCATTCTTGTTGGTCCACAAAAAACCTTAGAAATTCCTTTCCAAATCAAACTTTCAGTTTGGATGCGGTTACTCTTTCTCTTAATAGCTCTGTGAGGAACCTTGGAGTTATTTTTGATCAGGATTTGTCCTTCAATTCACATATTAAATTTGTTTCTAAGACTGCCTTCTATCATTTGCGTAATATTGCCAAGATTAGGAGCATCTTGTCTCAGAGTGATGCTGAGAAACTGATCCACGCTTTTGTTAGCTCGAGATTAGATTATTGTAATTCTTTATTATCAGGCTGTCCTAAAACATCTTTAAAAAGTCTTCAGCTGATCCAAAATGCTGCAGCAAGAGTTTTAACAGGTACTAGAAAGAGAGATCATATCTCTCCGGTTCTGGCCTCCCTTCATTGGCTTCCCATAGAGTTTAGAATTAAGTTTAAAATCCTTCTTCTTACTTACAAAGCTCTAAACAATCAGGCTCCTTTTTATTTAAAAGATCTGATACTACCGTATTATCCTAACAGAGCACTACGCTCCCAAAATGCAGGATTACTTGTAATACCTAGAATCTCCAAAAGTACAATGGGAGGCAGAGCCTTCAGCTATCAAGATCCCCTCCTGTGGAATCAGCTGCCAATCTGGATTCGGGAGTCAGACTCGATCTCTGTTTTTAAGAATAGGGCTAAAACCTACCTTTTTGATATAGCCTACAATTAGGGAGGGATCATGTGTTTCTGAACCCTCCCTTAGTTATACTGCTAATAGGTTTAGTCAGCCGGGGGACCTCCAGTAATGCACTGGGCCTCACTCCTTTCCTCACTCTCTATGAAATATATTTTTTTTTGCTGGTCATTAACATCTGTTTGTTCTCTCCCATAGATTGAGTCCCCATCGTGCTGTTTGCTCTCTACATGTCTGTTCTTTTCTTCTTCTCTATCCCCTCACCCCCCAGCCAGTCGCAGCAGATGACTGCCCCTCCCTGAGCCTGGTTCTGCTGGAGGTTTCTTCCTGTTAAAAGGGAGTTTTTCCTCTCCACCGTCGCCAAGTGCTTGCTCACAGGGGATCGCCTGATTGCTGGGGTCTTTCTGCAACTGTGGGGGTTCCCCCTACAGTTGATAGTGCTATGAGATGACTGTTGTTGTGAAATGGCGCTATATAAATAAAGTTGAATTGAATTGAATTGAACATCAATGTCAGGGCGCTGCAGGAGTTTTTGGGGATGGTTAACCTTTATAACCGTTTCCTCCCCCGTGCAGCCCAGCTCATACAGCCGTTGTACGCCGCACTCAAGAAACGGAAACCGGCAGACAGAGTTGACTGGACTCCTGAGCGGGAGCAGGCGTTCTCTGAGGTTAAAACAGCTCTGGCAAACGCTGCACTACTGGCGCACCCAGACCCGGTGGCTCGGATAGCGCTACCGATGCCTCGGACATGGGCATAGCGGCCATCGTGGAGCAATGCGTTGCTGGTTCTTGGCAGCCGCTCACCTTTTTTAGCAGGTCTTTGCACGACAGTGAGCGTAAATACACCGTGTTCGGCAGAGAGTTAATGGCTCTCCACCTGGCTATACGCCACTTCCAGTTCTGCCTGAAAGGGCGCACCTTCACTGCATTCGTGGACCACAAGCCGCTAACGTACTTAACGTACTTTATCTTCCTGGAAGATTAAAAAAAGCGGAATTCCGCGAATTAGCAGAAAAATCACATCCCTGACGAACACGCCGCCATGAATTTTTGACAAAGCATACAACGAGCCATTTGATTGGTCCAATCGTTTGCAACTATCCAATGGCAGGGCTGTTTACAATACAGCAGTTGCTTGAGTACAAAACATCTGGGTTATCGCGGGAGACTTGACCCGGGGAAGCGCCGAGCGCTTATGTAATCGTGTTGATTTTCGCTAAAATCGGTAACAATAAGGTACCCTACCCCCCCCCCCCTAAAATTTTCTCAACGGATTTAGACGATTCACAGAAATGATCAATTTGAAAATAAATCGGCGGAAGTCCGCGGATCAGCGAAAAATTGCCATCCCTGATAGCTGCTCTATCAATGATCAGAGGGGAATGCTGCATGTGTCCCCTCCTGAAGTTGACCACAATCTCCTTGGTTTTTCGCACGTTCAGGAAGAGATTATTGTTTTTATGCCACTGGACCAATTGGCTCACCTCATTTCTGTTGTTTGCCTCCTCATTGTTGGTGATGAGGCCCACCACCGTCGTGTCGTCCGCAAACTTGATGATGTGGTTGGTGTTGTAATCATTCATGATGTATCTTGATGTATCTGTGTTACATCTTCAATTTTTATTTACTTTTTCTACGTAATGTTTTAGATTTCAACATTTACAGACGAGAACAAAATTGTTGGTACCCCTCTGTTAATGAAAGAAAAACCCACAATGGTCACAGAAATAACTTGAATCTGACAAAAGTGGTATTAAATAAAAATTCTATGAAAATTAACCAATGAAAATCAGACAATGCTTTTGAATTGTGGTTCAACAGAATTATTTAAAAAAAAAAAACAAACTCATGAAACAGGCCTGGACAAAAATGATGGTACCCTTAACTTAATATTTTGTTGCACAACCTTTTGAGGCAATCACTGCAATCAAAAGATTTCTGTAACTGTCAATGAGACTTCTGCACCTCTCAGCAGGTATTTTGGCCCACTCCTCATGAGCAAACAGCTCCAGTTGTCTCAGGTTTGAAGGGTGCCTTCTCCAGATGGCATGTTTCAGCTCCTTCCACAGATGTTCAATAAGATTTAGATCAGGGCTCATAGAAGGCCACTTTAGAATAGTCCATTGTTTGGCTCTTAGCCATTCTTGGGTGTTTTTAGCTGTGTGTTTTGGGTCATTATCCTGCTGCAAGACCCATGACCTGCGACTGAGACCAAGCTGTCTGACACTGGGCAGCACATTTCTCTCTAGAGTACCGTGATAGTCTTGAAATTTCATTGTACCCTGCACAGATTCAAGACACCCTGTGCCAGATGCAGCAAAGCAGCCCCAGAACATAACAGAACCTCTTCCATGTTTCACAGTAGAGACAGTGCTCTTTTCTTGGTATGCTTCATTTTTACGTCTGTGAACATAGAGCTGATGTGCCTTGCCAAAAACTTCCAGTTTTGTCTCGTCTGTCCATAGGACATTCTCCCAGATGCTTTGTGGCTTGTCAACATGCAGTTTGGCAAATTCCAGTTTGGCTTTTTTATGATTTGTTTTCAATAGTGGTGTCCTCCTTGGTCGTCTCCCATGAAGTCCACTTTGGGTCAAACAACGACGGATGGTGCGATCTGACACTGATGTACCTTGACCTTGGAGTTCACCATGAATGTGTTTAGAGGTTGTTCTGGGCTCTTTTGTTACCATTCGTATTATCCGTCTCTTCCATTTTTCATCAAGTTTTCTTCTGCGGCCACATCCAGGGAGGTTGGCTACAGTCCCGTGGATCTTAAATTTCTGAATAATATGTACAACTGTAGTCACAGGAACATCAAGCTGCTTGGAGATGGTATTATAGCCTTTACCTTTAACATGCTTGTCTATAATTTTCTTTCTAATCTCCTGAGACAACTCTCTCCTTTGCTTCCTCTGGTCCATGTTTAGTGTGGTACACAGCATGTCACCAAACAGCACAGTAACTACTTGTCACCCTTTAAATAGGCCGACTGATTGATTACAACTTTGTAGACACCTGTGATGTTAATTAGAGGACACATCTTGGTTGAACATGTCCCTATGGTCACATTATTCTATATATCTTATATATATATATCTTTTCTAGGGGTACCATCATTTTTGTCCAGGCCTGTTTCATAAGTTTGTTTTTTTAAAATAATTCTGTTGAACCACAATTCAAAAGCATTGTCTGATTTTCATTGGTTAATTTTCATAGAATTTTTATTTATTACCACTTTTGTCAGATTCAAGTTATTTCTGTGACCATTGTGGGTTTTTCTTTCATTAACAGAGGGGTATCAACAATTTTATCCATGTCTGTATTTTTGTAATTTATGACTGGAAAAGTACTGAATTGCTACATGGATCATTTTATAAATAAATTTAATTTGCCTTACTCCATGACTACTTTTTTGCTTCAGCTTTCTTCTGTTTGCTTTTGAAGATTTGCGCTTCATATTTTTGCTTAGGTGACAAGATCTCGATCATTAACATTTTACAGTGGTGCAGAAGCCCCCATCGCGATGCATCTAAGAATTAAATTTCCACACCTCTTGTCCCAGTGACATCCCCACAGCCTGGCAGACCAGGCTGCTAGCATTAGCTTAGCTGAACAGTAGCTGTCTTTTTTCACTGTTGCCAACTCTCACTCTTTTTGGAGTGAGTCTCACTCTTTTGCCCTCTCTGTCGCTCCACAAACCTTATTCCTCTCCAAAATGAGGAAAATGAGGAAAATGCTATCCAATATCATGTTGACTTTCTTCAGATTTTTCTACAATAAGACTTCCCAAGGCAGCATAAAGCACACTGAACATGCTCTAAAATTTTTTCTGAGGTAAAGAAGTGCATGCATGAAAAAAAAAAAAACTCTTTATGTGTATTGTGCACCTGCACACTCACTCCACACCATCCCCCAGTCTCCATTAGCACAATTCCCTCTAAATCTCACTCCAAGCGTTTCTGAAAAGTTGGCAATCCTGGCATATTTTGTTATATTTTCAACGTGATTCTACATTGAACTGTTAGTACTAGCATGTTAAGCAGTTTGAGTTGATCACAGTTAATCAGACACTGTTTTAACTAGCCGGTTGTGATCGCTATTTTCTCTAAATTCTATTCATCTCCAATGGAATCCTTGTTGTAACAACACTGGATCATATATTTTGTTCTTAGATATTATTTTAGCTGAGTTAGTTTTATTTTCACAGACCGTGATCCAAGGTGGGTAGCTAGCAGTTTAGCCACTCTTTCACATATATTTCTGTGTTATTGCACTTCAGGGACCGGTCATATCTTATCTATCAGTGTTGGCATGTTACTAAAAATGAATTAAAGTTACTAGTTACTTCTTTTCAAAAGTAAGTGAGTTACTGTACCAAATACTGCATGATTTAAAGGTCTGATGACATGATTCTGACTTCATCTAATTTTGCAACACATAATTTCAATATGACAAAATAGGTTGGTCTGTGCAGTTCTAAGTCAAACATCCTTTTTTTCACGTGAATATCTAATGTTTTCATGAGCGCCACATTACCAATTGCGTCAGTGGCTGGAAACCCCCCCCCCCCCGTCATGTTGTAATGTCAGCGACAGAACACAGCGCTTGGCTGCCCATTGTACACGCAGGATGGAAGCGGTAGAAAACATCGACAATGGTTCCAGCACATGTAGTCTGGAATTGGTTTGTGTTGTCCAACCTTCAGACGATTATAGTTCAGAAGAATGGAATGATAATGAAGAATCTGGGGGCATCAGACCTTATAGGTTTGAGCAGTGCCAAGCGGGCATCGTACCTAGTGAGTCAGACTCAGAGAGTGACAGTGGAGAGGCACACATGCCCGCCGCAGCAGCAGCGGCAAACACACGGCAGGGGAACACCGAGTGGTATGCTTTTGTTGCAGAAATTGCAACAAATTAGTTGTTCATAAATATAATTTATTTAAACCTGATTTTTCAATAAAGTCACAGCAGTGTATTCTCTGTGGCTCAGGCATCGGGTTTATTAAGTATTATCTTTTGAGTTCTTGTTGTTTTTATGTTTTGCACATGTGAATAATGTGCCGTTTTGACCCACTTTCAGGTGGGCACTGTCCAAGATTTGCCGGTCTGACCACGCCCCCTCTCTCTTTGACAGTCAGCTATTCATGTTTTGTGTGCATCATCTGCCGTGTTGTCAGCCAGCCAATATTGCCAACACTATCACGACATGTTAGCCACTCCACACAGCCGTGGTTCTGTTGCGCCCTTGTAGCGATGTTGGCTCTGGGGCGCAACCGTGGCTAACACGTTTCCTCTCCATACATTCGCTGGGCAATGTCAGCCCCAAACACCTACTGTTTGTTTCTGTGTATTTTTCAGGGATGGCAACAGGAAATTCTGATTTCAACTGAAATCTAATTTGGTCGATTGACTTATGGGGGGGCTGGGGGGGCACAGCCCCCCTAAAGCTGGGAGGTTTTCAGTAAAACAGAAGTAATTTAGACTGAAAAAAATTATAAACAAAAAAAATGAAATACTAGACTTAGATAAATCATTAAATTTAATGAAAATTTAACTTACTTTTTCTTCAGTGTTGTCTCACTGTCTTTAGTCCAACATATTTAACAGTTCTATAAGAGTTTATTACACTATTTACACTGGTCACCAAGACACTTCTAATGTGAAACTTTCTGCCTTTTGGCAGCAAGCTGTGTCAGTCTCTGAACTTTGAACTTCATCTCCTTTTCTGGTTTCTTCAGAAATTGTCTGAGTGTTTCTGTTACCTCGTCGAACTTTGAGCCAATTTTCACCTTTACCGTGAATTTTCTCTCAAGCCAATTCCATCGGAACTTATTTTTGACACTTTTGTCTATTTCTAGCACTGATGTCTCCTGATCCTCCGATAAAAATCTCATAATTCTGCTGAAAATGATACCGAAAGGTCAGAATTCTAACACGAACCAGGGATGTGATTTGGGGTTGGGGAAATTATCTGAAAACTTAGCAGGGGGTCTGGGGGACGCAGTCCCCCAGCGGGTTCCGTTGCAGAGCCCCGGTGGAGGGGCAAGGGGGGCAAAGCCCCCCTGAAGCTCCTGGGTTTTTATGATTTTTAAGTACCAGAACTGTGCTTAAATGACATAAAACAAACAGCTGAATGCCACTTATTACTGTATAATATTGACTTATGTTCAAAGAAGATAGCATTCCTAAAATATTCCAACAAGCATTATCCATCACATGCTTTTAACACTTGATCAAATCAAAATCAGTTAATTTTATCTATTCCATAATAGAAGTAAAATTCCAACATACCATTACTTTTTATAATTTCAGCATTCATTTCAGATCACCAGTTTCAATCTCCATTGAGACCTGAGCTGTTCATTTTGCACAATCACTGATGTAGCCAAGTCTTAGAAATATTCAAAAGTTATGAGTCAATGTCCACTGTGCACTGTCAATTTCAAACTGTTTGGAATCATAAAAGGGGATGGTTAACTTTTATTACCGTTTCCTCCCCCACGCAGCCCAGCTCATACAGCCATTGTACGCCGCCAGTAACAGAGAGTTAATGGCTCTCCACCTGGCCATACGCCACTTCCAGTTCTGCCTGAAAGGGCGCACCTTCACTGCATTCATGGACCACAAGCCGCTAACGTACTTAACGTACTTTATCTTCCTGGAAGATAAAATAAAGCGGAATTTGGCGAATTAGCAGAAAATCACATCCCTGAGAACACGCCGCCATGAATTTTTGAAAAAGCATACAACGAGCCATTTGATTGGTCCAATCATTTGCAACTATCCAATCGCAGGGCTGTTTACAATACAGCAGTAGCTTGAACACAACACATCCGGGTTATCGCGGGAGACGACTTCCGGGGAAGCGCCGAGCGCTTATGTAATCATGTTGATTTTCGCTAAAATCGGTAACAATAAGGTACCTTCCCTCCCCTAAAATTTTCTCAACGGATTTAGACGATTCACAGAAATGATCAATTTGAAAATAAATCGGCGGAAATCCGTGGATCGGCGGAAAATTGCCATCCCTGATTTTTGTAAGTCTTCACCTTTTGGGATCAGTCTTTATGTTCAATACATGTGTTGTGGTGAATCCTATGCGTAAATCCAATCATTATGACCCTCCATGTGCTCTTACGTAGGGCACGGAGAGGGAGGATGAAATAACAAGGATTTACGTGCAGGGTTCACCACAGCACATTTAATACAGAAAGACAGACAGTTCCCAAAAAGGTGAAGAAATACAGAAAACCCAAACACACTTACTGATGGCATTCGGGGGCCGGCATCGCCCAGCGAACGAATGAGAGAAGACGTGTTTGCCACAGGTGCGCCCCAGAGCTGACATCGCTTCAAGGACGCACGAGAACCACGGCGAACATGGAGTCACTAACACGTTGTGAGAGTGCTGAAAATACTGGCAGACTAACAGCACAGATGACAATACTATGGACCAGCAGTGCATGACTGGCAAACGGCCGCTAAGTACACGCACTGCTGGTGATGGTGTAATGAGAAGCACCTGGGTGAGGACCAGGAAAGATGATCAGCGGGAGTTTGAATCAGCTGGTGATAATGATAGAGAGGACGTGGCCGGACCGGCAAGCGTCAGCATGCGATCACAGAAAGTAGGTCAAAGCTGCATGTAAATCTATTAATCCTTCCCCTCCTCGTGCGCTTTTACACACGAGGAGCGCACGAGGAGGCTTATGACAGTTGGAGCTGAAGCGTGTGATGTGGTCTTGTGTGGCCTGCTGTTTATCTAAGCCTGTGACACAACGTGAAGGCATATCCGTAAAATTAAAACAAGAAACCAGAGAAACTGTGAGCTACAAAGCTGCTGTCATTCCAGTCAACAACACCGGCATCCATTCTGTCGCTTATGTCATGGTGGTGCCACCCTTCATTCGGTGGGCGCCACCACAGTCCAGTCAGCGGCTGCGGTTTTTTGATGATAACTAGTCTACGCAAGTGCGGTTGTAAATATTACATTGATCATCGACAATGACTTTTGGGTTTACACAAAATGCTAAAGAATCGTGTCATCAGCCCTTTAAGTAATTAGTTACTTGGAAAAGTAACTTTCATGTTGCTTTTAAATGCATACGTAAATCATCTTAAGATAAGATAAGATAAGATAAGCCTTTATTAGTCCCACAACGGGGAAATTCCAGGATTGCAACAGCACAGGGATAGCAACACTCAGAGCAACAATCAGAAGGCAAGAAAAAAACAAGCAAGCAAGAGCAGCTAATATACATATGTACGTATTACTATAAAATATATATATACACACACACACACACAGACACACAGTGCAGAGCATTGTAGCTAGATGGAATAAATATGTAAATATATAAACACCCACAGTACGGAGCATTGCAGCTAGCTAATTATCTTGCACAAATAGCAAGATAATTTAATTAATGGATTACATGACGGGCTTATTAACCACCACCGGAGTGGTGGCTCAGTTGGTAGAGCACCCGCCCCACACCCGGGAGGCAGGGGTTTAAATCCCGGACGGGTCATGCCGAAGACCATATAAAAGTGGAACTTCCTGCCATCCAGCTTGGTGCTCAGCAATAATGGAATGGAGGAGGGAAATCTGTGGCGGTGCCTTGCATCGCAGCGGCCCTCTGATTCTGCACTGGGGTGTGTGTGATTAACACAGTAGATAGGTAAAGCACAATCTCATTCTACTGTACATGATTGGCTGTACGGTTGAATGACAATAAGGGTGATTTAATTAATTTAATTTAATAGCAGGCTGAAAACAGACTGTTTCAGACAGAGCTTCACAGATAGTTTTTTTATGTTGATGTTGCTGCATGTGTGTCAGTGTGTTTCACCATAAAGCTGTCCATGTTTATCTTACCGTTATGATTATGGATTAATCCGATGTGCAGTGATCCAAAGAAAGCGTTCATTATCCACAGTCCAAATGTCTGCTGTGACATAGACATGATCCAGTCCCTCAAATGCCTTTGTTGAGATCAAAATCCATTTTTGAATAGAAGAGTTCTTTTGCAAAAACAGATAAGTCCAACTGGTTTAATATTGAGAAAAACAGCATTTTCATCTGTTGGTTTATAGGTGTTAGGATTTCCATTTCAGCTTCTAAGTAAGACATGATCATTTGAAATATGATTATCTCAGACACAATAAAGCAAAAAATCGAACATCCACTCATAGTTACTTTTTGGCAATTTATTAGTGCTTTTTTTTTTGCAAAAACAGATAAGTCCACAAGCCATTCTTTTGCAAAAACAGACATGTCCCGAAAACCATGCTAGTTTGTCTGGAATATATTTTGAATGTCTATAAGCATCAATGTAGTATGACTGACACACTGATTAAGGCATATCCACTCAGTAAAATGGTATAATAAAGATATAATTTTAAGATTCAAATATTTTATTGTCAATACTACTATACGTACAGGACATACAGGAGAATTGAAATGGCGTTTCTCTCTCTCTTCATTGGTGTGCACAGTATAAAAAGAAAAGGAATAAGGCTGGAAAAAGAAAACAACAACAGCAGTCTAATATACAGTATGTACAGTTATGCAACCCGTGGTGCAAATGGCAACAAGAAAGACCCAGACCTCCCATAGCACAAAATTAAGATAAACGATTAATGATGATAAAACCCAGCAATCCTATATACAGACAACTAGAGATGTAATACCTGTAGTTGCAGTTCAATATGGTAGTGTAGGTGCAGATAGTAAGAGATAGGACTGCACGTGATCAGTATTGCAGTGCCAGACAGACAGCAGCAGATATGGTATTTGTGCAGATGGTTGCGGTTAATGTTAATGTGCAGAGACATACAGCAGCAAAGTAGCAAGAATTCTGATAATAGAAGATAATAGTAGCAAGAATTCTGAATATTGTTCGCTGTTCCGACCTCGTTTGCACCCTACTGGTGAACGCATCACTGGTTCATCTGCTTCATCAAAATCGTAAAAAAAAAAAAAAAACCTGGCAGGGAAATCACTCACAGCAAGCAGATGCTGTGTTCGAAATGTAATGTAATGTAATGTACTGTACTTTATTTATATAGCCCTTTAAAACAACCCCTAGGTGACCAAAGTGCTTTACAGAAAATAAACAGCATTAAAAACACATAGAGCATTAAAAACAAATAACAAACAAAAACAATAAGAAAAAATACCTAAAAATGAGAATAAAATAAAAACAAATGCCAAGACAAATATCACCACTACTGGGTATTAAAAGCCATCCTAAACAAATATGTCTTAAGTTCTGATTTAAAAAGGGCCAGGTGAGAAATGCTCACTCCTTCCCCATATAGTGAATGTGCAGCCAACGGAGCAGTGAGAGAAGAGCTTCACATCACAACATAAACTACCTTAAGGTATTTATATTTAATAATTCAGCAAAAACAATTTGATTTAATACATATTTACTACAAATTACATGCAGGTATTCATTTTTTACCACCGTTAGTCTGTTACGTTTTACTGTCTCACGTGATGACGTCATTAACTGTGCCGCAAAAACAAGCCCAGCAGTGTCCGAAAGCTGTTAATTTTATTGTTATATTGAGTTTACTGGATAGTCCACTATATCTAAACTCACTATATAGTGAGTAGGGAGGGAGTGAGTGAGTGAACATTCCGAACACAGCCAGGGAAATCAGTCAGAGCGAGCAGACTGGGAAGGCAGCCAAGATGAGTCACGTGACACAAATACCAAGCGGTGATTTGCCATGTGGAGTTATCTGCTTTTGTAAAAAAAAAAACAAAAAAAAAACAAAAACGCTCCCAGCGTTTATTGGCTTCTGAAAAAAAAAACACATTAATTTGTAGTGTCTATAACATAGGACGTATCGGATTTTGAGAAAAAAACTATTTGAATTTCTATAAGTAGGTAATGTTAACAGTTGTTTGATGTGAAGAGGGAAATTTTCTTGGAAGTGGCATTTATCGTTTTTTGTAAACAAACTCTTCATTTATCCAGGTAGCAGGTAAATGCGTTTTAACTTCAGTGGATCACAGTCTCAGCTGTCTGATGGAAAGGGACAGTTGATATCACGTCTTCAGTCTGTAAAGACGTATCTGGCAATCAGTCGATTTAATTCTTGCTGGGTCACAAACTGTCCACATCCATACCCATGTTTGAAATCCAACCGTGGGTGTTCAGATAAGAGTATTTCCACTTTACATCCTGCCGTGGGTGTTCAGATATAATAGATCCACTTCACAGTGTTAGCTGTTAGCATAGCTAGCCGTTACTTAGCACTAGCTTTGTCAGAGTTTGTTGCTGTTTTCAGGCACTTTTGAAGATTGCAGTAGGACTTGATTGGCACTTAGCTTGCAACCCACTAATATGCTTTTGTCCCTGACCGCAACAAAGGAAAAACAATCAGTCTATTTCCACAAAAATAAAGTAGCTTCATCTCTTCCTCCGCTTAAAGTGATAAAGATTCAGGCTGTTTGCAACACATCGACTGACAGCTACATCTCAGCTACGGTAGGGTCAGTTTGTATATTCATTTATTTGCGCTAAAATACCTATTGTAACCGGTACTTCCAAGAGCCAGTCTCAGATTTTGTAGCAGCACAATGGTCTAGTGTCAAGGTTCAGAAAGGTAGACAGTACTCAAGTGTAATGCAAAATGATTAACTGAAGTCAGAGGAGTTGAGATTTCACTGTATTGAAATTAACCCAAAAGAAAAACAAAAAAGAAATTTACAACTAAATAGCCGTCATCTTAAAAACAAAACAATTAATTTCAACCATTTGCGAACAGAAAAAAATAGGAACTTCATTCAATATTTAATATTAACTTATACAGTATGAGCACCCATAAGTCCTTAGATGTCCCCGTTAATTTCCTAGTCAATAATAATGTTTTGTGTCAGGTGGGGTATAAGTCAGAAGCTTCGTTTTGAATAGTTTTGTCTTCTTGAGTGCACCCTTTAATAGTCAGCAACAATATGTAGTTTAGTTATAAGATAAGAGATAAGATAAGATAAGCCTTTATTAGTCCCACAATGGGGAAATTCCAGGATTGCAACAGCACAGGGATAGCAACACTCAGAGCAATAATTAAGAAGATACGAGAAATATAAATAAGAGCAGTGGATATACATACGTACACATAAATATATAAATATATATACAAAGTGCGGAGCATTGTAGCAAGATGGAATAAACAGCATAACCGTCTACTTAGTTATCCTACATAGTATGAATATGTACCCATACATATTGTCACCCTCCGTAGCGACTGATATTGTGCTAGTTGTATACTGGAGGGGACCATTTGTGTAAGTCTGTTGCATCTTTTGCATTCAATACTATTAGGTCGTCATGTTTTTTTGCAATCTCTGCAAGTAGCCCTGCTTAGGTTATACAGTCTGACAGCCATTGGTAGGAAGGACCTGCGAAACCTCTCGGTTGCACACCTAGGATGATGTAGTCTGCTGCTAAATGAGCTCCTCAGTGCATTCAATATGTCCTGCATAGGGTGGGACTCAGACTCCAGCAGAGATGACAGTTTAGCCACCATCCTTCTCTCTCCCATCTCCTCCACTGGGTCAAGGCGTTGCCCCAGGACAGAGCTAGCTTTCTTGATCAGTTTGTTCAGTCTCTTCCTATCGAAGGGACTGAACAAACGATTTTTGAATCCTCACAGTGCAAGAGACTGAACAAACATATTTCTCCCACACTGGAGAGATCTCACCAGGCAAGGAGGGGATGAGGGTCTCCTCTTCAGCAAGGGATCAGATCAGGTTCGTGGATGGCTCGCCATCTCCTTGGTTAAGGAGAGAATCCAGGATCCAGAATTCCAGGGATTATCACCCAGGAAAAAAAAGAACCCAGCCTGCGTAACAGTAACAACTCTTATTGTACACAGTGGTGATATGAAGATCATATATGGCCATAAAAATTATATTCAACAAAGTGCTACTTAAGTAAAACAGGATTTGCATCTGTATTGGAATGTTACAAAAGTGACATATTAAATCACCAAATCACACTGTAAAACCGAATAGTTCACAGGACTCAAAACTTATGTGGAAACCGATTACCTAATAAATTTTAAGGAAATGAAATAATTTTTTGGAGTAAACTGTACTTAAAAAATACATTTTCAGCATTTTGTTTTATCCATCCATCCATCTTCTACCGCTTTTCCGGAGGTCCGGGTCGCAGAGGCAGCAGTTCAAGCAGAGAAGCCCAGACTTCCTTCTCCCCAGCCACCTGCTCCAGCTCTTCAAAGAGGATACCAAGGCGTTCCCAGACCAGCTGGGAGACATAGTCTCTCCACCGAGTCCTGGGTCTGCCCCGGGGTCTCCTCCCAGTGGGATGTGCCCAAAACACCTCAAGTGGGAGGCGTCCAGGAGGCATCCTAATCAGATGCCCATACCACCTCATCTGACTCCTTTCAATGTGGAGGAGCAGTGATTCTACTCTGAGCCTCTCCCGGATGACTGAGCTCCTCACCCCATCTCTGAGGGTGAGTCCAGCAATCCTACGGAGAAAGCTCATTTCAGCCGCTTGTATCCGCGATCTTGTTCTTTCGGTCATTACCCAAAGCTTGTGACCATAGGTGAGAGTAGGAACGTAAATTGACTGGTAAATCGACAGCTTTGCCTTAGAACTAAGCACCCTCTTTACCACAACAGACCGGTACAACGTCCGCATCACTGCAGATGCTGCTCCAATCCATCTGTCAATCTCTCGCTCTATTTTCCCCTCACTCGTGAATAAGACCCCAAGATAATTAAACTCCTCCACTTGGGGCAGGAGCCTGTCCCCAACCCAGAGAAGACAATCCACCTTTTTCCGGCTGAGGACCATGGACTCGGACTTAGAGGTGCTGATTCTCATCCCAGCCGCTTCACACTCAGCGGCAAACCGTCCCAGCAAGAGCTGTAGGTCATTGCTGGATGAAGCCAACAGGACAACGTCATCTGCAAACAACAGAGATGAGATCTTGTGGTCACCAAGCATGACACCCTTTTGTTTTAAATGTTTTAATTACAGATTACTCAAAAAAAAATTGCATTTACTTAAAATGTTTTAGGTAATCGGTTTCCACATAAGTTTTGAGTTCTGTGAACTAATTCAGTTTTTCGGTGCACATTACCTTGTATGGAATATTTCTAAACCAAAAACTAGGATTTTTACATTTCAAACCATAAATTATGATTATTTTTTAACCTTGAAATGAAAATATTACTCATTTAAATAATGAACTAAAGTGACATTCACATCAAATCACTATTATCTTCTTTTCTTTTAATGTGTGTCACAATTTGTTATGACAAAAACATGTTCCAACCTCTTTCTGTAGATAACTGAACACTTATTTTAAAACTTAACAATTTTACAGTGCACTCGCAACAACAAACTGCACCCTGAAAACAAATTCTAATCACTGTAATTATTACAGTGCATTCACGGTAGTAATCACGCTGGAAAAATCACTAATTAGCATCAAAACAAAGTTACAAAGCTAGTGCTCACATTTTAGCTTTGAATTCTCTCATGTAAAACCAACACATAATAGTTAACATCACTAATAAGGCTTCCAATCATTCCCAGCAGACAGTTTAACATTTTCAGCAGCACACGAGTGAGACATGCACACACATGGTGAACAGTACAGGGAGGCTACGTTCATAGTTAGCTAGTTAGCTGCATTAGCTCATCTAAACTCAACTCACCAAGACGGTCCAAAGTTGTTAAATCATATCACAGAGGTTTCCGGTCGCCTTGGTTGTCTCTAGTACCTTTCCTGAACCAATTTAAGGGTAACAGGGGACTGAACTCACTCTCTATAATCACTAGAGTGCAACACTTTCACTCCCTCAGGTCTCCATGCTTCTGGTCTCAGCTATGCTTCTCAGTGTTGCCAGGTTTCACGAGAGAAACAAGCAACCAGATCTATGGAAACAAGCCCAAAAAAGCCCAACAGGCAACCTACCGCATTATATAAAAGAGAGGCTGCTTGATAACATATATTGATATTGTGATATTGTGAGGGTTCACACAAGAAGGAGAGATGATTGTGACGAAACAAGCTTTATTTATACACACCCACACAACACAGAACGGAGGGGAGGTCATTCACACAGACCCCCGTCTCACTTATGGTGACACAAACACATGATCAATCACAACGCTAACTGGTCTTATAACACTGCTGTGCCATTATAACGCAGTTATAATGGCACAGCAATAACACTTAGAACACATGAATAGTAACAATCTTTGAATCCTCGCAGTGCAAGCATGCCGGGAGAAACCCTGCCGCCTTAACACAGCCCTTGTGGAGTGTGTGAAATCAGAGGCGGAATCATTTCAGACGATTTATTACACACACATCTTTCAAGCACAGAGCAGACTGAACACTTAAGCAGAAACTCCTCTCTTAAGTTTCATGGCATTTACATCACACACAACATGACATTTGCATCACACTGCATTCAACCCCCTCATCCTTGACTCCTTCCTGCTATCTCACCAGGAATCCCCTGCTCTTTGTTCTCCCAAGCTTATCCACTGTATCCTGGACTCCTTCCTGCTATATCACCAGGAATCCCCTGCTCTTTGTTCTCCCAAGCTTATCCACTGTCTCCTGTCTGAGATGCTAGACAATCTGGCTCTCCCAAGGTGCTACACATCGCTACACATGACCCCCCCTCAGCATCTTAGATAGGACAATAGAATAACAGTCCACATGCTGTGATAGAACAATTGAACATCAGTCCACATGCTGCTTGGGCTTCCGTCTCCTCCCGTATCTGCTGTAACTGGGGTTTACCGCCTCCGCGGCGCTGCTGTGCCGGTGGGGGGCTGCTGGGAGTGTGTCTGACTGCGGGTGGGCTATTGCTAGGGGAGGGGGCCACTTCGGTCTGTCCGTGTGGCTGCTCTGGTGAATCGTTTCCCTGCGGAGCTCTCCGTGGGGGTCTTCCACGCCGAGGGGCCTTAGCCAACAGCACTTGCTCGTCTGCCACAACGAAAGCGGGTTTGAGTCTGTCTATGCCAATTTTTTCCCTCCAACCCCCCAAGTCTAGTAAAAAATGCTTATCCCCTGTTTCCAGCACTCTGAACGGTCCATCATAGGGTGGGCGCAATGGAGGTCGGTGGGCGTCGTGTCTGACAAACACGAACTCCGCGATCTTCAAAGTTTTAGGCACGAAAACATGCAGAAAACTGTGGTGGGCAGGGCCCGGCAGCGTGCCTGTGTTTGCGCTACACTGCAAAAGCTGAGACGGGGAGCTGCCCGGCGCAGGATTATCTGGTAGAAATTCCCCAGGCAGCCGTAGTGGCTGCGCAAAAACGAGCTCTGGCGGGGAAGCTTCCAGATCCTCTTTCGGCGCGGAGCGCAACCCCAATAAAACCCATGGCAGCCTGTCTGCCCAATTTGCATCCGTCAATGAAGCCCTGAGTGCTGCTTTCAGTGATCTATGAAAATGCTCGCATAACCCATTGGCCTGTGGGTTGTACTTTTTTTTTTTTTTTTTTTTTTTTTTGTTACTTATTTGTACCCGTAGGTAGACTTGGTTTGCAGTCTGGTGACAAGCCACCGGCTGCTGGTCGCTGCGTGCGCGAGCGCCCTAAACCTACATGTTTTTGGTGTGCGGGAGGAAACCGGAGAAATCCCGGAGTAAACCCGCGCAACACGGGGAGAACATGCAAACTCCACACAGCTCACTGTTGGTCGGGGGCAGGGATCGAACCCACGATCTCATGATCCCCGCGATCCCCCGGCCGAGGGTAAAACTGTGCTGCCACAGTGCTAAACCACTGCGCCACCGTGCAGCCCTTACGCGGTACGCGGTTGTGAGATGAATTGTAACACCCAGGCTGCGGGCCATTGCGGACCAGAGTTCGGAAACAAATTGAGGGCCCCTGTTGGACGTAATGTCCGACGGGACTCCAAAACGCGCAACCCATGCTGTTAAAAAAAACACGCGCTACGTCCGCGGACGTGGTTGCCATCAGCGGGACCGCTTCTGGCCAGCGCGTGGTGCGGTCCACCATTGTCAGGAGGTGCGTGCACCCCTGTGATGGCGGGAGGGGGCCCACGAGGTCCACGTGAACATGGTCGAACCTCTTAGCCGGAATACGAAACGGCTCCAAGGGAGCCTTCGTGTGTCTGTGTACCTTGGCTCATTGGCACGCCACGCAGGCTGCAGCCCACTCTTTCACTTGTTTGCGTAGGCTCAGCCACACAAACTTCTCTCCCACCATTTTGACAGACGCGCGCACTTCTGGGTGCGCCAGAGTGTGAACTGACTCAAACACGCGGCGGCGCCACGCGGCCGGGACCACTGGACGCCGGCGACCCGTGGAGACATCGCAGATTGGGGGGGGCTGGGGGCGCCATCTTCCAGCACCCTGCTCTCCAGCCTTAACCCTGTTGGTCCAGACTGGAGCACGCGCATGTCTGCATTGCTAATCTGCTCCGCGGCCATGGCTGCGTAATCTATCCCCACGCAGACCGGGGCCACCACAGCGCGCGAGATGCAGTCCGCCACTACATTCAGTTTACCAGACACATGTTGAATATTGGTAGTAAACTCTGAGATCGCGGCCAGCTGTCTCTGCTGCCGGCCCGACCACGGTTCTGAAACCTTGGCCATCGCGAATGTCAGCAGCTTGTGGTCCACGAACGCGGTGAAGTTGCGCCCTTCCAGCCAGAACTGGAACTGGCGTATGGCCAGGTGGAGAGCCAGCAACTCTCTGTCGAACGCACTGTATTTACGTTCGCTGTCGCGCAAAGTTCTGCTGAAAAAAGAGAGCGGCTGCCATGCCCCGGCGACGTGCTGCTCCACGACAGCCCCTATGGCCACGTCTGAAGCGTCGGTGGTGAGTGCTATGAGGGCCGTCGGGTCTGGATGCGCCAGCAGTGCGGCGTTTGCCAGGGCTGCTTTAACTTTCGAGAACGCCCGCTCTCGCTCCGGGGTCCATTCGACCCTATCCGCGGGTTTCTGTTTCTTGAGCGCGGCGTACAATGGTTGCATGAGCTGCGCCGCGCGGGGAAGGAAACGGTTATAAAAGTTCACCATTCCCAAAAATTCCTGCAGCGCCCTGACCGTCTAAGGCCGGGGAAAATCCGCTACGGCGCGCACTTTGTCGGGCAGCGGGATCGCTCCTTCCGGAGAGACGCGGTGCCCCAAAAAATCAATCTCCGTCACGCCGAACTAGCATTTCACTGAGTTGATTATTAACCCGTGCTCCTCCAACTTCCAGAAAACCATCGTGAGGTGGGTTTCGTGTTCGTCTTCGGACGCACTGGCTACCAGGATATCGTCCAGGTAGACGAACACAAACGGGAGATCGCGCAGCACTGCATCCATCATGCGCTGGAACGTCTGTGCCGCTCCTTTTAACCCGAATGGCATGCGCAGGAACTCAAATAGACCGAACGGAGTTATTACCGCTGTTTTGGGTATGTCCTCAGCACGCACTGGGACTTGGTGGTAACCGCAGACCAGGTCTATTTTGGAAAAAATGCGTACTCCGGCAAGGTGAACGGAAAAATCCTGTATGTGGGGAATTGGGTAGCGGTCGTGCGCTGTGGCGTTGTTCAACCTGCAGAAATCCCCGCACGGTCGCCACAATCCCCCAGCCTTAGGGACCATGTGTAGCAGGGATGCTCATGGGCTGTTCGAGCGCCTGATGATGCCCAGCCTTTCCAGGTTGGCGAACTCCTCACGCGCTATGGCCAGTTTAGCTGTGTCCAAGCGACGAGGTCTTGCAAAAACGGGCGGCCCGGTGGTGGTGATAAAGTGCTCCACCCCGTGTTTAACGATGGCCGCGGAAAACGTCAGGACCGTGAGTGCTGGGAACTGAGTGAGCAGTGTGTGGAACTTACCGCCTGAAGCTGTGACGTTGGCTTGTGCTGTTGGCTGGGTCACTCGAGCTATACAGGGGAGAGAGTCAAAGGACAGTGCATTAACCAGGCGCCTGTTAGCAACATCAACCAGCAAACCATGTGCACACAGAAAATCTGCCCCCAGTATATGGTAATTCAGTGCTGCTACGACAAAAGTCCACTCATACTGTATGTACGGCCGTGTAGAGATAAGAGCAGAGTCCTCTCACCAAAGGTCTTAATATCCCAGCCGTTTGCTGCCAACATCTCGGGGCCACTAGGTCCTGCCAGCCGGTCAGCATAGGTCGGCCGGATGAAGCTCTTCTGGGCTCCGGTGTCCACGAGGAAATGCCTCCCCGAGCTTGCATCCGTCAAGTAGAGCAGCTTGTTCTCTTCACCGAGGATCGCAGCTGCTACCGACCCCCGGCCTTGGCGTTTTCCCGAGCGCTTGAATTGGCACGGTGGCGCACATCTGCGTGCCTTCTCTCCGAAGCGGCGGTGGTAGAAACAGAGCATGTCTCTCTGGCGCTCCTTGGCCCCCGCTGCTGCTACCGTCGGTGGCTCCTCGCCTCCTCTGGTCGTCTCGCTGGGCTCCGCCGCTGCCGCGTTGACTGTGATCGCCCAGTGGTGATGATGATCCGGTCTGCCTCCTGGGCTAGCGCACGGTAGTCGCGCGCGGCCAGCCACGGCGAATTGGCCAGAACCACTCTCGCCACTGTAGGAAGGTTCCGGAGGAAGAGGTGGGCAAACAGAAAGTGCCCGTCGTCCGTGCCCATTAACGCCAGCATCTTCTCCATCAGGTCTACAGCTGAACCATCTCCTAACTCGGTCTGCGTCAGGAGCCTCTCCGCTCTTTCACAGTCCGAGAGCGTGTAACGCTGGATGAGCGCAGCCTTGAGTGCCTCGTATTTGCTGCTGGGTGGTGGCTGATCGAGCAGGCTCGCTACCTGCTGAGCTGTGCAGGTGTCGAGCGCTGCGACCACATGGTAGAATCTGGTGTCATCTGCCGTTACTCCCCGGAGGGCGAACTGGGCCTTGGTGAGGTGGAACCAAGAGCACGGGTTGTACTGCCAGAAATCCGGTAGCTTGACTGAAACCGCACACGCGTGGCTTTAGGTTCCAGTCCGGGCTGTCTGTGGGATGGCTGCCGCCTCGCTGTAGCTTCCTGATCGGGCCGGCTCCGGGGATCTTGCCTCGTGTTCCATAATACGTCTTGGGTCACCAGTGTGGGGTGTGTGAAATCAGAGGCAGATTCATTTCAGATGATTTATTACACACTCACATCTCTCAAGCATAGAACAGACTGAACATTTAAGCAGAAACTCTCCTCTTAAGTTTCATGGCATTTACATCACACACAACAAGACATTTGCATCACACTGCATTCAACATCCTTCATCCTTGACCCTTCCTGCTATCTCATCAGGAACCTCCTGCTCTTTGTTCTCCCATGCTTATCCACTGTCTCCTGTCTGAGATGGTAGATAATCTGGCTCCCCCAAGGTGCTACACTACCATAATTCACGCAAGGCATCATGGGGCCTAGGAATAAAGTGGATAGAAAAACTGGATGGATCATTGGTCCAGAAGTGAAGCCCCTGGCCGTCCACTTTCACCTCAATAACTTCCCCAAAAATGAGCAGATTTTGAACTTCTTGGTATGGAGACACAGCTTATAATCTTGTGCAACCGGTGAACTATAGAAATCGAGTTGACATTATGTTTAGCGGCCGTCGATTTGGATGTACTAGTGTTTTGGGAGTACTAATACGGCGGCTAGGTGGCTTCACTTCTGGCGGCCAATGATCCATCTAGTTTCTCTATAGAGATCAGTGGGGGCAGGCGCGGTAACCAGGAAACAGGGGTGTGGATGGGTCCTGTTAACAAACTAACTATCGCACTTGTGTTTTGTGTCACACAGACAGCAAAGCAAGCCCAAATAAGTAACTACATATTAAAAACAAGCCCAAAACCCTGCAACCCACGACTGACGAGATTTGCAAGCGACTTTGGAGAAAAACAAGCCAAAAGTCACTTATAATAACCAGACTTGGCAACTCTGTGCTGGTGCACTCTCTACATGAGGAGGTGGGAGCTCACTTCCGCTCACCAATAGGAGTTGAACTCCACAAGTCTCAACCAGTGAAATTAAATTATGACAAACTTGTTTGACAGACACATAGATTAACTATTAATTCAAGTTTTTATGAGCCAAAGAGCACTGGTGAATTGAAAAACAAAACAACATAAAATAATTAATTATAAATGTCTACCAGGCTACACTATCCATATTAATAAAACGGGTAATGATTAACGCATCTGATCAAATTTCCGTAACTAACGCATTACTGAATTTTTAAACAGTAATTTCATTACACAGCACGTTACTGCAAAAGTAATGGTGTTACAGTAGTGCGCTAGTTTGTCAATTACTTACTTTGTAACACGTTACTCCCAACATTATTTACCATTTTCTTACCTCATGATCCTGTTCTGTCAGATCACTTTCTACTAATGTTTGAATTCACCATTGTTGATTATTCGATGCCCAAAGACAAGTGCTATTATAGTAGGTGTCTCGCTGATGGTGCTGTAGTTAAATTTAAAGGCATAATTCTCTCACACTGACTTACACCATGCGGCACTAAAACAGAGTCCGATCAATACTTTAATTCGCCTATACTAGATCATATCGTTGATCATGTCACCGATGCGCTACAGCCAGTGTTAGACTCAGCGGCCCCTCTAAAAAGGAAAAAATCTAATCATAGGTTATTAACCCCGTGGTACAATGCAACAACCCATAGTTTAAAACAGGAAACTTGGAAATTAGAAATAAAATGGTGCTCCTCCAAATCATACGACTATTACTCAGCATGGAAAAATAAGGTCTCTATACGACCATTATGAAAGTTTGGTTCATATTGCCAACACTCAGTCGGACTCATTCCCAGTGAGAGTTGGACTCCGCCAGGTCTGCCCTTTATCACCGATCCTGTTCATAATTTTTATGGACAGGATTTCTAGGCGCAGCCAGGGAATGGAGGGTGTAATGCTTGGTGACCACAGGATCTCATCTCTGTTGTTTGCAGATGATGTTGTCCTGCTGGCTTCACCCACCAATGACCTACAGGTCTTACTGGGATGGTTTGCTGCTGAGTGTGAAGCGGCTGGGATGAGAATCAGCACCTCCAAGTTTGAGTCCATGGTCCTCAGCCGGAAAAAGGTGGATTGTCCTCTCCAAGTTGGGACAAGCTCCTGCCCCAATGAAGGAGTTTAAATATCTCGGGGTCTTATTCACAAGTGAGGGGAGAATGGAGTGAGAGATTGACAGACGGTTCGGAGCAGCATCTGCAGTGATGCGGACATTGTACCGGTCTGTTGTGGTGAAGAGGGAGCTAAGCTCTAAGGCAAAGCTGTGGATTTACTAGTCAATCTACATTCCAACCTTCACCTATGGTCATGAGCTTTGGGTAATTACTGAATGAATGAGATCGTGGATATAAGCGGCTGAAATGAGCTTTCATCGTAGGATTGCTGGACTCACCCTCAGAGATAGGGTGAGGAGCTCAGTCATCCGGGAGAGGCTCAGAGTAGAACCGCTGCTCCTCCACATTAAAAGGAGCCAGTTGAGGTCGTTTGGGCATCTGATCAAGATGACTCCTGGACATCTCCCACTTGAGGTGTTTTGGGCACGTCCCACTGGGAGGAGACCCTGGGGCAGACCCAGGACTCGCTGGAGAGACTACATTTCCCAGCTGGTCTGGAAACGCCTTGGTATCCTCTCTGAAGAGCCGGAACAGGTGGCTGGGGAGATGGAAGTCTTGGCTTTTCTGCTTGAACTGCTGCCTCCGGCACCCGGACCCCCAGAAAAGCGGTAGAAGATGGATGGATGGATGGATGGATGGAAAAATAAATTATTAATATACCAAAAATCTTTAAAGAATACTAGAGTATCTTACTCATCATTAATTAAAGATAACACAAATAATCCTAAATTTCTTTTCAATGCAGTGGCCAGACTGACTGAGAGTTAAGATGCAGTCAAACCCAGAATCACGCCTGAGCTTAATAGTGATGACATTATGGACTTCTTTACCAATAAAATTTCAGCTATTAGAGACCAAATTCATAGTAATCTTCCAAAAGACATTGCATACTACAAACCCAATACAACTGCTTTAAATGCCTTTAGTTTAGACAATTTTACACCAATCGATGTCTCAACTCTGATAAAATTAATCTCCTCGTCCAAACCATCAGCATGTTAATTAGATCCTATTCCCACTAATCTCCTCAAACAAATCTTACCACTTATTAGTAATCCACTGCTTTAGATTATTAACTTATTTCTAGCCACAAGCTATGTGCCCCAAACCTTCAAGATCACTGTAATTATATACTTTAATAATTATATACTGAATTCTATACTTAAAAAAACAACAGTGGATCCTTTTGTTTTAGCTAATTATAGGCCAATCTCTAATCTCCCTTTTTTCTCCAGAAACCTAGAAAGAGTTGTTGCTAATCAGCTGTGTGATTATTTACGAAGTAATAATTTATTTGACAAGTTCCAATCTGGTTTTAGAGCATAGTACTGAAACTGCTCTAGTGAAAGTCAGCAATGATTTGTTGATAGCATCTGAAAATGGACTTGTTTCCATGCTTGTGCTCTTAGATCTCAGTGCAGCTTTTGACACTGTTGACTGTAGCATTCTATTTCATAGACTGGAGCATTCTGTAGGGCTTAAAGGATCACCTTTGCAGTGGTTTAAATCATATTTGACAGATAGACTTCAGTTTGTTCATGTTCATGATGAGCCATCTCTACTCACAGAACTCAGTCAAGGAGTCCCTTGGGGATCTTTGTTAGGACCAATACTCTTCACTATATATATGCTCCCCTTAGGTGATATTAACAGAAAACATACCATAAATTTCCACTGTTATGCAGATGATGCACAGTTATACCTATCAATGAAATAAGAAGGCAGAAACCAGTTGACAAGGTTACATGCATGTCTTAAAGACATTTGAACCTGGATGAACCACAACTTTTTGCTGCTTAAGTCAGACAAAACTGAAGTTATTATAATTGGCCCAAAAAACATCAGACTCTGTCTCTGATCAGATATGTAGCTTAAATGGTTTAACCCTAGCCCCTATCACCACTGTCAGGAATCTTGGAGTAATTTTTGATTTGGATTTGTCCTTTAATTTACACATTGTGATGACCCACCACAATCTACAGGGACATTCATCCTCACACTCAGAAGGTCCGGAAGAAGCAGAGGACCATTCACATATGGACAGAGAGCCCCTGGGAGGACAACCAGAACAATGGACTATTGTTTATACAGTGGGGAAAAAGGTATTTAGTCAGCCACCAATTGTGCAAGTTCTCCCACTTAAAAGATGAGAGAGGTCTCCAATTTTCATCATAGGTATACCTCAACTATGAGAGACAAAATGAGAAAAAAAAATCCAAAAAAATCACATTGAAGGATTTTTAATGAATTAATTGGTAAATTCCTCGGTAAAATAAGTATTTGGTCACCTACAAACAAGTAGGATTTCTGGCTCTCACAGACCTGTAACTTCTTCTTTAAGAGGCTCCTCTGTCCTCCACTCGTTACCTGTATTAATGGCACCTGTTTGAGCTCTTTATCAGTATAAAAGACACCTGTCCACAACCTCAAACAGTCAGACTCCAAACTCCACTATGGCCAAGACCAAAGAGCTGTCAAAGGACACCAGAAACAAAATTGTAGACCTGCACCAGGCTGGGAAGACTGAATCTGCAATAGGTAAGCAGCTTGGTGTGAAGAAATCAACTGTGGGAGCAATTATTAGAAAATGGAAGACATACAAGACCACTGATAATCTCCCTCCATCTGGGGCTCCACGCAAGATCTCACCCCGTGGGGTCAAAATGATCACGAGAACGGTGAGCAAATATCCCAGAACCACACGGGGGACCTAGTGAATGACCTGCAGAGAGCTGGGACCAAAGTAACAAAGGCTACATCAGTAACACACTACACTGCCACGGACTCAAATCCTGCAGTGCCAGACGTGTCCCCCTGCTTAAGCCAGTACATGTCCAGGCCCATCTGAAGTTTGCTAGAGAGCATTTGGATGATCCAGAAGAGGATTGGGAGAATGTCATATGGTCAGATGAAACCAAAATAGAACTTTATTGTAAAAACTCAACTTGTCGTGTTTGGAGGAGAAAGAACACCATACCTACTGTGAAGAATGGGGGTGGAAACATCATGCTTTGGGGCTGTTTTTCTGCAAAGGGACCAGGACGACTGATCTGTGTAAAGGAAAGAATGAATGGGGCCATGTATCGTGAGATTTTGAGTGAAAACCTCCTTCCACCAGCAAGGGCATTGAAGATGAAACGTGGCTGGGTCTTTCAGCATGACAATGATCCCAAACACACCACCCGGGCAACGAAGAAGTGGCTTCATAAGAAGCATTTCAAGGTCCTGGAGTGGCCTAGCCAGTCTCCAGATCTCAACTCCATAGAAAATCTTTGGAGGGAGTTGAAAGTCCGTGTTGCCCAGCGACAGCCCCAAAACATCATTGCTCTAGAGGAGATCTGCATGGAGGAATGGGCCAAAATACCAGCAACAGTGTGTGAAAACCTTGTGAAGACTTACAGAAAACGTTTGACCTCTGTCATTGCCAGCAAAGGGTATATAACAAAGTATTGAGATGAACTTTTGTTATTGACCAAATACTTATTTTACTGAGGAATTTACCAATTAATTCATTAAAAATCCTTCAATGTGATTTTCTGGATTTTTTTTTTCTCATTTTGTCTCTCATGGTTGAGGTATACCTATGATGAAAATTGGAGACCTCTCTCATCTTTTAAGTGGGAGAACTTGCACAATTGGTGGCTGACTAAATACTTTTTTTCCCCACCGTACATCCCCGGATTAAGGAGAAGACGTCTGGGTGCCAGTTGGTCAGACTAATCATATATATTGACTGATATGTATATCAATATGCTAATGCGCCATGCATTCTCTCTGTTTGTATAACATATAAAAGAGTTGACGATACATGCCTCAGCAACACGACACAGCACAGACAGTACAGCACTGTAGTGCACAGCGCTACAAGTGCGTCTCATTTTGATGGAGGAAATAAAACTCTGCAACCTTCCGGCCCGTCACACCTCGCCTGATCTTATTCCTCCACAACATCAACAAATCTCTAAAATTGCTTACTTCCACTTATGGAATATCGCTAAAATGAAGAACATCCTGTCCCAAACTGATGCAGAGAAGCTAGTCCATGCCTTTATCACTTCTAGATTAGATTATTGTAATTCACTACTGTCAGATTGTCCTAAAAACTCTCTAAAAATTCTCCAACTAATTCAAAATGCGGCAGCTAGGGTATTAATGGACACTAAAAAGAGGGATCATATTCGTCCCATATTAACCTCCCTTCACTGGCTTCCTGTTGAATCCAGAATCAAATTTAAAGTTCTTCTCTTGACATATAAAACCATACATAATCTATCCCCCAGTTATTTTAAAGAACTGATCGCACCCTGTTATCCTAACAGATTGTTTTGCTCTCAGCATGCGGGTCTCCTAGTAATCCCTAAGGCAGGGCTATTCAATTACAAAATCAGTTGGGCCACAATTTGAAATCAAGACATGTAACTGGGCCGCACATGTTCAGCGAGCTGTTGAATGACAAATTTCAAACCAAAATAGATCAATATGTCAAAAAATATGCACTTTTTATTCATTGTCTTGGTTTTAAATGTGTGCTTGGCACATGACAAAGGCACATCAAAAGTGCATAAAAACACAATAAGAGTGTTAGGGTTGAGCAGAACTTGAAGTAGAAATATTTTTCCTGTTGAACAACAATTAAATAAACAGAATGAAAAAAATTCTGTAAATAACCATTTTGGTCACATCTTACTCAGGCATATCTCAAAGTACATAAAAACTCAATGTGCACTGTTAGTAGCATTGACATTTGTTTCCCTTTTGAAATAAAATATACTACATCCTGGTTGTCACTGACCTTGGCACATCACAAAGTGCATTTAGCTGAATAAAAAATGAACTGTCAAACACTTCAGTGCACAAACCCCCCAAGAAAAAATTGATAACATAAACAAACATTGCACATCAACCATTGTGGTTTGTTTTGTTTCAAATCACCTCATGTGTGAGTAGGAACCTCTTTTCATAACTACACACACATATCAGTCAACCAAAAATTTCTAATAGAAAAACTTAAAAACTTGAGTAATGACTTCAGTCTTTAAGATTTGAGGTTTTTCTCCAAAATTTATAAAAATTTTCTTATAGTTCTCTACTTTTCTTTGTAAATGTATCTAAATTTGATTTGTAATTTCCTCTTGTAAAACTGACTTTTGTTGTACATTTGTGAATTTATTATAAATATGTGGATTTTTATGGCTAATTTTTGTTTATTTTTTTAAATAAAATTACTGTTTATTTAATAAACAGTAATTTAAAAAAAAAAAAAACCTTAGAAATACCTTTCCAAATCAAACTTTCAGTTTGGATGCGGTTACTCTTTCTCTTAATAGCTCTGTGAGGAACCTTGGAATTATTTTTGATCAAGATCTGTCCTTCAATTCACATATTAAATTTGTTTCTAAGACTGCCTTCTATCATTTGTGTAATATTGCCAAGATTAGGCGCATCTTGTCTCAGAGTGATGCTGAGAAACTGATCCACGCTTTTGTTAGCTCGAGATTAGATTATTGTAATTCTTTATTATCAGGCTGTCCTAAAACATCTTTAAAAAGTCTTCAGCTGATCCAAAATGCTGCAGCAAGAGTTTTAACAGGTACTAGAAAGAGAGATCATATCTCTCCGGTTCTGGCCTCCCTTCATTGGCTTCCCATAGAGTTTAGAATTAAGTTTAAAATCCTTCTTCTTACTTACAAAGCTCTAAACAATCAGGCTCCTTTTTATTTGAAAGATCTGATACTACCGTATTATCCTAACAGAGCTCTACGCTCCCAAAATGCAGGATTACTTGTAATACCTAGAATCTCCAAAAGTACAATGGGAGGCAGAGCCTTCAGTTATCAAGCTCCTCTCCTGTGGAACCAGCTGCCAATCTGGATTCGAGAGTCAGACTCGATCTCTGTTTTTAAGAATAGGGCTAAAACCTACCTTTTTGATATAGCCTACAATTAGGGAGGGATCATGTGTTTCTGAACCCTCCCTTAGTTATGCTGCTAATAGGTTTAGTCAGCCGGGGGACCTCCAGTAATGCACTGGGCCTCACTCCTTTCTTCACTCTCAATGAAATATTTTTTTTGCTGGTCATTAACATCTGTTTGTTCTCTCCCATAGATTGAGTCCCCATCGTGCTGTTTGCTCTCTACATGTCCTTTTCATCTTCTCTGTCCCCTCACCCCCCAGCCAGTCGCAGCAGATGACTGCCCCTCCCTGAGCCTGGTTCTGCTGGAGGTTTCTTCCTGTCACATTGGGGTGACCGAGCCTTTTCTGTTGCTGCCCCCAGGCTCTGGAATAATCTCCCCCCTGACCTACGTGCTATCTCTGACCTGACCCTTTTTAAATCTGAACTTAAGACATATTTGTTTAGGATGGCTTTTAATACCCAGTAGTGGTGATATTTGTCTTGGCATTTGTTTTTATTTTATTTTTAGGTTGTTTTTGTTTATGTTATTTGTTTTTAATGCTCTGTGTGTTTTTAATGCTGTTTATTTTTTGTAAAGCACTTTGGTCACCTACGGGTTGTTTTAAAGGGCTATATAAATAAAGTACATTACATTACATTACATTTAAAAGGGAGTTTTTCCTCTCCACTGTCGCCAAGTGCTTGCTCACAGGGGATCGCCTGATTGCTGGGGTCTTTCTGCAACTGTGGGGGTTCCCCCTACAGTTGATAGTGCTATGAGATGACTGTTGTTGTGAAATGGCGCTATATAAATAAAGTTGAATTGAATTGAATTGAATTAATAAATTTGTGGTAAAATTGACTTTTTTTCCTCATACAATTTACACTTTTGACCATAAGTTTGCAGAGCCAGAACAGAACAATAATTCATGGACGGATGGATATTGTAGTAGCTGGTGAAGTTGATCCTAAGTGATTAAGTCAATCTTGCCTTTCCCTGCATATAGTATAAAGCCTCACCACACGTTTGCTAACACATTATTGCACACCACACATTATTGCTCCCATTTCTAGCAGGTTAAAACCACCATAAATGCCTCCACTGCTTACATATCTCTTCTGCTTTTTTTTTTTTCCGCATCTAAAGTACTTTAATAAGCTCATGTTTCTCTTGGACAGCAATGCTAGAAAACCTCTGCCTGCCAACAGGAACGCTCATGTGGCGGGGTGCTTCTGAACTCCACATGGATGATGGTCACGTGTGTTGTTCGTGTGCACGTTTGCGGACCGTCATTCCTTCATATTTTTTTCCTAAATTTATATTTCCTTGGCGGGCCTGGGCCACTCGGAGGTTGGTTCTGGGCCACATGTGGCCTGCAGGTTGCTAATTGAATAGGCCTGCCCTAAGGTCTCTAAAGTACTATGAGGGTAGGGCTTTCAGTTATCAGGCCCCTCTTCTATGGAACCAATTACCAGCCTCGGTCCGTGAGGGTGACACCCTCTCTGCATTTAAGACAAAACTGAAAACTTTCCTATTTGACAAAGCTTTTGAATAGACTTCCCACATGTTATATGGAACATATAACAAGGACTTACCGTGACTGCAGCGGCGGTGTGCGACGAGACTACCCGAAGCGATTGCTAAGCTAACGCTAGTTAGCTTAATGCTGGCGCCAGTCATTCCACCTTACACCAGCCTGAATCGAAGCCCAGCTGCGAGGCCCAGCGGAGATACTACCAGGCAAGCGGCTATTTGTTGACGGGGCTCAGCAGAGATTTCACCCAGGCAGACAACGGTAGGTGGCGGTGCCTAGCGGAGGACTTACCGTGACCTCAGCGGAGCTCGGTGGCAGCGGCGGTGTGTGACGAGACTCGGTTGGAGGAGCGGGACGGGAGACCAGTTACGGCGACTATGAGCAACGAGACCAGCAACGGAAGGGGCTAGTTGGCTAGCTGAGGCCCAGCTGGATTCGAGGACGATCGGATCAGATTCTGGCGATATAAGCAGAATTTATTTTACTATCCACAGATTTTCTTTTTCCTTCTTTCCAAGAAAGACTGAAGATGGCGGCCACCGGATTAAAAAGTGGGCTGATGGGCACCACTAATAAGCCTTCTCTACTTCTCTACTTCCTCTTCGTTTTGTCTTTGTGTGTCTGGACCTGCAACAAGAAGGATTTTCCGACAAACTCAACCAAAGGTGAAGTTAAAAAGTTTTATCTGTATGGATTTGGGCTTGGACATCTCACCCTACACTCTATGTGGTCTTTAAAAGGCCTGAGCAAAAACTTCCAAATTAAGGCAAACATGGCTGTTAAGCAAAAATCACAATATGGCAGAGGATATACAATTAAAGTTCTGTTAGTTCTGCTACTTCTGGCAGGAGATATTCACCTTAACCCTGGACCTGCCACTATTAAACAGCAGACCACTGGGTTAGCACAAAACCGAGCTGTACAAAAGCAAAAACAACATTTATTTTTCCAAACTGTTAATCATGCACGAGTTCTTTGGGACACCAAGGCTAAACCAAAGGGGATCCTCGGCGGTCATTTAAACATACGGAGCATAATCCCCAAAAGAGATGAGATTTCGGTGTTGCTGTTGGACTCAAATCTGGACTACCTTTGTCTCTCAGAAAGCTGGCTACACAGGAACATAGACACTAATATGATCGATATTGTGGGCTACCAGTGTTTTAGAAAAGACAGGCAGGTAGGGAGGGGAGGAGGTGTTTTAATTTACATCAAAGACAAATATAAATGTCAACTGGTTGATTTGAATACTTCACTTGAATGTTTAGCTGTTAATGTATGTCTCTCTCCGGTAATGAATTTCAACATTGCAGTATTGTACAACCCACCATCACACAATTCTTCCTTTTATAATGAATTAAGTGATCTGGTTAAACAACTTGAGAAGAACAGAGAAACAATAATTCATGGTGACTTTAATATCAACTGGTCTGATAAAAAAGACAAACAAAAACTGAAAAGCCTCATGACTAAATTTAATTACCAGCAAATCATCAAAGGACCCACCAGGATAACCAAACAATCCAGAACACTTATTGACATGGTATTTACTAATAAACCAGAACGAATAACCAGAACCTATAATCTTGTAACTGGTCTCTCAGATCATAACATGGTTCTTGCTGTCAGGAAACTTACTAAAAAGCGACTACAGTATTTTGGGGGAGTCGATATTGACAAATCAAATTTTATTATCCCCAAATCAAAAAATGAGGAGTTTGAACATTACTTAGAGAATCAAAATTGGGAGCAGCTCATGTCAACATGTGAAGTAGATGATTGTTGTAATTTTATAACTGCAACAATCACAAAGTCTATAGAAAAATTTTCAAAGCAAATTAAAAGTAGACAACAGAAGATTAGCCTACCATGGTTAAATAATGAAATAAGAAAACTTATGAAGAGGCGAGACTATGCACTGAAAACATCACTAACCTCCAAACTACAAAATGATCACCTTGTGTACAAAAGTTTAAGAAATAAAGTGGTACATGAGCTGCGAAAATCAAAAATATCTTATTACAATAAACTGATAGATCATGCAAAGGGTAACAACAGTTCCCTATGGAGGCATTTAAATAACTTAACTAATAAAAAAAACGATCAGAAGGGGGTAAAGGAACTTAGAATCAATGGCAAGACCGTCAGTGACAAGGCTACTTTGGCAAATGAATTTAATTCACACTTTGTGGGCTCTGTGGAAGACTTAACAAAAATTTTTGTGCTGCCAAATGTGCTCAACAACACAAATTCCATACTTCCAACAGATACTTTTCACATCGATGAGGTAAATGAGAAGTTAATTGCTGGTATTGTTAAAACACTGTCAAACTCAAAAACTAATGATATCTACAATATGAGCACCTCCTTTCTCAAAATGCACAGCAAAATATTAATCAAACCACTGACTCATCTCATTAATCTCTCCATTAGGTCTAGTACATTTCCATCTGGCTGGAAAAAAGCTGTCGTCATACCAGTTCATAAATCAGGCAGTAAAGACGATATATGCAATTACCGCCCAATCTCTATCTTACCAGTCCTATCTAAGGTTCTTGAAAAAGTTGTAGCTACACAGCTGATAGACTACTTACAAGACAATCAACTTCTTCATCCACATCAATTTGGTTTTAGACCAGGATACTCAACAGAAACAGCAAATTGTTGCCTTATTGAAAACGTCAAACAGTCCTTGGACAGGGGTAATGTGGTAGGAGCTGTTTTTCTAGATCTCAAAAAGGCTTTCGATACTGTAAACCACAGTTTGCTTTTATCCAAAATGGTATCTTTTAACTTCTCCCCAAATACATTAGAATGGTTTGCATCTTATCTCCAGAATAGAGAACAGTGTGTAAAAGTTCACCAGGATAAATCCTCATTTTTAAACAACCGCATGGGTATCCCACAAGGGTCCATTCTTGGTCCTTTACTTTTCAGCATTTTTATTAATGACCTGCCGTTACACTGCTCAGCTGCAACATGCCAACTTTATGCAGATGATGCAGTTATTTACACAGCTGCCAAGACTCCAGCACAGGCTGCAGATGTACTGTCTACAAGTATGGTTGATGTCCAAGAGTGGCTCCTCAAGAACCATCTATTGCTGAACCTTCAGAAAACAGTCTCAATGTGCTTTTCAATCAAAAAATGTAACCTGCAACATTTTAAAGTTAATATACATGATCATGACATCAGTTTAGTTACAGAATTCAAATACCTTGGCATTGTACTAGATCCTCAACTCAAATTTAATCTTCATATAAAGAAAATTTCAAAAACAGTAAAAAAAAATCTGAACTGCTTTAAATTAATTAGATATTACATACCTTACGAAGCAGCTGCACTGTATATGCATTCTATGGTTTTTTCTCATATATCATACTGTTTGACAGTCTGGGCTCAAGCAGCCCCTTCCACAATAAGACATATAGGTTCATTATATAATCAAACCCTAAAAATCTTGGACAAAAAGCCCATTAGGTGGCATCACTGTAATGTTTTAAAAAAATACAACCTATTGAGTTTTGAGAGCTTCATTGACCTCTGTCTTCTGAAATTAACGTTCAAATGTTTTCATAAATCAGCACCCGAGCCACTTGCTGGTTTTGTCCAAAGACAGGACAGCAGCAGAGCCACCAGGAGTTCTGTTAACAATAACTGTAAAATATTCCACCGCAGAACCACATTTGGACAAACAGCTTTCTCTATAAAGGGCAGTCACATCTGGAACACAATGCCAAATGAAATTAAAATAATAACGGACTTTAAAACATTCACTAAAAATGTTAAAAACTGGCTGAAAAATAAACAAGAATGTACTCATGTATGAATTAATTGTCTGCAAAGTGAGAGTGAATGAAGGGAAGGAATAAATGTGTTTGTTTATAGTGAGTGACGGAGGGAGGAAGGCCTGAAATAGGCAAATGTGAGTTATGTTATATGTGTTAAATGTGAGTCAGGCTGTTATATTTGTGTATTTATAATATTTATAATATTTATGTTAAATGTGAGTCAGGCTGTTATATTTGTGTATTTATAATATTTATAATATTTATAATTGTGTATTTATAATTTTTCTGCATTGATGTATGTGGTTATTGTGTATATTTTTTATCTTGATTCTTTTTTCTAAAGCCCATCCAGGGACAAGAGTTGCAAATTAGCTAATAGCTATACACTCTATGTGCAACACATCAGATTGATTGTCTTTGATTAATTGTCTATGTTTATTGCACTGTCCCTGTCAAATAAACTAATCTACTACCAATGTTTGTAACTAGTAGTGTAACAGTACTATACATACTGTTCCACTGCTAGACATGTGCGTAGTGTTGTAGTCCGCATCAATGGGGCTCACTGCACATGCGTTTGATTGTGTATGACTGTGTGTATGAGCTATGTGACAGCTGGCTAGCTAGATGTGATATCATGTTTTAACTGGACGTCATTCACAAGTGTAGATTGGATTTCGCATGTCACAGTTTTGAATTTTATTATTAGTATCTACTACGTCCACTTATATAAATAAAACATCCCTCCCCTGCTATTTATGCTCACTGTGCACAGTGTTTGGGCATTACACCACCAGGTCCAGCTATGGATGTGTCTGCTTGCAGTGTTTCCTATGAGATTCTTTAGTTAGCTTAATAAGCCTGAGAAAAGCCCATAAAAATGCTGTAATCTTAGGTCAAATTAGCTTTGATAGAATTTGCATATCATATCTGTTTACCTGCATGTTGTTGTTATGTTATGAATAGTATGTCTCTTCTTTCTTCCTTTTCTTTTTATCTCCCTTCACCCCCATCCCCCAAAACCAGTCATGGCAGAAGACTGACCCTCTCTGAGTCTGGTTCTGCCAGAGGTTTCTTCCTATAAGGGAGTTTTTCCTTCCCACTGTCACCTAGTGCTTGCTCATAGGGGATCATCTGATCATTGGGGCTTTTCTCTGAATTATTTATGATTTGTGCTTATGTATCTAGTACCCTGGGATGACTTTTGTTGTGACTAGGCACTATACAAATAAAGTTGAATTGAGTTATCTACCAATAAAACCACACACTCCTGTCCATCAGTGATGTTTCCTTCCTTAATTCTTTAAGACAAATTTATGTCAGTTGGCTCAGGCTAGATCCATGCCAGTCAGCTAATGTTAGTAATAGTGATGTAGGAGGAGGGCAGAGTTGAATGCGGTCTTAGAGGTTTGAGGACATATGCACTAAAGTCAGCTGTTTTCAGAAAGGCTGAAATTAGGATTCAAAAGGATGCGGCAATAATTCAATAATTAAAGAAAATTAGGGCAGCTCGGTGGAGCATTGGTTAGCATGGTGGCAACACAGCAAGAAGGTCACGGGTTCAATCCCACCCCTGATTATCTGTGACCCTTCTGTGTGGAGTTTGCATGTTCTCCCTGTCTGTGGATTTTCTCTGGGTACTCTAGTTTCCTTCCACAGGCCAAACATGCAGGTTAGGTTCATTGGCATCAACTGGGGATTCTAAATTGTCCTTAGGTATGAATGTGAGAGTGAATGGTTGTCTGTCTGTCTGTGTTAGCCCTGTGATGGATTGGCGATTTGTCCAGGGTGTACCCTGCCTCTCGCCCAAAGACACTGGGCTAGGCTCCAACCCCCCACAACCTAAAAAGGATTAAGCAGTTGAAGATGAATGAAAGAAGAAAATTTGACCAAAATACAGTATGTCACAAACATTTCATTAAGACCTACAGTATGTGTGTTGTTAAAATGTGGAAAAAGTGCAGTCAATGACCCCTTCAAATTTTACTTTCTATTATCTATTCACCCCACTAGACATCAGTAATTTAGATAATCTACCAACACTTGACTGTATATCTTAGTCCTAGAGGTTATTTTACCTTATTTTCATGTTGTTTATTAAACACTGGCTTGGACCTGCGGCAGCTGCCATTAGCAGAGCTAGTCAGTCAGTTGTTAAGGGTTGTTTCTGTGCTTATTATACTCCAGGGAGCAGTCATATACTATCAACAACTCAAACCACAGACCCCTGTCTCAGATAATACTTTATTTGGACTTTTAGATTTGGCCAGTATGGTAGTTAGATTAAACTGTGTTCACTACTGGAGCTATAAACTAACCACCTAACAGAGTATAATGCATCATCATCAACCATAGAGATCAACAGTGATGAAAGGAGAGGATTTGGTTGTATGTGCGGAGAACCAGCACTCGTTAGTGTTTAAAGCAAAATCAACAAAAACAGCATGTGGAGAGGAGATTATATAACGTGAGTGATAATATTACATTTTATTTTGGGGGGACTCCATATAACAGGAAGTGGTCCAGATTTATTGCTTGCATTTGTTACCTCAGCTAAGGAGGCTATGTTTTCATCCATGCTGGTTTGTTTGCTAGTTTGTTTGTCTGTCAGCAGGATTACACAAAAACTATTGGACGGATTTGGATAATTTTCACCAAAGGTAGCCTTTGGCCTGAGGATGAACCCATTACATTTTGGTGATGATCTGAGAGTGCATACCTCCACCAAAGCCCTTGTTTGTAGTTGTGAAACAGGATTACACAAATCTACTGGATGGATTTGGATGAAATTTTCACCAGAGGTGGTTTGTGGGCTAAAGAGGAACCCATTAGGTTTTGGTGATTATGTGAGAATGCATACCTCCACCAAGGCTCTTATCTTCTCACAGTGTGTTAGCAAGAATACTCCAAAACTAGAGGACAGACTTTGATGCAGTTTTCACCAGAGGTGGTTCTTAGGCTACACACAAACCCATTAGATTTTGGAGGTGATCCATGAGCGCAAACCTCCACCAAGGCCCTATCTTGCAATGTACGGAGGGATGAAGCCAGGGAGGTACAGACAGATGGCTGGACAAAGGGAGGGAGGGAAGGAGCCTTGGTGGAGGTATGCTGTCTCTGAGTACTTTTCTAGTTTATTTATGATTTCATAAAATAGATTTTGGCTTAAATAAGAATTATTTTGGGTGTAAAATCCAACAACCATCAAGCAGTACTGACTTCAAAAAGGCATTTGACTAAATACACGGAGCAAGATGTTGAAAATCCTGAAGGCATATGGCATACCCGCCTAGATTAGCGCAGAGCATACTGTAGAAGCAATGTATAAGAACAAGGCTGGAAAGATTTAAAACCCTGATGGAGAGGCAAAGCTGTTGACATTACAATTGGTACAACGCAGGGGAACACTCTACATCCTTTTCTTTTCCTTTTCTGGGGACGGCAGTGGCTCAGGAGGTAGAGCAGGTTGTCCAATAACCACAGTGTTGGCGGTTCGAATCCCGCTCTCCCCAGATATCCTGCCATTGTGTCCCTGGGCAAGACACTTCACCCCCAATTGCTCCTGGTGGGTCTGGAGGCGCCATGTTAGGCAGCATGCCACCATCAGTGTGTGTGAATGGGTGAATAGCAGGATCTGTAAAGCGCTTTGGTCATCAAGAGATGAGAATATAAGTGAATGCCATTTACCATTTTCTCTTTATTATGGTTCTTGATTTTGCCTTAAAAAAGAGCTATAAAAGGGAAGAATGGGGAACTGGGACAGATTCTCTTTAAAATAGAGCCTTATCAGAACCATAATTTGGATTATTTGAAACATAAATGATAATCTTGTCCCTGCTGCTGATGTTGATCAAGTTACCTGGTGTACACTACTTCAGGATGCCATGAGTTTATTAATAAGACCTCTATAAATGTAACATGTTTCAATTCCAGTTGGCACAAATAGATGAGAAGTTAGTTTTTATCAGTTTTCATCACGGTGAAGTGAATTAGTGAGATGGATGGTTTGGAGTGCACTGAGCAGTGAGGGGCTGAGTTTGGGCTGGAAAGTTAAGGATAAGAGAGCAGCTCTGTTCTTGATTGTCAGGTAGAGCAGCAGGTGAAAGCCTCACTGACATGAACAGATGAGAATGGGAGACATTTTTCATTGTCTTGTGTCTCAATCCCTATTTACTTTGCTCCCAAACCCAGACAGCGGCTCTTCAAAGAGCCTCCGCTTCAGACCCCTATCAATCATCGTGTAGCATTAACCCTTTTGGTTCCATTCCATAAAATCATTCTTTGCTAAAGAAAATTGTTTCAGCTCAAAAGTCTGGTCATGAACTGCTTCTATCACCCAAGGACCAGAGCTGTAACACTACCCATCGGCCATAAAGTGGAAGTTAATCCCTTCTGCAGGACTTAGTCATTCTCCCTTTTCTGCTCTTTCGAAAAGGAATGCCCCAAATGACAGATTTATGGTTGATATAATCCAGACTTGGGAGTCAAGATTCCTCATTAATCAACCAGACAGTTTTAAAGTGCCATCTGGTGGATGACGCAGGAATATTTAATTTTTTTCCTCTCTCTCTCTGAAATGGAATCTCTGTAGCTGTGAACAATAAATTAATTAATATTCTTTCTCTTAAAACAACATCCGCTACTGGAGACATGGTTGAACTCTGGAATGGACAATTGTGGTTTCAAATGCTTTTTTTGATATGATTTGATATGTGTTGCCTTATTTTCAGGAAGAAATTAATTTTTGCATGCTTACTATCACAAATTAATCCCAGTTACAATGTAGAAACATTGTTTGTTCCCTTATTATTGACTAGAATATCTTAGTCCCTAAAGTTTAACGAATTTATGTTTTCAAAGCCAACATTTGTGTTTTAGGGGGATCTCACTTTTCATATCAAATGTCTCACCCCCTCCTTTTTCTGCTCTTTGGGAGACTATAGCTGGACTTTGACTGACCAATAGAGTTCCAGGTCACTGCATCTCCTTTTTAGGCTGTTTATGCCTTCTGCTGAACAAACAAAACTCCATGTAATTGGTTCAGCTCAGTTTTCATGAAAACCAGTGAAATTCTGTCACACCCGAAAAAAAACCCCCAAAAAACTTTCCCTTTGTTTCAGTTTTGGGGTGGTGGTCAAGCAGTAAAGAGCAGACTTCTCTGCTCTCCCATTTTTTTGTATCTTCCAAGGCCCAGAGCCTGCCATGTTCTGTGAAAAAAAATATTTTCTTTAAAGTTCACTTTTTCCTTATTTTGATCTTTTTCTTTAACCCTGTAACTGCTCGGATTAAATGGACGGGTCGCACGCCCCCAGTGGCACAGCGCAGCGACTGCACGTATCAACTTATTGACGTCCCCTGGCTATACTGAGAATTTGTATTAATCTGTATTGATCTGACAGTTCAGAAGGTGGCAGACACGCGCCGAAGGAATTATGGTTGACATGGAATACAGCAAAGAAGAAGAAATCCTCATTATTCTTCCTTTTTCCGCTTTGAGCTTACAGCACCAATGTGGATGCCTTCATGATCGGTCATTGTGGTAGTGATGATGACTGAAATTGCATGAAACAGGGAAAATAGCCACGTAATACAAAGAAAATTCACGTGGGATAATCCTAAGTTTGTAGATGTGGAAGCGGGTGTAAATTACTAAGTAAACACGATACATTGACCAAGATGGATGAAAAACTGAGCTCCCGTTACCAAGATGGCGGTGCCCACGAGCGGCTGGATTCCCACGGGAAAAATGCACCAAACAGAAAAAATAGCCACGTAATACAAATAAAATTCACTTGGGATAATCATAAGGGTTTGTAGATGTTTAAGCGGGTGTAAATTACTAAGTAAACATGAAACATCAGCAACGATGGACGAAAACAGAGCGAACACCCCCCCCCCCCCCCCCCCCCCGGCAACAGGTAAGAGAAATATATGTTTGTTTGTTTTTTTTGTTTTTTTTACATTTTATTGATTTTCTGGATCATATACTTTGAAGATTAAATAAAAACATACCCCTGTAGACAAATCGGTGTAAAAGAAAAAAAAAAAGACCATTTTTTGTGTAAATGTGTCCAAAGTCCACTTTTGACTGAGTTATGTAATTTATATAGCTGCCGCAACATTATGCAAATAAGATGCATATATTTATTCCTTTCTGAAACTTTGGATCATATTCTACATCTTTCTAATTGACAGTGAGCCATTATCTCCTGCAACTTTCAAGTTATAGCCTTGGAAATCTGAAGTATTTTATTGACGATTTTTTTTTACCACTCTTGACCACTAGGGGCCTTGAGTTGCTTTGTGTTTCCCCAGGCGCCACACGGCACCTTGGGCAGTTAAAGGGTTAAATTACCTTGCAAGAAGATTTTGCTTGATTTTTTTTAAGCTTAAACCAATTCATTCCAGCCACAATACATTGAAAGAAACGGATCGGTGGCTTGTTTTGGTCTTAATTTGATTTTCTGATGGGACTTTGTACAATACACAAACTCCTTCTTCAGTGCATAAGAAAAGACCGCAGCCAGCCTGCTGAAGAACCAGCCCCTTTGTGATCTTGAGATTAGGCTATCACCGTGGTAAAGAGCCTGCCTGTCATTCTTCCAACAGAACCCACACCAGCCCAGTTGAAACAGAATCCAATGAACCGCCTGCTACCCACTGGGACACAATGATTCTGCTTGGCTGACGGTCTGTTGTTTAATTTAAACTTAATTCTTCAGAGGTTCCAAGGTTGTCATAGCCAGGAGCGGCACTGGGGTTAAGCTCCCAGTGCTCATAAAATGTTCCTTACGGCGTGCGTCTCGAAAAGCCTCTGACAACTAAGTCCAACTCCTAGCCTGCCCGTGTGGTTTAGTCTCTAAGCCCGGCGGAACTGCTTTTACTAATAGGAGAAGGGGCGAGGGCGGATCTCTGGTGCCTTAAAACCAGATGCTTCGGGTAGATGGTGGCTCGTCAACCTGGGAAGGTAACCCCTCTAGGGGAAGGTAAACCCTGATTTCAAACCTCGGCTGCCTTGCGGCACACCTGGTCACGGGAAAGGCTTCGGGAGTCAACCCTGAGGAAAAATCTGGAGTCGGAGCCCCTAAGGCAGTTCTCTGTTGTGCTCAACATCGTTCTGGCAGCTCCTGCGATGGCGCTGGTGCCAAACTATAGCAGCTCTGCTGTTTCTTTGGATTCATCAGTGATGTGGAGAGGGGGGACATGCTGCATGGGTAACATCTTGTCCTCCATATCTTCCTGCTCAGGCTTGAATCCTACCAACGCCCAACACTGGAAGGTAGAACACCGGTGCGCATCGGCCTGTTCAGCCACAGGCGGTGCTGTTCCAGCAGAGTAGACGTTTAGGATTCTCTTCCATGGTCATCATAGACCGACGGAGGCCGACGACGAATTCTTCAGAATATTCCTGGTGTAAGTTCTTTGAACTTAATTTAATGCAACTCCTATCAGAATTTCAAAATGCATTTTGTCCTTTCATTAATTTATGTTCTTTTTCAGAGTAACACCAATTTTCCATTTTTTTCTAGATAGTTTACTCATTATTTTCCTCATAAAATTGCATCCACTTTTCTTGACCAATGCTATTTTATGGTTTTCCAGTTTCCAGTATATTGCCAAGTTAAACTATGGCTTATTTGGTTCCACAAATGTTTGATTCACAGGTTATGCCCAGTAACTCAGTAACAGTCTATGATGCCCATGATACATGTTGAATTCTCTGTTTTAAAGTTATCCAAATATGTTAACCTATTCTGACATTTCTTATTAAACTATTGAAAGACATATGGGAGTTATTATTGGGAGTTGTAGCATCAATCCCTTTGGATCTAATCTATAAAATTACTCTTCACCTAAAAGAAATTGTTTCACCCAAAAGTCTGGTCAAGAATTGTTTCCTTCACCTAAGAACCATAGTTTGAAAACACATTTCATGGTAAAAGGGACGATAAGGATCCCATTTCGTGCCAGGAACAGATTAGTCTGCAATTATAAATCAGTGAACTTCTTCCCCAACCAGGCAGTTTTATGCTTCAAGAATTGTTTGAAATCTTCCAGATACATTGAGCCAAATTCCACAGGTCTTTGGGGATTATCCACAGCTCAACATTACCCCCTTTTGGACAGCTCCTGAATATGTTCGCTGTTGCCTCTACAAGCTAAATTAGGGTTAATGAATGAAATGACTTCCTTTTAACAAAAACTCTCAATTCTCAGATTATTTTCTTTTTCAGGACACCCTGGAAAATTAAGCAGGATTCTGACATACCATTCTGGTTTGGAATGTTTCATTAATCATTGATTTTAAATGTGTTGCATGTTTGAAAATGCTTAAATGAACTTTATTCTAATGCATGTTAATTATAGAAGGACAAGTTTATAAAGGTGCATGCTCACTGAAAGTTAGTCATGAATCACTGAAGTTAGCTTAGATTTTATATTAAGTATATAATGTGAATTTCACAGTTATTATGTGTGTTTGCCTTCTAAAACTTTATGCCAGTCATCTGACTGGTAACAGCCAATCACCAGGCCGTCTCTGTTGGACGACGCCTCCTTTCATTCTATTGGTCGGTTACAGACAAAGGACCGCTTTTTTATTGGACCAGAGTTCATTCAATTCTCCTGCGATGGGAGACAATTGGTTCCCTTTCATGTCAGTCAAGTTTTTCCCCCGAAAAAACTATTCACTAAATAGGGAGAAATGCCCTAGTTCAGGCAAAGTTGCTTGTGCTGACCTGTCAGATATTTGGTGGAGTTATGTTCCCTCTAGTGGTGGTTTGCGTTACTGCACCTTTAATTGTAGCTACTTCCTGTTTCCTGCATAAACCCTTTTTCTTTGTTCAATCTGCCATGATGAAAGCAATGTGAAAATGTGCTCGCCAGAAATTTGGTTGTACTAACCTAGGAGTGGAACCAACAGTAAGTTAATGCTGAAAATTGTTGTAATACTTGTTTAAGATGACCATAGTTTGGAATATGATGTTAAAAACGCTAAATTTAAGCTATAAAAAGATCGCGATTAAAAGGTGTTAATGGCTAATCGTTTGCAATGGTACTTAGCTAACTGCTGAGTCATTTAGCCCTTTGTTAGCCCAAGTTATATTGTGTTGTAATGGTGCTTCGTGTGAAAGCTAGTTAGCTATTCATTTGGCTATGCTTACCTGCTTACTTAGCTGTGTAGCTGTCCTCTGTAAAATAAAAATGTGTTAGTATAATTTCGTAATACTTACCTGATTTAACTTACCTTAACTTTGTAACCTGTGGAAACTGTGAAATACTTACCTTAGTTTGAATCTGTAGAGCAAATTACTTACCTGAGTTAAGTGCCTGTAATAAGAGAAACTGTTTATATACAGAGTGTTGTATTATTATTTCTTATGTAACATTCTGTATTATGTATATTTCATTGTGTTTCAGTTTTACAAAAAAACAAACAAGACAAAACTGATTTCAGTAAATCAGTCAACCTGGAATCAGCCTGCTGTCTTTATTGTTCGCTATCTGTCTACAATACCCAGCCGTATTACCAGGACAGAATAGTAAAATGTTGACCACACAGCGGGGATAGGCAGCTGAAATACGGTGAACAGCACACAGAAGCAAGCCAAGATGAGCCACGCTGGTGAGGAGGACCGTCCGTCTCAGTTGGAGACAAGGTCTCAAGCCTCAAATTCACACAAGTCCTCCAGGGCATCAACCCGGTCATCTGCCAGCATCGTTGCAGCAAGAGCCAGAGCTAAGGCTGAAGCAGCTAAAGTCAAAGCATCCTTTGCAGAGAAGGAGGCAGCCATGATGAAACAAAGGGCTTCAGTAGAGGCTGCCATGATTAAAGAAAGGGCTCCAATAGACGCAAATCTTCACGTGCTACAACAAGAGAAAGAAGCAACTGCAGCATCAAGAGAGGCAGCTATATTGGAAGAAGCTGCAGCAGCAGAGCTCGATCCAAGACACAGCGACTCTCTTGGTGAGCTACAGAATCTAGCCCTTGATGATCCAGTGAGACGCACACGACACTACGTGGAAACACAGCCATTCGATGCACATGCACCACAGTTGCAACCAGGCCCAACTCCACAGCAACAAATTGATCATCAAGCACCGGTGAATTCACACCTCTTTAGCATTAAAGAACAAGATTCACTGTATGAGTCTTTCGTGGACAGAAATGAACACAAGCCCATGAAGGTTGGACACAACGTTCCTCATTCTGCCCCAAGGCCATTTGTTCCAAAGCAGGAACATTCACCTGTTCTCCCTGACATTAAAAGGAAAGACACTGCAGCTAACCCTCCAGCCTCTCATCCCAACCAGGGAAACAAATCCTCACCTCCATCAACACAAACCCATGTCTTGGCCCAGTATCTCATGAGAAAAGAGATGGTGAGCTCAGGACTCCTTACCTTTGACGACTGCCCAGAAAACTACTGGGCGCGGAAGGCCTCCTTCCTAGCAGCCACAAAGGAGCTTAACCTCTCGGAGCAAGAAGAGCTCAACCTACTGATCAAATGGTTGGGGCCCAAGTCGTCAGCTCAAGCCATGAGGATCAGGTCTGTGCATGTAAACAATCCTAGACTAGGTGTGTGGACGGTATGGGAGCGCTTGGAGGAAACTTATGGAAGCCCAGAGGCGATTGAAAGTGCCCTAATGAAAAAATTGGACGCCTTCCCAGTCATCTCTAACAAAGAGACACACAAGCTCAGAGAGTTAGGAGACTTGTTAAAAGAGCTACAAGCTGCTAAGTCAGAGGGATTCTTACCTGGGCTCATGTATCTTGATACAGCTCGAGGGGTAAATCCAATTGTGGAGAAGCTTCCATTCTCACTTCGTGAACGCTGGATGACACAGGGATCCAGGTACAAGGAAGTTTATCATGTGCCTTTCCCACCATTCAGCTACTTTGTGGAATTTGTATGTTCTCAAGCTAAGACTCGCAATGACCCCAGTTTCACATTCAACCTTTCCTCTACTCCCAATCAGTCAAAAGGTGAGAAAGACCAAAAACACATCTACAAATCCGCTGTAACAGTGAGGAAAACTGATGTCACAGCCGCAGGTGGTGCATCTCGGGACAGCACATCTGTGAAGAAAACTGAACTGGACAAAGAATGTCCAATCCACAACAAACCACATCCGCTCACAAAATGCCGTGGGTTCCGAGGAAAGCACCTGGATGAGAGGAAAGCGTACTTAAAGGAGAACTCGATCTGCTTTAGATGTTGTGCCAGCACCAAGCACATTGCCAAAGACTGTAAGACCGCACTCAAATGCAGAGAGTGTGAGAGTGACAAGCACACTTCAGCGATGCATCCTGGTCCAGCACCATGGTCGCCTCATGGGCAGGCTGGGCACTCACCTGGGAATGACCAGAGCGGGGAGCAAGGAGGGGAGCAAAGCGGGGAGAGTGAAGTTGCAGCAACTCCTGTTGTCACTTCTAAGTGCACAGAGATATGTGGCGATGCACCCCAGCCTAGATCCTGTTCTAAAATCTGCTTGGTCAAGGTTTCCCATGCTGATAATCCAAGCAAGTCTCACATAGTATATGCTGTACTCGATGACCAAAGCAATAGGTCTTTAGTGAAATCTGAGTTCTTCAGTCTGTTGGGTATTAACAGCAGGGCATCCCCCTACACGCTAAAAACATGCTCAGGTAGAGTGGAGACTGCAGGAAGGAAAGCAACCAACATCATTGTGGAATCTCTCGATGGGAAGACCAAGGTCACACTGCCCACATTGCTGGAGTGTGAATACTTACCTGGTGACCGGTCAGAGATCCCGACCCCTGAGTGCGCACAATATTTCCCTCACCTCAGACCAGTGGCTGACAAAATCCCTGCACTTGACAACAGTGCACCCATTCTTCTGCTACTAGGCCGAGATGTTTTGAGCTTGCACAAGGTGCGAGAACAGCGCAACGGACCACACGACTCGCCATACGCTCAGCGCCTTGATCTCGGCTGGGTCATAGTGAGAGAGCTGTGTCTGGGTGGCGCTCACAAGACTCAGGAAGTCAATGCTTATAAGACCCATGTCCTCCAAAATGGACGCCCTTTCTTCTTTAAGCCCTGCACTAACAGCATTCACATCAAGGAAAGACCCAGTGAACCGATTCAGTGCAGCCTTCAGTTCCCAACTCGCAGTGGGGAAGCCATTCCAGAGACATGTAGGGATGGTCTTGGTGAAAGTGTGTTCCAGACAACACCAGCCGACAACAAACCAGCCATGTCAGTAGATGACAGTGAGTTTCTGAGAATAATGGAAGACGAGGTGTATATGGACAATGAAAACCACTGGGTGGCGCCACTACCCTTTCATACTCCTCGTAAGCGTCTTCCGTGCAACAGAGAGCAGGCTGCTCAAAGACTCCAATCCCTCCAACGCTCATTCAGGAAGAAACCTGACATGAAACAGCACTTCTTTGATTTTATGCAAAAGGTCATTGACAACCAACAGGCCGAGCCAGCTCCTCCACTACAGCTCGGGCAGGAGTGCTGGTATCTGCCGACATTTGGCGTATACCACCCCCAGAAGCCGGGAAAAATAAGAGTTGTATTTGACTCCAGCGCGGAGTACAAGGGGACATCATTGAATGATGTGCTTCTCAGTGGACCCAACCTGAACAACACACTAATAGGAGTCCTATTACGGTTCAGAAGAGAACAAATTGCTGCTACCGCCGACATAGAGCAAATGTTCTATGGGTTCAACGTCAGAGAGGACCACCGCCACTTCCTCAGGTTTCTCTGGCACAAAGACAATGATCCAGACAAGGACATCATTGACTACTGGATGACTGTGCATGTATTCGGCAACAGCCCGTCTCCAGCAGTAGCGACTTATGGGCTGAGGAGAGCTGCAGAGCAAGGAGAAGCTGAGCATGGTAGTGATGCGAAGGAGTTCATCTTCAGGAACTTTTACGTCGACGATGGGCTCACGTCATTGGCCAAGGAGCATGAGGTGATCGATCTCCTGCAGCGAACCAAGGCTCTGCTAGCTGAGAGCAACTTAAAACTCCACAAGATCGCCTCAAACAGTCCGAGGGTCATGGAGGCTTTCCCAGTGGAGGAACGAGCAAGTGACCTGAAAGATCTCGATCTGGGAGCAGACCCATTGCCCCTTCAAAGGAGCTTAGGCCTGAACTGGGTGCTCCAGACTGACAGCTTCACATTCCGAGTCTCAAGAGACATTAAGCCATTTAGTCGGAGAGGCATGCTGTCCACCATAAACAGTCTTTACGATCCCCTTGGATTCGCTTCTCCCATCACTGTCCAGGGAAAGGCATTGGTGAGAGACATCTCCTCTGAACAGTATGAGTGGGACACGCCTCTCCCACCAGAGAAAGAGGCACACTGGAGAACATGGATCAACTCCTTAACAGACCTGGAGCAGCTTTGCATTAGCAGATCATACCTACCTACCTCCTTGTCATGCTGTAACAGGATAGAACTCTGTGTTTTCGCAGATGCTTCAACTCTAGCGATAGCTGCCGTAGCTTACCTGCGTGCCTTAGATTCTGAAGGAAGATGGCACGTAGGATTTGTTATGGGTAAATCAAAACTTGCACCTTACCCCATGCACACCATTCCACGCCTGGAGTTGTGTGCAGCTGTCTTGGCTGTTGAGCTGGTAGAAGTGATCCAGTCTGAGATAGACATAGAGCTACAGGCAGTCAAGTTCTTCACTGACAGCCGCATTGTGCTGGGCTACATTCACAACAGTTCACGAAGGTTCTACACCTACGTAGCTAACCGAGTAGCTCGCATTCATGGATCTACTGAACCAGAACAGTGGCAGTACATCTTGACAGACCAGAACCCTGCAGACCAGGGAACCAGACCACTTTCAGCAGCTCAACTTTCATCTTCCAGCTGGTTGCTCGGTCCCCAGTTTCTCAGGCAGTCAGCCACGGATAAGGTTGAGGAGGCTGAAACGTTTGAGCTTGTTGATGCAGACACAGACAAAGAAGTTAGGCCACAAGCCACCTGTCTACTTACCAAAGTTACAGAACAGCCTCTTGGCTCAGAAAGATTTGAACGCTTCTCTTCTTGGAAGAGCCTAGTAAGAGGTATGGCACTTCTTGTTCATGTAGCCAAGTCTTTCTCTGGAGAGAATAGAGATGGTTGCAAGGGATGGCATCAATGCAGCCAGCTTCTCGCCACAGAGCGGTCCCAAGCAAAGACGAAAATCTTCAAGGCTGTACAGGAGGATGTTTATGAAGAGGAGCTGAAATGCTTAATTCAGGGTTCAACAGTGCACTGTCAAAGCTCCCTTGCAAAGCTTGACCCCTTCATCGATGAGAATGGATTGATCAGAGTCGGAGGTCGGATACGCAGGGCAGACTTGGGAGACCAAGAGAAACACCCACTCATCCTACCAGCCGGCCATCATGTGACCACTCTCCTGGTCCGACACTACCATGACAAAGTAGCCCACCAGGGTCGGCACTTCACAGAGGGTGCACTACGTACCGCTGGTGTTTGGATAGTAGGAGGTAGGAAGCTCATCTCCAGCATCATTTTCAAATGTGTTACTTGTAGGAAGTTGAGAGGACGGAGAGAAGTGCAGAAGATGTCAGATCTGCCGGCAGATAGGCTGGCAACGGATCCCCCCTTTACTCACGTAGGGCTCGACGTCTTTGGCCCATGGACTGTCACCACTCGGCGGACACGAGGTGGTGCCGCTGAGAGCAAAAGGTGGGCAGTCATCTTTACTTGCTTGAGCACCAGAGCGGTGCACCTTGAGGTTATTGAATCCATGTCGACCTCAAGCTTCATCAACGCCATGAGGCGTTTCCTATCCATCCGTGGACCTGTCAAGCACTTAAGGTCGGATAGAGGCACTAATTTCATTGGTGCATGCCGTGAGCTTCAAATCAACACTGACGATCCTGAGATCAAGAACTATCTGCAAGAGCAGGGATGTACATGGACCTTCAATGCTCCCCATTCTTCACACATGGGTGGAGCCTGGGAGAGGTTAATTGGAGTGGCAAGACGCATACTGGATGGACTGCTTGCGAAGGATGGTGCTACCCGACTGTCTCATGAAGTCCTTACAACCTTGATGGCTGAGGTTATGGCTATCATGAATGCACGCCCGCTAGTCCCAGTCTCCAACGATGCAGAGGTACCTGAAATCCTCTCACCTGCCACTCTGCTCACCCAGAAGGCGAGTGTCAGTCCTGCACCCCTGGGAGACTTCGACCTGGATCACCTCAGCCAGGTCCAGTGGCGCCAGGTCCAGAGCTTGGCGGACTCCTTCTGGAAGAGGTGGCGGTCGGAGTACCTGGCCACACTTCAACCACGGAGGAAGTGGACCGCCGAGAAGTCCAGTCTCCAGGAAGGTGACATTGTTTTGATAAAGGACAATCAAGCAAAGCGCAACATGTGGCCTCTAGGGCGAATAGTTAAGGCCATTCCTAGTTCAGACAACAAGGTCCGTAAGGTCACAGTTAAGACCTCTAGCCAAGGGGTAGTTAAAGAGTACCTTAGACCCATCTCTGATGTTGTGCTATTGATGTCACTAGAGAAGAGTAAATAGTGGTATACATGTATACCAAGCGGGGAGTGTGCTGACCTGTCAGATATTGGGTGGGGTTATGTTCCCTCTAGTGGTGGTTTGCGTTACTGCACCTTTAATTGTAGCTACTTCCTGTTTCCTGCATAAACCCTTTTTCTTTGTTCAATCTGCCATGATGAAAGCAATGTGAAAATGTGCTCGCCAGAAATTTGGTTGTACTAACCTAGGAGTGGAACCAACAGTAAGTTAATGCTGAAAATTGTTGTAATACTTGTTTAAGATGACCATAGTTTGGAATATGATGTTAAAAACGCTAAATTTAAGCTATAAAAAGATCGCGATTAAAAGGTGTTAATGGCTAATCCTTTGCAATGGTACTTAGCTAACTGCTGAGTCATTTAGCCCTTTGTTAGCCCAAGTTATATTGTGTTGTAATGGTGCTTCGTGTGAAAGCTAGTTAGCTATTCATTTGGCTATGCTTACCTGCTTACTTAGCTGTGTAGCTGTCCTCTGTAAAATAAAAATGTGTTAGTATAATTTCGTAATACTTACTTGATTTAACTTACCTTAACTTTGTAACCTGTGGAAACTGTGAAATACTTACCTTAGTTTGAATCTGTAGAGCAAATTACTTACCTGAGTTAAGTGCCTGTAATAAGAGAAACTGTTTATATACAGAGTGTTGGTATTATTATTTCTTATGTAACATTCTGTATTATGTATATTTCATTGTGTTTCAGTTTTACAAAAAAACAAACAAGACAAAACTGATTTCAGTAAATCAGTCAACCTGGAATCAGCCTGCTGTCTTTATTGTTCGCTATCTGTCTACAATACCCAGCCGTATTACCAGGACAGAATATTGCTTTTTCTGAAAGTTTGTCTAAGTTGTCTGTGTGTCCTGCCTTGAATTATCTTTCCTTTAAATTTCTGGGAAAAATACTTTTTCTTCTGTTTTTAGCTCAAACTTCTCTTTTATATGAAATGAAACTCTGTGTTCACAGATGTTTTTTTTATTTTATTCTGTTAAACTTTTTCTATTGATTTTCCTTAACTCACCGTGTTTTAAAGTGGACTGATAGTGATTTTTGAACTTTTCCCTCGAGAGTGCCTCACCCATGTACCACGATGTCAGAAGAACTAGGATTTCGTGGGTGGAACTGTTTGCATACATTTTTCCTTCAGCCTGTGGTTCTCGTCAGCTGGTGGACATCCCAAAGTTGAGGGCCAAGAAAGGATCTGTTGCCTAAGAGGAGATGTCACACCTGCCCCGGAGCCAGCTGATCACTCTGTGCCGGCTCCACTTTCCGGACCCCAGTGGCTGAGTCTGTAAAAGCTATAACTGGTGCAACAATTTGAAAGGACTGTGGGCAGTCTTTTCCCCTTTTTGCCATCTGCTGGCATTCAAGATCATCGCTGGACTCTGAAGACACAGCTGTTTGTAAGCCAGGCTCCAACTTTCTATCTGCTGGGCTAAATGTGATGTCTAATTCTAATTGAATATGACCAATTTTTCAGGTTAAAAGTTTGTCCATAAGCTACAATAGGAGCTACAAAGCTGAAGGAAAAATAATATTCCTCTTTTCAATAACCTCCATTTTTTCGAGCAACTGAATTTTCTTTTTTTTATATAATCAGCATTTATCATTTTCTCCATAAAATTGCATCCAATTTTATGCATATTTTGGTTACAGTTATTTCATTCTCCATTTTCATCACAGTTACAAATTCATACTAAGGTTTCCTTGGTTCCACAAATGTGATTACATGCTTTTGCTCAATAATCAGTTACAAGTTGAATGTGATGCATGATACTTGATCATTTCATCTTACCAACAAGTCCATCGAATGCAATATCATTTAATCTGAGTCTGATCATTAAAACTGTAAATGGAATATAGAAGTTTCTGCTTGATTTCATTTTCCTGTGTCTGTTTATGAAGTCACCCTGGAGAATTCACGAATATTTGAGACTGATTGATTGAAAGTATAAAGATTAGTTATTAATAAATTGTCCCAAGTTTTGGACTGGTGCCCCAAAAACAAGTTGTTTTTTTTTTCCCGGTGTGTGCGTGGACCTGAAGCAAACCTTCGTTTATACACACACCTCTACGTATAAATTAAATAATCGTTGTACCTTATAACCAATTTTCCCTACAGAGTTATTGTTTGATTTCATGTCCATCTTCTTGATTATCAGCAGACAAGAACTCACAAGGGTTTTTTTGAGACTGATTCATCATTGGCACAAATAAAGAATTGTTAATAAAATTGTCGATCATCTGGACTAGTGCCCCAACGAGAACATGAGTGTAATGAAAGGAAATCTTCATTCCTACTCACATTCATGTTTACATTAATACTTGTACCAACAATAAAACACCTATAAACCCATTAATCTAAATCCACTACAATCAACTGACATTGCTGTTAGCTTCAGATAGAAAGAGGAAAAAGTGCCCCTGTGTGGCGGTTTGGGAAAACCCCCACAAACAGACTAAGGACAGACAGCTCGCTACTCCTGGTTTTTTCCGCTACACTACTGTGATAATGTTACCTTTCATGCATTGCGTTCATGTGTCCTGTCCTTACTGTGACCTAGAGACTCAGATCAATATGTAGATGTGCCTGTTAACCTCTTTGTTCTGCAGCTGGAGCAGAGTCTAGCAAATCTGCCTATTGTGATGTATGTCTCACAAATGCAAATATCTCATGCCTGTTCTGCAGTCCCTTTGATCAGACCAACTGCTGTGAATCTGCTTTGATGTATTGTTTGAGTTGGGTATAAATACTGCACAGGTTCTGTAACACATCCTCTCTCACTCTCACTTCAACCTCTGCTGCAGACATGCACTCTGTGTCTTCTTCTCTGAGAGCCAGAGGATCCCCATCCAGCCTGCACACACTTGGGCTGGAGAGGGGATCCCGTGACGGCGGTATGATATAATAAAACTCTACTTAAAACCTCCAACAACGCCGCTTTATTTCATGCTGCCGCACTGGTGACCCAACGCTGAAACGAACACGCTGCCAGCGAACGCAACACCCGGCGGTGATTCTCCGACGACAAGCGAACGCGGCAGCCTGACTGATCTGCCCTCCCTTCTGCTTCAGGGAGACCGCAACGCGGAGCTTCCAGGCGAAACTCCCCGGAGAACACCCACGACCGGGAAAGCTGAGCAACGTTTCATGGTGAGATCTGCACGCCTAGATCGGCACATCCACGCTGGACCAGCCGCGCTCACAGCTCCTCCACACGTGAGCGCATGCACCTCGTCCCCTCTCCACGACGGCGATCCCCATGGCCGACGGAGCACACGTGGACCTGAACGCACCATGACCGAGCGAGTGACAGAGCGTCTACTTCCCTTCACCGCTCCAACACGCTGAACAGGGATGATCAAGCTCCCTGACCCTGGTTCTCCTCTCCAGCTGGCCCACCCATCACGGAACCCCGGTGCACGCACCGGGGAGTTACGAGGACGGCGCACACCACGCACGGCACAAATACGGCTTTTCTGACCGCCTTCCTTCTGCTGCACACTGGCCCTTCAGGCTTGCTCGTTCACCTGAGGCACGCAGCTTGCTCACTGGATTTTATGGTCTTAGCCACGGCACACAAGGGGAATTCAGCGGTTTGCGGTTCCCGAGAGCTTTAAGGTTGTGCCCGCACCTAAAGCCAACACGCCAGTCCCTCTGCTCTCATCACAGCCGCCACGCAGCCTCGTCTTTTCTTCATGGCCGCTATTAATCCTTGCAGGACTTAATCGCGGGAGGAGCCAGTGACTAATTTTTCTTCTTGTGGACCTCTGCACGTTCAACGGGACCAGCCCTTCGACATCGCGGACCCACAAGCAATTTTTGCGCGGCCTGGACATTTTCATCGTCTCCGGCCGGCTTTTACTACCCCCACCCCCCTCCACCCCCTCCTGCACAGAGCTTTTCCCTGCTCGCTGCCCAAGCTGCATTATCGAGGTCTCGACCACCTGCCGAGCCCTCTGGGGGGGAGCTGTGGCGGTTTGGGAAACCCCCCACAAACAGACTAAGGACAGACAGCTCGCTACTCCTGGTTTTTTCCGCTACACTACTGTGATAATGTTACCTTTCATGCATTGTGTTCATGCGTCCTGTCCTTACTGTGACCTAGAGACTCAGATCAATATGTAGATGTGCCTGTTAACCTCTTTGTTCTGCAGCTGGAGCAGAGTCTAGCAAATCTGCCTATTGTGATGTATGTCTCACAAATGCAAATATCTCATGCCTGTTCTGCAGTCCCTTTGATCAGACCAACTGCTGTGAATCTGCTTTGATGTATTGTTTGAGTTGGGTATAAATACTGCACAGGTTCTGTAACACATCCTCTCTCACTCTCACTTCAACCTCTGCTGCAGACACGCACTCTGTGTCTTCTTCTCTGAGAGCCAGAGGATCCCCATCCAGCCTGCACACACTTCAAATCAAATCAAATCAAATCAAACTTTATTGTCATATTGCTGTACATACAACTGTAGTGCAGGCAAGATGAAATTGCGTTTCTCTCGGCATCCATATAAGAAGCAGCATGATTAAGACACACTCCCACATAGCTCCCACCCCCCCCATCCATTCACACTTCCCTGAGACATACTTGGGGGAAAAAGAATAACTAACTATAATATACAAAATGTCCATAGGTGCAGTAGTGTGTATGTGAGATTCCGGGTCAGCTGTTCAGCATCCTGACAGCTTGTGGGAGGAAGCTGTTGATCAGTCTGGTGGTTCTGCCTCTGATGCTCCGGAATCGTTTACCAGATGGAAGAAGTTCAAAGTAAACTTGGGCTGGAGAGGGGATCCCGTGACGGCGGTATTATATAATAAAACTCTACTTAAAACCTCCAACAACGCCGCTTTATTTCATGCCGCCGCACCCTGTATATTTATAGGGGGCACCTTTAAAACCCCAGACTATCAAACTGGGAGTAACTCACTCCAGCCCCTCTTCTCTGCCCGTGATTCAACTTGACTTGCATCTTCTAGCTGAAAAAAACATCCTGGGAAAATCAGATACTGCTATTAAGTTACTCCTACTCTAAACAGTAATTTACAGGCAGAAAAACAATTTTTTTCTCTTTTTTTTTTTTACCTTTTTGGGAATTCGTGTGAGCCTCAGAGTTCCCCAAAGTTTAAGATCCCCGGCTATCAGCCTATACAACCCAAAAAGACATCATACTTGTGTGACCACTGAATGGGCCTCATGCAAAAATGTGTTAGTATTAGTATGTCTAAATCACGTGTATTTTGTTAATAAGCTGTGTTAGTACTAATGAGCCACTTCTGATTCAACAAACATTCATATGTCCTCCAGATGTCCATAAACAGTATGTGTAAAAATAGTGAATTCCACCCACGTGTAAGTGTGCGTGCATTCATGAGATCTGCATAACTGACGCCCTGAAATGATCATATAAGGTCAGGCTTTCTGTAGTCTGATCAGAAGTTTCATTCAAAAAACAGCTTCAAAGTCTAACAAAAAAAAAAAAAAAAACTTCTCCAGTAAAACTGAAGTTCTCCTGTCTGAAACATTCAAAAAATATATATACAGTATGTGTAATTTAAGTAGCATCTTCATTGGACTTGAAGGACCGGCAAAAATGAGAATCCTTCAGATGATAGTAGATATTTGTGTGTGTGTTTGCTGCAGATGTTCTGTTAAAAGTGACCGACATGAAGACAGCTGAGCGCAATGCACTTTGGTCAGGTGTTCCATCTGTGCTCACTACTGAAAATGTCCCACTGTGCTGAGCTGGATGAAACATTTCAACAATTTGGGCTTTAAATGTGTGTGTAAAAAAGGGTAAAAATAGACTTCTACAGTAAAATGTTGGTTTATGAAAATACAGCATCATTTTTTTCTGAAAATCACCAATCAAAATGGACCCTAACCCAGGGACAAAGCCCACCCCATATGAAAGTAGTAAAAATCAGAATAATATCGATTGATGATTTGCATTGTGATAATTTATAATTCACATACTGATCAGCCTTACAGATCACTATCACCTTGCCTGAGACAGCCCACTGTGCTGTTCTCTGGTGTAACAAAACTGTGTGCTGCCTGGGCAACACCGCAGTCTGGTTTAGAATCTCATATTTTGCATCTGATATGACTTGGACATTGATTTGAATGATACTGCTTGTAATTATGAGAATTAAAACTTGAATAAAACCTTGTCAACTAGCCTAATTATTAAGTTTATAGGATTTACATTCTCATTCTTGGTTCAGATGAGGGCTTGACATTAACTTTTTTTGCTCACCAACCACTGTGGCTAAAGATTTTCCAAAGTTACTGGCCACTCAGCCTTTTCACTAGCCACAAGTTTGTGGTTGGAACAGTGGTGGACCGTATATTAAACAACTAGGCCTTCAGTAGTGATCTACCCGATTTAAATGCCATTCATACCAAACACCATAAAAATAGTCTATGGAGTTTTTGCGTATGACGTAAGGGGGCGCGCCACACTGGCCCAGCCAGAGTTTGCCGCCATATTGGATGGCAAGAACCAACAGCAGCAGCAGGGTGAAACAAACAACATAGCTCACGTGTACCTACAAACTCGGCAAAATGGTGTACTCCTGTGCTGCCCATGGATGTACCAACAGATACGGCCAACCAGGACTGGAAAATGTGTCATTCTACAGGTTCCCAGCAGATGAAAATCGCAGAAATGATTGGCTTGGAAACATGCAGAGATCCATCTTGCTGCCTTCTCAGTGCTGCAAGGATGAGGAGAAAGTTGTCATTAATGATAAGGGGATAAGCGGGGAATTAAATGGCCGGTGTGAAATGCAAAAAAAAAAAAAAACTTGGATTTTTGAATAATTACCTTCACTGACGTAATCTCTCGCTTTCTCATAACTTTCTGAGTCGGGTCTGGTTTGGGGGCGCCTCTCTGCTTGCTACAAAGGACAATGCACACATGAAAGGGGGGAAAACTATTGTAAATGTGCATAAAATTAGGTATGTTTTAACGCGGCGCGCCGTGGAGAGCCTTTAAAAAAAAAAAAACACGCAGCGCGCTTCACTCACCTCCGAGTCCGACGAGCTGCTGTTGTTTTCCGACTCGTTCACCAGCGAGGACTTCACATCATCCACATCCCTTTCTGTGGATGACGCTGACACGTTTTCCGATATCTTTTCCTCCTGCTCCCCTTCGTCTTTGAAAGATATCATCTCATCGTTTGCCCCCAAATCATCCCCGCCACCTCCGTTCAACTGAGGCATTTCGGCACACCAGAGGAGCGCACGGGAGCAAGATTAAAAACAAACGCGAAAACAATCAACCTTTTTTTTTGTTGTTGTTGTTGTCTGATCGGTGTTGTCCAGACGTGCTGCTGCTGTCCTGGGCTGGAAAAGGAAACAGACTACTACAGGGAAACGTCCATGATTCAAAACTCCTCTTTCATCCTCTGATCGTGATCCCGTCCATGTCGGGCGCTGCGTAATTAATCCACATTTAAATTTTGCTCTGCAGTGTGCTAAACGACTAAGGATTTTGGTCCTTAACTTAAAAAAAAAAAAAAGATGTGGCAACCCTATCATGAGCAATGAGAGGCAGAAGGGAGCAGGAAAGCCGGAAAGAAGCTGCAGCAGGACTACTGGACTTGTCTGCTGTTATGACTGCTGACAATGACTCCACTGAATCTGACACAGACATCGCAGACACAGTGTCAGAGGCCACAGTGTCAGTTGTTGAAGAGGATGATAGGGATGTTATTATGTCAGACTGTGACTGTGTGTTCTCCTCACTCATTCTGATCGCTAAACAGTACAAGTTACGCCTGGGTTGTCACAGTGCAACTGCTGCTCTTGCCATCCAAGATGACGGCACCTACGGCGTGTTTGTTTACCCCCCGCGAGTCACGTGACTTTTATGGCCCTATGCAAAAACTCCATAGGGCCGTCCACACAAAACATGTTAAAGATAACTTTAACTATAAAAATATACTTTTAAAAATCTGTACCTTTTCATTGTAGAGCTCCATTTCCCTGCGCACTCGTTCGTTGAGCTGCAGATCCACTCTTGCTTCCCCCAAAATTTAAAAGTACTGTTGCTTGCCCAACTGGTGGCTGTGCTTTGGTGCCTCACTGCTGCCTCGGTTAAGGTCCTGTCACAGCTGGACGATTTAGGCAGTGTTTGCAAAATGTATGAAAAATTTGGAGAGTATGTGATTCAGTTATGGCTCAGTTTTGTCTAAGTTAAGACCATACTGAAGCATGCTGGAATACGGCGTTGTTCGGCGAGCTCCTCTGAAAATTAATTTTCAGCATGCTGAAAATTTCCCGACGTATCCAGCATATGGCTGATAACGTTCCGCATTCGCGAAGCAAATGGCACATTTGCAGCGTTGGTTCACCGGAAAAACCCGTACAGAGCTCTCTGCCTGTAGCGCATACACACACACGCGCACGCACACCCACAGAGCTAAACACACGGGACCTTTCGGGGTCTTTTACATTTAACTGAGGCCTATACGATCATCTGTCCTGTGTTGTTGTGATAGATATGCCAAAATGTCAGAACACTGGACGAGGAGGATTCAATCAGTTAATTGCCTGAAGTGCAGAGCACAGCTGTTTGCTGTTGGCTGCACCTCCCAGCAAAAGAACACTATGTATTATCTTGGTTAAATTTTTTCACTTTATTGAAAATAACCTTTTTTATCACCATCAGTTTGCGTGCCTTTGAGCCAGGTTGTGACAACTGTTATCTGATTTCCCTGACGTGTCACATCAGCTGTTTTAGGTGCGACTGACCTGACAGATTTGACAGCTCTGCCAGGTCAGTCACGCCCCCCCCCCCCACTCCACCGTGGTCTCTGGAGGGGAGAATCATCTCGGTTGAACAGAGATAATCTCTCCCAAAACTCGGATTCATGGATCAGGAGGCAACGGCGGTTTGGCATGACTGCACTATGCAGAAGTTAGACGATTGTTGCGCATAAGTTGTGAATGTCAGCAGCACACTAAGCATTAGTTGGTTTAAGTTACTATTACCTAATTATATGTCCAAGTTGTTATGGACACGTCATGCAAACGGCCAAAAGTGAAAATTTCGGTGTATCCCAGCGTTTTAGACTAATTTTTAAACGTTTGGCAAACGCTGCCTAAATTGTCATGGTGTGACAGACAGCTCAAGTTTGCAAACCCTGTCTGGCTCCAAGTATCTACTCCATTGTGAAGGGAATGGAACAGGCGAGAGGCAACGAGCTGGAAGTACACAAGGTTTTATTCCTCCAACATACTGAAACACACTTTGTAGCTCATGTGAACTACTGCACTGCTGAGGCATGTGTAACAATGTCTTTTACACATGTTATACAGACAGAGAGAATGCATGGTACAATACAACACAATACAATACAATACAATGATGTGCCAATACACATCATTAGCATGACATCAGCTTGCGCCCAGTTGTCCTTTCCATTCGGGGGGGGAGGGGCATACTTTAATAGTCCAGTCTGATTGCCCCCCTGGGGCTCTTTGTCTGTGTGTCTGTTGTCCTGCCCTTCCTCCTGCCCTGATGCCCTGATGGGTGTGAGATAATGTTCATCCGCCATGTGCTGGGTCACCACACCATCAGCTGCAAACAACAGGCATTCACAGCAAGGTACACACATGGACAAAATTGTTGGTACCCCTCTGTTAATGAAAGAAAAACCCACAATGGTCACAGAAATAACTTGAATCTGACAAATGTGGTAATAATTCAATTCAATTCAATTCAATTCAACTTTATTTATATAGCGCCATTTCACAACAACAGTCATCTCATAGCACTATCAACTGTAGGGGGAACCCCCACAGTTGCAGAAAGACCCCAGCAATCAGGCGATCCCCTGTGAGCAAGCACTTGGCGACGGTGGAGAGGAAAAACTCCCTTTTAACAGGAAGAAACCTCCAGCAGAACCAGGCTCAGGGAGGGGCAGTCATCTGCTGCGACTGGCTGGGGGGTGAGGGGATAGAGAAGAAGAAAAGAACAGACATGTAGAGAGCAAACAGCACGATGGGGACTCAATCTATGGGAGAGAACAAACAAATGTTAATGACCAGCAAAAAAAAATATTTCATTGAGAGTGAGGAAAGGAGTGAGGCCCAGTGCATTACTGGAGGTCCCCCGGCTGACTAAACCTATTAGCAGCATAACTAAGGGAGGGTTCAGAAACACATGATCCCTCCCTAATTGTAGGCTATATCAAAAAGGTAGGTTTTAGCCCTATTCTTAAAAACAGAGATCGAGTCTGACTCCCGAATCCAGATTGGCAGCTGGTTCCACAGGAGAGGAGCTTGATAACTGAAGGCTCTGCCTCCCATTGTACTTTTGGAGATTCTAGGTATTACAAGTAATCCTGCATTTTGGGAGCGTAGTGCTCTGTTAGGATAATACGGTAGTATCAGATCTTTTAAATAAAAAGGAGCCTGATTGTTTAGAGCTTTGTAAGTAAGAAGAAGGATTTTAAACTTAATTCTAAACTCTATGAGAAGCCAATGAAGGGAGGCCAGAACCGGAGAGATATGATCTCTCTTTCTAGTACCTGTTAAAACTCTTGCTGCAGCATTTTGGATCAGCTGAAGACTTTTTAAAGATGTTTTAGGACAGCCTGATAATAAAGAATTACAATAATCTAATCTCGAGCTAACAAAAGCGTGGATCAGTTTCTCAGCATCACTCTGAGACAAGATGCTCCTAATCTTGGCAATATTACGCAAATGATAGAAGGCAGTCTTAGAAACAAATTTAATATGTGAATTGAAGGACAGATCTTGATCAAAAATAATTCCAAGGTTCCTCACAGAGCTATTAAGAGAAAGAGTAACCGCATCCAAACTGAAAGTTTGATTTGGAAAGGAATTTCTAAGGTTTTTTGGACCAACAAGAATGACTTCAGTCTTATCTGAATTTAATAGTAGGAAATTACAAGTCATCCAAGCTTTGATTTCCTTAAGACAGGTTTCTAACTTGGCTAATTGATTACTATCATCTAGCTTCATTGACAGGTATAATTGTGTGTCATCTGCATATCAATGAAAATGTATACAGTGCTTTCTAATAATGTTGCCTAACGGAAGCATATATAAACTAAAAAGAATAGGGCCTAGCACAGATCCCTGTGGAACTCCATGACTAAGCTTTGAGTTGAAAGAAAACTCATTATTTACATGAACAAACTGGAACCTATCAGATAAATAAGATCTAAACCACTGCAACGAAGTTCCATTAAGTCCAACATAGTGTTCTAATCTATCAAGTAGAATATTATGATCGATAGTATCAAAAGCTGCACTAAGGTCTAAAAGGACAAGTACAGAAACCAGTCCCTTATCAGATGCGATAAGGAGGTCGTTAGTGACCTTCACTAAGGCTGTTTCAGTACTATGATGGATTCTAAACCCAGATTGAAACTCTTCAAGTAAACCATTTCCCTGCAGGTGGTCAAATAATTGCGTAGCAACAACTCTTTCTAAGATTTTTGAAATGAAAGGGAGATTAGAGATTGGTCTATAGTTAGCTAAAGCTCCTGGATCTAGTGTTGGCTTTTTGGGTAAGGGTTTAATTACAGCCGTTTTAAAAGCCTGTGGTACATGGCCTAAAGTTAATGAAGAATTGATTATATGAAGAATAAAGCTACCAATAAGTGGGAAGACTTCTTTAAATAACCTGGTAGGAATAGGATCTAAAAGACAAGTTGAAGGTTTGGATGAGGAAATTATTTTGTCTAACTCACAAAGGTCGATTGGAGTAAACTCATCAAGACAGACATCAATAGAAGGAGTTGTAGTAGTTACAGTATTTAAGTTAACTGTGGGAAGAATCTGATTGATTTTATCTCTGATGGATGAAATTTTATTATTGAAAAAGTTCATAAAGTCCTAACTAGTAAGCTCTAAGGGAATGCTAGGATTGACAGAGTCCTGACTCTTTGTCAACCTGGCTACAGTACTGAAAAGAAACCTGGGATTATTCTTGTTCTCTTCTATTAATGCAGAGTAATAACTCGTTCTAGCTTTTCTAAGAGATTTTTTATAAATTAAAAGATGATTTCTCTAAGCTAAATAGATTTCATCTAAGTTAGTGGAGCGCCATTTTCTTTCTAATTGACGAGTCTTCTGTTTTAAGCTACGAGTTTCTGTGTTGAACCAAGGAGTTAGAAATCTCTGATTAGACTTTTTCTTTTTTAAGGGGGCCACCAAGTCTAGAGTCTGATGCAGAGAAGCTGTAACACTATCCACCATGTTATCAATTACAGAAGGAGCAAGCTGTCTATAGCTTATTTCCGTTGTGTTGACACATGGCATAGAGGAAACAATCTGCATAAATTTAGTAACAGCATCATCTGAGAGGCATCTACTGTAATAATATTTTTCTTAAGGAGCCAAATACTCAGAAATAGTAAAATCAAAGGTTAACAGACAATGGTCTGACAGTACAGGGTTATGAGGAGACACTACAAGATTTTCTATTTCTATGCCATATGTCAGAACAAGGTCCAATGTATGGTGGAGATAATGAGTAGAATTTCCTACTTTCTGAGAAAACCCAATCGAGTCTAATATTGAATTAAATGCCACATTAAAGCAGTCACTATCTACAGCCACGTGTATATTAAAGTCCCCGACTATAATTATTCTATCAGATTTCAGCACTAAATCAGCTAAAAAATCAGCAAATTTGGATAAAAATTCTGAGTAGGTTGATGGGGGACGATAAACTATGGCAAATAAAATTGGGTTTAACCTAAAATTGCTAAAGTGCCCAATACTGAGGACCAGGCCCTCAAAGGAATTATAACATGTTTTTTGCTTTACATTAACTAGTAATTTGGAATGGTAAATTGTTGCTACTCCTCCTCCACGACCAGAACTTCTGGGATTATGACAGTTTAAATAACCAGAGGGAGTTGATTCATTTAAACCAACATAATCCTCTTGCCCTAACCAAGTCTCTGTAAGGGAAATTAAATCAATCTGATGATCAATTAACAGATCATGGATTAACAGAGACTTGGGAGTTAGAGACCTAATATTTAATAAACCACATTTAATTTTTAAATTATGAGGAGGAACAGAGGCCAAATCATTCAATTTAGAGGCTTTATGTTTAATTTGAGTTTTACCAGTATTTTGTTTAATCACTTTGGGATGCTTATACATTATATTTTTATTTACTTTGGAGGGAGCAGACAACGATTCTCTGATGGGGAAGACAGGGGCTAAGCTGAGGGGTGGCGGATGAAGAGGAGCTGCAGAGAGGCGTGTAAGACTGCGACTCTGCTTCCTGGTCCCAACTCTGAGTAGTCAAGGTTTTGGAAATTTGGATAAAAAAGATGCCAGATTGTTAGATAAATGAGAAGCACCATCCAAAGTGGGACGAATGCTGCCTCGTCTCATAAGACCAGGTTTTCCCCAAAATGAGCTCCAATTGTCAATGTAGCCCACGTTATTTGCAGGACACCACACAGACAGCCAGCGGTTCAAGGATGACGAGCGGCTAAACATGTCATCACTGGTCAGATTGGGGAGGGGCCCAGAGAATACTACAGTGGCAGACATCATTTTTGCAAAGTCACACACTGATTCTACATTAAGTTTCGTGACTTCCGACTGCCGGAGACGGATGTCATTAATGCAGGCGTGAATAACAATTGTGGAGTATTTACAGTTACTTTTAGCCAGCATTTTCAAATTTGACTCGATGTCGCCTGCTCTGGCCCCAGGAATGCATTTGACTATGGCCGCTGGAGTCTCTAGGTTCACGTTTCTGTCTACAGAGTCGCCAATGATCAGAGTTTTTTCCTCAGCGGGTGTGTCGCTGAGCGGGGAAAAACGATTAGAAACGTGAACAGGTCAGTGGTGTACCGGGGCTTTGCGACTAGGCTTTCTTCTCACCGTCACCCACCCAGTCTCCTCGCTGCTGAGGAGAGCCGGGGGACCGCTAACAGGGGGGCATAAGCTAGCTAGCTCCGCTGCAGCTAAGGGGCGTCCGTCAAGAGTAACTGGCGCAGACGGTGTTTCAATGCAGTGGAGCCGGGATTCCAAATCAGACAACCTCGCCTCGAGCGCCTCAAAAAGACAACATTTATTACATTTACCGTTATCACTAAAAGAGGCAGAGGTGTAGCTAAACATCTGACAGAGAGAGCACACCAGAAGAGGAGAGGAAAGAGAGCTAGTAGCCATAGCTAGTGGCTAACCCAAAGCTCAGGAGAGTAAGGAGAGCAAACCACACAGGCAGACAGCAAAACAGGAAGTGACGATACGTTACCACAAGGAAGTGGCGATCAATCGAATTTAATAAATAAAAATTCTATCAAAATTAACCAATGAAAATCAGACAGTGCCTTTGAATTGTGGTTCAACAGAATTATTTTAAAAAACAAACTCATGAAACAGGCCTGGACAAAAATGATGGTACCCTTAATAGTTTGTTGCACAACCTTTTGAGGCAATCACTGCAATCAGACGATTTCTGTAACTGTCCATGAGACTTCTGCACCTCTCAGCAGGTATTTTGGCCCACTCCTCATGAGCAAACTGCTCCAGTTGTCTCAGGTTTGATGGGTGCCTTCTCCAGATGGCATGTTTCAGCTCCTTCCACAGATGTTCAATAGGATTTAGATCAGGGCTCACAGAAGGCCACCTTAGAATAGTCCAATGTTTCGCTCTTAGCCATTCTTGGGTGTTTTTAGCTGTGTGTTTTGGGTCATTATCCTGTTACAAGACCCATGATCTGTGACTGAGACCAAGCTGTCTGACACTGGGCAGCACATTTCTCTCTAGAATACCTTGATAGTCTTGAGATTTCATTGTACCCTGCACAGATTCAAGACACCCTGTGCCAGATGCAGCAAAGCAGCCCCAGAACATAACAGAATCTTCTCCATGTTTCACAGTAGGGACAGTGTGCTTTTCTTGGTATGCTTCATTTTTGCGTCTGCGAACACAGAGCTGATGTGCCTTGTCAAAAAGTTGCAGTTTTGTCTCGTCTGTCCATAGGACATTCTACCAGAAGCTTTGTGGCTTGTCAACATGCAGTCTGGCAAATTCCAGTCTGGCTTTTTTATGATTTGTTTTCAACAGTGGTGTCCTCCTTGGTCGTCTCCCATGAAGTCCACTTTGGCTCAAACAACGACGGATGGTGTGATCTGACACTGATGTACCTTGACCTTGGAGCTCACCATGAATGTGTTTAGAGGTTGTTCTGGGCTCTTTTGTTACCATTCGTATTATCCCTCTCCTCCTGTGGCCATGTCCAGGAAGGTTGGCTACAGTCCCGTGGATCTTAAATTTCTGAATAATATGTGCAACTGTAGTCACAGGAACATCAAGCTGCTTGGAGATGGTCTTATAGCCTTTACCTTTAACATGCTTGTCTATAATTTTCTTTCTAATCTCCTGAGACAACTCTCTCCTTTGCTTCCTCTAGTCCATGTTTAGTGTGGTAAACACCATGTCACGAAACAGCACAGTGACTACTTGTCACCCTTTAAATAGGCCGACTGACTGACTACAAGTTTGTAGACACCTGTGATGTTAATTAGAGGACGCATCTTGGTTGAACATGTCCCTATGGTCACATTTTTTTAATCTTTTCTAGGGGTACCATCATTTTTGTCCTGGCCTGTTTCACGAGTTTGTTCTTTAAAGTAATTCTGTTGAACCCCAATTCAAAAGCACTGTCTGATTTTCATTGGCTAATTTCCATAGAATTTTTATTTATTACCACTTTTGTCAGATTCAAGTTATTTCTGTGACCATTGTGGGTTTTTCTTTCATTAACAGAGGGGTACCAACAATTTTGTCCATGGCTGTAATTTGCAGCACTCCTCGGAGGCTGTAATCCAAGGATACCATTCACTGTTAATATGAAAGTGATGGACAAATCCTTTCCCCAGCTAAGAAGGCCCTGCTAGCTTCAGGGTTGACCAACCTCTCTTCACAATGACCAGCTTTTCTTGAAAAGTCCGTCTGGAAAATTGATTTTTTTTTAGATATCAGCGATCAAATCATTTTCCTCTCCCCTGTCATCCGTTGTGGGTGGAAAAGCAGCTATTATATTTTAACAGATACAGTATATTGCAGTTGCTTAAGCAAGTCCTTGGACTGTTGTTTTGCTAGCTAGGATCCTCTCCATTGTGGGTGGAAGAGTCTAACCATCCAATCAAAAGACATAAAAATGCCGACATTCTCGAATGTGACATAACGCACGGCTCAGGAGACGCACACACACACACAGGCTCAGAGTAGTTCAAATAGTTTATTGACAACAGGCGTGAATGAGTGCGTGTCTGCGGGATGTAAATGTGTTGGTGGCGGTGTCTGCTTCAGGCACAGAGGCAGGTGACCGTACAGCCGGGCAACCCTATGGAAAAAGCACAGGGAGAGGGTGACGGGCATACACCAACACAGAGGAAATTATGGCGAGAGAAGGACTTACTTGGATGGACAGGATAGCTGGCACAGCAAGGGGCGAGACCCGGGAGACAGCCACCTGGAGAGCTCGGTGCAGCAGCGAGGAATGGGCGTTGGAAGGACGTCGTCCGCCGCCGGGAAATCCACCTGTGCACAGGGGAGCAGACTGGAGAAAAAGAAAGTAAGGACTTCTTACCCAAATGTTTTGCGCTGAAGTTTTGGAAATGACTCACAACGGTGAGGAACGAAGTCCGACGGCTTCAGGCCGAAGCTCAGGGCGAGACGGCTTTTATCCCTCGCCGTTGATGACGAGCAGGTGCGGGAGCAGGTGGCGCCGCTGATGAATGGCGCGGCGTGACAGTACTCCCCCCTCTAGCAGCGCCTCCTGGCGATGGCTTATCTGGGTGCGCTCGGTGGAAGTCCGCGATGAGCGATGGGTCCAACACAAACGACGAGGGTACCCACTGTCGATGCTCGCACCCATAGCCCTCCCAGTCCACCAAGTACTGCAACCCACGACCCCGGCGTCGAGAGTCCAGGATGGAGGCGACAGACCAGGCCGGATGGCCATCAATCATCCGGGGCGCGGGTTGCGCAGCAGGAGGGGGGCAAAGGGGGTCGGTGACTGCCAGCTTCACCTTTGACACGTGGAAGGTGGGATGGATGCGGAGGGAGGGGGGAATAGCCACGCGCACAGCCACCGGGTTGATGATCCGGGTGATGGGATAGGGACCCATGAAGCGCTGTGCCAGCTTTCTCCTCTCGCCTTTTAGGGTGACGTCCTGGGTGGAAACGTAGACACGTTGCCCAACTCTGTACGCCAGGGCAGGTCTTCTATGCCGGTCCGCCACAGTCCTGTTGCGCTCCGATGTGCGTAAAAGCGCATTACGCGCGGCAGTCCAGATGGAGCGGAACTGCCTGAGATGTGCTTTAACTGAGGGGACAGTTACCTCACTCTCCTGCTCCGGAAACAGCAGGGGGTCGTAACCCAGGGACGCCTTGAAGGGAGACATCCCTGTAGCAGAAGAGCGAGCGGTATTATGAGCATACTCAACCCAGGCGAGATGGTTGCTCCAGGACGTAGGTCTGGATGTGGTCACACAGCGGAGCGCAGCCTCCAGCTCCTGGTTGGTCCGCTCACACTGCCCGTTGGATTGGGGGTGATGGCCGGAGGAGAGGCTCACCTTGGCTCCGATGGCGTTACAGAATGACCTCCAAACCTCGGATGAAAATTGGGGGCCCCGGTCCGAGACCACGTCCACCGGAATCCCGTGCAGCCTGACCACGTGTTGGACGAGGAGATCCGCCGTCTCCAGGGCAGTAGGGAGACCTCGCAGGGGAACGAAGTGCGCCGCCTTGGAGAAACGGTCCACGATGGTCAGGATGGTGTCAAAGGAGTTGGAAACGGGGAGTCCGGTGACGAAATCCAACGCGATGTGCGACCAAGGCCTGCCAGGAACGGGCAGGGGCTGGAGCAGACCCGCTGGAGGGGCATTTCCCGACTTGCAGGTGGCACAGATTGGGCAAGCCCGGGCGTAGCGGGCCGCGTCCCTCCGCAGGCCTGGCCACCAAAAGGACCGTTGGAGGAGGTTGACCATCCGGGAGGTGCCGGGATGACAGGTGAGCCGGGAGGTGTGGAGCCAGTGGATGACCTCTCCTCGGACCGCAGATGGCACGAACAGTCTTCCCTCCGGTCCGCCGCCAGGATCAGGTTCCACCTCCTGCACCTTCCGGATCTTGCTCTCAATGTCCCAAGAGATGGCACCCACGACGCACGACCTGGGCAGGATGGTGTGGGGCGTCTCCTCAGCCTCCACGGGGGTAAACTGCCTAGCGAGGGCATCAGGCAGGCCGTTCTTGGAGCCCGGCCTGAAGGTGATGGAGAAACGGAACCTGGCGAAGAACAAAGACCAGCGCGCCTGGCGGGCGTTCAGGCGCTTGGCAGATCGTAAATATTCTAAGTTCTTGTGGTCCGTCAGGACCACGAACGGCAGGTCCGCCCCCTCTAGCCAGTGATGCCACTCCTGTAAGGCGAGCTTGATGGCCAGGAGCTCTCTGTCCCCCACATCGTAGTTCCTCTCTGCCGGGGACAAGCGCCGGGAGAAGAAGGCGCAGGGTCGTTTGGTGCCATCGTCAGGCGACCGCTGGGATAGAACTGCTCCCACTCCCGTGTCCGAGGCGTCCACCTCGACGATGCACTGCAGCGTGGGGTCGACCTGGCGAAGAACCCGGGAGGAGGAGAATTCCGCCTTCAGCGCCTTAAAGGCAGCAGCGACCTCTTCCGTCCACCGGAAAGGGACCTTCGGGGACGTGAAGCGGGTCAGCGGTCCGACGATCGAGCTGAAGTTGGGGACAAAGCGGCGGTAGAAATTGGCGAAGCCAACAAACTGTTGCACCTGCTTCCGGGATGAGGGAGTAGGCCACTCCACCACCGCCTTCACCTTCTCTGGGTCTGGGAGCACCTGGTCTTGAGAGATGATGAATCCCAGGAAGGATGTGGTCCTAGCATAGAATTCACACTTTTCAGCCTTCACGTAGAGCCGATTCTCCAGCAGTCTTTGGAGGACCCGCCTCACATGGACCTGGTGCTCGTCCCTGGACCTGGAGAAGATAAGGATATCGTCCAGGTAGACGAACACGAAGAGGCCGATGAAATCCCGGAGGACGTCATTGATGAGGTGCTGAAAGACGGCAGGAGCGTTGGTTAACCCGAACGGCATGACCAGGTATTCAAAGCGGCCGTTTGGGGTACGGAAGGCTGTCTTCCATTCATCTCCCTTCCGGATCCGGACGAGGTGGTAAGCGCTGCGTAGATCCAGCTTGGTAAACCAGGTCGCCCCCTGGAGGGAGTGAAAGGCAGTGTCCATGAGGGGCAGGGTGTAATGGTCCCTCTCAGTGATGTCGTTGAGCGCACGGTAGTCTATGCAGGGGCGGAGGGAGCCGTCCTTTTTCCCAACGAAGAAGAACCCTGCCCCCACGGGTGACGACGATGGGCGAATTATCCCAGCGCTCAGTGATTCCTTCAGGTAGGTGTTCATTGTATCCTTCTCCGGCGCAGACAGGCTGTAGAGCCGACCAGAAGGTAAGGGAGCCCCCTGGCGGAGGTTGATGGCACAGTCATAGGGCCGATGAGGGGGAAGAGACATAGCTTTCGTTTTACTAAACACCATACCCAGGTCGTGAAATTCCAGAGGCACCAGAGACAGGTCCGGAGGTGCTGCGTCCACCACAGGGGGAGAAGCGGACGGGGAGCAGGCAGCGGACTGGAGGCAGGTGCCCATACAAAACGTGCTCCATGCCGATACCCCAGCTGACTTCCAGTCCAGGACAGGGTTGTGGAGGCGTAGCCAGGGATACCCCAGGATGACGGGCGACACAGAGTTGGGCAGGATGTAAAAAACCATTTCCTCCCGGTGATTCCCTGAGATGATAACTGGGACGGGAATGGTCTGATGAGAAACTCTCCCAAGGGAGGCACGAGAGAGAGTGACCAGGGAGATGGGGTTTCTCAGTGCCTGACAGCGGATGCCCAATCGGGTTGCCAGGCTTTGTGAAATGAAGCTGCCTTCTGCGCCCGAATCCACCAGTGCGTGGGTGAGATGCCCAGTGGGGTTATGGCAGAAACGGATGGGCAGCTTCAATTGGGAATGAGTGTTTAACCGGTTGAGATCCGCGAGGCCCCCTACAGCGATTCGCGGACCCCGCCGACTGGCTTTCCGTGGGCAGAGCTCCACAGTGTGTTGGTCACCCCTGCAATACATGCAGAGGTCCAATTCACGGCGGCGTTGTTTCTCCGCAGGGGAAAGCTTCGTCCAGCCCGTCACCATCGGCTCCGACTCCTCGGGGCACGATGCTGGCGGCGCCGCCAGGGGGCGAGCTTGGAACAGGTGCGGCGAGACTCCACGAGGGCGAGAAGAAGACGACTTCCGCCCCAAGGAGCGCTCGCGCAGCCTGTTATCCAAACTTATCGCTAAGGATGTCAGCTCCGCTAGCGTCTCAGGAATATCCCGTCCAGCCAGTTCATCCCTCAGTTTGTCATTGAGGCTGCGGAGGAAAAAACTGCAGAGGGGACGTTCCTCCCAGCCTAATTCCTCCGCCGCTACCCGGAAGTCGACCGCGTAGTCCGCGGCCGACCGGCTTCCCTGCCGGAGGGCGAGAAGCCGATCGATCTGGACCGTCTCGGTTAGAGAATGGTCAAATACCTCCAGGAAGCGCCTCACGAATTGGTTATATGTGAGGGCGGCATAACTGGGTCTCGCCATGACGGCGTAGGCCCACGTTAATGCCCGCCCCTCCAGGAGATTCCCGATATAACCAATTCGGCTATGATCTGAGGGAAAATCTCCGGGCACGCGGTGGAAGACGGACTCACACTGCATAATAAACCCCCGCGCTCCGCCGAGCTTACCGCTAAAGCGGGCGGGGGTTGGAACAGGTGTGAGCCGAACCGGTGCATTCGGAGCCTGCTGGACGGCCACTGGAGCAGCAGGAGCCGCGCCACCCTGACGAGCCGGGGGGAACGGCTGTTGAGGATCCAAGCGGCCCAACCGGTTAGTTAAATTCAATAACTGATTAAAAATCACCTGTTGCTGATAGACTATATGATCCACTCGAGCCTCGAGAGTGGAAAACCGGTGTGCGAGCCCGCCGTCTGCCGAGCCGCTCTGCTGAAGCCGTACTGACATAACGCACGGCTCAGGAGACGCACACACACACAGGCTCAGAGTAGTTCAAATAGTTTATTGACAACAGGCGTGAATGAGTGCGTGTCTGCGGGATGTAAATGTGTTGGTGGCGGTGTCTGCTTCAGGCACAGAGGCAGGTGACCGTACAGCCGGGCAACCCTATGGAAAAAGCACAGGGAGAGGGTGACGGGCATACACCAACACAGAGGAAATTATGGCGAGAGAAGGACTTACTTGGATGGACAGGATAGCTGGCACAGCAAGGGGCGAGACCCGGGAGACAGCCACCTGGAGAGCTCGGTGCAGCAGCGAGGAATGGGCGTTGGAAGGACGTCGTCCGCCGCCGGGAAATCCACCTGTGCACAGGGGAGCAGACTGGAGAAAAAGAAAGTAAGGGCTTCTTACCCAAATGTTTTGTGCTGAAGTTTTGGAAATGACTCACAACGGTGAGGAACGAAGTCCGACGGCTTCAGGCCGAAGCTCAGGGCGAGACGGCTTTTATCCCTCGCCGTTGATGACGAGCAGGTGCGGGAGCAGGTGGCGCCGCTGATGAATGGCGCGGCGTGACAGAATGCCTTCTATGCGTACCCCTGGACGTACAGAAGACATCTGATTGGTTAAAGCTACAGGATAAGTTTAACAGTAAATTTAACCTACAGAACCACACTGTTAATTCCTGAAGGCCAAAGGCAGATTTGCTTGACCCTGGCAACACAGATGGTTGAAATATGATTGGATAAACAAACTCTAACATGCATTACACTACTGGAAGGAGTGCAACCAAAAGAAGAGCTAAAAAATTAAGAGAATATACTGTTGGGAATAATTTAATACATCCTCATGGAACAAATATGTTGTAAAGGTTGTAAATGTAATTCTGATAGTGTTTAGGCCTGTTATAATAAATAAATAGTGAAGATTAGTTATCTAGATATTACACAAAGTGCTTGCATACACATGTCTTTAGCTGCACCCACACACCCAAATTGCTCTTGTATCTGCTTTTGCTTCCATATATGGACATGTATTAAATGGGGGTCCTAGTGCTGGAGAGACAAGAAACAGATAACAGGATGTGGAGTCATAAAGTGTTGAGGAGAGGAACATCTGTGAAGATAACACCGGTTGGAACCAGCTTGGACAAGGATGGACTAGACTTTTATTGGAAAGTTACTGGGAATGTCCAGTAACATGAAGTTATATGTATCTGTCTGTAACCGTTGCTCTGGGTTCCTCTGCCAGATTGTGCTGATTGGAACCCACAGCTGTGTTTGACTCTCTGCATGCTTCAATAAAAGATAAGCTGAGAAATAGTATTACTCCTGTTATTATTGATTGGTTAACTGAAAAGATTCTGCTAGCTGTCTAGTTTTCAATTTTTACAGTTTTTGGTGGGGATGCAGGTAGTTAGCCAACTGCATTGACAGGCATCAGGACACAAAGCTTTGGCTGGTTACTGCAGACAATCCAGGGCCCCAAATCAAAGGTGAGCAGTGGACCTTTTCTAAAATCACTGTAGGATTTTCTGTAGTATTCAGTAAAGTAAGTCTTTTGTCTTGTTTTTTTTTATTATTATTTTATTGAAAAAACAAAACAAAAACTTAGTACAAAGATAGTTAGATTTTGTGGCTATTTTTTATGATTGTAAGAACACACAGAGAGTCTCATAAGCATTCACATGTTAGGGTCAGATCAATAAGCCACTTTTTACAGATAAATAAAGAAATATTAATATAAATGCAAGATCTTTTTTCCATCAACTAGTGAGCATGAATAAGGAAGATTAACCCTTCTTGTATCTTGGTTTCATGAACATAGAAAGCACCCTCACTGTCTATGTTGCAGTTCTGAGCCTGTCATGTGGTGTGTCATGTGATTGGCCATAAACCATAAAAATCCCCAGTTGTACTAAGTATTCCACCTCACAAGGCGGCAGACACGTATAACTTACTGCTCTTGCCTTGGATAAGATAAGATAAGATAAGATAAGCCTTTATTAGTCCCACAACGGGGAAATTCCAGGATTGCAACAGCACAGGGATAGCAACACTCAGAGCAACAATCAGAAGGCAAGAAAAAAAAACAAGCAAGCAAGAGCAGCTAATAAACATATGTACGTATTACTATAAAATATATATATATACACACACACACAGACACACAGTGCAGAGCATTGTAGCTGGATGGAATAAATATATGAATATATGAACACACAGTGCAGAGCATTGTAGCTAGATGGAATAAATATATAAACACCCACAGTACGGAGCATTGCAGCTAGGTGGAATAAATATGCAAGTATATAAACACACACAGTGCGGAGCAATGTAGCTAGATGGAATAATATGTAGATATATAAATATATAAACACACCCAGTGCTGAGCATTGTAGCTAGATGGAATAAATATGCAAATATATAAACACACACAGTGCAGAGCATTGTTGCTAGATGGAATGAAACAGCATAACCGTCTACTTAGTTATCCTACATGGTATGATTATGTGCCCATACATAAGGACACATAAGGACTAATGTCTCCCAAATAACCACCCAAAATCCTGACTTCTGGGACACCAGAGAGGAAGTGTTTGTAAACAAATGTTGATGTGCTCTATCACAACATGGAGGAGGCGTTTGTTCCCAAATTTGCCAACTATGATTCTAAAATGAGATTATTTAGCTTGTGAAGATAAATATCTACATTTTGTTATAACAGAGGGTGGCCAAAGCTGGTTAATTTTCACCTGCCATCAACCCCAGCACCATGTGACTGGACAGAACAATCGCGCCGGTTCCTTGTCATCATATAAGATAAATTGTGGAAGAATAAAAGCAAAATTGAGGTGGAATAATCATAAGAGTTTCTGGATGTGGGAGAGAAAGCGAAAATGACAAAGAGAAGACAAAGTAATGACCAGGATGATGAAAATGGACGAAAAAAGCCGCCTGTCCAGCGGTAAGTCTGACGAATTTCTTTGTTTGTTTACATTGTACTGATTTTCTGGTTCATATACTTGGAAGATAAGATAACAAAAAACAGTGACAAAAACCAAAACCATCCTTTGTGTAAATATGTCCAAAGTCCACTTTTGACTGAAAGCTATGTAATTCGATATGGTGGCCATGGCATTATGCAAATTAGATGCGTAAATTTACTCCTATCTCAAACTTTGGATCATATTCTACATCTTTCTAATTGATAGTAATCCATTATCTCACATGCCATAAAGTCACATGCCATGAAGTTCATGGAGTTAGTTTAATTTAAGACAGCACAAGTAATATACAGGGCAATTCATAATCAACAAAAAAAATACAAAAAAGAGACAATGATTATAATTTGAGAGGAGACCTAAACTTTACAAAACCTAAGGTACGAACAACTAAGAAAAGTATGTGCATATCTGTCTGTGGGGTGGATTTGTGGAACAGTCTGGAGCTGAAACTGAAACTATTTACAAACAGAAATCAATTCAAAAATAGGTATAAACATTATTTGCTGAAAGGATATATGTTAGAGGTGTAGTATTAATATGTAAAATGCACTAAACTCACTCTGGGACATTATGGTATGGTAGGTGGGACAGTATTGTGTATATCTGTGTTTGGGGCTGGGTATAGATGTATGGACTGTATGTATGTAGGGATAGATGGGTGTCAGTGTTGATATGTATAAAATATAGTTTCTTGTCTACTTGGGGTTCTTAATTGAGGGAATATGTACAGTATATATTTCACATGGGTTGTATTTAGGGAAAAAGGAGTTGGAGTAAATAAGTGTTAACTTCTTCCTTCTCCCTTTCAAGCACTGTACATGGTCACTTTTATTGCACTTATTTGTTTTGTTTTTGCCTTTTTGTTTGAAATAAAGTATCTATCTATCTATCTATCTATCTATCTATCTATCTATCTATCTATCTATCTATCTATCTATCTATCTATCTCTTACCACTTTCAAGTTATAGCTTTGGAAATCTTTGACATCTGAACTAAATATTTTCTTGAAAAACATCTTGACCACCAGGGGGAGAGGTTGCTGGAGCAAAAGTGCGCCACAGACAGTCATTGGGTTTTAATACAATACAAGAACTTATTTTACATCAACAAGTGAGCATAAATAAGGAACTCTAATAAATTACAAGACTCTCAAATTTAATCAGTGAGTGAGTAATATATGAAAAACTACAATATTCTTAAGTGTAATCAGTGAGTGAGTAAAAGTATTAATGATTGAGTTTTAATGCAATAACAATAACATCAATGAGTGAGTAAAAGTATTAATGATTGTAATAATTTATGGTACAGTGTGACATCTTAAACACATCAGTAGTGAATGACTGCCCATAACAATAAAGATAGTTTGTTAAAATCATTCTGGGACTAAACTTTATGATGTGTTACCACTTGTACTGATGACTGGACGCAGCTCAAAGAAAGTAGCCTCTACATAAAGTTAAACTAAGAGCAAGAGTATATGCAAATAGAGCAAATAAAGCAGAAGGGAAATACAAACAATAACTCTATGGTGTTTTTGTAATTTTTGTGGGGAAATGTGGGTGGCTTAGCCTCTCTATTCTCATTTGAAGGCAAAAGAGTTGGTGTAGGAAGAGGAGATTAGCTCTAATTCTGAATTCCCATCATCTGTTTGTCTAGAAAGAGAGAAATTCTGCATTGTGGGTTGGGAAATAAAGGCTGAACGCCCGGGAAGAGTGTAAATTTTTTTTTTTTGTCTACCAGAAACAAAGAATTTACAATTTCCACTGGTATCGCAGGTCATATGCTCTCCTGCCAGCTTCATTAGGATTCTGGTAGAAGCTTGGAGAGGCTGCTTTCCCTGAAAGGAGTTGAAATTTGGAGTCTGGACTGTAGGGTTGTGTACAGTATTAACTTTTGTCTCCGTATAAGAGAGGAAGGGAGTACCTATCATCATACTTGTTTTGACAGGGGATCTTTGACCTGACATGCCCCCTGACCTGGCCTATGTAGTTATCTGGGGATTATCTCTAATGACATGGGGATTAATGTGGGTATCGAATGCCAATTATAATTGACCTGTGGGATTAGTGGGGGGATTAATGTGGATATAGAATGTCAATTATATATACTTTTAAAAACAATCTTTGATCTGTGAGATTAGTGCCAGAATGGAATGTCAATTATATATGCTTTTAAAATGATCTTTGACCATATAGGATTAGCGTGAGAATGGAATGTTAATTATGGGGCAAACAGCTTTCAAGGATAATCGATGACATGTTTTTAGTTTGTTCCTTTTACAAAACACACATCAGAATGACCAAATAAGCATTGGAATTCTCTCTCTCTCTCTCTCTCTCTCTCTCTCTCTCTCTCTCACACACACACACACACACACACATTCCAAGGAGTACATTTACCTCCTCCCTACATGCTTTAAAAACACAGCCTCTGTGGCAGACATTACAAGTTATGACATAACAGTACCAGCATGAGAAATGTCTGAAGCCCTATTAACCACCCCGGCAAATGGCACCATGAACCAAAGATATTGTGTTACTCTGAGATCTGTCTGCCCCTGTGTAACATAAGCTATCGCTTGTATGAGGAGGATCAGCAACCCCCTACCCTTTTCACCCCCCCCCCACACACACATTGATACACAGTCAGCAAAAACTGTTTCTTCATATTAGATTTTCACAAAAGTGTAGCATCAGCTTTTTGGATTTTCCTGAGCACATTCGGATAAAGGTTCCTACAGAAAAAAAAAAAAACATACATAAACTACTGATGCATTTAAATATTCAAACAACTATACTTAAACAAGAAAAGACCATTCTCTTAGCTAAACAGATGAGTTCCACAAATGTTGAATGTGGTTGTAGGGGCCAGACCAAAGATATCATGTTACTCTGAGATCTGTCTGCCCCCATGTAACATAAGCCATCACTTGTATGAGGGGGATCAGCAACCCCCTACCCTTTTCACCATACACACACACACACACACACACACACACACACACACACACACACACACACACACACACTATTGTTTTTACTCCGTCGTTCATTCACATTCCAAAACCTTTTCCCAATTCCACTATCGGGGTCTGATTCTTATATAAGTACGAGTGAACCAATTCTGAAACCCATCTTCACACCCAAAGGAACGTGACTCGGGCAAGATGAGAAAGGATATTATCTGGCTTTCAAAACTTTATAAAAAAACGATTTTCTCTATTGATAAATAAAACTTTGCTCATTTTTAGAAATTATAACACTTGTGGAAATCCACTCACCGCCAAGGTACCTGGTGTTATTAATTTTTTTTTCTAATTACTCAATCAACTTTTTATCTGTGTTTATGACTTGTCTGTGAAATGTGCTATACAGATAAAAATATTATTATTTTATTTTATAAAGCATTTGTCTCATTATTTGTCTCAAAGTCAGAACCGGTTTTAAATCATGTTTTTTTCTTTCTTTTTTAATGTTATCCCTGCTCAATTGGTCATTATTGGATCTATAAACATTATGAACGGTCGTTGAAAAGAAATATACTTACAGATTTTGAGGATGGTGAGAGCAGGCAGTGGTCCGATGATGAAGACAGTCTGGTGGGGCTTTTGGACAAGATTTGATGCCCCGAAGATGAATCGGCAGTTTTAGCGGGGCCCGGACAGCCTGGGATCAATGTGGGGCGTCCTGCAACCCTTCGTAAAACGGCGGCTCCACCACAGAATAACGCCAGACGTCCAGCACCATGGAATCCAGCTGTCTTTACTGGTCCAATAGCCGGTATTCAGCCGGCGGATGGATCGCTTGGGAGCATTTCGCCAACTAGGGGTAAACAACCAGCGTGGCAGGGAAACAGACCGACCCCGGTACCGACCAACGCTACAGCGTGTGGTTCCGGTAAGCTCCCCCTATTTAAAAAACAATAGTTTTCATTTGTCCCCCTAAAACCATATTGAAACGGGGTGATAGCATCACCCTTCGATGATGTGTGGAGGTTACTATTGGTCCTCTCACAACATCTCAGGGTGATGACGTAAACGTCCCCTGTGGGGTCATGTATTGGTGGCTGGTGCCATCTTGTGGCAATCTTGTGTTTTTAAATGGTGTAAACTGCATTATTATTTTTTTTATGTGAAATAAAGTTATTATTGTTTTTTTACAGAAGACCAGCCAAGGCCTTCAACATCTACCGGAGAGGGTGGGACTGCCGACACCGTTCTTCCACCTTCGGGCTCACGTGTTCGAGGCAGACTGATGCACCCTCGTAAAAAGACCACGTCGGTGAAACGTTCGCCTAATGGTATGTACTCACAGATCCATATCCTGTATCATTATTAAACCCTTGAGCCCGTCATCATTTGTACCTGCATCATTCACCTGTATGCACCGGTGCAGCGGAGCATGTGACATTGAGGAGGAGGAGGATGAGGAGGGGTACCACGCTGACTGCCGATGTGGGACGAATGATTAAAGGTGTGTAATTAAAAATACAATTTAAAATGACCTTCTTGGTTGGAAGATAATTCACCGTCTCTAAATAAGAATAAAAACAGAAATCTGTATTTTATTGTTTTTAACATGTTTTCATGATTAATTGTACAATCTATTCACCACTTTGGTCAACCGAGGTTGTTTTATATATATAAAATAAACCTTGGTCACCCAGCAATTTAAAATAAACATATGTTATGTATTTACAGAACCACGATGAGTAATGTTGCTTTTTTTTTGTTACCTATTTGTCCCGGTTTGCAGAATTAAACCAAACACCAAATCCGGCCATTCTGCCTACTCCAGAGGTCCAGTCTGACCCCCCCCCCCCCCCTCAGGAAGCTCTTCAACGCTGTGCGTGTTGGACGAGAACGGGGGTGCAACAGCGTCTGACCACCGTCCTATCACTCTGTCGGGTTATGCAATGCTTCATCTCCTCCATCCTGACTGTCTGTGAAAAAGTGTAATCTAAACTTTCCTCTCCCCTATTTCCTGGGTATGTGACAAACTGTAATAGGGTATCATGGATACAAAATCAGAATGAATGAGGCAGAAGAAAGGCAGGCACTACTAGACTGGGTAGCTGGCTATGATAACACAACAGAAGATTTAACCCTTTTACAACAGTCTCTAATTTGAATGGCTGAATTGGAAAGAGCCGTGGAAGAATTAATTAACCCTCTAACTGTCCCAGTTGCCGTATGGTGACATAACCCCTAGTGGTCAAGAGTGGTAATGATTTTTTGTCAAGAAAATAGTTCAGATTTCCAAGGCTATAACTTGAAAAAGAAAGCAAGAGATAAAGGCATACTGTCAGTTAGAAGGATGTAAAATATGATCCAAAGTTTCAGATAGGAATAAATTTATGTATCTAATTTGCATAATGTCACGGCAGCTATATAAATTACATAACTCAGTCAAAAGTGGACTTTGGACATACACAAAGAATGGTTTGGTTTTTTTACACCGTTTTGTCTACAAGGGTATGTTTTTATCTTATTTTCAAAGTATATGAACCAGAAAATCAGTACAATGTAAAAAAAAAAAAAAAATCATCACTTACTGGTGGCGGGGGGGGGGGAGGGACTTGCTCGCTTGCATGGTCAGTCTTTTTTCTCCCATCGTGGTCATTGTTTTGCATTTTGTCGGTCATTTACGTTCTCTATCATATCTACAAACTCTTATGATTATCCCACGTGAATTTCATTTGTATTGCGCCACTGTATCAGGCAGTTTTCTGTGACGATCCATGACGATCATGGTGGCCATATTGGTCTTGTGAGCTCAAAGCAGGAAAAGGAAGAATAATAATGAGGATTTCTTCTTCTTTGCTGTATTCCATGTCAGCCATGATTCCTCCAACGCGTGCCTGCCACCTTCTGAACTGTCAGATCAGTACAGATCAGTACAAATCCTCAGTATAGCCAGGGGTGTCAGAGTGAGGTGACAGGTGCAGTTGCTGCGCTGTGCCACTGAGGGTGCGCGACCCGTCCATGAAATGTGGCCGGTTAAACCATATCCTACCACCCTTTCAGGTTGATTTACAGGATAGAGCGAATGGAATGGGTGAAACAGTAGAACTACCCCCAAACAATAACAACAACAACAATGCTCTTCATCGCCTAGAAAATATATTTGAGAATCAAAACCATTGACCCCTCCCACCCGCAAATCATTAGTCACTCACAAAACTTTCAACCTCCTCCGAACAGCAAGAGATCTCCCCTGACACGTAGCAGGGTGCAGGGTTGCGCACTCCCACTCATGATTGAGATGCGGCATCCTCTAGGGATGGAGAAGTCAGAATATTCTCACCTTTTAACACGGTGGGAATGAGGCGTCACCTACCCATCCCTAGACGATGCGATGTGCCCAGCATCGTAGACTTTTACAATAGTGTGATGTGTATCCTCAGACAACTGGCGGAGGATGCCCGATCACACGAGGAACGCAACGATGTAATCCAGCTGGAAATTGTCGGTGAAAGCGTGAGGGGCAACACCGGCATTATAGCAACGACGGGGGTAATATTTTACCGGCTTTTGAGGGTTTGCTCGATTGGGTATTACAGTCCAACAATAGTATTGCTGCGGACAATGGTTTAGAATTAATCCTATAGGTGGTGCACAACCCCAGAGGCAGCGGTAAACGCAGGCTGGAGAAAACATTAGACTGTGAAATTATCGATAAAAAAAGGCGTCACTTGTATGTTACACATAGCAAGAAGAATCAACTCTGCTTTACCACAAGCTTAGCACACCTGATGAATCCCTATTTGAACGATGGCGGTTGTAAGGCTTTGAGTCGGATGCTGCAAGTGGGTCTGGGTGACACCCATCACTTTTAGCAATACAGTGATCCCTCGCTACTTCGCGCTTCACCTTTCGCGCCCTCAGTGCATCGCGGATTTTTCAAAAACATTCATCAAAAATTCAAAATTGAGAAATAATGGGCGGGCGCTAGCAGAAGGCAGGGAGACTACATTAGACCATCACGTGTCAACACGGAGAGCAGCACAACTCTCTGTTCGCTGTTGTCGTGTTGGCTGGGCTCGGAAATCTCGCAAGCTGATTGGCCGAGACGTTTCACCCCGCAAGCTGATTGGCCGAGACGTCTCACCCACCTCCTCTTCCTGCCGAGCACCCATGAAGGGAAGAAAGACCGCATTCATTGCTTTTTATCGCTCGTGTTACTTAGTCTCGCCGCGTGGAACTTTTTGCTGTTCTCTTGTGCCATTTTGTGCGAAATAGTCTTCCCGTCGAGGCACTACGCCGCCTCCTGCAGCTTCAGCTCTATCGGAAGCTGCCCTCGATGATCCTGCGCCTCCAGCACCTCACGATGAGGCGTCACCTGAGGAGCAGTAAAGCTCTCATTAACCTGTGCAGTAAATCATTTTCATCTTGAGTTACGTATCTTGTTATAAGACTAAAAGAGTGCTAAAAACATATTTATGTACACTTTGTTTACATCTACGTATGTATGTACACGTACACACACACACACGTATCATATGAGAGTGAGAGAATGAACGTACGTATTGTTTATGGATGACGTCATTGGGGTGACGCTACTTCGCGGTTTTTCACTTTTCACGGTCGGTTCTGGAACCCATTAACTGCGATAAGTGAGGGATCACTGTATAGCTAAATTTGAAGGGATTGTAGGATGTAAAATCGTGGTGTTTCACAGAACATCTCAAAATCAACCCCTCTTGCATTTTGAGACCAACAATAGCAATCGTTCCAGACCGTTGTTTCTGCTCTTATTGCAAAACCATTACTACCATATAAAAATCTCAAAGCCTTCACAGGTACAACATTTGTTTGTAACTACTGTTACAAGGGTTTTAAGAACTTGCATATGCACTATTAAACAGTATTAAAAAAAATTATTTTTTTGTAAGTTGTCTGTGTTTTTTCAACTGATTTAAGACAATTTTGCACCGCTGAATCCGAAAATGACATACGTTTCTCTTTATCATGTGCTAATTAAAAGCCTGTACTTAGTTAGTACTTAGTACTGTGCATGTACTTACCTTTATATAAAGGCAAGTACATGTAAATTGAACGTTATATCATCATTGTTCAAAATTCAGAGAATTTCAAGACATAAGAAAGAATTTTGCATCATATAAAGCTAAAATACCCGTACATGTAAACAAAAACGTATAAAACAGCATGTGGCCATAATTCAAAAAGTTGACCTGATTGAGCAAAACCAATGTGATTTTTGGATTCAGCACATCAAAATTGTCCTAAATAAGCTAAAAAAAGCATAGACAATAAATTTGGTGTTGACCAGTGTTATAAAGGATACTGTCAGGTTTGCAACGATCCCATCTGCCGTATGGAAGAGCTCAGAACCGTAGAATATTTAGACTGTCATAGAAAGTGTCGCTCGCTGGACTATTACGCTAGACATAAAGAGGCTAAACAAGGTGGTGTAACCACACCCTACAAGAGTATCTGTGACGTGATAAAAAAAAAAAAAAATTGTCCTCGCTGCAACCTTTGCTATTCTGCTAGTAAAACCACAGGTACATTCACACATCATTGTAGCCAGTTAAAATGTAAAATTTGTGGGGTGCAATTACAACCGGGTTCTGAAGCTGATGATCATCGATGCTACATTCAGCCACTCCCCCCACAGGTGAAACACCCCAAGTTGTTTTTTTATGATACCAAAACATTCGTCGACAACAAAGTGGAGCACGCACCATTTCTTGTGTACACTAAAACATCAAAAGGTGAAGAAAAGTGGTTTTAAGGTATAGACTGCGTAAAACAGTTTCTTCTGCATTTTAGGCATGAAAAGTTCAGGCGTAATGTATTCATAGAGCACAATGCCAGAGGATTTGACGGTTACCTGATCTTGAACAGTATGATAAAAGAGAATATAATGCCGTAACAAATTCTCATGACGGGGAGTAAGATTCTAAATTTTGAGGAACCCCATTATAACCTTAAATTCATCAACTCACACTCCTTCCTACCTATACATCTTAGTGCGAAGCCTAAAGCTTTAGGTTTAAGCGAGGCGAGAAAGGGACTGTTCCCCCATGGATATTCTGAGGTGGAGCATCTAAATTATGTAGGTCCTTACCCACCACCGTCCGACTATGGCATAGAACGTATGACGGTCGTCGAGCAGGCGGAGTTCGATAAGTGGTACAACGGAGTCAAAGATGGCTTGTTTGACTTTAAAAAGGAGGCTCTGCATGATTGTTAAAATGATGTGGACATTCTAGCCACGGGGTGTGTTAAATTTAGAGAGCAGTTCCTCACAGACACGGGTGTCTACCCTTTCTCCAGCGTCACAATTCCTCGGCCTGCATGAAAGTGTTTCTAACCAACTATCTGACCCCTAAAACCCTCACCATCCCATGCCCCAACAACTACAGATGTCAGTGTAAAAGATTTTCTAATGCTTCAATCCAGTGGATAGAATGGGTTATGCACAGTCAGAAAATATTCATCCAGCATGCTTTAAACAGGGGGAAAAAAAGATAAGGCCCTTTTTTGTAGATGGTTACATGGAGGCCGATGGCTTGAAGCACGTCTATGAGTTCAACGGTTGCTATTTCCACCATTGTGTTTGCAGGTTGTGCAAGCACAGACATCTGCCCTCTGGGGGGTGTTACATTTGGAGAGCTGCATTTGAAAAGTGAGGAGAGGTTGCAGGCATTACGCTCTATGCACAGTGCCTGCGTTGCAGTGATGAGAGAGCACGAGTGGAATGAGATGAAAAAAATCATGCGAGGAGGTGAAACAGTTTCTGAAAATTTTTAACCCACCTGAGCCTCTCTTACCATGCCAGGCCCTTTATTTACGGGGGCAGGACGAATGCTCTAAAACTGAGACACACCGCGGGGTCTGATGAAACAGTGCACTATGTAGATGTCACTTCTCTGTACCCCTATGTTAACAGCACGCACTTTTACCCTCTAGGCCATCCCACCATCATTTACAAAGATTTTGGGGCTCCTCGAAGCTATTTCGGGTTAATCACAGCTACCATCTACCCATACCGCAGCCTATTTTTCCCCGTTCTACCTACAAAAGTTCAAGAGGTAAATTAACCTTTCCACTGTGTCAAATGTGCCCGGAAACCATCAAGATGGTGTTTGCACTCACGGTGACGAGGTGAGAGCATTGACGGGGATCTGGGTCACTGTGGGGTTTAGCAAAGCCCTGGAGCTGGGGTATAGGGTGGGTGAAATTACAGAAGTGGGGCATTTTGATCAAAGTAGCAACACGGTGTTTGTAGATTACGTACATACACAGATTTCTAAAATAAAAAAAGAAAGCATCGGGTTATCCCGCAGATGTTACCGATCAGGAGAGCAAGGACAGATACATCAGGGACTATCACAGTCATCAGGGTATTCTGTTAGTTGCCAATACAATACAAGAGAATCCACTCTGTTGCCATGTCTCAAAACTGATTTTGAACTCACTTTGGGGAAAATTTGTGCAGGGAAATAATCAGGTTTTGGGTAAATACAAGGTGGAATAATTTAATGTTCTGGACGACAACAAAGTTCTGCTTAGGTGGAAATATAATGATCATTGCATCTAACCCCCTGGTAAAACTAATAACATCTTTATAGCTGCCTTTACCACAGCTCACGCACATCTGAAGCTGTACGGTTATCTGGAGAAACTGTGAGGGAGAGTTCTTTACATTGACACAACTAGTTTAATTTATGTGGTAAAGAACGGTGAGACACCTCTGGAGTTGGGTAATTATCTGGGGGATTTGACAGATGAGTTGGACGGCGATACCATTTAGGAATTTGTATCCGCAGGTCCCAAGAGTTACGCCTACCAAACAAGAAACAAAAAGAAGGTTATCATGAAGGTCAAAGGTATCACACAAACCCAATCATGTTGCGAGCGTGTCAATTTTGACAGTGTCAAAGATTTGGTGGAGGATTACATGACAAATTTAGGAGAGAGAGTGATTGAGACGCCGCAATACAGCATAGGACGTGATCGAAGGGGGTTTGTATTGAGAAACTTGTCATTTCAGAAAAAGTTCAGAGTTGTGTATGATAAAAGACGTCTCTTTAGGGATGGGACCACTCTGCCTTTTGGTTACTAGATTTTTTTGAGGAAAAAAAATGTCACATCTTACCCAGGTGGAGGAGATTGATTTTGACCCTAAGTGTAACGGATGCCAACTAGTACTGTACGGCGTAGAACGTTAGTAAACCTCCCTCCCAAAGCCTCATACAGTATCGGTAGCGCTGAGCTATCGGTCGGACCTTTAGCTCAGCGCGATCGTGCTGTGTCTCCCATGCTCGAACTGTGTAGTTGACTGAGAGGTCGCGGGTTCGTGTCCCGTGTGGGGCGAACTGCGCAGGATGATCTCTGTCACACTGGTGCCGTGAACCCGGCATGGGAGTGAGGTTTAAGGGGGAGAGTGTAACGGATGCCAACTAGTATTGTACGGCGTAGAACGTTAGTAAACCTCCCTCCCAAAGCCTCATACAGTATCGGTAGCGCTGAGCTATCGGTCGGACCTTTAGCTCAGCGCGATCGTGCTGTGTTTCCCATGCTCGAACTGTGTAGTTGACTGAGAGGTCGTGGGTTCGTGTCCCGTGTGGGGCGAACTGCGCAGGATGATCTCTGTCACACTGGTGCCGTGAACCCGGCATGGGAGTGAGGTTTAAGGGGGAGAGTGTAACGGATGCCAACTAGTATTGTACGGCGTAGAACATTAGTAAACCTCCCTCCCAAAGCCTCATACAGTATCGGTAGCGCTGAGCTATCGGTCGGACCTTTAGCTCAGCGCGATCGTGCTGTGTCTCCCATGCTCGAACTGTGTAGTTGACTGAGAGGTCGCGGGTTCGTGTCCCGTGTGGGGCGAACTGCGCAGGATGATCTCTGTCACATAGGTTCACCTTTCCATTTTCATGTTTGGTGATGGGACCAAGCAGCTGTGGCAAGACTTATTTTGTTTCAAAGGCACTGGGAGACTGTGAACATATTGTAAACATTGTACCTGAAAACATTGTATGGATTTATATGTGTCATCAACCTATGTACAGCGAACTGCACAAGATAAATAAAAGAATAAAATTTGTTAAAGGACTCCCTGATTCTTTTGAAGATGAAAACCTGTTTCCTCCTGATCAGAAACACTTGATTATTCTGGATAATGTTATTTTTTAAGACTCCAACCATCCCGAAGTAGTAAGAATTTTTACTCAGTACCGGCATCATAGAAACATGAGCATCATGATGTCGACTCAAAATGTGTTCCACCAGGGTAAACACAGTCACACCATTAGTCTGAACAGCAGTTATCTGGTGATGTTTAAAAACCCACGGGATAAACTACAAATAGATATATTAGCTTGTCAAATCTTCCCATCACAAAAGGCCTTCTTCCTAGAGAGTTTTGAAGACGCCACCAGAGATCCCCATGGCTATTTAATAGTATACTTCACACCCTCCTGTCCAGAATAATACACGCTAAGGACGGGTATACTTCCTCATGAGAGGTTGACCATCTATGTGACCAAAACATCCACCTAGTTTATCATGTCTGTGCGTATGAAGAGGAACGCGATCTTACTCATGGCGCTCCACCACGCCTCCCCCCAAAATGCTGGGATATTCTCATCCACAGCTCTCTGGACTTTATTCAGACATTGTGTGAGATCGCTCTGAATCTTTTAAAGGGGAACATTCCGTTATCCGATTGTCAGTTCAAGAAACTACAAAAAAATTATCAGACTGTTGGCTGATAAGAAAACTAGTTTAAAACACAAACACCAGGTTCTGAAAAAACAGTCAGGCAGTTTTCTGTTGTTTCTGCTATCTGCTGTGGTGCCCATGATCAGAGATCTTATCAGTGGACTGGTGAGAAGAAATTAAAAATAAAGATGACTTTGAAGAAGACGCAGAAGATGTTTCTGCTCACACCCCAACAGTTAAACCGTCTGACCGAGCCAACAACCGTCAGAGAAAATGCAGAGGATGATTTGGACTCCAGAATGAGAGCCGTATTAAACGAACCGGGATCGAGTGCTTATGAAAAAATTTAAAAATACGCTTTACTGCAGAGATACCTCACGCTCGTGAAACAGGATCATAACGAGTGACAGCGAGTAACACTGACTCTGCAGCAGGAGCCTGACCACCTATCCCTATCAGGTATCGGCTGGGCTGGTGAGAGTGAACGTGCTCATGTCTCATCTCCTGGCGGTACCCGTGCATTATCCTCTGTGGGTACTCCCGCATCATGTGTGACGGTTTAGATTTTAACGTTATGGTTGAAGAGGTTCTGCAAAACTTCCCCACACGTGATTATAAGAATGCCGAATACATTCTGAGGAAATTTCCCCAGAGTTATGGGGGGATGGAATTCAAAGGCTGAGTTTGTTTACAAGGGCGAGGCATTGAAAGAGTCTCATATGACTGATTTTTTTTTTTTTTTTTTTGTTACTTATTTGTACCCGTAGGTAGACTTGGTTTGCAGTCTGGTGACAAGCCACCGGCTGCTGGTCGCTGCGTGCGCGAGCGCCCTAAACCTACATGTTTTTGGTATGCGGGAGGAAACCGGAGAAATCCCGGAGTAAACCCATGCAACACGGGGAGAACATGCAAACTCCACACAGCTCACTGTTGGTCGGGGGCTGGGATCGAACCCACGACCTCATGATTCCCGCGATCCCCCGGCCGAGGGTAAAACTGTGCTGCCACAGTGCTAAACCACTGCGCCACCGTGCGCCGATTTATTCAAACACCTCTCACTCCTTTATAAAAAAAAAAATACCAACCCCCGGTGCCTACGGGATGATCGAAATTTTTAAACACTCTGTCAGAAATCAATATTCCTTTATCGGTTGTGAGCAGCCCACAAGCATGTGATCAATATTGACTTCTTAAGACAAATGTGAGCGACATCGCCGATGTGGGTTTTGAAAAACCTCGAGACGTACACTGTACCAGAGAGAAAAAAGAAACTTCTGCTATCCCCAACTTGGATCACACCCCGTGAGAAAGAAGAGTCTGAATTTGAGACTAGAACGCGGAGGAATAGGAGACAAAAAAAACTCTCCCCTCGATGGACCATACCTTAAGAAGAGAAATTTGAGATTAGATATAATTGTAAACCACACATCTTTTTCTGTCTTTTAACAATAAAATGTTTATTCATCATACTTTCCAAGCATGCAGTCTTTTTTTTCTTTCATATAAAATCACAAAAAGGGTAATTATTCACGGTATTAGTAACAAAGTTGTCAAACATACACTCTATATCATCAAAGAGTGTATATCATACACTCTATCCTAAGTTTCTACACAAGACAGTTTTTAAACAGTTGTAAAGAACAATACCCCTGTTTATGGGGTGCACCAATTTTATTTTCAGTACAATCTTGATATTTTCTCACAAAATTGTACACCATCAGGTCATTTTTCATCACATCTTCATCATACAATCACACATTTTCAAAAGATAATCCGCAGGTCCAATGTGCGAGGTAATAGATGCATTGTTGACCGCAAGTCGTTGATAGTTGATGCTGTAACTGGACATTGTTGTACTTGATGTTTTGTGAATGCTTCTCCAGGAACTTTAAGATGCTGTTGGGATAGTAAAAAAAATTGGGCGGAAGCCCGTAAAAATAAAAAAAAGGTGGCTTCGCCGTCCTTTTCCAGGGTGATAGCTAACCAGTGCTCTCCGGGCATGTGTGCGGGATATTTGTTGATGACAAAGTAGGCTGAGATCTAAAGGCGGGGGTCAACAATGGCAGCTGATCAGAGGGCCACACCCCACAAAACAGATCTCCCAGCAGACGATGCAGAAGACTCTCCAGTTGAATATTATTCATGTTCTTAGTAATAGTCCACCAGCACTTCTCTTGTAGAGTTAATTTCCATAATAGAATCATAACAGGGGTAGACTATCAGCATCGTGGTGCAGGGCAGGGCTGTTCTAAATCTTAACTCCAGTCTTAAATTACCATTTGAGATGGTGGATAGGGCATCGTTGTCATCCCCCGGGGCAAGATTAAACACAAACGGTGTACCCGTTGTTAAATTCCTCTCTGTTGATACTGAGAGGTTAATCTTTAAGATGTTTCCCTGTTGCCAGGAACATGTAAAATTCCCTAACAGACAGTTGGTTATTAAACTGAGGTTGGAAAGCCTTGGCGGGGATCTGTCAACCATCCTGACAGAGAGCCACATATTCCACATCATTGTGAATAAAATTGAAAGGTGATAGGTTTCTTCTCCCTGTGAAAGCCTCGTGATGCACCATACCCAGAACCACGTGTTTGGGAATGACCCCCAGAAACAGATTCTCCTGGTTGCACATCCTAGAATTTTGTGGGATAGAGTATGCTTTTACACTGACGAGTGAGAAGGGGTAGAGTGCATTGCGTTTCATTAGGGCTGCAGCGTGGCCTAATCTGACTGCGGGGGACATGGACACTTTTTTAACAAATACAGAGGCCCCCAATATTTTCAAACATAAAGTGGAATCGCCGGCTCCCATGAGACAGAAAGCGTCATTGATGCGGATTAGTTTGATTCTCAAATTGACAAAGTTCAGCAAGAGCCTCTTGCAAAAAAATATGTCCCCGTCAAGAGGACCGAGCAGGTGCACTTCGTGAAAATTGGCGGTAAAACAGCTCTTTTATTTAAGTCCACATTAGGGCCATCCACAGTCACGATAGAGTTTACAGCTCCGGCTGTATCTTTGTAAAAAAGGCTGGCGCTAAATTGGTTCTTGAGAGTGTCGTCGGAATAGGTCAGTATCATCTCAATTAAGGCTCGGAAGGGGTGTGTGGCACTGGATTGCGAAATCAATCTATCTCCCAGGATCATGTCGCATTGACTGAAAATTGTATTTAGAGTGTAATTGATGAGGCCCACTGCTGTGCCGGCAGCCAAGTTCGTACCATCTGCATTGGTAATTTTCACACGGAGGTGTAGCAGAGTGTCGTTCATATTGAGGTACTTTTCCCCATCTCCGGGGATGAAAAACTACCTAGGATCTCCATTGGTGATGGCCGACACGGGGGAAAATTCCGTGTAGATTTTATCCTCCACAGAGAGCTGCATCATAGGTGCTGAAAATAAATCCAACTCAGCCAGGGTGCATTCGGGAGATTTTTAATGTAACAGCGCCATGGATTTTCCGGTTTAGTTTGTAAAAAAAAAAAAAAACCAACAACCCCCCCCCCCCCCCCTTTGCTTAAAATATATCTCAGAGTTCCGGACTTCCTCGTCACCTGCTTACTTTTCCCAACTGATTTTCTCTTTTTAGGACCGGAGCGTTTATGAGAGAGTGATGAGACACGCTTGCCGGAGGGGTCGCTTCCTTGATCTGCATGACAAGATCATAATACCTCCTGAGCCCTCTTGTCTTGTGTCTTTGTTCATCATTTTTCCCACTGCTTGGTTAAACACGTCCGATGCAATGCCGCTCGCCGCTGTTTTAAGATGACATTTTGCAATGGTAAAACCTTTCTTCATGTTTTTTTTTTTTTTTGAGATGTTGTAGTAACTAACCTGCACTTATATAGCGCTTTTCTAGTCACAAAGACCACTCAAAGCGCTTTCACTAGTACTAACCCTCTATTCTAAGGGCCTATAGGAAACAGATATCTAGGGACAATTTAGAACAGCCAATTAACCTAACATGCATGTCTTTGGATTGTGGGAGGAAACCGGAGCCCCCGGAGTAAACCCACGCAGCACAGGGAGAACATGCAAACTCCACACAGAAAGGTTCCAACCCCTGCCAGCCTGGGGATTCGAACCAGGAACCTTCTAGCTGTAAGGCAACAGTGCTAACCACTGCACCACCGTGCTGCCCCACGGTGGCAGCACGGTGGTGTATTGTATAGTATAGTATAGGTATAGTATATTATAGTATATTATATATGTATAGTATAGGTGTATTGTATAGTATTGTAACTTAGCCTGTCCGACCACAATCTGATACCCGCTGCGCAATGATGGTTGTAGACTGAATGATGTGCGTGCATGTGGATGGATGGGTTATATATGTTGTTTATTCAAGATTTAGGTCTAAAGTGAAGCATCACTATAGTCTTCCCATAGGTAAATTCCACTGGTTTGTTTTGATCCGTTTTTGTCTCCACGTTGATGGTTTCAATGTGCTGTTTCGCTACAGGTAAATAATAAGGTGGGCTGAAATGCTTTGTGATAAAGTCACCGTACATTCCTTCAATATTGCTCGTTCTCAGGAGCGATGCATAAGTGTCCCCCACTAATTGCGGATGTACCATGCCGCTGTAACAGTACATGTGATAAAATCTGGCCTTCAAATCGGCTGTATAGGGCGCCAACTTCCGATCAAACTTGAACCATTCTCCCGGTTCGACACACAGCATGTAAGCCGCTGGCATGCCAAAGCGTACCTGAGCTTGACCTCCACTCTGGAAACCCATTCTTTTCTGAATGTTACCATAGACCATAAAAATATCAGAATTTATTTTTCTAAAGAACTCCTCCTTCTGTAATTGATAGCATGGTAGATTGTGTTACAGCTTCTCAGCATCAGACTCTAGAGTTGGTGGCCCCTTTGAAAAAGAAAAAGTCTAATCAGAGATTTCTAACCCCTTGGTTCAACACAGAAACTCGTACCTTAAAACAGAAGACTCGTCAATTAGAAAGAAAATGGCACTCAACTAATTTAGATGAAATCTTTTTAGCTTGGAGAAATCATCTTTTCATTTATAAAAAATCTCTTAGAAAAGCTAGAACGAGTTATTATTCTGCATTAGTAGAAGACAACAAGAATAATCCTAGGTTTCTTTTCAGCACTGTAGCCAGGCTGACAAAGAGTCAGGACTCTGTCAATCCTAGCATTCCCTTAGAGCATACTAGTCAGGACTTTATGAACTTTTTCAATAATAAAATTTTATCTATAAGAGATAAAATCAATCAGATTCTTCCCACCGTTAACTTAAATACAGTAACTACTACAACTCCTTCAACTGATATCTGTTTGGATGAGTTTACTCCAATTGACCTTTTAGAGTTAGACAATATAATTTCCTCATCCAAGCCTTCAACTTTTCTTTTAGACCCTATTCCTACCAGGTTATTTAAAGAAGTCTTCCCACTTATTGGTAGCTTTATTCTTCAAATAATCAATTCTTCATTAACTTTAGGCCATGTACTGCAGGCTTTTAAAATGACTGTAATTAAACTCTTACTCAAAAAGCCAACCCTGGATCCAGGAGTTTTAGCTAACTATAGACCAATCTCTAATCTCCCTTTCATTTCAAAAATCTTAGAGTTGTTGCTACGCAATTATTTGACCACCTGCAGGGAAATGGTTTACTTGAAGAGTTTCAATCTGGGTTTAGAATCCATCAAAGTACTGAAACAGCCTTAGTGAAGGTCCCTAATGACCTCCTTATCGCATCTAATAATGGACTTGTTTCTGTTCTTGTCCTTTTAGACCTTAGTGCAGCTTTTGATACTATGGATCATAATATTCTACCTGATAGATTAGAACACTAAGTTGGACTTAATGGAACTTCGTTGCAGTGGTTTAGATCTTATTTATCTGATAGGTTACAGTTTGTTCATGTCAATAATGAGTTTTCTTTCAACTCAAAGCTCAGTCATGGAGTTCCACAGGGATCTGTGCTAGGCCCTACTTTTTTTAGTTTATATATGCTTCTCTTAGGCAACATTATTAGAAAGCACTGTATACATTTTCATTGTTATGCAGATGACACACAATTATACCTGTCAATGAAGCCAGATGATTGTAATCAATTAGCCAAGTTAGAAGCCTGTCTTAAGGAAATCAAAGCTTGGATGACTTGCAATTTCCTGCTATTAAATTCAGATAAGACTGAAGTCATTCTTGTTGGTCCAAAAAAACTTAGAAATACCTTTCCAAATCAAACTTTTAGTTTGAATGCGGTTACTCTTTCTCTTAATAGCTCTGTGAGGAACCTTGGAGTTATTTTTGATCAAGATCTGTCTTTCAATTCACATATTAAATTTGTTTCTAAGACTGCCTTCTATCATTTGGGTAATATTGCCAAGATTAGGAGCATCTTGTCTCAGAGTGATGCTGAGAAACTGATCCACGCTTTTGTTAGCTCTAGATTAGATTATTGTAACTCTTTATTATCAAGTTGTCCTAAAATATCTTTAAAAAGTCTTCAGTTGATCCAAAATGCTGCAGCAAGAGTTTTAACAGGTACTAGAAAGAGAGATCATATCTCTCCGGTTCTGGCCTCCCTTCATTGGCTTCCCATAGAGTTTAGAATTAAGTTTAAAATCCTTCTTCTTACTTACAAAGCTCTAAACAATCAGGCCCCTTTTTATTTAAAAGATCTGATCCTACCGTATTATCCTAACAGAGCACTATGCTCCCAAAATGCTGGATTACTTGTAATAGCTTGAATCTCCAAAAGTACAATGGAAGGCAGAGCCTTCAGGTATCAAGCTCCTCTCCTGTGGAACCAGCTGCCAATCTGGATTTGGGAGTCAGTCTTGATCTCTGTTTTTAAGAATAGGGTTAAAACCCTCCTTTCTGATATAGCCTACAATTAGGGAGGGATCATGTGTCTCTGAACCCTCCCTTAGTTATGCTGCTAATAGGTTTAGACAGCCGGGGGATCTCCAATAATGCACTGGGCTTCACTCCTTTCTTCACTCTCAATGAAATATATATATATATATATATATATATATATATATATTTTTTTTTTTTTTTTTTTTTTTTTTTTTTTTTTGCTGGTCATTAACATCTGTTTGTTCTCTCCCATAAATTGAGTCCCCATCGTGCTGTTTGCTCTCTACATGTCTGTTCTTTTCATCTTCTCTATCCCCTCAACCCCCAGCCAGTCGCAGCAGATGACTGCCCCTCCCTGAGCCTGGTTCTGTTGGAGGTTTCTTCCTGTTAAAAGGGAATTTTTCCTCTCCACCATCGCCAAGCGCTTGCTCACTGGGGATCGCCTGATTGCTGGGGTTTTTCTGCAGCTGTGGGGGTTTCCCCTACAGTTGAAAGTGCTATGAGATGACTGTTGTTGTGAAATGGCGCTATATAAATAAAGCTGAATTGAATTGAGTAAATGACTAGGCCTGAGAAAATCGTTTCCCATTCCTTTAATGATCTCTCTAAAACTGTGGGAAAAGTTGGAGTTGCAGTCAGTCACATAGACCCGTACCAGTCTTTTCCATGGTGTATCGATGGATAGAGTCCATACTTTTTCTAGTGGGATCTCCAGTCTCTCAAACTCTATGTCGCCCCTTACACCTGCAACATTTTTATTTACTCTGCTATCAATAACATAATACAAGAGATTTGCGAAGTAAAGAGAGCTAAGATGGCTTTCAAACTTGCTCCAAAGTTTCTCGATGAAACCCCCATTCTCCACATTTTTCTTTTAGACGTCCCAAAACAAAGGATTCATCCACAGCTCCATGGCTTTCTGGAGATGCACTGGGATGAGCTTACTTTTTCCAACGAGTTTCTCGTACATATCGTGGAAGGGCTCATGGATGACTCTGGTCGATTGTAGCTCCAACAGAAGAGTCTGGGCCGTTGTTTTGATTCATTGATCATCAGCCTGAATTTTGTGGCGTTGTAAGAGGAGTCTAATTCTCTCGGCGCCACACCAGTCGGCTGCCTTTTGCAACAGCGGCTCGATTCCGAGTTTTTTTTCCCTTCCTCTCTCTTTTGATCACTTTTTTTTTTTTTTTTTTTTCACCCCACTTATATCACGGACACACAGATCGTCCCAAATGTCTCCTGAGCCGGTGGACGGAGCCACTGTTTATAGCAGGATTCGATACAACAGGGAAGAGCTGCTAGCATTTAACCGCCACCCGGTCCCACTGGAAAAACTCGACATACCGAGAGAACTGAGGCGAAAACGCCGCGGCTGCCGGGCTGGAGTAAGGCGGAGGACAAAAAATATAAGGTACAGACCCTCCCTTCCATCTGTTGTCATGGGAAATGTACGGTCGATACTGGGAAAGTTAGATGAGCTAGCGGCTATCTCCCGTTATGATAGCACTTACCGGGAGTGCTCTCTCCTTTTGTTTACTGAGACGTGGCTAACTGAACTAGCAGCAGATGCTAACATTGAGCTGGAGGGTTTTCAGATGATACGAGCTGACCGAACACCAGAGAGTGGCAAAACTAGGGGCGGTGGAGTGATAATGTATGTTAACAACAACTGGTGTAGACCGGGACATATCACTATTAAACAACGACACTGCAGCAAAGACATTGAGTTGCTAGCTGTTAGCATGAGGCCTACATATCTCCCGAGAGAACACTCACACGTGATCTGCATTGTTGTTTATGCAAATCCGACGGCGAACGCTGGGACAGCGCGTGACGTCATCCATTCAGTAACCAGCAGGCTGCAGACAGAACACCCAGATGCTCTTCTCCTCATCTCAGGCGATTTCAACCACGTTTCACTGTCTCCCATTCTGCCCACTTTCACCCAGTATGTCACATGCCACACTAGAGACAATAAAACACTGGATTTGTTCTACGCAAACACTAAGGAGGCGTACACCTCATCACAACTCCCCCCACTTGGGAGATCGGATCACAACTTGGTTCATCTCCGACCGGTGTACAAACCCCTAGTGCACAGACAACCTCCGGCCATGCACACTGTGGAGTTATGGTCTGAGGAGACAATGGACACTCTAAAGGACTGTTTTGAAGCCACTGCCTGGAAGCAGCTCTGCGATCCACATGGTGAGGACATCGATGGCCTCATTCACACCTTCACGGGCTACCTCAGCTTCTGTGTGGACAAATCCGTTCCCACCAAGACCATACGGCGTCACTCAAACAACAAACCCTGGATCAACCCTGAGATAAAAACACTTCTGAGAGAGAAGAAGAGGATCTTCAGGTCGGGGAACAGGGAGATGCTGAAGTCCGTACAGAGGGAGCTGAGGAGAAAGATCAGAGAAGGCAAGGACAGCTTCAGGAAGAAGATGGAGGACAAGCTGCAACAGAGCGACATCAGCGGGGTCTGGAGAAACCTCAAAACCATCTCGGGGCTCCAGAATACCTCCCCCCAGGCCACGGGGGGCAGGGAGTGGGCGAACAACCTGAATCTGTTTTTCAATAGATTTGACCAACCGCCCTCCCCCCTGTCTGCACAACAACCACTGCTGCCCCTAAGAAATCAAGTCCTGCTACCCACTCCCCACTCCACCGACACCCCCCCCCCACTCCCAACACACAGCCCCCCATCCTGACCCTGACCAAGACCCAGGTGAGGACGGAGCTGAGGAAGATCAAGGCGAGGAAGGCGTCGGGACCGGACGGCATCAGCGCAAAGCTCCTCAAGTCCTGTGCAGACCAGCTGTGTGGGATTGTGACATATATCTTCAACATGAGCCTGAAACTGGGGAGGGTACCACAGCTGTGGAAAACATCTTGTGTGGTACCTGTACCAAAAACTTCCCACCCCAAAGACCTGAACAGCTTCAGACCGGTGGCCTTGACGTCCCACTTGATGAAGACCCTGGAGAGACTGCTCCTTGCTCATCTCCGCCCCCTGGTGGAACCAGCGATGGATCCACTCCAGTTCGCCTACCAGCATGGCATTGGGGTGGAGGATGCGGTGATCTTCCTCCTTCACCGTTCTCTGTCCCACCTGGAGAAGCCCGGGAATATGGTGAGGATCATGTTCTTTGACTTCTCCAGTGCTTTCAACACCATCCAACCGATGATCCTGAAGGACAAGCTGCTGCGCGCAGGGGTGGACCAGCACCTGTCATCATGGATCCTGGACTACCTCACGAACCGGCCTCAATTTGTGAGAACCCGGGACTGTGTTTCCGACACGATCATCAGTAGCACGGGGGCCCCCCAGGGAACGGTGCTGGCTCCCTTCCTGTTCACTCTTTATACTGCGGACTTCTCACACAACACAACACATTGCCATCTACAGAAGTTCTCTGATGACTCTGCGATCGTTGGTCTCATCTCCAGCGGAGATGAAGCTGAGTACAGAGGGCTTATCCAGAACTTTGTGGACTGGTGCCATCGGAACTGCCTCCAGATCAACGCGAGGAAAACTAAGGAGCTGGTGGTGGACTGCCGCAGGCATGGGCAGCCCCTCACAGCACCAGTAAATATACAGGGAACAGACATCGAGATGGTGACATCCTACAAGTACCTGGGTATTCATCTGAACAATAAACTAGACTGGTCACACAATACTGACGCACTCTACAAGAAGGGACAGCGCAGGCTGTTCCTGCTGAGGAGACTCAGGTCTTTTGGTGTACAAGGGGCGCTGCTGAAGTCATTCTATGACACGGTGGTGGCATCAGCCATCACTTTTGGAGTGGTCTGCTGGGGCAGTGGCATTACTGCAGCCGATAGGAAGAGACTGAACAAACTGATTAAGAAAGCTAGCTCTGTCCTGGGGCAACGCCTTGATCCGATGGAGGAGATAGGAGAGAGAAGGACGGTGGCTAAACTGTCATCTCTGCTGGAGTCCGAGTTCCACCCTATGCAGGACATACTGGATGCACTGAGGAGCTCATTTAGCAGCAGACTACATCATCCCAGGTGCACAACCAAGAGGTTTCGTAGGTCCTTCCTACCAACGGCTGTCAGACTGTACAACCTAAGCAGGGCTGCTCGCAGAGATAGCAAAAAGACGTAACAAACTAATAGTTTTTTTTTGAATGCAAAAGATGCAATAGACTTACACAATGGTCCTCTCCGGCATACAACTAGGAACATACCGGTCGCTATGGAGGGTGAGAATATGTATGGGCACATAATCATACCATGTAGGATAACTAAATAGACGGTTATGCTGTTTCATCCCACCTAGCAACAATGCTCTGCACTGTGTGTGTTTATATATTTACATATTTATTCCATCTAGCTACAATGCTCTGCACTGGGTGTGTTTATATTTATATATCTATATATTTATTCCATCTAGCTACAATGCTCAGCACTGGGTGTGTTTATATTTATATATCTATATATTTATTCCATCTAGCTACAATGCTCCGCACTGTGTGTGTTTATATACTTGCATATTTATTCCACCTAGCTGCAATGCTCCGTACTGTGGGTGTTTATATATTTACATATTTATTCCATCTAGCTACAATGCTCTGCACTGTGTGTTCATATATTCATATATTTATTCCATCCAGCTACAATGCTCTGCACTGTGTGTCTGTGTGTGTGTGTGTGTATATACGTATATATTTTATAGTAATATGTACATATGTATATTAGCTGCTCTTGCTTGCTTGTTTTTTTTTTTTCTTGCCTTCTGATTGTTGCTCTGAGTGTTGCTATCCCTGTGCTGTTGCAATCCTGGAATTTCCCCGTTGTGGGACTAATAAAGGCTTATCTTATCTTATCTTATCTTAATGGCTGGAAAAAAAAAACCCCTGGTGTGTAGAGTCTCCCCATCAACCAGTAAAAGTTTTCCTGATAGAAACCCTCAGTGTCCACATCCAAGCATTGACGCTGCCTCTGACTTGGGTAATTAATATGACATCCCAGACATTTCTCATGCTGGTACTCCTCCAGAGTTTTGCTGAGCAGATGAAGCACGGCTGATTTTACAACTCTGAAGAACACATCGCTCATCCACCTGTCAGGTTGATCTTCTGCCGATGTTACCGGTGAAATGGGGTTCAATAATGTAGGTGAAGGGTGTGGGCTCAGACACTCCCCATGGTCACACTCAATGTCCGTGGAAGTTGGGGTTTTAGGACTGTCACTATCATCAGTGTCCAGTTCCGGAGCCTGAGAGAGGGGGATATCCGTGTCGACCAGGTCCTCAGCCAGTGTGTTTGGAAGATCTATGGGTTGTAGAGGATATTGGCTCTCTGGGATCTCCATGGACAGCAGGGGCTCTGGGGTCTCTGGGGTCTGCTCAGGTTGTACGATCTCTGGGGTCTGCAAGGACTGTTGAGACTGCGGAGTTGGAGCGAGCTGTTATTCTGCCGGGTCGATGACCGAGGTTTTAATTTTGGACTGAGGACCCCAAAACTTTGAAGGATCTCAACCCAACTTCACAGAGGTAAGTGCAATATCAGAATCAGAATCAGAAAAAGATTTATTGCCAAGTACATTAACAGATCACTGATAACATACGAGAGAATTTGACTTGACACAGTAATGAACCTGCATTTCCGTGCCGCGGCGCATCTGCAACGCGCCTATCAGCAGGAGGGTACAGGTCGCATAAAGATGATACAATAGGAAGGAGCAAAAAAATCATTGATTCAAAATACTGGTTACATACTTAATCAATATTAAGAGTTCAAGGAAAAAAAAAAGCTCATGCACATACAGTATATTCGCTACACACAGAATTCACAGGACACAAGAGAGCAATGTTGTCTTTATTCAGTTCATGGATCAATGTGTGTGCGGTGTTGAGCAGTGTTGATGATAATAAGAGAGACCCAAGGACCCTTGGCAGAAGATGTTTTGTCTGTCTGGCGCCAGTCTTATCTGGCGCTGCAGCTGGCTGTCCAAGGCCTTGTGCTCATGATTTTGAAAAAACACAGTCTGCAGACAGCCAGGAGGAATTTTCATGGGGAATAATAATGCCAAATAGGACTGATCACAGAGAAGACTTGTATTTCTTCTGTAGATTCAGTACATTAATCCTTCATTGTGCAGCTTTGAATTCGTCGTGGAAAGACCTGAGCGAACCCATGATGTAATCCACCTTACGAGACAGTTCTCCAGTAGTCGCTATCAGGGTCTTCTCCAGTTTTTCAATTTGTTGGATGCACCTCGCCTGGCCAGCATTTTGATAGGTTGAATCCATCTTCAGCAATTTGCGGTAAACCAAGACAATTCCCGTCCCAATCAGAATTATCCCAATCACCAAGATTACGAAGATAAACAAATCTTCAATATCTTCGATAGAGAGATTAGAGAGACACAGCATTTTCCAATTACCTGTGTCACGTAAATAGCCCACTGGAGCCGTTCCAGCGGGGCAGACAGCTTCCCCCGGAGCACTTTTCCTTGTTGAAAAAATAGTGTCAATTGTGTTCAAAGCCCAGCTTATTAACTCCATAATTTCTTTTCGGCGGTCGCAGTTAGACGCAGACAGACAACAGCAAGCTGGGATCCAGTAGTTAGGAGGGGAGGAAAAAGTCAGAGCAGGAGAGAAGAAAAAAGCGTCTACTCTCTTGGGAGGGCGGAATATGTCTGGCGGTGTAGTTTCTCTTTGGATTGCGCAAGGTTTTACCGATGGTGGTTGATGTCTGCCACTGAAGTTGTGTTTTTAAAGCATGTAGGGAGGAGGTAAATGTACTTCTTGGAATGTGTGTGTGTGTGTGTGTGTGTGTGTGCGTGTGTGTGAGTGAGAGAGAGAGAGAGAGAGAGAGAGAGAGAGAGAGAGAGAGAGAGAGAGAGAGAGAATTCTGGTGCTTATTTGGTCACTCTGACCGATGTGTGTTGTGTAAAATGAACAAACTAAAACATGTCATCGATTATCCTTGAAAGCCCCATAACATTCCATTCTCACACTAATCCCATAAGGTCAAAGACCATTTTTAAAAGCATATACAATTGACATTCCATTCTCAAACTAATTTCACAGGTCAAAGATAATTTTTAAAAGCATATATAATTGATATTCCATTCTCACAGTAATCTCACAGGTCAAAGATAATTTTTAAAAGCATGTATAATTGACATTCTATACCCACATTAATCCCCACACTAATCCCACAGGTCAACTATAAGTGACATTCGATACCCACACTAATCCCCATGTCATTAGAGAAAATCCTCAGATAATAGCATAGGTCAGGTCAGGGGGTGTGTCAGGTCAAAGGTCACCTGTCAAAACATGTATGATGATAGGTACTCCCGTCCTCTCTCATATAACTAAATATAGGTTCTGTAACTATGATTACAGGAAAGTCAGCATTTACTGTTCGTGAAACAGTAGGATAGGACACAAATGTCATGTTCAGGTGAGTGCACATACCCTTCTTCCTGTCAAAGATTCCCCGACTCCGCAGGCAATCAAACACCTGCATGATTGGATGCACCTGCCACTCCTTCTTCATCATAAAAGGACCGTCAAGCGAAGGCTTTGGCGCTGGCTCATTGGGCATACTGCCTGCAGTACTAGCAAGCAAACTAACATTACTGTCAGAGGATTTATGCCTTTTTCCTCTCCTTTTTCTCCTTCCCAGGTTGCTGCCATCGGTGGGGTGCATCTCCGGGGATCATTGTGCGCTCACCTGCTCCATCATCCTCACCCTGCCTCAGCTACCTGTCTCCACCTGGTCAGACACCACCCAGATCCTTCCCTTTCCTACCCCCTGCCAACTTCATCCTGCTGGTTTGTCTATTCCTGCTGGGTCTCTCTGTCGGGCTGTCTGCTCAACTCACGTCAGTAGCAGATTTGTCTTTCCAGTTCCCCTCCGCCCTTCTCTTATTAATCAGCTCTCATCCCTCCCCACAGGCTGCGTTTTCCTCTGGTGATTGGCGTTTTGCCTAACAGTGCTCCATATTTTGAAATTAATAAATTGCTTAAACGTTGGTTCTCTGTGTCATATGAGTTTTCTCTGGTGTGGCACCCTACACGTGAGCTGACCATTCTATCAATATGACAACAGAAAGTCATTGAGGGACAGACGGTTGAGAAAGATAGAAAAGAGGAAGTAAGAAAGTTTAAAAAAATGGGTGACTGAATTACAGGTTTTGGGATATTTGCAAGGATCATCAAAACTGATGCTCTTGCCAGTTAACCCCTTGCACTCTGGGCAATTTTCCTAAAAATGCCAAAAAATAACGTGCCCAAAGGAAATCGAAAGCTGTTCTTCAACCCTTTGCAGCATCTTCATGGGGTTGGTCTCATTTAAAAGAAAACACTTTGAATTTTTTGGCAAAAAAAAAACATAATCTCTCTACGTGTTCCGGCCACTGAGTTACAGTCATCTAAACATACTGAACTTGAAGAAAATAAATTTGGCCATGGTGTTTTTTTGGATACAAATGCTTGCAAATAACACACAGCTGTCCGATCCGGCTGGAAAATGCAACATAAATGTAGAACCAAGTGTTATCCAGCTGAGGTCCAAATTTTGTAACAATACCACAAAAAATGAATATTTTACACAGCTTTGTTCTCAGGCTGTTCCCAGGCGTTTTGGAACTGTGCCAAATTGTGCCAAATGGCACAGTTTGGAAAAATGTCTGTAACTTTTGAATAATTCAATGTAGAATCTTCATTTTAGGCTCTAATGAAAGGTCACACTCAGGGCTGTGTCTGTGTGTGTGTGGGGGGGGGTCGTCCCCCCCCCGCTACCAAAGACGGAGTTCGGCCCTCACTACATGACGGATTACACTCGTTGCATGTTTCCACAGCAACGCTGTCACAGCGGCTTCCCCCCCCTCGCTACTGTGTGTGTGTGTGTGGGGGGGTTGTCCCCCCCTCGCTACAGAGGACAGCCATCATATGTCTATGACTATCAGAATCAGAATCTTTTTCTGATTCTGATTCATCATATGTCTATGTGACGACTGCTGTGCAGTCAGCGCGGTTCCCCCCGCGGACCGGGGGCGTTCGGACTGTGAACGCCCCCCCCCCGCTCCTCTTCTGCAGCGGGGGGGGGGGGGCGGCGTTCACGGTCCGAACACGGCAAATGAACCGTTTATCGCGGCGCACGAAGTACGAAGTGCGTGTGCCGTACAGTTGTAATTTACCGATCGGTCAAAAGTCATTTTTGGATTACAGTTTTCAGGGAGAAATAATAATTTAGCTTATAACACCTTACCTCTTCACAGCAGCAGAGTCCTGGCGAACTTCTCTTCCCCATTGTCAGACGAACGCGACGCTACTCCGCTCGTGGATCCCGATCAAAACATAATTCCAATATTGCGGTTTTGGTGAATGATTTACGACCTTCGTCGTCAGCCTCCATCGGTCTATGATGACAGAAGAGAATCCTAAACACTCTGCTGGAATTAAATAAAATAAATAAATAAACCACTACCTGTGGCTGTGAAGCAGTCTCTCTTCACCCAGCTTTAGACAACAGCTCAGCAAACTTCTGTGCTTCAATTGGCTCACAGCCGTTGGGAGGCGGGTCCTTCTGGCTAGATTTTCATTCATTGGCTCTTCATGGTTTCAGAAACCCAATTCAAGGCTCTTATTAGTCGAAAGACAGGTCAATCAGATGAACTAATCTGTTCGCGGCAGTGTCTGCAGCTTTTTTTTTTGGAGGCCAGCACCATCTCCATCTGCACCATCATCAGTATATCATGCGTCATGCGTCTGAGCGCGCACGAGTGCACTCTCGTGCGCCCTCGTGCGCCCTAGGACGCAGAGACTTGCCCGCCCGCGGAACAACGGAGCACAAGTGGTTAAACTGGCAGAGATCCTGCAAATAATTATACAAAGCTATAATACTGCCAAGGAAAACCATGAGAAAGAAGGAAAGGTGCAGAAAAACCTGAGGGAAACAGAGAAGAGAAAAAATAGGGCCATGTGTTATATTCCTAAGCTTGTGGCTGAACTGCGAAGAGGACAAGTGATAGTAAGTGATAATGGAAGGGTCATATTACAAACACACAGGCAGCAAGTAGTGTCAGAATTGCCGCCCCAATATGACGATGTGGCTCGGCCTCCATCAGCTCCACCTCCACTAGCCCTTTCAGCCCCAACTCTGACACAGTCAAGCCCCTACAATGAATACGTGGACATGTTATCTAACCAAATGCCCCTCACAACATTCATAAAAGATAATGGTGATCAGGTGAGGGCAGTGACAGGAATGTTGCAACTAAGACCTATGCTGGATGAGGAAAATACTGGAAAAGGAATGCATGGTATAATAGCTGCTCCATCCCCTAGTGAACCCACTGACCCATCACAGTCAGGATTAAGCCAACAGGATAAGGTTAGGGTGTCCTTCACTACATAAACTCCAACATATCTTCAGGCTAAGCCGAAAGATGTTGTGGAGGAAGAGGATTTACAGGATGAGAATGGTGAACCAGGAAGGGAGGTTTCACACATGATAAGTCAGTTGTCTGAGGATGATATAAGCAGTCTGCAGAGTGTGTTGGAAAAAAGAAATGTTGGAGAATATGATGAATCCAGGAACAAAAACGTTGGTCCAAGAAAGTGGAAATTTAATGCTTGTGGTACCACACATAATAATCTAGATGAGAGAACTACTCGCACTAAAGCAGGTGACATACCGAGGAAAAACTATTCAAATATGGCACCCACGATTGCAACTGAAGATGGGACTGCCCCTTATGTGGAATGGTCATTTAAGGACCTGAAGGGTATATGCGACACACTGCCTCCCTTAACTTCAGGAGGTTCTCCCTGGATTAGGGCTATGCAGAAAGCTACAGTGGGCTGCCGACTGTGCATGGCAGACCTCAGAGGAATTATTGCCAGTCATACCTCACCCTCTATGTTGAAGAATATAGAGGAGGAGACACACTATTGATATAGCAGATGAAGCACCATTCAGAGATCACAGTGATGAAATTTTTACAATAATGAGGAGAATGTTCCCTGTTGATCTTGTTGTGTCTAAAACACCTTAAACCCCAGTTCTTTGATACAACGGCCAAATAACCAGGTTGAGAGATGAAGTATATTTTCCTTTTTTTACTTAAAGTGAGATATGGACTTACAACAGCGCTGGAACACAGCTCTTTAGGAAAAGACCGAAGAGAGCGTTACCTAAACATTGAACCCTATAGTTTTTATAGCCTAACCACCCCCTCATGCAAGAGGGGAAGGATTTTACCTCATTGTATCTGTAACACATTTTAAACTTACATGGCAGCTCAGCTGTGGACAGAGCTGATTCTAACTGATTTCAACAAATGAATTATGGGGTGTAAGCTAAAATCTGCAGTGTAGCGTGTACAGCATGAAGACAAAGAAGTGTGAGAAAGAGAGACAGAGAAATCAAATCAATTTATCAACAATCTCACGAGTATTGAATTAACAGATATACCTATGAAACCAAGAGAGGATGCTGGAGCTTATAGATAGATAGATAGATAGATAGATAGATAGATAGATAGATAGATAGATAGATGTACTTTATTGATCCCAAACTGGGAAATTACAGCGTAACAGCAGCATGACAGTAGACAACCAAACAACAGAAACACACACATGACAGATAAACGGATTACCCATGGAAAGTAAAACTAACACGACTATAGAAACCTATATACATCATAGCTTAATATATGATGATCCGTATAAACACATGAATCATCCCATTGCACAAAGAAGGACTATCAGGAGCAGAGTGAAAATGTGAGGTACCAGTTAGTCTGTAAGGTGCAGTGTGGCATTATAGCTATGACCAGAATACAACATCATAGTGAGTTATTGTACAGTGAAATTGCATGTGGCAGGAAAGATTTCCTGTACCTGGCCGTTCGATAATGAAGCTGTAGTAGTCTACTGGAGAAAGTGCTTCGCTGTCTATCTAGCGTGTGGTGGAGGGGGTGATCAGGATTGTTCATGATGGATCACAGTTTATTTAGTGTTCTCCTCTCCACTACTGTCTCAAAGGTCTCCGGTCTGAGACCAATTACAGAGCCAGCCCTCTTGATAATCTTGTCAAGTCTGTTGGTATCTCTGGCCCTAATACTGCTACCCCAACAGACAGCAGCAAAGAATATGGCGCTGGTGACAACGGTCTGGTAGAAAAGCACCAGCATCCTGCTGTACACATTGAAGGATCTCAGCTTTCTCAGGAAGTAGAGTCTGCTCATCCCCTTATTGTGCGCAGCATCAGTGTTGGATGTGTATATGTGGATATGTAGACAGATGTTTGGCACTTTGGGCAGATATGACTGGAGAGATCCCTCATAACAATCCTACCACACTTGTGGTATTCCGCAGTGTGATTCAGTCATCAGTGCCACCACCTGTAAGGACTGCATTGGAGGGGGTTGTTGGCTTAAACACCCAACCCTGGGCAACATGGCTCTCACCATGTACATCATTATGTTAAGCAATATCATAAGAAACAAAATGAAAAAGAGGCTGAAACTGCATATTTGTCAAATCAGTTGGTGAAAGCTCAGTTGAAAGCAACACAAGAAGTATTAAATAAAGATAAAAAGCAAAAAACTACTGTACAGACTCCGGCCATTACAGTGGCAACCCCTCAGGCCATTATTGGTCCAGTCCCTGCTGAACCTTATGTGTTGGCACCCCAACAACAATGGTATCCTTGCCCATCTCAGAGAAGACCTGGTAGAGGTGCATACAGAGGAGGCATGAGATCACCTCCCCTGGCACAAGACATGTGCTACCGTTGTGGAAAACCAGGACACTGGGCACGTGACTGCAGAAGTCTGCCTGCTAATAGAGGGCACTCACAGATGATGTACACACCCATCCCACCCCCAGCACCAGAGGTGTGGCCTGACCAGTCTTTTGCATCACAACAACTACAACAACATCATATGGCTCCCAACCAGAACATGATGCCCAGCCAACAATGACGGGGCCTAGGGAGCCACACTGAAGAGGGGGTACTTTTGGATCCAATGCTATCCCTCAAGGTGGGAGACAAAACTTATAGATAGATAGATAGATAGATAGATAGATAGATAGATAGATAGATAGATAGATAGATACATGCATACATACATACATACATACATACATACATACTTTATTTCTAACAAAAAAAGTGAAAAAAAAACAAAAAACAAATGACAAGTGCGATAAAGTGAGTGTACAGTGCTCGAAAGGGAGAAGGAAGAAGTGAACACTTATTAACTCCAACTCCTCTTTTCCATAAATACAACCCATGTGAAATATATACAATTTACCACATTTAAGACCCCAAGAAAGCAATTAACTATATTTTGTACAAATCAACATTAACACCCACCCATCCCAACATACATGTAGTACATACATCAAAACCAGCCCCAAACAACACAGATATACACAGCACTGTCCCACCTCCCATTCCATAGTGTCCCAGAGTGAGCATAGTGAATCGTACATATAAATACTACCCTTCTAACATATATTCTTTCAGCAAATAATGTTTATACCTATTATTGAATTGATTTCTGTTTGTACATAGTCTCAGTTCCAGCTCCAGACTGTTCCACAAATCCACCCCACAAACAGATATGCACATACTTTTCTTAGTAGTTCGTATCTTAGGTTTTGTAAAGTTTAAGTCTCCTCTCAAATTATAATCATCATCTTTTTTTTGGAATATTTTTTGTATATTAGTTGGGAGTTGATTATTAATTGCCCTGTTCATGACTTGCGCTGTCTTAAATTTAATTAAATCCATGAACTTTATGACATGCGACTTTAAAAACAATGAATTGGTATGCTCTCTATATCCTACATTATTTATTATCCTTATACAGTGGGGCAAAAAAGTATTTAGTCAGCCACCAATTGTGCAAGTTCTCCCACTTAAAAGATGAGAGAGGTCTCCAATTTTCATCATAGGTATACCTCAACTATGAGAGACAAAATGAGAAAAAAAAATCCAGAAAATCACATTGAAGGATTTTTAATGAATTAATTGGTAAATTCCTCAGTAAAATAAGTATTTGGTCACCTACAAACAAGCAAGATTTCTGGCTCTCACAGACCTGTAACTTCTTCTTTAAGAGGCTCCTCTGTCCTCCACTCGTTACCTGTATTAATGGCACCTGTTTGAACTCGTTATCAGTATAAAAGACACCTGTCCACAACCTCAAACAGTCAGACTCCAAACTCCACTATGGCCAAGACCAAAGAGCTGTCAAAGGACACCAGAAACAAAATTGTAGACCTGCACCAGGCTGGGAAGACTGAATCTGCAATAGGTAAGCAGCTTGGTGTGAAGAAATCAACTGTGGGAGCAATTATTAGAAAATGGAAGACATACAAGACCACTGATAATCTCCCTCCATCTGGGGCTCCACGCAAGATCTCACCCCGTGGGGTCAAAATTATCACAAGAATGGTGAGCAAAAATCCCAGAACCACATGGGGGACCTAGTGAATGACCTGTAGAGAGCTGGGACCAAAGTAACAAAGGCTACATCAGAAACACACTACGCCACCAGGGACTCAAATCCTGCAGTGCCAGACGTGTCCCCCTGCTTGAGCCAGTACATGTCCAGGCCCGTCTAAAGTTTGCTAGAGAGCATTTGGATGATCCAGAAGAGGATTGGGAGAATGTCATATGGTCAGATGAAGCCAAAATAGAACTTTTTGGTAAAAACTCAACTTGTCGTGTTTGGAGGAGAAAGAACACCATACCTACTGTGAAGCAGGGGGGTGGAAACATCATACTTTGGGGCTGTTTTTCTGCAAAGGGACCAGGACGACTGATCCGTGTAAAGGAAAGAATGAATGGGGCCATGTATCGTGAGATTTTGAGTGAAAACTTCCTTCCACCAGTAAGGGCATTGAAGATGAAACGTGGCTGGGTCTTTCAGCATGACAATGATCCCAAACACACCGCCCGGGCAACGAAGGAGTGGCTTCGTAAGAAGCATTTCAAGGACCTGGAGTGGCCTAGCCAGTCTCCAGATCTCAACCCCATAGAAAATCTTTGGAGGGAGTTGAAAGTCTGTGTTGCCCAGCGACAGTCCCAAAACATCACTGCTCTAGAGGAGATGTGCATGGAGGAATGGGCCAAAATACCAGCAACAGTGTGTGAAAACCTTGTGAAAACTTACAGAAAACATTTGACCTCTGTCATTGCCAACAAAGGGTATATAACAAAGTATTGAGATGAACTTTTGTTATTAACCAAATACTTATTTTACCGAGGAATTTACTAATTAATTTATTAAAAATCCTTCAATGTGATTTTCTGGATTTTTTTTTCTTATTTTGTCTCTCATAGTTGAGGTATACCTATGATGAAAATTGGAGACCTCTCTCATCTTTTAAGTGGGAGAACTTGCACAATTGGTGGCTGACTAAATACTTTTTTACCCCACTGTAGCTTTTTTTTGTAATGTGCATATTGGCTATAGGTTGGTCTTGTAGGTGCTTCCCCAGACTTCTACACAGTAGTTAAGATAAGGTAGAAACAGTGAATTGTACAGTAAGAACAATGATTTATAGTCCAAGATGTGTCTTGTCTTCCTAAGTATCCCTACACATTTTGCCAGCTTGGCCTGGATGTGACTGATGTGAGGTTTCCAGCAGATTTTATTGTCTAGCGTCACCCCCAGAAACTTATTTTCCTGTACTGTTTCTATTCTGGTATCATCCCCCGGGTTCCGGTTCCGCCGGACCGACTGCGCCACACGAGTTGGCTGCCTTTTGCAACTGCCTTTTTTTTTATCTTCCTTCTTCTTTCTACACCTTTCACTCTATATATATATCACGGACACACAGATCGCCCCAAAGGTCTCCCGAGTCGGCGGACGGAGCCACTGTTTACAGCAGGAGACAATACAGCAGGGAAGAGCTAGCTAGCACTCAACCGCCACCCGGTGCTAACGGAGAAACTCGACATACCGAGGAACTGTAGCGAAAACGACGCGGGTGTCGGGCTGGAATTTAGGCGGCGTGCAAGAAATATAAGACAGAATAATAAAGAGCGATGGCAAGAACCAAGCAGACCGCCCGTAAATCTACTGGAGGAAAAAGCCCCCCAGGAAGCAGCTAGCCACCAAGGCTGCTCGGAAAAAGCGCTCCGGCCACAGGCGGAGTGAAGAAGCCTCACCGTTACAGGCCCGGTACCGTGGCTCTGAGAGAGATCCGTCGCTACCAGAAATTCACGGAGCTGCTCATCCGTAAGCTGCCCTTCCAGCGCCTTGTGAGGGAGATCGCTCAGGACTTCAAGACCGACCTGCACTTCCAGAGCTCTGCCATCATGGCTCTACAGGAGGCCAGCGAGGCCTATCTGGTAGGTCTCTTCGTGGACACCAACCTGTGCGCCATCCACACCAAGAGGGTCACCATCATGCCCAAAGACATCCAGCTGGCCCGCCGCATCCGCGGAGAGAGAGCTTAGACTTTCTGCTGCACATTCACCAAGCACAATGCTCCGCACTGTGTGTGTATATATATATATATATATATATATATATATATATATATATATATATATATATATTACTATACATATACGTATATAGTAATATAATATAATTATAGTAATATATATATAGTAATATATACTACTATATATACTAGTATATATACTAGTATATATAGTAGTATATATACTGTATATATGTGTGTGTGTGTGTGTGTGTGTGTGTACATATATATATTGTACATATACGTATACATATTGTACATATATATGTACAATATGTACATATGTATACTAGCTGTTCTTGTTTTTTCTTGCCTTCTGATTGTTGCTCTGAGTGTTGCTATCCCTGCACACAAGATCTGACGGCAGGCTTTTCAACCTCGCCCGCCTGAAAGCCAGAACCAAAGTACGCGAGGCTCTAATCAGAGACATGCTGTTCGCAGACGACGCTGCAGTCGCAACCCACACACAGCAGGAGCTTCAGACCCTGATGGACCGCTTCTCCCAGGCATGCAAGGACTTCGGGCTTACCATCAGCCTGAAGAAGACTAACGTCTTGGCGCAAGGCACGGAAGCACCACCAACCATCACCATTGATGACTACAAGCTGGAGGTCGTGAATCAGTTCACGTACCTGGGGTCCATGATCAGCAACAACCTCTCCCTTGATACAGAGATCAACAAGAGGATTGGAAAATCAGCCTTCACACTCGCTCGCCTCACCACACGAGTGTGGGAGAATCCCAAACTCTCTGTCAAGACGAAGATGGCAGTGTACAACGCCTGCGTCATCAGCACACTGCTCTATGGGAGTGAGACGTGGACAACATACGCCCGGCAGGAAAAGAGACTGAACTCCTTCCACTTGTGCTGCATTCGCCACATCCTGGACATATCCTGGCAGGACAAAGTGCCCAACACAGAAGTTCTGTCCCGCGCCGGCCTTCCCTCCATGTTCACTCTACTCAGGCAGCGCAGGCTCCGCTGGCTAGGCCACGTTCACCGTATGGAGGATGGCAGAATCCCCAAAGACGTCCTCTATGGAGAACTGGCAACTGGCAGGAGAGACGTTGGCCGCCCACAGCTGCGCTTTAGAGATGTCTGCAAGAGAGACATGAAGGCCCTGGATATCAACACAGAGCGCTGGGAGGACCTTGCAACGGACCGCTCCAAATGGAGAGGCACCCTGACCAGACAGCTCAAGGCGGGTGAAGAGAGACTGACTGCTGCAGCAGATGAAAAAAGGACCCGCAGGAAGAACCGCCACAGACCCAGCAGCACGGAGACCACCCACAAGTGTGACCTGTGTGACAGGGACTGTCATTCGCGCATCGGCCTGTTCAGCCACAGGCGGTGCTGTTCCAGCAGAGTAGACATTTAGGATTCTCTTCCATGGTCATCATAGACCGACGGAGGCCGACGATTAGTAATATATACTACTATATATACTAGTATATATAGTAGTATATATATATATATATATATATATATGTGTGTGTGTGTGTGTGTGTGTGTACATATATATATTGTACATATACGTATACATATTGTACATATATATGTACAATATGTACATATGTATACTAGCTGTTCTTGTTTTTTCTTGCCTTCTGATTGTTGCTCTGAGTGTTGCTATCCCTGTGCTGTTGCAATCCTGGAATTTCCCCATTGTGGGACTAATAAAGGCTTATCTTATCTTATCTTATCTATCGTTTCCATTATTTCATGATTTATTTTATAATTTCCAAACAACATAATCTTTGGTGTGTTTTTTTCAGATTTAGAGATAATTTATTTTTGTTGAACCACTGTGTTAACCTTTTCATTTCAGTTGTGACCACCTCTAAAACCTGCTGCAAATTCTCACCAGTGCAAAGGATATTTGTGTCATCCACAAACAAAATAAATTTCAGAATTTTTGATACTTGGCATATGTCATTTATATACAAGATAAAGAGTTTGGGTCCCAAAACTGACCCCTGGGGCACACCACAAGTGATGTCCATGAAGGGTGATTTGTGCTCACCAGTTTGTACAAATTGTTGTCTGTTACTTAAATAACTTTCCACCCAACTCAGTCTAACCCCTCTTATCCCATACCTTTCCAATTTCCTCAGTAGAATTCTATGGTCATTGGTGTCAAAAGCTTTCTTTAAATCTATAAATACTCCTACAGCAACCTCTTTTTTATCTATACAACTAGTAATTTCTTCTATAAGTTCGATCAGTGCCAAAGATGTAGATTTGTCTGCTCTAAAACCATACTGGCTGTCTGTAAGGAGGTTGTGTTTTTCATTGAAATCATCTAGTCTCTTAGTGAAGATTTTTTCAAGTATTTTGGAGAATTGTGAGAGTAAAGAGACCGGCCTGTAATTTGTGAAATAATGACTGTCTCCTGTTTTGTATAGTGGTATTACTTTTGCTATTTTCATTTTGTTTGGAAATTTACCAGTTTGAAATGACAGGTTACAGATGTGGGTGAATGGTTTAACAATTCCTTCAATTACTTTTTTCACTATTGTCATGTCAATTTCATTCCAGTCCGTTCATTTTTTGTTCTTAAATTTACTCACAGTCTCGATAATTTCCTTTTCAGTAACTGCACCCAAAAAGATTGTGTTTGGATTTCTATCTTCTATTTCATTTACAGAACCACTGTTGTTTGTTTCTGGTGTCACTATTGATTTTGCTAATTCAGGACCAACGTTTACAAAAAATTTATTGAAACCACTGACCACATCCTCCATATTATTTATCAAATTGTCATTTTCAATAAAATATTCTGGATAATTAGCATTCTTAGGTCCGTTACTAATAATCCCATTGAGTACTTGCCATATTCCTCTTAAGTTATTTTTATTATCCTCTAATATTCTGTTGTAGTATCCTTTCTTACAAGTTCTCATTATATTAGTAAGCTTATTTTTATATCTTTTATATTTGATCTCAGCCTCTTCCCTTCTGCACTTAATGGATTGTTTATATAATGTATTCTTCTTTTTACATGCATTTAGTAACCCCTTGGTGACCCAAGGAATATTTTTGTTTTGTTGTCTGCCACTGTATTGTTTTATAGGACAGTTTTTATTGGTCAGTGATTGAAATATTTGTAAAAATTTATCATATGCTTCATTTATATCATTTTCATCACAAACTATCTTCCAGTCTTGTATTAATAATTCCTTTGCCAGTAAATACATAGATTCTTCAGTTCTTATTCTTTTATATTTAATATTTTTGGTATACTTTTTCTTCCTATAATCACTTTGAGAGACAACAAAAATCGGCAGGTGGTCACTGATATCATTCAATAAAAGCCCACTCATGATATAATTTTCCATAATGTTTGTGAATATGTTATCTATTAATGTGGCACTGTGTGACATGATTCTGCTAGGTCTGGTGATTGTTGGATGTAAGCCCATACTGTACATTGTGTTGATAAATTCTTCTGTCATACTACATTGTTTTGAATTCATAAGATCTATATTGAAATCCCCACAGATGAACATAACTTTATGAGTTAGTTTTGCATACATTTGTTCATCCAGTCCTTAAACAAGTCAATGTTTGATCCAGGTGTTCTATATACACGGCTCACGACCATATTCTTCACATTGTCCAGACAGATTTCTATTGTAATACATTCAAATAAATCATCCACAGTTACTGACAGATTTTCAACAACCTTGTATTGCAAGCTCTTGTCAACATAGATTGCAACTCCTCCTTTTTTCACTTTTCTATTTATATAATTTAATTCATAGCCATCCATGGTAAAATCCACTCCTTTCTCTTCACTGTGCCACGTCTCTGATATTGTCACAATATTGAATGGCTCTTTAAACTGATGTAAATAATCTTTAATGTTATTAAAGTTGGCATAGAGACTTCTGCTGTTGAAGTGGATCATAGAAATATTGAAATCAGATGTGACCATTGTGTTAAACTGTTCATCCGTGTAGTAACTACAGTTATTACTGATGGAGGTAAATAAATTATTATCAGGGTCGATATTATATTCTATGTTCTGTGGGTTGTGATCCGTATATTCAAAAACTTTCAGTTCCTAATGTTCCTGTTTGTTGATCTTTTGTTTCATGTTGTTAAATGTCCTGTTGCAGATGAGTGTGATCCTTCAATGTCTTACAGTTATCATTTGTTGCTGTCAACTCCAGTTCATAATATTCATTGATATTTGTCCAGTTCCATAATATTACGGATGTTAATAACCTTGACTTCTTCAGGTGATCTATTTAATTTGATGTATATTTTACAGTTTGATGCCCAGGTGTTTTGAATCTTTTTCTGCTTTCTCATATATCTTGCTTTTCTGGCTATTTCTGCGTTTTCTTTGGTGAGGTGCTCGTTTATATAGATCAGGGGTCACCAACCTTTTTGAAACCAAGAGCTACTTCATGGGTATCGAGTCATGTGAAGGGCACCAGCTTGACACACTCCTCTAAAATAACAAATTGTATATATATACACTACCGTTCAAAAGTTTGGGGTCACCCAGACAATTATTTTGTGTTTTCCATGAAAAGTCACACTTATTTACCACCATGAGTTGTAAAATGAATAGAAAATATAGTCAAGACATTGACAAGGTTAGAAATAATGATTTGTATTTGAAATAATAATTTTTTCCTTCAAACTTTGCTTTCGTCAAAGAATCCTCCATTTGCAGCAATTACAGCATTGCAGACCTAACATGATTGCACAAGGGTTTTCTAATCATCCATTAGCCTTCTGACGCAATGAGCAAACACATTGTACCATTAGAACACTGGAGTGATAGCTGCTGGAAATGGGCCTCTATACACCTATCAAGATATTGCACCAAAAAACAGACATTTGCAGCTATAATAGTCATTTACCACATTAGCAATGTATAGAGTGTATTTCTGATTAGTTTAAAGTTATCTTCATTGAAAAAAAGTGTTTTTCTTTCAAAAATAAGGAAATTTCTAAGTGACCCCAAACTTTTGAACGGTAGTGTATATATACAGTATATATATATATGTGGCAGTTCGGTTAACCCCCACAACAGACTAAGGACAGACAACTCGCTACTCCTGGTTTTTTCCGCTACACTACTGAGACGTAATGTGCCATTCATGCCTTGTGATGTTAATGTTGCCTCTCATGCATTGTGTTCATGCGTCCTGTCCTTACTGTGACCTAGAGACTCAGATCAATATGTAGATGTGCCTGTTAACCTCTTTGTTCTGCACCTGGAGCAGAGTCTAGCAAATCTGCCTATTATGATGTATGTCTCACAAATGCAAATATCTCATGCCTGTTCTGCAGTCCCTTTGATCAGACCAACTGCTGTGACACTGCCTTGATGTATTGTTTGAGTTGGGTATAAATACTGCACAGGTTCTGTAACACTTCCTCTCACTCTCAATCTGACTTCAACTTTGCTGCAGGACACAGACTTTGTGTCTGCCTCCTCTCCTTCGCTGAGAGCCGTGGGCTCGCTCTCGGCGCTCATGCACGGCGCCGGGAGCGGAGCTCGTGATGGCGGTATGATAATAAAACTCTACTTAAAACCTCCAACAACGCCGCATTATTTCATGCCGCCGGACTGGTGACCCCTTGAAGACGCACACGCTTTGTGCGACGCAGCCTTCTGATTTGGACGGCCACGCTGGTGAACCGACGCTGAAAAAAACGAGCGGCCAGCGAACGCAGCACCCAGACACGCACACGCTTTGTGCGAAGCAACCTTCTGAGTTGGACAGCTGCACTGGTGACCCGTTCTTCAGGATGAGATCTGCACGTCTGAGATCTGCTCATCCACGCTGGACCGGCCGCGCTCGCAACTCCTCCACACGAGAGTGCGGGCACCTCGTCCCTTCTCCACGACGGCGTCCTCCATGGCCGGCGGAGAACGCAACGCGTGGACCTGAACGCACCACGCCCGAGCCTGAGGAACAAAGATCGTCTATTCCCGCTCACCGCTCCAACGCATCTGCACCAGCCTGAGGGACAAAAGATTGACTATTTCCTCCCACCGCTCCAACGCACCATGGCCAATCATGCAGCCACAGCTCAACCTGGATTTTTATCGGCGCCGTCTGCACCGATCTCCACCAAGTTTCTGCACCCTGACTCGCCACTCCAGCGGCCCACCCACGCACGGAACTCCCGCGTATGCACCGGGGAGTTACGAGGACGGCGCATCAAGCACGGGACAAGTAACGGCTACAGAGACCGCCATCATCCCCCACCGCTGCTCACAGAACCTTCAGGGCTGCTCGTTCACCTGAAGCAAGCACGCAGCTCGCCACTGGATTTTTTAATGGTCTCAGCCACGGCACAAAGGGATTTCAGCCGTCAGCTGTTCCCGGGGGCTTTGGGGTTGCTCCTGCACCTAAAGCCAACATGCCAGTCCCTCTGCTTTTGTTAATTTTTTTCTTACAGCCGCTCCTGCTTTTCTTGGCCACGAGAGGAGTCAGAGACTAATTTTTCTTCTTGTGATCTCCGCACGCGCAACGGGACAGCCCCTCGACGTCGCGGAGCAGCAAGCAATTTTTGCGCGGCTCAGGACGATTTTACAGCCCCTGCCGGCACTTACTACCCCTCCCCTCCCTCCCCCTCCGCCTGCAGCAAGCTTCTCCCACAGCTCGCTCACACAGATGGATTATCGAGGTCTCGGCCCCCTGCCGCGCCCTCTGGGGGGGAGCGTGTGGCGGTTCGGTTAACCCCCACAACAGACTAAGGACAGACAACTCGCTACTCCTGGTTTTTTCCGCTACACTACTGAGACTTAATGTGCCATTCATGCCTTGTGATGTTAATGTTGCCTCTCATGCATTGTGTTCATGCGTCCTGTCCTTACTGTGACCTAGAGACTCAGATCAATATGTAGATGTGCCTGTTAACCTCTTTGTTCTGCACCTGGAGCAGAGTCTAGCAAATCTGCCTATTGTGATGTATGTCTCACAAATGCAAATATCTCATGCCTGTTCTGCAGTCCCTTTGATCAGACCAACTGCTGTGACACTGCCTTGATGTATTGTTTGAGTTGGGTATAAATACTGCACAGGTTCTGTAACACTTCCTCTCAATCTGACTTCAACTTTGCTGCAGGACACAGACTTTGTGTCCGCCTCCTCTCCTTCTCTGAGAGCCGTGGGCTCTCTCTCAGCGCTCATGCACAGCGCCGGGAGCGGAGCTCGTGACAGCGGTATGATAATAAAACTCTACTTAAAACCTCCAACAACGCCGCCTTATTTCATGCCGCCGCATATATATATATATATATATATATATATATATATATATATATATATATATATATATATATATATATATATATATATATATACATATATACATACATACACACACACACATAAATAAATAATTATCAATAACTTAGAGTGGGTAACAGACAAGATCAATATTCAACACTTTATTTTTATTAATCTCAGCAATTGTTCAGATGCTCACTTCTACATTTCATTAAAAAAAATGTCCAGTTTTCGCCAGTCCCTTTTAACCATGAAAAACTAAACCCTTTTAATTCATGAACTATGTTGAACCATGTTTGAAAAAGTTATGCAACATTTAAGAAAAATCAACTTTCATATTAAATAAATCTTATCACATTTTTAACTGAACAAATCTGCTGCAATTCTGCTCAAAATCTGCTACATTTAATAAACACACTTTTGTGTGTTCTTCTTCACTGGAATTATATCCATACAGTTCTTGCCAAGAATCATGCTTGAGTAATAACCAGCACTGTCCTTTCATGAGAAGAAGCTAAACAAGCACTGAGAGTGTGCAGCAGTTTCATGACGCGGAGTGAAGTGTCGCTCCACATAGTGCTGCAACGCCGTCGCAACAGTCGCCCCGCAAATGAAACACATGCAGCTTCCTTTCACGGTAGTAAAAAAAGAACTCTTCCTCCCGCTCACTTTGAATTTTTTTTGCCATGTTTTTGGGCTAGGAAACTGCACTCCGCTCACCATCTTCACTGGCCGCTAGCTTATGCTCCACAAGCGCTAAGGTTTTGTCATGCGCACAATACTGACCTTTGAACTAGGTCAGAGTTCACCTTAACTTTACGTATAATAAACATATTTTCATTTTTTTATTTTTAAGACATTGTCATTTTAAAATCTATATAGATGCAAGTGTGATTTTAAAAAAATAGCGGCAGAAAAAATTACATCTTAGACGCAGCTCACTTGCGAGTTGTGCTATTTTTAGAACAGGCCTGCGGGCGACTCATATGGTCCTTGCGGGCGACTTGGTGCCCGCAGGCACCGCGTTGGTGACCCCTGATATAGATATTCATTCCTTTCAGTTTTCTACCTTGTTTTAGCAGCACAGTCTTGTGTTTTCTATTCACCAACCTCATGATTACAGCCAGTTTGTTGCTGCTTTCCTGGGCAGAGGGTGGCAGGCCTCTATGGAGTTACAGTCCAGCTGGATTCCTTTGGACTGCAGGAAGGCCGCCACTTTTTGCTCCGTGGATTCGTCTTCCAGCACGTCGAGCCTCCCTCCGCTGTCCACGGCCACCGCCCCAGCATATGATTGGGGTTTAATGTGGAGCCCAGTGATGATCACGTCGTTCACCCGGGTGTACTGCTCCAGGTCCAACACTCTGCTCTCCAGATACGCCAGCCTCTTGTCCTTCTTGGCGTTCTGGATTCGCAGTGCTTTCACCTCCTCGAGCAAGCCCAGGATGTTTTTTTGCTGCAGCTTAACAGCAGAAATCTCTTCAGCCAAGAAGTCGAGCAATCTTTTAATATCGTCCACCTCCTCAGTCTGCTGACCTTTCTTGGGACCAATGATCCCGGACGATGTATGTTGACTAAACAGCTAATGAACAGCTGTTTAGCTAGCTGAATGGCGGGCCGCTCCGCTCCACTCTCGTTTCCCAGTCCGTAGATGCTGCTATTGGCATCTTAAGTCAGGCAGGGGTCGAAACTAAGGTGTCCAGTCCGTAATCCAAATTCAGTTCTCAAAAGCCAAAAAAGTAGTCAAAAACCGAGCACCAAAACACAGAAATCCACCAACTGACAGGATCTGACAGCAAGTTGACAGCAGGTTGACAGGACCCGGAAGTGGTTCCTGTCAACCTTCATGTTTATGAAGTTATGGTGGATACAGGGGCTCATTTTTCGTCAATATCAACTTCTCTACACCTGTCCACTAATTATACATCAGTTGTTGGCATCTCTGGGACCCCAAAGTGTCTCCCTTTCTCAGTACCATTGAAATGTTCATTAGCCAGACTTAAGTTTGTCCATTCTTTTCTGTACTCCTCAGATTGTCCTATAAATCTACTGGGAAGAGATGTGCTTCTGAAAGTAAAAGCACACATTTACTTTGCTTCTACTGGAACTGTGGTGTGTCTGCCTGATGGTACCATGCTCCGGTGTACATTAGATCTGTCCACTCCCCTGAATGCTCCACAACTTCAAGCTCAGGAAGTTGGACGAGGAAAATCAAACCTCTTCAGCAACTGTTTGGTGGTTACAACTGAATGATGTGAGCCCTGACAAAAATCAGTTGATAAACAAATACATTTCCTGGTCCCCATGGATAGACTCTGTTTGGCTATATGACCCCAATCATGATCCGCTTCACTGCACAATGAACTATTCACATGATGACCAAGAACTGTTTGATGATCAGTGGGAGACTCTGGTGGGGGTTCAGGATTTGGTGTGCAAGAACATTTATGTTGGCCCACAAGGAGTGGCTTCTGCAGTCTGTTTGAATAAAGACTTGCTGCCTCTGTATGTCCTCTTGGACACTGCTGCACCTCATGTGACACTGGGGGTGTCCGCAGGGGAGGAGACAAGGACATTGAGACCAATGGTGAAAAACTGTCTCAAGTTGACTGACAGTGTTGCTACACAATATTGGGATTTACATTATTCATCATCTGCAGATTGTTATCATATATCAAGCAATGTGACAATGCAGGCCACCCCACAAAGATTACACCTTGATCGAACACATGGTAGAGAAAACATTGATCGCCAAGATTCTGATGCACTGTTGGAGTCAATGCCTCCCTCTCTATGGTCTGACGGCTCTGCGGATGTTGGTCTGATTACCTGTACACCAGTAAAAATCTCACTTAAACCAAACACTCAGTCTATATGGCGAGGATAATATCCTCTCCTAAAGGAGAAAGAGACAGGTATAGCAGGGACAATACAGGGTCTTCTTCAGGCAGGGATTCTAGTACAAACACAATCCCCCTGGAACATGCCAAATCTTCCTGTATAGAAGCCTGGGAAGCTGCACTACAGGATGGTTCATGATCTGCATCCCATTAACGCTGTAGTGGTGCCTACAAATTACATTGTTCCAAATCCTTACCTGCTGCTGAATAACATTACTCCACAACATAAGTTTTTCACTGTAGTGGGCATATCTAATGCCTTTTTCAGTATCCCACTATATATGGACAGAAGGCTTTTTTTTAATTCACCTATCAGGGTCAGCAATATATTAACAGCAGATTACCACAAGGTTTTCTTGACTCACCGGCTATTTTTAATCACGTACTGTGCCAACATTTGCAGGATTTATTCCTGCCTCCTGACACATTACTAGTGCAGTATGTGGATGATCTTCTATTGGCAGGTCCCACTGCTGCTTCTGTGCCCTCGGCCACGGAGCTCCTCCAGAAACATCTCTATCAGAAAGGCTATAAATTAAGCCGCAAAAAAGTACAGTGCTATTGCCCCAGAGTTCACTATTTGGGCAGGCTAATCACATCTGGTGACTCTGCGGTGTCCCCGTCCCAAAGGTCATCAATTCTCACACACCTTAAACCACGCACTGTGAGGGAAATGTGTTGTATCCATAATTAGGGCAATAAAGAACAAGGGCAGCAGTGCTGTTAACAGAGCTTTATTACTAACACTAATGACGAGACCTTACAGACTTGCGGCGCTCCCAGCCAGCCAGGTTATCCACGACGAAAGAGGACTAGCCTCTTCCGCCTCCACCTCTTATACTGTGGGTGGCATCAGGGGTGGCGGTAGTTCGCCACCCCTATCCATTCCCTGGCCAACCTGGCTGCCATCTTACGAATTCTATTTACATATGTAACATCCTCCCCCCTTCAAAAAAATCAAGCACACAATGTGGCCCACCCCAATTTAGTACCCTACACACTCTCTAAACAAAACATGTACAAAAGGAACAAACTACCTATCCATTCACACAACTAAGGCTGGGTGGCTGGGTAGACTGCCAGCACCCCCTACATGGCTAGGTGGAGTATTCTGTCGCCTCACTCCTACCAGTCCAAAATAAAGAAAGCCGTGTCTCTAACGAAATTAATCCCCAAACGGTGTTAATGTATATATCAAACAGAGAGAATTACAAACATATAACCTAAACAAACCTCCGTTGGCAGCCCCCACCCAACACACTCATCCCACACCTGGGCACATTATAAACCAGTGTTGGTATCTCTATATGAACCATCAAAATTTACATTACACTTTTTCTCCATACCAATTCACAAAGACTTTCAAAACCTCCTTTTCTATGTCACAGACAACTCAGCATCTGGTTCCACATAAGAAATAAATTTAGAAAGTATTCAGTTTGGTAGTATTATAATTAATTTTTTTAAACCAGCTACACAATAAAATCAATGCTCCCTAAAATTTAGCAATCAATCTACAGAATATTTCCTTTACCTTTCTAATTAAACACCCGAGCACTGACACAATAGAAAAACTATATGCACAATGACACTGGGGTTAAAATTTAAACACAGCTAAAATACCCTTCAGTCATTTTCTATGGTCCATTGAGGTCCCTTCGTCCAGATCGTCATCTGGGGGATCCCTCCTGGAGCATCTCGGTCTCTTAGCCTCCGGGGGTGGGTTACGCAACACGACGCAGCTCTTTGGGATGCCTCCACGTCTTGTCAGATAGGCCAAGATACCCATCCTCCCAAACAGCCTCCACTTGGAACCGCCTCCGGTCATCTTGTCACACTTGTGGGCCCCTCTCAAGCCAGCCTCAACCCTAGGCTGGACCAGATCGCCAACCTGCAGGGAAGCCCTGCTACTCCTTTCGGGAGCACCACATTGCAGGCAGTCCTCCTTTTCCTAATCGGTTGACTCGTGGGTCCAGTTCGACGAGCCCTTCAGAGGCCTCCGCTTGGAGCGCTTCAACACTGGGCTCCTCGGTCTCGTCCCCTCAGTCCTCAGTGTGGCCATCTCCACCTTATCAGCCCCTTTGGGGGTCCGATCGTGCCGCCCAGCTCCCACACCAAGGGCTGCTTGGGTATCGGCATCGGGTCCATCCATAGGTGGCGTTGCGTGATGCCGGGCCTGCACTCCTCCAGCTGCGCCTAACCAATCCAGATCCCAAACATCCTTGTTGTCCTCAGTCGGAGCGGGTTGGTTCCATAACCCACAACCCGACCACTCCTCACCAGTGACATTGGCAATGGAGAACCCAAGTCCATAGAACAAGTTGCACCCAATGTAGTACATTGGCTCCCACAGCTGTGACCAAAAAACGGGCGTCCGGCACCATCATGCACTTGTACCTCACCTCCACTTCCAAGAAGCCCAAGACGGCCAGCCGTGTTCATTCCATAGCCATACCAGGGTTGCCTGTGCTTATAGATCCTGTGGTGGGGAAACAGTCTTTTCACTGTAGCCAAATTTAACACAGAAATCACTGCTCCTGTGTCTACTAAGAGTGAGACCTCAACGCCAGCCGATGCGTCCTGTAGTCTCCGGGGACACTGTATGCACAATAGTAGAAGCCTTCTGCGGGGAATCCGCCTAATGCTGTCAATCCCTCCGCTCGAAGTTTCTGCATGCCCTGGTGAAGTGATTTAATAACCCACACTTCCCACAAAGCTTGCCCTTCGCCGGACAGTCCCTGGACTTAAAGCAGTGTTGGGGGGACCCACAGCCATAACACTTTGGCATTCCTGGGGCGGACCAGATTCTTACAACGGAGGCGTACTCATCTTCTCCGCTGTCCTCATCCTCAGGGTCCAACTGCAGCGCCTTCACACGAGGCTCATCTTGGGTTGGAGGTGCACTCTCACGGAGGCCCTTTACTGTTATGACTCCCTGTGTGTCATTAAGTGGCGCACAAAGGAAGGACTGAAAACTCCAATTGCGGGAGTAGAATGTGCACTTTATTAAACATAAACCCCAAAAATAACAAGTCCAGCAAAAATCATGCAGAAAAGTGATTTGAACAAATGCAGTAATGACAATGGAGGCCACCAGACAAATAGGGATGCCTCCTGGATGCTCAACTGCCCGGGAGGGGGAAAGCCTAGTGCTGCAGGGCTGCTGTTGGCACGGGGAAAAAGTCTGACATTAACTTACAGTGCAGGAGCAATCCGGGGCTGTCCGTGCAGTCCAGTGGATGAGGGAAAAACAGGCTGTAGATCATCCGAAGGGAGTGAATACAAGCATACATGGAGGAAAACGTTGCCGTGTATGAATCTCAATGCTCCGACGGTCTCTTCCTACTAACACAGCGTTTAAGTAATAATAATACTAACGAGGGAAGAGACCTCCGGTGTGAGAGTGCGTGGGCTGGACATAATTGAAAATGTGTGCATGAGTGAGTGTATGAGCATGTGAATGAGAATGAATGAAGTGTGTGCATGTATGTGTGTGAACACCCAATAGCAAGAAACAGCTGACGGCACTGACAGGAGGAGGGGGCATGCCCGAACTGTCAGGGACCAAAAGGCCCAAATAGCTCCCTGAAGTGCCTGATGGAAAATAGGAAAGTGGGCCAAAAACCACGGGTCAGAACTGGGTTTGGGACCACCAAACCCAGGTTCATGACAGCCCCCCCCTCTAGGGGTGGATACTAGACACCCCCGCACCACCAGCTGAAAGCCAAAACACGACACAAGGTAAACCCCCCCAGAAACAAGCAATTACCCAGGGTGGGAGGTGGGGGAAAGCAGGTTAGGAAGGGAAGCAACCAGTGAAAAAATACAAAAAATAATATGCAAATATAGAGCAGTGACCCTCCTCCCAGCCCCCACCCAGGACACCAACCCCCCTCCCCATAAGTCCAAAGTTCAGGAGGTTGACCAGAGTCCCAGGCCCCTGGCATGGCGAGGGGTGACTGATCGTGTGACCTGCCCAAGTCCCACGTCCAGCAGGTGGCCCGCAGAACAGCGTCCGGCGGCCTGCTTGGGCCGATGGGCCACCCGATGCGAAGGCCAAGTCTTTTGGGTGGCTGACCAGTGTGATGAAGCCACCAGGACTGGAGGGGAAGGCAGAGAGGCAGCCTACCAACCGGGGAACCTCGGTGGCAAAACCAAGGGACAGGAACCCCCCTGCCCTCTGAAGCTTGGAGCAGGGGGACCATAGCACCTGCGATGGTCCTGGTCTGGGACGTGGCTGCACCCGCGATGGTCCCAGTCTGGGATGTGGCTGCACCTGCAATGGTCCCCGTCTGAGATGTGGCTGCCCCGGTGGTGGGCTCCAGCTGGAGCTCTCCTGCACCGGCAGTGGACTCCGGCTGGAGCTTAGCTGCACCGGCAGTGGACTCCAGCTGGAGCTCTGCTGCACCGGCGGTGGACTCCGGCTGGAGCTTAGCTACACCGACGGTGGACTCTGGCTGGAGCTCTGCTGCATCTGCGGTGGGCTCCGACTGGGGCACCATTGCACCTGCGGTGGTCCCCATCAGGGGCCTCATTGCTCCCGCGGTGGCCTCCCCAGCGAGGGAGGTAGGGTTCTCCACGACCCCTGGCACTGAACCTAGATGCTCGGAGGCCTCTGGCGGGATCAGCTGCTCTCCGGCGACCTTGGCAGGGGGCTCTGAACCCAGAGGGAGAGAAAAAGAGACCGAGTCAGGGTCGCTGGCAGTGGCAGAGCCCGGTGAGGTGGCCCCAAGGGCTACTTCGAGCAGCCCCGGGCCCCCCTCACCATGAATCAGGCAGCATGGCATTGATATAGGCATGACAGCAATTATGGAGCACACTTGCCTGCACTTGGGCTCCACCACCCTCCAGGACTCCGACGACTTGGGGTGCATGGGTACCGTCGGTTCGCCAAGTGCTGTACCCCCGTTGACCTCCTCTGAGACAGCTAGCCTCGTGTCGTTGTCTGTGGGCAACCCAGGTTGCGGCAGCTCCTCTCCGGCAACCCTAGGAAGGAGCTCAAAGGAGACAGGAGAGGAGGAACAGTTAAGGTCACTGGCAGTGGCAGAGCCTGGCTAGGGGAGTCCAGATGCAGCTGGGGGCTGCACCCAACTCTCCTCCCCAAGAGCCAGACAAGATCTCTCAATAATTGACAAGTGAACTACAGGAGAGATTACTTGCCTGTGTTCAAGCTCCACAGCCATCCAGGACTCCGATGATGCCGATGATGATGTTCAGGGTCCCGTCGGCTGGAGGTCTGGTCCGGGGGATGACTCTGCTGCGGTGGCCCCCACAGCAGGCATGATGGTGGCTGCAATCTTGGTGCCCCCGTGCGTCATTTTCCATGCCTCCAGCTCCTCTGGCGTGGCGGCCGTGGATGGTCTTACCACAGGTCCTAGCACCGAGCCCTCCAGGACCTCCAGTTCCTCTCCCTTCGAGCGACCAGATTCTGGCACTGACAAACTCATAGGAGCACAGAGAGAGGGTTTGGAGAGATCAGTGGAAGGGTTGCTATATGCCGCTGGGGAGGAGCACTCAGGGGACTGCAAACACTGAGTCTCCTGGCCAGGAGGCAGGCAAAATTGTTCATCAACAGTGAGGGTAAACTGAGAAAAAACTTGCCTGTTCTCCTGGCTCTGGATGTCCCCAGCAGCCTCCGAGGCATCTCCTCTCCTCACTGGATGCTCCTCCTCAATTAGACAGTCAATGAGAGCGAGCAACCCCAGTCTCTCCTCCTCCGTCATTACGTCCGTAGATTGGACTGGTGCCGGCCCGGAGGATGGAACAATCACTGCCCATGAAGCACGTCCTTGGTCCTCCCTCTCGTGGCGCTCCTCCTCGATCCGACAGTCGGTCATGGTGAAGAGGCTCAGTCTTTGTTCCTCCATCATCACCTCCTCAGCCTGAGCAGCCCCCAGCCCAGAGGTTGGAGCTGTCACGGCCCGTGAAGCACGCTCTCGTTCCTCCTTCTCGTGGTGCTCCTCCTCAATTTGACAGTCTATCAAGGTGATCAACCCCCATGTCTCCTCCTCCGTCATAGCATCAGGAGATGGAACGTGCCCAGGCTCTAGGGGTGACACAGGAATGGGCGAGCCATGGGAGGTAGATGCCTTCTTCCGCCGGGAACATTTCTTCTGACAGCAGGCTGGCCCCGATGTCGGAGAGACCCACTCTGGCTCCACGTCTGGCGGGGGGAGAATGACGGAGAGGATGGTGTCCACCCTCAGAATTTCCCGGAGATTAGGATGCCGGCGCTCGATGTCTTCAGTGAAGAAAACATAACGTCTTCTCACATAACGTCTTCCGGGAATTGCGGCCACTGAGCGGAGAAAAGCGCCTCTTCCAGCAGTTCCTGGGCTTTCAGCTCCTCGTCCGTCCAAGGCCCCACGGTAGATTAGGAGGGGAAAGGAAGAAAAAAGAAGGTGAAAAGAAAAAACACGCACGTCTACTCTGCTGGGTTTTTTTCTTGATGGTCGGAGCATTCTGTTATGACTCCCCATGTGCCATTACGCGGCGCACGAAGGAAGGACTGAAAAACCCAATTGCAGGAGTAGAACGTGCACTTTATTAAACATAAACCCCAAAAAATAACAAGTCCAGCAAAAATCACGCAGAACAGTGAGTTGAACAAATGCAGTAATGACAATGGAGGCCACCAGACAAACAGGGACGCCTCCTGGATGCTCAACTGCCCGGGAGGGGGAAAGCCTAGTGCTGCAGGGCTGCTGTTGGCACGGGGAAAAAGTCTGACATTAAGTTACGGTGCAGGAGTGATCTGGGGCTGTCCGTGCAGTCCAGTGGATGAGGGAAAAACAGGCTGTAGATCATCTGAAGGGAGTGAATACAAGCATACACGGAGGAAAACGTTGCCGTGTATGAATCTCAATGCTCCGACGGTCTCTTCCTAATAACGCAGCGTTTAAGTAATAATAATACTAACGAGGGAAGAGACTGCCGGTGTGAGTGCGTGGGCTGGACATAATTGAAAACATGTGTGCATGAGTGAGTGTATGAGTGTGTGAATGAGAATGAATGAAGTGTGTGCATGTATGTGTGTGAACACCCAATAACAAGACACAGCTGATGGCACCGACAGGAGGATGGGGCGTGCATGAGCTGTCAGGGAACAAAGGACCCAAATAGCTCCTGAAGCGCCTGGAAAATAGGAAAGTTGGCCAAAAACCATGGGTCAGAACTGGGTTTGGGACCACCAAACCCAGGTTCATGACACTCGCTATCGTCTCAGCTGCCTCGAATTACTGCGCTAGCTTGATAGCATCGGTTAATGTCAGTTCACCTGGGTGGGTCAAGAGCCTTGACCGGACTGCAGGCCACAGGACATGCTCTGCCAGCTGGTCCCGAATCATCTCATCTTCAGGCTTCCAAACTTGCAATCCCTCGCCAGCTCACGGAGGTTCGCTATGAATCTTCTAACGGACTTGCCTGTCCGCTGGCGGCGCTGTCTGAAATGGATGCCTCAAACAGTGACATTCTCTGGGGTGTGAAAGTAACACGCCATTAGCTCCACAACCTCATTGAAACAATCGGCTTCACCAAGATTTTCCAGAATTCTCTGCCCTTCCATACCAAAATTATGCACCAGCATTGCTCTCGTGCAAAACTTTTCAAGCTCGCCAAGGTTTAGGGCCACCATATAGTTGGTAAAAGGGGTGAACCACCTAGGCCACAGCACAGGTGGCTTGCCTGGTGTTTCCAGAAATGGCCGAAAGTTGGCAAAGGACCTCTCCATAATTAGGGCAATAAGAAACAAGGGCGACAGCGCTATTAACGGAGCTTTATTAATAAAATAATAACACTAATGACGAGACCTTATGGACTTGCGGTGCTCCCAGCCAACCAGGTTATCCACAACAAAAGAGGACTAGTCTCTTTCTCCTCCACCTCTTATACCCTGGGTGGCGTCACCACTGGAAACTGGTAGTTCACCACCCCTATTCATTCTCCGCCCAGCCCAGCCACCATCTTACTAATACTAACTAGTTACATATGTAACAAAATGATGCCATTTGTTGGTCTTACTGGATACAACAGAAATTTTGTTCCAAATTACACTGCACTTATTCAACCACTGCATGACCTCCTTAAGGAACCAGGACATAAAAATCTCACATCACCTTTGCAATGGACCACTTTGGCTGAAGGTGCTTTTATTGAACTCAAACAACTGATGTCACATGAATGTTCACTAAAACCACCTGATTACTCTTCCCCATTTCATCTTGATGTTTCTGAACAGTCTTGCATTATGAACGCCATACTGTATCAGAAGGGGGAAGGTACAGGGTCCAGGTCAGTTCTAATGCATTACACCTCAGCATTAGATAATATAGAGAAAGGACACCCACCATGTACACGTCATGTTGCAGCAATAGCTAAAGCATTAGAAAAAGCCTCACACATCACAATGCAACATACTGTGATGGTGCATACCATGCATGGGGTAGTTTCAAACCTACAAAGTGTACTGTTCACACTCTCAGCCAAAACGAAGACAAAGGCTGGAAAGAATACTGCAAGCACCAAATGTCATTTACACAAGTGAAGGGACAAATATGGCAGAGGACATGCTTACAGGTGAACCTCACGAGTGTCTAGCAGCTGTGGAGGTTGACATGAAAGCTGTCCCTAATCTTCAATCTGAACCCATCGATCATCCATATTTGAACATTTTTAGTGATGGATGTTGCTACAATAAAACAGATGGGTCTCTGAGTGCCTCATATGCAGTTGTAAAATATGATGAGGGGACAGGCGCATTTCAAACTGTAGAGACAGGAATGGTAGACCAGCCTGCCTCTGCCCAAAAAGCTGAAATTGTAGCTCTTACTAAAGCATGTCAATATGCAAAACAAGAGGCAAACATATACACTGATTCAGCCTATGCCCACCAGGCTGCACATGTCGATTTACCACATTGGAGAAGGAAGGGATTTCTTACCTCAACTAATGTACCAATTAAACACTTAATAGAAATGGCTGGCCTGTTGGAGGTTATGGGTCAACCAAAGAGGGTAGCAATTCTGAAGTGTAAAGGGCATCAAAAATGAAATGCAACGGTGGCCAAAGGAAATGAAGCTGCTCATTTAGCTGCTAAACAAGCAGATGGCTATATTACACAGGCAAATATGATGATACAGAAAGAAGATCAGGAATACTTGGAACTAGTCCTAGAGGAAATCAGGCAGTTACAAGACAAAGCAAGTCCTGAGGAAAAGAGCAGGTGGATAGAAAGAGGAGCAAAGAAAGATGAGGAGGGCCTGTGGAGGTCCGCAGATGGAAGACTAGTAGCCCCTGCTGAGCAAAGAGACACATACAAAAGGCCATGTTTCAAAAACAAAAGTATCAACCCTGATTGAATCACATTGGTGGCATCCTCATTTGTCAGATGTGGCAGAACTAGTGGCTTCTGAGAGTGAAGCATGTCAAAAGGTCAACCCAAAACACACACTGGAGGCCTCCCTTGGTACATTCCCTGCCCCTACAGGGCCATGGAAAGAAATTAGTGATTGATTTCACAGACAATTTTTGATCAAGATCTGTTTTTTAATTCACATATTAAACTTGTTTCTAAGACTGCCTTCAGTCATTTATGTAATATTGCCAAGATTAGGAGCATCTTGGGCTCAGAGTGATGCTGGGATCTTTCTGCAATTGTGGGGGTTTCCCCTACAGTTGAAAGTGCTATGAGATGACCGTTGTTGTGAAATGGCACTATATACATAAAGTTGAATTGAATTGATATGGGCCCTGAAAATAGGTGTGGGGGTTACATATATTTGTTGATCTGTATGGACACATTTTCACATTTTCAAGATGAGATGAAGCCAAAGCTTGTAAAAATGAAAGTGCAAAAGAAGTGATAAAGTGGCTAATGGTGGAAATGATTCCAAGACATGGTTTCCCTAGAACAATCAGATCAGAAAATGGAAGTCATTTTGCCAATATATATTTGAAGGAGATTGAACAAGCTCTAGGCATAAAGCATAAGTTTGGTTCAGTATTCCATCCAGCCTCTCAGGGCCTGGTAGAAAAGGCAAGTAAATGGTAAATGGCGTTCGCTTATATAGAGCTTTTCTTCTCATCTAGGATGACCAAAGTGCTTTACAGATCCTGCAATCCACCCATTCACACACACATTCATACATTGATGAGCTGCCATACACACAGGTGCTAACCAGGCCACTAGGAGCAACTGGGGGTTCAGTGTCTTGCTTAAGGACACTTCGACAAGCGGACAGCAGACAGAGTGGGAATCGAACCCATGACCCTCCGATCAGTAGTTGGTCACACTACACCTGCACCACCGCCACCCCCAGTGGCTTTAACCCCGTGCACTCCGGTCAATTTCCCTAAAAACGCCAAAAAATAACGTGCCCAAAGTAAATCAAAAGCTGTTCTTCAACCCTTTGCAGCATCTTCATGGGATTGGTCTCATTTAAAAGAAAACACTTTGAATTTTTTGGCAAAACAGTCATAATCTCTCTAAGTGCTCCAGCCACTGAGTAACAGTCATCTAAACATACTGAACTTGAAGAAAATAAATTTGGCCACGGTGTTTTTTTGGATACAAATGCTTGCAAATAACACACAGCTTCAGATCCAGGCTGGAAAATGCAACAGAAATGTAGAACCAAGTATTATCCAGCTGAGGTCAAAATTTTGTAACAATACCACAAAAAATGAATATATTACACAGCTTTTTTCTCAGGTAGTTCCCAGGTGTTTTTGAACTGTGCCAAATTGTGCCAAATGGCACAGTTTGGGAAAACGTCTGTAACTTTTGAATGCTTCAATATAGAAGCTTCATCTTGGGCTCTAATGAAAGGTGACACTCAGGGCTGTGTGTGTGTGTGTCCGTCCTCGCTACAGAGGACGGACATCGGCCATCGCTACATGACGGAATAGTCATGTGGCGATGTGGCGACCGCGGCGCAGTCACCGTGGCTTCCCCCCCCCCTCGCTACAGAAGAGTAGCGGGGGGGGGGGCGTTCACAGTCTGGACGCGGCGCACAAACCATGTACTGCGGTGCATGGACTTCAGACTTCGTGCACCGCACAGTTGTAATTTACCAATCGGTCAAAAGTCATTTTTGATTACAATTTTCAGGGATAAAGAATAATTTAGCTTATAACACTTACCTCTTCACAGCAGCAGTGTCCTGGCAAACTTCTCTTCCTCATTGTCACACGAACGCAATGCTGGTCCGCTTGTTACGGACTCGTGGTTCTGGTCTCGCGACCCGGTCAAAACATAATTCCATTATTGCGGTTTTGCGCTTCCATGATTGCGGTTTTGGCGAATGATTTACGACCTTTGTCGTCGGCCTCCATCGGTCTATGATGACCATGGAAGAGAATCCTAAACATCTATTCTGCTGGAATAAAAAAAAAAGCACCGCCTGTGGCTGAACAGGCCGATGCACGAATGGCAGTCCCTGTCACACAGGTCACACTTGTGGGTGGTCTCCGTGCTGCTGGGTCTGTGATGGTTCTTCCTGCAGGTCCTTTTTTCATCTGCAGCAGTCAGTCTCTCTTCACCCAGCCTTACACAAAAGCGCAGCATACTCGTGCGTCCTAGAGCGCACGAGAGCGCCCTCGTGCGCTCTAGGACGCAGAGATGTGCCCGTCCGCGGTACACAGGAGTGCAACAGGTTAAAGTGGCACTTTAAAGCAAGTGATAGCCAAATAGTATATGGGAACAGGTATGGCATGGGTCAATGCACTGCCATTAGCACTGATAGCACTGTGATCCACCACCCCCAATACGATGCTCTGTCTGATTCCCCGTGACTTATGAAGAGGAAGAAAAATGTCAGGACTATTTACTACCTCACCCTTAGCACTCAGGAACAGCCAAACTGTAGAATTGTCACAGTACATCAAGAGTCTAAGGAAAGTGCCTGAAGCCCTCTACCAACAGGCCCCGGAGATTCTTAACAAGGGCAAACAGAAGCAGACTGCTCCATTGGAACCTAGAGACCGGGTGTGGAAAAAGGTGGCAATGCCCTTTTAAAATAATTAAAGCCACCTCACATGCAGTACAACTGTGGAATAAAGGAAACTCAGCAATTGGATTCACGTGACTCACTATGCTAGAACTGTTGAGCCAAATCGACCTCTACTGCAGACTGTTGCTGACATAGTCAGTGTAAATATCAATGATGTTCACCTATACTGCTTAACTGCACCATAAGGGGGAAGTATTACACGTGACATAGAGGCATTAGAAGGACTATGCACAGAATTTAGTCAAAATATTGGATATGAGCCAGATGCTTTCACATCTTGGCTCCAATCCATTTTTGGACATTGGGGCAGGTGTGATACGTTCAGTAATCCTGATTGCAGTCATCTCACTAGCAGTGATACTTGTGGTGAGTTGTTGCTGCATCCCATGCTTGAGAACATTGCTGGAGAGATGCATAATCACAGCCCTATCCAAAGAGCCAGTCCAGAGGATGATGGCTCAAGTCCACTCCCAAGGGGAGAAAAAGTCCCTTCTCCATGGCAAGGACCATTGTTCATCTAGGAATGACAGTGATGAAGGAGAGACTATCGTTTAAATTGTATAGATATATATACTGTGTCTTTCTGCTATTTTACTGTCCTTTCTAACAATACAATACATCCAACATTACACACATGCATATACTTACATGAAAGGGGGTGTGCTGAAGGTATCCCCCAGTGGTGGGTCATGTGCTTGTAACCTCTGGCCCCTTCCAACTTTTCTGTTTTCTTACAGGTGGACCCAGAAGATCAACATTGCTATCTTGCAGTCATGTAGTCAGAATAGAATTAGAAGATTTGAAGCTCTGTTATGTGGCAGGTCTTGAGGCTCAGACACAACACACATGGATAAGAAATGTTTTGACTGAAAATGTTTTGTTTTGCATATGTTTATTTTCCTGATGTAACATGTGTTAATAAAGTTTTCAAAAGGCTGCCAAGGGCAGTGGGGCTGAGAAGAGAGTTTTTGCCTATGAATATGCACTGAATGAATAAAGAAATTGCATTACAATGATTACTCATGAAAGTATATACTGCCTACAGGTTTTTTCTCATCTCACGTGAAAATGACATCAGGTATCTGGTGCCTGTTTATTGTTGTGCCTGCCATAGTTGTTGACTGCATAAAAATGGAGTCAAAAGAGGGAAATTGTCATAATAAATAAATAGTGAAGATTAGTTAGCTAGATACTGTATTACACAAAGTGCTTGCATACACATGTCTTTAGCTGCACTCACACACCCAAATTGCTCTTGTATCTGCTTTTGCTTCCATATATGGACATATATTAAGTGGGGTCCTAGTGCTGGAGAGACAAGAAACAGATAACAGGATGTGGAGTCGTAAAATGCTGAGGAGAGGAACATCTGTGAAGATAACACCGGTTGGAACCAGTTTGGACAAGGACAGACTAGACTTTTGTTGGAAAGTTACTGGGAATGTCCAGTAACTTGAAGCTATATCTGTCTGTAACCGTTGTTCTGGATTCTTCTGCCAGATTGTGCTGAGAGAAACCCACAGCTGCGTTTGACTCTCTGCGTGCTTCAATAAAAGATAAGCTGAGAAATAGTGTTACTCCTGTTATTACTGATTGGTTAACTGAAAAGATTCTGCTAACTGTCTAATTTTGAATTTTTACAGCCAGCAGAGAAGGCTTTGCTGGTCCTGAGGGTCCACCACTGGGTTGGAAAATTATGTTTAATATGATCAAATTGAGTGTCACATGCTGAAATTCACTTGAGCTAAATTTACAACCACTTTAAATGTAAATGACCCTTACACATTCATAAAATAGCAAGAGAAGCATTGCTGAATTATTTATTAACAGCAGTAAATGCTGTAAAACAGTCTAGAAAAAAAAATGCAATATGATTGAAGTACAGGTAGATTTGAAGTGTGTTCCAATTGTCATTTGTATCCCTACCCCTTCCCCTTTGCCTACTCCAACCCCTTGGCCCTTGGTAGAGGTTGAAAATTACCCCTATGAATTGGGACACCCATTCAGGGCTGCACTGTCATTGGTAGTTGCTGATGGATTTAATCTAAATCGCACCTGTTTTCACCAGAAAAAGAAGAAAAAGAAACTGATGAGGAAACAAAGTCTCATCTTAAGGAGAAAAATGTCTCAAATTTACATGAACAATTCTAATCCATAGAAAAAGTCAGAAATTTATTAGAAAGAAAGCTGTAAGTTCTGAGAAAAACTTGGACCCTCTGGCAGGCCATTTTTGGCTCGTGGATCACATGTCTGACACCCCTGAACCATCACATTAAAAATACATGCTGTATTTAGAGGTTTTACTTCCATGAAAAAGTTGCATATTACAGATATTATAGATAATTACAAATAAACAAAAGTTCACCTCAGAAGGAGCTTCATTTGCTCTTTACAGCAACATATCAAAGTTTCACTTTTTCTTTCTGTCATTCAAAAACTTAAATTTGCACAGCTGCAGACAGTAAACGGGAGCTTCTTGCTCTAAACATAACCGATTTAACCACAGAGGTAGAAGCTAATGTGGGGGGAGAGCGCAGTTTATTAACGACTCACGCTGGGACAACGGGGGATCAGGTGCAATTCCCCTAGTGATCTGATCGCTAAGAGCGGGGACAGGTGTGTTCTGCTGGCTGGCCTGCTGCCAGTTTGACACAGTTTCTGGCCACGAAATGAACCGGCCTGCAAAGTGCAGCATCTGCAGCTTCTCCTGTCTCCAGCCTGGAACAGTCCTGTGTATCAATGAGAATACACTGAGTGCAGATAGTGCTTATGGGAGTTGTAGTTTTGTAGTCTCACGCTGTGATAGGCTTATTATTTAGAAGTTGTGTCATGTTCGCCCCTTTCAGGGCATGAATGAGGCGCCAGATGCTGACAGAGAATTTGTGTATATTTACCTCCGCCAAGGAGGTTATGTGATCATCGGCGTTGGTTTGTCTGTCTGTTTGTCTGTCTGTCTGTTTGTTTGTTAGCAAGATAACTCAAAAAGTAATGGACGGATTTTCATGAAATTTTCACAGATTGTCAGAAATGTGGTATCCTACAGATGATTAGATTTTTTTTTTTTTTTTTTTTTTTTTTAATTTAAGTTTTTGTAAAGGGTATACAGGTCGTTACAGCAATGCATTGTTTACATTTTCATCACATGTTCCCTTATTTTCTGATATCTGACAACATTGGAAGATTAATTCTTACAACACCCCCTTTTTTTTTTTTAAAGTGAAAGAAAAAGTGAAATTAAAGAGAAAAAAAAAACAAAAAACAAATAACAAAAAAAAACAAACAAACCAGTAAAAAAACAAACAAAAAGAAAAAGTAAGTAAATAAAGATAAAAGAGCATCTGAGTAGCGTTGGAACAAAGAGCGGAACCATTATTGAAATGGTATTTGTCAAAGATTAGATCTAATGGAAGACACATATGCGGTCCAGGGTTGCCAAAAGTTCATGAACCCATCCATGTCCTGTCTCAGTGCGAATGTCAACTTTTCCATCGAGTAAATGTCTTGGATCACGTTAGTCCAATCTTCAGGTGTAGGACAGTCCTTCAACATCCATTTTTTAGTTAGAGCTTTTTTGCTTGCCAATATTAAAACACTGAATAAGTATTTTTCTCCTCGTCTTTCCAGTGAGTCCGGTAGTAAACCCAAATACAAAGTTACAAAAGAAAAGGGAACTGTAATTTTGAATATTTTCCCCAATATTGTCTGTACATTGGTCCAATATTGGTGGATAACTGGGCATGACCAAAACACATGAAAATGATTTGCAGTCTTTTCACCACGCAAGCGCCAACAGTTCAATCCCTTATGGGTAAATTTGTTTTGTGCAGGTGTTCTGAAAAATCTTGCCAAGTTTTTCCATCCAAATTCTCTCCACTGCAGGGATGAGGTACTTTTCCATTGCTGTTTATTTAGCTTTTCCCATATTTCCAGTTGTAAAGTGAAATTCCCCTCTTTTTCCCATCTCTCTTTTATATAAGATGTGTTGTCTCCTTTTAAGTCTTGAAGACCTTGGTATATTTTAGAAATGTATCTGATCCCTGGGATCCCTTTATATGCCATTAAGAAGACCTTCAGAACACCTGACTGGGCCCTTTCCAAAACCTCCTTTTTAAGTATATTGTTTATGTGGTGTCTAAGCTGGAAGAACCTGTAAAGGTCTTGATTTATTAGGCCTTGTTTTTTCAAATCTTCAAAACTTCTTAAGATTTGCCCTTTAAAAAAATCGTAATATTTTATCAGCCCTTTCTCCTTCCACTTTTTAAATCTGGTGTCTGTTTTATTAGGAGTAAAGTCCTGATCATAGGCGATCCATTGCAGAAGTCGATAGGGCTCTTTAGTTTGATTCTCTCTGACTATCTTAAACCAAATTTTTAGCGGGGTCTCTATCCACGGGTTAGTGTTATTCAAAAGCTTAGGTAAGGCATTGTTCCCTATTATCGCCTGTAGGGGGATGTCACTTGTTATTTGGCATTCGATCTCCTTCCATTGTGCAGTGTAGACTGGGTTACATATCTCTACTAAAGTTTTAATTTGTGCGGCTTTAAAGTAGTCCCTGATATTTGGCAGCGCGAGCCCACCTTTGTCTTTGTTTAGCTGTAGGGTTCTATATCTGATTCTAGGTCTCTTGCCCTGCCATATGAATCTTGAGATCCTTCTGTCCAGCTCCTGCCATGTTTTTTTGGGAGGTTCTACCGGTATTGTTTGGAAAAGGTATAGAAGACGTGGAAGTATATTCATTTTGACTGCTTCAATTCTTTGTGCAGTACCCAAGAATGGTATCATATTCCATCTTGCTAGGTCAGATTTTATTTTTGTCACCAGTGGATCATAGTTTAGTGATATAATTTTGTTGAGTTGTTTCGGGATATTGACCCCCAGATATTTCATAGATTCCGACTCCCAGTTAGTTTTGAGTTTGCTTAGTGAATAATGATTTGGGTCATAGTTGAATGTTAAAACTTGGGTTTTATGCATGTTTAATTTGTACCCCGATAAATCTCCATACTCTGAAAAAAACTGAGGTTAGTTCTGGTAAAGAAGTGTCCGGCTGCCCTAGGTATATTAAAATGTCATCAGCAAAGAGTGCTATTTTATGTTCCTTCTGACCAAGTGTAATACCTTGAATTTTTTGGTTTTGTCTTATCCATTGGCTCAGAGGTTCTATGAAGATTGCAAAGAGCAGTGGAGACAGGGGGCAGCCCTGACGACATCCTCTTTCCAGTTCAAAAGATGATGATAAATTACCGTTAATCCTTATTTTAGCTGTTGGTTTTTTATATAATGCCTGTATAGTTCTAATGAAGTTGTTATGAAAATTGAAACTGGATAAGATTCTGTATAGAAAAGACCAGTCAACCGAATCGAATGCTTTTTCAGCATCTAATCCCAATATGACTGCATTTAAGTTATATTTTTTTATATGATGAATTATGTGTAAAGTGCGTCGAATGTTGTCTTGTGTCTGTCTTTGTCTTATAAAACCTGTTTGGTCTAAATGAATTAGGTCTGTCAGTATATTTTCTAACCTTTTGGCAAGGATAATGGTAAAAAGCTTATAGTCCTGATTTAGTACACTGATTGGTCTGTAGTTGGAGCACTCTAGTTTATCCTTTTCAGGTTTAGGTATAACTGCAATGACCCCTTCTCTCCAGGAGGGGGGGATTTCCCCTGTGTGGAGGACATAATTAAATGTTTTCAGGAGGAGAGGAGATAGTTGCTGTTTAAAGGTTTTGTACCACTCTGCTGTATAGCCATCAGCTCCTGGGGATTTGTTAGCTTTAAGTTTCATAATTGCTTTTTCCAATTCTTTAGGATGTATTTCTGACAGTAGTGTTTTATTTTGTGACTCCGTAAGTTGGGGAAGGTTTAATGTGTTTAGGAATGCCTCGGATGGGTTTTTATGTTTTTTGTGGGAGTATAAGTTCTTATAGTAATTCTCGAAGTTTTTAAGAATATCCTGAATTCTGAATTTTATTTCCTTTGATACTGGGTCTCTGATTTTGTAGATTGCTCTTTCTGTTTGATGTTTCCTCAATTTATAGGCTAGCAATTTTGCCGATTTACTGCCTGCTTCATAGTATTTTTGTTTCAGAAATGTAAGTTTCTTCTGGATTTCTATTGTGTAGATCTCATTTATTTGGTTTTTAATTTCCTTAATCTTGAGCGAGTCAGTAGAATGAGTGTTGCCTTTGTGTTCTTTTTCTAGGTTCCTAAGTTCTGACTCTAATGTGGATAGTTTTTCTTGTCTTAGTTTCTTTTGGGTTGCCAGTTTTGCAATAATCTTTCCTCTTATTACAGCTTTGCATGCATCCCACAGTATTAAAGGGGATACTTCTCCATTATCGTTATCTTCCAAATATCTGAGAATATCTGATTCCAATTCATCTTTCAATGGTCCTTTCAGGACATTTGAATTTAACCTCCAAGAAAATGTATTATTTGTGTATTTTTGGATATTTAAGTCCATGTAGATCGGACTGTGGTCGGAGAGATCCATCAGTCCCATTTTACATGTTTTTACTCTTCCAATGTCTCTATTAAACATAAAAAAATAGTCAATCCTTGAGTAAGATGAATGTGGAGTTGAGTAAAATGTATAGTCTTTTACACTGGGGTTGAGTTCCCTCCACACGTCACAGATTCCCAATTCTTTTAGTAGCATCCGAGTCTTCCTGTTTTGGGTGTTATTTTGATGTGGGGAATTACCAGAAGCATCCCAGTATGGATTCAGTCTAAGATTGAAGTCCCCACCACATATCACTAAACCTTGAGCTTTAGTTATCATTAGGTCGAATACATTTTTATAAAATTTCCAGTTAGCCCCTGGGGGAGCATACACATTCAGCAGGGTGATATCTTCTCCCTCTAGCCGCCCAGTTACCAAACTGTATCTCCCTTCTTTATCTTTGTGTTCTGATTTTTTTTCAAATGTAATTTTGGTTGATATCAATGTCGCTACTCCCCTCCTCCTCCCTGATTTATATGAAGATGAAGAGATCATTTTAAACCCTTGTCTACTGAGTTTATTGTGTTCCACGTCTGTTAGGTGGGTTTCTTGTAAAAATATTATTCCTGCTTTGTCTTTTTTCATTTTGCCTAGAATCTTGGATCTTTTAACTGGATTCAGGATTCCTTTTACGTTATATGAAATTATTTTGGTTACACCCTGTTTCTCCATTGTGTTGTTTTGTTTAGTATAACTGTGTGGTGGCCCTCTTTTGTGCTACTCAGAAACTGAAAGAACATTAAAAACAAGAAAAACATTAAGAACATAGTGTAAAAAACTTTAAAACAAAAAGCTGTCATAAGAACTTCCTGAGCTGAGGTCTTTTTAAAGACCCTGTAAGAGCCTTGATGGAGTGAAGGCCCTGAGGGAAATTCCTCAAACTCTGTTACGTGTTGAGGGCCCTCTCTTACCACTGAAAGTAGTCCCATGCTTTTAACGTGAGTTTCAGAACCCAATCCAAACTTGTAATGATTTTTTTTTTTTCCTTTTATGCCTAAACCCTGTGAAATTGTGTGCACCCTCCCACCCCCATCACATCAAACATTCACGCAAAAACAGTATTTGTTAGTATGAGGAGAACATGTGGATTATTGTCACATTTCTATTTTAACAAGTTTTTTTTTTTTTTTTTTTAATTACAAAGACTTATTTGTTTCAAATAATATGATTGTTCCATGAAATGTTTTACCACATGCTGAATATGCATCTCCTTTAAAGTTTGTTACCTTGTATGAGGGGGGTTGGATGTGCGGATTGATTCAAGAGAAAAGAAAAAAAAAAAAAAAAAAAAAAAAGGTCGCTATTCCAACCTGAAAATGGATAGTTTATCCGCGACGCTCTGGTGCTGGGTTTCCCGCTGCTGGTCCGTGGATTTTGAGGGTCTTTGTGTTGTCCATGTTTGCGCTTTGATCTTCTCACTCGGGTCTGCTGCGGGTTTAAATACCGTTACCGGGAGCCCTCTTTTCGCCATGTCAGCTGTTGCTTCTTCCGCCGAATTATAGAGACACGTTTCATCGCCGTAGAAGACCCTTAACTTCGCAGGAAATGGTGTCTGAAAGCACAATTTCTTCTCTCTTAACACCTTTTTCGCGTCATTGTATTCCCTGCGCTTTTTAAGGACCTCCGGGGCGTAATCGTGTTCCACGTAGACTTTTCTCTCCTGGTGCATAAATCCTTTTTTCTGCCAGGCCAGTCTTACAACCTCTTGTTTTATTTTGAAATTGGAAAATCTTACCAACACCGAACGTGGGGGCGCTTCCGCCGCCGGCCTAGCGGCTAATGAACGATGTGCCTTTTCTATCTTCAAGTCGGTGGTTTGTGGAATATCCAATTTCTCTCTTAGTAAGGATTCCACGCATTCTGCCATTGAGTTAAAACCATTTTCGGTTCCTTCTATCAGACCATGAATTCTTATGTTGTCTCTTCTTTGTTTTCCTTCTTGGTCGGTTAGCTTAGCCTCTATAGCTGCTTGTCTTTTGCGTAGGTCTAGCACAGAATCTTCGAGCACTTTTATTCGATCTTCTGTTTCCAAGATTCGGTTCTCGGCCTGGTCCACTCTGCTGTTTGTCCTTTTCAATTCTTCTCTGAATTCCCGAAATTCGGCCGTAACTTCTCGGCGAAATCGTCGTAGCTCCTCAAATAGTGATTTCAGGCTAACCCTTTTGTTAGCTATCACCAGTTCCTCGTCTTCTGAACGGAGATCTTCCAGTTCAGATTCTCCGGCCGATACGTGTCCTGGCCTGGAGAATTTCAGTTTCTTCTGTTTTCCTTTAGACATGATGATTTTGTCTTTTGATTTTCACTCCTCCAAAAATCCGTTAAGTTTGATTTTCAAGGTGTTATCCTGGATTGGGTCTGAGAGCTTCAGTGTTAAGCTGCAGTCGCCATGGCGTCCAGACCGGAAGTCCATGATTAGATTTTGGTGGTGATCCAGATCACCATCCACAAGAAAACTGCCATTACGCAAAATGCCATTTTCGTGAATAACTACTAAACCACTAATCCTATCATTGTCAATCCAATTGCTTGTCATATGTTTTCATGGTCAAGGAATCTGAAAACGTACACACAAACACTGTATGGGGGGAACTGTGGCGCTAAACCGCCATTACAGAAAATGCCATTTTCGTCAATAACTACTGAACCACTAATCCTATCATTGTGAATCCAATTGCTAGTCATATGTTTTCATGGTCAAGGAATCTAAAAATGTACACACAAACACTGTATGGGGGAACTGTGGCGCTTGGCGGAGGTCTGCGCTCTCCAAGTGCTTTTCTAGTTATTAAAGTAAACTGACAAAATAATGAGCCACGTGGGGCAAAACACAAATAACAAACCATGTAACCCCGCAGGGTGAAATAAAGACAGGAATAAAAGTCACAAGCATTGTAACACTTACAACTGAATGAAGCAAGGACGAAAACCTAAGCTGAGGTATGGCTGGAACCGGGGACAGGGATCCCAGCCTGGAATAACGACGGGGTCACAGCGAGGAGTGAGCCTCAGCTGTTCCCTAAAATACAGAACACAAATGCTAAGAACCAACAGGTGAAGAGAAAACGTAATCAACAAATCATAATCAGCTGTGACAGAGTCGGCTCCACTTGACAGCTGGAAATCCGGCCCCGGCGCTGTCACAACAAAAGCCCCACAGGGACAAATAATAATAGAACCGGAAGTACAGGAGAAAAAGGGGAAAATACTGAGTGACCCAAGCGCAGATCAGCTCTGCGCTCGGAACACCACATGCTGCTTGACAAAACTACAACCCGCCAAAGTGGCTAGTGGGCGTGGCTGTCCTACTGGCCACTGGTGAAATTAATATCAAGCCCTGGTTCTGACAAATAAAATATACAGACGTGGACAAAATTGTTGGTACCCCTCTGTTAATGAAAGAAAAACCCACAATGGTCACAGAAATAACTTGAATCTGACAAAAGTGGTAATAAATAAAAAATTCTATGAAAATTAACCAATGAAAATCAGACAATGCTTTTGAATTGTGGTTCAACAGAATTATTTTAAAAAACAAACTCATGAAACAGGCCTGGACAAAAATGATGGTACCCTTAACTTAATATTTTGTTGCACAACCTTTTGAGGCAATCACTGCAATCAAACGATTTCTGTAACTGTCAATGAGACTTCTGCACCTCTCAGCAGGTATTTTGGCCCACTCCTCATGAGCAAACTGCTCCAGTTGTCTCAGGTTTGAAGGATGCCTTCTCCAGACAGCATGTTTCAGCTCCTTCCACAGATGTTCAATAGGATTTAGATCAGGGCTCATAGAAGACCACTTTAGCATAGTCTAATGTTTTGCTCTTAGCCATTCTTGGGTGTTTTTAGCTGTGTTTTGGGTCATTATCCTGTTGCAAGACCCATGACCTGCGACTGAGACCAAGCTGTCTGACACTGGGCAGCACATTTCTCTCTAGAATACCTTGATAGTCTTGAGATTTCATTGTACCCTGCACCGATTCAAGACACCCTGTGCCAGATGCAGCAAAGCAGCCCCAGAACATAACAGAACCTCCTCCATGTTTCAGAGAAGGGACAGTGTTCTTTTTTTGGTATGCTTCATTTTTGTGTCTGTGAACATAGAGCTGATGTACCTTGCCAAAAACTTCCAGTTTTGTCTCGTCTGTCCATAGGACATTCTCCCAGAAGCTTTGTGGGTTGTTAACATGCAGTTTGGCAAATTCAAGTCTGACTTTTTTATGATTTGTTTTCAATAGTGGTGTCCTCTTTGGTCGTCTCCCATGAAGTCCACTTTGGCTCAAACAACAATGGATGGTGAGATCTGACACTGATGTACCTTGACCTTGGAGTTCACAATGAATGTGTTTAGAGGTTGTTCTGGGCTGTTTTGTTACCATTCGTATTATCCGTCTCCTTCTGCGGCCACATCCAGGGAGGTTGGCTACATTCCCGTGGATCTTAAATTTCTGAATAATATGTGCAACTGTAGTCACAGGAACATCAAGCTGCTTGGAGATGGTCTTATAGCCTTTACCTTTAACATGCTTGTCTATATTTTTCTTTCTAATCTCCTGAGACAACTCTCTCCTTTGCTTCCTCTGGTCCATGTTTAGTGTGGTACACACCATGTCACCAAACAGCACAGTGACTACTTGTCACCCTTTAAATAGGCCAACTGACTGATTACAAGTTTGTAGACACCTGTGATGTTAATTAGAGGACACATCTTGGTTGAACATGTCCCTATGATCAAATTATTTTCAGTCTTTTCTAGGGGTACCATCATTTTTGTCCAGGCCTGTTTCATGAGTTTGTTTTCTAAAATAATTCTGTTGAACCACAATTCAAAAGCATTTTCTGATTTTCATTGGTTAATTTTCATAGAATTTTTATTTATTACCACTTTTGTCAGATTCAAGATATTTCTGTGACCATTGTGGGTTTTTCTTTCATTAACAGAGGGGTACCAACAATTTTGTCCACGTCTGTAGAACCATTTAGTGAAAAATAAAGTTAGAATAACAGCAAACTATTTACACATAACTATAACAACTGGTCTGGACCACTTGTAAATTTTGTTAGTAAGGGCCCCTTCACACAGCATGGAGATGGTTCAGAGATTGGGCAATTTTTTGATGTTCATTAGGGAGATCCTTGTCTGTTTTGGAGTGAGACAAACCTTTGAGGAAACCGTGGCAACTGTGGAGATCACTGAAGATCAATGAAAGGTCAAAAACTGGCCAGGTCTCTCAACAATCTCTCAATGACCTCCACCCCTCTGTAAAGGGGGTATTAATGTACTAAATTTCAAGACAGATTGGTGAATCCCACAAGTTCACATAAATTGATCATACATCACATTTACAAACAAATCTCTTATGGCCGTTTTCCACTAGTACCTGTTTGGCCCTACTCACTTCGACTTGGTTTTACTCGACTCAGCTCGCTTTTGTTTCCATTACAGCTGAGTACCGTCTGGGGTAGGTGGGATTTTTTTACAGCAAGGCAGCGCCACACTCCCGTGACATAAAACATGTGACACAAGCAAAACATAACATGGCGGCTGTACAAGGCGACTCCTCGGTTGCTGGCTTTTTGTTAGAATAAAGGCCACAAAGGACAGCCAGAGAAGGGGACAGGCAGAGAGATGAAACACTCTGGAAAAGTACTGGAGTGTTTAGGAAGCCATAGAGCCAAAGACGTGAGGATACGAACCAGATCACATATGAAGGTAAGCTAATGATTGCTAATGCTAGTTTTAGCTTTAAGTCCGCCGTACTACATTGTAATGTCTGCAAGTTATCGCTATTAGGTACTAAAATATGTATACTGTGTGTGTGCTTCAGATGGCTCTCTTGTGGCAAAATTACCGCTTCAAACCGTGGGTCTGGCGTTCAACACAGCCTCTCACTGATTCCACCCCAGCTTCACAAACGCTCAGTGGTTACTGAACTTAAGAATGTCTGTAGAAATGTTTAGCTTCCTGTGCAACAAATTGCTCTGATCTGTGTGAAAATCATGGAGAGACTGTTGAGACGTCATGGGTTGTACCTGCTCCAGCAGCACTTCAGTCTGTGGTGGTGTCGTGGCAAAAAGTGATCAGCTGCCAAAACTTGATCGCTAGGTGCCATATTGTATTTATGGGGTTATATTAGCCGTAAAATATATATTTCAACAGGTAAACAGTACTGAGTTAGGTATAATAGGATATATTTAACAACTATGAAGCATTTTTAAGCCAAAACAAACTTGATCTAGGATTAAAAGCAATTAAAGTAATGCAGTCACAAGGTTACACGGAAAATACTTGATTTATTGGATATATAAGATAAGATAAGATAAGCCTTTATTAGTCCCACAATGGGGAAATTCCAGGATTGCAACAGCACAGGGATAGCAACACTCAGAGCAACAATCAGAAGGCAAGAAAAAACAACATCTAGTAAACATATGTCCATATTACTATAAATGTATATATATAGACACACAGTGCAGAGCATTATGGCTGGTGAATGTGCAGCAGAAAGTCTAAGTTCTCTCTCCACGGATGCAGCGGGCCAGCTGGAAGTCTTTGGGCATGATAGTGACCCCCTTAGCGAAGAAGAGACCATCAGGTGGGCCTCGCTGGTCTCCTGCAGAGCCACGACGGCGAAGCTCAGGAAACGCAGGATGGTCTTGAAGTCCTGAGCGATCTCCCTCACCAGGCGCTGGGTGGGCAGCTTGCGGATGAGCAGCTCCTTGGATCTCTGGCAGCGACGGATCTCTCTCAGAGCCACGGGCCTGTAACGGCGAGGCTTCTTCACTCTGCCGGTGGCCGGAGCGCCTCTCCGAGCAGCCCTGGTGGTGGGGGGGGGGGGGGGCGCTTCTTCCTCCAGTAGATCTTACGGGCGGTCTGCTTGGTTCTTGCCATCGCTCTTTATTATTCTGTCTTATATTTCTTTCACGCCGCCTAAACTCCAGCCCGGCACCGCGTCGTTTTCGCTACAGCTCCCGGTATGTCGAGTTTCCCATTAGCACCGGGCGGCGGCCAAGTGCTAGCTAGCACTAGCTCCTCCCCGCTGTAACGTCTCCCGCTGCAAACCGTGGCTCCGTCCGCCGACCCGGGAGACCCCCGGGGCGATCCGTGCGTCCGTGATATATATACAGAGTGAAAGGTGTAGAAAGAAGAAGGAAGATAAAAAAAAGGCTGTTGCAACAGGCAGCCCACTCGTGTGGCGCCGCCGGTCCGGCGGAACCGGAAAAGGTAGATATATACAGGTAGATACTGTATAAATATACATATATTCTCTGCATCAAAAATGTGCTATACATGTATTCATGTAGTATTGCACTGGGAATTTTGACAATAAACCTTTGTACTTTTTGCAGATCTGTCTCCACTTTTGTTTTATGTGTGAAGGTTACCACCAAGTGACAAATTAAATACTAAAAGATTGGAAAAGCTGTCTAAGAACAATCCAGCAGTTTGAGAAATCACTTTTGGTTTGGTGTAAGTCTGTCAACAGAATTATGAACCATTTAGCAGTTTGTGTTAAAATGTTAAATCCCATTAAACCCTAACCCAGGGGTGTCCAATCATGTGCCATGGAGGGCCAAGACCCTGCAGGTTCTCTCTTCTACCCAGTCTCTTCAGCAGGTGTTCTCACTGATCAGCAGTCTGTGGAAGAAATTCAGTGGAATCTGCTGTTGAAGACACTATTTGGAGGTAAAGCCTGCAGGGTCTTGGCCCTCCATGGCACATGATTGGACACCCCTGCCCTAACCCATTATTAGAAAATACAGATGCTAATATGGCCCAGAATTCCTCCATATACTGGTATTATCACTAAAGTGTGCAGTGTCTTCTGCACTGGCACATCCAACAATACAGTCTTCGGTAAATAAAATAATTGTTTTTGGTTACTTTTTCTTAAAAATTGTTATGTCCATAACATAGTAATGAAGAGCACATCTCACCTTAGTTAACAGGGTTTATTAAATATGCACAGTAACTATATACAGAGGCTTACGGCACTATCCTGCTGGCCAGGTGGCTTCACGATAAAAGAGGCAGAGCCTCTTTCGCTCACTCTTTTATACCTAGGGCAGCGTCACCGCCGGAAACCGAAGTAGCCACCCCGGTCTATCTCCCAACCCGGCTGCCATCTTGGTCGTACCAGTCTAATTACATACATAACACTCCTCCCCCCCCTTAAAAAAAATGCCAAGCACACAAATAACCCACCCAAATTTATCACCTGACACACGCACTAACCCAAAATATGTACAAGAAATAAACAAAACACCTATCCATTCACACAGCCAAGGCTGAGGGGCTGGGTAGACCACCAGCACCCCCTACATGGCTGAGCGGATTATTCTGCTGCTTGGAACAGGGGAATACAAACAAAATAAAATAGGCCGTATTTCTAACTAAAAGTAAACCCTTTAAAACATATTAAACAACACATACAATAAAACACAAGACATTTCCTGCAGGCGGCCCCCCACCCCAACTCCCACCCCACAATGGGCACACAGAGTTATATATACATACATACATAAAGGGCTATTCAAATAAAAACAAGTCAATTAAACCAAATTCAGATGAAAACGACAAATCCAATAAATAACAGTCCTACGTGCCAGGCGAACTCCAGAAAAATACTTAAGTATATTAAACAGAGAGGCCATTGGCCAGACTAAAAATACCACAATTTAAATTAACCTACTAGGGTCGAAAACACCCCAAAATCGGGCACATCAGACAATATTCTAATGACGGCCTCCCCAAAAACAGTGTATAAAATACATTTCAATGAAACTTTCATTTATAAAATAACACATAATTTACTCAGGTGAGCCCTAACGGTCAAAATCACACAAACTTATACCAATTATGCAATAGAAAATTTACCACTCAAGGTCTCAAATCATTTTTCTCTTTTTTTTTTTTTTTTAATAAAATTTTACCGGGGCACCAAATAAGAAAATCAACATAAAACAGGACTGAAGAAACAAAACAAGCATGCAAAAATAAACCCTCAGTCCCCGGATGGATCCCTTTCAAGGCGTCTCCATCTTTTCACATCGGGGCTCCTGCTGCATCGCCTCCTCTCCACCTCCGGCAGGTGCAGATTCCTCGGATGGCTCCAGACATGGACAGACCTGCGCCCAAACTCCTCCATCTGACCATGCTCCACCTGGAACCGCCTCCGGTTGTCCCGCTGCTGCCGTGGACTGTGATCTCCGTGTACTCGAGTACCAACCCTGGTCTTTGAGGGAGCCCACTTCCTTTTCATCAGCTCACTGGTCCTGCAACTGGCCCCTGACTCCAGCGGCTCCGACCCGACTCTCCCGGGTCTTCTCTTGGCAGGTTGTCGCTGGGAGCTCTTTACGATAACCACGCTCTGCGGTCTAGCCCTGTTTTCTCCCGGCGTTGGCACCTCGTCCTGATGAGCCTCATCGGGGGTCCTGCCGTGCCGTCTGGCACCCTCGTCCAGGGCAGCCTGCGTGACAGCATCGGGTCCATCCTGAGAGGATTCCGCGTGGTGCGGTGTGTGCTCTCCCAAATTTACGTTGACCATCCAGTCCAGATCCCACACCTCAGCACCCTCCAAAGCAGGAACAGGTCGGCCCCACAGTGCACACCCAGACCATTCCTCACCGGAGGTGTTAGCAATGGAGAACCCCAGGCTGTAAAATAGGTTTCAACCCATAACGTTAACTCCGGATGCAGAGATGTTGATGCGAGCTCTGGGCACCACACTGTCCTTATATTGGACCTCCATCTCCACATAGCCCAATATAGCCAACCTGTTCCACCCATAACCATAATACTCCACTCATTGCCTTCTTATTTGTTGGTGGGGAAACAGTCTGTCCATGGTTTCAAGATTCAGGACTGAGATTACCGCTCCTGTATTCACTAAGAGTGGGACCTCAACTCCATCCAAGGTGACAATGCAGCCAATCCTTCCTGTCGTTTCTGGGGAGACAGTGTGCACAATGGTCGGAGCCTTCTGCACAGCACCTGGATCTCTCCCACGGCTCCTGTGAACGAAGTTTACGCACACCCTGGCAAAATGGTTTAACAACCCGCATTTGCCACAATGCTTTCCTTTCGCAGGGCACACTCTGGACTTATAGCGGTGCTCAGTGGGCCCACATCCATAACATTTTGGCGTACCAGGGGCAGACCTTATCCTGACCACGGAGGCAAAATCATCCTCTCCGCACTCGCCATCACAAGGGTCCAGATGCAGTGCCTCAGCGCAAGACGCATTCTTCTCCAGAGGGGCCCCTCCAGTTAGGCCCCTCGCGATGGTCTCTGCTGCCTCGTACTGTTGAGCGAGCTCGACGGCCTCCGCTAACGTCATCTCTCCTGGGTGAGTTAACAACTTGGACCGGGCCGCCGTGCAACAAACATGCTCCGCCAACTGGTCCCGAATCATTTCATCCTCCAGGATCCCAAATCTGCATTCCCTCGCCAGCTCTCGGAGGTCCGTCACAAACCTTTGTACGGACTCACCCGACCGCTGGCGGCGCTGTCGAAAGTGAATGCGTTTCACAATGACATCCTTTGGCGCCTTAAAGTAGCGCGCCATTAGCTGTACCACATTGTCAAAACTGTCTGCACCGCCCAAGTTTTCAAGAATCCTCTGCCCTTCTATTCCTAAATTATGGACTAACAAAGCTCGGGCACAGAGCTTCTCCATGTCTCCCAAACCCAGTGCTTCAAGGTAGTTGGTAAAGGCAGCGAGCCACCTAGGCTACAGCACGGGCGGCTTGCCCGGAGCCTTGAGGAACAGCTGAAAGCTGGCAATAGAGCGTTTCATTACCGCTTTTACCTTGTCGTCATTTGTTGTGTCCATAATATAGTAATGAAGAGCAAGTCTCACCTTAGTTAACAGGGTTTATTAAATATGCACAATAATTATATACAGAGGCGTATGGTACTCTCCTGGTGGCCAGGTGGCTTCATGACGAAAGAGGCAGAACCTCTTCCACCCACTCTTTTATACCTAGGGCGGCATCGCCAAAGGAAACCGGAAGTAGCCACCCCGGTCTATCTGAAGACCAACCCAGCAGCCATCTTGGTCGTACCAGCCTATTTACATACATAACAAAAATGAGCCATTATTTTCAAAGTCACTGATAAATGGATTGTACTGTTGACTCTTTTCCCACCGGTGTCTTAATAGACAAAATAGAAAATCCTGAAACACGGGCGGCGTGGTGGCGGAGTGGTTAGCACTGCGGCAGCACAGCAACTCACACTTGGCCGGGGGATCCTGGGTTCAATCCCAGCCCCCGACCAACAGTGATCTGTGTGGAGTTTGCATGTTCTCCCCATGTCTGCGTGGGTTTACTCCGGGATTCCTCCGGTTTCCTCCCACATGCCAAAAACATGCAAGTTAGGTTAATTGGCATCAAACTGGGGATTCTAAATTGTCCTTAGGTATGACTGTGAGAGTGAATGGTTGTCTGTCTGTGTTGGCCCTGCGATGGACTGGCGATCTGTCCAGGGTGTACCCTGCCTCTCGCCCAAAGATGCTGGGATAGGCTCCAGCCCGCCCCCCCCCCCCCGCAACCCGAAAAGGATTAAGCGGAAGAAGATGAATGAATGAATGAATGAATGATGCAAACACATAAGTCACTAAATTGTTTATTACAATAAGCAACAAATTCCAGATTATTCAGAATGTGCAAAATTCAAACTGTAAAAAAAATAAAAAATTAGAATGGGTCACACACGCTGGCCACGCTGCCTCACTGAGAAGCAACTGGATGTGCTGTTCACACTGGTTCCGGTTCAGCAGAGCTTCAGCCTGCATCTCTGTAAATAGTGACACAAGGTCCGGTTTGGGGTGGATCGTTTTCCTCATGCCTAGACAAAAGACAGAAATAGGTGGTGGTTAATTAAAGCAGGCTTATAACATATTTGGGAAATACACTTGTTGTAAAAGCCAGTGGTGGAATGTTACAATAAAGTACTTTGTTATTGTATTTAACCACAATTTTCATGTAGCTGCGCTTCAGTAACGTAAATTTTACAAGGGCTGGGTAGTGTTTAAAATCATTTATTTTTACTGTGGCCTCAACAATCAGAATGAGTTGATACTGTTGGATGTGTAGGTGTATGCGTGTAGTAGTGCCCGCCCCCTACAATGGCGTGAGGTGGGCACAGCCCCTCTGTATATAAACCCTGAGTTCAGCATAATAAAGACAGTTCCATGTTGCATGAAGTCTCATCTCCGAATCCTTAATTTCTAGATATAACATTTGGCGACGAGGTAAATTGGAGTTATTTTAAATAATGAGTAACGCGTGCGGAGACTCTTACACTCGCTCCAAGAGCAGGGTCAAGTTTTACAGCCTTAAACAGTGGACGGGCGAGTCCCTGAAGTCATTTTTGTTGAGGCTTTGTAACCTAGCTAGGAAATGTGAGTTTGGAGAGCAGGAGGACGGCCTAGTGAGGGACAAGTTAGCCCATGGCACCAATGATATTTGGCTAAGTATGATGCTGATGTTGGCTAGGGTGCCACCATCGCTGGAAGAAGTGTTGGAGTTGGTGGAACAATGGGAGACTGGAGCCATACACGAGATACCAGCTAAAGCTAGCAAGGGGTTGACCGCATGTGAGTTCCCGCCGAGAGCGGAAGTTTGCATGCTAGGTGAGCAACAGCAACAGCCGGTTGTGGAAGCTACACAATAAGAGAGCGAGACCATGCAGGCAGAAGACCCCGGGGAAGAGCGACAACCGCAGGACGTGGAAACGGAGCAGCGGGACACCTGTAACGAGGGTACCGACAGCAGCAACGAGGCATCCGTGTTGGAGGGTATGGCCGACGAGAGTGGTGATGAGAACCCAGATGGAGAACAGCCGCAAACAGATAGTGGAACCAATGGGAGTGGCGCTGAGAGCCCAGAGGGGGAGCAGCCACAGCCGGACTTGGTGATAACGCAGCGGTGCGTCCTGGAGGAGGGTGCCGAGAACAGGGACGAGATGTCCGGGTCGGAGGATAGGGCCGATGAGAGCGTCACCGAGGACCCTGAGGGACAGCAGCCGTAGCTGGGTACGGTGACGACACAGCAAAGCACCGACACCGGAGCACCCACTCCATGCTCTCAAGGGAAGAGCTGCCAGGAGGAGGAGCTGGGACAGGTTGTAGAAATGTTCCTGATCGCTGAAGACAGTGGGCCAGCTGTGGAGCCTGGTCTAGTGTGGGACCATGGTGCTGACGGTTCAGACCCCGCGGTGTGCGAAGACAGCAGAGAGGAGGTGCAGCAGGAACCAACCATGCTGTTGGAAGGTGAACAGCAGGAGACCGAGACCATGAGTACCAAGGCAACGGATGACTCTGGGAGTGAGCAGCAGCAGCCGTGCGCCATGGAGGTTGGGCAGTGCCTCAGTGGCGGAGCTCCATGCGCCTGTGACGAGGGTGCTGTACGGTATGGCAAGGCAACCGAGGCAGCGGATGATGCTGCTGAATGGGCTTCGTTTCTCCCCGAGGTACTACCACTGGGGGGCCGGAGTGTCTCGGGCCATGATGGTGGTGCGTGAGGCAGTCGGGAGGGGCTCGTTAGACACAGAGAAACGACGCACCGAATGGCACGGCAAGCCAAGAGGAAAGAAGCTCCTTATGGTGGTTAAAGACATCTTTGCCAAGGTGGGGGACTTTGACCCTGGGGGCAGACGGCGGCTGGGTGTGCAGATGCCATGGGGCTGTCCTGGGCCTCCGATTAAAGACATTTTTGCCAGGGAGGGGGGCATCAACCCTGGAGGGAGACGACAGCTGTATATGTATATGTATATACACTACCGTTCAAAAGTTTGGGGTCACTTAGAAATTTCCTTATTTTTGAAAGAGAAGCACTTTTTTTCAATGAAGATAACTTTAAACTAATTAGAAATACACTCTATACATTACTAATGTGGTAAATGACTATTCTAGCTGCAAATGTCTGGTTTTTGGTGCAATATCTACATAGATGTATAGAGGCCCATTTCCAGCAACTATCACTCCAGTGTTCTAATGGTACAATGTGTTTGCTCATTGTGTCAGAAGGCTAATGGATGATTAGAAAACCCTTGTGCAATCATGTTAGGTCTGCAATGCTGTAATTGCTGCAAATGGAGGATTCTTTGACAAAAGCAAAGTTTGAAGGAAAAAATTATTATTTCAAATACAAATCATTATTTCTAACCTTGTCAATGTCTTGACTACATTTTCTATTCATTTTACAACTCATGGTGGTAAATAAGTGTGACTTTTCATGGAAAACACAAAATAATTGTCTGGGTGACCCCAAACTTTTGAACAGTAGTGTATACTGCTCGAAAAAATAAAGGGAACACTGAAAACACATCAGATTTTAATGGGAAAAAATAAGATGGATATTGAAATTGTGGCAGGCTAGTCCAGCTTACTCAGATTAAAAAGTGTTCCTTTAATCTGAGTAAGCTAGACTAGCCTGCCACAATTTCGATATCCAGCTTATTTTTTCCCATTAAAATTTGATGTGTTTTCAAAGTGTTCCCTTTATTTTTTTGAGCAGTATATATATATATATATATATATATAGTATATATACTGTATATATATATACAGTATGTGTGTGTGTGTGTGTGTGTGTTGTTTGCTGGTGTGCATGGGAGTAAATGTGATGAATATGGGATTATTTTGTATTTTACAGAGACATGGTCTGATTTTGAATTATTTTGTGTGACTGTGATAGGTTTGTTTAATGCAATATGTTATTTCCCTTGTTCTTAGCGTGTGATTCGGGTTTTAAATTTGGGTGGTTTTCAATGGTGTGTTTGTCCATTTTTCTAAGGGGGGGAGGGAATGTTGGATGTGTAGGTGTGTGTGTGCGTGTGTGTGTGTAGTAGTAGTGCCTGCCCCCTAGGGTGGCGTGAGGTGGGCACAGCCCCTCTGTATATAAACCCCAAGTTCAGTATAATAAAGAGAGTTCCATATTGCATGAAATCTCGCCTCCGACTCCCTCATTTCTAGAGATATAACAGATACCTTCAGTTGAATGGAATCTAGTATTTTAACTGAGGGTGTGCATCCCCAAGAATGGAGTCGCTAAGTCAAAATATGTAATTTTTATCAATAAAAGTTTAGCCACCGCTCTGTCACTGCTGTGTCGCCCTGGCTTCAAGTGTGGGCGGTGTTTTGTACTTGCACTGCTAAAATATAAAAGGAAGACTACAATGGGTCTCAAATATTTGTAATGTATTCTGTTATTATAATACTGCATGAGTTTATTGACAATAGACTATAAAGTACACATATAAACTAAATTACAATGATGTCATATCCGGCTCTAGGGAGCCGGGCAATCAGAGCCAGGGACAAGCCAGTGAGTCGAGATGGTTTATTTTGGGTAAGGGATAAGGGATGAGGAGAGCACAGATACTCATGCAGAGGTACACTCACAGGTTGCACAGCGCAGAGGTAAGCAGCTCGTACCGGACGTGGGGGTAGCAAGACGTACATCCTCACAGCGGGATACAAACACAGGAATGCTGCAAGGGGAGTTGAGGCTGACACCAGACGAAGGGGCTTCAGCCTAGCAGTGCTTATGTCGCAGCCCCGAGTCATCGAGGCTGCTCCTATTTATCCTCATTGGCAGCGCCCCAGCTGATGAAGACTAATTGGCCCCAGCCGTCCATAATGCTGCCAGCTGGGGGCCAGCTGAGACGCTGCTCAATGGGAGGCAGGGATGAGGGAAAACATGGGCTCAGTGCCGAGACGGCATCTCAACCCATGGTGACAGAGCCCCTCCCTCAAGGTCGGGCTCCTGAACGACCAGGAACATCCCAGCCCCCCCCCCCCCCCACCTAGGGTGGGAGGAAGGGAGGCGGACCGGAGGGGAAGAAGCCAAGGGAAGGACAACACCAATGGGGCAATGTAGGGTAGCGGGAAAGAAAAACCCAAATACAATACTGACAACAGAATAATTAACCCAGGTACAGATGGGGAGAAGAACTGGGTCAGCACGCCGGTTACATACTACCCAGAGAGTACCAACCATGCGTGACCCAGAGCAAGAAAAAAAAAAAGAACCACCAAAAAGGTACAGGGCAAAAAATGCTGAGTATGGTCAAATAAAGGGAAAACACAATACACAGCACCAATATAAGTACATACACACAGTCACCAAGAAAAGTGAGGGTGACTGGAACAAATGGACAATTACAGAGCATGGTGTTACGGAAAACAAGGCACATGACTCTATAATGAACCAACAGGGCATAAAAAAGAAATACTGAGTGCAGGCAAAGAAAAACCCACACACATGAATATATAAATACCCAGTCACCTAAAGAAATGAAAGTGACTGGAATGAATGGGCAACTGCAGAGTATGGTCTGAAAGGGAACAAAACATAACTCTACAATGCAAAAACGAGACTAAAAACATGGTACAAAAAATAAAATGCTGGGTACGAGGGAAGGAAAACACAGCACTATAAATACACATCCACCAACAGGACAGACATTACACCCAAGTGACCTTAATAACGATAAAAGAAAAAGTGACACCCGAGGTGTATGGCAGGCAGAGTCCAAAAATAGCCGAGATGGCTCCGGAGATCTCCCCGCCCATTGTCCAGCTGGCGAATCAGGGGAAGAAGTGTTCGGACGGCGAACTCTGGACCCAGATCCCAGGAATCCAGTCCACCGGCAGCCGAACCAGGCTGCCCAGAGGGAAACACAGACCAGTGGGGGGAACCAGATCACCGAACCGAAAGTTTTGCGGGTCGGGTCGTCGACCCGCATCACTCAACCACCAGGACCGTTGAGACGGACGAAGGGTCAGAGCGGATCCCGGTGGAAGAGGCTCAGGGGAGAGCCGATGACGAGGGCGGCGGGCCTCAGGGAAACGGCCACCTCCTCACCGGACCTGGACAATACTGGGGCAGCACCCACGTCGGACCCCGATCGGGCCTCAGGCGAACCCACGTTGGACCCCGACTGGGTCTCGGGCGATCCCACGTTGACTACTGCACCAGAACCGACCTCCAACGTTGAACCCGGACCCTCCAGCACCACGAGGAACAGCAACTCCTTGCCGGTGACCCTGGAAGAAGGCTCAGAAGAGAAAACAGAACCGGGATCAGGATCACCGGCAGCGCCAGAACCCGGCGAGACGAGCTCAGACGCAGCGGACGGCTGCACCCGGCTCGTCTCCCCTGGAGATAGGCTGAAGTGCTCGGGGATAAAAAGAGAGAAAAGAAAGGAGAGCACTCGCCTGATCTCGGGTTCTGACGCCGTCCAGGACTGCGAAGATCCAGGATCCGTCGTCAGGAGGTCGTTGTCAGGCTCCCATCTAGCCGCGTCGGGCCCCGCAGCCAGCACGATGGTCAGCGCAGCTTGAGATCCCTCCAGCTCAGGTAACCCCGCCGACGATCCACTCGGCGTGAAGCCAGAAGAATCTCGTCCCGCTGGACCGAACCGCTCCTCCGTGGAGACCCGGGGACGCTCAGTCGTCGGCGGAGACTCCACGCAGCAGTCAGTCCCCCTCCTCCGTCCGCAATGTAGCTGCGGAACCACAGGCCCTCTCCATATCCCACCACGTTGACCCGGAGCCGGGGACCGCTCGGCGGAGAGAGACACAGAGGATGCGGGATTAGGAATACAGGTTACAGCAGGTGGGGAGAGTTCAGGGAGCTGCGAACCCTGAACTTCTCCTCCAGGGATGTGACAGAGCAAATCATTAAGCAGGTGTGAAAAAACAATGACTTGCCTGCCCCCTGGAGGTTGAGTATCGCCTGCTGTAGTGGAATCTGCTTCTTCCTCTCCCCGCCCGGCGATAACGGAGGACCCCCCGGGAATTCGTCTGAGGGTCGCTCGCGTTGTCTCCAGCAGAGAGCTCACCAGGCCGGAATTCCAGGCACACACAGCGGTCAGGAAGCGCGTCGAGGAGGAGGGGAAAACAGCCGGGGTGAGCCAGCCCGAATGTCCAGGAATGACAGCGGGGGAACGAGGCTCAGGGGACGGGGCTGTAGAATCTCCACACTGACGAGGCGAAGGGATGACAGCTGCGTGGGAGGAACGGTCCTGACGATGACCCAGAACTGGATCCGGACGAGGTTCGTGCAGAGGTGACTCGGCGATGTGATGACGACTACTCCCAGGGGACGAAGCGAGGGGGAAACCCAGGATTCGCCGCTCCAGATCGGAGATCGAGACGAGGAAGGCGTCGAGCACGGGAAAGCTTCGTAGCCCTGAAGTCCTCACCATCAATCTCACTGCCGCCGCCACATGCCTGAAGGTGGTGACAGGAAACACAGTAGAGCTCGCGACAGCCACTCGACCCCGGACATAACTGCTGTCAGCTGCGGCTCCTTGAAGGGAATCCCGAGTGACGTGGCGCAGGTCGGGGGAAGTCCTCTGGTTGGCGCGAACTCCCGGACTGGAATGGCGGCAGGAACGGGACTCCGAAGCGGGGAAAGACGTCGCCCACTTCGACTCCCTGCCGGGATTTCCATCCACCCCGTGGAGCTTCTCTCGCTGTGTACCTGCAGCGTCTATCCTGGCACTGTCCTCCAGATGGTACAGAGAGTGAGGGTGACAGTCCAGGAGTTCCTCAGCACGGCCCGGATGCCAGCGTCTCGCGTTGGAGACGTCGTGCAGGGTGAAGAACGTCCCGTCGACAGCCTCCGAGATGGACCTCAGCTCGTCGCCCTGGCGCCGGAAGTGACTCCTGGGAAACGGCATGCTAGCAGCGCTGACACCCGGACAGAAAGGTACATTTCCACAGCGACTCACGGCCGCCGGCAACTCTTCTGGCTGCGACATACTGTCATATCCGGCTCTAGGGAGCCGGGCAATCAGAGCCAGGGACAAGCCAGTGAGTCGAGATGGTTTATTTTGGGTAAGGGATAAGGGATGAGGAGAGCACAGATACTCATGCAGAGGTACACTCACAGGTTGCACAGCGCAGAGGTAAGCAGCTCGTACCGGACGTGGGGGTAGCAAGACGTACATCCTCACAGCGGGATACAAACACAGGAATGCTGCAAGGGGAGTTGAGGCTGACACCAGACGAAGGGGCTTCAGCCTAGCAGTGCTTATGTCGCAGCCCCGAGTCATCGAGGCTGCTCCTATTTATCCTCATTGGCAGCGCCCCAGCTGATGAAGACTAATTGGCCCCAGCCGTCCATAATGCTGCCAGCTGGGGGCCAGCTGAGACGCTGCTCAATGGGAGGCAGGGATGAGGGAAAACATGGGCTCAGTGCCGAGACGGCATCTCAACCCATGGTGACAAATGATGACTGAACAACTTCCATTCCCCAAAGTGCAACATACACTCTTACGAATATAACTCACAAAGGATCACACAAGTGATCTGACAATAAAATAAATCAATAAACAAGTGGTTTATTTTACAGTGGATGTGCCATTCATTTTCAATTATTCTGTAATTAATATTCATACAATCAAATAAATCTCAGTTCAGTACCTTTCATATTAAGTGGAAATTGTGCTAATTTAGTTTTGGCACTGGCACTTTATCTATACTTTAACTTAAAAAGCAAAAAGATATGAGTACTTTGTCTACCACTACGGGGTGTTCAACTTTAATATGGCTTACCAGTCAGAACACACTGCTGTGTCTTGCTGCATTGCCAGTGTCAAAGCAGATGCTGGTAGTACTCTAGAACGTAAATACACACAACTTAAGTATATGCACAGCACGAAAGTGCAACATGTAAAAAAAACCCCACCTTTTTCACCAGGATTACAACTAGCTTATTTCATCAGAATACAAGGACAGCATGGAACACAGAGTTAGCTTTGACGGCTAACTAGCTAGCTCATTATCTGCACACAAGTGACATTGTTGTGGTCTTTTCAAAGTGAACTTTCCACTGCTGGGATAAATAACGTAAAAGATGCATAATATCACATCATATCACATCACTCACCATCCTCTATATCTGAATATCACGGCTTTCAACTACTGAAGTTGGGTGCTCCCGCGGCCGTAAATTCATTTTGGGTGGCTCCATCTACTCCCCTCTGGATTTTCTCATCAGCTGAAAGGCACAGAAAACTCTGCTGGACTGTGGTGTTGATTTCTGTGGGTCTGATTTCTGTGAAGCCATTCTATCGCTGTTTATACTGACGCTTGTTTGCTGGCTCACGGACGAATCTTTGCAAATGGTGTCTCGAGATTCTGAATTCAGCCTTCAAATGTCACTCTCATGAGGTTACGCCCTGACCAATCAGTGGCCTGCAGTCTGTTGACGTCACATTTTCAGCCCAACTCAGCACGGTTAGAATCCCAGTGGAATAGGTACGAAAAAAGTACCTGTTACCAGGTACTAGGTACTAATGGAAAAGCCTACAAAGCGTGCCGGGTCAAAGCGAGTAGGGCTGAGTGGGTACTAGTGGTAAAGGGGCTTTAGTATTAATAGTTCTTGCATGAGGCCTGTTCTCTCTTTCCCAAGGACATTGTACTGTATGTGTTGCCATCTTCCTGGCTAGCCACCTTATGTGGTGGAGGGGTTTGCATGCCCTAATGATCCCAGGAGCTATGCTGTCAGGGACAATTTGCTCCTGATAGGGTCTCCCAAGACAAACTGGTCTTGGATGAAGGGCCAGACCAAGAGTGGTCCAGTAGAGCCCCATGAAAAAAGTTACATCAAGGGCACAGTGTACCCAAAGAAGCCATTGGGTCTACCATCCAGTAGGCTCCCCATCTGCAGGAGGGATCATGGTGATGTGTGAACTGTGCTGTCCCCACAACCTGGACCCCCAGACAAGCGGTGGAAGACGGATAGATAGACGGCTGGATGGATACCAGTGGCCCCAGCAGGATTTTTTTTTTTTTTTTTTTTTTTTTGTATTTTGTATACACACTTGAAATTCTGGTCATGACAATCCTGTAATGATAGTGAAACTGAGAGTGAGCTGAGAGCTCTATCTACAACTTCTGGCAAAAAATAATGAATCACCATTATTTATTCAGCTGTTTTGTAGAAAAAAATCATAGATATGACACAAAAGTATTTTATCTAACAACTGAATATGCTTTGTGGAACATACCTTTAAAAATCCTGCAATTAATAGCATTGTTTTCTGATCACGTATACTAAAAAAATATTGGATCATTGGTATTTCCATTAATAAATCAAATGACTTCACAAATCTAAATATGCAATTTACAGTTAAAAGGGAGTGCTTGCTGACCATAAATAACTGTTGGACCTGATTGAAGTTGTTGGTTACTCCCAGTCAGCTGTGCCCAAACTTAGAACAGATACAAGCCAAATGGGAAGCTTTAAAACCTGAAATGTAGCGAGAGACCAAGAAAGACAGAAGACGTATGCCTTGGAAATATTTTTTTTTAAATTCATTGTACTTTTTTTAAACAAATAAATTTACTTATGAACTTAAATGTTTTGATTTCTTCATAAATGTTGAATTCTTGGGGTCATACCAATGTCTGGTGAAAATTTCATGTGAGGAGTCTCATTGGAAATATATGTCCTGGAAAAAAGGCTGACACGGTCAATACTTTCCCCTCTGTGGCTGTGTAGATTTTAAGCATTCCCATCACAGGAGCAGTGTTTAGGTTCCAGAAAACTACTCTCTCTGCTGTGCGGAACCACTAAACATTTCAACCCAGCTTTCCAATCTACTCTCATAATTGGGCCACTATGTAGACAGAAAGTGGGTCTTAGGGTTTTCCATTGCCAGCTTGTAATTAGAGGAGGTAAAGAGCCTGTTCCTTCAATTAAACAATGGTGCAAGAAGGACTGCCTGCTTTCTGTGCAGCACACTAAAGGAGCAGCTCTCTCGCTGTAAAATAAATACAGCACTGCGTAATGAGCTAAGTGGTGTGTGTGCATCCATGCATGTGTATGTGTGTACGTGTGCATTGGGTAAATATTGGCAGTTATTTAAGATGGCTGTATCTGATAATCTAATTTGCAAGAGCTTGGTGGAGACTAATGGAGAAAGGAAATGAAAACCCTTCTACGTTCACTCTGGCCCTTCAATCTGATTTTTTGTCAGTCCATTTTTCTTCTTCAATCATAGAAATGAAACAGTATTCTATCTATCTATCTATCTATCTATCTATCTATCTATCTATCTATCTATCTATCTATCTATCTATCGGGAATTCTCTTACTGACTACTCAATTGTGCTGTTCAACTTTGCATCTTACCCACAGTTGTAATCAAAATTATTCAACCTGTTATGTCGGTGATAGGAGCCAAGGACAAGACCAGATGTTGAGCTGAACACATGTTTATTGAGAGACCTTCCACAATACACAAGTGTACCTGCCAGGCAGAGAGGTGGCCAAGAGATCGCCCCTCCACCCACTGCTCTCTTATACTCTTGGTGGTGGCGGAACCGGAAAGGTGGAGCCACCACCCGTGTCTCACAAATAAGACCCTAAACTACAACACAACCCCCCCCCCCCCCACACACACACACACAAAAGCCGTAAGACCCCATACACAATTTGAACCCCCCCTAATTTGGAACCTGAAATACACCCTAAGGACAGTAACATAATAAAATGGCCTAACACAGTCATACCCAAAAAAAACCTACACTAGGAGGAGATGGGTAGACTGCCTTCTCACTCCCACACGGTGAAGCGGATTATTCTGCCGCTTATAGGCCACAACAAACCATACAACACAAAATACCGCCGTGCCTTAATCTAAACAATACATGCAAGAAATTCCCCCTTGAACATAGCCAATCAATACATTTGAGAGTGTTTTTTTTGGGGGGAGGGGGAGCAACTTAGAACACATTGAACAACAAAACATATCCTTGGTCCCCCTTCTCATTGTTCAGCGAACCGTCTAACCATCAGTCTGCCCCAGGGGAAGGATCACCCACCGTGTCACCGCTGGTTGAGCCGAGCCCGGTGCGCCTCCTCTTCACCACCCCCGGAGACGTCCCTTGTTCAGGCTCAAGCCCACCAATCTCCTCCCGGGCATGCCACAGCTCATTTGGATGCCTCCATGAGCCATCTGATAGCTGGAGATAGGCATCCTCCTGTACTGCCACCACCTGCAGTCACCCCTGGTGTTCTTGCATCCGACACTTGGCCCGAATCCTCTGCAACCGTGCCTCCTCCTGGGCCCAGACCACATCCTCGACCCCCAGAGGAGCCCTATTCGGCTTACAGTGTTTCTGTTTGTTGTTCTACTGTGCCAGCTGGTCCTGGCCCAACCATTTTCATTTTTTGCTGCCACCCTCGCCGTTGTGACGCCATGTCCACTGGTCCCTTCCAGCCGACATCCGGGAACAAATGGAGCCAGCCACTCGGCACCACCCGCCGTCACAGGTGTCCTGTTGTGCTGCCCAGTTCCCTCATCTAGGGCTACTTGGGCTCTGGCACAGGAACCCTCCTGGGATGGCCCTGGGTGGGGTTGGTCCCGCTCACTCACCAGGGTGCCAGGCAAGTTCTCGTCCCACACAGCTCCGTCCACCGTTCTTGGGATTGGCCAGTCCCACAAACTGCAGCCCAACCACTCCTCTCCAGTACCACTCTTAATGGTGAAGCCCAGGCCATGAAACAAATCACATCCCATAATATTCTCTCCACGGGCAGTCACGGTGAACTTAAGGTTACACACTTCCACCGACTTGTAGAGAACCGTCAGTCTCACCGTTCCCACCGTGGTCAATCTCCCTCCACCATAACCACAGAGCGGCACCGGATCACCTCCAATCCTATAAAGTGGGAAAAAGTTCCTCACGGTCGCCCAATTTAACATGGAGCCCACTGCTCCCGTGTCGATCAGCAATGGCACTGTTACCCCGTCCAACTCCACCATGCAGTACGAGCGTCCATTGGTACATGGGGACACAGTGTGAATAGCCGTGGGAGCAGGAGAATCTTCCTTGTGCTTTGGACTCCCCCTCTCAAACTTGTGACATGCCCTAGCGAAATGACGCAAGAGTTCGCACTTGCCGCAGGATTTCCTTCTTGGTGGACACTCCCTGGCCTTATAGCGGTGCTTCGTGGACCCACAACCCAAACACATGGGCATTTCCAGGGCGGACCTCATCTTTACAGCATTAGCGTAGCCTCCATCACCGTCCATGTTGTCTTTGCTGTCCGGGTCCACTGCCTGCGCCGTCGATTGTGGAACAGACTGTCGGTGTAACACACTCTCACTGAGCTCCCATGATAGCTTGCCTGCCGCCTCCAACTGTTGAGCTAAATTGATGGCTGTGGATAACGTCAGTTTGCCCGAGAACGTAAGCAGCTTCGACCTTGTAGCAGGGCAGATAGTATGTTCTGCCAGCTGGTCGCAATCCATCTCTTCCTCCAATGCTCCAAACTGACAGTTCCTGGCCAGCTGACACAGGTCTACCACAAACCACTGCACCAACTCGGTGACCCGCTGGTGGCGCTGTCAAAACTGGATCCTACAAATGATGACGTTTTCCGGGGCACGAAAATTTGCGCCATTAGTTCCACTACTTCCTCAAAGCTATCACATTCGCCCAAAGTACTCAAAATACGCTGTCCTTCCATTCCCAAATTATGAATCAACAGTGTACGTGCCCTCAAGTTATCTAGTCTCCCAAGGTCCAGCATCACCAAGTTCGTCTGAAACGTCTGAAACACGGTGAACCATCTTGCCCAAGGGATAGGCGGCTCACTGGGAAGCTCCAGAAATGGCCGGATGGATGTTACACACGCATCCATGCCTTTTATCCTCTTTCCGAATGTTATGTCAGTGATAGGAGCCAAGGACGAGGCCAGGTGTTGAGCTGAACACAGGTTTATTGAAAGACCTTCCACAATACACTAGCGTACCCGCCAGGCAGAGAGGCGGCCAAGAGACTGCCCCTCCCGCTCACTGTTCTCTTATACTCTGGGTGGTGGCGGAACCGGAAAGGTGGAGCCACCACCTGTGTCTCGCAAATAAGACCCCAAACTACAACACAACACAACCCCCATTGTATTTTAATCCATTGTATTTTAGTTTTATTGGGAAAATTTACAAACTAGCAGCCGTTTGCAATAAACAAATCAAACAAGAACAATTTAAATAGCACAACTAATATTAAAGGTAAAGCCAACTTTATTGTCATTCAGTCCATACAGCCAATTATGTTCAGTAAAACGAAATTATGTTTTTCTTATCTACAATGTTAATCACATCTAGAATCAGAGGGGTTGCTGCCATGCAAGGCGCCACCACAATTTTCCCTCCTCCGTTCCATTATTGCTGAGTACCAAGCTGGACAGCAGGAAGTTCCACTTTTATGTTGTCTTTGGCATGACCTGGCTGAGATTTGAACCCCGGCCTCCCAGGTGTGGGGTGGATGATCTACCAACTAGGCCACCACTCCAGTTACACCACTTATTACAAGTGATTTCTTCCAAATTCAACATAAAATGCCACTTTTAATGACTACAGCAGTCTCAAAATCATTCAACCCCTTCATGACAAGCATCTTTAATACTTGTAAAACTCGTTTGCTGTTATGACCTTCTGCAAACATGATGCATAGCCAAACATCAGCTTTTGACAGCTTTCCCGAGGAATCTTAGCCCAATCCTCATGGCCAAAGGCTTCCAGTTCACTAATATTCTTGGGTTTGTGTGCTGAAATCATCTTTTTTAAATCCCGCCAGAGATTTTCAGTGGGGTTCAAGCCAGACGATTGTGATGGCCACTCTAGTATCTTCCAGGACTTCTTCTGAAACAAAGTCTTGGTGGATTCTAAGGTATGCTTGAGATCATTTTCCTGTTGAAAGATCCAGATGGCATGATATTTTCTCCCAGAATTCCCTGATAGGAAACACAGGGATGACAGCAAATGGATAGCAACACTCAGAGCAATAACTTCTGAATTACTGCTCTGAGTGTTGCTATCCATGTGCTGTTGCAATCCTGGAATTTCCCCATTGTGGGACTAATAAAGGCTTATCTTATGTTATCTCATAGTTGATTGAATCTATCTTGTCCTCCACACACTGCAGGTTTCCAGTGCCACAGGAAGTGAAGCAGCCCTAGAGCATCACTGAGCCAATGCCATGCTTCACTGTAGGCAGGGTGTTCTTTTCAGTGTATGTTTCATTCTTCCTCCTCCAGACATACTGCTGAGCCAAAGGCCCAAAAAGTTCCAGTTTTGTTTCATTGCTTCACAGAACAGAATCCCAAAACCTCTTTGGCTTAATTATATAATTGTGAGCAAATTGGAGCTGACTTTTCTTGTGCTTTGGGTCAGTAGTGGTCTTGGAGTTTGGGAATGGAGCCCTTCAACATTTAGTATGTGCCTTACTGTGGAAACTGAAATCTCGGTGCCTCCTGCTACCAAGTCTTGCTGCAGGTCTTTTGCAGTCAGTTGAGGGTTTTTGACCACCTGCCTCCTCAGGACTCTGGTGGCAACCGTTGATAGCTTCCTCTTTCTGCCACATCCAGGTGGTGTAGCCACTGTTCCTTTAACTTAAACTTGCGAACTATGCTTCCAACTGTATCTCTAAGAACATTGAGAGCCTTTGCTTTCTTTTTGTATCCTATTCCTTGTTTGTGCAAGGTAGTGATCTCTTCTTTAAACTTTATGGACAATTCTCTTGACTCAGCCTTATTTCTAGCTTGCAGTCTAACATCACCATCAACAGTCCAGATTTTTGAGGTGTTCAATCTCAAGCACACCTGATGCAGCTAATAAAGCCCTTGGTTGGTTGCATCAAGTGTGCTTGAGACCACACCTGATTTGCAAATGTGTGCTCTTGTGAGGAATTATCTTCAGGGGGTCGAATAATTTTGGGACTGCAGTATTCAATGAAAGTAGGATTTAATGTTTTATTTGGATAAAATCATTGTAATATTAATTTTATTTAATAATTTAAAATGTTTTTATATAATTTGTTTATTGCAAACACCTGAAAAATGTTTGTCAGTAAACATAAACTGCAGTGGGGGTTGAATAATCTTGTTTGCAGCTGTATACAGTTGAAACTAGAAGTTTACATACAGTACACTGTATAAAAAGACAGATAACCTCTTTTTTAACTGTCTGACATTAAATCAGATTAAACTTTTCCTGTTTTAGGTCAGTTAGGATTACCAAAATTATTTCTGTTTGATATATCATTTTTTTTTAGAGAATTTGTTATTACTTTCTTCACAGTCAGAAATTTACATATATTTCCTTAGTATTTGGTGGCATTGCCTTTAAACTGTATGACTTGGGTCAGACATCTCGGGTATCCTTCCACAAGCTTCATACAATAGTTTGCTAGAACTTTGGCCCATTCCTCCTGACTGAACTGTTGTAAATTAGTCAGGTTTGTGGGCTGCCCTGCTCCTATGCATCTTTTCAGCTCTGCCCACAAATTTTCTATGGGTTTGAGATCAGGGCTTTGTGATGACCACTCCAAAACACTGACTTTGTTGACCTTAAGCCATTTTGTAACTAATTGGTGATATGCTTAGGGTCAATGTCCATTTGGAAGACCCATTTGTGCCCAAGCTTTAACTTCCTGACTGATGTCTTGAGACGTTGCTTCCATATTTCCACATAATGTTCTGTCCTCATGATGCCATCTATTTTGTGAAGTGCACTAGTCCGTCTTGCAGCAAATCATTCCTACAACATGATACTGCCACTCCCGTACTTTATAATAGGGATGGTGTTGTCAGGCTTGCAAGTTTCCAACTTTTTCCTCCAAATGTAACAATGGTCATTATGGCAAAACAGTTCAGTTAGAGTTTCATTAGACCACAGGACATATCTCCAAAATGTAAGGTCTTTGTCTCTGTGTCGATTTGCAAACTGTAGCCTTTCTTTTTTTATGTTGCTTTTGGAATAATGGCTTCTTCCTCACTGAATAGCCTTCCAGCCCATGTTGGTACAATACTTGATTTGCTGTGGATAATGACACTTTTTTTTTTTTTTTTTTTTTACCAGCTTCAGCCACCATCTTCACAAGGTCTTTTGTTTTTGTTCTGGAGTTGATATGCACATTTTGCACCAAAGCACATTCATCTCTGGGACACAGAACCCATCTTCTTCCTGAGCAGTTTGATGGCTGGGCATTCCCATGGTGTTTATACTTGCATACAGTAATTGTTTGAACAGATGAACGTGGCACCTTCAGACATCTGGAAATTGTACCCAGGGATGAAACCACACTTGTGGAGGTCCACAGTTCTCTTCCTGACATCTTGGCTGATTTCTTTTGATTGTCCCATGATGTTACACAAGGAAATAGTGTGTTTGAGGTGTGCCTTAAAATATATCTATACAGGTGTGCCTCCACTTAACTCAAATGTTGTCATTTAACCTATCTGAACCTTCCAATGCCATGGCATCATCATCTGGGCTTTCCCAAATTGTTTAAAGGCATAGTAATCTTAGGGTATGTAAACTTCTGACTTTGAAGAAAATGTACAAATATAGAAATTATTTAGCAAATAGAAATAATTTTGTTAATCCTAACAGACTGAAAACAGGAATAATTTGGTCTGATTTCATATCAGCCTGTGAGAGAAAAAATGGTTATGTGTCTTTTTACAGAATGTATGTACATATCTGGTTTCAACTGTAAATATAGCAAAGTGGAGAGTGGTTAACACTGCTGCCTCACAAATTTTTCTTGGTCCAAGCCCCCGGGTTGACAGGGATCTTCTCTGCATGGAGTTTGTATGCTCTCCTTTTACTTGTATGTGTGTGCTCTGGTTTCTTCTCACAATCCAAAGACATACAGTCATGTGGAAAAAATTTGGACACCCCTTTAAATATTTAGTTCTTTATTAAGAAATGTTCACGTATCTATGTCTAATCTTGTTTTTGTTTTTATTTGCATTTTTTAAAATTTATTTTAGCCATTGTAAGTGGGAATGAATGTGGGGGTATCCTAAAAAAGATGGGGGGTGTCCTAATTTATTCCTCACTATTTCTTTAGAATAACATTGCACAGAAAATTTGAAAAAAGTCTTTAACTCATTTTTAATTGTTTGGTTGTATTACATGAATCTCCCAGTATTTTTAACATTGATATTAAACATCCATATGTCCAAATATGTTAAAAAAAAACAAACAGGCTTATACAGGGTGTCCTAATTTTTTCACATGACTGTATGCATGCTAGGTTAATTGCTGATCATAAATTGGCCCAAGGTACAGTCATGTGACAAAATAAGGACACATCATTAAATATTCAGTTCTTTATTAAGAAATGTTCACATATTGATGTCTAATCTTGTTTTTATTTATCTCTGGAAAAGAAGATGATTTAATTGCAGGTAAATAAAAATTAACCTTGTTTTACTCATTAAACAAAAGATAACAAAAATGTGTATTCTAACTGAGGAAAAAGTTAGGACACCCTACCGCCTAATAGCTAGTGTTACCCCCTTTGGCGGTTCCAAGGTTGTCATAGCCAGGAGCGGCACTGGGGTTAAGCTCCCAGTGCTCATAAAATGCTCCTTATGGCGTGCGTCTCGAAAAGCCTCTGACAACTAACTGACAACTTCTGGTTTCTTCTCACAATCCAAAGACATACAGTCATGTGGAAAAAATTTGGACACCCCTTTAAATATTTAGTTCTTTATTAAGAAATGTTCACGTATCTATGTCTAATCTTGTTTTTGTTTTTATTTGCATTTTTTAAAATTTATTTTAGCCATTGTAACTGAACTCCTTCCACTTGCGCTGCATTCGCCACATCCTGGACATATCCTGGCAGGACAAAGTGCCCAACACAGAAGTTCTGTCCCGCGCCAGCCTTCCCTCCATGTTCACTCTACTCAGACAGCGCAGGCTCCGCTGGCTAGGCCACGTTCACCGTATGGAGGATGGCAGAATCCCCAAAGACGTCCTCTATGGAGAACTGGCAACTGGCAAGAGAGACGTTGGCCGCCCACAGCTGCGTTTTAGAGACGTCTGCAAGAGAGACATGAAGGCCCTGGAGATCAACACAGAGCGCTGGGAGGACCTTGCAACGGACCGCTCCAAATGGAGAGGCACCCTGACCAGACAGCTCAAGGCGGGTGAAGAGAGACTGACTGCTGCTGCAGATGAAAAAAGGACCCGCAGGAAGAACCGCCACAGACCCAGCAGCACGGAGACCACCCACAAGTGCGACCTGTGTGACAGGGACTGCCATTCGCGCATCGGCCTGTTCAGCCACAGGCGGTGCTGTTCCAGCAGAGTAGACGTTTAGGATTCTCTTCCATGGTCATCATAGACCGACGGAGGCCGACGACCCCCTTTGGCTGAAATAACTTCAATGAGACGCTTGTTGTAGCCATCTACTGGTCTCTGACATCGGTCTGAGGAGGTTTGCCCCACTCCTCAATGCAGAATTCTTTCAGCTGTGAGATGTTTGAGGGGTTTCTTGCATGTATAGCCCATTTCAAGTCACCCCACAGCATCTCAATGGGATTAAGATCTGGGCTTTGACTAATCCATTCCAGGACTCTCCATTTCTTAGTTTCAGCCAGTCCTTGGTGGATTTACTTATATGTTTTGGGTCATTGTCATGTTGCAGGGTCCAGGTCCGCTTCAGCTTTAATTTTTTTACAGATGGCCTCACGTGGTCCTCAAGCACCCTCTGATACACAATAGAATTCTTGGTGGATTCTATGATGGTGAGCTGGCCAGGTCCTGCTGCAGCAAAGCATCCCCAAACCATGACACTTCCACCTCCATGCTTCACAGTTGGTATGAGGTTCTTTTCCTGGAATGCTGTATTTTAGTCTATGCCAAACATGTCCTCTGTTCTGGTGTCCAAATAATTCAATTTTAGACTCATCTGTCCAAAGAACATTATTCCAGAAGTCCTGGTCTTTGTCTACGTTCTCTCTGGCAAACTTCAGTCTGGCCTTCATGTTTCTCTTAGAGAGCAAAGGTTTCCTCCTTGCACGTCTCCCATGCAAGTTTAACTTGTGCACTCTCTTTCTGATTGTAGAGGCATGCACTTTCACATCAACAGTAGCAAGAGCCTGTTGTAGGTCCCGTGATGAGATTTTAGGATTTTTGGAGACTTCTTTAAGCATCTTGCAGTCTGCTTTCAGTGTGAACTTACTTGGACGGCCAGAGCTGGGTATGTTGACAGTTGTTTTGAATGCCCTCCACTTGTAGACTATTTTCCAGACAGTGGAATGACTGATTTCAAATTCTTTTGAGATCTTTTTAAATCCCTTACCGGACTCATAAACTGCTACAATCTTCTTTTTGAAGGCCTCAGACAGCTCTTTCGATCTCAACATGGTGTTCACTCTCACTTCGTCAGGAGCACACCAAACTAAATGTCTGAGGTTTAGATAGGACAAGCCTCTTTCAAAATGCTGAGTAACGGTGTTTTAATCCTGTGCACCTGATGTGATACACCTGTGTGTGATTTTAGTCATTTTAAGTGGGAATAAATGTGAGGGTGTCCAAATTTATTCCTCACCAGAAATTGCATGTTTTTAGAATTACATTTTACAGAAAATTTTAAAAAGTCTTCTCTTCAATTTTAATTGTTTAGTTATATTACTTGAATCTGCCAGTATTGTTAAAATTGATCAATCAATCAATCAATGCATCAGATTTATATAGCGCTTTATCATAGACACTCAAAGACGCTTTACAGAAATTAAGGGTCATCCACCACCTGGATGGATGAAGCAGCCACAATACAGCGCCATCCCTTTAACCATTCACACACACACATTCACACCAAGGGCCACTTTTAGAGTCTCCAATTAACCTAACCTGCATGTTTTTGGCATGGGGGAGGAAACCGGAGAAATCCCGGAGTAAACCCACGCATACACGGGGAGAACATGCAAACTCCACACAGATCACTGTTGGTCAGGGGCTGGGATCGAACCCACGATCCCCCGGCCAAGGGTAAACTGTGCTGCCACAGTGCTAACCACTGCGCCACCGTGCAGCCGATAATGATATTAAGTATCCATATGTTCAAATATGTTAAAAAACGCATAGGCTTTCATAGGGTGTCCAAATTGTTTTACATGACTGTATCTGTTAATTCTTTAGAAAATACAGAATAGTGGGTGATGTAATTACTTGCCAAGCCTTCAGAACAGTTTTTGAGATTAGAAAAAGTGCTACTGTATATGAATACAGGTCCTCAGCCATTATGCTATACCAGGGGTCAGCAACCTTTACCACTCAAAGAGCCATTTGGACCCGTTTCCCACAGAAAAGAAAACACTGGGAGCCACAAAAACCCTTTTGACACTTAAAATGAAATAACACTGCATATAACTTTTTTTCCCTTTATGCTATGTATAAACAAACTATAATGTGTTGCATTTATGAAATCAGGGAACTCCTGCAGAGAAAACAAAATTACATTTCTGCATGCAACAAAAACATTTTGAACTCCGAAAAAAAAAGACATTGGGTTGAAAGGAGAGTGCTATTTCTAGCACTGATGACTCCTGATCCTTCGATAAAAATCTCATAATTCCGCTGAAAACGATACCGAAAGATCAGAATTCCAACACGAACCAGGGATGTGATTTGGGGTTGGGGAAATTAACTGAAAATTCAGCTGGGGGTCTGGGGGACGTAGTCCCCCAGCGGGGTCCGGGGCAGAGCCCCTGTGGGGGGGGGGGGCAAGGGGGGCAAAGCCCCCCGACGCTCCTGGGTTTTTATGATTTTTAAGTACCAGAACTGTGCTTAAATGACATAAAACAAACAGCTGAATGCCACTTATTAATGTATAATATTGACTTATGTTCCAAGAAGATAGCATTCCTAAAATATTCCAACAAGCATTATCCATCACATGCTTTAACACTTGATCAAATCAAAATCAGTTAATTTTATCTATTCCATAATAGAAATAAAATTCCAACATACCATTACTTTTTAAAATTTCAGCATTCATTTCAGATCACCAGTTTCAATCTCCATTGAGACTTGAGCAGTTCATTTTGCACAATCACTGATGTAGAAAAGTCTTAGAAATATTCAAAAGTTATGAGTCAATGTCCACTGTGCACTGTCAATTTCAAACTGTTTGGAATCTTAAAAGAGGATGGTTAATTTTTATTACCATTTCATCCCTCGCGCCAGCCCAGCTCATACAGCCGTTTTACGCCGCCAGTAACAGAGAGTTAATGGCTCTCCGCTTGGCCATACGCCACTTCCAGTCCTGCCTGAAAGGGCGCAGCTTCACTGCGTTCGTGGACCACAAGCCGCTAACGTACTTAACGTACTTTATCTTCCTGGAAGATAAAATAAAGCGGAATTCGGCGAATTAGCAGAAAATCACATCCCTGAGAACACGCCGCCATGAATCTTTGAAAAAGCATACAACGAGCCATTTGATTGGTCCAATCGTTTGCAACTAACCAATCACAGGGCTGTCAAGCTACTGCACTACAGCAGTAGCTTGAACACAACACATCTGGGTTATCGCGGGAGACGACTTTCGGGGAAGCGCTTAGCGCTTATGTAATCGTGTTGATTTTCGCTGACGGTGATTAAACTTTAACACGTTTTTTTTTAGATTTTACAAGATCACCATTATCTTCAAATTTAGAATTACATTTTAAAAAATAATGAACTAAAATAAAATACATTTTAATTAAATACTCATTACTTATTTTCCAAAGCCACAGGGAGCTGCAGCAGAGGGATGAAAGAGCCACATGCGGCTCCGGAGCCGCGGGTTGCCGACCCCTGTGCTATACTTTGCTTAAATACTATATGATGTGTAATGTGAAGACTGCTATCATTAAGCTTTTGTAACACTTTTAATACAGCTTGTTTATCTGTAATCAATACCTGCCTCCCTCTCATTCACACACATGTATTCTGTTGTGCTTCTACCGGCTTTCATTCCTCTTGTCTCCAGTGCATACCTTGAGCTTTGCAGTTCCCTTCCACCTGCTCCCTACTCTCACTACACACCACAATGTCCTTTGTGAAAATCATAGTCCATGGAAACTGTGGGTTTGTTGTACCTTCTTTTCTACAACATTTTTGAGCTAAAAAAAAAAAAAAAAAAAAAAATACATATATATATACTGTATATTACCATTCAAAAGTTTGGGGTCACTTAGAAATTTCCTTATTTTTGAAAGAAAAGCACTTTTTTCAATGAAGATAACTTTAAACTAATCAGAAATACACTCTATACATTGCTAATGTGGTAAATGACTATTCTAGCTGCAAATGTCTGGTTTTTGGTGCAATATCTAGATAGGTGTATAGAGGCCCATTTCCAGCAACTATCACTCCAGTGTTCTAATGGTACAATGTGTTTGCTCATTGTGTCAGAAGGCTAATGGATGATTAGAAAACCCTTGTGCAATCATGTTAGGTCTGCAATGCTGTAATTGCTGCAAATGGAGGATTCTTTGACGAAAGCAAAGTTTGAAGGAAAAAATTATTATTTCAAATACATCATTATTTCTCATCATCTCATCTCTCATCTCTCATCTCATCATTATTTCTAACCTTGTCAATGTCTTGACTATATTTTCTATTCATTTTACAACTCATGGTGGTAAATAAGGTGAGGACGCACAAGTAAAGGCTCACAGTTCGTTTCTGTTTAAAACTCAGTTTAGAGCTAGTGTTTTGAGCTGGGTTTTTTTTTTTTTTTTTGTTTCTACCGCTGGAGAATAAACCTGCTCGTGCGAAAAAAGAGAAATTGCCAGTCTCATAACTTAATATTGTAGTGGCTGGTGAAGCAGTCAGGCCCTTCACGCTCAGGGAGAGCAAAGGGATTTCTCCCACGTGTTTTTTTTTCCTACGATCACAATCAACGATCATCGGCCGGGATCATGGGTCCCAAGAAAGCTCAGCAGACTGAGGAGGTGGACGAAATTAAAAAAGCGCTGGATTTCTTGGCGGAAGAGATTTCTGCTGTTAAGCTGCAGCAAAGAAATATCCTGGACCTGATCAAGGAGGTGAAAGCGCTGCGGATCCAGAACGCTGAGAAGGAAAAGAGGCTGGCGTATCTGGAGAGCAGAGTGTCGGAACTGGAGCAGAACACTCGGGTGAACGACGTGATCATCATGGGGCTCCACATTAAACCCCGATCATATGCGCGAGCGGTGGCCGCAGACAGCAGTGGAAGCCTCGGTGAGCTGGAAGACGAATCCACGGAGCAACAAGTGGTGGCCTTCATGCAGTCCAAAGGAATTCAGCTGGACTGCAACACCATAGAGACCTGCCACCCTCTGCCCAGGAAAAACGGCGACAAACCGGCTGTCATCATGAGGTTTGTGAACAGAAAACACAAGACTGCGCTGTTAAAACAAGGTAGGAAACTGAAAGGAACGAACATTTACATAAACGAGCACCTTACAAAAGAAAACGCAGAAATAGCCAGAAAAGCAAGATACCTGAGAAAGCAGAAAAAGATTCAAAACACCTGGACAGCAAACTGTAAAATATTCATCAAATTAAACGGATCACCTGAAGAAGCCAAGGTCATTAACATCCGTAATATTATGGAACTGGACAAATATCAGTGAATATTATGAACTGGAGTCACAGCAACAATCAGACAACAGTAGGACACTGAAGGGATATACTCATCTGCTACAAGACATTTAACAACATGAAACAAAAGATCAACAAACAGGAACAATAGGAACTGAAAGTTTTTGAATATACAGATCACAACCCACAGGACGTAGAATATAACATAGACCCTGATAATAATTTATTTAGCTCCATCAATAATGACTGTAGTTACTACACAGATGATCAGTTTAACACAATGGTCACATCTGATTTCAATATTTCTATGATCCACTTCAACAGCAGAAGTCTCTATGCCAACTTTAATAACATTAAAGATTATTTACATCAGTTTAAAGAGCCATTCAATATTGTGGCAATATCAGAGACGTGGCTCAGTGAAGAGAAAGGAGTGGATTTTACCATGGATGGCTATGAATTAAATTATATAAATAGAAAAGTGAAAAAAAGGAGGAGGAGTTGCAATTTATGTTGACAAGAGCTTGAAATACAAGGTTGTTGAAAATCTGTCAGTAACTGTGGATGATTTATTTGAATGTATTACAATAGAAATCTATCTGGACAATGTGAAGAATGTAGTAGTGAGCTGTGTATATAGAACACCTGGATCAAACATTGACTTATTTAAGGACTGGATGGAAAAAATGTATGCAAAACTAACTCATAAAGTTATGTTCATCTGTGGGGATTTCAATATCGATCTGATGAACTCAAAACAACATAGTTTGACAGAAGAATTTATCAACACAGTGTACAGTATGGGCTTATATCCAACAATTACCGGACCTAGCAGAATCACGTCACACAGTGCCACACTAATAGATAACATATTCACAAACATTATGGAAAATAATATCAGGAGTGGGCTTTTATTGAATGATATCAGTGACCACCTGCCGATTTTTGTTGTCTATCAATGTGATTATAGGAAGAAAAAGTATACCAAAAATATTAAATATAAAAGAATAAGAACGGAAGAATCAATGTATTTACTGACAAAGGAATTATTAATACAAGATTGGAAGATAGTTTATGATAAAAATGACATAAATAAAGCATATGATAATTTTTTACAAATATTTCAATCATTGTTCAATAAAAACTGTCCTATAAAACAATACAGTGACAGACAACAAAAAAAAATATTCCTTGGGTCACCAAGGGGTTAATAAATGCATGTAAAAAGAAGAATACATTATATAAACAATTCATTAAATGCAGAACAGTGGAAGCTGAGATCAAATATAAAAGATATAAAAATAAGCTTACTAATATAATGAGGACCTGTAAGAAAGAATATTACAACAGAATATTAGAGGATAACAAAAATAACTTAAGAGGAATATGGCAAGTACTCAATGGGATTATTAGTAATCGACCTAAGAATGCTAATTATCCAGAATATTTTATTGAAAATGGCAATTTGTATAAATAATATGGAGGATGTGGTCAGTGGTTTCAATAAATTTTTTGTAAACGTTGGTCCTGAATTAGCAAAATCAATAGTGACACCAGAAACAAACAACAGTGGTTCTGTGAATGAAATAGAAGAGAGAAATCCAAACACAATCTTTTTGGGTGCAGTTACTGAAAAGGAAATTATCGAGACTGTGAGTAAATTTAAGAACAAAAAATCAACGGACTGGAATGAAATTGACATGACAATAGTGAAAAAAGTAATTGAAGGAATTGTTAAGCCACTCACCCACATCTGTAACCTGTCATTTCAAGCTGGTACATTTCCAGACAAAATGAAAATAGCAAAAGTAATACCTCTATACAAAACAGGAGACAGTCATCGTTTCACAAATTACAGGCCAGTCTCTTTACTCTCACAATTCTCCAAAATACTTGAAAAAATCTTCACTAAGAGACTGGATGATTTCATTGAAAAACACAACCTCCTTACAGATAGCCAGTATGGTTTTAGAGCAGATAAATCTACATCTTTGGCACTGATCGAACTTATAGAAGAAATTACTAGTTGTATAGATAAAAAAAAGGTTGCTGTAGGAGTATTTATAGATTTAAAGAAAGCTTTTGACACCACTGACCACAGAACACTACTAAGGAAACTGGAAAGGTATGGGATAAGAGGGGTAGGACTGAGTTGGGTGGAAAGTTATTTAAGTAACAGACAACAATTTGTACAAATTGGTGAGCACAAATCACCCTTCATGGACATCACTTGTGGTGTGCCCCAGGGGTCAATTTTGGGACCCAAACTCTTTATTTTGTATATAAATGACATATGCCAAGTATCAAAAATTCTGAAATTTATTTTGTTTGCGAATGACACAAATATCCTTTGCACTGGTGAGAATTTGCAGCAGGTTTTAGAGGTGGTCACAACTGAAATGAAAAAGTTAATGCAGTGGTTCAACAAAAATAAATTAAATTATTAATAAATTATAATAAATAATAATTAAATAAATTATCTCTAAATCTAAAAAAAACTAAGATTATGTTGTTTGGAAATTATAAAATAAATCATGAAATAATGGTAACAATAGATGATACCAGAACAGAAACAGTACAGGAAAATAAGTTTCTGGGGGTGACGCTAGACAATAAAATCTGCTGGAAACCTCACATCAGTCACATCCGGGCCAAGTTAGCAAAATGTATAGGCATACTGGGGAAGACAAGACACATCTTGGACTATAAATCATTGGTCTTACTGTACAAGTCACTGTTTTTACCTTATCTTAACTACTGTGTAGAAGTCTGGGGAAACACCTACAAGACCAACCTACAGTCAATATGCACATTACAAAAAAGAGCTATAAGGATAATAAACAATGTAGGATATAGAGACCATACCAATTCGTTGTTTTTAAAGTCACATGTCATAAAGTTCATCGATTTAGTTAAATTTAAGACAGCACAAGTAATGTACAGGGCAATTAATAATCAACTCCCAACTAATATACAAAAAATATTTAAAAAAGAGACAATGATCATAATTTGAGAGGAGACTTAAACTTTACAAAACCCAAGATACGAACAACCAAGAAAAGTCTGTGCATATCTGTCTGTGGGGTGGATTTGTGGAACAGTCTGGAGCCGGAACTGAAACTATGTACAAACAGAAATCAATTCAAAAAGAGGTATAAACATTATTTGCTGAAAGGATATGTGTTAGAGGGGTAGTATTTATATGTACGATTCACTATGCTCACTCTGGGACATTATGGAATGGTGGGTGGGACAGCACTGTGTATAACTGTGTATATCTGTGTTGTTTGAGGCTGGTTTTGATGTATGGACATCAATGTATGTTAGGATGGATGGGTGTTAATGTTGATTTGTAAAAAATACAGTAAATTGTTTACTTGGGGTCTTAAAGGTGGTAATTTGTATATAATTCACATGGGTGTATTTATGGAAAAGAGGAGATGGAATTAATAAGTGTTCACTTCTTCCTTCTCCCTTTCAAACAGTGTATACTGTTACTTTATTGCATTTGTCATTTGTTTTGTTTTTGTTATACTTTTTTGTTCGAAATAAAATAAGTGTGACTTTTCATGGAAAACACAAAATAATTGTCTGGGTGACCCCAAACTTTTGAACGGTAGTGTATATATATATATATATATATGTGTGTGTGTGTGTGTGTGTGTGTGTACTAGTATATAACAGTGTCTGTAGCCTGCTGTTGATGTGTGTACAGTATATCCATTTGTGACTGTGTGCTCCTTTATCCACCACGCATGGCAGAGCAAGGCAATAGAACACTGCTGGTAACAGTCGTCCAGTCTGCCTGCGAAACTAAAGTGTCAGCATGGAAAGGTGAAACTTAAATTATCCAAACAGTGGTTTAAATGAATCAGGAGGCCAACATTGTACTGTTGTACTGTACTACTGTACAATGACAATAAAGCCTATTCTATTCTATTCTAAATCTATGAATTGATGCAAAGGCACAGAGCATATGTTCAACTAAGGAAATGTCCACTACAGACTAAATGTGAAGGCAAAGACAGCTGCTGACCTACTGCATTCCATTGACTTTAATGGGCCCATTTAAAAAAAGATAAAAGTAAATGACATCACAAATTCATTAACTTCTGTTGCAAATTTAAAAGCATCCCATTACAGCAACTCATTTGTTTTTCCTCATGAAATTACAGCCAAGGTAGTTAAGAAGCTTTCAAAAGCTTGGTGGTCAGTGCATGTTGTTTGTTTTACTGTACACTGCAGGATCACCACCAATAAAGGTAACACAGTAAAGAAGCACATTAAACATATTTGAACAGTGTTGGGCTCCTGATTCATTTGAACCACTGTTTGGATAATTTTATTGAACAATTATATGAGGAAAATGAAAAAAAAAACATTGATAAGGAATTAACAAGTAATGCTAAATTGTTAGATTATTAAACTGGTTTAAATTACTTTAACATTGCAGAGGAGCCTAAATCATACTTCACTGCAGTATTTGGGGAAAAAGATAACCTTGTGGAATTTTCTGTATTACTACTATATTTTCTTTATTATCATTCCATAGATGCTATGTTTATTTGTGATTTTGAGATGAGTTTTTAAATTATGTAAAAATGTTTGCGTGAACTCTTGATTAAAAGATACTCACAGACCACAACAACTCGGACAAGGTTATTTCAAAAACACATTTATTGCTCTCTATAATGGACAGAATGGTGTAGTGGTTAGCACTATTGCCTCACAGTAAGAAGGTCATAGATTCAAGTCCACCAGCCAGCAGGGCCTATCTGTGTGGAGTTTGCATGTTCTCCCCATAGGTGTGGGTTTACTGTGGGTACTCCAGTTTCCTCCCACAAAAACACCCAAATTAGGTTAACTGTGGACTCTAAAGTGGCCTGAGGTGTGAATGTGTGTGTGAATGGTGACGGGATTGGTGCTGCACTGCGGATGCCTTTGAATTCCCCTCTGGGATTAATAAAGCATAACAAACCAGCAGTACACTATGTTAGTAACAGTGCATGGAGAAAACCGATGTTCAAAGCAGTTTTTAGGGTGGTTTTTTTTTTGAAGTATTTTATACATAGTTTAAGGTGATGTCAGCTAAATTTGGTAACTTTAAAAACAATTACTTCATAACATCCATTTCATATAAAAAGCATTTGCAAAAACATGCAAATCATGTTGGAGGTTTATTAACTAAGATGATTAACTGATCATCATACTTTACCACAAACTGTAGAAGGTAATTTGGGGAGCTGCTAGCAGTGACAACAGTGAGGTTGTAGAAAACTCAAGCAGCCCTAGTCCATCCCTGCACCAATTTACAGCCAAAGGAAAGATGGAAGACAAGACAGAATCCTCTCTGCTGGATGAATTGAGCAGTGCAGCTAATTAGGGAACTTTTAAAAAAAAAAAAAAAAAAAAAAAAAATGACAGCTTCTATTTTTTTCTCCTACAGACATCTTGAAAACAGAGAGGGGAAATGTGATAGTGCTCTCTGCTGGAAGAAAAGAGTAGAGTGCAGCCAATTAGGGGACTTGGGCAAAAAATTCAGTTTCCATATTTTTTTCTTCATAAGTTCAAGAGAGGGGAAAAAAAGTTACCTGTCAGGTTTTTTTTCTTGGTTTGCTTCGAGAGACAAAAAATCTCCTAAAGTGAGGCTTTTTTTTTTTTTTTTAAATCTGCCTTTTTTTGTGCTCAGAGAGAGAAAGAAAAAAAATAACTGAAGAAGGGACTTTTGATCCATTCCATGGAGGCTACAGTTCTCTTTCCACTTTAATATAAAAAAGTCTCTTCTCTTTATGTCCAGATAAAAAGGGGAATGTTATTGTAGCTCATTCTTGTTCCATGCAATAGTAACCCCTTGATTTCTTTTAAAAAGCGTAATCGTCACCACTTGCTTCCTGAGAGTTACTGTTACCAAATTCTGCATGACAAATTGCTCTGTGAAAATAATTCTGTAACACAAGGCTTAAAAAGCTTGATGAAGCAAAACTGATGACTAAATAAATACTACTGCTTCTCAAAAAATTGAATAGCATGGTTCCATAATTAAATTTAAAAAAACTAAGTTCATAATCATCAAAATTTAAAACAAAAAGGCTTGAAATAATTCACTTTATGCATATAGAAAATATAAAAGTTAAACCTTTTAAGTTGAATTATTTAAAACATGTCCATTCATATTGTTCTATAATCTTTTTTTTGGGGGGGGGTGCACTAGTACAGTTTTTTTTGTTGTTGTTTTTTGACGGTTCAGTTTGTACAGCTCCTTTTTCGACATTGAGCCATCGTTTAATTATGTTCTGCAACAATAAGGTTGTGAAAGTCCAGAAAGAGCTCTTTGCTTCTACTCATCATGAGTTCTTTGTGATGTGACAATCTGATATTCGCAGACCTTTTTTAAAGGCTATCAGTCAGGACTTAATCAGCTGAAATTAATTTGCACTGATGGGGCATGAGATAGCTTCTTAAGTTCTGATGGATTTCAGCTGGTTTCTTGGCTTTCTATGTCTTTTTGCACCCCATTTTCTTCATGTGTTCAAAACTTATTCCCTGTGTCATTCCACTTTATTAAATATAGCTTGTTTTGTGAACATAGCTGCCGAGATTTCTTTGTATGTACTTGGGTTGTTACTGATATCTGGTGAAAATCTCAGGTCGATGGCTCCATCAGAAATATGTTTAATGAGAAAAATGTTGACGTGTTCAATACTTATTTTCCCCACTGTATGTCATAGAATATCCAAAATATCGACTTTGCTGCATTATTAGTTTTTGTGTAAAATCAGATTTAAAATGTACTACCCTTTACTACCTTTTAGAGTCTTTACAGACAAAAATGTCTACTTAAAAAAAATTGCTATAAAAATAATATAGATTCATATTTTTTCTGCCTTTTGGGTTAAATCTTTGGTCAATGTCAGTTCTGATCAAAACTACCAAATATTGAATAATTATCAGGATTTTAATCCTTTAAATGCCAATTTGATTACATGATGCTAATATTTTTTTTTAAGAAAAACACAAAAAAATTAGTTATTTTCCATATAGCAAATGTTGGGGGGAATTTTTTTTTTTTAAATTAGTCTTGGATATTCATCCAAGTCTTGCAGATTCATCAAAAATACTGACTTTGATGCTTTAATAGTTTTTGTGTAACATCAGATTCAAAATTTACTACCCATTAAGTCCCATTTATTTTCCCATTAACTCCCTTTAAAACCATACTTTTTGATCACATAGCTGTTACAAAATATAGTCATACATTCTGTGATGTTAGGGTCTCATTACCGAGGAAAATACAAAATTTTAAAAATTTGTCATTTTTAATGTTCACCACTAAAATTAGCCATTTATAGCCATTGTAGGCCTGTGCATAAAATACTTGTCATTTCATTAGTTTTTGTGCTTGTGTTAGAGAGCTTAGAAGGCTGGGAGGGTAAGAACGGTAAGACTGAGAGGGAGACAGCCCCAGAAAAAAGCCAGCTCTCAAACTGGCTCCAGAAGCCGCCCCCACCCCTTACCCCACCCAGGGCAAGGGGCATTAGGCCACACAGCCCAGGGCCTGCCACCCCCCCCCCCCCCACCACCCAGATCTTGGAATGCACCCATACAGTGCATCCAGAAATTATTATTAAAATGTTCACGGCGGTTCACTTTTTCCACATTTCATGTTACAGCCTCATTCCAAATTGGATTAAATTCATTTTTTTCCTCAAAATTCTACACAAAAATACCCCAAAATGACAACGTGAATTTTTTTTTTTTTGAGATTTTGCAAATTTATTAAAAATAAAAAACTAAGAAATCACATGTGCATAAGTATTTACAGCTTTTGCTCAATACTTTGTTGATACACCTTTGGCAGCAATTACAGCCTCAAGTCTTTTTGAATATGATGCCACAAGCTTGGCACACCTATCTTTGGGCAGTTTTACCCATTCCTCTTTGTAGCACCTCTCAAGCTCCATCAGGTTGGATGGGAAGCATTGGTGCATGTCCATTTTCAGATCTCTCCAGAGATGTTCAATTGGATTCAAGTCTGGGCTCTGGCTGAGCCACTCAGGGACATTCACAGAGTTGTCCTGAAGCCACTCCTTTGATATCTTGATTGTGTGGTCAGGGTCGTTGTTTGGCTGAAAGATGAACCGTTGCCCCAGTTTGAGGTCAAAAGCGCTTTGGAGCAGGTTTCATCCAGGATGTCGCTGTACATTGCTGCATTCATCTTTCTCTCTATCCTGACTAGTCTTCCAATTCCTGCCACTGAAAAACATCCCCACAGCATGATGCTGCCACCACCATGCTTCACTGTAGGGATGGTATTAGCCTAGTGATGAGCGGGTCCTGGTTTCCTCCAAACATGATGCCTGACATTTACCCCAGAGTTCAATCTTTGTCTCATCAGACCAGATAATTTTATTTCTCATGGTCTGAGAGTCCTTCAGGTGCCTTTTGGCAAACTCCAGGCGGGCTGCCATGTGCCTTTTCACTAAGGAGTGATTCCCCTCTGGCCACTCTACCATACAGGCCTGATTGGTGGATTGCTGCAGAGATAGTTGTCCTTCTGGAAGGTTCTCCTCTCTCCACAGAGGAACACTGGAGCTCTGGCAGAGTGACCACTGGGTTCTTGGTCGCCTCCCTGATTAAGGCCCTTCTCCCCTGATCGCTCAGTTTAGACGGCCGGCCAGCTCTAAGAAGAGTCTTGGTGATTCCAAACTTTTTCCATTTATGGATGATGGAGGCCACTGTGCTCACTGGGACCTTCAAAACAGCAGAGATTTTTCTGTACCTTTCCCCAGATTTGTGCCTCAAGACAATCCTGTCTCAGAGGTCTACAGACAATTCGTTTGACTTCATGCTTGGTTTGTGCTCTGACATGCACTGTCAGTTGTGGGACCTTATATAGACAGGTGTGTGCCTTTCCAAATCATGTCCAATCAACTGAATTCACCACAAGTGGACTCAAATTAAGCTGTAGAAACATCTCAAGAATGATCAGTGGAAACAGAATGCACCTGAGCTCAGTTTTGAGCTTCATGGCAAAGGCTGTGAATACTTATGTACATGTGAGTTTTTAGTTTTTTTACTTTTAATAAAGTTGCAAAAATCTAATAAAAACACCTTTTTTCACATTGTCATTATGGGGTATTGTGTGTAGAATTTTGAGGAAAAAGATGAATTTAATCCATTTTGGAATAAGGCTGTAACATAACAAAATGTGGAAAACGTGAAGCACTGTGAATACTTTACATATGCACTGTAAGTCAAGAACCACAAGTGGAGATAGAATCAACTACATTTAAAATCTAAAAGCAGCATCTGGGTATGCATCATGAAGATGCCACCCACAGGGAAGGTGTATTGTGGAGGATTAACCTCAAACAATCACTAATAGACAGAGAAAATGTCTGATATCAATAAACTCAGACTCAGTGTTAAATCTCCATCTTTTATTTATGTACAGAAATTCCTTAAGGGTGCTATTTGTTGGTCTTTCTGCTGTCAAGTTTCGATGCTTTGCCTTAAGCTAGCTACAGATTGCAATTTTGTGCTATCTTTCAATGAAAGGCAAAAAAGAGTGAATCATTGTGACAGTCAGATCCATGACCTTATCATTCTTATTTGCTTTGTCAAACTACTTTTTTCTAATTTGTCTTTGTCTGTCCAATCATCCCCAGAGCATGACTCCAGTAAATTCCATTTCTTTTAGTTAATTTCTTTCAGTTCAATCACAGACATTGACTCCCTTTTCTGCATATTCATTTTTTTGTTTCTTTTGTTGTGCATTTGCTATTTCCAAAGCATGTTTTGACTTTGAGCTGTTTGTGTCATGATCGGAGCATGAGGGGATCCCGCCGTGCACTGTCTCTTTTGCCTTTTTTCTATATTTGTATGGTGTTGTGTTTTTGAGTTCTTATCCCTGTTATTTTAACTTTGATTTGTTTTCACACATCCTGTATCGTTTCTTAGTATGATTTATTTTCCTGTATACATTCATTATAGTTTTGTTATTTACAGCCATGGACAAAATTGTTGGTACCCCTCTGTTAATGAAAGAAAAACCCACAATGGTCACAGAAATAACTTGAATCTGACAAAAGTGGTAATAAATAAAAATTCTATGAAAATTAACCAATGAAAATCAGATAATGCTTTTGAATTGTGGTTCAGCAGAATTATTTTAAAAAACAAACTCATGAAACAGGCCTGGACAAAAATGATGGTACCCCTAGAAAAGATTGAAAATAATGTGACCATAGGGACATGTTCAACCAAGATGTGTCCTCTAATTAACATCACAGGTGTCTACAAACTTGTAATCAGTCAGTCGGCCTATTTAAAGGGTGACAGGTAGTGACTGTGCTGTTTGGCGACATGGTGTGTACCACACTAAACATGGACAAGAGGAAGCAAAGGAGAGAGTTGTCTCAGGAGATTAGAAAGAAAATTATACACAAGCATGTTAAAGGTAAAGGCTATAAGACCATCTCCAAGCAGCTTGATGTTCCTGTGACTACAGTTGTACACATTATTCAGAAATTTAAGATCCACGGGACTGTACCCAACCTCCCTGGACATGGCTGCAGGAGGAAACTTGATGAAGAATGGTAACAAAAGAGCCCAGAACAACCTCTAAACACATTCACGGTGAACTCCAAGGTCAAGGTACATCAGTGTCAGATCGCACCATCCGTCATTGTTTGAGCCAAAGTGGACTTCATGCGAGACGACCAAGGAGGACACCACTGTTGAAAACAAATCATAAAAAAGCCAGACTGGAATTTGCCAAACTGCATGTTGACAAGCCACAAAGCTTCTGGGAGAATGTCCTATGGACAGACGAGACAAAACTGGAACTTTTTGGCAAGGCACAGCAGCGCTATGTTCACAGACGCAAAAATGAAGCATACCAAGAAAAGAACACTGTCCCTACTGTGAAACATGGAGAAGGTTCTGTTATGTTCTGGGGCCGCTTTGCTGCATCTGGCACAGGGTGTCTTGAATCTGTGCAGGGTACAATGAAATCTCAAGACTATCAAGATATTCTAGAGAGAAATGTGCTGCCCAGTGTCAGACAGCTTGGTCTCAGTCGCAGGTCATGGGTCTTGCAACAGGATAATGACCCAAAACACACAGCTAAAAACAGCCAAGAATGGCTAAGAGCCAAACATTGGACTAGTCTAAAGTGGCCTTCTATGAGCCCTGATCTAAATCCTATTGAACATCTGTGGAAGGAGCTGAAACATGCCGTCAGGAGAAGGCACCCTTCAAACCTGAGACAACTGGAGCAGTTTGCTCATGAGGAGTGGGCCAACATACCTGCTGAAAGGTGCAGAAGTCTCATTGACAGTTACAGAAATCATTTGATTGCAGTGATTGCCTCAAAAGGTTGTGCAACAAAATATTAAGTTCAGGATACCATCATTTTTGTCCAAGCCTGTTTCATGAGTTTGTTTTTTTTTAAATAATTCTGTTGAACCACAATTCAAAAGCATTGTCTGATTTTCATTGGTTAATTTTCATAGAATTTTTATTTATTACCACTTTTGTCAGATTCAAGTTATTTCTGTGACCATTGTGGGTTTTTCTTTCATTAACAGAGGGGTACCAACAATTTTGTCCACGTCTGTACATATTTGGATTTACTTGTCTTTATTTGCCATCATATTATATTTGTTTCCTGTTGTGTTCCCTCTCTCTCTCCCCCTTCGGACTGCAGCTGTCAGTAGCACGTCCGGGTTTTTTGCTCTGTTGTCAGCGGTGCTCCTGTAAGCTCTCAGTCCCGTCTTCTCCCTCTCACTACTCCTAGCTGATCTCTGTTATAATCATTGTCACTTCTTGGCCGCTCATGTCATCCACACGTGCCGTCACTTGTTATCATTTGTTCTTGGTCTTATTTAAGGACTGTGACTTTCTTCTCACTTTGCCAGAGTCTCTCCAATCGTCTTCACCAGAACCCTGCTCCTGTTCTGGTGAGCTCAACTTGTAAGTTTGCTTTTGTGATGAGTTTTTTTTTTTTTTCCTGTTAGTGCACTGTTTGGACTTTGTGTTTTCATTTTCAATAAATACTACAAACTGCAGTTCAGCATCTGGGTTTCTACTCCCTGTCGCTCGGGCAATTCATGACAGAAGACTCTGGCCAGTTAAAGTCCCAGATGCTGTAGTTTGTGGTTCTTTTTGTTTCTTCACCTGGGGTTTTGCAGTGTCAGCCACCCTGGATTTTTCAACTTTGTGACTGAGCGAGGAGGAGTGTATAGTGGCTATGTTCATTGCCAGTTTTGCCCCAGGGGCTGGACCCACCCGCTGTCCTGAGGAAGCTTGGAGGTTCGTGGACGGCACGGCCCAGGTGATCGAGGGTCATCCCATACTTTGGAGCTACCCGGGCCTCACAGCTTTCCTCGCCTTGGTGATTGATGCACAGCACAAACTCTGTGGCCAGGCAAGGGACCCACCTGTGACACCACTGGGGCTAAAGAAGAAGCGCACCTGGGGGCGAAAAACCCACTCATCCTGTCCGGAACCCGAATGTTCACCCATCCATCAGACGACCCTCGGAGGTCCAGAATATGCACCGTCTGGCTCCAACACAGTAGTCCTGCCTTCTCCTCCTGAACAGTGGCCCACACCACTGGCGAAGGAGCTGGAGGAGTACAGGCGGGTCCAATTAGCGGAGAAGGAGCTCCTTCTAGAATATAAGCCATGGCTCCTCCCGGATCTTGCCCAGGAGCTGGAGGAGATTTCACCGGGTCCTCTTCCACCTCACCATGAGCCAACATCTCTGCCTCCTGCTCCCTGCCATTGTACAGGGAAATCTAGTCGGAGGAACGCCTCCACCTCTTAGGCAGCAATTTCTCCTGCATCAAGCCAGATAACCCCCGCAGTAGCTCCTTCGCAGGCTGTTCCATCAGCTTCCTCCTTCCCCTTGGCTGCTGCGACTCCAGTCTCCTCGAAGTGTCCTCCTGCTGCTGAGGGTCCGACAGCTTCTTTCCTGGCTTTGCCCATCGCCATGTCTGCAGGGGAGGCTCTTCCACGTTCCTCCGAGGGGCCTACTCCCGCTAAAGTCACGGAAGGGGCAGATTCCCAACCTGCTGCAGCAGAAGACATCATACCCCGGGAAATCAGACAAGTGTTTCTTCACTCTCATTCAATGAAACACAAATTATCTTGCCTGATTCCTGGCGGTGAGGCTCAGATTAGGCAGTACTCTGAGTCCTCACCATCTGCTGCAGCTATAAACCGTTCACCTGCTCTCTCTGTGTCTCCTCCTTTGCCCCCCGAGCATCTGCCGGGCCCCAGGATTGAGTCGCTGGACGTTGGAGGAGCCCGCGGCCCTGGAGGACCTGGTACCAGTCCAGCAGCCATGGTCTGGATGGAGGGTGAGCGCTGCCAGTCATCTGGAGCCCGCGCCGATGATTGGGCGTCCCCAGGCTTCAGTTGTGCAGAAGCCAGCGCTAGCAGGGAACCAACCTCCTGTTGCCACGCCAGGCGAGCCACCTGTGTGGGTCACTTCACTGGGGGTCCCGGGACTGCATCGACCACCATGCCTGCTGCTGGAGCTGCCACAGCAGTGTCAGAGCTGGACCTGAAGAGGGCTGGGCCCGAGACATCGCCGCTTGGATCGATGGAAATCCTGGATGGCGGTGGAGCTTGAGCTCAAGCAAGTGCTCTCCTTTGTCGTCATTTCTATGTTGGAGAGAGCTTGTCTGGCTCTTGGTGGGGAGAGCCAAGTGCAGTTGTTAGCTGCACCTGAGCTCACCTTGCCGGGCTCCACTGCTGCCTGTGACCCTGACCCTGCGTCTTTGTCTCTCTTTTCTGAGCCTTGCCCCAGGGTCACCGAAGATTGTCCAGCTTTGCCAGAGGTCTCTGTGGGTCCAGCCTCGCTGCCCAAGATCATCGTGGGTCCAGCTCCTCCTGCCAAGGTCATTGCGGGTGCTCCATCCCAGCCTGGGGTCTCCGTGGGTGCTGCTCCCCAGTCAGTTGAGGTCATCGTATGTGCTCTGTCCCAGCCCAGGACCTCTTTGGGTGCTGCTCCCCCTCCGGATGAGGTCTTCCCGGGTGCTCCATCCCAGCCCAGGACCTCGAGAGGTACTGCTTCCCTATCAGCTGAGATCATCGCGGGTGTTCTTGTCCCAGCCCAGGGCCTCCAGCTCTTCCTCAGTTCGGGTCCACCGTGGGTGCAGCTATGACCCAGTCCGGGTCCACCGTGGGTGCAGCTTTGCTCAAGCCCGAAGCCATCGTGGGTGCAGCTTTGCTCCAGCCCAAAGCCACCGTGGGTGCAGCTGTGCTCCAGCCCGGAGCCACCGCGGGTGCAGCGTTGCTCCAGCCCGGAGTCACCGCGGGTGCAGCTTTGCTCCAGTCTAGAGCCACTGCGGGTGCAGCGGTGCTCCAGTCCGGAGCCACTGCAGATTCAACCTTGCTCCAGCCGGGAGCCACCGTGGGTGCTGCCTTGCTCCAGCCCAGAGCCACCACAGGTGCTGCCTTTCTCCAGCTTGGAGCCACCGCAGGTGCTGCAATGTCCCAATCCGGGACCATTGAGGGTGCTACTGGCTAGTCCGAGGGCGTCATGGTTCCCCCTCTTCTGCCAGACGCCATCGTGGTCCCATGTCTTCTGCCAGATGGTGTCGTGGTTCCCTCTTCTCTGCCCAAGGCCATCGTGGTCTCCTCTCCTTTGCCCAAGGTCGTCGTGGTTCCCCCTCCTCCACCTGATGTCGTCATAGGTTCCTCTGCCCCTCCCTCCTCTTTGTTGCTGGTTGTCCCTGTTGGGCAGCCACCCCCTGGACCACTTTTCCTGTTAAGGTGGTTAAAGAACTCTTGCAGACCACCTGACAGACTGTGCCGTTGGATTGGGTGGCCCACATTCTCTGGCAGGCCACCTGACTCTTACCATCACGCCATCTGCCAGGTCTGGAACTTTAGCCGGCCTCCTGACCTGTCTAGTCCCCTGGTCCAGGGGGCCTAAGTGCCTTGGTGCTGTGTGGGTGTGGGTCCTGAGCCGGGGTTTTTGTTTTTTTGTTTCCTCTTAGTCTAGGCTGTGCTGGGGTGTGAGTTCTGAGAGTTTTTCTTATTTTCTCTAGTTTGTTTTGGTCCCTCCATGCCTGGGTCCCCCTCCTCCCACCCGGGGTGGGGTTGTTTTCTTGTTTTTTGGTGGGGTGGTTTTTTTTGTGTGGATGGGTCCTTTTCTTTCAATGTTGCCCGGGGTGTCTGGTCCCCGCCCCTTGAGGGTGGGACTCTGTCATGATCGGAGCACAGGGGGATCCCACCGTGCTCTGTCTCTTTTGCCTTTTTCATGTTATTTTTTTCCAGCCTCGTGCTACAGTTTGTGTTATTTGTTGCAATAAATTATGTTTTCTTTTCACCATGCAACTGAATCCTCCCCTTTGCCCCAAAGGGGCATATGACAGGTTCTTAAACAGTCACTAATATTGGATGTCCCATTCATTTTCAATAATTCTGTAATTAATAGTCACACAATCAATTAAATCTTAGTGGTGTTCAGTCATTTGTCATAGTCTAACGTGTGATTGCCTACATATACACTACCGTTCAAAAGTTTGGGGTCACCCAGACAATTTTGTGTTTTCCATGAAAAGTCACACTTTTATTTACCACCATGAGTTGTAAAATGAATAGAAAATATAGTCAAGACATTGACAAGGTTTGAAATAATGATTTGTATTTGAAATAATAAATTATATAAATTAAATTTTTTCCTTCAAACTTTGCTTTCGTCAAAGAATCCTCCATTTGCAGCAATTACAGCATTGCAGACCTTTGGAATTCTAGCTGTTAATTTGTTGAGGTAATCTGAAGAATACTGACGCAATGAGCAAACACATTGTACCATTAGAACACTCGAGTGATAGTTGCTGGAAATGGGCCTCTATACACCTATGTAGATATTGCACCAAAAACCAGACATTTGCAGCTAGAATAGTCATTTACCACATTAGCAATGTGTAGAGTGTATTTCTGATTAGTTTAAAGTTATCTTCATTGAAAAAAAAAAACAGTGTTTTTCTTTCAAAAATAAGGAAATTTCTAAGTGACCCCAAACTTTTGAACGGTAGTGTAGGCTACATCTCTTTGTATGCCACTTTCAAACACAGCCTACATTTGGACTTGTAAAGCCTGATTGGCCTATTTTCAGACAAGAATACTTGCTTTCTACGGGCAAGCACTAGTATTCTAAAAATAACAATTTAGAAAAGCATAAGTTGGTACTATCTTTCAGAAAGCAGTTTGCATCTACAAGTCTTAATTTTGACTGAACAAACCATGCTTAAACAGGGTGTCTACCTTTTCACAAGTCAGGACCACCATTTCGTACCCCTTTGCCAAGACCTTTTCTCATGAAACTGGAGTGAGTGTCTCCACCACGACTTCATCTGCACTCCACTTCATCTCTTCACGTGTATCAACAATGTCTGTACTCCACACCCCCATCCTGTGAGCGCACGCACACACACACACATCCAGAGCCCTCTCCCTCTGTGGTGAGCTTGCTGCTATTGATTGAATCCGAAAAGATGTCTGAGGAGAAGAGTACTGTTCGGGGCACGGGGAATAGACTACCCTCAGGTCTCAGCTAATAGATAGCACAGATTGCCGTGTGTGTGTGTGTGTGTGTGTGTGTGTGTGTGCACAGATTGTCTGGTGCAAGCTGTTAAGCAGGGAGGCCCGCCTTTTTACAGGCTCCATTGACTGAAGCGCAGCATGGAAATGCTTCAGCCCTGATGATAAGCCCAATAACAGGCCTGATTTGGCCGAATGAGCCCTGCTGGAGCCCAGTGAGCAGGGCTCATTCGATTTAGTCGATAACAATGGCTACTTGTGTAAAATAAATAGTCTGTTTGGTCAATAATCGATACGGCAGCGACAGTCACAAAGGTGGGAGTCAGAAGTTGGACAAAAAAAATGCCCTCAGAGAATAAACTTTTTTGGTCACATTTGTGAAGATATTTATGTATTGTTTGAGTTTGAGTAAGCTGAAAAATTTTGTTTAATTCTCTAAACTGTGAAAACAACTCAACTAAATTTCAAGTCAAAATATTCTAATTTAGAGCATTTATTTCCACAAAATGACAACTTGTTAAAATAAAAAATACGCTGTTTTCAGACCTCAAATGCAAAAACCCCACATATATATTAATTCTTAAACATAACCATACTAATGTTGTAACTTAAGAAGAGTTCAGAAGTCAGTATTTGATGGAATGACCCTCATTTCTAATCACAACTTTCATGTGTCTTGGTATGCTCCCCACCAGTCTTTCAGATTGCTGTTGAGTGGCTTTACACTTTTCCTGTCACAAAAATTTGAGCAGTTCAGCTTTGTGTGATGGCTTGTGACCATCAATCATCCTCTTGATCATATTCTGGAGGTTTTCAGTGGGATTAAGGTCTGGTCTTGATGTAGTGATCTGCCATCCACATTCTGATCGACCTGGCCATGCAACATGGTGCATTGTCCTGCTGGAAAAACCAGTCCTCAGTGTTGGGGAACATGAGCAGAAGGAAGTGTTTTGTCTTCCAGGATGACTTTGTATGTGGCTTGTGTCCTGCCCAATTTCAGCCTTACTGATTGCATCCCCAAATAATCGCTGATCCCCCAACAAATTTCACAGTGGATGGGAAATACTGAGGTTTATAGGCCTCTCCAGTTGTTCCTCTAACTATAGTCTTCCAGGTGTTGGGCAAAGCTGGAAATTGGACTCATCAGAGAAGATTACCAATTTGAGGTACATCCTACAGCTTTTCCTACTATAAAAGGATGGTGATGAGCATAAGATAAAGATGATTAAAATACCAGGTTAAAAAGTCCTAGTGGCTATGTCTACAGACCACTTAATACCTTTTGGTTTCACACTTGTTTGAGCACTGACCAAAACTGAGAGCTTAAACTATTAGTAGAAAACAAGGATGTAACTTTGTTTCAAACATTGGGGGGTTGAGATCTCTGCCTGTCTAGAGAGCCTAAGTCACGCCCCCTCTACTTCTGTGTATTGGACCTTAAATTGAAAAAAAAAAAAAAAAAAAAAAAAACCTCTCTATTGAAATGAATGACAAGAGTGACATTATCTTTTGATCCCGATCAAATTTTGCCACAAGCTACACATATGATGTTTGTCAATTTAAAAGATAATTTTCCACATAATTAAATTTGTCTGCAGTCAAATAATAAGATAAGATAAGATAAGATAAGATAAGCCTTTATTAGTCCCACAACGGGGAAATTCCAGGATTGCAACAGCACAGGGATAGCAACACTCAGAGCAACAATCAGAAGGCAAGAAAAAAAACAAGCAAGCAAGAGCGGCTAATATACATATGTACATATTACTATAAAATAAATATATACACACACACACACAGACACACAGTGCAGAGCATTGTAGCTGGATGGAATAAATATATGAGTATATGAACACACAGTGCAGGGAAAAGCCAGTGTGAACACACAGTGCAGAGCATTGTAGCTAGATGGAATAAATATGTAAATATATAAACACCCACAGTACGGAGCATTGCAGCTAGGTGGAATAAATATGCAAGTATATAAACACACACAGTGCGGAGCAATGTAGCTAGATGGAATAATATGTAGATATATAAAAACACAGTGCGGAGCATTGTAGCTAGATGGAATAAATATGTAAATATATAAACACACACAGTGCAGAGCATTGTTGCTAGATGGAATGAAACAGCATAACCGTCTACTTAGTTATCCTACATGGTATGATTATGTGCCCATACCTCCATAGCGACCGGTATGTTCCTAGTTGTATGCCGGAGGGGACCATTGTGTAAGTCTATTGCATCTTTTGCATTCAAAAAACTATTAGTTTGTTACGTCTTTTTGCTATCTCTGCGAGCAGCCCTGCTTAGGTTGTACAGTCTGACAGCCGTTGGTAGGAAGGACCTACGAAACCTCTCGGTTGTGCACCTGGGATGATGTAGTCTGCTGCTAAATGAGCTCCTCAGTGCATCCAGTATGTCCTGCATAGGGTGGAACTCGGACTCCAGCAGAGATGACAGTTTAGCCACCGTCCTTCTCTCTCCTATCTCCTCCATCGGATCAAGGCGCTGCCCCAGGACAGAGCTAGCTTTCTTAATCAGTTTGTTCAGTCTCTTCCTATCGGCTGCAGTAATGCCACTGCCCCAGCAGACCACTCCAAAAGTGATGGCTGATGCCACCACCGTGTCATAGAATGACTTCAGCAGCGCCCCTTGTACACCAAAAGACCTGAGTCTCCTCAGCAGGAACAGCCTGCGCTGTCCCTTCTTGTAGAGTGCGTCAGTATTGTGTGACCAGTCTAGTTTATTGTTCAGATGAACACCCAGGTACTTATAGGATGTCACCATCTCGATGTCTATTCCCTGTATATTTACTGGTGCTGTGAGGGGCTGCCCATGCCTGCGGCAGTCCACCACCAGCTCCTTAGTTTTCCTCGCGTTGATCTGGAGGCAGTTCCGATGGCACCAGTCCACGAAGTCCTGGATAAGCCCTCTGTACTCAGCTTCATCTCCATTGGAGATGAGGCCAACGATCGCAGAGTCGTCAGAGAACTTCTGTAGATGGCAGTGTGTTGTGTTGTGTGAGAAGTCTGCAGTATAAAGAGTGAACAGGAAGGGAGCCAGCACCGTTCCCTGGGGGGCCCCCGTGCTACTGATGATCGTGTCGGACACACAGTCCCGGGTTCTTACAAACTGAGGCCGGTTCGTGAGGTAGTCCAGGATCCATGATGACAGGTGCTGGTCCACCCCTGCTCGCAGCAGCTTGTCCTTCAGGATCATCGGTTGGATGGTGTTGAAAGCACTGGAGAAGTCAAAGAACATGATCCTCACCATATTCCCGGGCTTCTCCAGGTGGGACAGAGAACGGTGAAGGAGGAAGATCACCGCATCCTCCACCCCAATGCCATGCTGGTAGGCGAACTGGAGTGGATCCATCGCTGGTTCCACCAGGGGGCGGAGGTGAGCAAGGAGCAGTCTCTCCAGGGTCTTCATCAAGTGGGACGTCAAGGCCACCGGTCTGTAGCTGTTCAGGTCTTTGGGGTGGGAAGTTTTTGGTACAGGTACCACACAAGATGTTTTCCACAGCTGTGGTACCCTCCCCAGTTTCAGGCTCATGTTGAAGATATACGTCACAATCCCACACAGCTGGTCTGCACAGGACTTGAGGAGCTTTGCGCTGATGCCGTCCGGTCCCGGCGCCTTCCTCGCTTTGATCTTCCTCAGCTCCGTCCTCACCTGGGTCTCGGTCAGGGTCAGGATGGGGGGCTGTGTGTTGGGAGTGGGGGGGTGTTGGTGGAGTGGGGAGTGGGCAGCAGGACTTGATTTCTTTAGAGGCAGCAGTGGTTGTTGTGCAGACAGGGGGGAGGGCGGTTGGTCAAATCTATTGAAAAACAGATTCAGGTTGTTCGCCCACTCCCTGCCCCCCGTGGCCTGGGGGGAGGTATTCTGGAGCCCCGAGATGGTTTTGAGGTTTCTCCAGACCCCGCTGATGTCGCTCTGTTGCAGCTTGTCCTCCATCTTCTTCCTGAAGCTGTCCTTGCCTTCTCTGATCTTTCTCCTCAGCTCCCTCTGTACGGACTTCAGCATCTCCCTGTTCCCTGACCTGAAGATCCTCTTCTTCTCTCTCAGAAGTGTTTTTATCTCAGGGTTGATCCAGGGTTTGTTGTTTGAGTGACGCCGTATGGTCTTGGTGGGAACGGATTTGTCCACACAGAAGCTGAGATAGCCCGTGAAGGTGTGAATGAGGCCATCGATGTCCTCACCATGTGGATCGCAGAGCTGCTTCCAGGCGGTGGCTTCAAAACAGTCCTTTAGAGTGTCCATTGTCTCCTCAGACCATAACTCCACAGTGTGCATGGCCGGAGGTTGTCTGTGCACTAGGGGTTTGTACACCGGCCGGAGATGAACCAAGTTGTGATCCGATCTCCCGAGTGGGGGGAGTGGTGATGAGGTGTACGCCTCCTTAGTGTTTGCGTAGAATAAATCCAGTGTTTTATTGTCTCTAGTGTGGCATGTGACATACTGGGTGAACGTGGGTAGAATGGGAGATAGTGAAACATGGTTGAAATCGCCTGAGATGAGGAGAAGAGCATCTGGGTGTTCTGTCTGCAGCCTGCTGGTTACTGAATGGATGACGTCACGCGCTGTCCCAGCGTTCGCTGTCGGATTTGCATAAACAACAATGTAGATCACGTGTGAGTGTTCTCTCGGGAGATATGTAGGCCTCATGCTAACAGCTAGCAACTCAATGTCTTTGCTGCAGTGTCGTTGTTTAACAGTGATATGTCCCGGTCTGCACCAGTTGTTGTTAACATACATTATCACTCCACCGCCCCTAGTTTTGCCACTGTCTGGTGTTCGGTCAGCTCGTATCATGTGAAAACCTTCCAGCTCAATGTTAGCATCTGCTGCTAGTTCAGTTAGCCACGTCTCAGTAAACAAAAGGAGAGAGCACTCCCGGTATGTGCTATCATAATGGGAGATAGCCGCTAGCTCATCTAACTTTCCCAGTATCGACCGTACATTTCCCATGACAACAGATGGAAGGGAGGGTCTGTACCTTATATTTTTTGTCCTCCGCCTTACTCCAGCCCGGCAGCCGCGGCGTTTTCGCCTCAGTTCTCTCGGTATGTCGAGTTTTTCCAATGGGACCGGGTGGCGGTTGAATGCTAGCAGCTCTTCCCTGCTGTATTGTATCCTGCTATAAACAGTGGCTCCGTCCACCGGCTCAGGAGACATTTGGGACGATCTGTGTGTCCGTGATATAAGTGGGGTGAAAAAAAAAAAGACGAATCAAAAGAGAGAGGAAGGGAAAAAGACTCGGAATCGAGCCGCTGTTGCAAAAGGCAGCCTACTCATGTGGCGCCGAGAGGTTAATAATAGGATAGGATAATAAAGTTATATTTAGTTTTTGTTTAAATGACTAGCGAACAACAACTCCCATCATCCCACATCACTAAACACAGTTACAGTTTAGTGATGTGAAAAGCACTGATTTCTCATAGCATTGACCCCTGCACTGACAGACAAGTCATTAGGATTAATCTCAGCCTGACTTAGCTAAATCACTATACAGTGATAATAAGCCATCAGTCTCAGTGTTTGGTTTGTGTAATGTCATCTAATGATTAAATAAAAAGGGAATGGAAAACTAGAAATGTGATTTTCAGCTCAATAAACAAATAAATAAATAAATCAGAGATGCTGTATTGTAATGCTTTTGAACTCATTTTAACACATGTAAAAAGTTTAGAAAAAGTTTAGGAATATAAAATGCATCTATTCTTTCATTCATCTATTTGGTGTTTATTTCTTATGTATTTGTTTAGGTACTCTTTTGTGCAGCTGTGGTATTTTAACAGAGGATAGAAGACCTTAAAATTATCTGTAGGGAAAATAATCAACTTCTTTTAACATGGATGTTTAAAGATAGCCTTCAGAGTGACTTGGTGGTAAAACTTGCTTTTTAATTGAATTTTATAATTACCAAAATTATGACATTTTAAAAATACAGAACAGTTTAAGGTTAACTTGAATTTCGTGGGGATGACAAGCAATATTTAAACACATTTATATTTAAGGACCAGGGGTCGGAGTAGATTTTGTTTGTACTTGATAAATGTTTGGAGCTGCTAACATTTTGATGAATGCTGAAACATAAATTTTACTCTAAACAGCTGACGAACAAATCCATTCTGATCACATTTCATGAATGATTTAAACAATGTAAAGACCAAATTTGTATGAGAAAAGCTAATCATTCCTCAGATCAGCTAAATCCTACCTGGCAGCATTTATTCTGTGGTGTACTCCCATAGCTTTAACTCATATTAGCAAACCAGCAACCAGCTAACTTCAGACAAAAATTCACAAGCTAAATCAAAAACATGATATTTACCTCGTTTTGGACAGAGGGGTTTGGTTCGTTTGTTTGACAAGTTCAAACAATTTAAAATGGTTTGTTGCCCTTGTAGAGCTCGTTTCATGATCTCTCACTGAGCTGAATGTATTCCATACAAGCATCCTCACCTGCCGCCCTTACAACCGACTCCTACGCAAAGAAGGTGCAAGTACTGGTTGGGCAATATAAAGTCTGCAGCGGGGGGATACATTGTCTGATTATTAGAAAGGTTACTTTCGTTGCTTGCAAATGAAAAAATGACAACTTCTTCATACTTGCACGAGTTGTAGATATTTTTTATTAATTAACAATTATATGATTGTTATTTTTTTGGGGGGGGGGATAAATTACGCCTATGGCTAATAAAAATGTTTTTTTTCTATATCCACCTTATTCCTGGGGGTGCCGCTGTAGGAACGATTATGGGTGGAGCTTCTGGTTTCGACTGACATAGTGTTAGGTCAGTCAGTAAGAGTGGAGTAGCAGGGGCATTTAAAGTCCAAATGTTACCTAATTTTTTTTCCTAAATGCCAACGAATTTTGATAAAATACACATAGCTTAAACCAAATATTCATACCGGAGACCATATCACCCACCCGTATTTACATAATTGCACAAAATACACCAGGCGAAGGCCCCGCGAGCGGCTGGCAGTGTGTGACAGCCAATCCAGACCGCGGCCATGTTTTTGACGTCACAAATTTCACCCTGGCTGCCCTGCCGTATCCACATTCACACTTATCAACATTGGACAATCATGACGGAAAGTGACAGCGATTGTGTAGAAATTAGTTTAGTTTTGTCCTCTGGTGAATCGGACTTGGAATTCAGGGAAGACGACACCCCAGATACTGATGACAGTGGTTCAGACAGTGACAGAGGCATAGAACCTTACAGGTTCGAGCCGTCCGAGACGGAATCAGATGCTTTGTCTGATGACAACAGTTCCGACGATGACCAGAGATCAGAACCAGTGGAAAATGTCATTGAATTGGACATTAATCGCCTCCAGAATGTTTAATGGTAAGCCAAAAGAAATCTGTGATGTTTAATAAATTAATTATAACCACCGACAAAATTGGGAAGCCGAAGGGGGTCTGTCGAGGGCGCCCCATAAATATCGATTTTTCGGAAGCCATTATTATGACGATACAGTGGGGCGCTAGCTTACAGTAGAACCCTTTCTTTCCTCATTCAGTTGTAGCAACAAAATCAAGGATGAAATGGAAGTAATTGTGGAAAATGACTTGTATTAAAATCCCCATGATTGTGTGTATAGGGCCATAACCAGGAATGTTCCTTTCTCACTGTAGACGAATTAGAAATATAGCTTGTTGTTTTGTACGCCAGCTTCAAGGTTTGATAACTAGAAATAATTGGGAAAAAACTATGTCTCTAGCACATGGCACTTCATGGGGAGGGCTTGAAAGTTATATTAATAAACAAAGACAACATGAATAATGCAATGGATCTTTTCACTTTATTTTACATGAGTTCTGCAAGGCATCTATGAGGTGGATATGGTGTAAATAATATGGACAGGATGTGAACACATTATTGAATATTATATATATTATATTGTTACAAAATTTATAAAAGCTCACAATTGCAATATCAACAAACCTGTGCTTACAATATCAACAAACAAGCATATTTATGTATACATGCATTCAGAAAATATCTGCAAATTCTTGTACTTGAATTTTTCAATAGGTGCACCTGTGAGTGTTGCCAAGCAATGCCAACAGTGGAGGAGAGCTGCTGCTGTCAAGAAATTGACCAGATCAGAATGAGAATGGAGGGGCATCAGGTCACATGTATAACACAGGTCCAAGGCTTCCACAGTGTCTGCCTGGATAGTCGGGACTGACCCTGGCTTTAAAATTAATCTACGTTTCACCTCAAATCCCAGTTCAGCCATTGCTATTGTTCTCGGTTCAAAACAGCTGTCGTCGAAGTGACGGCTACACAGCGCATTGTACTTCAATGGCCCCTTGAAGTCCGCCCTTGTTGTCTGAACTTTCCGTGTCCATTGTGCCGCTAATTGGTGATCTTTCGGGAAAGTAAATAGTGAAACACCATCCTTGTTGGTATTGCTGCAACAGCCAGTGATACAACGTTTCCCACCACTGCCAGGCATGGTGAAATATCCAATTTTTTCTTTCTTGTTGCTCACTTCAATCTTCCAGTCTCCATATAAACAATCAATCGGGATACCCCAAGCATCAAACTAGGGCACAATCTGTTTCATCACTTCCGCCTTCTTCCCCAGGCGATTCCGGGGGCCCTGAGTGGGAACGTCAGGCCAAGCACGGCAGTTTTAAATTAACGAATGTTCCGGCATTACTGAAGCATATGCACCAAGACTCGAACGGATCGGTTCCCTTTTATATCTAGTTTCAAGACATTTTAAGGACCCTATTACGTGACATTTGGACTTTAAAATAGCATTTTTAAAAGTTTTTCAAATTCATTTTAATGTATAGCCCACATACGTGTTTTGCACTCAAGTGGCAGCTAATTTCAACACTTGTAGTTTTTGTATTTTTGAATGTTTTTGCGTATTTCTGGTACTTGCTGCTGTTCGTGGTGTGAGGCTCCTCACAGATAAGCACAGCTAAATCTATGGCTTCAACAGCAATGAGTAGATCATGCACTGAAAACTAAAGGATTGTTCGCGTGATCGGTGTTACAGACACAGCAGCACCAGGTATGTTTTCACTTGTATGAATATCACAGATCTGATGTTTTACCCCAAATTTAAAACACCCAAGCACGGTGTTGTGGTTCTTTGTGGCTCTGACTAGATTCTGCATCTGCTCTGAGGTAAATTTGACTATGTCCAACATATTTTAACAAAATGCAGCTGAGTTTATTGCGGTGGAGACATTGATATATGTGACCTCTTGACTCATCGAATGCAAGTTTTAAACCTAGCCAAAATATAAACAAATCGGCTTTTTCTGGGTCTGTTTTTACACACTTCCTACAAATTAAATATCATTTTGAAGGTCTTTCAATACAGAATATGGAAGAAACGTTACCTCAGTTTTGATAATTTCCTCAAAGTGACTCATTTTGCCAGCACGGGTCACATATGTCAGAGCTTTTATTTGTTTACAGCATTAGCATATTAGCAGCGGTGCTAACAAACGGAGCTACAGTCTGCCAGGCCACTTTTTAATGTCATCTTCCTATCCCTAGATAATCGTGGGAAGTGGTACGATTATATTACTGTTTTTGAGGCACAAAAGGTCGTGTTCCTACATTTCTGATGCCAGTCATTGTTCTTTAAAAAGGAAAAGTGTCGCGTTTCAGTGACAACCATACGTTCTAAACTAGTACCGGAAGTTACTCCCATAATTCACGCAAGGCATCTTGGGGCCTGGGAATAAGGTGGATAAGGCCTGCTTTTTGTCATCTTTTACTGAAAAGTTGTTCCATATTTCTGACATTTCTTTCACACTGCTCTCCTCACCAGTGGGATGGCCACACCTGCAGCCACACAACTATAAAGTCAGTGACCCCATGCCCCAACATTTTTTCACACATTTGAGTTATCTTTATTTTCATGATATATGATTTATACATGGACACAAATAAGGATACATAATTTGAGTTAATATTTATTTTATTTGGCATATGTTGAAATGCATTAGTTCTATTTGTAGCATGCATATTTAGTAACCTTTGCATGTTGAACATCGTTAAATTGTTTGCTATTTCTTTTCTTACTGATCCTGGGGGAGGGTCCATATGACGGCTGAGGTCTGCTGGCAACAGGAGCAAAACACGTGTCATAGGATGCAGCGTTGTTTTATAGAGTGTAAGAATAAATAAGTAGTGAAGATTAGTTAGTTAGATATTACACAAAGTGCTCTCTCTCTCTCTCTCTCTCTCTCTCACACACACATACACACACACAAGTAACACACCAGTCTCACACAAACACACACACACACACACAAGTTACACACACACACACACACACAAACAAGCACAAGTTGCACACACACAAGCACACACACAAGCTCTAGTCTCTCTGTTCCTGCTTCCATATATGGGCATGGGGAGTTGCGCAAAGCTGAAGAGTCCCGGCCAGACCCAAAACAACAGAATGTGGGAGCCATTTGGATGCTGAGAAGACTGGTTTGAGCCAGTTTGGACAATGGACACATATTGTTGGAGAGTTGCTGGGAACGCCCAGCAACCACAAGTTATATGTAGGGGGGATTTTTTTGTTCTGGGTTTTGACCAGGTTGTGCTGCTGAGACCCACGGCCGTGTATCTGCGTGCTTCAAATAAAAGATAAGCTGAGAAATAGTATTTCTTCTGTGATTATTGATTGGTTAACTGCAAAGATTCTGCTAACTGTCCCAATTAATTTTTACAAGAGGAAGCGCTCATTGGAACAAACCAAGCACTGCTCCATCATGGGGGGGAGGGGAATGACTCACTTTATCATTTTAAGTACATCTGTCATGACTCGCCGCTCATCAGCGGTGCCAGCCGCGCGCACACCTGCTCCTCGTCAGCGGTGAGGTATTTAATCCACTCTGCCCTGGGCTTCGGCCTGAAGCCGTCTCTCTCAACTTCGGCACCTTTTGCTACTACGGAACTCAAGCCTGCTAGCAAAGATTATCTGGGTAAGCTCCCCTTACCTCTCTCCTCTAGCCTTCCCCTGTGCACAGGTGGACTTCCCCGGCGGCGGATTTCCTCTTCTCGCCGCTGTCTCTACGCTGCTGCCACAGGCACTGCAGGTCGCTGTCTCCCGGGCTCCGCCCTAGTCAAAGCCAGCCACCTGTCGTAACCAAGTAAGCCAGCTAAAAAATTATTATCCTCTGTATTGGTGTGGTGCCCGTTACCCTTCTCCCTCTGCTTCCTCCCATAGGGTTGTCCGGCTGTACGGCCTCCTGCCCCCGTGCCTGACGCAGACGCCACCACCAATACATTCTTATTCCACAGACACGCAGCCACACATCCCTGTTTGTTAATAAAGCTGCTGAATCTATCCTGAGCCTGCGTGTGTGTCTCCTGAGCCGTGCATTATGTCAGTACGGCTTCAGCAGAGCGGCTCGGCAGACAGCGGGCTCACATGCTGTCTTTCCACCCTCGAGGCTCGGGTGGATTCAATAGCCTATCAACAACAGGTGATACTAAATCAATTAACAATTATTACAAACCGATTAGACCGCTTGGACCCCCAGCAGCCGTTCCCCTCGGCTCGTCCGGGTGGCGCAGCTCCCGCTGCTCCGGCGGCTGTCCAGCTTGCTCCGGGTGCGCCGGCACGGCTCACACCAATCCCCACTCCTGCTCGCTTTAGCGGTAAGCTTGGTGGAGCTCGGGGTTTTATCATGCAGTGTGAGTCCGTGTTCCTTCGCGTTCCCGGAGACTTCCCCTCAGACCACAGCAGGATTGGCTATATTGGTAATCTCCTGGAGGGTCGTGCGCTTACCAGGGCTTACGCCATCATGACGAAGCCCAGCTTCGCCACCCTCACCTATGGCCAATTCGTGCGACAATTTCTGGAAGTGTTCGATCATTCGCGTTTGGACAGTGTCCAGGTCGACCACCTTCTCGGCCTCCAACAGGGGAGCCGATCGGCGGCTGAATACGCGATCGACTTCCGGGTTACCGCGGAGGAAGTTGGCTGGCAAGAGCGTGAGCTCTGCGGCATCTTCCTCCGCAGCCTAAACTCTGGTCTGAGAGATGAGCTGGCCGGCCGGGATATCCCGGAGACGCTGGCGGAGCTGATTTCTCTAGCCATCAGCTTGGATAACAGGCTGCGTGAGCGCGCCTCAGAGCGGAAGCAGTCTTCTCGCTCGGGGGGCGTCTCTGCGCGCTTGTCCCAAGCTCGCCACCTGGTGTTGCCGCCGCTGGAGGCCTCCGAGGAGTCGGAGCCGATGGTGACGGGCCGGACAAAGCTCCCCCTGGCAGAGAAACAACGTCGCCGTGATCTGGGCCTTTAGATAGATAGATAGATTAGTTTATTTGACAGGGACAGTGCAATAAACATAGACAATTAATCAATGACAATCAATCTGATGTGTTGCACATAGAGTGTATAGCTATTAGCTAATTTGCAACTCTTGTCCCTGGATGGGCTTTAGAAAAGAGAATCAAGTAAAAAAAGAAAAAGAAAATACACAATAACCACATACATCAATGCAAAAGGGTTATAAATACACAATTATAAATACTACAAATTTGCATGTATTTGCATGTATTGCGGGGGTAGCCAGCACACGGTGGAGCATTGTCCGGAAAAGCCAAAACGAGGAGGTCCACGAATCACTGTAGGGGGCCTCGCGGACGCTAATCGGTTAAATCCCCTCACACATTTGACGCTGCCCATCCACTTCTGTCACAACCTCACTGGGCACCTCACACATGCACTGGTGGATTCAGGCGCCGAGGGTAGCTTTATTTCACAGAGCCTGGCAACCCGATTGGGCATCCGTTGTCACCCCCTCGACTCTCCTCTCGCCCTGGTTAATCTCTCCCAAGTCTCCCTGGGAAAAGTGACCCACCGAACATCTCCCATTCCGGTGATCATCTCAGGAAACCACCGGGAGGATATCTCCTTCTACGTCCTGCCCACTTCGGTTACTCCTGTCATTCTCAGATACCCCTGGCTCCGCCTCCACAACCCCGCCTTAGACTGGAAGACTGGGAAAGTGTCAGCTTGGAGCACCTTCTGTATGGGCACCTGTCTCCAATCCGCTGCTTGCGCCCCGTCCTCGCCTCTCACAGCCAAGGACACCGCGCCCCCGGATCTCACCCTTGTGTCTTCAGAGTTCCACGACCTGGGTGCTGTTTTCAGCAAGTCCAAGGCGATGTCTCTGCCTCCTCACCGGCCCTACGACTGTGCCATCAACATCCACCAGGGGGCGCCCCTACCCTCAGGACGCCTCTATAGCCTGTCAGCGCCAGAGAAGGAGGCCATGAACAGCTACTTGAAGGAGTCGCTCAGTGCTGGGATCATCCGACCATCTTCCTCTCCAGTAGGCGCAGGGTTCTTCTTCGTGGGAAAGAAGGACGGCTCCCTTCGTCCTTGCATTGATTATCGAGCGCTCAATGACATCACGGAGAAGGACCGGTACACCCTGCCCCTCATGGATACCGCCTTCCACTCCCTCCAGGGGGCGACCTGGTTTTCTAAGCTGGATCTTCGCAGCGCTTACCACCTCGTCCGGATCCGGGAGGGAGATGAGTGGAAGACAGCCTTCCGCACCCCTAATGGTCATTTTGAATACCTTGTGATGCCGTTTGGGTTGACCAACGCTCCAGCCGTCTTCCAGCGCCTCATTAATGACGTCCTCCGGGATTTCATCGGCCTGTTTGTATTCGTCTACCTGGACGACATCCTCATCTTCTCCAGGTCCAGGGATGAGCACCGGGTCCACGTGAGGCGGGTCCTGCAGAGACTGCTGGAGAACCGTCTATATGTCAAGGCGGAGAAGTGTGAATTCTACGCCAAAACAACTTCCTTCCTGGGGTTCGTCATCTCCCATGACCAGGTGCTTCCGGACCCAGCGAAGATTAAAGCGGTGGTGGATTGGCCCACACCTACCTCTAGGAAACAGGTTCAGCAATTCATCGGGTTCGCCAATTTCTACCGCCGCTTTGTCCCAAACTTTGGAGCCATCGTTGGGCCTCTGACCCGCCTCACCTCCCCTAAGGCCCCGTTCCGGTGGACTGAAGAGGCCGCAACGGCCTTCCAGGCGCTGAAGACGGAGTTTTCCTCCTCCCGGGTCCTCAGCCAGGTCGATCCCGCGCTGCAGTGCATAGTGGAGGTGGACGCTTCGGACACGGGGGTGGGGGCGGTGCTGTCCCAGCGGTCTCCAGCCAATGGAGTCAAGCGACCCTGCGCCTTCTTCTCTCGGCGCCTGTCCCCGGCGGAGCGTAATTATGACGTGGGGGACAGAGAGCTTCTTGCCATCAAGCTTGCGCTTCAAGAGTAGCGTCATTGGCTGGAGGGGGCAGCCTTGCCTTTTGTGGTCCTAACTGACCACAAGAACTTGGAGTATTTAAGATCTGCCAAGCGTCTGAACGCCCGCCAGGCGCGCTGGTCCCTGTTCTTTGCAAGGTTTAAATTCAACATCACTTACAGGCCTGGCTCCAAGAACGGCCTGCCCGACGCCCTCTCCAGGCAATTTGCCCCAGAGGCCACAGAAGACGCTGTTCACACCATCCTGCCCAGGTCGTGCGTCGTGGGGGCTGTTTCTTGGGACATAGAAGACAAGATCCGGAGGGCGCAGGAGTCGGAACCGGACCCTGGCGGCAGACCGGAGGGGAGGCTCTTCGTGCCATCTGCCGTCCGGGGGGATGCTATACACTGGCTCCACACCTCTAAGCTCACCTGCCATCCTGGAGCTTCACGGATGATCGACCTCCTCCAGCGATCCTTTTGGTGGCCAGGTCTGCGGAAGGACGCCGCCCGTTACGCCCGGGCCTGCCCCGTCTGCGCCACCAGTAAGTCAGGTAACGCTCCCCCTGCGGGCCTGCTCCAGCCCCTGCCCGTCCCTGGCAGGCCCTGGTCGCACATCGCCCTAGACTTCGTCACCGGGCTCCCTGTCTCCAACAACTTTGACACAGTTCTGACCATTGTTGACCGTTTTTCCAAGGCTGCCCACTTTGTGCCCCTACGTGGACTCCCCTCAGCCTTGGAGATGGTGGACCTCCTCATCCAACACGTGGTCAGACTGCATGGAATCCCAGTCGACGTGGTCTCCAACCGTGGCCCCCAGTTCTCTTCGGACGTCTGGAGGTCTTTTTGCAACGCCCTGGGAGCTAAAGTAAGCCTCACCTCCGGCCATCACCCCCAGTCTAACGGGCAGTGTGAGCGGACTAACCAGGAGCTGGAGGCTGCCCTCCGCTGCGTTACTACATCCAAGCCCACGTCCTGGAGCTCTCACCTCGCCTGGGTGGAGTACGCCCACAACACCTCTCGCTCCTCTGCTATCGGGATGTCTCCCTTTCAAGCATCCCTGGGTTATGATCCACCTCTATTCCCCGCGCAGGAGGGCGAGTTGGCTGTCCCCTCTGTCCAGGCGCACCTTAGGCGGTGTCGCTCCCTTTGGACCACGGCGCGCAATGCGCTTTTACGCACGGCGGAGCGCAATAAATCCACAGCGGACCGGCACAGGAGACCTGCCCCTGCCTACCAGGTGGGACAACAAGTTTGGGTATCCACACAGGACGTCAACCTAAAGGGTGAGAGGAGAAAGCTGGCCCAACGATTCATCGGCCCATTTCCCATAACCAGGATTATCAACCCGGTGGCTGTGCGTGTGGCTATTCCCTCCTCCCTCTGCATCCATCCCACCTTCCACGTCTCCAAAATTAAACCGGTGGTCTCTGACCCCCTCTGCCCTCCACCTGCGGCGCACCCCACTCCCTGGATGATTGGTGGCCATCCGGCCTGGACTGTCACTGAGATCTTGGACGCCCGACGCCGGGGTCGCGGGTTGCAGTATTTGGTGGACTGGGAGGGCTATGGACCCGAGTGGAGACAATGGGTGCCTTCCTCGCTGGTGTTGGACCGGTCTCTCATCTCTGAGTTTCATCGAGCGCACCCGGAAAAACCATCACCAGGAAGCGCTGCTAGAGGGGGGAGTACTGTCATGACTTGCCGCTCATCAGCGGCGCCAGCCGCGCGCACACCTGCTCCTCGTCAGCGGCGAGGTATTTAATCCACTCTGCCCTGGGCTTCGGCCTGAAGCCATCTCTCTCAACTTCAGCACCTTTTGCTACTACGGAACTCAAGCCTGCTAGCAAAGATTATCTGGGTAAGCTCCCCTTACCTCTCTCCTCTAGCCTTCCCCTGTGCACAGGTGGACTTCCCCGGCGGCGGATTTCCTCTTCTCGCCGCTGTCTCTACGCTGCTGCCACAGGCACTGCAGGTCGCTGTCTCCCGGGCTCCGCCCTTGTCAACGCCAGCCACCTGTCGTAACCAAGTAAGCCAGCTAAACCATTATTATCCTCTGTATTGGTGTGGTGCCCGTTACCCTTCTCCCTCTGCTTCCTCCCATAGGGTTGTCCGGCTGTACGGCCTCCTGCCCCCGTGCCTGACGCAGACGCCACCACCAATACATTCTTATTCCACAGACACGCAGCCACACATCCCTATTTGTTAATAAAGCTGTTGAATCTATCCTGAGCCTGCGTGTGTGTCTCCTGAGCCGTGCATTATGTCAACATCTTTATTTGTCTTTCATTTTTTAGTTAGGTATTTAGTTAGTTTTTGGGTTTGACTACTATTATTTTGAAGTAATTATTAAACTAACTGCTGTCTTTATAGTTTGTTGTTAGATAATTTGTTACTGTTTGTTCTCCCCTGTTCGTCAGACTGGTCTGATCAGCCAGTATTTAAACCCCTTTGTCTCTTGTTTGTTAGGCCAGTTTTTCTTCTGTTAAGCAGTTGGTTTGATATTACTTTATGTTGCCATTAAGAATTCAGTTTAATTTTGTTTCTTTAGCCTCTTTTATGGGCCCAGTTTTACCAGCTGATTTTTGTATAGTTCATTTTTGCATTTTGAGGTAAATAAAAACCCATTATTTTCTAAAATTACGACTGTGTCCTCATGTCTAACCAGCTTGGTGACATGTTTGCGCAAACTCAGAGGCAGACGCAGACTCAGAATAAACACAATTTTCGCAGCGCGGTGGCGGAGTGGTTAGCACTGCGGCAGCACAGCAACTCACCCTTGGTCGGGGGATCCTGGGTTCGATCCCAGCCCCCGACCAACAGTGATCTGTGTGGAGTTTGCATGTTCTCCCCGTGTCTGTGTGGGTTTACTCCGGGATTTCTCCGGTTTCCTCCCACATGCCAAAAAACATGCATGTTAGGTTAATTGGCATCAAACTGGGGATTCTAAATTGTCCTTAGGTATGACTGTGAGAGTGAATGGTTGTCTGTCTCTCTGTGTTGGCCCTGTGATGGACTGGCGATCTGTCCAGGGTGTACCCTGCCTCTCGCCCAAAGATGCTGGGATAGGCTCCAGCCTCCCCGCGGAGGATTAAGCGGAAGAAGATGGATGGATGGATGGATGGATGGATCTTTATTGATGCGTGCATGAGAGTGTGTGGACATGTGAGTGTGGATGTGTGCAGAGGGGTGAGCAGAGCACGGACAAGTCTGGCAACCCTAGGAGAAAAAAGAGACGGGAGTATGAGCTCACTGAGGATAGTTTGCATAAACAAGTAGTAAACAGTCTTACGAGTCAGGTGAGGAGTAGTGGCGCTGAAGAACATCCGAGTTGCCCCGTCCACTTGCCTTGGTCTGTCGCGTGTCCGTGCTGGTGCCGATGGTGCAGGTAAGTTCATATGATGGAACAGTGATTACACAGCGTGTAGGTGGAAGTCCCGGTCTGCCACCAGGAGGAGGAGGTCCGCCCAGGGAAATCCACCTGTGCACAGGGGAGATGAAGAGAGGAGCGAAGAGGAAAGTAATCTTGAAGGCTTACTTGGCGTTGGGGAGAACAAGCTCCCAGATGACCTGACGGAGCAGAGAAGATGAGGGAGGCGAAACTCCCTAGTTGGCGGAGTAGATGACTCTTAGTGTAGAGTTCTTACTTCCAGAAGGAGCGTTGACATCTCCATGCAGACCAAGAGGCAGCGCTCCTTAAGAAGGCTGCCTAATGAGTGGAACAGGTGTGCACGCAGCTGTGGAGACAATTAAGACAGCAGGCACGCAGAGCGGATCACCACACTCGGTCCTTCACACCAGTCATGAGAAGTTCCCATTTCCTCCACAAACTGAGGAGAGCCAAAGCCCTGGTCCCGATCATACAGTCTTTCTACTGCAGTACCATGGAAAGCATCTTGACCAGCTGCATAACTGTGTGGTACAGAAGCTGGACCACATCCTGCCAAAAGACCCTATGGCACATAGAACAGCTGAGAAGATTACTGGTCTTCCCCCATCCCTCCGGAATATAAATAACACACAGGTGGACAACAAAGCACTCTGCAATGCAGGCATCTTCACCCATCGGGGTGAAGATACCTGCATTGCATGGGGGCGGCGGTGGCGCAGGTGTAGTGGGACCGACTACTGATCGGAGGGCCATGGGTTCGATTCCCACTCTGTCTGCTGTCTGCTTGTCAAAGTGTCCTTGAGCAAGACATTGAACCCCCAGTTGCTCCTGGTGGCCTGGTTAGCGCCTGTGTATATGGCAGCTCTGCCGCCATCAGTGTGTGAATGTGTGTGTGAATGGGTGGATTGCAGGATCTGTAAAGTGATTTGGTCATCCTAGATGAGAAGAAAAGCGCTATCTAAGAGAATGCCATTTACCATCCCTCACACTGCATCTTCTTAAGTTTCCTGCCAAACTGGGAGGAGGCTGAGGAGTCTCTGAGTGAGGACCAGCAGACTGAGAGACAGCTTCATCCATCAAGCTGTCGGAATGCTGAACTGTTTTCCCTCCCCTACTGTCATGATCAGGTGAGCACGCGCTCCCCCTCCCTCCCTGTGAGAGTTTCCCCGGCTCCGCAGGTAATCAATACACCGGCATGAGTGGACGTACCTGCTGTCTCTTCGCCGCCAGTGCTTAAAAGGACCAGTTTGTGAATGCTCCAGCGCTGGCTCGTTGGGTATACTGCCATATAAGCAAGCAAGTAAGTGATAGTTCATTTTTCTAGGAACCCAATTATAATCCCTGTTCTCTTCCTCTTCCTCAGGTTGCTGCCATCTTTGCGGTGCATCTCCGGGGCTCGTTGTGCACTCACCTGCTCCATCATCTTCGTCATTGCTCCAGGCTGCTTCTCTCCACCCGGTCAGACACTTCACTCAGCTCCACGTCTTCCCCACTCCCTGCCAGCTCCATCCTGCTGGTTTGCCTGTTCTTGCTGGGTTCCTCTGCCGGGTTTTCTGCTCGTCTCCCATTCCGATCTCCCTCCTCTCACTAACCAGCTCTCGTCTCCTTACAGGCTGGGTTCTCCTCTGACGAGTGGCGTCTTTCCCTAATTTTGTGTTCCTTTTGATTAATAAAATTGTGTTTAAAAGTAGCTTTTCTGTGTCAAGTGTGTTTGCTGGTGTAAAAACCCTGCATGTGAGCTGATCATTCTTTCTATCATGACACTTCCCCTCTTTACCCACAAACTCTGGATCCCCCTCTTCCCCCAGTCCCATGACCCACAAACCCTGGACTATATCACCATGGTGAACTGCAAAAGACTATTAGCTGCACCAGCCACTTTTGCATACTGTACTTACTTAGTCTGTTCAGGTTAACTGTTCTGTTTTACTCAAAACTCAAGATTGCAAAATACACGATTACTGCTCTAGCTCTTTCCACACACGGTCATATTCTATATTGTATATAATGATGTTTGCTGTCTTTATTTTATATTCTGTTTTACTGCACTGCTGCTGCAAGAGAGAAATGCAATTTCAATACCTTGGATGCCCTGTACATATGGCAGAACTGACAATAAAGTTGACTTTGACTTATGTATTATGTATCTGAATTGGTATGATGTATTTTGCAAATTTGTAAATACTCAAAACAAAGGCTGATACTTTCTAATAGAAAATACCAGAATCTGTGCTTCCCTAGCTAAAGTATATTCACCCTACACATATTTGGAACCTATATTTTTCTTAGTCATGTGAAAAAATTTGGACACCCTATTAAATATTCAGTTCTTTATTAAGAAATGTTCACATATGTATGTCTAACCTTGTTTTTGTTTTTTATTTCCTTTTTTTAACATTTATTTTAGCCATTTTAAGTGGGAATGAGTGTGAGAGTGTCCTAAAAAAGATGGGGGTGTCTTAATTTAATCCTTACTATTTGTTTAGAATTACATTTTACAGAAAATTTGAAAAAAAAGTCTTTAATTCACGTTTAATTGTTTAGTTGTATTATATGAATCTCCCAGAATTTTTAACACTGATATTAAATATCCATATGTCCAAATATGTTAAAAAAAACACACAGGCTTATACAGGGTGTCCTAATTTTTTCACATGACTGTAGCTATGAAACATATAAAAGCATGTATTAAAATCATAGAGAATGAAATGTATTTGTAGTGTTGCATATGAAAATAAATTTCAGAGTGACAGTTGAGTACTTTAACACAGCTGCACATCAGTCCAAGCAAGTCACAATTTTGATCCTCATACTATAAAATAAAAAAAAAATGGGCAAATATTGTGTGAGCTGTGTGGTTTGAATAGTTTTGGTCATAAGTCCTGTCCCTTATGGCTAAAGGGTTGAAACACACTATTTAGTCCTTTAAGTCATTACTGTTATCAATTTCATTTAATTTGTATTACTAATTCTGACAAATCATAAAACACACAACTGGAGGATGTCTTAAAACAATGACGTGGGTTTTTTCACTCTATAATAACCTTATGCTCACAACACCTTTCATCTAAGAATCTTTATCATCACATACTGAAAGTTGCAGATCTGTATCAGGTCCAAAATCTGAATCAAACATTCTTTAGTCCAGTTATTGCAAAATTGCTAAGCACTGATCTGTCCGCCTCTGAAAAATTCTGAGTGCCTCCAGACAATATTTTTTTCTCCTCAGCACAGTGCTGTTCGCCTTGCTGCTATGCCTGCCATTAATACTCGTCACATCATATTTCTGCTGCACTGCTGGAATTTATGGAGTGTCTGTTCAGCCAGCACTCAGGAAGCACAGCACAGCAGGAAACTTTGTTGTTGTTGTTGTTCTTCTTCTACACGGTTAGCCTTTGGAGCACAATCAAAGCCAAATTTTCAGATATAAAGTGCTTTTACAACACAAAACAACTGCATGTTTTCAGAATCAGAATCAGAATCAGGTTTATTGCCATTGTTCATGTAGTACACAAACTAGGAATTTGTCTCGGTACAATGCTGCAACATTAAACATGATAGGATAAGAGAAATAAACTATACATGTAATAAAGTGTAGGATAAGATTAAGTGATACTGGTCAACAGTTAAAATATATATTAGCCAGCAGCAGATACTGTGGAGAACTATATAGTGCAGTCGGTAATGCAGGAAGAAAACAGTGATGATTGACATGAGTCTGGTTGAGCTGCTGTACATGGTGCACGAGAGTCAATAAGTCACTTAGTGTTCAGCAGTCTAATGGCAGAGGGGAAGAAGCTGTTCATGTGACGGGAGGTTTTAGTCTGGATGGACCGAAGTCTTCTACCAGAGGGGAGGGGGGCAAACAGTACGTGACCAGGGTGTGAGGGATCGGCTATGATCCGGCCAGCACGCCTCCGGGTCCTGGAGATGTACAGATCCTGGAGAGATGGGAGCTTGCAGCCGATCACCTTCTCAGCAGTGCGCACGACGCGCTGCAGCCTTAGTCTGTCCCTGGCAGTGGCTCCTGCGTACCACGCGGTTATGGAGGTGGTGAGGATGGACTCGATGATGGCTGTGTAGAACTGCACTAACATCTTGGTGGGTAGCTTGAGCTTCCTCAGCTGCCGCAGGAAGAACATCCTCTGCTGGGCTTTTTTGATGAGTGAGCTGATGGTCAGCTCCCATTTGAGGTCCCTGGTGATGGTAGTGCCTAGGAAGCGGAAGGAATCAGCAGTGGTGATGGGAGAGCCTGAGAGGGTGAGGGGGGGCAGAGGAGTAGTGACTTTCCTGAAGTCTACAATCATCTCCACTGTCTTCAGAGCGTTCAGCTGCAGGTTGTTATTGCTGCACCAGGACGCCAGCTGGGCCACCTCTCTCCTGTAGGCGGACTCGTCGCCGTTGGAGATGAGCCCGATGAGGGTGGTGTCGTCCGCAAACTTGATCAACTTGACAGACTGGTGGCTGGAGGTGCAGGAGTTGGTGTAAAGGGAGAAGAGTAGGGGGGAAAGTACACAGCCCTGGGGTGATCCGGTGCTGATGCTAGTATAGTCTGAGACAGTCTTTCCCAGCCGCACATGCTGCCTCCGGTCCGTCAGGAAGTCGATGATCCACCTGCAGAGGGAGTCAGGCACGTTGAGCAGGGACAGCTTGTCCCGGAGCAGAGCGGGGCGGATGGTGTTGAATGCGGAGCTGAAGTCCACAAACAGGATCCTGGCGTAGGTTCCCGGGGAGTCCAGGTGCTGCAGGATGGAGTGGAGGGCCAGGTTGACTGCATCGTCTACAGACCTGTTGGCTCGGTAGGCAAACTGCAGCGGGTCCAGGAGAGGGGTGGTGATGGACTTGAGGAGGGACAGGACCAGGCGCTCAAAGGACTTCATGACTACAGAGGTGAGCGCTACAGGTCTGTAGTCATTAAGTCCAGTGATCCGTGGCTTCTTGGGGACAGGGATGATGGTGGAGGATTTGAGGCAGGACGGCACGTGGCATAACTTAAGGGAGGTGTTAAAAATGTCTGTGAATACAGGAGCCAGCTGTTTCGCACAGAGTCTCAGGGTGGAGGGAGACACGCCGTCTGGGCCGGGGGCCTTGCGCGGGTTCAGTCTGGAGAACTGTTTGAGCACATCCTGCTCACTGATGATAAGGGGAGGGGGGGAGGGGGGGGTGCCTTAAATGAAGTAGGGAATGTGGAGGCTGTGGAGCTGGAGGGAGGGGGGGAGTTGGACACAGATGACGAGGTGTCAAAACGGGCATAGTGTTGGGACAGTCTTTGACAAAGGGCTTTGTCATCCTGACCTTTAGGAGCCTTAGGTCGATAGTTGGTGATTTGCCTCAGTCCTCTCCACACGGAAGCCGAATCATTAGCAGTGAACTGCTGCTGGAGTCTCTCTGAGTATAGAGATTTAGCCCTCTTCAGCTCTCTGTTAAACTGGTATTTAACCTCCCTGTAGCAGTCCCTGTCTCCACTTTTCAGCGCTGCTTCCTTCTCCTTCCTGATCTGTCTGAGCTTAGCTGTGAACCAGGGTTTGTCATTAGAGTAACTCACCCTGGTGCGTGATGGAAGAATGTTCTCTTCACAAAAGTGGATATATGAGTTCACAGTGTCCGTGTACTCATCCAGATCATGCGTGGCTCCTTTAAGCATGCCCCAGTCAGATATTTCCATGCACGTTTCCAGCTTCTCCTCAGCATCACTGGTCCGTATCTTCGTAGTGCTCACAACAGGTTTAGTGAGCTTCAATCTCTGTCTGTATGTGGGAATGAGGTGAACCATCACGTGATCAGATAATCCCAGCGCAGCTCGAGGGACAGCGCGATATGCGTCTTTCACTGTGGTGTAACAGTGATCCAGCGTGTTTAATCCTCTGGTGGGGCATTTAATAAACTGTTTGTAGCGGGGGAGATCGTGGCTCAGATTGCACTGATTAAAGTCGCCAGCCACAATAATCAGCGAGTCTGGAAAAATCCACTCTGTGTGTTGAATGTGATCCGCGAGCACGCGCTGAGCTTCGCGCGTGTCCGCGTCGGGAGGGGCGTACACAGCGATCATTATGAAAGAAGCAAACTCCCGCGGGGAATAGAAGGGCTTGCAATTGATAACAAGAAATTCCAAGGCAGGAGAACAGTGTTTGGAAATTACCGTTACATCAGAGCACCAGCTGCAGTTGATGTAGAAGCAGACACCGCCTTTATACCTTACCTTTCAAGGTAAGGTATAAATAAGCTAATCGAGCCTTATCTCTAAAAAAGTCAGAGTTTATGAATTGATATCCATAAAATAACATGCACTACAAAAACTGAACAATCTTAAACCAAGCCTACAGTATGTACTTGTTTTTCTCTCTGACAAAACATTTCTTCTTCTCTTGCATTAGCATGTACAGCAGGTTAGGTTGATTAAGGACAGAAATGGTTATGTACTAACAAGTGACAAGAGTGTGTTGACAAGATGGAAGGAGTACTTTGAGGAGATGACGAATGAAGTGTTACGGCCCCGCTCCTCTCCGGAGTGGGACCTCTGTGCGTCTTTTTTGTGTTGTAGGTGGAGCTGCGAAGGACCACACCTGTCAGGAGCTTCTACTCCCGTTGGAGGCCGGTCGCCTTCCGTGTGTTAGTGCTCTGCCTACTACCCGTTGTTCTGTCCCCTGGTCGGGGTTGTGCTGGCGGCCCTTGTTTGTGTGCTTGTGGCCTGTGGGCTTTAGTTCTGGGTTTGCCACTGGGCATAATCTTGGTGTAGGTACCATATGTGCTTGGGCTGCTAGATGAGCTCGGGTCCTGCTCCTGCTTATGACATCACACAATATGATTGGCTGTACATTGTTATGATGACGAAAGGCATGGTCATTGGCTGTACGTGGGAGAGTTTTCGTAGTTGAGGAGGGGTTACAGTTTTCCCGCTAAATGGTAATTACCTTACCACATCGTCACAAAATCCGGAGAGCAGAAAAGCCATGAATAGGAGGGCTTCGAAAAATTACACAATTGAAAGTAAGTCTCAATATGAATTAACTTTATGATGCTAACATTAGCTTCTGGTCAGGTTAAAGTAACCTGTGTTATAAAACACTAGATTTCCCCACGCTATACTTAAAGGTCTATATTTTCTGTGGAATTGTCTAGTCCAAATTTGACTGGCATACATGTGGAAGGGGCACTTTCCCCCTTAACTGGAAAGGAACTTAAGCATCATGAGGCATCAAGTTGTATGTTTATTATGTGGTGTTCTGTCTTCGCCCCCTTCATTTCCCCAGGAACAGGTCAAGCGGACCCCTGACCAAGTGAGCACCCCATGTGAGCACCCCAAGTGGACCCCGGGGTCTAGTCTGTACATATACAAGTACATTTTCAATCCAGTGATGTACAAACTAACTCAGAGCTTCCTAAAGCCTCATTCAGAACATTATAGTCCCACATACCTATTCTGTGGATTTTCATCTGGGGCTGGGGGCAGCAAGCGGTGACGAGCAGCAGCGGTGTAGAAGAAAAGTCTTTTGAAAGCAGAAACAAAGCCAAAACATTCTCTGGGTCAGCTTAGTTGTCATCTTACATACATATATATATATATATATATATTTTACACTTCTTGGTGACCGGGAAAAGTCTTTCCAACAGTTTTACACAAATTCTTGTTGTTCTTCTTCTTCTTTGCGGACCACAATGGAGATAAGTGTGTGCACTTTCTTTTGTCATCCCATTGTTTTTAAATATATGTTGTATCTTTTAGATAATGTTATTTTAAACATGAATAAATCAACCAAAAAAAAAATTGTGTTTACAAATCTTACTTACTTACCCATTGGGCACCAGTTGCTTATGGTGCAACTGCCTGTGGCAGTTGCACCATAAGCCCCTAGTGGTCAAGGTTTTTTCAAGAAAATATTCAGTTCAGATGTCAGAGATTTCCAAGGCTATAACTTGAAAGTGGTAAGCGATAATGGCTTACTGTCAATTAGAAAGATGTAGAATATGATCCAAAGTTTGAGAAAGGAGTAAATTTACGCACCTAGTTTGCATAATGCCATGGTAGCCATATTGAATTACATAACTTTCAGTCAAAAGTGGACTTTGGACATATTTACACAAAGAATGGTTTTGTTTTTAGTCACCGTTTCTTGTTTTGGGCATTTTGCTATCTCATCTTCAAAGTATATGAACCAGAAAATCAGTACAATGTAAAGAAACAAACAAATTTGTCACTTACCACTGGCCGGGTGGCTTGCTCGCTTTGTCCTTTTGCGGCATCCTGGTCGTTATTTTCTCTTCTGCCGGTCATTTTATTTTTCCCCCTCACATCCAGAAACTGTTAAGATTATTCCACCTCAATTTCGCTTTTATCCCGCCACTATTTATCTTATATGACAACACGGAACCGGCGCGATTGTTCTCTCCAGTCACATGGCGCTGGGGGCGATGGCAGGTGAACATTAACCATCTTCGCCCACCCTCTGTTATAACAAAATGTATATATTTACCTTCATAAGCTAAATAATCTTTTTAGAATCATAGTTGGCAAATTTGGGAGCAAATGCCTCCTCTGTCTTGCCATGGCGATGGCGAACATCAACATTTGTTTACAAACTCTTCTTTGGTGGTGTCCAGAAGTGAGGATTTAGGATGGTTCTATGTCCACCATAAGTCCTCCAAGGCAAGAGCAGTAAGTTATACGTGTCTGCCACCTTGTCAGGTGGAATCCTTTGTACAACTTAAATCAACTGGGGAGTTTTTGGCCACGTCATATGACATCACATAACAGGTGCAGTGCTGTGCTTGTGGCAGTGGGGGCACTATCTGTCCATGAAATCTTGCCACAAGAAGGGTTAAGCTCATAGCTCACCATGGAGCATCAGCCATCGACGACCCCTCGCCATCTTACTCGGTTCTGGGCTGCTCTCTCTACTCCCCTCCATATTTACAAATCACTGGATTAAAAATGTACTTGTACATGTACAGACTGGATCCCGGGATCCACTTGGAGTGTTTGCTTGGTCAGGGGTTCACTTGACCTGTATCCATTTCTCCCCTATAATTAATATAGTACTATGAATAATATCAGACATTATTTGCAACTTGTATTTGCAATATATGGCTATTTGGGTTGTTTTTTGTCACTATGTATCCTGCCTAGTTCTGTATTCATTCTTAATGATTGTCGTGTTTCCTTGTTGCATCATGTGAACAGTTGTATTACAGGTTCCTGGGAAATCTCCGCTTGGTCTTATTTGACCAAGATCAAGTTAGAGATGCCTTAAGGAGTTGCCATGGCAATCTTGGCAATGGAGGTCATCTAGGGAGATGCAAAACTTTAGAATAAGTACTGGCATCCTATCATTGGAAAACCTTGTGGGAAGATGTAAAAAAATGAGTGAGAGTTGGTTTTTATTTGTGCTTTTGAAAGAAATGGGTGGCTGTGTTGATGTAATTTATGTACTGCCCATAAGATTTGATGCCTTTAAGTTGAACATAAATTTTGATGCATTTCACTTAAATTGTTTATGCAGTGGTTCTACAGAGTCCTCAAATTGCTCAAAATATGCAGTATACTTTCTAGTAAATTCATAAATTACTTTAAAACCCTGTTTTATAGGTTGATAAGTGTTAGCGGCATGAAACCTTAAAAACTGTTGCACTAGTCCTTTATCCTATAGAGGTCAAAGAAGCGTGGAGTGTCCTTGGGATAGATTTGATTGGTCCGCTTCCTACCACTGCAATGGGCAAAAGGTAGCATTACATGTTGTCTATGAGTTACCCCTGTAGCATCATCTCTTTTGGCTCTCTTTTCTCTTTTGGATTCACCTCTTTCGGCTCGCTCTTTCTGCCCTCTTCTTTCGACGCGCTTTTTGGCTCTTTCGCCTCCGTTCGTCTCTCTTCATTGTCTATCGTCTACACAGCAAGAAAGAACTTTGGGAAGAACAAAGACTTCTACCACGTGTCGTTTTTCTGAACACAGAGCAGATAACTCGTAATTTGTTTATGTAACTTTGTATTTTAATGTTTTTTCTTTTTCTCTTAAATGCCTAGGAATTCCTATTTCTTTGAGCTCAATTCTTAATCGGAGTTAAACTCCAATTTTTATTTATCTCTTTTTCTTTGTTAAACTTTCTGTAAACCCCCCCCCCCCGTTTGTTTAATTTTAATGTAAGTTTTAATCTTGACTTTATTTTTAAAAAAAATATTTTTCTTAACCAATCACACACCAGAAGCTATTATTTTCATCTAAAGTCCGAAACTCTTTAATTTTAGATCGTATTAGATATCTTTTAATTAATTATTACCGAAGGCCTCTGAGAAGACGCAGCTCCCACATCACGCGCAGCTGAGGAATCAGCGCGCTTCTGCAGGATTTCAACCATTGAGATCAAACATCCGATTTCATTCATCGTCAAGAATATTTGCGGGACAAATATTCTGGGTTTTGCCCCTGAACAACACATCAAAACTTCATGAGGACGACGACAGAACATTGACCAGATCAACGGGGAATCATCACCAACAGGAATCACGTGAGCTGCAAACTTTAATTCATCTGCTGAATTAAATGTCTGAGGTTCGGTAATAATTTGTATATCTAATCAGATGCAAATTAAGAAGCCATTAACATAACTCTTCTTTTCGTTAAAATTCCGTTTTTATTTTCTTAAGATTAATCCAGGACTTTTCATATAATTAGTAAACTTTCTCCATAAATTTGCGTTGTTTCCATAATCTGTTAACTCAAACTGATAGAAATTGGTTTCTCAGTTTAACCCTGGTTCCAAAAATATTGACATTGTTAATCTATCATTTACAAGATTGATTTTATGATTAATGAAATTACTGCAATGTCTGTTAATCGTTCCGTTTAATAAATATGTGAAAATGAGAGAAGTTGTTGAGAATTTATTTCATTCTGAGTCTGTTTTAAGCACAGGTATCGAATTCACGGGAAAATTTTTGAGACTGATTATTAATTAATTTATTGAGTGATTAAACAGGTATAAAGTGAAATTAAAATTAAAATTGCTTCTTAAAGATAGAAGCTGGTGCCCCTACAAGTGTTATTAACTTTTCTGGTGTATATGAAACGAGATTTGATCTCAGATTCCAATACATCAATATAAATTAAATAATTCATACCTGATCATATTTATTAATTTTCATATTTTCTCCTACATCCCCTTACAAGGTAGCAAATGGATAAATTTTGGACGAAAAGGGAAAGTGTCAGTGATGGATGGAACAAGTATTTACTATTATCTCCTTTTTTGTTGCAGGTTCATTCTAACAGCCACAGATCTCTTCACTAAATGGGTTATGGCAAAATCCCTCTACACAAAGGTGGCCAGTGAGGTGTCCAGGAAAATTGTAAATATCCTGCTCGCCTTTGGACTTGTAGAGAAGATCATCACAGACCAAGGGTGTGAATTTGTAAATGAGGTACAGTTATGTGTTAAAACAGCGTGACATAAAGCACTTGTAATGTATCTTTCGAGGTAATTAGCATACTCTATTATGTCTGCAGGTTAACCGCGGTATTTCTGAAGCTCTGGGTGTCAACCATCCTCAGGCCAATGGACAGAATGAGCGGACAAACAAAAACATAAAGACGGAACTTTCAAAATATTGTGGGGAGGGACAAAGCGACTGGGATATCCATTTAAGGGGCATTGTGGCAAGTCTGAACACATCTAAACAGGTGAAAGTAATATTGTGTAAGAACAAGTGAAAACAATATTCATCAAGGTAGAAAAACTGTAAAATGCTAACAAATTTATTTATTTATTTAACAAAGATCAACCAAGTACACACCTTATTGTGCACTTTTTTGGGAGACACCCACGTGCACCAGGTATGATAAACTGTACACAAAAAGATGGGGATTGTGACTCTATTGTTATTAGTGAAGCCACAGAAGAACACCTGGCGGCCATGACTGCAGAAGCTGCAGATCTATATGCAGAGGTGATAGGGGAAATTTATGCAATATGATCATCTTAAGAACTTTAAAAATATAACTTATCAAGTGTGTGTGTGTGTGTGTGCACGTGTGCGCACTTTATCTGGTATGGACTGCAGGCAAAAGTGTGTGTGTTTGTGTGTGTTGCCATGTGTCCCCTCTACAGCGGCCGTCAGGTTGAACTAGACTCCTTCTATTTCAACAACACACATGTATGACGCTTGATCCTGCAGAAGGACAGCAAACAGATTCATAGGTGTAGCAAACTGGTGTTGATGCTTTGTCAAACTGATGCACGTCTTTGTTCCAGAGGGTAATGTTGTAATCACAGCCTGACCCAATGGTGTTAGTGCATGTACCCAGACACCAGTGGGATTCATTTGGCTTGCATAATGGAGCTACGGCTGCTTATGGGTTTGGAGAAACATACTGGAGGACTGCTTGATTCCAATTTACTGCACATAAGGCCACTTGTGGGCTGTGACAACTGAAACTATGTTAGAAACGTAAAACATGTCCAAAACTACCGCATTATTATATAAAACATTTTCTCCTCTAATTTTGTGCATTTGTGACATATAGTATGTGTTATTAGGTATTGCTTTGAAAATGTAAATAAACTGATTCACATTAAAATAATGTTAATTCAGTAAAATCTTAAATTTGTTTTCATTGTTATGTAATCACTGTTATGTACAAGGTGTTGCATTTTTTTTTTTTTTTTTTGTACCCTGGTGTGTGTAAGTGTGAGAGACAGACAGTTTGGACTTTTTTCCGAGTCAAATTAAAATTCTGAGGGGGTTAAAATGCTTAATCCATGTGTAATGATGAGTTATTTCAATGTGATCTTGTGCATAGTGTTAACTTTGAATGCTAATAAAATGAATATCCCCTAACAAGAGTTAATATTGGACTTACTCAGAGGTAGGTGAGAATCACTACATGAATACCCATTCTTATAAAGCAACACTATAGCCACTTTCAAACCAGAATTGGTGAGCTGACATCACAGACTCCATTTACATAAATTAAGACCTAAAAAAAAAACTGGATCGCTTGTTCAAACAGCTCAGTCTGGTCCCCTACAGGCAAGCCTGCATTTCTCCAGTGTGTGAAATCCTTATGCTGCTGATGTCACATGAACATGACATCATTCTCAGCTGGTGAGACAGAGGTCACCTGAATTTTTAGGCTACAAGTCGTACCTTGTTTTTTAGCTCAGTGGTTGCAAACTGGGCACGGTGGTACAGTGGTTAGCACTGTGTCAGCACAGCAAGAAAGTCATGGGTTCGATCCCACCCCCCTGACCATCGGTGACCCTTCTCTGTGGAGTTTGCATGTTCTCCCCATGTCTGCATGGGTTTACTCTGGACACTCCGGTTTCCTCCCACAGGCCAAGGGCATGCAAGTTAGGTTAATTGGCATCAAACTGGGGATTCTAAACTGTCCTTAGACATGGATGTGAGAGTGAATGGTTGTCTGTTTCTCTGTGTCGGCCCTGCGATGGACTGACGATCTGTCCAGGGTGTATCCTGCCTCTTGCCCAAAGATGCTGGGATAGGCTCCAGTCCCCCGTGACCCGAAAAGGATTAAGCGGTAGAACATGGATGGATGGATGGATGGGTTGCAAACTGCTCCTTGTATCATCTATTATTTGTCATGAGATTTGATAATGATTTGTATAGATACATATTTTTTCTTTTTTATAAAGATAAGAGCTTTTGCTGTTTTCAACTTTGTTCATCTTTTACTGATAACACCAAAATTTCAGTCAGGACTATAATCAACCTTTCTGCATGAAATTAATCATTTGGAAGCAAGAGGTAATTATTGAAACTAATAAGCATTTTATAATTAATATGACTAGTTATCAATTTGCTAATACTGTCAACAGTTTAAGGAAATATATTACATTTGCAACCAAAACACTCATCTTGTAATATGGTCATGTTAACATTTATTGTGTGTTTTGATGTAAATCATTTTGATCCATGATTATGTAGGAAAGATGTATATTTATCTCAGGGCTCAGTAACCTGTACTTAGGAAAGACTCATTTTGAATGTGCATGGAGCCACTAAATATACCCTTGAAATTATAACACAGCTGAGTTATAAGAATAAACTGGCCTGCCCATAGTAATAACAGATTTCTTATGAAACAAACTTTTCTCTCTGAAATTTTGAAGTTGCTGAAAAAAACCAGCAGCAAAACAATAAATGGTGAGGTTAGTGTATGCTGTTTTTTCAGCAGGGAATTCTCATTACTTCACATTTTTAATGAATTTGGGATGACTGTCTACATTACACAACATTATATGTTTTTATTGGATGTTTTTGTGTTGTAGCTTTCTTACAAATGTTTGTTTTTCTTGTGGATTCACAATTTTTTTCATACATTTTTATAAATGCTTTAGTTTATATTTTTAAAATCAAACCGCTTTATTGAACAAAAATCGTATATTGCAAGTGGCTCAATGTCATTTGTCCAAGTGGCGCTGCCGTAGATGCCATATTGTGTGACTTCATGAGCAGGTGTGGGACCCCGAGCTCATCTAGCAGCCCGAGCACATATGGTACCTACAGCAGCCCTGACAGAGGCATGTGGTCGCTCGGTTGGCCAGTGACTTGTCTGTTGTTTTGTTTGCTTCACGCATCCAACACTCACACACCACTGACTTTTACAGACACCCTTTTATTTAAGTTTTTTTTTTTAAAAAAAACAATAAACTTGTGTTTAAATTGGCACCTCTGTGTGGTCTCCCCTCTTTGTCCAAGCCGTGAGCCGGGCTTGTGACAAATGGTGGCTGGTCCACTCGTCTGAACTCAGTCAGTTCATTTGAGCTTTAAAAAACATTTGTAATAAGACAAATAGGAGCTCGTTTGGTTGGCGGATTTGTTCGTTTGTTCACTGGGTTAAAGCAGGTAAGTGTATTCCATTTATTTGGTTTTGATATCACTGGTAATTTCTCCTGTTAGGTTTAACAGTGAATTTCATTAGAGGGTTCATTGTCTGTCTTTGGTTTAAAGAGGTGGTGAATGCAGTCTGGGGCCACTTCCACGGGATTCCCTGCGAGTCGCTGCGTAGCAGTTGCTTGGCAGTCCAGTGGGTTTGTAAGTAAAGATCCTCCCGCCAGTAGCTGCCCAAAGACAAGGGTCTACATTAGATAGATAGGTTTTTGTGACTAGTTATTCAGGGAGGAGTGTTGCCAGTGGATCAGTTTTTGTATGAAAACACTTTCTTCTGTTTGTGACCCAGTTTAGTTTGGTCCTGTTGCACAATCTACTCATGTGTGTGAGTGGAGGCGTTGCGGGTTTTGTGAATGAGTGAGTGGCTGTGGTGTCTGGGTGACGTCAGCGCTCATTATTGTGTGGTGTTTGCCGAGAAGCGTGCACCTGTTGGGGAGACACAGAGGTGAGTGAGTGTCTGTTAATTTGTAAATTTGTTTGTGGTGTTTTTTGGTTTGGAGCGTGGGTAAATTGTTTTGGGTTGTCAGGCAGAGTGCAGCACGTGTGAATTATTTTTACACATCAGTCTGGATTGTTTTACGTGCTGTAACACGAGGGCATGATATCAGCTGTGGAGGATTTTCTACAGTTTCCTTCTGAGGAGGGTTTGGAATGTTGTTCACAGGAGCAATTGGTTAAAATAGCAGGGCGATTTGAGTTGGATGTGGGGGACAAATGGTCAAAAAAAAAAACATGAATCAGATTGTAAAAGCAAACCTGCTGGCCAAGGGTGTCCTCACACCTACAGCTCAAATCAAAGCTTCTGCTCAGCATCCTGATGGTGCATCTATGTTGGGATGTTGCTGTCTTAACTTTTGAATGGGGTGAAAAGTTGTTGTTGGAACTGGAAGTAAAACGGGCGAAGCTGGAAGACCATAGATTGAGTATTAGTGTGGCTGGAGGTGCTGGTTTAGGTTCAGATGGTGCTTTTAGTCACGCACATTCATTTGATTTTTCTTCCAATTTGCGTTTAGTTCCTCAGTTTTCAGAGCGGGATCCCAACACGTTTTTCTCATTGTTTGAGCAGGTTGCCGATAGTCGAGCCTGGTCTGACTCGGAGTGCACATTGCTGTTTCAACGTAAATTGACTGGTAAAGCGCAGGAAGTTTATACTGCACTTAGTGTGGCAGACAGTCAAGTTTATGCTTCTGTGAAAGCCGCTGTATTAAGGGCATATGAGCTGGTACCGGAGGCATACCATCAGAGTTTTCACTCATGGAGAAAATTGTTTAAGCAGACACATATGGAATTTGCCACAGACCTTGTTAGTCACTTTAACTGGTGATGTACTTCGTTGCAAGTTCATTCATATGAAGCTTTGTGTGAGCTTGTAATTATGGAGCAATTTAAAACTCTGTTCCGGCCCACATTGCAATGTATATTAATGAACATAAAGTTAAAATGGTCAGTGAAGCGGCCACTCTGGCAGATGAATATGTGTTAATTCATCGTGGTAGGCATGAGTATGCTGAGCCTACTTTCTCTGGGTGCAGAGGAGATGGTTTTTTTTCACCAGGTAAAGGAGGGGGACAGAAAAACTTTCAACAGAGTCCGTGTTTTGATCCAAGTAAAATCTGTAATTATTGTAAAAATAAGGGGACACTGGAAAGCAGAATGTCCAGTTAAATCTCAGGGCAGATTTGGTGATGCGCAGGTCAGACCTGTGTCGTTGGCAGCTCTGATTAATTGTGGGACCTCTAAAAACCTGTGTTGAACCTCCTCCTGTAAAGTCTGTCTGTGATGTGCCAGTAACGTCAGTTAATGTGCCAGGTGAATTGTTTTCCGTGACAAGCTGCCTGTTGGAGCAGTGGGAATTCTCCGCCTTCGTCTCTGATGGTTGTGTATTTCTGAGTGGTGCTGTTAAAGGACCAGTAAAAATTTTAAGGGATACTGGTGTGTCAAATTAATTACCTTCGCCAAGGAGGTTATGTTTTTACCAGGGTTTGTCTGTCTGTTTGTCTGTTACCAACATAACTCAAAAAGTTATGAACGGATTTTGACGAAATTTTCAGGAAAAGTCCGAAATGGGACAAGGAAGAAATGATTAGATTTTGGGAGTGAGCCGGATCACCGCCATTACCAGAAAGGTGATTTTTGTCAATAACTACTCAACTAATAAAGATATCAATGTGAATCCAATTGCTAAAGGTATGTTTTGATGGTCAAGGAATCTGAAAATATAGATAAAATAAATGTAGGACTTTTCAAAGTCCAGCAATTACATTTTTGAGTAGATCACAGCATGGAGGACTGAGCTGCCTTGGCGGAGGTCTGCACTTTCCGAGTGCTTTTCTAGTTTATTTTGAAATCTGTTTTGCCCTTTTCTGATGTTACAGCTACTACTTATGTCCTGCTGAGGGGTATGGACCTGTCAGTGTTTCCTGCTCCGGTACATAAGTTTCAGCTGGACTGTGGTTTTGTTCAGGGAGACATGGCCATGGCTGTGTGTCCTGTGTTGCCTGTTCCTGGTGTGCATGTCATCTTGGGGAATGATTTTGCAGGTGATCAGGTTTGGGTGGAAGTTCCTCCGCCTCCCATTGTGACGTCTGTTCCCTCTGTTTCAGAGACAGGGCACAATCAGCAAATTTCTGAATTGCTTCCAGCATGTGCAGTGATGCGCGACATGAGTCGTAAGCAGGTGGAAACTGACGATGTTGGTTTAAATAATACTGTAAAAATACCTGATTCACTCCTGTCTGTGTCTCGCACCGATTTAATAACAGAACAACATGCTGATCCATCATTGAGTGTGCTTTTTGATGCTGTTCTTACAGATGCAGACATTGACAGTGCAGTTCATGGCTATTTCCTTCAAGACGGGTTGTTGGTTCGTAAGTGGATGCCACGCAGTGATTGCATTGGCTCACCAGTGTATCAGGTGGTAGTGCCATTAAAGTTCTCTGAGGAGGTGTTGCGGAACTCCCATGATGTATTGGGACACTTGGGGGTTCGTAAAACATAATTACATCCTCAAGTATTTTTTTGGCCTCATTTAAAAAAGGATGTATCCACTTACATTAAAACATGTCACACCTGTCAGGTAACCAGTAATCTAATCAGGTGATTAAACCGGCTCCTCTTACTCCAATTTCTGCTCTGGTTCAAATGTTTGAACACCTTATTATAGACTGTGTTGGTCCATTGCCACGTTCAAAATCTGGCCATAGCTACTTACTCACAGTGATGTATCTGAGAACAAGATATCCTGCAGCATATCCGTTGCGTACCATGACTGCTAAGTTGGTGGTTAACCTCTTGCACTCCGGGATACCGCGGGCGGTCACGTCTCTGCATCCTAGCGCACCCTCGTGCGCACTAGGATGCACACTGTGCGTCCTAGCGCGCACTGAAAAACAAAAAGCTGCATTTCCGTTCTTCCACTACAGACACAGCCGCGAACAGAAAGCCAAAGGAGTGGTTTGATTGGTTTAGATTTGATTGACCTCTCATCCGAATAATAAGAGCCTTGAATTGGGTTTCTGAAACCTTGAAGAACCAATGACTGAAAACCTAGCAAGAAGGACCCGCCTACCAACGGCTGCGAATACAGCGAGCCAATTGAAGCAGAGAAGTTCGACGATTGAAAGTGTGCATCCCGTGTGTAAAATCTGTTTTGTGTAAGCCGCTGGGTGACACACACGCGTTCACCAGTCTTTTTTTCTTACTACTGTTCTTATTTGTTTTGAAAAATCGTTCGCCAAAACCGCAATCATGGAAGCGCAAAACCGCAATAATGGAATCATGGTTTGACCGGATCGCGTGACCAGAACCACGAGTCGTAACAAGCGGACCAGCATCATGTTCATCTGACAATGAGGAAGAGATGTTCCCCAGCGACACTGCTGTTGTGGACAGGTAAGTGTTATAAGCTAAATTATTCTTTATCCCTGAAAATTGTAATCAAAATGACTTTTGACCGATCGGTAAATTACAACTGTGCGTCATCGCCACATGACAGACCGCTGCGTCCAGACCGTGAACGCCCCCCCCCCCCCCGCTACTCCTCTGTAGCGGATTGCAGATATATTGCAGATATATTGCAGATATTTTAGTACAACTGTGCGTAGTAGATCGCGGCGTGCGCCGCGGTCCGTCATGTGGAAAATGGACGATGTCCGTCCTCTGTAGCGGGGGGGTGGGGGGGAGTGGGAGTTGTTATCTTCTACATTACAAATATTTTAGAATAATTTTTAGTGCACTGTAGGTTATTTTTTCTTGTAAAAAAAAAGCCACACATTTTTTACGTGGCATGCTTCTTTGTGTGTGGGGGCTTGTTTGTTCATTCATTCATGAATGAATGAATAAACAACCCCCCCCCACACACACACACAGCCCTGAGTGTCACCTTTCATTAGAGCCCAAGATCAAGCTTCTATATTGAATCATTCAAAAGTTACAGACGTTTTCCCAAACTGTGCCATTTGGCACAATTTGGCACAATTCAAAAACGCCTGGGAACAACCTGACAAAAAAGCTGTGTAATATATTCATTTTTTGTGGTATTGTTACAAAATTTTGACCTCAGCTGGATAACACTTGGTTCTACATTTCTGTTGCATTTTCCAGCCCGGATCTGACAGCTGTATGTTATTTGCAAGCATTTGTATCCAAAAAAACCACCCAGGCGAACTTTATTTTCTTCAAGTTCAGTATGTTTAGATGACTGTTACTCAGTGGCCGGAGCACTTAGAGAGATTATGACTGTTTTGCCAAAAAATTCAAAGTGTTTTCTTTTAAATGAGACCAACCCCATGAAGATGCTGCAAAGGGTTGAAGAACAGCTTTTGATTTACTTTGGGTACATTATTTTTAGGCGTTTTTAGGGAAATTGACCAGAGTGCAAGGGGTTAAAGCATTACCATAGTTCATACCAGTTTCTGGCATTCCAAAGATCATTCAGTGTGATCAGGGCACAAGTTTTTCATCAAAGTTGTTTGCACAAGTTTTAAAACAGCTTTGTGTATAGCATACCCAGGCCTCTGCGTACCATGCTCAGAATCAAGGTGCACTGGAGAGGTTCCACCAAACTCTCAAATCATTATTGCATGCATACTGCATGGGGTTGAATCAGGATTAGGAAGAGGGCCTACCCTGGTTATTATTGGCTGCCAGAGAAGTGGTGCAGGAAAGCACGGGTTTTAGTCCAAATGAACTGGTGTTTGGACAGTCAGTGCGTGGACCACTTTCTCTGTTACATGATGTTGTTGCAACCTCGGAACCTCCTCAGGGTCTGACAGAGGATGCCAATGGTTTTTGTCACAGACTGTTTTTGGCTGGGAAGAAGGCTGGGGTTAATCTGGCTTCCTCTCAGGCGACAATGAAACGAATACTGTATATGATCAAAAGGCTGAAGTTCATAAATTTAGTCCTGGAGAGCAGGTTTTGGCATTGTTATCCATAGTTAACTCACCTTTTCAGGCTAAGTTTCATGGGCCTTTTACAGTGCTGTGTCAGAGATTCGGATTTAAACTATTTACTGTCAACACCTGAGCGTAAAAAGAAAACACAGCTCTGTCATGTTAATCTGTTGAAACTGTATTACTCCCGGGGGATGCAGGGTTTTGAACCGGGGGGAGTATGTCTCAGCAGTCTGTTGGTTCAGCAGCTGTTGTAGTGTCTGTGGATGAACATGTGTCAGAGGATGAAATTGGGGTTGTTCCCTGGTGAGTGTAGGTTACAGTGTAGGTTAAGAAACTGAATCATTGAGTAATCTCCATAGATTGTTGGGGCATTTGTCATTTGGTGGCCTTGATCCAGGAGAGCATGATACTGATGTTGATGATTCCATGCCTGTCTGTCAGTGTTTTTACTGAGTCTTGTTTGAGAGACGTAAATTGCTGGAGCAGGAAGCGCATTATTTGCTCAAAAATGGGTTTGCCTATCCTTCCACATCTAGCTGGGTTACCCCTTGTTTGCTGGTGGGTAAATCAGATGGGAGTCAGCGGTTTTGTACTGATTACTGGAAGGTCAATGCTATAACTAAACCGAATGCGTACCCACTACCTTGTATGGAGGATTGCATTGACCAGGTGGGTTTGGCCCAGTTTGTCAGTAAGTTTGATTTGCTGAAGGGGTACTGGCAGGTGCCACTGTCCAAAAGAGCTAAAGAAATCTCTGCCTTTATCACTCCAATTGGCCTGTTGTAGTACTCAGTGATGAGTTTTGGATTGCATAATGCACCAGCCACATTTCAACAGCTCATGAACTTGGTTCTGTCAGGACTGGAAGGGCGTGCTGTATATCTGGATGATGTCGCTGTGTTCAGTGACACCTGGGAAGATCCCGTCCTGTGCATTAGAAAGTTACTTGATCCACTGAGGGATGCATAACTGTTAATTTAGCCAAATGTGAGTTCGGTAAAGGCATGGTGACCTAATTGGGAAAAGTAGTGGGACAGGGGCAGGTACGGCCAGTACAAGCCAAAGTTTCAGCAGTGGAACAGTACCCCATACCAACCACCAAGAAGGAGTTTGTGCATTTCTTGGGGTTAGTGGGTTATTACCATTGTTTTTGTAAGAACTTTTCAACTGTGGTAGTGCCCCTGACTGACTTGTTGAAGGCCGGAACCCAGTATGTTTGGTCTGATGTCTGTCAGAAATCTTTTGACAATGTGAAGGTGCTCTTGTGCTCTTTCCCCACCCTGGCAGCTCCACGTTTGGATCAACCTTTTCAGCTGCAGGTGGATGCCAGTGATGTGGATGCAGGAGCAGTTTTGCTCTAGTAGGGACAGGATGAACTTGACTGACCTGTGAGTTACTTTTCAAAGAAATTGAATTCTTATCAACTGAATTATTCAATGATTGAAAAGAAGGCACTGGATTTGGTGTGGGCTCTGAAACATTTTGAGGTCTATGTTGATGCTGGAGGCCCCATCAAAGTCTACATGGATCATAATCCATCATCATTTCAAGCGTGACAGCTGCGTGACAGCTGTGTCTGACACTCATCGTGTCAGAGTACTATTTTCTCCGTTTTTGTTTGTTTTTATTGATTATTTTTATTGATTTCATTTTTAATTTTTTAAATTTTTTATCTCTGTTTGTTGTTACTAGTTTTTGTTTACTGTTAGCTTGGTATTGGCCTCGCCTAAAAGCCCGTTTGGACGCACGAGTAGGTCCGTTCCCCGGCTGGGCTACTTTTTATCGGGCTAGGCTTCCTGCTAGCCTGTTTTTAGCTGTTTTTAGCTAACTTTCAGCTAACTTGTTTTTAGCTATTTTAGCTGTTTTTGGCTAGCTGGCGGGCTATCCATCTCAGTGCCTGGAACGCCATGGCTCCTTCTCCGACATGTACCCGTTGTTTATCGCTCCTCGATAAGGTCTCTGAGCTGGAAACGAGTCTCTCCAACCTTTACAAGATTCGAGAGGCCGAGGACCACCTCGACACCATCATTCTCAGGTGATCATTGGCTCCGGCTACCATCTCGCAGCTGGCGGATACTGGCGGATACTGCTACTTACTTGGGTGAGCTCAGCGCGTCTCCATCTACCTCCACTCCTGTTCCAGCCTCCGCAGACATCCATGACCTCAGCAACAAACACTGATTTCATCTCGGGGCTAAACCCAAAGCTTTGGTTGGCCCCTCTCATCCTCCATCCGTGCCCTGGACCTTGGTTCGACCAGCTAATAACCACCGTCAATCGACCAGAATGGGCCGCGCCTCTTCTCTTCCTGTGTCCTTGGAAAACAGATTTGATATCCTTTCCCTGGAGGATTTTCCCCACCTGGACGCTGGCTGTCCGCCCGTGGACACCCCTCGTCCTCCCTCCTCTCCTTCAGCGGCGGCTCATGTCCGCAAACCCCAGATAAAGACCACCCTGGGTGTGTCAAATTACACACCAGCTCCAGATAGAAGAGAGCACATCACCCCGCCTTCGCAACAACAACATCACCCTCTTCAAAATTACTCTCCTCGTCAGAATCCACCAACAAAACCCCCCCAGACGACGCTGGTAATTGGTGACTCGATCATGAGGAACGTCAGAAGCAGGTACTGCATCACTCGATTTTTTCCCGGGGCTAGAATCTCTGACATTAAGGCTCTTATCCCTGACTTGCTGAATGAATTCCCTCATGTACAAACTGTCGTTGTGCATGTGGGATGCAATAACATCCCAGATGAAGCATCGGAGATTTTAAAAAGTGACTTCAGGAGCCTTCTGTCCACTCTTATGAACTGTGGCAGATGTGCGCTCATCTCTGGGCCTTTGGCACCTCTCAGACGAGGCTGCAATTGTTTTAGCAGAACTCTCAGTCTTAATTCTTGGCTGTGTTTTACTTGTCCTATTTTTAACGTTGGTTTTGTTGACAATTTTAACTTATTTTGGAAACGCCCATCACTTATGAGGCCTGATGGCATCCACCCAAATAGACTTGGTGCACGTGTTTTAAGAGACAATCTATTCTATTCCATTCGGTACTTTTTAGTACAGTGACTGGGACCTGGCGTGTTTACTCGCTCTGAAGCTTCTGGGTTTGCCAAACCCCAAACTACCAAAGATTGAGTCTGTCTCCCGTTGCCCTAAATATTGTAACCCAGGACAAATACAACACAACTTGAAAAACACACGCACTCCTGCAGCTCCTCCTCATCCACCACCCTTCAACTTTGCCCCTGTCTCCTCCCTTAGAGAACCTTTTTCTGCTCCCTCTAAAGTTAATAAAAAAGTAAAAAAAAAAAAAAAAAAAAAGAAGGCATAAACTTCCCAAATTGATTAAACAAACTATTGGTAAAATTCTAATCCAGCCTCAAGTCCCTAAAATTAATAAAATTAATAAATTGGCCTCTGTTCCTCCCCAAAATTAAATGTGGTTTATTAAACATTAGGTCTCTATCTTCTAAGTCTCTTTTGGTTCATGATCTATTAATCGATCATCAGATCGATCTACTGTCCCTCACAGAGACCTGGCTTGGGCAAGATGATTATGTTGGTCTGAATGAATCAACTCCTTCTGGGTATTTAAACTGTCATAACCCCAGAGGTTCTGGTCGTGGTGGTGGAGTGGCGGCAATTTTCCATTCTAAATTACTAGTTAATGTTAAGCAAAAATTATGTTTTAATTCCTTTGAAGGTTTGGTCCTCAGTTGGGGCCTGTTGGCAATCTTGGCTTGAACCCAATTCTCTTTGCCATAGTTTATCGTCCTCCCACTGCCTATTCAGAGTTTCTATCGGAATTTGCAGAATTTTTAGCTGATTTAGTGCTGAAATCCGATAGAATAATTACTGTAGGGGACTTTAATATACATGTTGATGTAGCGTGACTGTCTTAATAAGCCATTCAATTCAATTTTAGACTCAATGGGGTTTTCCCAAAAAGTAAAAAATTCTACCCATTATTTACACCATACATTGGACCTTGTTTTGACTTATGGTATAGATATCGAAAATCTGGTAGTGTCTCCTCATAATCCCGTACTGTCTGACCATTGTCTGTTAATTTTTGATTTCATTATCTCTGATCACTTATTTCCTAAAGAAAAATACTACTACAGCAGATGTCTTTCTGATGACGTTGTTGCTAAATTTTTGCAGATTGTCTCCTCTATGCCATGGGTCAACACAACAGAAACAACAGAAATAAATGATGGAGAGTCTGCTCCATTCGTGATTGATAGCATGGTTGATGGTGTTACTGCCTCTCTGCATCGGACTCTAGATTTGGTAGCCCCTTTAAAAAAGAAAAAGTCTAACCAGAGATTTCTAACCCCTTGGTTTAACTCAGAAACTTGTGGCTTAAAACAGAAAACTTGTCAATTGGAAAGGAAATGGTGTTCAACTAATTCAGATGAATTCTACTTAGCGTGGAGAAATCATTTCTTAATCTATAAAAAATCTCTTAGAAAAGCTAGATCAAGCTATTATTCTGCATTAATAGAAGCAAACAAGAATAACCCCAGGTTTCTCTTCAACACTATAGCCAGGCTTACAAAGAGCCAGGACTCGGTCAATCCTCACATCCCCCCTGAGCTTTCTAGTCAGGACTTTCTGAACTTTTTCAATCTTAAAATTTTATCTATTAGAGATGAAATCAGTCAGATTCTTCCTACCGTAAACTCAAGTACATTAACTACTGCAACTCCCTCAATTGATATCTGCTTAGATAAGTTTACTCCAATCGACCTCTTAGAGTTGGATAAAATAATTTCCTCATCTAAGTCTTCATCTTGCCTTTTGGACCCTATTCCTTCCAGGTTATTTAAAATTATCTTCCCAATTATTGGTAGCCATATTCTTCTTATAATTAATTCTTCTTTAACTCTGGGTTATGTACCACTGGCTTTTAAAACTGCTGTAATTAAACCCTTACTCAAAAAAACGACGCTCAATCCTGGAGTTTTGGCCAATTATCAACCAATCTCTAATTTGCCTTTCATTTCAAAAATCTTGGAAAGAGTTGCTGCTGTGCAATTATCTGACCATTTGCAGGGAGTTGGTTTGTTTGAGGTGTTTCAATCTGGGTTCAGAGCTCATCACAGCACTGAAACTGCCTTAGTCAAGGTCACTAATTACCTCCTGACTGCATCTGATAATGGACTTGTCCCTGTTCTTGTTCTTTTAGATCTCAGTGCAGCCCTTGACACTATCGATCATGCCATTCTACTTGATAGATTAGAACACTTTGTTGGATTGAGTGGAACTCCATTGCAGTGGCTTAGATCTTATTTGTCCGATAGATTTCAGTTTGTCCATATCAATGATGAATTTTCTTCCAACTCTAAGCTCAGTCACGGAGTTCCACAGGGATCTTTGTTGGGTCCTACTCTTTTTAGTCTATATATGCTCCCGTTAGGTAATATCATCAGAAAGCACTGTATACATTTTCACTGTTACGCAGACGACACACAACTATACCTGTCAATGAAGCCCGATGATTGTAATCAATTAGCCAAGTTAGATGCCTGTCTTAAGAACATCAAAGCTTGGATGACTTGTAATTTTTTACTATTAAACTCTGATAAGACTGAAGTCATTCTTGTTGGCCCAAAACATCTTAGAAATTCCTTTTCAAATTATGCCCTTTATTTAGATTTATTTATTTATTTTTATTTATTTATTTATGCAGGGACATGCACAATATACATTGACCTTAAAGAGGAAAGATGCATTGTACCAGGTTATAGCACAAGTGCTAATTTCCACCTGTAGTCCCTGGGCAGGCTGGTGTTAACATTAAAAAGCAGACATTTGCTAAAACTACAAGTAAGCATTGATAAAAAACTAAAACCAAACATTGATTAAAAAACTAAAACCAAGCATTGCTAAAAACTAAAACAAACATTAATATCATTGATAAGAACCCAAAACATTGATAAGAACTAAAACGTACAATAATACATTTTTATAACTCCATCCATATAAACAATTTTTCACATCCAACCACTGACTCTTATTGGTCCCACTGTCAACATCACACACTCTAACATCTTTACATCACAGTACATTATGGACACAGGTTTGCTTAGAAATTAACTGTTTTTTCACCAAGCGCGAAAATGTGTGATAGTCTGTTACTGCAAGTAACTCCGTTGGTAACATGTTCCACTGTCGCATAGCCACACATGAAAATGTTGAATTTGCTAATGTTGTCTTGTGCTTAGGAATCCTGCACTCGCCGCGTGCTGTTGATCGAGTTGTCCGAGATGTATTTACAGAACTTAATGAAACAAACCTTTTTAAGGGAGGAGCAGCAGAGTTATGGATTATCTTAAACAAAAGACACACATTTGTATACATGATTCGATTTTCAAAGCTCAACAGGTTATATTTGGACAGGACTGGGCAGTGATGGAACGTTCATCTTTTCTTGTCATGAATCTTGATAGAATACTTGTATAATGATTCCAGAGGCCTCAGGGCAGATTTACACGCCTGTGACCAACTTGTCATACAATAAAGAAAATATGGAATTATCATAGCATTTAGGCACATACTTGATGCTTCAGTAGACAGTGAATTTCTGATATGTTTGAAATTAGCACAATTAAATTTGACCGTGTTTGTCATCTTTTTAATGTGTTTTTTAAAGCTTAAATTTGAGTCAAGTGTAACACCTAAATATTTAAATTCAGTCACATTCTTAATTTTTTGTCCTTCTATCAAGGTATGACAAGAATTCTTGGATTTGTAGCGATTTGTAAAAAACATTGACACAGTTTTATCGACGTTTAAGGTTAAACAAGAATTCCTCAACCAATGTGAGACTTTCTCCATTTCCTGTGTTAATTTTTCAATCACCTCTTCAGTCGTTTTACCATGAGTATATACCACAGTGTCGTCAGCATACATAATTATATTTGCATTACACACAGACGGGAGATTATTAATATATAATGTAAACAGCAAAGGTCCTAAAATAGAGCCCTGCGGTACACCCATACTGCATGCTTTTAAGGGAGATGTAACATTATTTACAATTACACACTGCTGTCTGTCACTGAGGTATGACCTTATCCAATTTTGTGTATTTTTATGAAGGGAGAATTGTGACAATTTGTTTAAAAGTAACTCATGGTTAACTGTATCAAAAGCCTTTCGCAAGTCAAGAAAAACAGCCGCCACTACCCCTCCCCCATCCAGGCTGGATTTGATGTTTTCTAATAGATAGTAGCATGCTGTTTCAGTGGAATATCCTTTCCTAAAACCAAACTAAAAGGGGTTAAGTGCTGCCATGGAGTCAAGGTGGTCCACCAGCTGTTGTGCTACAGCTTTCTCCAAGCCTTTGGAAATAGCTGGGAGTACGCTGATGGGTCTGTAATTTGCGACCTGGATCTTATCACCTGATTTGTACACTGGCCGTACAATGGCTGTTTTCAAAATTGTGGGAAAGGTACTCTCATTTATGGATTGATTTATATTTTTTGTTAATACTGGTGTTAAAATTTCTTTGTGTTCTTTCAGAAAAGCTGTATCCATTCCAAATATGTCTTTAGCTTTACTATTGTTAAGATTGGATATGATTTTAGAGATATTCCCTTCATCTACATTACTCAATTTAAAAGAATGAGCATCACAGTGGAATTCATGAGTGCAGTTTGGCTTAGAAAAACTCTTTGCCAATTGTGACACAGAGTTTATAAAATAATCATTAAAATGTTTTGCCAGCTCAGTGTTGTTATTTTGGATAACAGAATTTATTTTTAGCTTTAAGTCATCACATCTTGGTTTTTCTTTTCCCAATAGTTTATCCATGCTTCTCCAAATAAGTTTATTGTTGCCTTTTGCATCCTTTATTATATTGAGAAAAAAATTAGCCTTTGTTTTTCGAAGTTGTATAGTGACTTTATTTCTCAAACTTCTATAAGTGTAATGATCAGGGGTTAGCCCTGACTTAAGAAATTTTTTGAGGGCCATATCTCTTTGTTTCATGAGGCCCCAAAGAGAGGTGTTAAACCATGGCAGCCTCTTTTTATTGGACTTTCTTTGTTTCAATTCTGTATATTTTGCAATAATATCTGTTATAGCTGTTGTAATATTTCTGCATGACTGGTCACAGGTTTTATCATTTTGAAACTCTGTGTTTATTTTGCTTAAGTCATTCTCAAGGAAGATTTGATTTTTCTTTGGAATGTAAGAAATTTTAGATGATTTTTTAATTTGCTGTTGATCCCTATACCTTAGTTTGTTTAATTTTCTGGCTACTAAAGTAAGATTATGGTCTGACAAACCTGTTATCAAATTATATGTTTTGGTGATCCTATCTGGCTTATTACTAAAAATTAGGTCAATCAAAGTTTGTGAATTTTTAGTCAGTCTTGTACTGTAGGTTTATGTATTAATTGTGTCATTTGTGTAGAATTAGTAATATCTTTCAGCTTTTTCCTTCGTGCTTTATCAAGCCAGTTTATGGCTGCACGGTGGGCTGCATGGGCTGCACGGTGGCGCAGTGGTTAGCACTGCGGCAGCACAGTTTACCCTTGGCCGGCGGATTGTGGGGATCGTGGGATCGTGGGTTCGATCCCAGCCCCCGACCAACAGTGATCTGTGTGGAGTTTGCATGTTCTCCCCGTGTTGCGTGGGTTTACTCCGGGATTTCTCCGGTTTCCTCCCACATGCCAAAAACATGCATGTTAGGTTAATTGGCTGTTCTAAATTGTCCCTAGATATTTGTTTCCTATAGGCCCTTAGAATAGAGGGTTAGTATTAATGAAAGCGCTTTGAGTGGTCTTTGTGACTAGAAAAGCGCTATATAAGTGCAGGTTAGTTAGTTAGTAGTTAGTTAGTTTATATTAAAATCACCCATTAGCAATATTTCCTTTCTTTCATATTTCTTTAGGATTTTGGCCAAACCAGAATAAAAGTCATTAGTTGCATTTGGTGGGCAAAACACAGCGAGTACAATGAATGACATTTGGGGAGATAGCCTTATTGTGACCCCGACACATTCCAGAGTTTGATCGGAGGTGTCTATCTGGTAACTGTCAATACTGTCTTTAACGTAAATCAAAACCCCGCCCCCTTTTCCTTTCCCTCGGTCTCGTCTGTAAACATTGTATCCGGGGATTGTAAACACAGATAGAGGAGTCATGGTGTTCATCCAAGTTTCTGTGAGACACAGGTAATCCAGATTTGAGTCCGTGAGTAAATGTTCCAGTTGTTCTGTTTTTGAAATGACACTGCGTATGTTTAAATGCCCTCCAAATATTCCCTTTGGCTTTGTTTGCGGGTTCCACAGTACAGATGCATGATTGACAGTTTGAAAAAGTTTGGTTTTGTGTTGTTTGAAGGCAACAGCCATCTGTAACGAGTTTAGTTGGTTACGGCAGCTGTTGTTGTTTGTCGTCTTAGACACATGGCGTGCGTTGCCTTGAAACATTGTGATGAAATCGTTTTGGATACAGGTCACCGGTGCTGCTACTGCTGGGCGTCCACCGGTCCGGGGTTCAGGTGAACATCTCCACAGAGCAGTAAAATAATGCAGAGTAAAGCAGCATTACCCCGCTGGACTTTTGTTGGAACAGCTCTCCGTGTGTGATGCACGTTATGCTTAGTTTGAGCAAGTGCCCGTCCTCCATCCAACACGTTGGAGTAGATGATGTACTGGCTCCAGGAGTCCAGGGGTACAGCTGGTCCGTCAGATGGATCAGCTAAATAAGTTCCTGTGCATCTGCGAGCAGCAGCCCAGCTTCCATACAGTTGCGTGGTAGTGAGAGCCATCAAGTAGAGCACTACGATTAACACATTAAAAGCCTGGGCTTTGACGCATTTTGTTGATGGCCACAGAGTCCGGGTTATTAGTGCATTTGTCAAGTCAGGCGGCTTCCTAGATTTCATTTGAAAAGTTAAAGCATCAGCACCTGCCAAGCCACTGTTACCTGCTGCCGCCATCTTGTCCACCATCTTGTCCATGAAGCAATTGTCTCAAAGTTGCTGCCACTCTCACTCTGAACAGTTCTGTGAGGAACCTTGGAGTTATTTTTGATCAAGATTTGTCCTGTAATTTACATATTAAAACTGTTTCTAAGACTTCCTTCTATCATCTACGCAATATTGCCAAGATCAGGAGCATCTTGTATCTGAATGATGCTGAGAAATTGATTCACGCCTTTGTCAGCTCTCGATTAGATTACTGTAATTCGCTATTATCTGGTTGTCCTAAAGTATCCTTAAAAAATCTTAAGTTGATTCAAAATGCTGCTGCTAGAGTTTTAACTGGTTCTAGAAAAAGAGATCGTATCTCCCCGGTTCTGTCCTCCCTTCATTGGCTTCCCATAGAATTTAGAATCAAGTTTAAAATCCTTCTTCTTACTTTCAAAGCTCTTAACAATCAGGCCCCCCAATATATAAAAGATCTGATATTACCTTACAATCCTAATAGAGCATTACGCTCCCAAAATGCTGGCTTACTTGTGGTGCCCAGAATCTCCAAAAGTACAGTGGGAGGCAGAGCCTTCTGCTACCAAGCTCCTTCTCTCTGGAACCAGTTACCACTTTGGGTCTGGGAGTCAGACTCGGTCTCTGGTTTTAAGAACAGGGTAAAATCCTTCCTTTTCAATATAGCTTACGTTTAAGGAGGGATTTTGTGTCTCTTAACCCCACTTTTATTCTGTTGTTATCTGATCCATATTGCTGGTTGACCTCCAATAATGTACTTGGCATCTTACTGTTATGTTCTTTATGTCTGTCCTCTCCATCCTCCCTATCCCCTCACCCCCAGCCAGTCACAGCAGATGACTGCCCCTCCCTGAGCCTGGTTCTGCTAGAGGTTTCTTCCTGCCAAATGGGAGTTTTTCCTCTCCACTGTCGCTTAGTGCTTGCTCATAGGGGATTGTCTGATTGCTGGGTTTTTCTGAGACTGTGTTTTTTTTCTGCACTGTGGCGCCATGAGACGGCTTTTGTTGTGATGTGGCGCAGTATAAATAAAGTTGAATTGAATCCGTTGGGCTTTTTTTACCTCCGCCAAGGAGGTTATGTTTTCATCAGTGTTGGTTTGTCTGTCTGTCTGTTTGTTTGTTAGGAAGATAACTCAAAAAGTTATGGACGGATTTTCATGAAATTTTCACAGATTGTCAGAAATGGGATATCCTACAGATGATTAGATTTTGGTGGTGATCCGGATCACCGGGGGAACTGTGGCGCTTGGCGGAGGTCTGCGCTCTCCGAATGCTTTTCTAGTTTAATTCTTTGATTTGCCCCAATCGTAGACTGATGCGTTGGTTTTTGTTTTTACAGACCTACTATTTGGACATCCAACACATCAAAAGTTCGGAGAATGTTGTGGCGCATGCCCTGTCCGAGTTCCTAGGTGTTAGACTTAGAAAACCTTGTCTATAAGTACCTATGCCATCTGTTTAGCGTGTCAGCACTCTTAAATTGCTTCTCCATGTGCCGGGAGTTGCTGGGTAGCTGACGGATTTGGATGGATTGGTTGGGTGCCTACACCAGGACCGGGTTAGGAAAAAAAAAAATAGTAGATCTGTAGTTGTTGTATTTTTAATTGGATATAGTATACTGTAGTTAATAAATAAAGAAATTATAGGAGTGTGGTTTGTAAATCAGTTTGTGTTGGCCTTCCCAATGGGAAGTCCATTCTTTGTGTGTGGGGGGGTGTCATGGCCCCACCCCTCTCCGGAGTGGGACCTCTGTGTGTCTTTTTTGTGTTGTAGATGGAGCTGCGAAGGATCACCCCTGGCTGAGAGGTGCGCTATAAAAGCTATCTCTGCGCAGCTGTCTGGAGCTTCTGCTCCCATTGGAGGCTGGTCGCCTTCCGTGTGTTTGTGCTCTGCCTACTACCCGTTGTTCTGTTACCTGGTTGGGGTTGTGCTGGCGGCATTCTATTCATCTTAATTTAAAATCTCAATCACATACCTTGCCTTGGGTGCACTGGCTGTGTGATGTGGGATGCTTTCTGCCAAGACCCCGTATCATCGACATTGTAGGATGCTAGCTCGCCGCTCGACTTTACCATGTACACACTGTACAATGTTTTCCTTCAATCTGAGCTTCTTGCCAACTTGAGATACGTTTTGTCATTTTTTCTGACTTTCTTCCTTTTTGCCGTCACCGTCACTCTGATATGGAACCATTAAACAAAGCTGTGTTTTGTTTACGTAGAGTAACCAGAAGAAGGTTGTACCAGAATAAGGTCATATACGTAGACTGGAAGTGCTACATTAAACAACGTGTCGAAGCATAGATTTTGAATCAATTCATTTTGTAATCAAATTATTTGAGTAATCGTTGCAGCCCTAGTTTGGACATGTGCAGAGGAGGGATAGTGGATATATTGGACAAACGATGTTGAAGATGGAGCTGCCAGGCAGGAAGAAATGAGGAAGACCACAGAGAAGATTCATGGATGTAGTGAAGGAGGACATGGAGAGGATTGGTGTTATAGAGGAAGATGCAAGGGATAGGGTGAGATGGAGGCAGATGATCCGCTGTGGCGACTCCTAAAGGGAGAAACCAAAAGAAGAACAACAACAACAGGAAGAAAGATAATTTAACTTAATTTTCAAATTTTTTTGCTCAGTTGGAAGGTAATTTTTTTTTTTTCGTTTTAGGAGAAATTACCTACATTTTAATTCACAGAACAATCAATTCGGAGCAATAATCTGAGTAAAAACAATACTGCAGCTAGAGCCAGTGGCAGGGCCCTTTCGAAATCCATTTTCAGTATTTTTTAAAAATCATATTTTTCATAAATTCCATATTTACCATTTTGGGGCAGCCATTTATTTTATTATTTTTTTTTCCATTTGGTATACTTTATCCAAATAAATAAATAAATTGATCTAGGGCATCCACCTGGATGAGGCAGCCATGGTGCAGCGCCAATCCCTTCACCATTCACACACACAGTCACACCTAGGGCATCTTTAGAGTAATCCAATGAACCTAACCTGCATGTCTTTGACCTGTGGGAGGAAACCGGCATAAACTCACGCAGACACGGGGAGAACATGCAAACTTCACACAGAAGGGTCACCGATGATCAAAAATTACAGTTTGTTTTTTTAAGGGTGGGATCAAACCCACGATGGTCCGGGATGGAATTGATCCCATGACCTTCTTGTTGTGCTGCCATACTACTAACCACTGTACCACCGAGCTGCCCAAAGAATGAACCATTCTTTTAGAAAACATATTATGAACAGCCTGAAACAAATGGAATTTCAACAATATTATGCCTCAGTTAATAATTATATGTGCATTTCAACTTTCTCATCACTTGTCAGGTTCTAAAAATTATTTCACATTTACATACAGTATATTTCCACATTTGTCATCAACCCTACACACAGAAAAAATAAAGGTATAAACGGCCTTTGGAGCCGTTTCACATTCCGGCCAAGAGGTTCGATCACGTTCATGTGGACCTCGTGGGCCCCCTCCCGCCGTTACAGGGGTGCACACACCTTCTGACAATGGTGGACCGCACCACGCGCTGGCCTGAAGTGGTTCCGCTGGCATCAACCACGGCTGAGGAGGTGGCGCGTGCGTTTTTAACAGCTTGGGTGGCGCGTTTCGGAGTTCCGTCGGACATTACGTCCGACAGAGGCCCTCAATTTGTGTCCGAACTTTGATCGACAATGGCCTGCAACCTGGGTGTCACAATTCACCGCACAACCGCGTACAATCCGCAGGCTAATGGGTTATGCGAACGTTTTCATAGGTCATTGAAAGCGGCTCTCAGAGCGTCACTGACGGATGCAAATTGGGTAGACAAGTTACCGTGGATTTTATTGGGGTTGCGTTCTGCACCTAAAGAGGACTTAGATGCCTCCCCAGCGGAGCTCGTGTTTGCGCAACCACTTCGGCTGCCTGAGGAGTTTCTCCCAGATAATCCTGCGTCAGACACCTCCCCGTCTCAGCTGTTGCGGAGTAACATAGAATCAAGCACGCTGCCCGGCCCTGTGCACCACAGTTTTCCGCGCGTTTTTGTGCCTCAAGCTTTGAAGAACGCAGAGTTTGTTTTTGTCAGACACGATGCACATCGACCCCCACTGCGACCACCTTATGAAGGACCGTTTAGAGTGTTGGAAACAGGGGACAAGCAGTTTTTGCTAGATTTGGGGGGTAGGAAAGAAAAAGTTGGCATAAACAGACTCAAACCCGCTTTTGTGGTGGCGGATGAGCAAGTGCTGTTGGCAAGGGCCCCGCGGTGAGGTAGACCCCCACGGGGAGCTTCACAGAGTAATGTTTCCCCAGAACACCCGCAGGGACTGACAAAAGGTTTTCACCCCCAGACGGCAACACCCCAGCGTGACAGCGCCGCGGAGACGTTGAATCTGGGCTACAGCAGATACGGCAGGAGACTGAAGCCTAGACAGCATGCGGACTGATGTGTATTGATTCTATCACGGCATGCATACTGTCATTCTCTTGTTTGTTCTAAAATGTTTGGGGGGGGGGGGTGGCCACACATATGTGACCTACTTTGTAACTGATGTAAGGCCTCACATTTTAGATAAGAACAAAGACAGAGTTTCCTTGGAGATAACAGGAAGCTGTGAAGGTGTTAGCTTTGGTATGCAGGGCCTGAGACTGTGGGGGTGATATTAGAGGATTAAAGAGGAGATGCATTGTTACTGGCGATTATAATGCAATGTGACTTGTGATGCAATGTGACTTGTGAACTGTGAGAGTCCTGGTATTTAAGGACGAGAGTTTCCTGTGATGTTCTCTTTCTTCTTTGAGATGTTGGCGAATGTGAATAAAGCTGCCTTGAGAGAAATCTGTCTCATCATTTGCACATTCCCACAACATCTCCTTTCACTGCTTAGCTCAACCCACAGGCAGGAAATCTGGGAGACCAGAATTTCAGAGCCTTTTGCTCTGAAAATGACAACATAGGAGCTCTTTGCTCTAGACATAACAACACGGGAGCCTTTTGCTCTGAACATGACAACACATGTTGCATTATGTTGTTGCGCATGACGAAGATAACAAAGGAGCTTTTGACTCTGAAGCTAACAGTACAGGAAGTCTTAACTACGGGGACACCAACATAAGAATTTTTAGCTCTGGAAGCACCAATACAGACGATTCTAGCTCAAGCGGTACCAATACAGGAGCTTTCCGCTCAGGGGTCAACAACACAGGAGATTTAGTTCAGAGGATAGCACCTGAGGGGCCTTCGGTGCAGGGGCCAACAGCAGCTGAGAAGCGGCGACCCCAGGCAGCGAAGGTGGAGCAGACTGCTCTGACGGCCCATGTGGAGTGGACTGCTCAGTGCCTTGGGCAATGGGTGGAGGTCTCCTGACCTCTTGGACAAAGGGTGAAGCAGACGGCTCAACCCCCTGGATGATGGGGGAAACGGACCGCTCTGATAATGGTGATGGTGGAGCAGCATGCTCCGATGATGAAGATGACGGGGCATGGTCCTCCTGCAGTTCCATCCTCGACACGGCCACCTCAGACAATGGAGGAAAGCAGGAGGTCAGTGAGGCTACACCACAGTCATAATCAGCAGAGACTGGTGGGGAGTGTACTTGGTTCCCCTGACCAGGAGCAAGTCAAGTCCTTTCAAAAATAATGGTGGAACATAAATGAAAAGGAACTTGCCTTAACTCCTGGTCTCCTGCTGCTGGGGTGACGACCTCAGGATATTTTGCAGGAGAGATAGCCAGTGGAGCTGGTACTGGAGCTGAGAAGTGACGAGGAGCCAGTACTGGGGCCAGGAGGTGCCTTGGAGCAGGTACTGAAGCTGATGGGGCAGCAGGTGTGGGCACCCACACAGCAGAAGTGGAAGCCGGCACTGCAGGTGGAAAATGAAGTGGGGCCAGCATTACTTCTGACACAGGAGCCGCTGCTGGGGAGCGCTCTTCCAGCCCGTGAGGTAGTTGTGGAGCTCAGGAGAGGCAGACTGGAACTGGTGAGCGAGGAGAGGCTGGAGACGTCAGTACAGGCTCCGGGCTTTTCACCAGTCCTTGGGGCGAGCTCAGCAAATCGTACAATGAGTTGAACAGTTCAGTCAGACCGGGGTAGTCCCACAGACTGGGGTGATCCATAACCACCTCGGCCGCCATGTCCAGGAACATCATGGCCTGCTCCCAAGTGTGGCATGACCGGGCTTCAGTAAAGTATGCTTCAACCAGCTGAGTCGCTCCACACTCAACCTCGTTCAACCCGAACCCGCTGTAGTCCGTGCCTGCTGGGTCCCATGTTGGTGGCATCATGCTGTCAGAAAAACTGCTTTGGAAAGCAGTCATGTGTTTAAAGTGGGACCCAAGAGTGCAGGCAGGACTCGATGCAATGAAGATTTATTAACAAAACAAAAATGAAGAAATGGGAAACAGCACAGGGGCTGTCAAACACAAAACATACTGATAGAACTCACAGACGAGAAGATGATGAAGAGGGACCAGACGGTGAATCGATAATGACGCCTCAATAACACAAACTCAGGCTGACAAATATATAGGGAGCAGGATAATTAAACTAATATGAGACAGCTAGGGCTAATTAGGAAGAAAGAAGCGACTACAAACAGGGCGGGCGGGGCTGTGTAAAGAGAGGACACTGGAGAACACAGAGGGCAAATAATGCAGACAATAATCATAAATAAACCAAATCAAGGAAAAAAACATAACTGAACTAAGAACTGAGGATAACCCAACAAACTAGTGATAACAGAATTGCGCAGACTTTTCAAAATAATAGGAGGCAAGGACAGAATGTCTGGATCATAACAAGAATATGTGATGACATCACATCCCGACATGCTATAGCCTTGGCAACAACAAGGCTAATAGTGTTGTAAGTACCACATTTGCTCGGACTGACAGATCTGCTCGGGGGCCTGCGCCTGCTTATGACATTGCAGAATATGACTGGCTGGATGGTTATTTTGATGACGTAGCACATTGTGATTGGTCTGTGTTTGTAGTTTAAAAAAATTACGTCTTTCATTTTAAATATTTTTCTTTTATTTGTACAAGGATCAGACGTTTTGTGTTATTTTCATCATTTCCACATAAAATATTATCTAAGCATCTATGGCCAGACATACAGTACACAGGTAATTTTTTTAAACATGGCTTTTTATAGGTGGGTTTCACTGTTTATCCACAAACAAAACACTGTTTTTGGACACTAAAAATGACTTTTTAAAAATTCCTTCCAGGGTGAAGATTTTCACAGACTTCCACGTGGACTACTGTAGATAAACGGAGTTTCTCTTTTGTTTCCATGGCAACAGCCAACACAGTTTGTGCTGCTGTTTTACATACATAAAGCTGGTGAATTTTTAAAAATACAATTTAAAAATGCAAACTTTGACAGGGCCCCAAGCAGATTTAATTTTGATTGGTAATAGTTTCTGAAATCTTTCTGTTTATCTAACAATTTCTTAAATGTATATAATATCCCAAACAATATTATTGTTATTTTGGATAAATACCATTTTCACATCAATAAATAAAAAAAATGCTTTACCCTCGTTAGCTGGGTTTAAAAATGAAATAAAATTATTTTTCTTTAAAAATCTTAACACAGGGAAATCAGTCTATCATGGATTCATTTGATACATTAACTAAATATATTTTGTTGTGATTTATATCATTTATCTCCTTCTTTCTTCTTTGTGTTGTTCACATTTTTATTAGTTTGGTAGGGAAAAAAACCCCCCAAAACTCTCGGATGGACCAATCACAATGCACAACGCCCTTAGGTCATAGGCAGGCGCAGACCCTCGAGCAGATCTGGCAGTCCGAGCAAATGTGGTACCTTCACCGTAACACAGTGAATAAGGGCGTAAATGAATACTACTATCCATTACAATGGGTATGTATTTTGGAAATAAAAAGAACTGTTTTGGGACACTTCAAATCAAAATTTCAGAATTTAGGCATTGTAAATCAAAATTTTAATTTTTTTAACCTGCAATATATAAGGCAGAAGCAGTAAATCTGCAAACTGCACTAGCAAGACTGAGGGTAAAACAATAATTAAAAGTATATGAGGAGAATACTGGGATTTTTTAGATGCGGGAAGACATCTGTATCATATTCAAAAACAGATAAGTTCTGGAATGAGAACAGGAAGAAACTGTAAAGAAGAGAAAGTTGTCACTCAATAAAGAATTGGGCATATCGGATTAAACATAAAATACACCCAAATGGGAACTGCTCATATTGTGGTTGTCCTGAATCAGTTCAACATGTTCTACTGGAATATGCTGAACTGATTTCAGCAATAAAGAAGGCTAAATTGCTAGGAAATAGCAAAAAATATTTGCTTTAGAGGAAAACCTCTAAAGCAAATATATAATCAAGTATTACCATTCTGAAGAATGTCTTAATATTTCTGCTGCAACACAGTGAAGTGTGGTAAACATGTTTAGAGTGGGTAGTCATGCCTTACATCATTTGAAAGCTTAGAATTTCATCTATTTGGTTATTAAAACAGATCTGAGATACAATCATAACACTGGAATTAAATAGCAAATCAAACAAGCTAGCACAGCATAGCAACATAGCATTTACTCACCAGTGAAGCTTTCTCGGAGTCCTGTAATTAATGATACTCCAACAGCTATGGTCCAGTTTTATTGCAAAATGTCTAATACAGCCATCTGAGTAAGATTTTTTGTCCATCTAGATGATTAAGTGAGAAAATGCCCATAAAATCACAGCAATGTTTGAAACCCAGCTGGCTAACGTCCTCCTTTTTTGTTGTTTACGTGCTATAAAAACATTTCCCATAGCAATAGTGACATAACCAGAAACCCAAAAGACTCACGTGACAGTCTAGATTTGATTGATATCTCATTTGACCCAATAAGCCTTTCCTTTGTGTTTTTACAGCCTTCAATACTCAGTGAGTGCCTACTTAGCATGAAGGAGCAGCCCCACAGCTAACGCAAACAAAACAAGCCAGTTGCAGCTGAGTATGCTGATTATGGATGTGTTGTGTAGCCAGTTAAGTTCTGAACTTAACGATACCTGATAGGGCTGGGTTTATCCCCCACCCACCCACCCAAAGCCCGTGTGTCTCCCATACACAATGCTCGATTGCTTCTACAAAGCTGAGTCACTTCTACCAACGTTGTGTGTAATGTTTATACTTTAATTACTCTGTGTCATTACTACTGACCGTGTGTCCGGACATGGGGCAGGATAGCCCTGAATGCCACCTTTCATTAGAGCCCAAGATGACACTTCTGTGTTGAAGCATTCAAAAGTTATAAACATTTTTTCCAAGGTATGTACCAATGGCACAGGCCGGTAGTCCAAACACAACCTGAGAAAAAAACAACAACTGTGTAATATATTCTTTTTTTGTGGTATTGTTACAAAATTTTGACCTAAACTTGATAACACTTGGTTCTACATTCCTGTTTGTCATGTTGTAGAATGTGTAAATGATGAGACAAGCTGATCTCAAGCAATTTATTACACATTCTCTCTCATGAGCATAGTAGAAAAGAGGACCTCTCAAACAGAACTCTTCACTTATATACTCAGGTCCTTCTGCATATCAAAAGGTCACAATGCATTCACATAAAAGGTCACTTTGCATGCAGTTCCTTAATCCTTACACATCCCCCTCACAGTCTCTGGCATACAAAGGAAACTCCACACCATCTCTGACATACAAAAGATCACATTTCACAGCTTCCTGTTATCTCCAAGGAAACTCTGCATTTTGTTCTTATCTAAGATGTGAGGCATTATGCAAGACACATGAGTGGCTACACTACCCCCCCCCCCCCCAAAACATTTAGATCGAACAAAAGAATAACAGTCTGCATGTTGTGATAGAATCATTACACATCAATCCACATGCTGCTTGGGCTTCAGTCTTCTCCCGCATCTGCTGTAACCAGGATTCTCCGCCTCTGCGGTGCTGTCATGCTGGGGAGCTGCTGTCTGGGGGTGAAAACCTTTTGCCTGTCCCTGTGGGTGTTCTGGGGAAATTCTACTCTGGGAAGCATCCCGAGGGGGTCTTCCGCGCCGAGGGGCCCTTGCCAACAGCACTTGCTTGTCCGCCACCACAAAAGCGGGTTTGAGTGTGTTTATGCCAATCTTTTCCCTCCTACCCCCAAATCTAGCAAAAAGTGCTTGTCCCCTGTTTCCAACACTCTGAACGGTCCATCATAAGGTGGTCGCAGTGGAGGGCGATGCGCGTCATGTCTGACAAAAACAAACTCCGCGTTTTTCAAAGTTTTAGGCACAAAAACGCGCGGAAAACTGTGATGAACGGGGCCCGGCAGCGTGCCTGTGTCAATGCTACACTGCAACAGCTGAGACGGGGAGCTGCCTGGCGCAGGATTATCCGGGAGAAACTCCCCGGGCAGCCGAAGTGGCTGTGCCAAAACGAGTTCAGCTGGGGAAGCTTCTAAGTCTTCTTTAGGCGCAGAACGCAACCCTAATAAAACCCACGGTAGCTTGTCTACCCAATTTGCATCCGTCAGTGACACCCTGAGAGCCGCTTTCAAAGACCTATGAAAACGTTCGCATAACCCGTTAGCCTGAGGATTGTACGCGGTTGTGCGGTGAATTGTGACACCCAGGCTGCAGGCCATTGCTGTCCAAAACGCGCCACCCATGCTGTTAAAAACGCGCGCGCTACCTCCTCGGCTGTGGTTGACACCAGTGGAACCACCTCCGGCCATCGCGTGGTGCGGTCCACCATTGTCAGGAGGTGCGTGCACCCCTGTGATGGCGGGAGGGGGCCCACGAGGTCCACGTGAACATGATCAAACCTCTTAGCCGGGATGTGAAACGGCTCCAAGGGAGCCCTCGTGTGTTTGTGTATTTTGGCTCGTTGGCACGCCATGCAGGCTGCTGCCCACTCTTTCACTTGTTTGCGAAGACTCGGCCACACAAATTTCTCTCCACCATCTTGATTGACGTGCGCACTCCCGGGTGCGCTAAAGAATGAACCGAGTCAAAAACGCGGCGGCGCCACGCAGCCGGTACCACGGGACGCGGTCGCCCCGTGGAGACATCGCAGATTAGAGGGGGCATACCGTCTTGCAGCACCCTGCTCTCCAGCCTTAACCCTGTTGGTCCAGACTGGAGAACGCGCACATCCGCATCACTAACCTGCTCCGCGGTCATGGCTGCGTAATCTATCTCCATGTGGACCGGGGACGCCATGGCGCGTGAGAGGCAGTCTGCCACTACATTCAGTTTACCCGAGACATGCTGAATATCGGTAGTAAACTCTGAGATCGCGGCCAGCTGTCTCTGCTGTCGACCCGACCAAGGTTCTGAAACCTTGGCCATCGCGAATGTTAGTGGCTTGTGGTCAACGAACGCGGTGAAACAGCGCCCTTCCAGCCAGAACTGGAAGTGGCGAATAGCCAAGTGGAGAGCCAGCAACTCCCTGTCAAATGCGCTGTATTTACGTTCACTATCGCGCAAAGTCCTGCTGAAAAAAGCGAGCGGTTGCCAAGCGCCGGCTACACGCTGCTCCACGACCGCCCCTATGGCCACATCTGACGCGTCAGTAGTGAGCGCTATGCGGGCCGTTGGGTCTGGATGCGCCAGCAACGCAGCGTTTGCCAGGGCTGCCTTGACTTCCGAGAACGCCTGCTCTCACTCCGGGGACCATTCGATCTTATTCGCGGGTTTCTGCTTTTTGAGCGTGGCGTACAGTGGTTGCATGAGCTGCGCTGTGCGGGGGAGGAAACGGTTATAAAAATTCACCATTCCCAAAAACTCCTGTAACGCCCTGACCGTTTGTGGTCGGGGAAAATGTGCTACCGCGCGCACTTTGTCAGGCAGCGGAACCGCTCCTTCGGGAGAGACGCGGTGCCCCAAAAAATCAATCTGCGTCACCCCGAACTGACACTTCGCTGGGTTGATTATTAAACCGTGCTCTCCCAACCTCCGGAAAACCGCCGTGAGGTGGGCTTCGTGTTCGTCTTCGGACGCGCTGGCTACCAAAATATCATCCAGGTAGACAAATACGAAAGGGAGATCGTGCAGCACCGCATCCATCATGCGTTGGAACGTCTGCACAGCCCCTTTAAGCCCGAATGGCATGTGCAAAAACTCGAATAGACCAAACGGCGTTATCACCGCTGTTTTGGGTATGTCCTCAGCGCGCACTGGGACTTGGTGGTAACCGCGGACCAAGTCTATTTTAGAAAAAATGCGCGCTCCTGCCAAATGAACGGAAAAATCTTGGATGTGAGGGATTGGGTAGCGGTCGTGCGCTGTAGCGTTGTTCAACCTGTGGAAATCCCCGCAAGGTCGCCACGAACCGTCAGCTTTAGGGACCATGTGTAGCGGGGAAGCCCATGGGCTGTTTGAACGCCTGATGATGCCCAACCTCTCCAGGTTGGCGAACTCCTCGCGCGCTATGGCCAGTTTAGCTGCGTCCAAGCGCTGAGCTTTGCGATTACATGGTAGAATTTCGTGTCATCTACCGATATTCCCCGGAGAGCGAACTGTGCCTCAACCAGGTGGAACCAGGAGCGCGGGTTGTGCTGCCAAAAGTCCGGTAGCTGGACCGTAACGGCATATGTTTGGCTGGGGGCTCCCAACGAGGCTGGCTCCGGGGAATTCTCCTCATGTTGCATGCTTCATCTTGGGTCACCAGTGTAGAATGTGTAAATGATGAGACAAGCTGATCTCAAGCAGTTTATTGCACATTCTCTCTCATGAGCATAGTAGAAAAGAGGACCTCTCAAACAGAACTCTTCACTTATATACTCAGGTCCTTCTGCATATCAAAAGGTCACAATGCATTCACATAAAAGGTCACTTTGCATGCAGTTCCTTAATCCTTACACATCCCCCTCACAGTCTCTGGCATACAAAGGAAACTCCACACCATCTCTGACATACAAAAGATCACATTTCACAGCTTCCTGTTATCTCCAAGGAAACTCTGCATTTTGCTCTTATCTAAGATGTGAGGCATTATGCAAGACACATGAGTGGCTACAATGTATGCAAACCTGGTGATGACTGAGGCGAAGATCAAGGTAGTGTCAAACACAGCTTTATTGATGTAAATGAACAGCGGTACACGGCAAGCACCTGGCGTGGGCATCCGGTACAAGAGGATGTGCCATGGCGACTTGCCCAGCTATATAGGGCAGTGCAGTGGCGTGACAGGAAGTTGATGTCACCAAACTGCACTTCACAATAAGGTGCCGTCACCACACTGTTGTGTTTTCCAGCCAATATCTAACAGCTGTGTGTTATTTTCAGGCATCTGTATCTACAAAAACCCCAGGTGAACTTTATTTTCTTTAAATATAGCATGTTTACATCACTTTTACTCCAGTGGCAGAAGCACTTAGAGGGATTCTGACTGTTTTGCCAAAACATTTAGTGTTTTCTTTTGAATGAGACCAACGCCATGAATGTACTGCAAATGGTTGAAGAACAGCTTTTGATTTACTTTGGGTGTTATTTTTAGGCGTTTTTAGGGAAACTGGTTGGAATACTAAGGGTTTTAACGGAACGGAATTAATGGAAATACAGTTTTCGTGCCACTCTCATGTCCACACTCCAACTCGGTAGGTGGTGGTAATGCACCTTTAAATTGCTTACCAAGCGCCAATGAAAAACAAGAAGACTACGTCCCCCACAAAGCCTTGCGTTTCAAACATGGCGGCTCACATAAGGGAGTTGTCAACAAGCCCTATACGCTGCTAAAGTTAACGTCCTGGCACATAAACACCGTTTTCTTTCTGTCAGGAGAATGAAACTGTTGCTTATATGTTTGAAGCAACTATACAAACCGGATTTTCGCCTCGGACACCAGCGTCGCCTGAGTTCAGGCCTGTTTCCTCTCCGAGATGAGCGTCTGATTGCGGGGTCGAGCCCGGGGCTGGTGGACAGAATCGGCTCCCAGGTGGAGGTGAGGACGGACTTCATCACCGAGGAGGAGGAGGCTGCCTTTCTGCGGGAGCTAGAGCCAGGTCTGAAGAAGAAACGCTATGAGTTCGACCACTGGGACGACGTAAGTCCTGTTTTATACCAGTTAAAGCCCCACTGAATCTGTTCTAGATGCTTCTCCCCTCTAAATGCGTTGAAACGCTCCTCGCATCACAACAGCTATCAAAGTGGCTTGAAGTAATTGGAAGAACTAAGCTCTTCTGGCCCTGCACTCACACTGGCTTTGCATTCATAGGGAATGTTCACTGGATCTGCGGTTTCTCTCTGCTTCGAATTTACTGTCTATGTAAAACAAAAGACTTGCTTTGCTGTAGTGATGGTGCCCTGCTCTTTAATGCCAATGAAACTGACAGTGGTTGGTGTGATATATACAGTATATATTTAAAAAAAAAAGCCATTCAACAACAAAACAGCTTATTTCGTGCCTCATATGTTTTCGGAACCATGTTTCACTGTTTTGTTTCAACATATCAGAGAAAGTACAGTCTAGAAATATATTTAGTTGTGTCCTCTGGACAGAGGAAAGATGACGAGGACGTACAGCAAAGTATTCAGAGGAAGTGGTTGGCAAAAAGTGGGCGATGAAGAAAGCAGACAGGAGCACTTGGAGTATGACAAAGAGGCAGAAAAGGGATATAGAGAGTTGTATGAGAGGCTGGACACTAAGGAAGGAGAAAAAAAACAATACTGTTTAAATAACACTGATGTGAACTGGTTTAAACGTAATTAAGATAAGATAAGCCTTTATTAGTCCCACAACGGGGAAATTCCAGGATTGCAACAGCACAGGGATTATTTACTTAAATTGATGGTGATTATCTTATGGCAGTGGCTATGGACGCGTAAGCCATAGCCATAGAATGTTTTCTACAGATATGGCTTGAATCCGAATGGCCAGTTGGTGTCACGTTACCCTGCATTCCGTACCTCATTCACAAAGCTCTACAAATACGTTCTATTAACACCATGTCTTCTGTGGGAGCAGCTATAGATGCTGAACTGTACCTGTGGAATTACTTGCTCCAGAGACGGCTCGAATCTGCCGTAACGCATTCACAAAAATCTATGAATATGTTGTATTAATGCCGTTGCCCTACATTTGTTGTCTATTGCTACGGAAGAGGTGATCAGTCTGACAAAACTTTCACATCAGATCACAGCTGCTGCCGCTGGGGTGTGGGTGAAAAGTGTGGTTTGCCTGTGGTCCAAAGGTGAGGGGTTTGTCTCTCGCTCTCGCCACCTCTTGTCTTTGTAATGAGTGTGTGTATGTGTGTGAATATGTGATTTATAGGAATGGGTAGATAATCAAATGTGTTAAGCCCTTTGGTCAGCCAGTGCTTTTTTTTTTTTTTTTAAGCCCTATATAAAAGAACGCCCTTTTATTTTTACGAGATGGAATTTAGAATCCTAAATGAACATTAAGAGGTTAGCCTTTAGGACTTACCAAAGGGCCAGGTTAAAAAGGTAATAAATAGATATTATTCACATAGATATCTGTGTTTGTTTTTTAAACTGGTCCTGTGAGTCCGTTTGGGGAAACGTCTTCCGTATCTGCAGACCATAGAGGCTGGAGTTCCAGAAATTGAAGGCTTTTATCAACAGCTGAAGAAAAGTTTCTCTCATGTTAATGTAGGACCTCAAATGTGTGTAGTGAGGTTTGGGTGGACTGCAAAGAGGAGAACAAAGAGAAGTTGTCAGAACGAGCTGGTATGATCCTGCAGGATTTTATTACACAACGGCCCCCTGAAGAAACACTATAGCAACACAGAAGTGTTACATTAACCCATATTTTGTTTTGATTTTTAAAATTAATATCTATCTTTTTAACCTGACCCTTTCCTAAATCCTAAAGGCTAACCTCTTAATGTTAATTTAGAATTCTAAATTCCATCACATGCTCAGGTAAAACAGTATTTGTTTATATAGCTGTTCTTTTTTTTTTTTAATCTCTGGATGACCGAAGCGTTTAACAGATTTGGTTATCTACCCACTCACACATACATCACATATTCACACACGACATTATGAAGACAGCGGGAGACGAACCCCTCACCTTTTGATCACAGGTACACTACACTCTTCCCTACACTACAGCGACGGCGGCGATGATGAGCTGATCCGAAAGGGTTTTGTCGGATTAATCAGCTCTTCCGTATCCATAGACAATGGGTATTGGGCTCCCGGCGTACATATCCATAGACAGTGCCTTGTCTTATTTGTCCTGCGCTCCTTTTAAATCCTTCAGGCTATTCATGGGTACAGAGAAACTGAGCGTGTGAGGTGGAGCCCAGCCTGCGAGGAGATCTTGAATCGTGTGCGGTCTGTAGCGTTTGTGAAGGGGAGCCCACTCCTCAGGCCGGTCCACATTCTCGATTTGGATCAAACTGGCTACATCAAGCCCCACATTGACAGTGTCAAGGTGGGTTTTCTTTGTTTTCCACAATCAAAAGCCAAGCATGTTAAACTCTGTAAACTTTTATGTTTGGGCAGTGCTCATTTTGCCTATTGACTTTTTTTTTTTTTTTTTTTCCAGTTCTGCGGTAACACAATTGCTGGACTGAGCCTGTTGTCAGACAGCGTCATGCGCTTGGTGAAAAAGGATGCCCCAGATGAACGGGTGGACCTGCTGCTATGCCGACGCTCCCTCTACATACTGAGGTTCAGTAGCTGTGCACTTAACTTTGAAGTATTTAAGCAAACTTGTTAAAGTACAAAGAAAGTAGTTGCTATCTTTCAGGTTAAGGGGCAGTTCAGTTGTCATAATTTTCAGGATGGCTAACATCAGAATTCCGCAGTGTCCTTTTTTTTTTTCCATCTGTACAGAGATGAAACCAGATATAAATTCACTCATGAGATCCTGAAAGATGAAGAGTCTGTTTTCAATGGAGAGAGAGTGCCTCGGCAGCGTCGTATCTCTGTCATCTGTCGTAACCTTCCTGGATAACGCCAACGTCTCCTCTGTTCATAATGGGCAGGAAAAGGTTAAAAATGAAGACTATTGAGGAGTAGGCTGAGGTCGTATATTTGATAATGGTCACCCAAGGCAGCATCTGTTCCAGTAGAATAGGCATGCTAATCACTTGCCAAGGCAATAGACAGTCTAATGGGGAGCTGTGCTGTGGCAGGCCCACACTGTAAGGTCATTTTAAATTTTAACAGATTCTGAAAATGTGACAGAATCCACAGAGCTTAGCATTCACAGATTTGTTCTTATCATCTTCTTGTTTTTCTTTGCCAGACAGCACACTAGATAGTAATTTTGTGCTTGTTTTAACAACTAGAGTATATCTGTCAAAACAAGCACACGTAGTGTGATTCACTCACACTTTCAGTCGCTCACGCATCAGTCTAGTCTCTCCTGCAATTATTTTTGGATCAGCTTTTGTCCGTTTTGGCACCTCGTATTATTTTCACAAAAAGCAACTGCTGATTTTTACATGTGAATTCCTGGGGGGGGAAGCCCCCAGTCATGGGAAATAAGTGGAACTATAACTCCAGTGCAATAAAATACATAAAATTTCTCTTGATCAAATGTGACTTTAGAATAAACGGACACAGTGAACATCGCTTCTGTCTTCCCTCAGCTCACACTGTGACTGATTGTTTCAGTCGTGGGTCAGTGCACAAACGGCGTACTTGTCTGCCCTTGGAGATCTCGCCATGTAGGTACCAGCTTGTAAATTTTCAAAACGCTGGATAGTTACGATTAGAGATCAAAGCAGTCTGATGCTCTTCTGAGCAGGTTGGATCACTTGTAGCACCGTGCACACCGCAAGAGTATCGGTATAACCATCAAGATGACTGGGATTTCCCCTATAAATGTCAAGAAGAAAAAACTGGGCTCAGAATGAGCCACATTATCTATTCATGTGGGCTTTAGATACAGGAGTTACCACCCGGGGTGAATGAGTGTTGGCCTTCTCATTTGTCACAGCCTGCCACTCGGTCACCGCTGCCATTGTGATTAACCAGCAGCTGCTTTCAGCATAGATGTGAAGTATATAGCCTGTAGCGACTGCTCAGTAGTCTTATTCTTTGCCCATATGTTTATACTGCTTGAAAGCAAGATGTTTCCAAGGAATTTACTGTCCAGACTGCAGTATTTCCTCTACAGAACCAGTGTACATGTTTCATTAAACAGCTGGGTTCCTCGGTCCTTCTGTGCTGCTGGGGAGGATGCAGATGTTTTTAAATCGTTGTTAGTTCAACATCAAAAGGCATCCAGGGAAGATTGTTTCAGTGTGTAATTTAGACAGCGACGTCACACTGTTTGTGCTTTCCTCTACTTCTGTACAATACAGAGTATTTCTACGGTGCTTTACCAAAATAAAAAGTAGGTAAAGTTGAATATGATCAATGCTTTTCTTGATTCACGTGTCCATTCATTCCTGGTGATTAGTGGAATGTACTCTCTTTAAATTTAAGGCTGAAAGAAGCTTTGAAATGTTGTACAATCTCAGGACAAAAAAAAAAAATCGGAGTTCAGATTAAAAAAAAAAAAAAACTCCTACAGTGATTATTTTATTCTATTTTTCCCCTCTAGAGCTACTAAATCTTATTTTGTTTCCTCAACTGGTGTAAGGAATTCAGATTTTTAATTGTTACGCAATTAACCTGAAAGTACAGCTCAAGATTTCTGCAGACTTTAATCAAAACTAAATGATGACCAGTAGATGGCAGCAGCACGTCTTCTCTGAGCCAGAAGGCAGAGCCGTCTGACAGGTGAACTGACCTACCACGTGACTCAGGCAAAAGCTGCAGCAGCACTGAGAACAGTTCAGTCAGCCCTGCAATACAACACAGGGCCATGGGACAGACATTAGCTGTGCTCACACTGAAACCCATCACGGAGAACGGTTTCTCTCGCCAGCATGTCCAGGGTTGGTGGGCTTATCCGTGGGAGCAGGTGGTGCTGCAGGAGGGCGGAAAAGACGAAGGAGAAGAAAGAGACTTCCCTCCCTTGGCACCCCTGCAGCGCCACCTTCTGTCTAAGAGCATCCCCACCATTTGTTCCTGGCCATGGGGGTTTGGCTTCATGTGGATTTTCAGGTGTAATAGTCCGCCTGATCGATTGCGCCGCATTTTTAGTTTTCTCAGATGAGGTGGCCGTGACTGCAGCGGCTCTGGGTTTTTAAAAACGATACATGCACACTGTGAATATTTCGTAAAGATGCTGCATCTGCTCTTACATTGTAGCGCAGTTTAATTAATTACAGTACTCTTTTATTCCCCACAAAATTATAATTTACTGTTTGATTGTGGGATACTTTTGACTTGAGTACATTTATGAAGAAAAAGTAATTTTACTCAAGTATGTTTAGCTGTACTTTTTGACTTACTTTAGATTTCATCAATGTAAAAATATATGGCAGTCACATTATTTTTCTCAGATGTGAAAAACTTTCCTCTTTTCTGGCTCGCCAGATAGATTTATTACTCTTTATGATCTGGGTCATAGTAGAAGGCAGATGTGGCTGGTTTATGGTTTATTTTCCTCAGACTAACATCTAGAACACCACCCCCCCCCCCCCCCCCCACACACACACACACACACACACACTGACAAGGTCAGATATGAAAAAAACTTCAAAAACTCTTTGGCAAATTTGCAAGTAAAATTCAAGTCAACTTTATTTATATAGCACATTTAAAAACAACCTTCGATGACCAAAGTGCTGTACAGAAAACACACACATTCTATGGCTAAGAATAGATAAAATGTAATGACGTGCACATAAAATAGGAAAAGCAGCCATAAAAAGTTTAAAACAAAATAATTAATGATACATAAAATAGATTAATAAAAATAGTAAAAGGGGAAAAAAATCAAACTAAAAAACTAAGGCCAAGATAGCTCACCTAGACTGCGAAAAGCAGCAAACGTATAAGAAACAGTTTGAGAAAATCACATAAAAGGGAATTAAAAATCTGAGACAAATCTCAAATTTATGAAAAAGTAAGTCTGTTTACGAGAAAAACCTCACAAACTGCAAAGTTATTATGTATGGGGTTTTTTTGTCAATACTTTATTAGTCTTACTCATGTAATTTGTTGTTGTGACTACTCTTACACTTGAGTAATTAAGGTAACAGTATCCTGCTTTAGTACTTCTAGCTGCTCTTCCAACATACTGAGATCCTTCTCAGCACCAGGCGCAGTTTAGTCATTGTTTTTTTGGACTAAATCTGGTCAAGCCAAAATTTCACCCAAAAATAGTTGAAAATTGGGCTGTGCCTAATATTAGCCAAAAAATAGTCGCCTTTCAACAACCTGAAAAAGACGACTTCTTACCTTTCACTTTTAAACCAAATCCAGGCATTGTTTAAACAGATGGGAAAATTGTCAACATATTTAGCTCATTCTGGTGAAGCCAAAAGGCGCTAATGCGATGATGCGGCATCCGTCTGGTCATATCGCTACTTCTCCTAATTTGACCTGATGCTCACCAAACTCACTTGCAATGATCCTCATCTAGGTTGAGCTCAAGGTCAAAGGTCAGGTGATCTGAACACTTACCTGATTTCAGAAAACTCAGTACTCCTCCTAGGCAAGCCCCTAATGCTCAACAAACTCACAAGCAATGATCCTCAGGTTTTTCTGTATCCAGGCTGTGCTCATTGTCAAGGTCAAAGGTCAGGAAACCTGGGCACTTAGGTGATTTCATGAAAACTGCTACTTCTAGGCAGTTGCCCCAGTGGTCACCAAACTCATTCCCAGTGATCCTCAGGAGGGTTTGTATCCAGGTTGTGCTCAAGGTCAAGGGCCAAGTGATCTGGGCACTTATAGGATTTTAGAAAAATCACTCCTCCTAGGTAATTACCTCGACTCTCACCAAACTGACTCACAAGGACACTCGGGTACGTCTGCATCCAGGTTGAGGTCAAGATCATTGTCAAAGGTCAGGAGATCTGGGCATTTATGATTTCATGAAAAACATTACTTCACCTAGGCCACTGACCTTGACCTTAAGCACATCCTAGATGGGTCTGCATCTAGGCTGTGCTTAAAGGTGATAGCGACAATATTCTGAACCCCTGGTCAAAAAGTGTCACACTTACTCTTACACTAACTGATTGGTAGAGACACATGACATCAAGCCACTCATGCTATTGGCTGTGACTGTCTGTGATGTCTATACCGGCCATAGATACTGTATGTAAACAGTAGAGAGACCATGACTAGCTGCTAGGCTAGTCACATTTTATATACATAGCTTACTTATATGATTTACTTTTATGATTACAATAAATACACTGGACAATTTGTTATGCCTTGGTGCAATGGAGGCATATAGTAATCACTCAGAGTGTGTGTGTGTGTGTGTGTGTGTTACCAGCTTTTCAGTGTGCCCGGTCAAAATCAAGTGGAACTAAAGGCTTGTATCATTACATCGCTGTATTTTCTCGACTTTTAATTTGACAGAATTTCGAGATAAGGCTTTGTTTTCAAAATAAACAAATTTAACTCACATCAATGGAGATGCAAAAAAAGGGTATTGCAATAACTAGGCCGGGCCAGTAGAGGTTGCACAGAGGCAGCTGCACCTTGGTGCTTTCATTTGTGAAGGTGCTGTCAACAATTATAATTAATTACAGAATATGGCACCTCTGTTTGCCATGAAAATGTTAGCCATGTCCTCTCTAGGGTATCATATGTCTGTTACCAGCCGCTGGAGCATAGACTGGTGTCTGGTCATCCAGCTGCTCCAGTGTAAATATTAGGATTATTCAGGACCTGTAAAATTATTAAAATATTTTTTCAATATACTGGGTTTTTTTTAAGAATACAAAGACTTTAATTCTGCACCTTTCAAAACATTATTTGATGCATTTTTTGTTGTTGGACTAGAGCAGGGGTGGGCAGCGAGGGCCGTTCCACTGCAGGTTTTCTGTGCCATCCAGTCTCTTCAGCAGGTGTATGCTCTGATCAGCTTCAAGGATCGCTCATCAGTGAAAACACCTGTTGAAGAGACTGGGTGGAACAGAAAACCTGCAGTAGAATGGCCCTCCATGGCACAGGATTGCCCACCCCTGGACTAGAGCAAACATGGCTAAAGGTGTGTTCAGGCCAAACGCAGGTAAATTTAGTCATGTGACGCGAGTACGTGTTAACGCAATATATTCACACACGTTAACATGTACTCATACTGCGCGACTAAATTTACTTGCGTTTGGTCTGAATGCACCTTAACATCTGGACGGTGAACACAGACATCATATTAGAACTGAATATAGTCGTGTTGACAGCTCCTGCAGCATTGTGGTAACAGGATATCCAAGTAATTGTTGTATTTATTGTAATAACCATATAAGTAAGCTATGCATATAGAATGTTATGAATGCAAATTTTAATGAGAATATTTCCTAATTTAAAGTTGACTTTATGCTTTTTGTTGTGTCCAGCTGCAGAAAGCCGCCTGATCAGAATGTCGTTCTGATTATCATAATGTGTTAAGTGCACAACATGCAGGAATGATTGACTTTCCTTATTGTGTTTGAAGACATTTCAGTAAGAATATATCAGGTTGTAGATCCTTAATGTTTGTGAAGTTACACAGAAAGAAGTGGACTGGTTTCTGGTTAACGTTACCAGAACTGTACATTACTGTGCTGTAGGAATAAACATCACAATTTAAAAAAAAGCATATGAAGTGAAAATATTCTTTTTAACCTTCCCATTAAGTTCTCAGGTATTTCAGTGTAATGCAGTTGTTTATTGTACTTTCAGTGACCAAGACAATCGAGTATAGAGATTTTCAAAATTTGTTATTGTTTAAAACACTATAAGAGTCAGTTTAATATTTTTTTGTCTTCTTTTGTTAACAAACAAGAAGAATGACAAGAGAACACAAAACAGAAAAATCAGTTACATATACAGGAGACAATCTTGAAAAGTTGCTATATTATTTAATATCATTATTAGTATTAGTATTTTTCTTAGTATTAGTATTGTCTATTATTACTAGCAGTAGTATTTATTATTACTATTAATAGTAGTGCAGTATTATTAACTATTATCATTAGTAGTTATTTATTATTAGTATTATTATTATTATCCAAACTAATGAGAAAGTCCATGTTAGAACAGAGTGGCAAAGCAGGTCCAGTGTTGTAATAACAAACGGGCTTCTCTCACCCTACATACAAATAAGGGTTTTGAAAGCATATTTGCATGCACCCTCAGCCTGGTTTAGGTCACCTGTTCAGTTTCTTTCCTTCAAAGCTGGCCCGAGGCTGCACGGAGTTCAACACTAGTATTACGTAAGAGTCCAAACACTTCAAAAAATATAGTATTACACATCTGGTTTAATTCTGTATTAGGAGATAAGCCGTTTCTTTTCATGAACAGTACTCCTAATTATACTCATTACTGCTTAACAAAATAAATGACTTGCAGTATATCAGTGAATCTAAAAACATTAATATTTTGACTTGCAAAGCATGTTTAATTGATTCATTTATTAAAGGGATCATTGACTGAAAAGGGGTGTTTTTGAGCTTTTAATCTTCTGAAATGCGTCTTTTGGTCATGTGGTTATTGGAAAAATATCAAAACACTCGCTTCTCTTTAAGAAGCCGTTTTAACTCTTCTGTCACTAACCTTGATACTCGCCCGCTGCTCTATTACTGGCCAGCCAAGCTGTCTGTCATGTAGATGGGCTGGGAGCCAAATGTGTTAGTTTAAGAGCTAACAGTGGTACTAGGAAACACACCAAGCACAGTTTATGTTGCCATTTTCTTTACAAATCGGTCACCGTAACGGACATCGCTGTTCACACCTGGTTCTCAAATCCACAGTTGATATATCTCGTGTCATTCTGGCTTATTTTGTTATATTTTCACCATGACGTTAACATTAGTGTGGCTAGGTGGTCGGAGTCGGTCATTGTAACCACATTACAGCTCGCCTTGGTGAGGTGGCAGACAGGCCACCTGGTGTTAACTTTCGATCAGGCCAGTTTTGATCACTATTTTCTATAAATTCTATCCCCCCCCCCCACACACACACTGGGGTCCTTGTTCACCTAACACTTGACTATCCGTTGTTAGATGTTGTTTTAGCTTAAATTATTTTCTTGAACCGGGATCGAAGGCGGCTAGAACCACACACCCCTGTCCACCAGTGATGCTTTACTTTATTCATTCTTTAAGACAAATTTACATTAGTTGGCTTAGGCTCTCTACCCAAGCTAATCTCAACCAGCTAACATCAGCAATAATGACATGGGGGCAGAGTCAACTGTGGATCTTTTGCAGTTAAAAAAAAAAAAACATGCACTTAAACCAGCCATTCTGAGAAAGGCTGCAAAAGATGATTCACTTCTTTTTTTTTTTTGTCTTTTGGCTGTTCCCTTTTGGGGTCGCCACAGCATATTGTCATCTGGCATTGTGATGATCCACATGTTGATTTGGCAAGGATTTTTACACTGGATGCCCTTCCTGATGCACCCCTGCCCATTTATCTGGGCTTGGGACCGGCACAGGGAGTACACTGGCTTGCCCCCTGCCTCTGGGTAACCAACTTTCCTTCCTCCATTCTATTTTTGCTGAGCACCAAGCTAGAAGACAGAAAGTACCATTTTTATGGTACCTGGCTGGACTTGAATCCACGACCTCCTGGTTGTGGGGCAGATACTCTCTACCTCTAGGCCACCACTCCGGTTCAAAAGATGATTCACAAATATGCTGCAATAATTAAATGATTCAATAAAATTTGACCAAAATATGTCATAAACATTTCATTAAGACGTGTGAGCTGTTAAAATGTGGAAAAAGTGCAGTTAATGACCCCTTTACATTGAAGCATTTACATACTGACATTTTTCACAAAGCACAAAAGCCTTTTTGTTAAGTTTGGAAACACACAGGTGTGTTGAATGAGGTACAGACAAAGAAAGAAAATTGGGTTCGACTTTATTATACAAATTTCTACCAAAGCAAAACTTGACTTCAGCTTAATTTTGCGAGTACATTGATCTGTTTGTTTCCTGTCAAAGTTTTTTGTGAGGTTATGAAAAACAACTTCAAACATTCAGGAAAATAACGCTTGATGAATTCCGTGACTTCATACTATAATTATAGTGGTATATTACAGCATACGTTGTGCTAAAGAAATATTTTCTTTCAAGTCTGAAGTTTTCTTTCCAATAGCGAAATATTTCAGGACACGACCGTCATCACCATCGGCCCTCCTTTCTTCTCTCGAGTCACTCGGTGAGATAGAAGTGCATTTTTTCGTTCACATTCTTGCGCTCCGGGTTGAGGCGCTTCAGGATCTGGGCCAGCACGTTAACAGTCTGCTCACTGCTCAAACCAGTGCGCTTGGTTTGGAACTTCTTCAACAAACCTTTGGTGGTCATCGGTTTACGGATCAGGTAGCGTCGGACATTTTCCTCATTTAGTTGCACGTCACTATGGGGGAAATGAAAAGAAATGAATTGTCACTACTCTGATATAACTGCTCCATTTAAATATGTAACAGATTTTTTTTTATCTTTGATAATTGTGATAAAAGTTCAACAACAATAAAAGGAAAAAATGTATGAAAGATGACATCTGCAACTATAAGGAAGTCAAATTTAAGACTTTTAAAGACCTTTTAAAGGCATCTGTTCAAATTTAGGACCTCCACAGAGCCCCTCTGTGAATCGCCACCTGATCCTGGCGGAGGGGTTTGCGTGCCCTTATGATCCCAGGAGCTATGTTGTTGGAGACAACTTGTTCCTGGTAAGGACTCCCAAGGCAAACTGGTCCTGGGTGAAGGGCCACACCAAGAGTGGATCTCTATTAAAAAAAAAGTTACATCAAGGACCCAGTGTACACGAGCCACATGGGTCCGCCCTCTAGTGGAGTCTCCAGCTGCAGGAAGGATCATGGTGCTATGTGAAATGGACGGCAGTCTGGGCTACTCTGCTTGGACTGCTGACCAAATTAAAACATCAGTTTGCCAATGTTCTGCATCTTCTGAGCTTTCCAAAGATGTAGGACATGTGCAGTTTACCTTTCCCCACATTCTTTACACTTTAAAATATTTTATTCTTTAAATTCATTTTATACAGTAAAAGTATAAAGAGTCTGCCATAAATTCTAAATTAAATGAAAACTGTGCAGAAAGTGTCAATTCTATATAATTAGCTCCGCCAAAGAGGTAATGTAATTGGGGTGGTTTGTCTGTCCCTTTGTTAGCAGGATTATGCAAAAACTACTGGCTGGATTTTTGTTAAATTTTCAGAGGTAGCCCTTGGGCCAAGGAAGAACACACTGACTTTTGGTGATGATCTGAGAGTGCATACCTCCACCAAGGACCTTGTTTGTATTTGTGCAGCAGGATTGCACAAAAACTACTGGACGGATTTGGATGAAATTTTCACCACAGGTGGTTCTTGGGCTAGAGAGGAACCCATAACATTTTGGTGATGATCCGAGAACGCATACCTCCACCAAGGCTCTTATCTTCTCATAGTGTGTTAGCAAGAATCCTCCAAAACTACTGGATAGACTTTGATGCAATTTTCACCAGAAGTGGCTCGTGGCCTACACACGAACCCATTACATTTTGGAGGTGATCCATGAGGGACAGAAAGAGCCTTGGCAGAGGTATGTGCTCTCTGAGTGCTTTTCTAGTTTGGTATTGCAGTCAGGAAGTTGCCCATTTGATTCAGTGGCATCTCTGCATATACATTCATTACTGAAATTGTGTTATAAACATTGAAAAAAAAAAAGAAAAAAGAATTGGGCAAGGATAAAAAAAAAATTCTAATTTCTGCTTTGGTTTATCACAGCTTACTTAATCATAGTAAAATATACAATGCTAATTATGCTTGGGGAAAATTCTGTAAGCTGTTAATCTACAGACACCCAGAAGATGCTGCGACAACCAAATTACCTTGAGCTAGGGGTGGATTTTCCCGACTGGGTCTGAGGCGTGGTCTTCCCAGAGGGAACAGGACTCTGCGTGCTGGGCTCCATCTTAAGCCTTTTGGTAGCAGGTGAGTCAGTGCTGGGACCCTGAGCCTGTCTCTTACCTGCAGAAAAGGTTCAGGCTGTAGTCACTATACAAACCTCCATATGGACAGAAAAAAGTATTTGTGTGTAATGAGCAAACACCTTGCTCTAGCTTGCTGGCAGCAGCGCGGAGTGTACTGGAGGTGGAGGCAGAGTCCAGGGATGGGGTCCCGGGACGACTTCCAGTTCTAGAGCTTCCCGCGGAGCCACGGCCACCTGGGCGTTTAGGTGGTGTGCGCTTCTTCTGAGAACCAGGGAGTATGAGGCTCATCAGAAACCCATTTTAACAAACCAGGCAGCCACAGAACCTCAGAAATACAATTTGTTGTTAAAAAAGTCAAATAATGGATTGAAATACAGCCAAGAAAAACCAAAAAGCCTCATACATAAATGGCAACCAAATGAAGAACGCGAGAAGCTTCCGATATCTGGGTTACACCATCACAAACTCCGGCGAGGAAATACAGACCCTTGGCTTGAAAATCGGATCCGCATTTGAAAAATGAAACAAACTTAAACATGTGTTTATGGATCAGCGTATACACCTGACTACCAGAATGAAGTTCCTCACTGCATGTGTGAGGCCCCGCCTCCTGTACAGTGTACAGACTAGGCAAATAACTGTGAAAGAAGTTGAAAAGATCGAAGTCATATTGAACGGATTCCTGAGCAAGATGAAGGGGATATAGAAAACAGAGAGATGACAGGACTGAACAAAGAGTGGATGATGACAACAATGAATGGAGATTTAAACTATCAAATGCAGATCTGCACCGAATTACTGGGACAAAATCGATTAAGTCCTTTTGTCACAAACAACTAAATTACCTAGCACATATCTGCAGGTTGAATAATGGAGACATAAGGAAACAGATACTGTTCGATGAATGTTCCCCAAGTTGGGTGAGGTGGGAGAGACTGTATGGGATGGATGCCCAACAAGTAAGGAAAGTAATGATGGACAGGGCAAACTTTCAGCGCCTGATGGAGGCAACAGACGCACCCTAAGGGGTATATACCCCAGAAAAGGGAAACATGATGATGATGACATCCAAAATCCACAGATATGTACTAACCGCCATGAACAGAGCTGAGGTTGTCTCTCCCTCGATGTCACTGTCGTCTGAGCTCTCTGATTCTCCGCTGCTGTCTGAGAAGCACAAATAATACAGCTAAGTAAATCGCAACAGCTGCTGTGGCTTGTGCATTATTTGAGATTTCCAGTGTTTTAATTCAAGAGTTTTAATTCAATAGACTGTTATGCCTTTATTAGTCTAAAGTTGTACCTTTTTTCCTCTTCTTTTCCATTTGAACAGGGGTTTTCTTTCCTTCTTCCTCCTCTTCCTCTTCTTTTGCCTCCTCTTCATTCGGTTTCTCCTCCTCACTCTCTTCCTCACTTTCAGACACCTCATCAATCCCTACAATGATTTATATCAAATGATTTATATCATATCAAACAGCCTAAATACCAAGATGTAAGCATAACATGTGGTCCTCCTTCTTCAACATCCTTGGTCCAATATATCCACTATCCCTCCTCTGCACATGTCCAAACCATCTCAGCCTTGCCTCTCTTACTTTGTCTCCAAACCGCTCAACCTGAGCTGTCCCTCTGATATACTCATTTCTAATCGTGTCCCTCCTAGTCACTCCCAAGGAAAATCTTAGCATCTTCAACTCTGCCACCTCCAGCTCCACCTCCTGTCTTTTTGTCAGTGCCACAGTCTCCAAACCATACATCACAGAAGGTCTCACTACCATCTTGTAAATCTTCCCTTTCACTCTTGCTGCTATCCTGTCACAAATCACCCGACACTCGTCTCCACCCACACCACCCTGCCTGCACTCTCTTCTTCACTTCTCTTGTGCATTTTTCATTGCTTTGGATGGTTGACCCCAGGTATTTAAACTCATTTACTTTCACTACCGCTGCTCCTTTCATCTTCACCATTGCACCTGCCTCCCTCTCATTCACACTCATGTAGTCTGTCTTGCTTCTACTGACTTTCATTTCTCTTCTCTCCAGAGCATACCTCCACCTCTCCAGGTTCTCTTCCACCTGCTCCCTACTCTCACTGCAGATCACAATGTCATCTGCAAACATCATGGTCCACAGAGACTCCTGCCTGACCTCATCTGTCAGCCTGTCCATCACCATGGCAAACAAGAAGGGGCTCAGAGCCGATCCCTGATGTAATCCCACCCTCACCATGAATCCATCCGTCACTCCTACAGTGCACCTCACCACCATCTCGCTGTCCTCATACATGTCCTGCACCACCTTCACATACTTCTCTGCCACTCCTGATTTTCTCATACAGTACCACACTTCCTCTCATGGCATCCTATCATATGCTTTCTCTAGATCCACAAAGACACTGTGCAACTCCTTCTGACCTTCTCTATACTTCTCCAACACTCGTAGAGCAAACACTGCATCTGCAGTACTCTTTCTTGGCATGAAACCATACTGCTGCTCATTGATTGTCACCTCTCCTCTTAACCTGGCTTCTGCAACTCTTTCCCATACAGTCATAGTGTGGCTGATCTACTTTATGCCTCTGTAGTGTAGCGTTAACCCCTGGGTTCCAATTTATAAAATCATTCTTTGCTGAACAGAAATTGTTTCACTCCAAAAGTCTGTAAAGGAATTGCTTTTCTTCACCCAGGAACAGAACTGTAACACTACCCATCGGCCTAAAAGTGGATGTTAATCCCTGCTTCGTTTCCTGGAGTCATTTCTCCCTTTCATCTATTTGGCAAAGGAACGCCCCAAATGACAGTTATGGTTGATATTCCCCAGGCACCTGAAAGGCAAGATTCCTCATTAAACTCAAACAGTCTTACATTACCCTCTGGTGGACAACACAGGAATATTTTCTCTCTCTGTAGTTGAAATTATGAATTGTGGGCAATAAGGTAAATATTTCTGTTCTCAAGACAATTAATTTTTCAGAAGATACTCCTCAGGACACTGCTGAAGACATTGCCGGACTCTGGGATGGACAATTGTGGTTTGAAATGCTTTTATTGATATGATTTGATATCTGTTGCTTTATTTTCAGGAAGAAATTAATTTTTGTATGCCTATCACAAATTACTCACAGTTACAATGTAGAGACACTGTTCCTTTATTAAGTAGAATATGGTAGTCACTAAAGTTTGGAGAATTTATGCTTCCATAGGCAGCACACACATTTTAGGAGGATTTCACTTTTCATATCAAATTTCTCTTTCTCTCTTCTTTCCTCTGGGAGGCATCCACCTCAGACCTTTGAACTGACCAGTCAGGGTCCAAACCTATCTTCACTGCCTTTTTAGTCAATGTACGACTTCTGCTGAACAAAGAAACTCAATGTAATTAGTCCAGCTCAGTTTTCATGAAATTTAGTGAGATCATGCCACACGCTGGAAAAAAACTTTCCTTTGTCTTCAGCTGGGGTGTTGGTCAGTCCCTGGAAGGAGCATTTTCTGCTCTCACATATTTTTCCTCTCTTTTAAGTAGGCCCAGAGTCTATCATGCTCTGTGAAAATTCTTTTTCTTTTCTTTGAAGTTCACTTTTTCCTATTCTACTCCTTTTCCTTAAATTACCGTGTTATGAAGATTTTGTTTGAGTTTTACTAAGCTTAAACCAACTCATTCAAACCACAACACACCGGAAGAAACAAATTTGTGGTTTGTTTTTTGTTTTTTCCAATTTGATTTTCTGATTGGACTTTGAACAATAAACAAATATTATCTGGAATTTGACCACCTGGCCAAACTCCCTTTGTTGTAGATAAGAAGACATCGGCCAGCATCTACAGTTGTGATTTCGGGAGCATACCATAACCATGGTAGAACCTGTCTACCAGTCTCTCAACAGAATCCACGGACATCCAGCTCAATCAAGGTTGGCACATGGGGGCCTGCTACCCAAGGAGACGCAATCTGACTCTGCTTGGCTGATGGCCTGTTGACCAATTTAAACTTAATTCTTCAAAATATTCCTAGTATAGGTTCTTTAAACCTAAGATTTGCAAACTTCTTTCAGAATGTCAAATGCATTTTGTCTTTTCATTAATCTACACTCCTTTTCAGAGTAACACCAAATTTTCCTTTTTATAAATCGTTTACTCATCATTTTCTTCATAAAATTACATCCACTTTTCTTAACTAATGCTATTTTATGGTTTTCCAATTTCCAGTATATCCATCCATCTTCTTCCGCTTAATCCTTTTTTGGGGGGTCACGGGGGGCTGGAGCCTATCCCAGCATCTTTGGGCGAGAGGCAGGGTACACCCTGGACAGATTGCCAGTCCATCGCAGGGCCAACACAGAGAGACAGACAACCATTCACTCTCACAGTCATACCTAAGGACAATTTAGAATCCCCAGTTTGATGCCAATTAACCTAACTTGCATGTTTTTGGCATGTGGGAGGAAACTGGAGAAATCCCAGAGTAAACCCACGCAGACAGGCGGAGAACATGCAAACTCCACACAGATCACTGTTGGTCGGGGGCTGGGATCGAACCCAGGATCCCCCGGCCAAGGGTGAGTTGCTGTGCTGCCGCAGTGCTAACCACTCTGCCACTGCGTTGCCCAATTTCCAGTATATTGCCAAGTTAAACTATATTTCCCTTGGTTCCACAAATGTTTGATTCACACGTGATGCTCATTAATTCAATAACAGCCTATGGTGCTCATGATACATGTTGAATTCCCTGTCTCAAGTCAATGCTGCCAGCATTGCTGCAGAGGTTGAAGGGGTGGGGGGGTCAGCCTGTCAGTGCTCAGACCATACGCTGCACACTGCATCAAATTGGTCTGCATGGCTGTCGTCCTAGAAGGAAGCCCCTTTTAAAGATGATGCACAAGAAAGCCCGCAAACAGTTTGCTGAAGACAAGCAGACTAAGGACATGGATTGGTGGAACCATGTCCTGTGGTCTGATGAGACCAAGATAAACTTATTTGGTTCAGATAGTGTCAAGCGTGTGTGGCGGTAACCAGGTGAGGAGTACAAAGACAAGTGTGTATTGCCTACAGTCAAGCGTGGTGGTGGGAGTGTCACGGTTTGGGGTACATGAGTGCTGCCGGCACTGGAGAGTTACAGTTCATTGAGGGAACCATGAATCCCACCATGTACTGTGACATACTGAAGCAGAGCATGATCCCTTCCTTTTGGAAACTGGGGCGCAGGGCAGTATTCCAACATGATAAAAACCCCAAACATAACTCCAAGACGACCACTGCCATGCTAAAGAAACTGAGGGTAAAGGTGATGGACTGGCCAAGTATGTCTCCAGACTTAAACCCTATTGAGCATTTGTGGGGCATCCTCAAACAGAGAGTGGAGGAGCACAAGGTCTCTAACATCCACCAGCTCCATGATGTTGTCATGGAGGAGTGGAAGAGGATTCCAGTGGCAGTCTGTGAAGTTCTAGTGAACTCCATGCCCAAGAGAGTTAAGGCAGTGCTGGAAAATAATGGTGGCCACACAAAATATTGACACTTTGGGCACAATTTGGACATTTTCACTTAGGGGTGTACTCACTTTTGTTGCCAGTGGTTTAGATATTAATGGCTGTGTGTTGAGTTATTTTGAAGGGACAGCAAATTTACAGTTATACAAGCTGTACACTGACTACTTTACATTGTATCAAAGTGTCATATCTTCAGTGTTGTCCCATGAAAAGATATAATAAAATATTTACAAAAATGTGAGGGGTGTATTCAATTTTGTGAGATACTGTAGAGTCCAAATACTCCTGTCTACTTTCTTCATCTCCCTGACTATCCCACTTTTTCTTCGCTAACCTCTTCCTTTGGATACTTTCCTGTACCTCATCATTCCATCACCAAGTCTCCTTGTCTTACTTCCGCTGTCCACTGGATACACCACATACCTTTTTACCTATTTCCCTCAATACTTTTGCTGTACTTTCCCAGTAGTTCTTCCCTACCACCCAGAGCCTGCATTAACTCCTTCCTGAACTCTGTGCAACCTTCTTCCTTCTGCAACTTCCCCCACTTAATCTTTGGCTCTGCCTTCACTCTCTTCCTCTTCTTGCTTTCCAAAGTCATCTTACAGACTACCATCCGATGCTGTCTAGTTACATTCTCCCCTGCCACTACCTTGCAGTCTCCTATCTCTTTCAGATTTCTCATTCTGCATACAATGTAGTCCACCTGTGTGCACCTTCCTCCACTCTTGTAAGTCACCCTATGTTCCTCTGTCTTCTTGAAGTATGTGTTCACCACAGCCATTTCAATCCTTTTAGAAAAATCCACAACCATCTGTCCTTTTTTCAGCAACTTGTTAACTTCTATTGAGTTGATATTGTTAAAATCTGAAAGGTAGAGGAAAACCTTCACCTAGAGAATCCCAAGATCCTTCCACGTAGTTTTTGTGAGGTCAATTCACTGACTTTCAAGTGAATCCCACCTTCAAGCATTCACTATTGTGCTTAAAGGTGGCAACTGTTATTTTTTATTGAAGTGCACACCCCATTTTCTTCTAAACTTTCCTTTACTCAATTCATTTTGCTTTTGTACTTTTTCCACGGAAGTCTTTTTTCCTAAAATGCATTAGGTTTGTGTAGAAGTAAACCTTTGTGATAAGGAAATTGTTCTCTTCTGATGAGCCTTCCACAAAGGCTGAGGTTTGCAGTAGACTTTTTTGTTATCATTTCGACAGACAGGTTTGTAAAAATTCTGTCATAATCTATAATTATCTGTCATTTTAACTGATTTGAATTCGATCACCCTCAGTGTAATCTATCAAATGACAAAACAGCTTTCAGAAGTTTCTGTCATTGCAGAAAAAAATCTGTCAATGAAGGACAATTGTCAGTTAACACAACCACTGCACAGAGGTAATATTTATGTAGCTGTTGCTGTACTGGAGAAGTGAGCAGCCCCAAAGTTTTGTTTACGCTCCACCAAGAAGGTTTATGTTGAAGCTGTGTTTGTTCATTCGCATGTTTGTCTTAACTGCCCATTAAAAAAAAAATGAAAAGGATTTGATTAAATTTTCAGGAGATGCTGGAAAGCAACCAAGGATCAACCGATAAGATTTTGGGGGTGATCTTGATCACCGTCTCAAACCAGAATTTTTAATGATTATTTTTTATTACCATTTTACAGGTTCTTTTCTGCAAAAACAGAATCCTTTTATAATCAATCTCTGAAAATTGAAACTTTTTTTTGCAATTTTCATTGCCAAATAAAAACTAAATTTAAAAAAAGAGGAATTATGGGTAAATGAACAACCAACAACCAACTTCCAACTGGGAGGAGACCCTGAGGCAGACCCAGGACAGGCTGGAGAGACTAAAGGCACTTTTCCACTAGCCCAGCTCACCTCGCCACGTCTCGATTCACTTCGACACGGTTCGGCTCGGTTATATCTCCATTACAGCTGGGCAAAGCGGGGTTAAGCTGGGGTGGGCGGGATTTTTTTTTACAGCAAGGCGGCGCCACACTCCCGTGACGAAAAACACGCAACCCAAGCAAAACATAACATGGTGGCTGTACAAGGCGACTCCTCGGTCTGTGGCTTTTTGTCACCGTAAATGCCAAAAAGGACCGCCAGACAAAGGTACAGGCAGCGAGACGAAACACTCTGGAATAGTACTGCAGCTTCTGGGAGAGCCAAAGACGTGAGGGTACAAACTAGGTCATATATGACGGTAAGCTAATGGTTGCTAATGCTAGTTTGCTATAAGTACGTCGTACTACACTAATGTCTGCAAGTTACAGTGGGGCAAAAAAGTATTTAGTCAGCCACCAATTGTGCAAGTTCTCCCACTTAAAAGATGAGAGAGATCTCCAATTTTCATCATAGGTATACCTCAACTATGAGAGACAAAATGAGAAAAAAAAAATCCAGAAAATCACATTGAAGGATTTTTAATGAATTAATTGGTAAATTCCTCGGTAAAATAAGTATTTGGTCAATAACAAAAGTTAATCTCAATACTTTGTTATATACCCTTTGTTGGCAATGACAGAGGTCAAACGTTTTCTGTAAGTCTTCACAAGGTTTTCACACACTGTTGCTGGTATTTTGGCCCATTCCTCCATGCAGATCTCCTCTAGAGCAGTGATGTTTTGGGGCTGTCGCTGGGCAACACGGACTTTCAACTCCCTCCAAAGATTTTCTATGGGGTTGAGATCTGGAGACTGGCTACGCCACTCCAGGACCTTGAAATGCTTCTTACGAAGCCACTCCTTCGTTGCCTGGGCGGTGTGTTTGGGATCATTGTCATGCTGAAAGACCCAGCCACATTTCATCTTCAATGCCCTTGCTGATGGAAGGAGGTTTTCACTCAAAATCTCACGATACATGGCCCCATTCATTCTTTCCTTTACACAGATCAGTCGTCCTGGTCCCTTTGCAGAAAAACAGCCCCAAAGCATGATGTTTCCACCCCCATGCTTCACAGTAGGTATGGTGTTCTTTCTCCTCCAAACACAACAAGTTGAGTTTTTACAATAAAGTTCTATTTTGGTTTCATCTGACCATATGACATTCTCCCAATCCTCTTCTGGATCATCCAAATGCTCTCTAGCAAACTTCAGATGGGCCTGGACGTGTACTGGTTTAAGCAGGGGGACACGTCTGGCACTGCAGGATTTGAGTCCCTGGCGGCGTAGTGTGTTACTGATGGTAGCCTTTGTTACTTTGGTCCCAGCTCTCTGCAGGTCATTCACTAGGTCCCCCCGTGTGGTTCTGGGATTTTCGCTCACCGTTCTCGTGATCATTTTGACCCCATGGGGTGAGATCTTGCGTGGAGCCCCAGATCGAGGGAGATTATCAGTGGTCTTGTATGTCTTCCATTTTCTAATAATTGCTCCCACAGTTGATTTCTTCACACCAAGCTGCTTACCTATTGCAGATTCAGTCTTCCCAGCCTGGTGCAGGTCTACAATTTTGTTTCTGGTGTCCTTTGACAGCTCTTTGGTCTTGGCCATAGTGGAGTTTGGAGTCTGACTGTTTGAGGTTGTGGACAGGGGTCTTTTATACTGATAAAGAGTTCAAACAGGTGCCATTAATGCAGGTAACGAGTGGAGGACAGAGGAGCCTCTTGAAGAAGTTACAGGTCTGTGAGAGCCAGAAATCTTGCTTGTTTGTAGGTGACCAAATACTTATTTTACCGAGGAATTTACCAATTAATTCATTAAAAATCCTTCAATGTGATTTTCTGGATTTTTTTTTTCTCATTTTGTCTCTCATAGTTGAGGTATACCTATGATGAAAATTGGAGACCTTTCTCATCTTTTAAGTGGGAGAACTTGCTCAATTGGTGGCTGACTAAATACTTTTTTTCCCCACTGTATCGCTGTTAGGTACTAAAATATGTATGCTGTGTGTGTTTCAGATGGCTCTGTTGTGTGAAAATTACCGCTTCAAACGGTCGGTCTGGGCGTTCAACACAGCCTGTCACTGATGTCACCCCAGCTTCACAAACGATCAGTGGTTACAGAGCTGAAGAATGTTTGCAGAAACGTTTATTTCCTGTGCAAGTGAGTGAGGCCAGCGATGTCCTCACCATGTGAATCGCAGAGCTGCTCCCAGGCAGTGGTTTCAAAACAGTCCTTTAGAGCGTCCATTGCCTCCTCAGACCATAACTTCACTGTGCGCATGACCGGAGGTTGTCTGTGCACTAGGGGTTTGTACACCGGCAGGAGATGAACCAAGTTGTGATCCGATCTCCCGAGTGGGGGGAGTGGTGATGAGGTGTACGCCTCCTTAGTGTTTGCGTAGAATAAGTCCAGTGTTTTATTGTCTCTAGTGTGGCATGTGACATACTGGGTGAACGTGGGTAGAATGGGAGACAGTGAAACATGGTTGAAGTCGCATGAGATGAGGAGAAGAGCATCTGGGTGTTCTGTCTGCAGCCTGCCAGATACTGAGTGGATGACGTCACGCGCTGTCCCAGCGTTTGCCATTGGATTTGCATAAATAACAATGCAGATCACGTGTGAGTATTCCCTCGGGAGATATGTAGGCCGCATGCTAACAGCTAGCAACTCCATGTCCTTGTTGCAGTGTTGTTGTTTAACCGTGATATGTCCCGGTCTGCACCAGTTGTTATTAACATACATTATCACTCCACCGCCCGTTGCCTTGCCACTGTCTGGTGTTCGGTCTGCCCGTATCGCGTGGAAACCCTCCAGTTCAATGTTAGCATCCGCTGCTAGTTCATTTAGCCACGACTCAGTGAATAACATAAGGCAGCACTCCCGGTATATGCTATCGTAGCGGGAGATAGCCGCTAGCTCATCTACCTTTCCTAATATCGATTGTACATTCCCCATAACAACGGATGGGACGGCGGGTCTGTACCTTATATTCCTTGCCCGCCGTCTTACACCAGCACGACACCCACGTCGTTTTCACCTTATTTCTCCCGGTATGTCGAGTTTTTTCGTTAGCACCGAGTGGCGGTTGAGTGCTAACAGCTGGTCCCTGTTGTACCGTCTCCTGCTGTAAACAGTGGCTCCGTCCACCGGCTCGGGAGACATTTGGGGCGATCTGTGTGTCCGTGATGTATAAAGTGTGTAAGGTGTCGCCGGATCAGAAAGTTAGAGGAAGAAAAAAAAAAACTCAGAGTTGAGCCGCTGTTGCAAAAAGGCAGCAGACTCGTGTGGTGCCGGAAGACGCTGAAGGCGTTTCTACGAAAGGATGTAAAGACCACCCCTGCTAACATCCTCATTTTATTACTTCATTTTTTTGTCTGTCTTTTATTTTAAAGATTCATTTCTAGGTAATTTTACCTTTATTGCATAGATACAACTAAGAAGAAAACAGGAAATAGGAAGGAGAGACATGCAGGAAAGATCACACTGGCTGGAAAACAAACCAGGCATCACTGCATATGAGAAAGATGCTATTGTGGTGTGCATCAGGTCCATTAGACACCCCCCCCACCAAAAAAAAAAAAAAATTCATATCTAATAATAACAAAAAACATCTGACCTTTAGGAAGCTCTTCTGCTTTGCTGGGCTTTCCTTGTTCTGGCTCTTCTTCTGAGCTGATGAAGGAAAAACAAAATGATATCAAATTTATCCATAAAACATGTGTATTTGTGTGCTGTAATGGCATGGTTCCGACCTGCTTTCATCGGACATATAATCCACTTCTAGACCTTCGTAGTCCCCGTCATCGCTGTCTTCCAAGGCTTCGTTTTCATTGCTCTTTCGCTTTTTCTTTTTGGACTTTCCTTTATCAGTGTCTTTCTTCACCTTTGGCTGTCTCTCTTCATCTGTCCAATGAAAGAGAGAAAGAGTGAACCCAAGAGATTGAAATAAGAAAGTTACACAAAATATGGAATGATTAAAGCAGAAAAAGGGAACACAAAATACTTTTCAACAGGTTTGTGCGATGACATTTCTTGAATCCTTTCCTACATATGACAATATGTATGGGTACATATTCATACCATGTAGGTTAATTAAATAGATGGTTATGCTGTTTATTCCATCTAGCTACAATGCTCGGCACTGTGTGTATATACTGTATATTTATGTGTACATACACTACCGTTGAAAAGTTTGGGGTCACTTAGAAATTTCCTTATTTTGAACTAATCAGAAATACACTCTATACATTGCTAATGTGGTAAATGACTATTCTAGCTGCAAATGTCTGGTTTTTGGTGCAATATCTAGATAGGTGTATAGAGGCCCATTTCCAGCAACTATCACTCCAGTGTTCTAAAGGTACAATGTGTTTGCTCATTGCGTCAGAAGGCTAATGGATGATTAGAAAACCCTTGTGCAATCATGTTAGGTCTGCAATGGTGTAATTGCTGCAAATGGAGGATTCTTTGACGAAAGCAAAGTTTGAAGGAAAAAATTATTATTTCAAATACAAATCATTATTTCTAACCTTGTCAATGTCTTGACTATATTTTCTATTCATTTTACAACTCATGGTGGTAAATAAGTGTGACTTTTCATTGAAAACACAATAATTGTCTGGGTGACCCCAAACTTTTGAACGGTAGTGTATGTATATTCACTGCTCTTAATTTCTTATCTTCAAAATTATTGCTCTGAGTGTTGCTATCCCTGTGCTGTTGCAATCCTGGAATTTCCCCATTGTGGGACTAATAAAGGCTTATCTTATCTTACATGTTCTCCTTACCTTCCCCCAAACTGCCATCACTGTCATCGCTGCTCATCTCCAGGTCCTCTTCCAGGTCATGGATGCGCAGGTCACCCCCTCTCCCGCCTGCCTTCTTTTTCTTCTTGCCAGATTTTTCAGCTTCATCCTCATCTTCCTCGCCGCGCTCCTGCTCTCGAAGACGCCTCTGAAGCATAATACTGAAGTGATTCACCACTTTGTTCCTCCTGTAAAGAGTCAGTTACAGTGGTGTGAAAAAGTGTTTGCCCCCTTCCTGATTCCTCATTTTTTTGTATGTTTGTCACACTTAAATGTTTCAGATCATCAAACAAATTTAAATATTAGACAAACATAACACAAGTAAACACAAAATGCAGTTTTAAATGAAGATGTTTATTATTAAGGCTTAAAAAAATACATGGCCCTGTGTGAAAAAGTGATCCCCCCCCCCCATTAAAACATAAATTAACTTTGGTTTATCACATTTTTGGAAAGCTGAGTTCAATTTCTCTAGCCACACCCAGGCCTGATTACTGCCACACCTGTTCTCAATCAAGAAATCACTTAAATAGGACCTGCCTGACAAAATGAAGTAGACCAAAAGATCCTCAAAAGCTAGACATCATGCTGCAATCCAAAGAAATTCAGGAACAAATGAGAAACAAAGTAATTGAAATCTATCAGTCTGAAAAAGGTAAAAAAAAAAAAAAAAAGCCATTTCTAAAGCTTTGGGACTCCAGCGAACCACAGTGAGAGCCATTATCCACAAATGGCGAAAACATGGGAAAGTGGTGAACCTTCCCAGGAGTGGCCGGCCGACCAAAATTACCCCAAGAGCGCAGCGACGACGCATCCAAGAGGTCACAAATGACCCCACAACAACATCCAAAGAACTGCAGGCCTCACTTGCCTCAGTTAAGGTCAGTGTTCATGACTCCACCATAAGAAAGAGACTGGGCAAAAATGGCCTGCATGGCAGAGTTCCAAGACGAAAACCACTGGTGAACAAAAAGAACAAAGACTCGTCTCAGTTTTGCCAGAAAACATCCTGATGATCCACAAGACTTTTGGAAAAATACTCTGTGGACTGACGAGACAAAAGTTGAACTTTTTGGAAGGTGTGTGTCCCATTATATCCAGCGTAAAAGTAACAGTATTTCAGAAAAGGAACATCATACCAACAGTAAAACATGGTGGTGGTAGTGTGATGGCCTGGAGCTGTTTTGCTGCTTCAGGACCTGGAAGACATGCTGTGGTAAATGAAACCATGAATTCTGCTGTCTACCAAAAAAATGCTGAAGGAGAATGTTCAACCTTCTGTTCGTGACCTCAAGCTGAAGCACACTTGGGTTCTGCAGCAGGACAATGATCCAAAACACACCAGCAAGTCCACCTCTGAATGGCTTAAGAAAAACAAAATGAAGACTTTGGAGTGGCCTAGTCAAAGTCCTGACCTGAATCCGATTAAGATGCTGTGGCATAACCTTAAAAAGGTGGTTCATGCTTGAAAACCCTCCATTGTGGCTGAATTACAACAATTCTGCAAAGATAAGAGGGCCAAAATTCCTCCACACCGCTGTAAAAATCTCATTGCCAGTTATCGCAAACGCTTGATTGCAGTTGTTGCTGCTAAGGGTGGCCCAACCAGTTATTAGGTTTAGGGGGCAATCTCTTTTTCACACCGGTTCATATAGGTTTGGATTTTTTTTCCCCTTAATAATAAATACATCCATTAAAGATGAGCCTTTTTAGTCCCACAACGGGGAAATTCCAGGATTGCAGCAGCACAGGGATAGCAGCACTCAGAGCAATAATTTAGAAGATAATAACAGCAATGAATATACATATGTACACACATATATACACAGTGCGGAGCATTGTAGCTAGATGGAATAAGCAGCATAACAGTCTATTTAGTTACCCCACATAGTATGAATATGTACCCATACCGCATATTATGTATTTGAATCAGCCTCGTTGTCACCCTCCTTAGCGATTGATATTGTCCTAGTTGTATAACGGAGGGGACCATTATTGTGCAAGTTTATTGCGTCTTTTTCATTCAATACTATTAAGTCATAACGTTTTTTTACGACCCCTGCGAGCAGCCCTGCTTAGGTTATAAAGCCGTAGGTAGGAAGAACCTGCGAAACCTCTCGGTCGCGCACCTAGGATGATGTAGCCTACTGCTAAATGAGCTCCTTAGTGCGTTCAGTATGTCCTGCATAGGGTGGGACTTGGACTCCAGCAGAGATGACAGCTTAGCCACCATCCTCCTCTCTCCTCCACTGGGTCGAGGCGCTGCCCCAGGATAGAGCTAGCTTTCTTGATCAGTTTGTTCAGTCTCTTCCTGTCAGCTGCTGTGATGCCGTTGCCCCAGCAGACCACTCCAAATGTGATGACTGATGCCACCACCGAATTGTAGAAGGTCTTCAGGAGCACCCCTTGTACACCAAAAGACCTGAGCCTCCTCAGTAGGAACAGCCTGCGCTGTCCCTTCTTGTGGAGTGCGTCGGTATTGTGTGACCAGTCCAGTTTATTATTCAAATGAACACCTAGGTACTTGTAGGATGTCACCATCTCAATGGCTGTTCCCTGGATGTTTACTGGTGCTGTGAGAGATTGTCCTTGCCTGCATTTTATGTTTACTTGTGTTATCTTTGTCTAATATTTAAATCTGTTTGATTATCTGAAACATTTAAGCGTGACAAACATACAAAAAAAAGAAATCAGGAAGGGGCAAACACTTTTTCACACCACTGTACATCAAAAAAATTGTTCTTATTCCACCTTTTCTTCCCTGCTGCCACCTCCCTTTTCACTTACCTGCCCCACTCCTCCTCAGCTTCTTCAGCAGTCAGGGTTCGGTGTTTGGCCAGCGGTGTGAAATTGTACCAGCCGTGAACGGGAAAGGCCTCAAAGGCTCCATCAGCACATTGTGTAAAGATGTAGTAGGATGCATTTTCTGTAATGCCTCCTTTCTTTAGACCTTTGAACCTGATGGAGTCACATGCAAAGACAGATAATGTAAGAGGATGTACTTTAAAAAGGAACCCCCCCACCCAGGCTTTGCAAAAATTATTACAAATCAGAGCATTTACAAGGATCCGTTTTCGCCTCACTTTTTTCCCGCCTTGCCATTGACCTTGAGAATCCAAGGCTGGTCTTCTACTTTAAACTCACGGGTCACAATACCATACTTCTTTCGTCTGGCTTCCTCACGCTGCTTTTTGCCAAACTCACTGCCTGCCGCCCCCTCAGGTGCTTCCTCCTCCCCGTATATCCGCCGGGCACTCAAGTCCCTTTCCATGCGAGCCTGGAAAGAAAGGAAAAGGTAGGTATGAAGAAAGCGACGTTACGGAGCCATCTTATGCGATGATCTCATTGTGCATTACTTTGAGGTTAATCATTTGGTTTGCCATTCCTTTCTCACATTGACTTTGGTCTCACAAAGCCATGATCAGGACTATCTGTCAGACGTGGACATCAAGCCTACCTGTGTCCAGGTTGAACAGCTGACTCTGTCTCCGGCATTGAACGCCATTATATTGTACTTCTTGCTGGTATTTCTATGTGAGAAGGGTAAAAAAAAATAGTTGGTACTCATCCTGTTTTTTTTAATCCACTCAGATCAAATGATGACAAATTTTGATGTCACCTCACACCTACCAATTTCAAAGAATTAGTCTCAGGGTTAAATAAATCCATTTATATTTACAGAAAGATTTCAGCAATGGCGTCCAAGTTGGGGAACACATAACGCAATTTAATAACTCAAGCTAATTTCAACATCTGCCAGGGATAGTTGTATTTGCGGTCCACCCAACAAATACTAGCACATATCAAAAAATGAGAATATCATGATTCACTAATTTGATTCCAACAGATACGTTATAATCAACATTTATAACAAAGATTTAGTGTTTAATATTTTAATCTAATGATTAAAAAAATTACAATATTTTATTTTTTTAAAATCTACTCTTCTCAGCTGTGAGTCAGTTTTCTTCACTCGTGCGTTCAGGAAAGTTTCGCCACAACCAGTTAAAGAATTAAGATGGCCGCAATCATGTGCCACAGGAACTGCCCAACTTCTATCTATGAGCATGTTGCTACAATGTTTTATATGCAAATTACCACATTCTGTGTTGTTTTTAGTGAACGTTGTTAGCAGTGGCTAATGGCCAACTGGCTAGAGCAGGTAGGTTCACCAACCTGGTACAATTATAACTTAAAAAAAAAAAATCAAAGAGTTAAAATTATTTTCTTGACTTGGTTGGATCTCTCAAAGAACAGGAATGCACTGATTGTGAAATTTTGGGTCAATGCCAATGCACCCCTACTTCATTTCCACTGCTAGCTCCATGAGAAATGTAGTTTTTAATAATACCAGATGTTCAGCTGGCTTTTCTCTAACAAAATGGCAAATTTGAGGATAAATGTCCCCATAATCACATGGATGGAGAATAAATCTTACTAGAATAAATGTATTAGGCCTGTGCCAATGAAACAGGACTGGATGTGTTAGATTTTCATTAATTCTGGGAATGCAAGGAGTCCTTAATGAGTCACTGCTATTAGCAGATGCAAGTTAGCTGACTGGTTTCCAACAAAGTGGCAAATTTATAGATTTTTCTCAGTGGAATAATGTGGATGGACAATAAATAAATGAATGAATCCTGAAGGGAAAAAAACCACAATTGAATGACTGCAGACAAACAGCGGTACAGCAAGCGTACAACGATCCTACACTGAAAATTCTAGCAATAGCAACTTCATTTTATTTCCAGCTTCTAGAAAGTGGTGACGTGACAGGGTTTGTCCACGCATTTACAAGCTACTCACTTGGGGACTCGCACAGTGTATTCCGTGGTTGACAAACTGCTGCTCCCCTGTAAGACACACAAATCACAGCGTGTCCTTCACAGGAGTTTGTCTTTACACATTACCTTTCCCCACTGACAGGTTTATTTGGATGACATGCACATAAAAAAGTGAATACAACAATAATGCCAGTGAGAATACAGGTTTGCAATATTAGTTCTGTAATAGCTGACCGCAATAAAAAATAGCACAACTGTGGAATTGCAGTGAAATATTGTCTCTTGTAATCAAACGATAAATCAAAATTTACCAGTGACGTCATATTGGTTGTCTGTTTCTGGAGTTATTCACCACATCAATGGTTGCTTGAGCTGGTTAGATAAAAGCAGAACAATGCTGTTGATAATATAACTTCAGTGGCATATCAGTTAAAAGGCAACGTGTCCATACTGTTTTTAGTATTATTTTATCACGCATGATGTTGGTACTAGGGCAGGAAATCATTACGAGATGACAACATAGAACCCCAAACAACTTAATAACTAAAATTAGAACCATGAGAAAACATATATTACCCAAAGAAAGTGTATTCCTCTGCTCCGTATGAAATACTTTTCTCAAAATAATGATAATCTGAGGCTGTAACATACAGGACAATGACGATCCGTTTTGTAATATTAGCTTTAGACGCTACAATGAGGAGCGACACATAGCAAGCCAAGGCTAACTGAGCTAATTCACTTGCAAAATCATGCAACGTTAGCACCGGGATACAGATATATGTACAGCAAAGTTACAAATAAATACAAAACAACTCTACATAATTCTCATTTAGTACATATTTACCGCTTCCCACAGAATCCAATCGCTTTTGTTCCGTTGGTCTTACCCGTCCCACCGGAAACATTTACTAACTACATTGGTTCCTCCGAGCCCGGGTCAGGTTCACCCTCAACACTGATAAATATAAATAAATATATATATATATATATATACACTACCGTTCAAAAGTTTGGGGTCACCCAGACAATTATTTTGTGTTTTCCATGAAAAGTCACACTTATTTACCACCATGAGTTGTAAAATGAATAGAAAATATAGTCAAGACATTGACAAGGTTAGAAATAATGATTTGTATTTGAAATAATATTTTTTTCCAGATACTCAACCTGCTCAAAGGAAGGTCAGTTTTATAGCTTCTCTAACCAGCTAAACTGTTTTCAGCTGTGCTAACATGGTTGCACAAGGGTTTTCTAATCATCCATTAGCCTTCTGACGCAATGAGCAAACACATTGTACCATTAGAACACTGGAGTGATAGTTGCTGGAAATGGGCCTCTATACACCTATGTAGATATTGCACCAAAAACCAGACATTTGCAGAAATAAGGAAATTTCTAAGTGACCCCAAACTTTTGAACGGTAGTATATATATACATATATATCGTTTTTATTTTTTTTAATCACATTTTGCATCAAGTTAATATCCATGCAATCAGCTTATCCCGGGTTCTCCTTTCTCAACCAAAGAAGGACAAATCTTACACATCCAAAGAAGGAGAAGCCATCTTGATGCAACTATGCCGATCAAGTTGGAGCAGTGGAGCCATGCCTTCTTTGTGTGGGAGGAAATGGCCAGAGGAGGCTACTCGGAGGGAAACCACAGACACCAGGAGAACAGGAAAATTCCACACAGAAAGGCCCCGGCAGGCCAGCTCATGAATTTTAAACCCAGGATGTTGCTGTGAGGAAACAGACTAATGTGGCACATATGTTGGGCTCACATTTTCCACAAAGGTATGACTGCATGTTTATTGGAGGCTTCAAGTCTCGAAGGACAAAAGGCTCGAATCTGCAGAAGATGACAAGGAGGTGTGAGATTTGGTCTTTGTCTCGGAGAAGATGCCCCAGAGAGATTTCCGGTTCATCAGTGAATAAGAGACAATGGTGAAAGTTCAAAGGGTTGCATTGTGACTGTATGTTTACTGAAGCACCATGTGACTTGAGTTCTGATGCTGGAAACATATAAAGAGGTGATGTGATATAGTTCTTTCTCTTCTTCCTGCTTTGAGAATGCTAGAGTATGTGTTCTGTCAATAAAGCTGAACCTGAGAAATAAAACTCAGCCTCATCATTGAACACATCCTCTACACTGGTGACCTACGACAAAAAATGAGAAGACAGAATTCTCCCGAGCGGGGCTCGGCGGAAGCCAGCCTGATGGCCGCCTCCACACTCCGGCTGCCCGATTTCTGGCAGCACAGCCCGCGCTCATGGTTTAGCGCGGTCGAGGCGCAGTTCAACCTCCGGAGAATCTCAAACGACGACACAAGATTCTACCATGTGGTAGCGAAGCTGGACAGCCACACAGTCCAGAGGGTGGAAGATCTGGTTAATCATCCACCGGACAGCGACAAGTACAGCGCATTGAAGGACGCGCTGATCAGCCATTTCACCCCTTCGGTCCAACAGCGAGCAGAGGGGCTCCTAACGTTGATGGAGTCGGAGAACGACAGACCTGCAGAACTGATGGTGAAGATGCTGAGGTTGAAAGACCCCGAGGATGGCGAATTTATTTTCGCCCACCTTTTCCTCCGGACCCTGCCGCCAGCAGTGAGAGTAGCCCTGGCAGAGTCGCCCCGATTGGCCAGGCGAGACTACCATGGGCTGAGCAAGGAGGCGCAGCGGCTTGTCGACGCCCACAAGCGGAGTGTGGTTTCGGCCGTGGCAGCTAGCCCAGGAACGACGTCTGGAGACGGCTTGGAGCCAGTGGTCGCGGCGCCAGATGCACCGACGACAGCGGCGACAGGGACCAGGTGGCGCGGAGCGGATGATGGCCTGTGCTTCTACCATCGCCGTTTTGCAGAGAGAGCACACAGGTGCGTCCCACCGTGCCACTTCAAGCGCCTGGGAAACGCCAAGACCGAGGGCCGGTAGCAGCTGCGACCCTCGGCGAGGAGAACAAGCTGCTTTACCTGACGGATGCACACTCGGGGAAACAATTCCTCGTGGACACGGGCTCCCAGCTGAGTTTCGTCACACCCACCTACGCGGAACGGCTGATGCCGTCTGAAGCTCCCTGGGTGTCGGTGTCAGCAGCAAACGGCTCAACGATTAAAACTTTCGGTGAGAGGACTATGCTTCTGTCCTTACAAGGTCGTTCATTTGAGTGGACTTTTACTGTAGCAGCAGTCAGTTTCAACATGTTAGGGGCTGATTTTTTGTGCTCACATGGTTTATTGGTTGACCTTGCTAACAGACGTTTGGTTAATGCACTGTCTTTCCATTCTATTCCCTGCACAGCTCGGGTGGCCCCGCCGACTGCACATGCCAGCGTCACAGCTGTGGGTGGTAAGTTTCACGCATTGCTCGCTCAGTTCCCAGCACTCACAGTCCCCACGTTTTCGGCGACGGTGGCTAAGCATGGGGTGGAACATTTTATCACCACCACCGGGCCACCCATTTTTGCAAAAGCTCGGCGCTTTGACTCAGCTAAACTGGCCATCGCGCGCGAGGAGTTCGCCAGCCTGGAAAAACTGGGCATTATTAGACGCTCCAAAAGCCCCTGGGCTTCGCCGCTACACATGATCCCAAAAGCTGATGGCTCGTGGCGACCTTGCGGCGATTTCCGCAGGTTGAACAACGTTTCAGCACACGACCGCTACCCGATTCCGCACATTCAGGATTTCTCAGTTCATTTGGCAGGGGTGCGCATTTTTTCTAAAATAGATTTGGTGCGCGGTTACCACCAAGTTCCAGTGCGCGCTCAGGATATACCCAAAACAGCGGTTATAACTCCTTTCGGCCTTTTTGAGTTTTTGCGCATGCCATTTGGTCTCAAGGGGGCTGCACAGACGTTCCAACGCATGATGGATGCAGTTTTACGCGACCTCCCTTTCGTGTTCGTTTACTTGGATGACATTTTAGTAGCCAGCACGTCCGAACGCGAACACGAAAGTCACCTCACAGCAGTTTTTCGGAGGCTGACAGAGCACGGGTTAATAATTAACCCAGCGAAGTGCCAGTTTGGGGAGGCGCAAATTGATTTTTTGGGGCATCGCGTTTCGCCAGAAGGAGCGGTTCCTCTGCCCGATAAGGTGCGCGCAATAACAGATTTTCCGCAACCTCAAACGGTCAAGGCGTTACAGGAGTTTTTGGGAATGGTTAATTTTTACAACCGGTTCCTCCCAAGCGCAGCACGGCTCATGCAACCATTATACACTGTGTTAAAAAAACAAAAGCCCGCAAATAAGGTTGAATGGTCTCCGGAGCGGGAGCGCGCTTTTGCCCAGGTCAAATCGGCCCTGGCAAACGCAGTTTTGTTAGCGCACCCAGTTCCAACGGCCCGCATGGCGCTCACCACTGACGCTTCCGATTTAGCAGTGGGGGCGGTCGTTGAACAGTTTGTGGCAGGTATCTGGCAACCCCTCGCGTTTTTCAGCAAAACCTTGCGCGATAGCGAGCGTAAATACAGCGCGTTCGACAGGGAGCTTTTGGCCCTACACTTGGCCATCCGCCATTTCCAGTTCTGGCTGGAAGGGCGACGTTTCACCGCGTTTGTGGATCACAAACCGCTAACGTTTGCCATGGTGAAGATTTCAGAACCCTGGTCAGGCCGGCAACAAAGGCAACTAGCCGCGATATCGGAGTTCACCACCGATATCCAGCATGTTGCGGGTAAACACAATGTAGTGGCAGACTGTTGAAGGCAGACTGTTGAAGGTGCGCGCGCAGGCCCGGTCCATGTAGGTTTAGATTATGCAGCCATGGCCGCGGAGCAGGTTAATGATGCGGACGTGCGCGCGCTCCAGTCTGGACCAACAGGGCTAAGGCTGGAGCACAGGGTGCAGCAAATTGGTATGCCCCCCCTAATCTGCGATGTCTCCACGGGACGGCCTCGCCCCGTGGTTCCAGCTGCGTGGCGTCGCCGCGTTTTTGACTCGGTCCATTCTCTGGCGCACCCGGGGGTGCGCGCATCGATTAAGATGGTGGGGGAGAAATTCGTTTGGCCCGGGTTGCGCAAACAGGTCAAGGAATGGGCGGCAGCCTGCATAGCGTGTCAGCGAGCCAAAATACACAAGCACACTAGAGCTCCGTTGGAGCCTTTTCACATCCTCGCTAAGCGTTTTGATCATGTGCATGTTGACTTGGTGGGCCCCCTTCCACCATCACACGGGCACACACATCTTTTGACGATGGTGGATCGCACCACGCGTTGGCTAGAGGCGATCCCTCTGCCATCAACCACAGCGGAAGAAGTTGCGCGAGCATTTTTAACAGCGTGGGTTGCGCGTTTCGGAGTCCCGTCGGACATAACGTCCGACAGGGGTCCCCAATTTATTTCCGAACTATGGTCATCGATGGCCCGCAGCTTAGGGGTGAAGATTCATCGCACTACCGTGTATAACCCCCAGGCTAATGGTTTATGTGAACGCTTTCACAGGTCGTTAAAAGCAGCCCTCAGAGCGTCGCTGACGGATACAAATTGGGTGGACAAACTGCCATGGGTTTTATTGGGGTTGCGTTCTGCACCTAAGGAAGATTTGCAGGCTTCCCCGGCTGAGTTAGTTTTTGCACAACCTCTCCATTTGCCGGGGGAATTTCTCCCCGACAATCCCGCACCAAATTGCCCCCCCCCCGCTCAGCCGTTGCAGAGCGACACAGGAGCAAACACACTCCCTGGCCCGGTTCATCACAGTTTCCCACGCGTTTTTGTGCCGAAAGCTTTAAAAAATGCGGAGTTTGTTTTTGTTAGACATGATGCTCAGCGCCCAAGTTTGCGACCGTTTTATGACAGACCGTTCAGAGTCCTGGAGACCGGGGAGAAGCATTTTCTGCTAGATTTAGGGGGCAGAAAGGAGTTGATTTGCATAAACAGACTCAAACCCGCTTTTGTTTTGGCTGATGACCAAGTGCAGCTGGCGAGGCCCCCCCGCCATGGCAGGCCGCCGAGAAGACATTCTCCAGAACCTTCACAGAGACGTGCTAACAGCTTTAATCCACAGAGGCAGAAAGACGCTGCAGGGGTAGCAAAGCCGGGTTACAGCAGATTCGGCAGAAGGTTAAGACCCAGCCATCTGGTGGATTGATTTGTGATATGTGGAGTGTTTTTTTTCTTTTTTTTTATGCCATGCTTGTTTTGTCCTTTAATAGACGTTTGGGGGGGGGGGGGGGTTATGTGGCACATATGTTGGGCTCACATTTTCCACAAAGGTATGACTGCATGTTTATTGGAGGCTTCAAGTCTCGAAGGACAAAAGGCTCGAATCTGCAGAAGATGACAAGGAGGTGTGAGATTTGGTCTTTGTCTCGGAGAAGATGCCCCAGAGAGATTTCCGGTTCATCAGTGAATAAGAGACAATGGTGAAAGTTCAAAGGGTTGCATTGTGACTGTATGTTTACTGAAGCACCATGTGACTTGAGTTCTGATGCTGGAAACATATAAAGAGGTGATGTGATATAGTTCTTTCTCTTCTTCCTGCTTTGAGAATGCTAGAGTATGTGTTCTGTCAATAAAGCTGAACCTGAGAAATAAAACTCAGCCTCATCATTGAACGCATCCTCTACACTAACACCAATGTGGTGCCTGATTCAGCAAGTTGGAAATCCAACTCTGGAAGTTAGTCCAGTGAAGCTTCAGGACTCAGTAATGTCAACCTGCAGCATCAGCATGGCCTGATTAATGCTGCATTCTAATTTTGTTGCTGGTCAGTATTGGACTGGCAACTCTTGCCTTACTCAAGTTCACTAATCAAGATAGCTATGCATCAACAAGCATGCAAAATGTATACATTTTGTTGTGCTTCTGTTTTATATGTCTCATATATGTAACCAGGTTAAAAAATGGGTATACCTGCATAAAATCCCTTTTATTTCTTGTTGTCATTGATATCCCTACTTATTCTACTGTTGGACACTAGGTGGCGCAGTGGACCGCTCATGAAGAATAAACACTTGGGGGGTCAAGGGTTAACAAGATGTTTCGTAGTCTCTGTTCTATGTTTTGGCAGACTTTTCATGAGTGTGGGCTACGCCGGCTCAACCCCCAGCGCAGTACACAGGACTGCTCCAGGCTGGCGTACAGAAGAAACCGTGGATGCTGAATGGGAGGAGTGGTGGCAAGTTTGAATAATTGGGCCTGATTTGGCTTTGGATTTTGGACTGTGGACTTCAGCATTAGATAACAGGAAAGATTTGACAGCTGTTGAGCAGGTGGTGTATCAGTGGGAATCCCACTGATACGCCTTCCACAGAGGAAGCAGGGTTTGGGGACGAGGGGGATGACTCGCCTATCACAGGGGCTGAGGTCGCCAAGGTGGTTAAAAATCTCCTTGGTGGCCGGGCCCCGGGGGTGGACGAGATTCGCCCCGAGTACCTCAAGGCCCTGGATGTTGTTGGGTTGTCATGGTTGACACGCCTCTGCAACATTGCGTGGAGGTCGGGGGCAGTGCCTTTGGCATGGCAAACCGGGGTGGTGGTTCCTCTCTTCAAAAAAGGGGACCGGAGGGTGTGCTCCAACTTTAGAGGGATCGCACTCCTCAGCCTCCCTGGGAAGGTCTATGCCAAGGTACTGGAGAGGAGAGTCCGGCCGTTGGTCGAACCTCGGATTCAGGAGGAGCAATGTGGTTTTCGTCCTGGCCGTGGCACATCGGACCAGCTCTTTACCCTCTCGAGAATTCTTGAGGGTTCGTGGGAGTTTGCCCAACCAGTTTACATGTGTTTTGTGGACTTGGAGAAGGCATTTGACCGCGTCCCTCGTGGATTTTTGTGGGGGGTGCTTCGGGAGTATGGGGTATCGGGCTTGTTGTTACGAGCTATTCGGTCTCTGTACGACCGTTGTGAGAGTTTAGTTCGCATTGCCAACACTCGGTCGGAGTCATTCCCAGTGAGAGTTGGACTCCGCCAGGGCTGCCCTTTGTCACCGGTCCTGTTCATAATTTTTATGGACAGGATTTCTAGGCGCAGCCAGGGAATGGAGGGTGTCATGCTTGGTGACCACAGGATCTCATCTCTGTTGTTTGCAGATGATGTTGTCCTGTTGGCTTCATCCAGCAATGACCTACAGCTCTTGCTGGGACGGTTTGCCGCTGAGTGTGAAGCGGCTGGGATGAGAATCAGCACCTCCAAGTCCGAGTCCATGGTCCTCAGCCGGAAAAAGGTGGATTGTCCTCTCCGGGTTGGGGACAGGCTCCTGCCCCAAGTGGAGGAGTTTAAGTATCTTGGGGTCTTGTTCACGAGTGAGGGGAAAATGGAGCGAGAGATCGACAGACGGATTGGAGCAGCATCTGCAGTGATGCGGACGTTGTACCGGTCTGTTGTGGTGAAGAGGGAGCTTAGTTCTAAGGCAAAGCTGTCGATTTACCAGTCAATCTACGTTCCTACTCTCACCTATGGTCACGAGCTTTGGGTAATGACCGAAAGAACGAGATCGCGGATACAAGCGGCTGAAATGAGCTTTCTCCGTAGGATTGCTGGACTCACCCTCAGAGATAGGGTGAGGAGCTCAGTCATCCGGGAGAGGCTCAGAGTAGAACCGCTGCTCCTCCACATTGAAAGGAGTCAGTTGAGGTGGTATGGGCATCTGATTAGGATGCCTCCTGGACGCCTCCCACTTGAGGTGTTTCAGGCACGTCCCACTGGGAGGAGACCCCGGGGCAGACCCAGGACTCGGTGGAGAGACTATGTCTCCCAGCTAGTCTGGGAACGCCTTGGTATCCCCTCTGAAGAGCTGGAGCAGGTGGCTGGGGAGAGGGAAGTCTGGGCTTCTCTGCTTGAACTGCTGCCTCCGCGACCCGGACCTCCGGAAAAGCGGTAGAAGATGGATGGATGGATGGATGGAGCAGGTGGTGGTGTGGGGGTATTGACCGATGGCCTGTATAGGTCCGCTATCAGTCCCCTCGCTGCCTCTTGCAGACAGCCGTCAGATAAAACAAAAATGGTAGCGGAAACAACTGGTCATACTGCCAGGACTTCTAATTAGCTGGGCGTTGAGCAGGACTGCTCCGTGAATGGGTCAGAGATAGGGAGCTCGCCAGATAGTATGGAATACGGTGAGGGGGCTGAGGGTGGAGTGGGGACATGGGTGACTGAAGGACGGAGCAAAGGTCATTAGAGGACACGGGAAGCTCAAAGTGAGAGGTCGGATAGTGAAGAAGAAGAATATGAGCGAGTCAGGAGGGAGAGATCTGAGAAGTTTGTTGTTATAAGATTTAATGAGAAACATCAAGGGTGCATGAAGAAGAGCAATCTGTTTATGCTAACTACTTCTTCTTTCGACTGCTCCCTTTAGGGGTCGCCACAGCGGATCATCTGCCTACATCTCACTGTTATGTATGGAAAACGTGGACCAATGATGAGACCAAGTAGTGAACTAGATAGGACTTTATTATAGACTCACGGTATAATGCAAGGCGGTGCCGTCAGGCTGAGACGAGGTCAAGAGACCGCCCCACTTCCGCACAGCCCTCTTATACTCTGGGTGACGTCACCACTTGTGTTACACCATAATGTGTCCTATGAACAACATCACCCCCCCCCCCCCTTCAAAAGGTCCAAAACCCACACATACAATCAAGACCTTCCCCAATTTAAAACCCAAATCACACACTAAAACAGAAACATATCAGGGCCTATATCACTCACACAAAACAACTAAAGCTAGGGGGAGACAGGTGGACTACCGTCCCACCCCCACATGGCTAGAGGGATTATTCTTCCGTCTTTGTTAAAACACAGTCTCTTAAACATAAAATTGCCATGCTCCTAAAATAAATAATCCAAAACAATCCCCTTCATAGAACATGTATACAAACAGGTTCTTTCTTCTTTTTTTTAAACACCCAACCACAATAACCACTTATCGTTCATATCAACACCATGCAATAAACATCTCACAACCCAGGCAATTTACATACCGCCAACATGCATTGAATACATTGCCCCCAAATTACCAGTCAGTCCCAGTAGAGCGACCACCCCCCCGGAGACCCGTCAGGCAGGTCCCGTCCAGAGCATCTTCTTCTCTTCACACTCAGAGATGACCCATGCCGAAACCCAGACACCTCCTTCTCGTCAGTGGTGCATCGCAGCTCGTTGGGATATCTCCATGAGCCATCAGACAGCTGAAGGTAACAGTCCTCCCAAACAGCCACCACCTGCAGCCGCCCCTGGTCCTCCTGTTGTTTCCGCATGCCACAAACTCCTCTCGACTGGGCCTCCTCCCAGGGTCGGACCATATTAGCAACCCCCTGAGGAGCCTGACTCGGCTTCCAGTGTCCCTGTGTGGCACATCGTTTTACCGTGCCAGCCGGTCCTGCCCTGCTTGCTTTCATTTTTGCCGCCGGCGAAGCCATTGTGACCTCTTGCTTCTTGGTACCTCCCAGTTGAACTCCAGAAGCAGAACGGGCCCTCCGCTCGGCGCCACCCACCATCACGGGCGTCCGAGCGTCACCCAGTTCCCTCAACTAGGGTTACTGGGCGCTGACACCGGAACCCTCCCGCGATGGCCCTGAATGGAATTGGTCCTGCTCATTGTCCAGATTACTAGGCAAAAGTTTGTCCCACACAGCTCTGTCCATCGTTTGCGGAACCAGCCAGTCCCACAGACTACAGCCCGACTGCTCTTCTCCAACCCGAGACTGTGAGAAGGAATTCTACACGGTTTCCCAAACCAACACCGATCTCACCACTCCCATGGTAACCAGCAACAGCACCATCACTCCGTCCAGTTCCACCATACAGAAAGAACAGTCATTGCCACTTGGGGATACACTGCAAACAACCGTGGGAAGCGAAATGGGGTGCTCCTCTATGTGCCTTGAATCCCCTCGTTCGAACTTGAAGCATGCCCTGGCGAAATGATGCAAGAATCCACACGTGTCACAGCATCGTCCTCTTGCCGAACCCTCTCTAACCTTATAACGGTGCTTGCTGGACCCACAATCCAAACATTTGGGCGATCCCGGAGCGGACCTTATCTTTACAGCAGTAGCGCATTCTTCATCTTTTGCGTTATTGTTGCTGTCCAGGTCCACTGCTTGCGCCGTCGACCGTGGTTCAAAATGGCGATGTGCCACACTCTCACTGAGCTCCCGTGATAGCCTGTCTGCTGCTTCACGCTGCTGATCTATCCCGACAGCCATGGCTAACGTCAGCTCGCCCGAGTGTATGATAAGCTTCCACCTTGTCGCAGAGTGAACAGTATGTTCCACCAACTGGTCACGGACCGTCTCATCATCCAGTGCTATAAACTGGCAGTCCTTGGCCAGCTGACATAGTTCTACTACATACCACTGTGTTGATTCGCCAGCCCGCTGGCGGCGCTGTCAAAACTGGATGCTCCGGGCAATGACGTTTTCCAGGGCACGAAAATGTCGTGCCATCAGCTCAACCACTTCTTCCAGACTATCACCCTCACCTTAGGTACTAAGGATACATTGTCCTTCCATTCCCCATTAAGAACAAACAGTGCTCATGCCCGCAACTTCTCTAGTCTTCCAAGGTCCAGTGCAGCTAATAACTTAGGAAAGTGGCGAACCACCTCTCCCAAGGTATGGGCGGCTCACTGGGAAACTCCAGAAATGGCCAAATTATAGACACGCCAGCAACCATACTTTTATCCTCCTCGCCAAATGTTATGTATGGAAAATGTGGACCAATGACGAGACTGAGTAGTGAACTAGATAGGACTTTATTATAGTCTCACGGTATAATACAAGGTGCTGCCGTCGGGCTGAGAGGAGGTCAAGAGACCACCCCTCTTCCGCACAGCCCTCTTATACTCCGGGTGACGTCACCACCCGTATTACACCATAATGTGTCCTATGAACAATATCACACTCACCCTATCCATTTCATCGTCCTCTGTAACACCAACCCTCTCCATGTCCTCCTTCACTGTATCCATGAATCTTCTCTGTGGTCTTCCTCTTTTCCTCCTGCCTGGCAGCTCCATCTTCAACATCTTTTGTCCAGTATACCCACTGTCCCTCCTCTGCACATGTCCAAATCATCTCAGCCTTGCCTCTCTTACTTTGTCTCCAAACTGCACATCCTGAGCTGTCCCTCTGATATACTCATTTCTAATCCTGTCCCCCCAGTCACTCCCACTGAAAATCTTAGCATCTTCAACTCTGCCACCTCCAGCTCCACGTCCTGTCTTTTTGTCAGTGCCACCATCTCCAAACCATACATCATAGCAGGTCTCACTACCATCTTGTAAATCTTCCCTTTCACTTTTGCTGCTACCCTTCTGCCACAAATCACCCCTGACACTCGTCTCCACCCACTCCACCCTGCCTGCACTCTCTTCTTCACCTCTCTTGTGCATTTTCCATTGTTTTGGATGGCTGACCCTAGGTATTTAAACTCATTTACTTTCACTATCTCTACTCCTTCCATCTTCACCGTTACACCTGCCTCCCTCTCATTCACACTCATGTATTCTGTCTTGCTCCAACTGACTTTCATTCCTCTTCTCTCCAGAGCGTACCTCCACCTCACCAGGTTCTCTTCTACCTGCTCCCTACTCTCACTACAAATCACAATGCCATTTTCAAACATCATGTTCCACAGAGACTCCTGCCTGACCCCGCCTCCCAGCCTGTCCATCACCATGGCAAACAAGAAGAGACTCAGAGCTGATCCCTGATGTAACCCCACCCCCAAATTGACCCCATCTGTCACTTCTACAGCACACCTCACCACTGTCTCGCTGTCCTCATACATGTCCTGCACCACCCTCACATACTTCTCTGCCACTCCTGACTTTCTCATACAGTACCATACTTCCTCTCTTGGCACCCAATCAAATGCTTTTTCTAGATCCACAAAGACACAGTGCAACTCCTGACTTTCTCTATACTTCTCCATCAACAGTCTTAGAGCAAACAGTACATCTGTAGTACTCTTTCTTGACATGAAACCGTACCGCTGCTCACTGATTGTCACCTCTCCTCTTAACCTGGCTTCAGCAACTCTTTCCCATATCTTCATAGTGTGACTGATCAACTTTATGCCTCTGTAGTTACTACAGCTCTGAGCATCACCTTTGTTCTTGAACATTTGTACCAAAACACTTCTTCTCCACTCCTCAGGCATCCTCTCTCCCTAAGATTGTGTTAAACAACCTGGTTAAAAATTCTACTGCCATCTCTCCTAAACATCTCCATACCTCCACAGGTATGTCATCTGGACCAACCGCCTTTCCATTCTTCATCCTCTTCAAAGCTGCCCTTACTTCTGCCTTGCTAATCCTTGGGACTTCCTTGTTCATCATTCCTTCATCCATCCTCCTCTCTCTCTCATTTTCTTTATTCATCAGCTCCTCCAAGTACTCCTTCCATCTTCTCGACACACTGTCGTCATTTGTTAGTACATTGCCATTTCTGTCCTTAATTAACCTAATCTGCTGCACATCTTTTCCAGCTCAATTTCTCTGTCCATTTGTGCTAACTACAACACTGGCACAAAGCATAGGGGAGATTCTGTATGCCAAGGTTCTCAATGATGGTAACTTGTTGGTGAAATGTGTGAGTAAAGAGCAACTTGAAAGAGCACTCAGGTTAAAAGAGATAGGAAAATCTAAAGTGGAAAGCAGGGGGAGGGTGATAGCACAAAATGGCAATGGATGTAAGGGAGTCATCATGTAGGTGTCACTGAGTGTTAGTATGGAGGAACTAAAAAGAAACATTAAAGGAGGGAAAGCCACAAGTGTGCAAAGATTAAAATCATCAAGAGAAGGGGTGAAGAAGGATAATGAAACTGTTTTGATGGAGTTTAATCAAGACAATGCCAAAGAAGGTGTTCCTGGGCTTCATGAGTTAACCAGTGCAAGTGTATGAGCCAAAGCTACTGAGGTGCTTTAACTGTCAGAGGCAAGTGAACAGGGAGTAATGAGGGTACAAGAACTGCAACATCGAACCAATGAGAGAGTCTACATAGACAAAAAAGCTCTGGTAACATTCATAGCAGGAGTAATTAACAGTACAACTGAAGTGAATTCAAAGAATGTCAAAATCAAACTGGTTGTTAAAGCGGCAGTAAATCATTTGAGATTAGCAAGACTGATGTGGGAATAAGAGAGAATCTTACTAATCAGTCAACTCAGGGAACATCATGTATGGGGTCATATTCATAATGGCGTTATTTTTACAGTGGAATGCTAGGAGCTTACTGGCTAATGGGCAGGAGCTCAAGCATTTCATTAAAGAATTGGTTGTATTTGCCCCAGGCTCTCAAAGTTACTGCAACTAAATCACATTCCCCTTCTAAAAACAATGCAAGATGACCTTACACGTTGGAGGACATTACCTACAGTGGCATGAAAAAGTGTTTGCCCCCTTTCTGATTTCTCATTTGTTTGTATGTTTGTCACACTTAAATGTTTCAGATCATCAAACAAATTTAAATATTAGACAAAGGTAACACAAGTAAACACAAAATGCAGTTTTTAAATGAAGGTGTTTATTATTAAGGGAGAAAAAAAATGCAAACCTACATGGCCCTGTGTGAAAAAGTGATTGCTCCCTAAATCAAATAACTGGATGGGCCACCCTTAGCAGCAACAACTGCAATCAAGCATTTGCGATAACTGGCAATGAGTCTTTTACAACACTGTGGAGGAATTTTGGCCCTCTCATCTTTGCAGAATTGTTGTAATTCAGCCACATTGGAGGGTTTTCGAGCATGAACCGTTTTTAAGGTCATGCCACAGCATCTCAATCGAATTCAGGTCGGGACTTTGACTAGGACACTCCAAAGTCTCCATTTTGTTTTTCTTAAGGCATTCAGAGGTGGACTTGCTGGTGTGTTTTGGATCACTGTCCTGCTGCAGAACCCAAGTGCGCTTCAGCTTGAGGTCACAAACAGATGGCCGGACATTCTCCTTCAGGATTTTTTGGTAGACAGCAGAATTCATGCTTCCATTTACCACAGCAAGTCTTCCAGGTCCTGAAGCAGCAAAACAGCCCCAGACCATCACACTACCACCATCATATTTTACTGTTGGTATGATGTTCCTTTTCTGAAATGCTGTGTTACTTTTACCCCGGATGTAATTGGACACACACCTTCCAGAAAGTTCAGCTTTTGTCTAATCAGTCCACAGAATATTTTCCAGAAAGTCTTGGGGATCATCAGGATGTTTTCTGGCAAAACTGAGACGAGCCTTTATGTTGTTTTTGCTCAGCAGTGGTTTTCGTCTTGGAACTCTGCCATGCAGGCAATTTTTGCCCAGTCTCTTTCTTATGTTGGAGTCATGAACACTGACCTTAACTGGGGCAAGTGAGGCCTGCAGTTCTTTGGATGTTGTTGTGGGGTCTTTTGTGACCTCTTGGATGAGTTGTCGCTGCACTCTTGGGGTAATTTTGGTCGGCCAGCCCCTCTTGGGAAGGTTCACCACTGTTCCATGTTTTTGCCATTTGTGGATAATGGCTCTCACTGTAGTTCTATGAAATCCCAAAGCTTTAGAAATGGCTTTATAACCTTTTCCATACTGACAGATTTCAATTACTTCGTTTCTCATTTGTTCCTGAATTTCTTTGGATTGCAGCATGATGTCTAGCTTTTGAGGAGCTTTTGGTCTACTTCACTTTGTCAGGCAGGTCCTATTTAAGGGATTTCTTGATTGAGAACAGGTGTGGCAGTAATCAGGCCTGAGTGTGTCTAGAGAAATTGAACTCAACTTTCCAAAGATGTGATAAACCACAGTTAATTTATGTTTTAACAGGGGGTCAATCACTTTTTCACACAGGGCCATGCAGGTTTGGATTTTTTTTTTTACCCTTAATAATAAACACCTTCATTTAAAAACTGCATTTTGTGTTTACTTGTGTTATCTTTGTCTAATATTTAAATTTGTTTGATGATCTAAAACATTTAAGTTTGACAAACATGCAAAAAAAAAAAAAAAAAAGAGAAATCAGGATGGGGGCAAACACTTTTTCAGACCACTGTATATCACTAATGGCAACCCTAACCCTAACCCATTAAAATGAAGGTCCTTCCTAAAATCAACTATTTATTTTCAGTGATTCCTACCCAACCATCTATTGCCTGGTTTAAGTCTCTAGTCTCAAATATAAGTGAATTTTTAAGGAAGGATAAACCATCATGGACCAGTTTAAAAACTCTTCAAAAAGCAAAAGATGCAGATGTTTAGATTTGCCATATTTTTGTAATTACTTCTTAGCCAGTAGACTGCAGTTTGTTTCTAAACAGACAAAATCAACCTCACGAGGAAACTCATGGTTAGATGCTGAACAGGCTCTCTGAGGGTTGCTAAAAATCTCTGACTTATCTTTCATGAATCCCTGTATCAAACGCCATGACTGTTTTAAAAGCATTAACATTAGCTCCTCTCTGACAGCCTGGTGGAAATTTTTAAAAATAACGGGGTCTTCACTTGTCCCTTGCAAACTCACACCCATTTAGAATAATCCTAATATCCTGCAACAAAAGAGGATGTTAAATTTTCCACTATGGTATGAGAAAGGAATATAAAACTTAGAACATCTTATTCAAGGTAGGAATTTTATCCAATTTCAGGAACTAGTGTCACAGTATGACATCAGTGATAAAATGTTTCTTGTATACCAACAGCTTAAATTCATAGTAAAAGCAAGATTCAGTCTTAATCAGACAGATTTAGAGGTACCAGTTAAGGTGACAGAGTTTTTAAATTTTCATTCCCCTACATTGATATCGAAAATACACGGACTATTATTAAAACTTGATGAGTCAGTATCTCTTCCAAAATCAGAATGGGAGACAGACCTATCAATCAATAAAGATGAAAGCTTCTGGACACAAATATGTTTAAACACTTTTAAGATGACTAAAAACTCTAATTTACAACTCATACAGTACAAAGTTCTACATAGAACTCATTACACAGAACAAAGGATGTTCAAAATGGGCCTGAGTCACACAAATATCTAATCCCATTGCACCAGCAACGTCCCGAATAGTTATATGCATGCAATGTGGTCCTGTGCACCTGTCCAAAAGTTCTGGCAGAAGACATGTGAAGACTTATCGGCATGGCTTGGGTATTGTATCCCATCCTCACCAATACTTTGCATATTAGGGGATTTAAGTAAAATAAATATAGAGGCAAGAATGTAGCACAAGGTTCTCACTGCCTTATACATCACAAAGAAAGCTATCCTCATGAATTGGAAATCAAGAAATAATTTATGTACGACTCACTATAATGACCTACTATCAGATTATATTAGCCTGGAGAGAATGTCTGCCTCCTCAAATAACCAATTGGCTGAATTCAGTTCTCTCTGGTTCCCGCTTATTTAATTCTATAACCTGAGGGGTGGTGGACAGTGGTTCACTCTCCTTGGTGCCTCTGGCGGCTGGCTGTGCCCTGACCACGAAGGGTTTCTGTGACCCACTGAGGACGGTGTCCGGGGAGCCTGTTCTGGGGTGGCTGTGTGTCTGGCCTGGGGGGACTGGTGGTCGTGGTGGGGGGTGGGGTGGGCTGGTGGGGTGGGCCGTGGCCCCAGGCCGGCTGGCCTTGCTTCCCAGGTGGGGCTGGGTCTGGCAATTTGGCAAACTGTTTGCAAGCTGGCTTCTGGGAGGGGGGGGGGGGCTCCCTTTTGGACCGCCTCCCTCCCAGTCCCCCCCCCCTTCCCGATTCTGGGTGGAACATGCATCTCCTTGGATACACTAAGGGTTTTGGGGTGGGGTGTGCCTCACTGTGTCAGTGAGGGGCATACCTCTGTCTGCTGTGCAGGTGTGTGAACTACCTGCACACAATCACATCACACAACTGACATACACCCGTCATGATTTGTGCAAGGTGGAAGGGGGTGGGGGGTTCTTCCCTCACCCCTGTTGCCCTCCTTCTGCTGGGGACCTGGGGGCCTAGCAGGGTCTTGGGACCAGTCATGTTGTCAAAATCCCTGGGTGCTGCCGAATGAATAGATCCGAGCAAGAGAGTGAGCCAGTGACTGAACAAGAGAGTAAGTGAGAGTGAGGGAGTGATGAGTGGATATAGTGATGAGAGGAGATGGTGATGGTGGGGTGGTTTTGTGTGGCGCTTTGCATATCGGGTGGCATCTCGGGAGGTCCTGTGGTGGTCCACTGATCAGTCGCTCCGGTGGGTGTTGGGGGTGGTGGTCTGCTTCTGTGGCTATGGCTGCCCTGGGGTGGGTCTGCGGGGGTGTGGCTGCTGGCCTGCGCCGGTGGTCTTCCTGACCACTGCCAGGCACTGGTACGTATTCTTGCTTGCTGCATCTGCATTGTGGTCACCCTAAGTAATAAGGGTGAATGAGTGTGGGTGAGTGTGTGGGGGAGAGCACGAATGGATGTGAGTAGGTCTCAGCGTGAGTCAGAGTGCATGTATGGGTGAACATGAGTGAGTGCGGGTGACTCTGAGGGCAAGTGGGAGTGGCAGCGAGATTGAGCGGGTACAGGAGTGAGAGTCAGTGGGTAGGTCTGGGAGTGCGAGTGTGGGATTGTGTGGGTGAGAGGGCGAGCAAGAGTGAGTGAGTGCTTGTGGGTGCGTATGAGAGCCTGAAGATGTGAATGCATCGGAATGGGTGTGTCTAGTGGTCGAGAGGTGCTGGATTGAGGTGGTAGTGACTCTTGGCTACATGGACTCCCCTGGATGGAAGGGGGCCTTCTTTGGGCGTTGGGGTCCCTGGGGTGTGCAGCGGTGGTGCTGGGGTGGGGCGGGCCAGCTGTGGGGGTGCCTGTGGGGGATCGTGCTGGGGGTGTGGGCCAGTCTCTGGCTCAGGGTGGGGGCGCCAGCCTCCTGGTGCCTGGGGCCCAGGGGCTGGTGTTTGCCCCACTGGGGGGGTGGGGGGTTGGCAGGTCCAGGGACATGGGCCCATCACGCCAGCTGCCTAGCGGCCCAGCCTCTCTCATCTGTCCCTCCTGGGGCAGATGCCTGGCTTTCCTGGGGCTTGTTGGCCTCGGACATATGTGCTCTGTGGGGTTGGTGGTGTTGTCCTACTTGCTCAGGGTTTCTGGGGGGGAGGGGGGAGTTGCTGTGACCGGCTGCCCTCTTCGTATGTTTCCTGACAAACCACTAATGTGCACACACTTACACTACTGTTCAAAAGTTTGGGGTCACTTAGAAATTTCCTTATTTTTTAAAGAAAAGCACTGTTTTTTTCAATGAAGATAACTTTAAACTAATCAGAAATACACTCTAATATCTAATATACATTGCTAATGTGGTAAATGACTATTCTAGCTGCAAATGTCTGGTTTTTGGTGCAATATCTACATAGGTGTATAGAGGCCCATTTCCAGCAACTATCACTCCAGTGTTCTAATGGTACAATGTGTTTGCTCATTGCGTCAAGAAGGCTAATGGATGATTAGAAAACCCTTGTGCAATCATGTTAGCACAGCTGAAAACAGTTTAGCTGGTTAGAGAAGCTATAAAACTGACCTTCCTTTGAGCAGGTTGAGTATCTGGAAAAAATTATTATTTCAAATACAAATCATTATTTCTAACCTTGTCAATGTCTTGACTATATTTTCTATTCATTTTACAACTCATGGTGTTAAATAAGTGTGACTTTTCATGGAAAACACAAAATAATTGTCTGGGTGACCCCAAACTTTTGAACGGTAGTGTATTTTGCGCGCACTCTTATACACATGCACACAGATGAACACACACAAATGTCTCTCCTTTAACAGGTGTGGATACCAGACTCATGTTGAGACCTCTTTGGTGGAAGAAGCAGTCTGTCTTCTGTTTGTTTTAGTTGTTGGCTTGTTTGTCTTCTTTGACTGTTCCTCTCCCTTTTCTTTCCCTCTCTCCACACCTCCTTTCCCCATTCCCCATCCTGTCGGGTCGTTCATGGGTAAACTTGGACAGTCAGAGCACTCAGCTTGAGCAGGAAACTTGAGCAGGACAGTTCCTCCACTGTTTTTGGGCAGCACGGTGGTGCAGTGGTTAGCACTGTTGCCTTACAACTAGAAGGTTCCTGGTTCGAATCCCCAGGTTGGCAGGGGTTGGAACCTTTCTGTGTGGAGTTTGCATGTTCTCCCTGTGCTGCGTGGGTTTACTCTAGGGGCTCCGGTTTCCTCCCACAATCCAAAGACATGCATGTTAGGTTAATTGGCTGTTCTAAATTGTCCCTAGATATCTGTTTCCTATAGTCCCTTAGAATAGAGGGTTAGTATTAGTGAAAGCACTTTGAGTGGTCTTTGTGACTATATAAGTGCAGGTTAGTTAACTAATTTAAATAAGTATTAAAAGTTATTACATGAGGCGTTTACAACAATATACAGTACATATATAGGTACTGTATGAAGCTCCTTTTGGCAAAGTACAGACGTGGACAGAATTGTTGGTACCCCTCTGTTAATGAAAGAAAAACCCACAATGGTCACAGAAATAACTTGAATCTGGCAAAAGTGGTAATAAATAAAAATTCTATGAAAATTAACCAATGAAAATCAGACAATGCTTTTGAAATGTGGTTCAACAGAATTATTTTAAAAAACAAACTCATGAAACGGGCCTGGACAAAAATGATGGTACTCTTAACTTAATATTCTGTTGCACAACCTTTTGAGACAATCTCTGCAATCAAACAATTTCTGTAACTGTCAATGAGAATTCTGCACCTCTCAGCAGGTATTTTGGCCCACTCCTCATGAGCAAACTGCTCCAGTTGTCTCAGGTTTGAAGGGTGCCTTCTCCAGACAGCATGTTTCAGCTCCTTCCACAGATGTTCAATAGGATTTAGATCAGGGCTCATAGAAGGCCACTTCAGAAAAGTCCAGTGTTTCGCTCTTAGCCATTCTTGGGTGTTTTTAGCTGTGTGTTTTGGGTCATTATCCTGTTGCAAGACCCATGACCTGTGACTGAGACCAAGCTGTCTGACACTAGGCAGCACATTTCTCTCTAGAATACCTTGAGAGTCTTGAGATTTCATTGTACCCTTCACAGATTAAAGACACCCTGTGCCAGATGCAGCAAAGCAGCCCCAGAACATAACAGAACAGAAGTTTGTTTTTTAACCTCTTGCACTCCGGTGTATCGCGGGCGGGCACGTCTCTGCGTCCTAGAGCGCACGAGGGCACTGCGTCCTAGGAGGCACTGAAAAAAAAAGCTGCATTTCCGTTCTTCCACTACAGACACAGCCGCGAACAGAAAGCCAAAGGAGTGCTTTGATTGGTTTAGATGTGATTGACCTCTCATTCGACTAATAAGAGCCTTGAATTAGGTTTCTGAAACCTTGAAGAACCAATGACTGAAAACCTAGCAAGAAGGACCCGCCTATCAACGGCTGCGAATGCAGCCAGCCAATTGAAGCACAGAAGTTCGAAAGCTGTTTTGTGTAAGGCTGGGTGAAGAGAGACTGACTGCTGCAGCAGATGAAAAAAGGACCCGCAGGAAGAACCGCCACAGACCCAGCAGCACAGAGACCACCCACAAGTGCGACCTGTGTGACAGGGACTGCCATTCGCGCGTTGGCCTGTTCAGCCACAGGCGGTGCTGTCCCAGCAGAGTAGACGTTTAGGATTCTCTTCCATGGTCATCATAGACCGTCCACATTCTGTTGTGGACAGGTAAGTGTTATAAGCTAAATTATTCTTTATTCCTGAAATTTGTAATCAAAAATGACTTTTGACCGATCGGCAAATTACAACTGTGCGGTGCACGAAGTCCAAAGTCCGTGCGCCGCGGTACACGGTTTGTGCACCGCGTCCGGACCGTGAACGGCCCCTCCCCCGCTACTCTTCTGTAGCGAGGGGGGGTGGGACGCGGGGACCGCGGGGACCTCGGGGACTGTGCGCTGCGGTCGCCACATCGCCACATGACTGTTCCGTCATGTAGCGATGGCCGATGTCCGTCCTCTGTAGCGGGGGTGGGTGGGTGGGGGAGTTGTTATCTTCTACATTACAAATATTTTAGAATAATTTTTAGTGCACTGTAGGTTATTTTTTCTTGTAAAAAAAAAAGCCACACATTTTTTACGTGGCATGCTTCTTTGTGTGTGGAGGCTTGTTTGTTCATTCATTCATGAATGAATGAATAAACAACCCCCCCCCCCACACACACACAGCCCTGAGTGTCACCTTTCATTAGAGCCCAAGATGAAGCTTCTATATTGAATCATTCAAAAGTTACAGACGTTTTTCCAAACTGTGCCATTTGGCACAATTTGGCACAGTTCAAAAACGCCTGAGAACTACCTGAGAACAAAGCTGTGTAATATATTCATTTTTTGTGGTATTGTTACAAAATTTTGACCTCAGCTGGATAACACTTGGTTCTACATTTCTGCTGCATTTTCCAGCCCGGATCTGAAGCTGTGTGTTATTTGCAAGCATTTGTATCCAAAAAAACACCCAGGCGAAATTTATTTTCTTCAAGTTCAGTATGTTTAGATGACTGTTACTCAGTGGCAGGAGCACTTAGAGAGATTATGACTGTTTTGCCAAAAAATTCAAAGTGTTTTCTTTTAAATGAGACCAACCCCATGAAGATGCTGCAAAGAGTTGAAGAACAGCTTTTGATTTACTTTGGGTACGTTATTTTTTGGCGTTTTTAGGGAAATTGACCGGAGTGCAAGGGGTCAAAATAATTCTGTTGAACCACAATTCAAAAGCATTGTCTGATTTTCATTGGTTAATTTTCATAGAGTTTTTATTTATTACCACTTTTATCAGATTCAAGTTATTTCTGTGACCATTGTGGGTTTTTCTTTCGGGGGGGTACCAACAATTTTGTCCACGTCTGTAAATTTGTTTGGCACAATACAGGTAGCAGATTTCTGTTCTGCTCACCTAGCTGCCTGACAAGGACAAGGGGGGGAAAAGAATTGGTTGTAAAGCCAGATGTGATTTGTGTGCAAGAAATGTGGTTGAAACTAAACTCGGATTTTATGATACATGGATATATAGTACTGAGAAGAGATAGAACCACAGGGGGAGGGGGAGGTTGTGCTACTTTCATCAGTCAAGGAATACCATTCAGAGAACTGGAGAGATGAGATGAACAGGAATAAATAGTGGTGGAACTTTGGGGAAAAGGAAAGACAATGGTCATAATCAGTTACTATATCCATGTTAAAGGGTGGATTTGGACAATTCACTGAGGATACCAGGACAAAACTGAGAGAGGTTGGTATGGTGTGCAGATTTCAATGCTCACAGTTCAGTGGGGAGCGGGGGAGGGGGCTCAAGTACTGATGCTAAAGATAATTGAAGACTTGATGGACAATAGTGGTTTGGGCTGTATGAATGACGGTCAGGGAACTAGAATTAATATAGCTACGGGGACTGAATCTTCCTTGGATATAACATTAGTTTTTAAGTCATTGGCAGGTATAACAGGTGGGAAGTTTGTACAAGGATGACTATGGGTAGTGATCCTTATCCAGTGTCTTGCTCAGTGGGTGAGAGAGTGGAAAGAAGGCCAGGAGGTGGAATCCCAAGGTGGATATTTGGAAAAGCAGACTGGGGTAGAATTCAGGAACTGAGTGAGAAAAAGATAACAGAAATGGATAGACTGGGAGATGTAGGTGAATTGACTAGGCAGTTTACTTCAGCACTGGTTATGGTAGCAAATGAAACTATACCCAGAAGTAATAGCAGGGTAACAGAAAATTGGTTCAATGCTGGACAGAGGAATTTCATCAGGCCATTAAAAGACAGGAATAGGGCTTTCAAGTTACTTGAAAGAGCAGATAACATGCAGCACTTGATCCAGTATAAGAAAGCCCAGGCAGTGGTAAAGAGAACAGTATGGTAGGCTAAGAGAGAAAGTTGGAGGCATTTCTGCAGCAAAACTGGAAGAACAACACCAGTGGGATAAGTATGGGGAATGATAAAGAGAATGGGAGGAGACAGAAGAATATGGGAATATCCACTAATAACCGATTGTGAGGAAACAGCAGTGTCTGACAAGAAGAGAGCAGAGGTTATGACAAAAGCATTCACAAATATACACAGTACAGAAAATTTGTCAGAGGAAGGGAGAAGAAGAAGGGAGAGAACATTAACTTTGCAACCAGGTGCGCTAAATAGAAGGGAAAGTACAGCAGATATAACTGAGGAACCATTTACACTAGCAGAAATGGTAAGAGCTATTAAAAAATTGAAACCAACTTCACCAGGGAAAGATCAGATTTCTTGTGTCATGCTGAAACACTTAGGGGAAGGTGCACTCTTGAAACTGCTATACCTTTACAACAGGGTATGAAAAGAGGACAGGTTACCGAGTGCTTGGAAGGAAGCCATAGTGATTTCAATCCAAAAACTAGGCAAGGATCCCAGTAAGCCTACCAGTTACAGACCCATAGCACTGACATCAAATACAGTTAGGCCCAGAAATATTTGGACAGTGACACAATCTTCATGATTTGGGCTCTGCATGCCACCACATTGGATTTGAAATGAAACAACTACAACAGAATTGAAGTGCAGACTTTAAGGTTTAATTCAAGGGGTTGAACAAAAATATATGATTAAACATGTAGGAATTGTAGCTATTTTTATACAAACGCTCCTCATTTCAGGGGTTCAAAAGTAATTGGACAAATAAACATAACCCTAAGTAAAATGTTACTTTTCAATATTTTGTTGAGAATCCTTGGCAGGCAATGACTGCCTGAAGTCTGAAACCCATGGACATCACCAAACGCTGGGTTTCCTCCTTTGTGATGCTTTGCCAGGCCTTTACTGCAGCTGTCTGCAGTTGTTGCTTGTTTGTGGGTCTTTCTGCCTTAAATTTTGTCTTGAGCAAGTGAAATTCATGCTCGATTGGGTTGAGATCTGGTGATTGACTCGGCCATTGCAGAATATTCCACTTCGTTGCTTTAAAAAACTCCTGGGCTGCTTTTGGAGTATGTTTTGGATCATTGGTGAAGCGCTGTCCAATCAACTTTGCTGCATTGGGCTGAATCTGAGCAGAAAGTATATCCCTCTACACTTCAGAATTCATCCGGCTGCTTCTGTCTTTTGTCACATCATCAATAAACACAAGTGACCCAGTGCCACTGGAAGCCATGCATGCCCATGCCATTACACTGCCTCCACCATGTTTTACAGAAGATGTGGTGTGCTTTGGATCATGAGCAGTTCCAATTCTTCTCCAAGCTTTCTTCTTCCCATCATTCTGGTACAGGTTGATCTTAGTCTCATCTGTCCAAAGAATGCTGTTCCAGAACTGGGCTGGCTTCTTCAGGTGTTTTTTGGCAAAGTCAATTCTGGCCTTTCTATTTTTGAGGCTGATTCATGGTTTGCACCTTGTGGTGAATCCTTTGTATTTGCTCTCATGAAGTCTTCTCTTTATGGTAGACTTAGATACTGATACACCTACTTCCTGGAGAGTGTTCTTCACTTGAGTGGATGTTGTGAAGGGGCTGTTCTTCACCATGGAAAGGATTTTGTGATCATCCACCACTGTTGTCTTCCGTGGACGTCCAGGCCTTTTTGAGTTCCCAAACTCACCAGTGCACTCTTTTTTTCTCAGAATGTACCAAACTGTTGATTTGGCCACTCCTAACATTTCTGCTATCTCTGTGATGGATTTCTTCTTTTTTTTCAGCCTCAGGATGGTCTGTTTCACCTCCATTGAGAGCTCCTTTGACCGCATGTTGTGTGTTCACAGCAACAGCTTCCAAGTGCAAACACCACACCTGGAATCAACTCCAGACCTTTTAACTGCTTAACTGATGACAGGTTAACGAGGGAAGAGCCTATGCAGCCTTGTTATTTTTTTTTTTTTGCGCAGCCTTCTGAGTCAATTGTCCAATTACTTTTGGTCCCTTGAAAAAGAGGCGGCTACGAATTAAAGAGCTGTAATTCCTAAACCCTTGCTCCAATTTGAATGTGTCTCAAATTACAGCTGAGATTCTGCACTTTAAGCCCATATTGATTATATAATTGTATCCTGAATATGTTTTCGTAAACAGCTAAAATAACAAAACTTGTGTCACTGTCCAAATATTTTTGGGCCTAACTGTATATGCAAGATAATGGAAAGGATGATAATCGAAAGGCTAACATATAAACTTGAGAAGGCAGGAATGCTGATAGACTTCCAAAGCAGGTTCAGAAAAGGGAGAAATACCACGGATGCAATTATAAGGTTAGAAACAGAAAAAAGAAAGGCTCAGGCTAACAAAGAGTCAGTTATCACAGTAATTTTTGATATTGAAAAGGCCTATGACATGATGTGGAAGGAGGGCTTGCTACTTAAACAGTGTAAGATGGGGACTGGTGGAAGAATGTATAACTGGGTTAAAGATTTTCTTTTCGGCAGGAAGATCCAAGTATGCATTGAGGTGGATATGTCCCGCCAGTGCACAGTGGATAATGGTACTCCTCAAGGCAGTGTCATCAGCCCATTGTGTTTTACCATTATGATAAATGATGTTTTCTCAAAGGTACCAGTTGATGTAGGAGGATTGCTGTTTACTGATGATGGAGCATTATAGAAAAGAAGAAGAAATGTGGAGTATGCTATTAGGAAATTACAGTGAGCAATTGATGAGGTGGTGGAATGGGGATATGATTGGGACCGTAAATTCTCAGTGGAAAAGACCAAAACAGTCTTTTTCACTAGGAAAAGAGTGAGGGAGGGGATGAAACTAAGGATTTCTTTGTACTGTGCTACTGTACTACTGTACAATGAAATGAATAAAACCTATTCTATTCTATGTATAGTGAGGAGTTGGACTGGGTTTAAAAACTCAAGTTTTTAGGAGTAGTGTTTGAGAGCCACTTAACATGGGCAGGACATATAAAGAAAATAGAATACAAATGTAAAAAGTAATAAATGCGATGACGTGTTTGACAGATAGGGAGTGGAGAGCTAGCTGCTCAGCATTAAAACAGTTGTACTTAGTCTTAATAAGATCTGTGTTCGATTATGGCAGCATTGCTTATGGGTCAGCAGTCAACTCTTCATTAAAGACACTTGATATGATCCAGGCTCAGGCTCTGAGAATCTGTTGTGGAGCTTTCAGAACATCACCTTTACCTGCTTTACAGGTAGAAATGGGAGAGATGCCGTTGGAGCTTAGGAGGATGCAGGTAATGACAAATTACTGGGCTAATTTGCAGGGGCATGGGGAGAATCATCTTACAAAAGGAGTGTTAGGGGAGTACTGGGAGGATAGGCAGGGTCAGAGGGACAACTTCTGTTGGGCAGGAAATAAGATAGCAGTCTTTTGGTGTGTTTGGGATGAAAATAAGTCCGACAGTTACATATCTGGCTATGACTCCATGGTTGTTAGTATGGCCTGATATCGACTGGCACCTGCTAGAGTTAAAAAGTAAAGGGCATATCTGGCTTGGTAATGAGTTTTATCACCACATCATGATGGGGTATTGTAACTATACATTGATATACACAGATGGTGCAAAACAACCTGAAACTGGGGTGACAGAATTTCGAGTGGTAGTACCAGGAAAAGGTATAGGAATAAATAGATGAACAACTGATAAAGTAGGGGTTTACACGGTGGAGATGGTGGCCATTTTCTTAGCATTACGGTGGGTGGAAACAAGTAAGCAGAGCAAGGTGTTAATTTGTTCAGACTCCTCATCAGTTCTCACAAGTATTAGATCATTTCATTCAAGCAGCTGGCAGGATATTCTCTTTGAAGTTCTACAGTCACTCTCCAGAATAATAAACACAGGAAACCAGGTAAAATTTATATGGGTTCCAGTTCATATAGGCATCAGGGGAAAGGAGGAGGCCGACAAGTTGGCAAAGACGGCATTACAAAAAGACACAATAGAAATGTATGTTAGTATTAGCAAGGCAGAGGTGAAAGCTTTAATTTTGGAAAAAGTCACACAGTTTTAGCAAGAGAGATGAGATGGGATAGTGGGGGGAGAGGTAGGCACCTATTTCAAATTTTGAAAAGTGTTAAAGGGATGAGAGTGGGATGTGGTGACAGAAGAAAGGAAGTTGTGTTGACAAGGTTGAGGTTGAGGCACTGTGGGTTAAACAAAACACTGAGACTACTAGGGAAACATCAGACAGGTTTGTGTGAAAGGTGCTTTGAATGAAGAAGAGTTGGTGGAACAAGTTCTTTTAAGATGTAAAGGGTATGACGCACAGAGGGCAGTACTACAAACTAAGCTGAGGGAGCTAGGAGTGCAGGAACTTGCACTGAGTGGACTACTGAGCATGGTTGAGCAGGCACAGGTTAGGGCTTTGCTGGAATTTTTAAAGGACACAGGAGTATATAATAGGATATAATGAGTAGGTAATAGTAGAGGAAGTTGGTTGAGACAGAGGGTGAAAGGTAGATATGTTTTTTTTTTTTCTTTTCTTTCTCAGATATTAGTCTGTGATCCTGCCAATGGCCCACACTCCAGAGTAGTAGGGGGTGGTAATGCACCAGTAAGCTGGCTGCTAACTGTTGTAAAATGAAAAGAAGAAGAAGAAGAGTGTGGACTACTGTTAGCTGTCTTTTGTTTGTGGATTCTGAATGAAATGGAAAGATAAATGTATTTGAAGTTCTGAAAGGAGTTCGAAGATGTTAAGTTTCTAGAGATTATAAACGGAATATTCTGATGAAGAGTGGAAAGGCGGTTGGTCCAGATGACTTACCTGTGGAGGTATGGAGATATTTGGGAGAGATGGCAGTGGACTTTTTAACCAGATTGTTTAACACAAGCTTGGGGAGTGAGAGGATGCTGTAGGAGTGGAGAAGTGTTTTGGTACCAATTTTCAAGAACAAAGGTGATGCTCAGAGCTGTAGTAACTGCAGAGGCATAAAGTTGATCAGTCACACTATGAAGATATGGGAATGAGTTGCTGAAGCCAGGTTAAGAAGAGAGGTGACAATCAGTGAGCAGCAGTACGGTTTCATGCCAAGAAAGTGTGCTACTGATGCATTGTTTGCTCTAAGAGTACTGATGGAGAAGTATAGAGAATGGCAGAAGGAGTTACACTGCATCTTTGTGGATCTAGAAAAAGCATATGATAGAGATAGAATGCCAAGAGAGGAAGTGTGGTAATGTATAAGAAAGTCAGGAGTGGCAGAGAAGTATGTGAGGGTGGTGCAGGACATGTATGAGGACAGCGAGACAGTGGTGAGGTGTGCTGTAGGAGTGACAAATGGGGTCAAGGTGGGGTGGGGTTACATCAGGGATCGGCTCTGAGCTCCTTCTTGTTTGCCATGGTGATGGACAGACTGACAGATGAGGTCAGGCAGGAGTCTCCATGGACCATGATGTTTGCAGATGACATTGTGATCTGTAGTGAGAGTAGGGAGCAGGTGAAAGAGAACCTGCAGAGGTGGAGGTATGCTCTGGAGAGAAGAGGAATGAAAGTTAGTAGAAGCAAGACAGAATACATGAGTGTGAATGAGAGGGAGACAGGTGCAATGGTGAAGATGGAAGGAGTAGCGGTAGTGAAAGTAGATGAGTTTAAATACCTGGAGTCAGCCATCCTAAGCAATGGAAAATGCACAAGAGAAGTGAAGAAGACAGTGCAGGCAGGGTGGAGTGGGTAGAGATGAGTGTCAGGGGTGATTTGTGACAGAAGGGTAGCAGCAAGAGGGAAAGGGAAGATTTACAAGATGGTAGTGAGGCCTGCTATGATGTATGGTTTGGAGACAGTCGCACTGACAAAAAGACAGGACGTGGAGCTGGAGGTGGCAGAGTTGAAGATGCTAAGATTTTCGCTGGGAATGACGAGGAGGGACAAGATCAGAAATGAGTATATCAGAGGGACAGCTCAGGTTGAGCGGTTTGGAGACAAAGTAAGAGAGGCAAGGCTGAGATGGTTTGGACATGTGCAGAGGAGGGATAGTGGATGTATTGGACAAAGGATGTTGAAGATGGAGTTGCCAGGTAGGAGGAAAAGAGGAAGACGACAGAGAAGATTCATGGATGTAGTGAAGAAGGGCACAGAGAAGGTTGGTGTTACAGAAGAAGATGCAATGGATAGGGTGAGATTGAGGCAGATGATCTGCTCTGGCAACCCCTAAGATGGAGGAGAGAAGAAGAAGAAGAAGAAGAAGAAGAAGAAGAAGAAGAAGAAGAAGAAGAAGAAGAAGAAGAAGAAGAAGAAGAAGAAGAAGAAGAAGAAGAAGAAGAAGAAGAAGAAGAAGAAGAAGAAGAAGAAGAAGAAGAAGAAGAAGAAGAAGAAGAAGAAGAAGAAGAAGAAGAAGAAGAAGAAGATCTGGACAACAGACCTTAAGCACAGCAGAGTCAGATTGTGTCTCCTGGTGGTAGCAGGCCTTACAGTTGCCAACCTTGGTCGAGATGGATGTCCGTTGGTGAAGTTGAGAGGAAAGGGCAGGTTCTGCCTCAAAACAGTCTGGTACCGGCTACTGCTTCTGGGTCACATCTGTAGAAGCTGAATGCTGGTCATACGGGTTGTCGTCTCAGTTTATACACAGAAAAAGAAATTTTATGTCTGGCCAGGTTGCCAAATTCCCAGTTATTTTGTTTAGAGTTCAAAGTCCTATCAGAATGACAAACTTGATTTAAAAAAAAAAACTAAAACAAACAAACCACAGTCTGGTTCTTCCGATGTGTTGTGGTCAAAACAAAGTTGAGTTAAGCTTGGTGAAAATCAAAGCAAAATCTTAGCATGGTAATTTAAGACAAAGGAGTAAAATGGGTAAAAGGTGAATTATAAAGAAAAAAAGTTGAAAAGGTTACACTGAGCTTGTGCTCTGGGCCTGGATTAGTAGGAGAGAACAGAACATGACTTTCGACAGACTTTTTCAAGGCTGTCCCAAAAACAGAGGGAAAGATGGCCCAGTGTTTTTGAATGACAATTGAGCCTGACCAGTTACATTCAAAGATTAGGACTGGATCTCCCGGATTAGTGTAAACTTTTCACCAATTGCACTGAGTTCCTTCGTTTGAGCTAGAGTCGTAAAATTGACTAAAAAGGAAAGATGTGGAGACTTGGAAGCTGACTGGTCAGTTCACAGTTTTTGGAACGTAAGCTTCATAGAGAAAAGAAGAAAGGATTTGATATGAGAAGTGAAATCATCCTAAAACATACAGTGGCGTGAAAAAGTGTTTGCCCCCTTCCTGATTTCTCATTTTTTGTATGTTTGTCACACTTAAATGTTTCAGATCATCAAACAAATTTATATATTAGACAAAGATAACACAAGTAAAGACAAAATGCAGTTTTTAAATGAAGGTGTTTATTATTAAGGAAAAAAAAATCCAAACCCACATGGCCCTGTGTGAAAAAGTGATTGCCTCCGAAACTTAGTAACTGGATGGGCCACCCTTAGCAACAACAACTGCAATCAAGCGTTTGCAGTAACTGGCAATGGGTCTTTTACAGCACTGTTGAGGAATTTTGGCCCACTCAGAATTGTTGTAATTCAGCCACATTGGAGAGTTTTCGAGCATGAACCGCCTTTTTAAGGTCATGCCACAGTATCTCATTCGGATTCAGGTCAGGACTTTGACTAGGCCACTCCAATGTCTTCATTTTGTTTTTCTTAAGCCATTCAGAGGTGGACTTGTTGGTGTGTTTTGGATCATTGTCCTGCTGCAGAATCCAAGTGTGCTTCAGCTTGAAGTCGCAAACAGATAACCAGACATTCTCCTTCAGGATTTTTTGGTAGACAGCAGAATTCATGCTTCCATTTACCACAGCAAATCTTCCAGGTCCTGAAGCAGTAAAACAACCCCAGAACATCACGCTACCACAGTCATATTTTACTGTTGGTATGATGTTCCTTTTCTGAAATGCTGTGTTTGTCATGTATGTCCCTCCGGGGCAAAAACAAACCCAGGCGCTTGACTGCAGTTGGGACATTCATTAACAGAAAAAAATAAACAGTCCAAAAATAGCTGTGCAGATGATACAAAAAGGTGAACAAGAATACCTTACACAGAAGAGCTTCTCCAGGGCTGAGAAATCCCTGGAGGAAAGGGGGGGGGAGACTGTCCAATGTGAAGGAGTCCAGTCTAAACACAATTGTGACTGCCACAAAGACAGAGTGAAAGGGCAGTGTTTAAATACATGAAGAACAATGAGCAGTAAGTGTGAGAGCTTAGCTGGGAGGTAAATTAATTGTGTAACTGCTCCCAGCTGATAAGAGAGCAGACTGAGAGCAGTAAGAGGGGAAGTAACAGGTGTCCTAAAACACAATCACTCCCAGCTGATGAACTGAAACAGACAGAGTGAAAGGTGGGTGTGTCTGGGAAAGGAGGAAAGAGACTTGTGTCACCCAAACAACATAACAAACTGACAAGAAAATAATAGCAGGCAGAAAAACACTCAAATCTACAAGGGGAGTCTGAGCACTGGCTCAGACTCATGACAAACCCCCCACCCCCCCAAGGGGTGGACCCCAGACACCCCAAGGCAACACCAAAAAAGAAAAAGACCCCCCCCCCAAAAAAAAAAGAAAAAAAAAAGAAGGAGTACAGCAAAAAAACACCCCGGGAGGGAGGTGGGGGAAAACGGCTAGGAGGGAAAAAACAAACCACCTTATAACCCACACCCACATCCTGACAGACCCCTAGGCCCCCACGGTCCCACAGCTCCAGGGTTCGGGTGGCCGGCCGAAATCCCAGGCCAGCCAGATGGCCCGATGGAAAGAGTCAGGTGGCCTGCCGGAGAAAATGGGCCACCTGACCCAGAGACCCAGTCTTTCGGGTGGCTGGCCAGCGTTCTTGAGCCACCAGGACTGGAGGAGTGATCCAGGAGGCGGCTTCCCCACTGGAAGGTCCGATGGCAGGAAGCAGGACTGGAGGAGGGGAACCCCAATGGCATCTGGTGGCGGAGGAAGGGGGACCATGATGGTGTCCGGCAGAGGAGAAACGGCCTTGGTGTCCTTAGGCTGGCCAGCAGCACCCTCGGTGGTCCCGGCTGGAGACACGGTAGCACCCGCGGTGGTCCCGGGCTGGGACATGGTTGCACCTGCGGTGGTCCTGGGCTGGGACATGGTTGCATCCGCGGTGGTTCCAGACTAGAGCATAGCAGCACCCACGGTGGCTCCGGGTTGGAGCGTAGCAGCACCCGTGGTGGCTCCGGGCTGGATCACTGCAGCACCCTTGGTGGACCCAGATTGGGCCAAGGTTGCACCCTTGGTGGACCCCAGGCTGAGGGGAAGAGCCCATGGTGGGCCCATGCTGGAGTGCAGTGCCCACGAGGGTCCCCGGCCGGGACACAGCACCCATGGAGACTCAGACCGAGGAGGAACCCACACAACAGCCTCGGGCAGAGGGGAAGCTGCATCCACGGAGGACCCAGCCTGGGTTGGAGCTGCACCCACGATGACCTCCAGCGGTGAGCCTGGACCCATGGAGACCTCTGACAGTGCTGGAACATCTCTGGTGACCCTGGTAGAAAGCTCAGACACACACAAAGAAGGGGGTTCAGGGTCACCGGCAGTGGCAGAGCCCGGCGAGGTGAGCCCAGGTGCAGCGGGCAGCTGCACCTGGGTTCTCCTCACCAAGAGCCAGGCAAGATTGTTTTAGTACAGATAAGAGGAAGACAAAAGAGATCACTTGCCTGAGCTCGACCTCCACCACCGTCCAGGACTCCATCAATCTGGGCAATGATGGTAACTCGGGCTCGGTCCTCTGGGGGTCCCGCTCGGGTGCAAACTCTGCTGCAGTGGCCTTCACAGCAGGCATGGTGGTGGATGCAGTCCTGGTCTCCTCCAGCGAGGTAACCCACGCAGGTGGTTCACTCGGTGTGGAATCAGGAGGTGATTTCTCAGTTTGCGCTGGATCCTGAGATGCTGAAGCCAGGGGACAGTCTCTTGTCAGCGCAGGTTCTAGGTCAGATTCAGTGCTTTTCCTCTGTCCATCATGTGGCTGTGGAACTAGGATCAGGTTCCCCAGAGCCGCAGGCTCCTCGGTCATTCAGCGGCTCAGTTCCGGGACCGGTGGACACTCAGGGGTGATAGGAGGAGACACAGGGAGGGCAGGTAAGGAATTAATAGTTGCAGCAGGTAGTGAAGGCTCAGAGGACTGCATGAGCTGAACCTCACTACCGGGAATCAGGCAAGGCATATCATAATAAAGTGAAGGGGAATGAAATGTTACTTGCCTGAATTCCCGGGGCACGATTTTCTCTGCTGCAACAGCTGTTGGTTTGACCCTCTCCGTGGTCTCCATTGGAGAGGGCCCCCCAGGGGACCCTTGTGGAGCCAGCCCTGCTTCCACAGCCACGGGCGGAGCCAAAGAGGAGACAATTGGCCTCTCACCAGCGGAGAAAGACGGCAAGGTGAAGCAGGATGCAGCAGCTGCAGGAAAAGGAGAAGCTGGCGAAACAGCTGAAGAAAAAACACTTACATGATGCACTGCTGTGGGATTCTTCTGCCTCAAAGCCAAACGGCGATGGCAGATGACCAACGAGGAAACCAGGTGAAGGAGATGACTGATCAGCGGGGAAACCAGGCTAAGAAAACAGCTGATCAGTGAGGAAACCAGACGGCAAAGACGACTAATCAGCAGGGACCTCAGGCAAAGATAGATGACCCTCGGTGACCTCAGGCAAAGACGAATGACCCTCGATGACCTCAGGCGAAGGCGGGGTACCTTGGTGACCTCAGGCGAAGGTGGGAGATCCTCGGTGACCTCAGGCGAAAGTGGAGGACCCTCGATGACCTCTGGCGAAGATTGACAACCCTCGGTGACCTCAGGAAGAGGCGTAGAGGAAGGGGATCTGCAACTGATTCTCCCCATCACAAGCAAGACAAGATCTCGCTAAAACTGATAAAGTAGAACCAGAAAAGAGTACTTGCCTTGTCTCGAGCTCCACCGCCGTCCAGAACTCCGGCGACTCTGCTGCGGTGACCCAAGCAGCAGGCATATTGGAGGATGAATCTGGCAGAACCCCAGTTATGGCGGCTGACACTGGTGGGACACCAGATGATGCGACTGACACTGGTGGACCTCCCGAAATGGCGGCTGAAGCTAGGGACCGTCTCACTGATGGCATTGGTCATATGATGCCAAAACCAGGGGACAGTCTCTTGTTGGCTCAGGCTTTGGGATCCAGGAGGCGCTCCTCTCTTGTCCAGAATGTGGCTGCGTGGCTGGAATGGGACTCTTTAGAACCGCAGGTCCCTCCGTCGTCCTGCGGCTCCCTCCCAGGACTGGCGGACAATCAGGAAAAACAAATGGACACAAGAAAAGCAGGTGAGGATTGGGGAATAAGTGCAGCAGCAGGTGGTGAAGGCTCAGCCAAAGTGGATGGCCACTGCTGAGCCCCCCCCCCCACACACACACACATTGGGAATAAGGCAAGACAATTCATTAATGGGTGTTAGAGAATGAAAATATACTTGCCTTAATTCCCGAGTTGTTGCTGTTGCTGCTGCTGCAGGACCAGGCAAATCCCTTCCAGGGGCTGCAAAGGTCATCTGGCGAGGTGGGTGAAACACCGGAGTCAGGGGATGCTCCCTTGTTGGCTCAGACTCTGATCTACCCGGTAAACCTCCCTCCAGCTGGGCCCCATAGTCTGGAAGGAGTCATGGCTTGTAATCCAGCAGAAGCTCCATCTCTGATAACAAAGCCCACCGACGCTCCTCCAGTTCCTCAGCAGTGGGACCGTCAGGGGGCACAGAGGCTGAGTACCCAATCGGGCAAACTGCAGGCTCTTCCAGCACCGGAGTGACGGCAGATGATGCGGGCCGCTATTCAGGAGGAGAAGGCAGGGCTGTAGCTGGATGACGCCGACTGGCTGGAAACCTCCGTACCTGGGGACACTTCTTCGTCGGCACAGGTACGTATGAAGAAGAGGTTTCCCCCAACCCGCAGAGCATGGGTTGAGGATTGGTGGCAGAAACGAGGAGACCCATGAGTTCTGGATGGCTCCACAGGCTAGGGCATGCATCCAGTACCTGTGCCATGCTGTCCAGGCATTCCCGGGCTGCTTCAGGAGTGCGGGAGGCACGAGCCGCCAAAATTATGCCCTCCAATACTCCAAAAGTCCATAATCATTGTAGTCCATGTAGGCTGACATTCCAGCGGGAAAAACGGACTAAAACAAAAATAACCGGGAGGGAAAAAAAAACAAAAAGCAAACTCATAGTCTGCAGGGTCCACACTGGCAGTGTTCTTCTGTCATAAACCGCCCCTCAGGGCAGGACGAAGACCCAAACGCTGGACAGTGAGTTGCTGACGTTTAATAACAAAAATCACAAAATATAACAAAGGACTAAAACTTACAAAACACAGACTAGAGTAGAAACAGCTAAGGCGTGCGGAAACGCCAGGACAAACAGAGACAAGGAGGACAGCCTTGACGGGACCAGGCTGAGGCGTGGAGTACACGTCGGAGAGGAAAAATAAGATGAGGAACTCCCGTCTAAACACTCAGAAGGATGCTGCAAAGGATTGTGTTGCAGCGGACCTTAAATAGGCCCAGGGGAAATGAACACAAATGATTACGGGTGGGGGTGACATGAGCGAGAGTAATCAGACAACAAGTGACAGTTGTGACAGCCCACGAACTTGAGCTGCAGAGGAAATAAACACGCTGTCAAAGTAAAAGCACAAACCCGGAATATGGCAAAAAGAAAACTGACAATAAATATGAAATGAATACAAAATAAGAGACAGACCAGATAATACTAACAGAGAGAAATGAACCATAAATGCAAGGATGAAGTAAATACACAAACTGGAATACTAACATCAAAATTACAAGAGGAGGGCTGAGAGTAAAGGTGAGGGTAGGCTCATGGCAAAACAGATAATATTATCATATCAAACTAGATGGTCAAAGACATAATAACAACCTACACAGGACTAGGAATAATTAAACTAAGAAACAGGAATGCTAAAGAACAAAGAGAAACAAAATACAACTCAAATATCATCATACATATTAAATACAAAACAGAGGCAAATGACAAACTCACAACCATACTCAAGAATAACATAAAGCCGAGATAAGGAAAATACAGAAAATAATCTAAAATGAACTTGAAGCATGAGCACGGCTCTCCACCAGCACACATGACATGCCCCCTCTACTTCCACATCCATCCATCCATCTTCTTCCGCTTAATCCTTTTTGGGTCGCGGGGGGGCTGGAGCCTATCCCAGCATCTTAGGGCGAGAGGCAGGGTACACCCTGGACAGATCGCCAGTCCATACATGGGAACTTAAATCGAAAAAAATCTCCAATGAAATGAAGGGCAAGAGCAAAATTATCTTTTGATCCCAATCAACTTTTTCCACGTAGGGCTGTCGCTATAATCGCAATTATGTAGTACCGCACTATGGACAAGCCTACCATGGAGGATAATGAGTAACTGCAACAACTGCAGTGTTTACATTTTGTGTGTGTGGCTAAATCTTGCTGTTCACTTATGTGCCCCAATGAATATAAAATAAATTGTTAAATATTAAATGTATTTTTATTGCCAGCAGCATGTTTGCAGGGCATGAAGCGTTTTATTTGTACTACTTTTGGTGAGATCAGATTGCTGGTGGCAGATGGGGGGAGGGTAGGCAAGGTGAGAAAATATCCTTAATTTAATAAAATAATGGCTGGATGGACTCCTTCGGAGCGGAGAGTTTTTGATCCTGATGATTATGCTCTGCTACTGCATAGTGCATTGTTTGTTTGCTGTGTGGTGATTTTTTGGACAGTGACATTATCCAAAAATCACTATGGAGTGACACAGAGACAAGAGCCATGATGGGTCCTGCACGGAGTCTGTTCTGTTTAAATAAACTGAATGTCGCAGCTGTCTCCAACCAGTCCCCACACCCTGTAGTTGAAATGCTGGAGTTACCGCCACTGCTTTATGAAAATGTTCAAGTTGTTTTATTTATTTTTTTTTTTTTTTTACAGAATCAGCAGTTCATGGCTGTAGGAAGAGCTCTGTCACTCACGCACATAAGTTGAGAACAAAGCTGCAGCTTCTCCATTTGCCACATAAATTATGAACCCTGTCTAAATTACGAGACCATAGGGTCCAAAAACATTTGCAATAATACTGCATATTACGCTGTCGAGCTATCCACCGTCAGCGCAGGGGAAATTCCTCCACCGTGACAGCCCTACTGCCATGAGTTATACATATGATGGTTGTCAATTTAAAAGATAATTTTCCACGTAATTAAAGTTGCTGGCTGTCGTATAATAACAGATTAATATTTAGTTTTTGTTTAAAGGGCTTGCAGACAACAACTCACATCATCCCACATCACTAAACTGTAATCGTGTTTAGTGCTGTTACTTATGCAGAATGCTCGTGTCTTTTCTTTTTATCAGAGTTTAAAAATTTAATTTATTCAAAGTTTTTATGACTGTGTTTACTATAAATTTGCTGTTGCTTATATAGAATGCATATGTATTTTCCTTTAATTAGAGTTTATAAAATTCAGTTATTCAATGCTGACTGTGTTCACAATCAATTCACTGCAAACAAAAATAAATCTATATATCTATACTGTTATCAAGCAGCCTCTTTTTTACACAGTGTGGTAGGTTGCCTGCTGGGCTTTTTTTGGGCTTGTTTCCATAGAGTTGGTTGCTTGTTTCTCTTGTGAGATCTGGCAACACTGATTAGGTGGTGCTGTGACTATTTCTTGAATATTAATATATAGGCATGTTCAGAGTGGGATTAGTATCCATCATACAAAATTTGGTCGAAATAGGGCAAGATTTGTCTGAGCTGCAACCGTCACATTTATTGTGGTGAGCATGGCATCAAGGCGGGCTACTTGCCATGGAAACAGTTCTGTACTATGTAAATGTTCTGTCAATGAGTCGTAGCAGAAGGCCACACTTTAAATCTGGCTCCATCAATGATATTATACTGACATTATGATTTTCCATTGTTGGCAATGAGAAACTCCATTTACATTGATCTCACTGGGAAAACCATATTCACCATAATGGCAGAAAAAAAAAATCACCTTTTTTTTTATTACAAAAACTCAGAACCCCAAGAAATAAACTAACTCCATTGCTGCGTCCAGAGTCCGAACAATATCCATTATGAAAATTTTGTTGCAAATCAGAAACTGCATGTCAGAGATATAGCTGTGACATATAAAATTGCTCTCTGTTTTTAAGAATAGGGTTAAAACTTTCCGTTTTGACATAGCCTATAGTTAGGGTGGGATCCGCTGACCCTGAACCCTCTCTTAGTTATGCTGTTAATTGGTTTAAACAGCCGGGAGACCTCCAACAATGTACTGGACTTCATTCCTTTCTTCACTCTGAATGAAATATTTTGCTGGTCATTAACATCTCTTTGTTCTCTCCCATAGACTGAGTCCCCGTCTTGTTGTTTGTTCTCTACTTGTCTGTTCTTTTCTTCTTCTTCTTCTTTTTCTCTATCCCTTCACCCCCCAGCCAGTTGCAGCAGATAAATGTCCCTCCCTGAGCGTGGTTCTGCTGGTGGTTTCTTCCTGCTAAAAGGGAGTTTTTCCTCTCCACTGTCACCAAGCGCTTGCTCCCAGGGGATCGCCAGATTGCTGGGGTCTTTCTGCAATTGTGGGGTTTTCCCCTACAGTTTGAAAGTGCTATGAGATGACTGTTGTTGTGAAATGGCGCTATATAAATAAAGTTGAATTGAATTGAAAAATGGCAAAGGATTAAAAGTAGGCCATCACCATTGAAACAGATATACATTAGGCACGTCTTTCAGACCAATATGTGACTACAGAAGACAGTTACCTTGACTTACAGTATGTTCCAATTTGCGTGACTCCAGGATCTTTCCAACCTTCCAAACAAAATCATGGATTGGATGGCAAGGAATCAGTTTCCATGTAACAACAGTGAAAGAATGTTAAACTTGACTTTCATTTAGGATCAGTCATGCGCTCTGATAAACCTCAGAAAATGTCATGTCATTCTGGTAAGCAGTGCTGGATTAAGAAATAAAACAATATGGCATGATACTTCCTTTAACCACTAGGTGGCGCTATACCTTTTTAAAATTATTTTTATATAGGACCGTTCTGGGTTGGCCTAATATCCATCATTGAAAATTTTCTGAGAATTGGACATTTGCCCAAGTTTCAACAATCCAATGTTTTATGGCGAGGAGTCAAACTTCGCCATGTCGCCGTGGCAACACCTTTAAACTTCTGCGAGACATTTATACAACTTTTAATGTCCCAATTAAAAACGAGCCCAATCAGACTAGTCCCCTAGGTGAACTTTGTTAAAATGTAACGGGTGGAAATAGCCAAAATTGGCAGCAGTGATGCTTTGAGGCAAGATGATAGACTTCCTGTTGGGTGTGGGTCATGACCCCAATGATGTTTTTTGCATGCCTTGATGTGACAAACACCTCAGCTGAATTTTGTGTCTCTACGCCAGGTCTATTCAATTAGTGGCTCGCGGGCCACATGCGGCCCAGAAGCAACCTCCAAGTGGCCTGCGGGCCCAGGCCATGCCAAGGAAATATAAATTTAAGAAAAAAATATGAAAGAATGACGGTCCACAACCGCACACACAAACAACGTGCAAGACCGTAATCCGTGCGGAGCTCAGAAGCACCCCACCCGTGTGACAGTTCCAGTTGGCAGGCAGAGTGTCTCGCTAGCATCATTGTCCGAGAGAACTATGAGCTTATTAAAGTACTTTAAATGCGGAAAAAATCAGAAGAGGTATGTAAGCAGTGGAGGCGTTTATGGTGGTTTTAACCGGCTGCTAAAGGGAACAATAATGAGTCGCTGAGCAAACAGGTATGGTTAGACTTCATATGCAGGGAAAGAGGCAAGAGTGACTGAATTGCTGAGGATTTACTGCACCAGCCATTACAATAATTTATGTTCACTATTTCAATGTGCCTGGTAAGTCAAGATGACCAAAATTGAGGAAGTTAAGGTTTTTAATCCATCAGCAGCCTTCAGACAAACTAAACGTGCCAACAATCAGATTTCAAAATAAGGGAAGTTTTTCCTGCTGTCTGGTTGGTGAGGAGAATTCAAAAAAAAAAAAAACTATAAATATATAGAAATATTTTAAGAAAAATAACTGAATCTCTCGTAATTTAAGTTAATTTATTTCATTGAATATAATTTTATAAATATTTTTTCTTTGAACTCAGAATTAAATTATTGTTCTGTTCTGTTTCTGCAAAATTATGGTCAAAAGTATAAATTTTATAAGGAAAAAAAGTCAAATTTTTACCACAATCTGTTTCAAATTTATAAAAAAAAAAAACCCAAAAACCGTAATTTTGTTTAAAAAAATAGACAAAAATTAGCCATAAAATAATCCACAAATTTATAATAACGTCTCAAATGTACAAAGAAAAGTCAATTTTACAAGAGGAAATTGCACATTTGAGGAAAATGGTTTCAAATTGAGATAAATTTACTGAAAAAAGTAGAAAACTAAAAGAAAATTGTTGTAAATTTTGAAGAAAAACCTCAAACCTTCAAGACTGAAGTCATTACTCAAGTTTTTAAGTGGGTGCGTTTTGCATCCTTAACTCTACTAGAAATTTTTGGTTGACTGATATGTGTGTGAAATGGAATGTGTAGTTATAAAAAGAGGTTCTTTTTCACACGTGGTGAATTAAAACAAAACAAACCATAAAAGTGGATGTGCAAAGTCTCTTAATGTTATCAATCTTTTCTTGGGGGGGGGGGGGGGTGTGCACTGAAGTGCTTAACAGTTCATTGTTTAGTCAGCTAAATGCACTTTGTGATGTGCCAATGTCAGCTGACTCGCAAACTGGTGATAAAGCCTTACCAGTGATGACAAGTACCTCCAAATGCATCCCTTCACCTGTGAGCTGGTCCACACCTTATAAGACAGAAGAAAAGACCTCAAGATCACAAAGCCATTCCAATATCCATCCATCCATCTTCTTCCGCTTAATCCTTTTTGGGTCACAGGAGGCTGGAGCCTATCCCAGCATCTTTGGGCGAGAGGCAGGGTACACCCTGGACAGATCGCCAGTCCATCGCAGGGCCAACACAGAGAGACAGACAACCATTCACTCTCACAGTCATACCTAAGGACAATTTAGAATCCCCAGTTTGATGCCAATTAACCTAACGTGCATGTTTTTGGTATGTGGGAGGAAACCGGAGAAATCCCGGCGTAAACCCATGCAGACACGGGGGAGAACATGCAAACTCCGCACAGATCACTGTTGGTTGGGGGCTGGGATCGAACCCAGGATCCCCCGGCCAAGGGTGAGTTGCTGTGCTGCCGCAGTGCTAACCACTCCGCCACCACGCTGCCATTCCAATATGACAAGGAAAATTTCAGAAAGAAAAGGCCATTTTCCAAAAATGCCGAGCGGGCAAACTTTGAAAAACAATGCTACAAGCTTTGGGTCATCTTCCAATGAAATGAAAAAAATTGACTCACAAACTGGTGATAAAGCCTTACCAGTGATGTCAAATACCCCCATACACACCTCCTCACCTGTGATCTGGTCCACACCTGATAAGAAAGTAGAAAAGACCTCAAGATCACAAAGCCATTCCATTATGCCAAAGGGAAATTCAGAAAGAAGACACCCTTTTGTGACTGTCGGAGGTTTTCCTGGAAGTTCCAGTTTCCTCTTAAAAAATAAATGAGTGAAGACTGGGTGGGGGTGGGGGGCCCTCTGTGGACCACCACCTAATCGTGGTGGAGGGGTATGGGTGCCCTAATGCAGTGTTTTTCAACCAGGGTGCCTCTATATGTTCAGGTTTCTTTGGGAAATTATCTCATTTCACTGGTTAATTGGTCAAAAAAATTGCAAATAATCTGCTGTTGTTGTGCATGGGTTCTGTAGGCACCCGCGCACAACAATGGACAATTTTTTGCAAAATTTTATGGCCAACTTTATGTACATTTTCAGCTTTTTTGATGTAAATTTCCAACTTTTTTCTTGATAGTCTTCAACTTTTTATGTAAAGTGGCAACTTTCATTTAAATGTGCAAATTTTTCTTATTAATTTGGAATCATTTTATGTAAATTTGCAAGATTTTTGTAATTAAATTGCAACTTTTTCTATGTAAATTTGTAAAAAAATTTTTTACTAGTCTTCAACTTTTTATGTAAATTTGCAACTTTAACTTTGATTTCACTGCAGCATTGACAAAAATGGTGAGTTAAATTTGTGTTTATTTCAAAAGCAAAGTGTTATTTCGAAATTCTGGCAAATTAAAAGTCAACAAAATATGATACAATCAGTCTATTTGATTTGTATACTTTATTGATCCCCAGAGGGGAAATTGAGGGCATCCACCTGGATGGATGAAGCAGCCACGGTACGGCGCTATCCCTTTAGCATTCACACACACCTAGGGCCACTTTTAGAGTCTCCAATTAACCTAACCTTCATGTTTTTGGCCTGTGGGAGGAAACCAGAGAACTCCCGGAGTAAACCCACGCAGACACGGGGAGAACATGCAAACTCCACACAGATCACTGTTGGTCGGGGGCTAGGATTGAACCAGGGAGGGATCCCATGGCCAAGGGTGAGTTGCTGTGCTGCCGCAGTGCTAACCACTGCGCCACCGCACCAGTGGCGTCTATAAAGCACTTTAAAAGCAACACTCGCTACACAAAGTGCTGTACAGCAAGAAAACATAAAAGCAGGAAGCAGGGCACTAACACAAAAACAATTTAGAACCACAGTCAGAAAAAATAAAATAAAATAAAATAAAAAGTAAAATAAATAAATAAATCAATAAAATCAATTTCATTCAATAAAATCAATGTCTCACACTGGGTCGAAGGCCAGGGAGTAAAAGTATGTTTTAAGACGGGTTTTAAAAATGTACAGTGAAGGTGCTTGTCTGATGTCCAGGGGTAAATCATTCCATAACCTGGGTGCCATGATTGAAAAGACTCTGTCCCCTCTGAGCTTCCGCCTAACCTTTGGCACCCCCAGAAGCAGCTGTTCAGCTGACCTGAGGGACCGGGTGGGAGAGTAGGGATGCAGAAGCTCACAGAGGTAAGGCGGAGCAAGAGCGTTCAAGGATTTGAAGACAAATAAAAGAAGATAGATAGATAGATAGATAGTTTATTTATTTCGAACACAAAAATATAACAAATACAAGCAAATGGCAAATGCAATAAAGTAACATTATACACTGTTCGAAAGGGAGAAGGAAGAAGTGAACACTTATTAATTCCATCTCCTCTTTTCCATCGATACACCCATGTGAATTTTATACAAATTACCACCTCTTAGACCCCAAGTAAACAATTTACTGTATTTTTTACAAATCAACATTAACACCCAATCCATTCTAACATACAATGATGTCCATACAACAAAACCAGCCTCAAACAACACAGATATACACAGTGCTGTCCCACCCACCATTCCATAGTGTCCCATAATATCCCAGAGTGAACATAATGAATCGTACATATAACTACTACCCTTCTAACATATACCCTTTCAGCAAATGGTGCTTATACCTCTTTTTGAATTGATTTCTGTTTGTACATAGTTTCAGTTCCGGCTCCAGACTGTTCCACAAATCCACCCCACAGACAGATATGCACAGACTTTTCTTGGTTGTACGTATCTTGGGTTTTGTAAAGTTTAAGTCTCCCCTCAAATTATGATCATTGTCTCTTTTTTTAAATATTTTTTGTATATTAGTTGGTAGTTGATTATTAATTGCCCTGTACATTACTTGTGCTGTCTTAAATTTAACTAAATCGATGAACTTTATGACATGTGACTTTAAGAACAACGAATTGGTATGGTCTCTATATCCTGCATTGTTTATTATCCTTATAGCTCTTTTTTGTGATGTGCATATTGACTGTAGGTTGGTCTTGTAGGTGTTTCCCCAGACTTCTACACAGTAGTTAAGATAAGGTAAAAACAGTGAACTGTACAATAAGACCAATGATTTATAGTCCAAGAAGTGTCTTGTCTTCCCCAGTATGCCTATACATTTTGCTAATTTGGCCTGGATGTGACTGATGTGAGGTTTCCAGCAGATTTTATTGTCAAGCGATATTTTATTGTCATATTTTATTTTATTGTCGATATTTTATTGTCAAGAATTTTAAAATGAACTCGAAAATGCACGGGCAGCCAGTGGAGTGAAGCTAAGATGGGCGTGATGTGATCTCTTCCACGTGTACCTGTTAAAAGACGAGCAGCGGCGTTTTGAACCAGCTGCAGATGCAAAAGAGGTGACTGGCTGACACCGGCGTAAAGTGCGTTACAGTAATCCAGCTGAGATGAAATAAAAACATGGATTACTGTTTCCAGGTGCGGTCTAGAGAGAATGGGTTTTACTTTTCCTAAACACCTTAGATGAAAGAAGCTGGATTTTACCACAGACCAAATCTGAGTGTTTAATTTAAAATCACTGTCCATGATAAAATCAAGGTTCCTAACTGTGGATTTCACGTAAGGAGTGAGGGGGCCCAAGTTTACAGGAGGGTACTCACAGGGGCCACTAGGTCCAAACACCATCACTTATGTCTTCTTATCATTAAAATTTAGAAAGTTTAGGGCCATCCAAGACTTGATGTCTTCAATGCATGCCAGGAGTGGGTTTACAGATGAGGCAGCTTTTTGCTTTAGATGGACATACAGTATATCTGACAGTCATCAGCATACAGGTGGAAGGATATACCATGCTTTTTAAAAATGCAACCCAGCAGACGTATGTACAAAGAAAAAAGCATGGGCCCTAGAACTGACCCCTGTGGGACCTGGTTTGGCAGAGGAGCAGAAGAGGATTCAAACCCAGAGATGACCCAAGCCTTTAATTCCACTTAATTTTGACTGGGTGAACTGAAGCAGAGAGATGGACAGACAAACAGACAGACAGATATACACAGCCACAAACAGATGTGCTAACCATTACTGTATGCTGCTGTTTCACCGAGGCATAAGATTACAAATTAACATGAAAAAAGTTGCCGATTAACAAGAAAAGATTTGCAAATTTAATTGAAAAAAGGTGCAAATTTTAAAAAAGTTGCCAATTTATATGAGTTGATGACTAACAAGAAAAAAGTTGCAAATTTACATGAAAACGGTTCCAAATGAATTAGAAAAAGTTGCAAATTTACATAAAAAGTTGAAGACTAACAAAAAATGTTACAAACTTAAATAGAAAAGTTACAATTTAATTACAAAAATATTGCCAATTTACATGAAAATGGTTCCAAATTAATAAGAAAAAGTTGTAAATTTAAATGAAAGAGTTGCCAATTTACATAAAAAAGTTGAAGATTACCAGGAAAAAAGTTGGAAATTTACATCAAAAAAAGCTGAAAATTTACATGAAATTGGCCATAAGTGCAATATCTGTGCATTTCTGCTTTGAAAGTTCAGTGAGCCACCCACAGGCTGAAACAGGAGAGTATGGGCACACTGTTGTAATGACATCACAAAAACGGGAAACCAATCAGGACTAAGCACTGGGTGTGGCTATACATTTGAGTTCACACCCTAGCAGGAGAAATCAGCATCGTGTTGAGGATCAGTTAGCCTTTTAGGACACCTGCTTTGAAAATTTGACCTAAATGAAAATAGGTTTTACCATTAAACTGCTCTTAAGGACTGATGTAGTTACAACAGGTTTTCCCGGGGGCACAGTGCACATGAGTGGCCATGACTTTCAACCAGTAAATCTGTTTTTATCACGTGATTTATTCTTTGTTTGCAGGGGTTAAAGCAAAAAAAAAAAAAAAAAAAAAAATCCTGAGTCTGAACTTTTTTACAGGGCAGGGTCACAGGGGTGGACACACACACGCATGCACGCGCACACACACACACACACACACACACACACACACACACACACACACACACACACACACACACACACACACACACCTTATTTTGTTAGAGTTACCTTTCATACATCTCCTCCCTGGCTTCTACTTAGTTAACATGGTACGTCATGATACATAAAAACAGTGACAGCTTGGATTTAATATTTTGCTGATACCAAAATGACAACAGCTTCTTTCTCTCGAATTCAAACAGTGCGCAGTGGTTGATTGACAATGCAACCGCAATGTGGTTGCATTGATTGACAATGCAGTCATTAAAGAAAAACGTCTGCTACTAGCTGTAGCTAGGCTGGACTGGAACAAAAAAATCAGCCCTGGCATTTTTGGTACAATTTATTAAGTAGCAACATTCAACCATCACACTTTTTTTTCCGTCTTGTCCTATCAGGCAGCTAGGTGAGCAGAAGAGACATCTGCCACCCTTATTGTACCAAACAGATTTACTTTGCCAAAAGGAGCTTTATGAAGAGGGTGGCCAGTCGCAGCAGCTCCCCCCCCAGGAAATCCTGAGCAAGCAGGACAATGCCACCAACCCCCACAGAGCACAAATGTCCGAGGCCAACAAGTCCCAGGAAAGCCAGGCATCTGCCCCAGGAGGGATGGCCGAGGGAGGCCGGGCCGCCAGGCAGCCAGCGCGCACACGCCCCTGGACCCGCTAACCCACCGCCCCCCCAGAGGGGCCGACGCCAGCCCCTGGGCCCCAGGTGTCGGGAGGCCAGCGCCCCACCCCCTGGGCCCGAGACTGGCTCGCGCCCCCGGCACAAGCCCCCCACGCACCCCCACAGCGAGCCTGCCCCCACCCCAGCACCACCGCCGCACACTCCGGGGACCCCCACACCCAAAGAAGGCCCCCCCTCCCCGTCCAGTGGAGCCCACGTGGCCAAGAGGCACTGCCCCCTCAGTCCAGCACTTCCTGACCAGCAGACACACCAATTCCCATGCATTCACACCCTCATGCTCTCATACGCACCCACACGCACTCACTCACTCTCGCTCGCCCTCTCCCCCACACAATCCCACACTCGCACTCCTGCACCCACCCACTGTCTCTCACTTCTGTACCCGCTCAATCTCGCTCCCACTCCCACTTGCCCTCAGAGTCACCCGCACTCACTCACGTTCACCCATACACGTACTCTGACTCACGCTCCGACCTACTCACATCCATCCACCCAACATGCGAAGCGCCACACGAAACCACCCCACCATCACCATCTCCACTCATCACTCTCTCACTCTCGCTTATTCTCTTGTTCAACCACTCTCTCACTCCCCTGCTTGCATCTTCTTCTTCTTCTTCTAGACTTGATTGGCAGCTGGCAACCAGGTACAGGTGCACCACCGCCATACACCCCACTCTACACCATCACTCTACACATCTTTGTATAAGGAGTTCTGAGCAACTCCTCTCCACCTTGCTTGCATCTATTCATTTCGCAGCACCCAGGGATTTTGACAACATGATGGGTCCCAGGCCCCCGGCAGAAGGAGGGCAACAGGGGTGGGGGAAGACCCCCCCCCCCTTGCACAAATCATGATGAGTGTGTGTCAGCTGTGTGATGTGATTGTGTGTAGGTGTGTGAACTACCATAGTGCAGTTAAAATTGGGGGGATGGTGATTGGAGCACCACTAGCCACTGCAATAGGCAGTGGGGCTTCCATCCCACCAAGCCCTCAGTGTCTAAAATGCAATTAAAATTGAGATGAGGGCAGCCCCACTGTGCAACAGACAGAGGTATCCCCTTCACCGACACAGTGTGGCACACCCCCACCCCAAAACCCAAAGTGTATCCCAGAAGATGTATGTTCCACCCAGAATCGGGGGGGGGGGGGGGGTAAGACTGTGAGGGAGGTGGTCTAAAATCCCCCAAATCCCAACCCAGGGCGAGGTCCGTCAGGCACGAGCAGCCCAGGACCCTCCAGCGTGGCGCCCCAGCACTCCCAGCACCACAGGCATGCTGGAGCAGCCACACCCACTCCCATACATCCTGCACACACGAACATACACAACAACAATAATCACAATAATGAACAATGGGCCGGACCCATACGGCGCACCACACGCCAAGCGATACCCCTGAGCGCCACCACAAGCCCACCAACCACCCACCCCAGACACAAACTGACAGTGGCACGCCGCCCCGCGGCCGCAGCCACCCTGGAGCAAACTGATGGCAACATGGCCACCAACCCACGGCAATGCACCTCTCCCTGCCCGACCACCCCCGAGCACCCACACACACCCAGTGCAAAGGACACTGGAGGCAATGCGACAAAGCATCCTGCCCCACGACACAACCGCAGGGCGGCCGGGAAAAGCGGGCCCTCAACTGCCAACCCCCAGGCCACCAGATGGCCGGCTCCACCCTTGCCACCCAACAAGGTCTCACCACCCACACCCCCCCGCAACCATCACACTTAATGGTCTAACAGTGATCAGAATTATCCCCCTTTTGCCCTTAACAAGTGAATCCCTGTGGTTTTAGAGAAAGAAAGAAAGAAAGAAAGAAAGAAAGAAAGTTACTTTATTATCTATTCTGCATAAATATTCATCATAATTAATCATAATTTTAAAGTCTCAAAATTTTCCAAAGGCACAAAATTTTGAGAAAAAGCTACACAGAGAAGCTCGGTGGTGCAGTAGCTAGCACTGTGACAGCGCAGTAAGAAGGTCACGGGATCGATTCCACCCCTGACCATCGTGGATTTGATCCCACTCCCTGACCATCAGTGACCCTTCTGTGTGGAGTTTGTATGTTCTCTCCATGTCTGTGTGAGTTTTGTACTCCGGTTTCCTCCCACAGGCCACAAACATGCAAATTAGTTTAATTGGAGACTTTAAAGTGGCCCTAGGTGTGAATGGTGAAGGGATTGGTGCCGCACTGTGGCTGCCTCATCCATCCAGGTGGATGCCCTGTAATTTCTCTCTGGGATTAATAAAGTATACAAAATACAAGAAAAAAAATACAATTACAAGGAAACACAAACATATATACAATAAAAGCTTCAAATTTACTAGAATAATGTAACAAATGTATAGGAATGACTGCTTATTTAAATGAAATATATACTAAACTCATGAGAGAAAAAAAAATGTAAAATTACAAGAAAAATGAAAGCACCAAGGTGCTGTGCCTCGGTGCCTGTGGCATGGTAGCATGGGCAGCTGTAAAAAAGTTGCACTCTGACCTCTACTGGCCCGGGATATAGTTATTACAGTACCTTTTTTTCACTGCGGCATTGACAGAAATGGTGAGTTAAATATGTGTTTATTTCAAAAATGAAGTGTTATTTCGAAATTCTGGCAAATTAAGTTGAGAAAATATGGTGATACAAGCCTTTAGTTCCACTTAATTTTTATCTGGTGAGTTAAAACAGAGAGGCAGACAGACAGACAGATGGGCGGGCAGACACACACAGCCACAAACAGACGCACTAACCGATTACTGCATGCCTTCATTTCACCGAGGCATAACAACCTTGAACTTAAAAGAAAAAAGTTACAAATTCATGGCAAAAATTGCAAATTTATGAAGAAAAAAATTCACATATGTACAATTATGGGAGTGGTGGCCTGGTTGATAGAGCATCCACCCCACAACTGGTAGGTTGGGGGTTCAAGTCCTGGCCGGGTCATACCAAAGACCATATAAAAATGGTACTTCCCACCTTCTAGCTTGGTGCTCAGCGTAATAGAATGGGGGAAGGAGAAGTTGTTTGTGGTGGCACCTTGCATGGCAGCGACCGCTCTGATTCTACATGTGATTAACATTGTAGACACGAGAAACATAATTTTGTTCTACTGTACATGATTGGCTTTATGGACTGAATGACAACAGAGATGGCTTCTTCTTCTTCTTCTTAGTCATTGAGAATGTAAACACAGGAAGTTATTTAAACGATTTACTAAATTCATTAAGAAAAAGATAAATTGTTGAGGGAAAGGTCAAAAAATTCCAAGAGAAATGCAGCTCATTTGCAATAATTAAAAACAATTAAGGAAAAAAATGAATGGTAATTATTTAGGCAAAACACAAGGACGGAAGAAAAAAGACCCCAGTTTATGATGCAAAAGTCACAAATTCAAGAAAAAAAGTCAATCCATGACCAAAAAATTGTTTTTGAAGTTTCAGATTTCATGAAGTTTCTTAAAAAGTCTGTAATTTAAAAAGAATAAAAATAATCATCAGAAAAAGTAAATAATTTATGAGAACTCTCCAAATTCACATAAAAATTTCCACATTTCCAGTTAAAAAAAAAAAAAATCTCTAACTTAGGTGGCAGAGTAGCCTGAAACTGTACACAAGTAAATGTAGGCTCTCTTTATATACTGTATTATCACTCAAATGCACAGAGTAGTTACCCCAAAATAGTTCAGAAGTTACTGAGATGTGAGTTTAGTCTGCACAGTTTGAGGTTTTTCTCCTGAATTTATGGCAGTTTTATTCTAAGTTTACTACTTTTTCCATTTAATTTTGAAGGATTTTTTTCCCACTTAAATCCACTTTTTCCTCATAATCTGTGTTTAGTGCTAATTTAAGTTTTTTTCTTGTATATTTGAGACTTTATTCTCATAAATTTATGAGGTTTTCCTCATAAATTTAAAATCAAAAATAAAATGAGCAAAGATGCAATATTTTCTGTTATATTATAGGCTATTTATTACCTATTAATAGCCCATTTTCCAACCCCCACCCCAGGTGAAAACCTCACATATTCTGAAACCTAAATGTTTGTAGGTATGCATACTTTCACTTAATAAATTCAGACAGACCCCAAGACTATTCATAACGTTGCAGAATCTTCCAGCTCAGGCTGGCGTCATATGAGTTTGTCAGCTGTAGAAAAGCTGCAGCAGCCTCCTGTAGTTGGGATAGGGAGAGACCTCTCTGTGCGTGTGCGCCAGGGCTGTACCACAGCGTGTGCAGGTACAGGGGAGAGAACGTGTGTGACATGAGGGATCATACCATTTGCGTGGCAGGGGGTGCTTTCATTTTCATTTTTAAAAAGTTTATATGTTTTGGATGTTATTTCAGCTTTTCAAAGACAAACTAAAATTTTATAATCACAACTTTTCTCACTCCAATTTTTAGGGGGTGCTGAGTTTAAATTTAAGGGCGCTACAGCACCCCTAAAAAGGCCTAACGCCGCCTATGTCATAGACCCTCCCGTGCGCTTTTCCACAGCGCTCGGTGAGGGGTGGAATAATGAGGATTTACACGCAGGGATCCACCAACACATATTTATTAACATAAAGACTCGTGACAAACAGTTTCAAAAGGTGAAGACTTACAAAAAGGTACAACAATACACTTACAGTGGACGTTTGGGGGTCGGCATCGCCCCATGAACCAATGAGGTGAGACGTGTATCCACGCTGGAATCGCAATGAGAGCGCAGGAGAACCACGGATTGCGCGGAGTGGATACACGTCGTAATGGAGCTGACAGTTCATTGAATCAACACACAAGCAGGCAGTTGACCAGTTAGTCAAAGACCCAGCAGTGCGTGACTGGCAAAAGGCACTTAAGTACACGCACTGCTGGTTATGGTGTAATGAGGAGCACCTGGGCGAGGACCAGGAAAGATGATAAACGGGGCTTCTTCTTCTTCTTCTTCTAGATTTGATTGGCGGTTGGCAACCAGCTTAAAGGTGCATTACCTCCACGTACTTCATTTTATATCATCACTCTATATATCTTCTACTCAACTCCTTAACTCCTTAAGCTGGATTCATGCTGCACCTCTGCTCGTCTGTGCGTCTTCTTCTTCTTTTCTTCGTCTCCTCGTACTTTACTCTATATCATCACTTCACTCTATATCATCACCCTACACATCCCGGCTGTGGCAGATGTGTACTGTCGATTAATGGGGCTGGGAACAGCTGGTGGCAATAAGTGAGGGGTGTGGTCGGACCGGCAGGCTGCCAGCAGTTCTCACAGCTGCTGGCCCAAGAGCAGTGGCTATGGATACGGAAGCACACTGAAATACATAATAAACATACATAAACAACGGCACCTAAACCCACAGGGAGGTCAGGACTGAGCCGGGGAAACCAAGCCGGCTCGGCTCCTGACAGCCTATGCCTTTAGTCGCCATTTAAATCCGTGTCAACTTGTGTGTATGTTATCAGGTCAAAACTTCCAGGGTATGCAAACTTTTGATCATGGTCATTTGGGTAGTTTCTGTTGTCTTCTTCTTCTCTTAGATTTGATTGGCGGTTGGTAACAAGCTTACAGGTGCATTACCGCCATGTACTTCACTCTATATCATCACTCTATCTGGTCAGGAGCTGTAGTCCTTACCGCCATGTACTTCACTCAGTAAACATCACTCTATGTATCAAAAGTCAGAATTCTTCTCAGTTGGCAACCTCTTCTTTGTCTTCTTCACTCTATATCTTTGTATAAGGAGTTCTTATAAGGAGATCTGAACAATCTTCTTCTTCTTCTTCTTCTTCTTCATACAGTGAGATTTCCATGTCTACATGATATCTATAACACTCTATCTGTTCAATACTCTATAAGACGTTTTTATTAGGAGTTCTGAACAACTCCATATGTGTGAAAAAATTATCTGTCCTTGGACTGCTTCCGGCCAGCTGTGTAGTTTCTGTTGTCATTATGATTTAAGAAGAGCAAACACAACTGTTTGATAATAAACGACTTCACCCACCAACTAATGATGAGTGAAAGAAAAGTTTTTGTATTATCATTCATATTCTCTGAAAAATGGCCCAAAAATCACAAATTCTGCCAGGGTATGTAAACTGACGAGCACAACTGTACATCCAAGCTAAAGGCTATGAACTAGCCAGTCAATGTTAGTAATAGTGATGTGAGAAGGGGGGCCGAGTTGAATTTGTTCTGAAGCTTTAAAGAGATGTAGATTCAAACAGGCTATTTTCAGAAAGGCTGTGAAAATAAAAACAACAACAACAACAACAACAACAACAAAAAACAAATTTGGTGCAATAATTAAATAATTACATTTTACCAAAATATGTCACAAACATTTCATTTGTGAGCTGTTAAAATATAGAAAAGAAGTGTAGTCAATAACCCCTTTAAAAATAACTCAGTATTCCAATATGATAAAGTTGGAAGCAAAAAGTCATAGAAATTCCTTATCTAATGGATTTCCTTCTTTTAAACTGCCTTTTTTTCTTCATAAAATATTAAGTGATAAATTACTGAATTCCAAAAAATAATCTTTTTCTTTGTGATCCAAAAGTGGTATATGGAAATTCATTTAAGCTGATGAGTGACAATGTTTGGAGGCAACATGCAGAACATTTCTAAAAGGAAGGGGGGTCATTTAAATCAATTTTGATTTAAAATTTGGAGTTTTCAAACATTGGACTATTTATATTTACCCGTGTATTTCAGTGCCTTCTTCTTTCAGGTGCTCCATTATATCAGGGGCCGCCACAGTACATCACAGTTTTCACACTTAATTTGGCAAGGATTCTACACTGGATGCCCTTTCTGACACAACCCCCCCCATTTATCTGGGCAGTAGGAGTACACTGGCTTGCGCTCCACCAACTTTCCTTTCCCCTTTCTGTTATGCTGAGCACCAAGCTAGAAGGCGGAAAGTACCATTTTTATATGGTCTTTGGTATGACCTGGTTATGGGGCGGATGATCTACCACTAGGCCACCACTCTGGTACAAATGCATTTTAATGTGATACAGTATAATTCTAATTTGCACCCCTTTGAAACCTGTTATTTGTTTTTAATATACAGTGATGTGAAAAAATGTTTGCCCCCTTCCTGATTTCTCTTTTTTTTGTATGTTTGTCACGTTTAAAGATGTTTCAGATCGTCAAACAAATTTAAATATTAGACAAAGATAACATAAGTAAACACAAAATGCAGTTTTTAATTGAAGGTGTTTATTATTAAGGGTTAAAAAAAAATCCAAACCTACATGGCCCTGTGTGAAAAAGTGATTGCCCCCTCCCTGTTAAAACATAAACTAACTGTGGTTTATCACATTTTTGGAAAGCTAAGTTCAGTTTCTCTAGCCACACACATGCCTGATTACTGCCACACCTGTTCTCAGTCAAGAAATCATTTAAATAGGACCTGCCTGACAAAGTGAAGTAGACCAAAAGATCCTCAGAAGCTAGACATCAATGCTGCAATCCGAAGAAATTCAGGAACAAATGAGAAACAAAGTAATTGAGATCTATCAGTCTGGAAAAGGTTATAAAGACATTTTTAAAGCTTTGGGTCTCCAGCAAACCACAGTGAGAGCCATTATCCACAAATGGGAAAAACATAGAACAGTGGTGAACCTTCCCAGGAGTGGCCGGCCGACCAAAATTACCCCAAGAGCACAGTGATGACTCATCCAAAGAGACCCCACAACAACATCCAAAGAACTGCAGGGCTCACTTTGCCTCGGTTAAGGTCAGTGTTTATGACTCCAACATAAGAAAGAGATTGGGCAAAAACGGCCTGTATGGCAGAGTTCCAAGACGGAAACCACTGCTGAGCAAAAAGAACATAAAGGCTCGTCTCAGTTTTGTCAGAAAACATCTTGATGATCCCCAAGACTTTTGAGAAAATAGTCTGTGGATTGACGAAACAAAAGTTGAACTTTTTGGAAGGTGTGTGTCCCATTACATCTGGCGTAAAAATAACACAGCATTTCAGAAAAGGAACATCATACCAACAGTAAAATATAATGGTGGTAGTGTGATGTCTGGGGCTGTTTTGCTGCTTCAGGACCTGGAAGACTTGCTGTGGTAAATGGAACCATGAATTCTGCTGTCTACCAAAAAATGCTGAAGGAGAATGTCCGGCCATGTGTTTGTAACCTCAAGCTCAAGCACACTTGGATTCTGCAGCAGGACAATGATCCAAAACACACCAACAAGTCCACCTCTGAATGCCTTAAGAAAAACAAAATGAAGACTTTGGAGTGGCCTTGTCAAAGTCCTGACCTGAATCCGATTGAGATGCTGTGGCATGACCTTAAAAAGGCGGTTCATGCTCGAAAACCCCCTGAATTACTACAATTCTGCAAAGATGAGAGGGCCAAAACTCCTCCACAGCGCTGTAAAAGAATCATTGCCAGTTATCGCAAAGGCTTGATTGCAGTTGTTGCTGCTAAGGGTGACCCAACCAGTTATTAGGTTTAAGGGGCAATCACTTTTTCACATAGGGCCATGTCGGTTTGGATTTTTTTCCCCCTTAATAATAAACACCTTCATTTAAAAACTTTATTTTGTCTTTACTTGTGCTATCTTTGTCTAATATTTCAATTTGTTTGATGATCTGAAACATTTAAGTGTGACAAACATACAAAAAAAAAAAAGAGAAATCAGGAAGGGGGCAAACACTTTTTCACACCACTGTAGTGTTGTGTTGTAAATCTTTCTTACATTTATAGCATACAATTACCCAAAGTAAGTTTGGTTAGAAAGTTGTTTGTTGGGTATAATCAATATACACATTAGGAGACAGAAGTACATCGAATGTTTCACAATAAACCACAGCTTCTCAGAACAACTCTGATGCTACATTTCTTTGCAGCTGAAATGATTACTGGTCCTGAATAATAATAATAATAATAATAATAATAATAATAATAATAATAATAATAATAATAATCTACGTACATAGCATCTGGTACATGCCCATGTCGGTCGCTATGGAGGGTGAGAATATGTATGGGCACATAATCATACCATGTAGGATAACTAAGTAGACGGTTATGCTGTTTCATCCCACCTAGCAACAATGCTCTGCACTGTGTGTATTTATATATTTACATATTTATTCCATCTAGCTACAATGCTCAGCACTGGGTGTGTTTATATTTATATATCTATATATTTATTCCATCTAGCTACATTGCTCCGCACTGTGTGTGTTTATATACTTGCATATTTATTCCACCTAGCTGCAATGCTCCGTACTGTGGGTGTTTATATATTTACGTATTTATTCCATCTAGCTACAATGCTCTGCACTGTGTGTTCATATATTCATATATTTATTCCATCCAGCTACAATGCTCTGCACTGTGTGTCTGTGTGTGTGTGTGTATATATATATTTTATAGTAATATGTACATATGTATATTAGCTGCTCTTGCTTGCTTGTTTTTTTTTTTTCTTGCCTTCTGATTGTTGCTCTGAGTGTTGCTATCCCTGTGCTGTTGCAATCCTGGAATTTCCCCGTTGTGGGACTAATAAAGGCTTATCTTATCTTATCTTATCTTATGTGCTTTGGCTACATCTGTCTCCTCCCTGATCCTAACATATTCAACACTACTAAGTGAATTTGCATTGGTTTTTCCATATGCATAATAGCTTTTAAAAAGACATATTTGGTTGCTGAGCTTTACAGTTTAACCTTCATGCAGTCTGATCCGTTGCTCTTTCTCCAAGATGACTTGTGCCCCATTATTTGTACTTGGTAGGTGAAATTTTAAATGTTTATCATTATAGATATGTGAGCAGCTAAATTACTGATGTGAGTCAGTGGTCACTTTGACTTTACAACGGGAGCCTTTACAGATTAATTTAGACAGTTAAATAGTAGTATTTTTGAGTAATTAAGGTTGATGACTAACATTTTTATAAATGTATTTATGAAATCTATGGAATACACTAAAAACATGTCTCACACTACTTTTTGGTTTTGTTTTATATGACACTCTCTTTCCTTTTCTCTCTCCAGTCTCTGTCTTGGGTTTATTTGCCATCCTTGTCTCATCTAATGACAACAGTTCAGGTATTTTCACTTTTATGTAAACAAACAAAAACTATCTAATGAGGTATGAAATAACCATCATGACTGCTTTTTGGTAGATGCAGCAGCCGTAGATCCCTGCGATAACTACACCACCATAAACGAACCATGGCGCAACAGGGGATTTAAGTCTATTACTTTCACTGGATATCCTAAAGATGATTCTGGCCTTGTTAACATATGGCTGCGTTTCACTGGGATCAGTGGAGACAGAGTTATTCCATCTTGTGTAATGGAGCCATGTGGTGGCACACAATATCCTATTAATATTCCATTTACTTATCCAACTAATGTGTCCCAGCTGGTTGATGGAACTGCATCTAGTAGCAATGGGGTGAATTGTGTCGTGAGTATCGACGTGTCGGTGGTCCTTTGTTCTGAAGGATTCTATGTGTATAAACCACTGAATTATCCAGGGGGTGCAAGAGGATATGTGACTTGTGAGTACTGACAATTTTTTTTTTCCCAATTCCACTCATAATGAACTCTGTTAAGGTATTGTAAAGGTCTTATAGAAATTTTGGGAAAGTAGCAATATGTACTTTTGACTTTTGCATGTGTATTTAGGGATGCTTGACTGTGACAAAAAAATCCTTGTGTAAAATAATGTTGCATAAATTAAAAACTATAGAACATACACAAAGTCTTGACAAGTTAACTGAACAATTTCCAGGTAAAAGTATGGTCAATTAACTTGGTTAAAAAGTCAAATAACTGTTCTTACCAAACACCTTTAAGAGGAGCCTATCGTTTAAATGAGAGAAACAAATCATTAAAGTGTTAATAACAACGCTCAATTGTAATTTAGAGACTTGGGCAGCCAGGTGGGGCAGTGGTTAGCATTGTTGCCTCACAGCAAGGAGGTCGTGGGTTCAAACCCTCCCCTGGCCAGCAGTGACCTTTCTGTGTGGAGTTTGCATGCTCTCCTTGTATCTGCGTGGGTTTTTGCCGGGTGCACTGGTTTCCTCCCACAGTTCAAAGACATGCACACTAGGTTAAATGACATTAACTGGGGTTAAATTGTCATTCGGTATGAATGTCTCTCTGTGTTGGCCCTGTGATGGACCGGCAGCCTGTCCAGGGTGTACTCTGCCCCTCGGCCAAAGACACTGGGATAGTTTCCAGTCCCCTCATGACCCGAAAAAGATAAGCAGTTTAGAAGATGAATTCAGAAATCTGCATTGAAGGCTTAAAAGACACAAGCTATATAACTAATAAAGCATGCAAAAATACTGGCCCCAGTGGTTAAATTGAACCTAGTGGGGGCATTACCATAAGTGAATAAAGAAGTAATCATATATTGAGGCCACACTTTACTAGATTGAGGGAGCAAAATGTTAGTTTGGGGACCATGTTTTTTCACATGGGAAACATGTTAACTGATTTTGGAACATTTTGTGATAAAATGCATCAATTCCATTAGTTGTATAAATAATTATAAAAACGTTTTGTTAATTTGATTACGATTTTCAGCAAAACAAGAAAAAAGGAATCTTTGGTGCATACATAGGTATACACTTGAAGACAAATTATGGGCCCCTCTATGAAAATTTGATTCTTTCAAAGTATTTCCCAAGTGCTGTTAAACAGCACAAAGATTTTTTTTAACACAGCTTTTCTAAACATCCTAGTTTTATTTTGGATTTTTACATTATTTTACTTTGCATATAGAACAGCAAAAAAAAATAAATCATAAAAACCAAAAACAACCAGGGTCAAAATTATGAGCCCCCTGATGCTAACAGTCAACTATGTATCCTTTTTGCTGGACAACAGCCTGCAGTCATTTGTTGTAGTTTTCAAAAAGCCTCACACACATCTCCTGAGCAATTCCAGCCCATTCTTCTTTGGTGAATCTCTCAAGCTCCTCCAGATTTGATGGTCTTCTGTCATGGTCTTTTATCTTCAGTTCACCCCTCAGATTTTCAGTGGGATTCAAGTCAGGTCTTTGTGCAGGCCAATCATTAACATTCACTTTGGTCTTCTGGAGGTAGTTCTTCACCAGGAGTGACATATTTTTTTGGCCATCGTCATGTTGGAAGACAAAAGTGACAACCCAGACCCAGTTTTGCTCCTAAGTACCTGAGTTTTTTTTTTTTTTTTTCAAAATCTTCACATATCCTTCTTTCTTCATGATTTCTTCCACCTTGACAAGATTCCCAGTTACAGATGCACAAAAGCATCTCCACACCATAATACTCCCACCACCGTGTTTCACTGTGGTGATGGTGTTCTTTGGGTTGGACGCCTCTCCCTTCTTTCTCCAAACATCAGCAGTGTCTCTATGGCCAAAGAGCTCAAGTTTCGTCTCATCTGACCAAAGGACATGCTTCCAAGATGCATACCCTTTCTCCAGGTTGTTCTTACCATACTTCAGTCTGGCTTGAAGGTGTCTCTTCTGCAGAAGTGGAGCTTATCTTTGTCTGGAACCTTGCAGTCCATTCCGGTGCAGGGTTCTAGTGATTGTCTTCTTTGAGACTACAATTCCTGACTTAGCTGAGTCATTCACTAGTGTCTTGGCAGTTGTTCTGGGGTCTTTAGACACATCTCACCAGTTTTATTTCCAGAGTCTTTGAAATGTTTTACTTCCTACAGGTGCATCTCAATAAATTAGAATGTCATTGAAAAGTTGATTTATTTCAGTCATTCCATTCAAAATAAATTCATTACATACAGAGTGACATATTTCAAGTGTTTATTTCTTTTAATTTTGATGTTTTTTTTTTTTACAGCTAATGAAAACCCCAAATTAAGTTTCCCAAAAAATTGGAATATTACATAAACTTAATTTAAAAAGATGGATTTTTAATAGAAATGTTGGTCGACTGAAAGGTATGTCCATGTATACACCCAATGCTTGGCCGGGGCTCTTTTTGCATGAATTACTGTATCTATGTGGCACGGCATGGAGGCAGTAAGCCTGTGGCACTGCTGAGGTGTTATGAAGGCCCAGGATGCTTTAAAAGTGGCCTTCAGCTCATCTGCATTGTTGGGTCTGGTGTCTCTCATCTTCCTCTCGACAATATCTGACAATATTCTATAGGGTTTAGGTCAGCAGAGTTTGCTGGCCAATAAAGCACAGTGATACGATGGTCATTATACCAGGTTTTGGTACTTTTGCCAGTTTGGGCAGGTCCCAAGTAGTGTTGGAAAATGAAATCAGCATCTTCATAAAGTTTTTCAACAGAGGGAAGCATAAAGTGCTCTAAAAGTTCTGGTAGACAACTGCGCTGACTTTAGGCTTGATAAAACACGGGACCAACACCAGCAGATGACATGGCTTCCTAAGTCATCAGTGACTGTGGAAATTTCACATTCGACCTCAAGCAACTTGGATTCTGTGCCTCTCCACTCTTCCTCCAGACTCTGGGACCTTGATTTCCAAATTAAAAACAAAATTTACTCTCATCTGAAAAGAGGACTTTGGACCACTGAGCAACAGTTCAGTCTGTTTTCTCCTTAGCCCAGGTAAGATGCTTCCGAGGCTGTCTCTGGCTCAGGAGTGGCTTGACACAAGGATACAACAGTTGTAGCCCATGTCCTGGATATGTCTGTATGTGGTTGCTCTTGAAGCACTGGCTCCAGCCACAGTCCACTCCTTGTGATTCTTCCCCCAAATTATTGAATGGGCTTTGCTTCACAATCCTCTAAAGACTGCTGTTATTCCTGTTGCTTGTGCACCTTTTTTTGCCACACTTTTTCATTCCGTTCAACTTTCCATTAACATGTGTGGATACAGCACCTTCTGAACAGCCAGTTTTTTCAGTAATGGCCTTTCGTGGCTTATCCTCTTTGTGGAGGGCATCAGTTGCAGTCTTCTGCACAACTGTCAAGTCGGCAGTCTTCCCCATGATTGTGTAGACTAATGAACCAGACTGAGAGACCATTTAAAGGCTCAGGAAACCTTTGCAGGTGTTTGGAGTTAATTAGTTGATCAGAATGTGACACCATGAGTCTACAATATTGAACTTATTCACAATATTCTAATTTTTTTGAAAAATTAAATTTGGGGTTTTCATGAGCTGTAAGTCATAACCATCAAAATTAATAGAAATAAACATTTAAGATCTATTATTCTGTGTGTAATGAATGAATCTCTATAATATATGAGTTTCATTTTTTTTTTAACTGAATTCCTGAAATAAATCAGCTTTTCGGTGGCATTCTAATTTATTGAGATGCACCTGTACCCCTGCCAGGTTTATTCTGTATTGTGTGGCTCTCTTCGAATTTCCTGATACTTTGATACCTGATATCGGAGTGGTGGCCTAGTTGACAGAGCATCAGCCCCACAACCGGGAGGTTGGGGGTTCAAGTCCCAGCTGGGTTATACCAAAGACCATGTAAAAATGGTACTTCCTGAAATAAAAGAAAAAGGTCCTTCCTGTCTTCTAGCTTGGTACTCAGCGTAATAGAATGAGGGAAGGAGAAGTTGTTTGTGGTGGCAGTGACCCCTCTGATTCTAGATGGGATTAACATTATAGATAGGAGAAACACAATTTTGTTATACTGTACATGACTGACTGTATGGACTGAAAGACAATAAAGTTGGCCTCTTCTTACTCCGGTTATTGACACTTGGAAATGATGTGACAACTTAGTATATCCATCTCCTGCGTTGTGAGCATCAACAATTCTTTTTCTCAAGTCAAAACTGATTTCTTTTGTTTCTGACATGAAGCTTTCTCATGTGACAACTCAAACCCTTGCTGAAGTTTTTATACCGTGTGTAAATTGGAAAAAAACCCTCAGTTTTTGCTTGATTTTACAAGCTTTGAGCATTATAGAGTTAAAGCACATCATTGCACAGCAGCACTTTGTGCTGTGGCTCAAAAAAAAGTCAATTTTTCAGGCAGTAATAATTTTGACCCTGGCAGTTTTTTTTTTTTTTTGTGAAACAATTTTGTTACTGTGTGCAAAGTAAAAAAAAAAAAAAGTAACTTTCTACAGAAAACTAGAGTGTTTGGAAAAGCTGTGTTAAGAATGTGCTGTTTAACAGCACTTGGGGAATGTTTTTAAATGAAATTTTTATAATTCTGTCCTCAACTAGATGTCTAGTGGGTGTATGTATATACTGTCTTAAAACAAGCAAAAGCAAAGCAAAAGTAAAAAAATAATAAGAATATTTGAGAAAAAAGTAAAATTAAACATATTAAAAACAATAGAATGTACAGTAAAAGAACCATGGGAAATGAATTAAAATGATTGAAGACAAACATTAGAACTGGAGTGGTGACTTATGGTAGAGCATCTGCTCTTCAGCCAGGAGGTTGTGGGTTCAAGCCCGAATCAGGTCATTCCAAAGACATAAAAATGGTACTTTTCATTATCTAGCTTGGTGCTCAGCATAAACAGAATGGAGAAAAAAAAGTTGGTTACCCAGCCATGGGGGAACTGACTGAAGATATACATTAACTTAAAAAGAATATGCAAAATAATAAATACATGTTAACATCCAGTTCCTCAGACTGTTTCAAGTGAAAAGAATGTTATTTTAAAACACACACACACACACACACACACACACACACACACACACACACACACACACACACACACACACACACACACAGAGCAGGAAAAGTAAGTCTTGAACACATCAACCTTTGTCTCATTAAACATATTTCTGATGGAGCCATTGACCTGAGATTTTCACCAGATGACCCTGTGCAGAGGGTCATCAACACCGCCCCAAAAATCATTGGCGACCCTCTGCCCTCCCTGGAAGACATCTCCAGATCCTCCTGTCTCAAAAAGATGAAGGCCATCACAGGGGACCCCTCACATCCGGCCCACCACCTGTTTGACCTGCTTCCCTCTGGACGATGGTTCAGATCAATAAGATCCCACACCTCCACACTGACAGTTTCTTCCCCTGGGCCATCTGGACTGCAAACAGTCAGAGGCCCCACCCCCCACCCTCTGAATGCTCACATGCACAGAACTGATGACATTTTCAATTATCATAATAATCACACCTCTCTTTGCACTCCGCACTTTCATCCATAAAGCCATTACCATACCGGTAAATATTTCTATAATCCTAGGCTATTTTTTATTTCAGTCATGTGTTTAATCGTGTGTTCTATAACTGTGTTTTATCTAATCCTCCTCTTTTACTTTTTTACACAGTAGCCTGGTGGAGCGCCCACAATTTCGTTGTCCTGTACAACTGTACAAAGACAATAAAACCTATTCTGTTCTATATCAGTAACAACCCAAGTAATCCATACATCTATCTAAAAATGCTGTATATCTCTGTCTATGTGTCTGTGTCTGTCTATCTGTGTGCCTGTTCTACGCATTTCTCTTGAACCATTCGTCAGACTAGCCTAAGATTTTAAACGTGCGTTGCTGAGGTTACAAGGGTGTGCATCCCTGAATATGGAGTCGCTCAGTCAAAATATGTAATTTTTATCAATTAAAGTTTAGTCACCACTCTGCCCAGGCTTCTAGAATTGTGGGCGGGGTTTGGTTTTGGAATGATTCTGTACTGATTGGATAATATGCGGCATTACGGCATCAGCAACCACAGTGCTCCGTGTGCAAAACAAGGAAGTGAAAAGCGACAAATTTGACTAGAAAAAGATAATACCTAAGATTTATTGCTTAAAAATTGTACCATAAATTTACCTTGATTGCGTAGGTCTAGTGGATAATTTGACATGGAGAATACGAGGTGCACGGGTGCACTTGTGGGGGAAGGGGTGGAGCAGCAGCTGAACCACTGGCACCACTGGTAAAGCAACAGCTGAAACTCCCATTAACCAGGCAGGCTGGGCTTGGCTCCCTGCGAAGGACTGCGATTCCTCGCTTCAGCTGCTGCTTCTCCAACACCGGTGTCCGACCAGGTGCTCCACGATTGTTCACGAGGGGGCACGCCCAGACTACCCAGTCAGTAGTAGATAGGAGTAAATGCTTCTGACCATGAGTCTCCCCTCCCACGCGAGTATCTAAAAATTAAAAACTTAATACTGCCATGACTGTAGAGCGGAATGGCTGGAATGACTTAACGACCAAACGCAGGACACAAAAATGCCCAAATAACGAAATAAATCATGTTTAGTTAAATATGTACTGACAAATGGGCAACACTGATGCAACGGTTGTAGTCAAACTGGTCCTTCTGCTGTGTATAATAACAGATAGATGTACTTTATTGATGTTGGGTGTTTTGTAGTTAATTGGGTTGATTACAGTTTTAAAAAAACCTTTTAATAACAAAATTTGGCTAAAATATAAACTGATGCACTACAATGGATCTCAAATATTTGTAAACGTGTCCTGTTATAGTACTGCATGAGTTTGTTGATGATACACAGAAGAAATTCAATATTACACTTAACTCCATCACTGAACAGTGATATAAACTAAAATAATTATAATGGTGACTGAACAGCTCCCATTCCCCAAAGTGGAAGATACACTATTATCTTGAATATAAATGATAAAAGATCACACAAATAAGTGATCTGACAAACAAACAAGGGGTCTAAAACAGTCGCTAACATTAGATGTCCCATTAATTAATTTCACACAGTTAAATAAATCTTTGTGCCATTTAGTCCCTTTTATATTTGTTAAAGTCTAACATGTGATTGCCGACATATAGGCTACATTTCTTTGTATTTCACTTTCAAACACAGCCTACATTTGGAGCTGTAAAGCCTAAGGAGCTGTATAAATTTATATATTTATGTGTACATATGTACAGTATATTCACTGCTCTTATTTTCTTATCTTCTAAATTATTGCTCTGAGTGTTGCTATCCCTGTGCTGTTGCAATCCTGGAATTTCCCCATTGTGGGACTAATAAAGGCTTATTTTATCTTATCTTAATTAGGATACCTGTTTTCACACAAGAATATTTGTGTTCATTTCACTTTATTAAATATAACTTGTTTTGTGAACACAGTTGCCTTGATTTGTTTGTATGGATTACTTGGGTTGTTACCAGTGTTGGGAGTAACGCGTTACAAAGTAACACATTACTGTAACTCCACTACTCTTGCAGTAATGTGCTGTGTAACGAAATTGCTGTTTAAAAATTCAGAAATGCATTACAGTTACTGAAATTCGACCAGATGAGTTATTCGTTTTATTTATGATGATGATGATGATGAATATGGATAGATATTTTTCGTACAAATAAATACAAACTGACCCTACGTAGCTGATGCAGCCATCAGTCAATATGACCTGTTGCAAAGAGCCTCTTCACTGCTGGAGCCAGCAGCAACAAATGGAGCTTTCTCCTGCTGGGAAAAGATGAAGCTACTTTGTTTTTGTGGAAATAGACAGATTATTTTTCCTTTGTCACGGTTAAGGACAAAAGCATATTGGTGGGTTGCAAACTAAAGTGTCGGTTGAGACTTATTGCAATCTTCAGAAGCGCCTGAAACAGCAACAAGCTCCTCCAACAAAGCTAGTGCTAAGTAACGAGTAGCTATTCTAACAACACCGTGAAGTGGATCTACTCTATTCTCAACAGCCACGGCTGGATTTCAAGCACAGGTATGCATCTGGACAGTTTGTAACCCAGCAAGAATTGCCAGATACATCGTTACAGACTGAAGACAGAATATAAACAGTAACTTTCCATCAGACAGCTGAGACTGTGATCCACTGAAGTTAAACAATTTACCTGCAGCCTGGATAAAGATTATTAAAAAAATAGATTTTGCTCTCCAAAAGGTATTTGAGAGACTGGATCATATCTCTGTCCCAGCAGACATTTTGACTGTGGATAATGGACATTTTCTTTGGATCACTGCACATCGGATTAATCCATACCATAAAGGTAAGATAAACATGGACAGCTTTATGCAATGTTGCCGACTCTCACGCTTTTGGAGTGATTCTCACTCTTTTTCCTTCTCTTTCACTCCACAAAGCCTATTTCTCACTCCAAAATGAAGAAATTACTGTCAATTTGGTGTTGATTTTCTTCAGATTTTTCCCACAATAAGAGCTCCCAAGGCAAGATAAAGCAGACTGAACATGTTCTAAAAGCTCTGTCTGAAACAGTCTGTTTACAGCCTGACATTAATCAGTCCGTAACGTAATCCATTAATTAAATTATCTTGCTATATGTGCAAGATGATTTAAGTATGCATTTAAAAGTAAAGTGAAAGTTACTTTTCCAAGTAACGAGTTACTTTTTAATCATGTAGTAATTGGTAAAGTAATTCAATTACTCTTGAAAAGAAGTAACTAGTAGCTGTCATTAGTTAGTATTTTTTAGTAACTTGCCCAACACTGGTTTTTACTGATATCTGGTGAAAACCTCAGGTCAATGGCTCCATCAGAAATATGTTTAATGAGAAAAATGTTGACATGTTCAATACTTACTCTCTCTCTCTCTCTCTCTCTCTCTCTCTCTCTCTCTCTCTCTCTCTCTCTCTCTCTCTCTCTCTCTCCATATATATATATTTTTTTAGATCACTCTGACTGTCAATCAGAATCTTGTGGAGCATTAGCTCAGTGTGACCCAGATGGAGGCTGCATATGTCAAGAGGGCTTTGAACTCCCCTCAGATTACCTGCCTACTGTGGAATCCTATGGTTGTCTTGGTGAGTACAAATAATGATAGTAAAAACAATACTAATAATAATTTCTGCTTCACTGTCAAAGTAGCATTCCAGAACAACTTGGTACAGTGCACTGCTCCTCTGTCTCTGGCCAGCTGCTTGTCACTGCCTGATGAGAGACCATTATGTCCGGCCTCATAAATGTTGTTATCTTTATCTTCATTATTGTTCGTTATCATCACAAGGGGAGGCAGTCCAGCAAAGTGTTGGGATTTTTTTTTTTCAGGGTTCTCTCCCCAAAACCTGCCGCATTCTGCAATATAAACAGGGGCACCTCTAGTAGGAATCAGCTCTTGGCCACGTACGGACGGTCTTCATTAAGGAGAGACTCGTGGCTGCTTGGAGTTGGCCATAATTGTCCAGACTCATAAGATGAGTACTGGGGTTTAATTGAATTCTTAAAAACCTTTTAATTATACAGGGAAGGTCCATTGAGAGGCAAACTCTCTTTTTCAAGGATTCTCTGTTCACATTCGCACAGTTATACATTCACACCTGGAAGCAGTCCAGTAACAATGGATATGGGGAGCCCAGTCTAGGACACCACAAAGGCCACTAGGAAAGGTACTGCTAGGGATCCTCGTCCATATACAAGCAAGAAAACCAGATCTAGTGGAAACAGAGAGGAAAAAAGCTATTGCTTTATTATTGATATTGCCATTCCTGGAGATGCTGGAGTTGTAGAGAAGGAGTGGGAAAAAATTGGAAAAATATATCAAGACCTGTGAAGGGAAGTAGCAAAATTATGGAACATTAAGACAACAGAGGTTGCAGTGGTAGGTCGCACTCTAGGTATAGTTACGAAAACCTAACTAAGCATCTTGACACAATCAGTGACCACCAAGATCTAATTTCTACAGAAGGCAACTCTCCTTGGTACAGTGAGGCTTCTTAGAAAAATATATGAGGCCTGAGGCTATGAAGCATACAGTGGGTTGAAAAAGTGTTTGCTCCCTTCCTGATTTCTCATTGTTTTGTATGTTTGTCACACTTAAATGTTTCAGATCATCAAACAAATTTAAATATTAGACAACGATAACACAAGTAAACACAAAATGCAGTTTTTAAATGAAGGTGTTTATTATTAGGTGAAAAAAAAAATCCAAACCTACATGGCCCTGTGTGACAAAGTGATTGCCCCCTAAACCTAATAACTGGTTGGGCCACCCTTAGCAGCAACAACTGCAATCAAGTGTTTGCGATAACTGGCAATGAGTCTTTTACAGCGCTGTGAAGGAATTTTGGCCCACTCACCTTTGCAGAATTGCTGTAATTCAGCCACACTGGAGGGTTTTCGAGCATGAACCACCTTTTTAAGGTCATGCCACAGCATCTTAATCGGATTCAGGTCAGGACTTTGACTAAGCCACTCCAAAGTCTTCATTTTGTTTTTGTTAAGCCATTCAGAGACTTGGACTTGCTGGTGTGTTTAGGATCATTGTCCTGCTGCAGAACCCAAGTACACTTCAGTTTGAGGTCACGAACAGATGGCTGGACATTCTCCTTCAGGATTTTTTGGTAGACAGCAGAATTCATGGCTCCATTTACCGCAGCAAGTCTTCCAGGTCCTAAAGCAGCAAAACAGCCACAAACAATCACACTACCACCACTATATTTTACTGATGGTATGATGTCCGTTTTTTTCCGGTTCCGGTTCCGCCGGACTGGCGGCGCCACACGAGTCGGCTGCCTGTTGCAACAGCCTTTTTTTTTAATCTTCCTTCTTCTTTCTACACCTTTCACTCTGTATATATATCACGGACGCACGGATCACCCCGGGGGTCTCCCAGGTCGGCGGACGGAGCCACGTTTTGCAGCGGGAGACGTTACAGCGGGGAGGAGCTAGTGCTAGCTAGCACTTGGCCGCCGCCCGGTGCTAATGGGAAACTCGACATACCGGGAGCTGTAGCGAAAATGACGCGGGTGCCGGGCTGGAGTTTAGGCGGCGTGAAAGAAATATAAGACAGAATAATAAAGAGCGATGGCAAGAACCAAGCAGACCGCCCGTAAAATCTACTGGAGGAAGAAGCCCCCCCCCCCCCCCCCCCCAGGAGACAGCTAGCCACCAGGGCTGCTCGGAGAGGCGCTCCGGCCACCGGCAGAGTGAAGAGGCCTCGCCGTCACAGGCCCGTGGCTCTGAGAGAGATCTGTCGCTGCCAGAAATCAGAAATCCACGGAGCTGCTCATCCGTAAGCTGCCCGTCCAGTGCCTGGTGAGGGAGATCGCTCAGGACTTCAAGACCGTCCTGCGTTTCCTGAGCTTCGCCGTCATGGCTCTGCAGGAGACCAGCGAGACCCACCTGGTGGTCTCTTCTTCGCTAAGGGGGTCACCATCATGCCCAAAGACTTCCAGCTGGCCCGCTGCATCCGCGGAGAGAGAGCTTAGACTTTCTGCTGCACATTCACCAGCCATAATGCTCTGCACTGTGTGTCTATATATATATATACATTTATAGTAATATGGACATATGTTTACTAGATGTTGTTTTTTCTTGCCTTCTGATTGTTGCTCTGAGTGTTGCTATCCCTATGCTGTTGCAATCCTGGAATTTCCCCATTGTGGGACTAATAAAGGCTTATCTTATCTTATCTTATCTTATCTTATCTTATCTTATCTTATGTCCCTTTTCTGAAATGCTGTGTTACTTTTACACCAGATGTAATGGGACACACACCATTATCCATGTTTTAGCCATTTGAGGATAATGGCTCTCACTGTGGTTTTGCTGGAGTCCTAAAGCTTTAGAAATGGCTTTATAACCTTTTCCAGACTGATAGATCTCAATTACTTTGTTTCTGATTTGTTCCTGAATTTCTTTGGATTGCATCATGATGTCTAGCTTTTGAGGATCTTTTGGTCTTCTTCACTTTGTCAGGCAGGTCCTATTTAAGTGATTTCTTGATTGAGGACAGGTGTGACAGTAATCAGGCCTGGTTGTGGCTTGAGAAATTGAACTCAGCTTTCCAAAGATGTGATAAACCACAGTTAATTTATGTTTTAACGGGGGAAGGCAATCACTTTTTCACACAGGGCCATGTAGGTTTGGATTTTTCCCCCCCTTAATAATAAAGACCTTCATTTAAAAACTGCATTTTGTGTTTACTTGTGTCATCTTTGTCTAATATTTAAATTAGTTTGATGATCTGAAACATTTAAGTGTGATAAACATACAAAAAAATGAGAAATCAGGAAGCACTTTTTCACACCGTTGTAGCTACCTCTCAGTGTTAGATTATAATACAAATATAAATATTATAAATGAATGATAAACATTCACAAACAAAATTTATATATTGTACAGACAAATAGACCAGTGCTTCCACATCCTGGATTCATATCCAGGAGGGTTCTTTTGAACACTGGTAAGAGACAGTATGATGTGATTAACAGAGTTGGATACCCTACACATAAATCTATATGTAAGCTTCTGTAAAACAGCACAACAAGTTGGTACATGAAGATTAACAAGCATTTGTCTTGAACTGCAACTTCTTGGGACTTTCAACAGTAGTCTCATACTATTGATGTACGCCACAATTAATCTCTGCAAACTGCCTTTTTTGTAAAAACGCCACAAGGGGGCAGTATACAGTAGAGTACAAAAATATTTGCTTTTAAATCATGAGTCTGAGTCTTACTGCAACAAGTAGTCTTAGCAATCAAGGACTCCTCTCAGGATCCTTGCTGATCCTAGCAGAACTGTCTTCTGAAATGTGAATGGCCTAAAGCCCACATGGATCTCCTTCAGATATTCATCAAAATTCTTCATTATGCTACCAAGCGCCCCATAACAACTGGAGTGACACTTTTTTCATGTGCCACAGGGCCTTCATCTCTACTGTGAGTTCTCTGTACTTGTTTATCTTCTCCTCCTCTTTCAGTAAGATCCTACTATCCCCTGGGTCGGCAACATCAGTGACCTTACATACTCTCTTCTTGTCAACTAGCACAATATTGGGTTTGTTGTGCGGGAGCCTCTTGTCAGTCTGAATGGTCCCATCAGATCTTCACATTCTCATTTTCTACTACTGGGGTTGGACTATGCTCATACCACTTCTCCCCGCACTCAATATTAAACTGTTTGCAGAAATTCCAGTGTATTGCTTTTGCAACACTGTTGTGTCATCTCTTGTATTCAGGCTGTGCAATTTTGGGGCATTCACTCAGAAGGTTCTTGACAGTTTTCATCAGTCTTTTTGTCATAAGCCTCTTTGTGCCCTATTACGCAGCGCATGGAGGAGGGGAAGGAAGAATGGATTTAAATGCCGGTTACACCACAAACACATTTATTAACACAAAAGGCAGCAGTTCCAAAATAACAATACAGCGCACAGTGGCCACAAAACGAACAATACAAATAGTGTTATGGCTCGAGTGAACTTAGAGTCCTCTAGGAGGCTCGACTGGCAAGAAGAATGAAACTGGGCTACAGAGCCAAAGCGTAGCAGCAACGCTGCATGGGGAAATGCTAACAGTTTTTTTCCCACAAAACAGGAGCTGTCCGAGTAGTCCAAATCCCCAGCAAGCACACACAACCGATAACTACCCTGAGGGAATAGCGACAGAGTAGTCCCGGCTTCCTTGTAAGACAGTACATACATATGATGGCTAACGTCCATATGAATCTGCACAATGGTCCAGCAGTGTTTGACTGGCAAGAGCCGCCTAAGTACAAACACTGCTAGCATCACAAATTGGACACACCTGGGCGAGGCGCGGGAAAGATAATTACCGGGGTGAAACAGCTGACTGTCAAAGAGAGAGGGGGCGTGGTCGGACCGACAAATGTTAGACAGTGCCCACCTGAAAGTGGGTCAAAATGGCTGCCCAACAACCACCGGCCAGAGTGGCGGCTACAGGCATGGAAAAGGAAAAGAACACAAACATAAAAACCACAAGAATTCAAAAGACAACAATACATAACAAACCCAATGCCTGAGCCACAGAGAACAGTCAGAACCAAGCCTACAGGGTAACACGGCCTCTGTTTGTGACAGAGCCCTCCCTTCTAGGGATGGATTCTAGACACCCACAGTAACATCACAAAGAAGGAACCCCCCACCCCCAACCCAACAGGAATAACAACACAAACCAGGGTGGGAGGTAGGGGGAACAGGAAAAGAGGGAACACAATACCCTGCCCAGGGCCCAGAGATGTGGAGGATCAGGAGGCTGCCCAGAGTCCCAGGCCCAGCAGGCAGTCCAATGAACAATGTCCGGTGGCCTGCTGGAAAACACGGGCCATCTCAGAGACTCAGTTCCTCCGGCGGTCAGCCACCGCTGTTCAGCCACCAGAGCTGGCGGGATGATGCAGGAGGTGGCCTGCCCACTAGGAGCCTTGCTGGTGGGCGACTGGACGGAAGGGAGGGAACCCCCACGGCATCAGACCAGGAGGAGAAGAAGGCTGCAGTGTCCTCAGCACCCTCGGTGGTCCTGACTTGGGACACAGCTGCACCCGCGGTGGACCCCGACCGGGCCAACGCTGCACCTTTGGTGGACCCCGTGCTGGAGCGTGGCGTCTGAGCAGGAATGCAGCACCCACGGCAGGGTGATCCTGGAGTGCAGCCCCCACGAGGGTCCAAAGCCAGCCTGCCACACCCACGGAGATACAGCCTGCGGAGGGACTCACACGACAGCCTCAGGCAGCAGGGGAGCTGGACCCACGACGTCGTCAGGTGGCAGGCTCGGTTCCAAGGGGACCCCTGGTGATGATGGCTCCTCTCCGGTGACCCTAGAAGGAAACTCAGGAGCGGGAGAAGAAACCAAATTATTCGGGTTTCCGGCAGCGGCGGAGCTCGGCGAAGGGAGTTCAGGAGCAGCTGCGCACTGCACCTGACTCTCCTCATCTAGAGCCAGACAAGATCTCTCTAAAACTGACATTAGAAACACAAGAGAGAAAACTTGCCTGAGCTCAAGCTCCACCACCGTCCTGGACTCTGTCGATCCCGACGATGAAACCTCGGGCCCGGCTTCCAGGAGGTCCAGCTCCAGCTCCCATTCTGCTGCGACCATCTCCACAGCTAGCGAGATGGTGTAAGCATTCCCATTATCCTCCTGCAATGGCTGCAATGCTGGGAATTCCTCCGGCGTGGCTGCAGAGGAACATCTTCATGCTGGCTCCGGGGCAGAATCCTCCAAAGCCACTGGCTACTCCACCATCTGATGGCTTGGTTCCAAAACCAGCGGACACTCAGAAAAAATAGGAGGAGACACGGAGAGGGGAAGAACAGAATTAATATTTGCAGCTGGAGGAGAGGACCCAACGGACTGCTGAAACTGGGCCTCTCCTTCAGGAGACAGACACAATTCAGTGTCATTAGATGATTTACAATGAAAAAATTCTTGCTTGTCATCCCGGTCCTTGTTGTTCCCAGCTGCAGGCAGCAGACAGTCATTCCTCTACGTGTCAGTGGTGACGTGGGCCCCTTTGAAAGCTTGTGGAGGAGTCGTCTCCATGACAACAGAGGTGGGCGCTGCCGGGGTGAGCTCAGCGGACTTCACAGCAGCTGGAGGGAAGAGGGCTGCCAAAGGTGATGAGGGATTCACCTGGTGTCTCCTAGCAGGATGATGCCATCTTTGGGATGCGGGAGAGGCCTGGTCCGATGCTGGTGAAGCGGGAGAGGGAGAGACTGCAAGCTGTGGAGCGCATTCTCGCTTTGGCTCAGCGAGGAATGCCGCTGTCCCTACGCCAGGGAACTTCCGCTGGAGCGCGTAGACCAATGCAATCAAATCTGTGTACTGAGGGTAATTCCAGAGTCCCAGATGCGCCTCCAAAATCCCCTCCGCTGCATCCAGACTGCTCCATTTCGCCTTCAGTCCATGGGCTTTATGGGCCTCCGCCATGAAGTCCTGAACGAAGAATGCTGCCTATTCCTCCTCAACCATGGGACTCCCTGCCAATGCTCTGCCTCAGCCGGTACGGGAACGGCGTGTCAAGGGCATCGTGGGCAACACAGGTGGGTGAGGAAAAATGTTCAAAAAGAAAAAGGTAATGCGTGGGTGTAACCGCTAAATCCTAGCCGGCTGGACCATTCTGTCATAAGCCTCCTCATGTGCTACTACGCAGTGCACGAAGGTGGGGAAGGAAGAATGGATTTAAATGCCGGTTACACCACAAACACATTTATTAACACAAAAGACAGCAGTTCCAAAACAACAATATACAAACAGGTAACAGGGTGTGCTAAAGGGCAACACACGGTGACGTGCAGCAGGCAGACCACAGCGCACAGTGGCCACGAAATGAACAATACAAATAATGTTATGGCTCGAGTGAACTTAGAGTCCTCTAGGAGGCTCGACTGGCAAGGAGAATGAAACTGGACTACAGAGCCAAAGTGTAGTAGTCACTCTGCATGGGGAAATGCTAACAGTTTTTTACTCACAAAACAGGAGCTGTCTGAGTAGTCCAAATCCCCAGCGAGCACACACAACCGGTAACTACCCTGAGGGGAATAGCGACAGAGTAGTCCCGGCTTCCTTGTAAGACAGTACATACATATGATGGCTAATGTCCATATGAATCTGCACAATGGTCCAGCAGTGTTTGACTGGCAAGAGCCGCCTAAGTACAAACACTGCTAGCATCACAGATTGGACACACCTAGGCGAGGTGTGAGAAAGATAATTACCGGGGCAAAACAGTTGACTGTCAAGGAGAGGGGGGGCATGGTCAGATCGGTGAATGTTAGACAGTGCCCACCTGAAAGTGGGTCAAAATGGCTGCCCAACAACCACCGGCCAGAGTGGTGGCTACAGACACGGAAAAGAAAAAGAACACAAACATAAAAACCACAAGAACTCAAAAGACAACAATACATAACAAACCCAATGCCTGAGCCACAGAGAACAGTCAGAACCGAGCCTACAGGGTAACACAGGCTCGGTTCGTGACACTTTTTGTATAGTCTGCAGAGCAAATCCTCCTGGGTCTTGTTAATTTTGGCCTTGATCGCCTTCGTTCTAAGTGACTGACACTGTGCTGCCAGTATCAAGCCTTCGCTTTGCTTCTTTAGATTGCACTTCTCAAACCAATCCCAGCTTTTCTCACTTGCTGTCCCATTAGTCTCTCTCAGAAACTGTCCATGGAGATTCTTCTGTTGCTTCCTTAAGCCGCTCCTCCGTTCGTCTCTTCTTGAAATCATCACAACTCTCTTTCGGGATGCTCATTCCTCTCTGTTCTGCAGCAAGCAACCTCTCTCCACTTCCAGCTACATAGCTAGTGAGCCCAATTGTGGCCTGATCCACACAATCTTCTATTGACAAAAGTCCCCTACCACTTCTTTTTCTTGACAGGTATAATCGTGTCACACTGTCCCTTGGATGAAGCACCCCATACATGGTAAGGGTTGTCTTAGTTCTTCTATCCAATGTTCTCAATTCATCTTTGGTCCAGTCGATAAAACTCGCTGAATATCTTAGAAGAGAGAAAGCCGATGTGTTAATGCCACAGATGACATTTGCACAATCTAGCTTTGACTGCAACAGCCTTTGCACTCTTCTGAAGTATTTTTTCATTAGGCTGATCTTCATTTCATCCCACTGGACCTCGTCAACTTCCAGAATAAATGGTAAATGGCGTTCACTTATATAGCGCTTTTCTTCTCATCTACGATGACCAAAGTGCTTTACAGATCCTGCTATCCACCCATTCACGCACGCATTCACACACTGGTGGCGGCAGAGCTGCCATACACACAGGCGCTAACCTGGTCACCAGGAGCCACTGGGGGTTCAGTGTCTTGCTCAAGGACACTTCAACATGTGGACTGCAGACAGAGCGGGGATCGAGCCCATGACCGTCCAATCAGTAGTAGGTCACACTACACCTGCGCCACTGCCGCTCAGATACCCGAATACTTGGGTATCTGTAGCTGACCCCTTCTTCCAGGTTCTTAATTTCTCTCCCATTCGTTGGCTTGATTCCTTTGGATTCAACAACCTTTCCTCTCCATAAGACAAGCTTTGCACATTTCTTAACCACAAAATCCATCCCATTATCTGCACTGAAGACTCGGACAGCATTAACAAGGAATTCTAAGCCTTTCTCTGACTTTGCATACAGCTTAAGGTGTACTTAAGCTGTATGCAACTGTATCCACTTACTCATCCATGTAAAGTAAATTGTTGACTTGTTCACTGTTGAGATTGTATCTGTACTTGTTCTTCCTTAACAGTAGGGTTAACGGGATCATCAAAATCACCAACGGGAAAGGTGATAAGGTATCTCCCTGGAAGATTCCCCTGTTCATCTCAACCTCACCTATCTGTGTTGGTGATGAGTACAGCTCAGTCCTACAATCCTCCATACTGTTAGAGAGAAGCCTCCAAGACTGTGACAGCATGTCATAGTATGCTTTTTGATAGTTGATCCAAGCCATGACGTTCTTCTTACCAGCTTGAGTGTTCTGCATTATCGTCCTATCAGTAAACAGGAGGTTGTGGGCCCCTCTAGATCTTTTCTGCACTCCCTTTTGCTCCTCTGGTAACAGCTCCATGTCGTTTATATGTCAGTACACATCTTCAGACATTAAACCAGTTAATAGTTTCCACATCAGTGGAAGGCACATGATGGGCCTGAAGTTACTGGCATCACTACCCAAACTGGTGTCTTTGACGAACAGAGTTCTCCCCTTGGTCATCCACAGAGGCACTGCTCCTGCCTCCAGACCTGTATTGAGTGGATTGACCAATCTGGCGTACAAAGCCTTGGACCAAGTCAGGACCGCGAACTTTCCAATCAGGAACCCTCTTAAGGGTTGTCCTTAGTTTAACAGAGTCAATAAAAGCATTCCTACTTGGTTTGCCAAGTGAGTTGACTCTCTTGGTGACACAGGTAGAGTGCTGGACTCTGGAGCCGGAGGTTGTGAGTTTGAACCTCCTGCTGGACGTCACCAGTTGGGGCTTAACTGCCCGTCCCCTTGGCTACAATTGGTATTGTTGGCAGGACTTACTGGTGGCATATTAGTTCCATTCTCCTTATCCGGCTAGTGTCAGAAGGTGGCCACAGAGCCTGAAAGCTTAAATGCACCTCTGACATAGGAATGATGCCAAAAATCTGGAAGGAAATATGTAGCAGAGTCAATAAAAGCATTCCTACTTGGCTTGCCAAGTGGGTCGGCCCTCTTGGCATCACAGGTAGAGTGCTGGACTCTGGAGCCGGTGGTTGTGGGTTTGCACCCCAAGTTGGATGCTGCCAGTTGGGGCTTAACTCCCCGTCCCCTTGGCTACATTAGCTTATTTATATCGACCACCAAGTCATCCTGACCGCGTGTATCTCTTTCACTCCTCAAATCCATCATCCATTCCAGATCCCTCTTGTGTTCACTAGTGCTACTCAAAATCCTATCCCAGAACTCTCTAGACTCATCTGGATTGGGATGGACTACTTCCTTGCTTTATTGCTTGTCAAGGAAAGAAGCAATTATTATTATTATTATTATTATTATTATTATTATTATTATTGTCCCAAGCCCAGGTAAAATGGGAAGGGTTGTGTCAGCGGGGACATCCAGGATAAAATCCTTACAAAATCAAATATGCAGACTCATGATCTGCTGTGGTGACTTTGAATAGGCAGCAGCCGAAAGGTGTGAGTGTGTGTATGACTGAAGATAAACATTAACTAAAAAAGATGAATTTGTATGGGTTTACACTACCGTTCAAAAGTTTGGGGTCACTTAGAAATTTCCTTATTTTTGAAAGAAAAGCACTTTTTTTCAATGAAGATAACTTTAAACTAATCAGAAATACACTCTATACATTGCTAATGTGGTAAATGACTATTACAGCTGCAAATGTCTGGTTTTTGGTGCAATATCTGCATAGGTGTATAGAGGCCCATTTCCAGCAACTATCACTCCAGTGTTCTAATGGTACAATGTGTTTGCTCATTGCCTCAGAAGGCTAATGGATGATTAGAAAACTCTTGTGCAATCATGTTAGGCCTGCAATGCTGTAATTGCTGCAAATGGAGGATTCTTTGACGAAAGCAAAGTTTGAAGGAAAAAAATATTATTTCAAATATAAATCATTATTTCTAACCTTGTCAATGTCTTGACTATATTTTCTATTCATTTTACAACTCATGGTGGTAAATAAAAGTGTGACTTTTCATGGAAAACACAAAATTGTCTGGGTGACCCCAAACTTTTGAACGGTAGTGTATATTGCCTTGTAAATATACTGTGCTTTGGCCAGCACAATAGTTTAGGTTTAATGTTTATTTGAAAGGGACATTACATATGAATGAACATTAATACAAATGTAAGTATGCCAGATTTAGCAATACTGCTAATTTGCATCTGTACTCCCCCAGTGGGTCACAAAAACACACAAACAAACAGTCATACACGAGAAGAACATCTGCAATGAAACTGTACAAAGTGGATATGCTAAAGTGCAAGAGTTAAGGTGCTATAAAATAAAACATTCATATGTTCATGAGTGAAGTGCTGTGTATGTGTACACACACACATGCACCCAAGCACCTCACAGCAACAACAGCAACGAACAAGAGGTGGGGCATATGTGTGTGACGCACAGGCACAGACAGTACACTACTCACAAAAATCTAGGGATATTCGACTTTTGGGTAAAATTTCAGCATGCACCTAAAATGCACTATAACCTTTACAGGTGAACTTAATTTGACCTTCTCTAACCTTTTGAATGCACATGTCCAACTGTTCAGTGTTTCAGTACTTTTTGCATAACTTTGCTGTTCTCTAACAAGGTGCTTAACGGCAAAATTCACAACAGGTGTTTGATCCATGAATCAACCAATAAATTTTCTCGTTCAATTAGAATTGATATTTAAACAGTCCTCTTCATCATGCTGTTCACATTCTGACATCATGAGACCAAGACAACACCTAACAATGGATCAACAGTACCATGCCATTGTGAGGCTTCAAACAGGATGTTCTCAGAGGCAAGTGGCCACTGAGCTTAGAGTGCCATAGACTGTCATCAGCAGGTTGCAACAGAGATACAGAGAGACTGGAAGAGTCACAGAAAGGCATAGAAGTGGATGTCCTTTGGCCACATCCCACACTGATGCCCACTTCATTGTGAACAGTGCGGATGATGAATGCCATTCAAGTCTAGGCACATTTAAGGGATGTGAGAGGCACCCAAGTGTCACGTCAGACCATTTGAAACCATTTACATCAGTGTGGTCTGTGTGCTAGACGACCTGCAAGAGTACCTGATAACACCACCAGGCACAGGCATCATCATTGGGCAGCTGGGTGGCGCAGTGGTTAGGACTGTGTCAGCACAGCAAGAAGGTCATGGGATTGATTCCACCCCTGACCACCATGGGTTTGATCCCACCCACTGACCATCAATGACCCTTCTGTGATGGAGTTTGCATGTTCTCCCCGTGTTTGTGTGGGTTTACCCTGAATACTCCGGTTTTCTCCCACAGGCCAAAAACATGCAAGTTTGGTTAATTGGAGACTCTAAATTGGCCCTAGGTGTGAATGTGTGTGTGAATGGTGAAGAGATTGATGCCGCACATTGGTTGCCTCATCCATCCAGCTGGATGCCCTGTAATTTCCCTCTGGGATTAATAAAGTATACTAAAATAAAAAAAAAAATTAAAAATTTGCATGGGCCAGGGATCATTTACGCTGGACAAGGGACCAGTGGGCCTCAGTGCTGTTCTCTGATGAAAGTCGATTCATGTTGAGCAGAAACCGGAGTGGTGGCTCAGTTGGTAGAGCATCCGCCCCACACCCGGGAGGCAGGGGTTCAAATCCCGGCCGGGTCACGCCAAAGACCATATAAAAGTGGAACTTCCTGCCGTCCAGCTTGGTGCTCAGCAATAAATGGAATGGAGGAGGGAACTCTGCGGCGGCGCCTTGCATGGCAGCGGCCCTCTGATTCTGCACTTGGGGTGTGTGTGATTTACACTGTAGATAGGTAAAGCACAATCTCGTTCTGCTGTACATGATTGGTTGTACGGTTGAATGACAATAAGGGAAAGAAAAAAAAAATGATGACCACCAATGATGTTTGAGACGTCAAGGAGAGTGCTATGCATTAGCCACTGTTGTCACCATAGGTGCTTTTGCGCTGTAGGAACCTTTTGCAGTTCCTATAACCTTTTAACTACTTTTGTTGTGTTCGGACAGCATCAGAACTAGGAACCATGGACCTTAGATCCTGAACCATTTTAGCTCCAACTCTGAGGCAGGGTCTCTTCATGGTTCCATAGGTACTCATATGACGTAGGTATTTGCTTATTGGCAGAATTCGTAAACTACACCCATTGCCAGAGACTTCTTCTTCTCATGGTGCCACCATATAAAAGAAACTTTGTCATGCTTTTTCCTGTAATCGCTAAGGGACATAGAAGTTTTAATATGAACAAAACACTGACAACTGGACCGATGAGGAGGTCAAAGCTCTTCTGGCCTTATACGCCACAGAGGAGGATCCGCAAGAATTCGAGGGCTCACAGCACATTGTAATAATTTTCGGAAAATAAACTCGCAGTTAGCGAGGATTTTTCACAATGCAAAGCAGTGAGGAAGAAGATTACAAAACTCAAACAGCACTATGACAAAAAAGGACCCCAACAATGAGAACTGGGAGAACCACAAGACCAGGAAATGTTCCCACACTTTGGACGCAATCTTGAATCAACCTGCCTACAAGGGGCATGAAACCCCGGCACTAGTGCCACAGGATACTACAGTCTGCAGTCTGTAGTCTGCTGTCTGTGTCCTCAGAGCAGCTGAAGGTTGGTAAATATGTGTAAAAAATATGCAATTTATCACATAAATTAGAAGCTTCTTCACCATCTTAACTTCTAATTTGTTTATTCCAAATATGAAATCAACTTGCAACTCCTTTTCTAAACACCGGCACTTTTTGCCATGCAAATCTGCAATATTTTTCTCTTAAATTTGCAACTTTTTCTTCTTAATTTGTTACCTTTTTCCCTCTGAAATTTGTGTTTTGTTTCAAATGTACACCTTATTTCACAGACGTTTCAAATATTTTTCTCTCTAATATGCAGTTTTTTCTTGCAATGTGCATTAAGATTCTCACGTTTGCATCCTTGTCCTCTTTAGTCTGCAGGTTTTTTTAAGATAAGGTTGCAACATTTTTCCTCATAAATTTAAGGCATTTTTTTAAAATTTGAAACTCTTTTTCATTAATTAGGGGCTTCTTGTTAATGCACAGCTTTTTCCTAATAATTTTGCACTTTTTAAAATGTGCAACACATAAATTTGCTTATTTTTCTTTTTAATTTAGTATGTTTTTCTAATAAATTCACAATTATGGTCTTTTAAATAAACAACATATTCTTGTAGATTATACTTATTTTTCTCTCATATTGCAGAGTTTTTCTTTTGTTTTTTATAATATGGTTCTTATCAGGCGACGGCACATGTATTGAAATGTCCCTTTGGACATACAGAAATTCTTTGTCCACGGACATTTACATCAGCGTGGTCCGTATGCTAGATGACCTGCAAGGGAACCTGACCACACCATCAGGCACAGGCGTCATCGTCTTGCATGGGCCAGAGTGCATTTATTCTGGACAAGGGACCAGTGGGCCTCAGTGCTGTTCTCTGATGAAAGCCGATTCATGCTGAGCAAAAATGATGGCCGCCAACAATGTTGAAGATGTCAAGGAGAGCAATATGCATCAGCCACTGTTGTCACCAGATGAACCTTTGGTGGTGGTGGTGGTGTTACAGTTTGGCCAGGTGTGCCTACTCAATACAGAACTGCCCTACACCTTGTGAATGGTACAGTGACAAGCTGATACTGTCTGAATAACATCATTAATCAAGTCATTGTGCCCCTGCATGAACAACGCAGGCCTAATTTCATCTTCATAGACTAAGATACTCCAGCTCATCAAGGTTACATCATTAGGGAATGGCTGTTGGAGGCCGGGGTATAGTTGGGCGCATGCGCATGCGGTGACCGGCAGCGGGTGAAAAAAGTTTGATGTCTGTGTCTCTGTTTTTATGCACTTTAATGTGTTTGAACGTAATTCTCTGTGCCGTTTTTGTCCTTGAACGTTTGTGGACTATATAACGAAGAGCTCCCTGGTTCCATTAGTATGGATTTCCTTCTTGTTTTTGCTTCTTGTCGTTTCTTTCTTATCGGCTCTTTGTCTTGGAGGTAAGCGTGATCGTGGTCACGCCGGGAAGAATACAATATTCCAGAGACATGTTACTGCATTTAAACATGGATAATGCAGCATCTGTGTTTGAATCTGTGCTGCAACTGCCGGACTTTATTTTAAGAGATTTTCACGGACACAGCGATGAAAAGATAGACAAGAGGAGGAAACGCGGAAAGCGTGGAGGCGTAAGATTAAACCTGAGTAGGTGTCAGCGTAACCGCATTCCTCTTCCTTCCATTATTATGGGGAACGTACAATCCCTGAGAAATAAAGTGGATGAAATTCAAGGAAATGTACGATATCAGAAGGATTTCAAGAACTGCTGTGTTATGGCTTACACGGAGACGTGGCTTATGGCACATGACCGGGACCCGGACCTGTGGATCGATGGCTTTGGAGCCCCACTTCGCTTGGATGGGCAGGAAGAGGTAACAGGGAAACGTCAGGGGGCGGTGTATGTTTATATATTTATAAACAGTACTGTACATCTGTCACGGTCAGAGAGCGCATCTGTACACCAGATGTGGAGCTTCTGTCCGTGTCACTACACCACTTTTACCTTCCCCGCGAGTTCCCCCAACTTTTCATAACGACTGTGTACATTCATCCGAGAGCGGATGCTGCCTTCGCCTCCAGCACCGTCTTTGATGTAGTACAGCAGTTGCAGTCGATTTCCCCAGAGGCTCCAAATTTTATCCTTGGGGATTTTAACCATGTGTCTCTAAAGAAGACACTTAAAAACTTTTATCAGTATGTCTCCTGCCCAACCAGGCGAAAAAAGACATTGGACCTGTGCTGTCCATAGAGAGGGCCTATAAATCTCTTCCCTTTCCTCTTTTAGGATCCTCAGATCACAACTGTGTACATTTGCTGCCCACATATAAAACTGCTCTCAGAAGAGACAAGGCGAAGACCAGACACAAAAACGTGTGGACAGAGGATTCAGTGCACTGCCTCCAGGAATGCTTTAACTGTACGGACTGGGAGGTGTTCACATTCACCTGTGGAGAAGATTTGGACTCTTTAGTGGACATGACATGCTCATACATGGCTTTCTGCGGAGACATGATCATTCCACGTAAATGTGTCAAAATATATCCCAACAGCAAGCCGTGGGTTACAAAATCAGTTAAACCTGCTTACAGAGGAAAGCCCTTGCCTTTAAACAGGGGGTTGTTTCTGAGCTGCAGGTTGCCATAAAAGAGCTGAAGGCCGAAATTTTAAGAGCAAAACAGAATTATAAATCAGAGTTGGAAAGCAAGATGGCAACAAAGAAACTTGGTTCAGCCTGGGCCAGTATGAAAATTATTGCAGGCCTTCAGAGCACAGAGCGCAGTAATCGTGTGTTTTTAGATGGTTTTAATTCAGACACAGAGCTGGCTAATGCTCTTAATTGTTTTTATGGTCGTTTTGATTCCTTTGATTTTGGCACAGAAACCCAAGATTTGAAACAGAAACTCAAAGACAATCAGCACTTTAATATTGAGGTGCAGGATGTTAAAAGGGTGTTCTGTGCTGTAAAAGTGAACAAAAGTCAGGGCCCTGATAATATATGTGGGCGCTTGGTAAAGTCCTGTGCACATGAACTGAGTCCTGTGTTTCACTACATTTTCAATAAGTCCTTACAGACTCAACATGTGCCTAAGATCTGGAAAGATGCTGTGGTTGTCCCCGTTCCAAAATCCAGCTGTCCTAAAACAGTAAATGATTTTAGACCAGTTGCTCTGACTTCAATTTTAATGAAAATTTTTGAAAAACTGGTCAGATTTGAGGTCCTAAAGCAGACTGAGCATGCATTGGATCCTTTGCGGTTTGCCTATAGGCCTCACAGAGGAGTGGAGGATACCACTGTCACTCTGTTTAACATGCTTTTTGAACATCTGGATTTTAATGGGACACATGCCAGGCTTTTATTTGTGGACTTTTCTTCCACCTTTAATACAATCCAACCTCATATTTTAGTTGAAAGGCTCCTGCAACAATTTGATTTGAGTAATAATCTGGTGGGTTGGATTCTGGATTTTTTAACCAACAGGACACAGAGAGTAAGTGTCAATTGTACATTGTCTGACCAAAAGTGTTCTTCTACTGGCTCTCCTCAGGGGTGTGTGTTGTCACCACTACTCTTCATCCTGTACACAAACATGTGTCGGAGCAGACATGACAACAGACACATTATAAAGTATGCTGATGATTCAGTTGTTGTCAGTCTCCTCCGGGATGGAGAGAGTGGCCACGGCCCAGTAGTTGATGATTTTGTTCACTGGTGTGAGGATTCCTACCTGCAGCTGAATACGACAAAAACTAAAGATATGATTATTGACTTTAGGAGGAAAACTCCCAGGCACAAAGTCACTGTACTAAAAGGCCAGACCACCGAATGTGTACAATCCTACAAATATCTTGGGACGATTATTGATAGTAATTTAAACTTTGAAGAGAACTGTGAAAGGGTGTGCAAAAAGGGTCAGCAACATTTGAATTGTTTAAGGAAACTTGCACGCTTCCAAATTGACCGAACCATAGTGACAATGTTTTATTGGGCTTTTATTGAATCTGTTTTATCCTTTTCTTTAGTGTCATGGTTTGGTCAGACAAGACTGAAACAGAGGAAATCCTTGGATCAGGTAGTTAGATGGTCCAGTCGTTTGCTTGGTGAGTCACAGCTGAGCCTGACATCCCTGTACACCAGACAGGTACAGAGGATGGCTACCTCCATTTTAAATGATGACTCCCACCCTTTGCAATGCCACTTTGAGCTTTTTCCCTCCAGACAGAGGTTTGCTGTCCCAAAAAGTAAAACCCAGCGCCAAAAAAACAGCTTTGTTCCTGCTGCTGTTAAAGAGTTGAACAAGATGTAACAATATATTGCACATAATTTAGTTACCTATTTATTAATTTTATTTTATATTTACTTATTTTTGTAGGTTTTTTATTTGGGTTCTAAATCTTTTATTGGGTTTTAGACTTTTGAGTTTTTAACCTCTTTGACTAGTCTTTAACTTTTTAATATGACCCTTCTCTCTTATCTCCTTTTTTTTTCTCTTATCTCTTTGTCCTATGTCCTGATTGGTGGAGGAGTACTTTTATCATGTTTATAGTCGGCTTCATGTGTGCCTGTGTTTGTGTTCATGTTGAATGTAATTGTGGTTTGTAAATATGGATGTCACCTGACTACAAAACAAATCTACCTACGGGTACAAATAAAGTAACCTGAACCTGGGTACCTCAAATGGAGTGGCCTGCACTGTCTCCAGACCTGAATCCCATAGAAAACCTATGGGATCAGCTGAGTCGCTGTGTAGAGATTAATAACCCTGCACCCCACAACCTCAAAGGCCTGGGGGCCGCCCTTCAAGAAGAATAGAATGCCATGCCTCAGCAGACAATAAGTCGACTTCTGAACAGTATGAGATGTTGTTGTGAAGCTGTAACTGATGCTCAAGGGCGCATGACAAGCTATTGAGACATTGAATTTTTTTGTTGTGGTATACCCACCACTGTTGTTGGCTTTTGTTTCAATAAATTGTTTGAGATGAGGAAATCACTATTGCATGCTTCTACTTAAATGCCCTACTTTCACAATATAATATCTCTGTAGCATGAACTTTTTACATTTTCCATAAATTTCACTTGAAAGCCAAACATCAGTAACTTTTTTGTGAGTAGTGTATGCACAGTCATGTGAAAAAATTTGGACACCCCTCTAAATATTCAGTTCTTTATTAAGAAATGTTCACATATCTATGTCTAACCTTGTTTTTGTTTTTATTTGCATTTTTTTTAACATTTATTTTATCCATTTTAAGTGGGAATTAATGTGGGGGTGTCCTAAAAAAGATGGGGAGTGTCCTAATTTATTCCTCACTATTTGTTTAGAATTACATTTTACAGAAAATTTGAAAATACTCTTTAATTCATTTTTAATTGATTGGTTGTATTAGATGAATCTCCCAGTATTTTTAACATTGATGTTAAATATCCATATGTCCAAATATGTTAAAAAACACAGGCTTATACAGGGTGTCCAAATTTTTTCACATGACTGTACATGCGCATGTCACAGAGCAACCACTAGTTATGGGGACAGTTGTGGTTGTTTGAAAGCCAAAACAATGGATTACGAAGGACAACTTAAGGTTGAATTCTGGTAATGGTTGCAGTAATTACATTAAATGTCAAATATTAATGTCTGGAGTTGTTCTGCATCATATCTTGTCAGACAATGATGAGTGCGTGCTGACTCCAGGAATCTGCAGCCTTAACGCCAACTGCACCAACATTCCTGGGTCTTATGAATGTACATGTTGGGAGGGATACCAGGTACCAAATACTACTTTCAAAGCTGGAGAGACCAACCAATGTGAAGGTAACCCTAAAAAAATAAATTATTACATCTGTGTTTTATTGCTATAATTACATCATGACACTTTACAATACAGTATACATTATTCTGCTGTAATTTGCTCTATTGTAGATATTATTGAATGTGAAGTAACTCCTGACATATGTGGACCTGGGAAATGTGAGAACAACATAGGAAGTTTCTTGTGCATTTGTAATTCAGGCTACCAGGTTGATTTTAAAAGTACACCTGTTTGCAAAGGTCAGTATTACACCGTATTTTATACTGCACACTGAATTATATTGTAATTACAACAGACTGGATTGCTTTGGGTGACTTTGGCTTAGTGATAAAGAATATAGTTAAAACTAAATTTTTACATAACTCTTTTTTTTCAGATATTGATGAGTGTTTAAACTCAACTATCTGCGGTCCAAGTTCTATTTGTACCAACACACCTGGATCTTTTGACTGTCAATGTGAAACTGGTTATGCAGCAACTGATAAAAATCTACAACCCAATGAGACAAATATCTGCATCGGTATTTGTAAACCTTTTCCTTTTGAAATTGAAAGTGTACCGAAGAAAAACTGCTATTTCACAGTTGAATATGCCATTTACATTACAGTGGAACAGTGGCTGGCTTCCTCCTAGCTACAGTCATACGAAAAAATTATGATACCCTGTATAAGTCTGTGTTTTTTTTAAACATATTTGGACATATGGATATTTAATATCAGTGTTTAAAATACTGAGAGATTCATGTAATACAACTAAACATTTAAAAATGAATTAAAGACTTTTCCAAATTTTCTGTAAAATATAATTCTAAACAAATAGTGAGGAATAAATTAGGACACCCCCCCATCTTTTTTAGGACACCCTCACATTCATTCCCACTTAAAATGGCTAAAATAAATGTTAAAAAAATGCAAATAAAAACAAAAACAAGGTTAGACATAGATATGTGAACATTTCTTAATAAAGAATTGAATATTTAATGGGGTATCCTATTTTTTTCACATGACTGTAGAAGGTTCCTGGTTAGATTTCCAAGGCTTTGTTCATTGAGAGAAAAAGCTAGTGTTGTAGTCCAGACCTTGTCAAGACTTCATCAAGACCAGAGTCTCCCAAAACCTAGACCAAGACAATCCCTCCTTGGTCTTAGTCTTGGTCTGAGGTCAACTACAACACTAGAAAAATCACTATATAAATACAGTTATCCATCCATCCATCCATCCATCCATCCATCCTCTACCACTTTTCTGGGGATGCGGGTCGTGGGGACATCAGTCCAGGCAGACTGGCCCAGACTTCCGCCTCATGATCCCTCCTGCAGGTGGTGAGCCCACTGGAGTAAACACAGTTATCCTCTATACTGCATCAATAATGCTACGCACAACTAGAAGGCACTCAGAAAAATTGTCTGTTTGGAGGTTTGTTTGTGTGTAGGATTACGCAAAAACTACTCCCCCAAGGCACTATTTCACAATGTAAAAGAAAGTGAAAAAGTGATCCAGAATGCACATCCTAATCCAGATCACCTCCAAAATCTAATGGGTTCATCTGTCGACCAAGGGTCAGCTCTGGTGAAAATGTCATCAACATTTGTGCAGTAGTTTTTGTGTAATCCTGCTAACAGACAGAGAGACAGACACAAAAGGATATGATCGCATTACATCCTTGGCAGAGGAAATAATGAAAATTCTATTGATTCATATTTTACTGTACACTTCTAGGTCTGGTCTGCAAATTGTGAATTTCAAACCATGGATGCAACTGTAAGGCTTTGGCGGGCTGTGTATTTTACACCTGGGCCTTAAGTGGTGTTGTACCTGTATGTGTCCACCCAGGTGTCTTCTGACAGTAGATCCCTGTGCTGACTCCGCTTCAGGGCTCCAGAGGCCACATACTTTAAATTGATTTTTGATCACTTCATGCTGCAACTGCAGCAAAATGTGTACTTTGTCTTTTCTTCAATAAAGTTTATTTTTAAAAAAGGGGGTCTGGAAGCCAAGAGTTCATAACTTGCCAAGTCTGCGAGCCACAGACAAGCTTGGCAAAACACACAAGCTGCACCTCATTGGTTGACACGTCCTGTGGTGGGCGGTCTGTTCAAATGTGTTTATCCATGTCCAACATGGCGCTGGGATGGTAAACTTTCTGCTGTCTCTCAAAAGTAAACAGTAAAACATGTTTTTGAAAACAATCGAGAGGAGAAATAAATGGTGTAGTTGCTGAATATGTATCACTAACAATCACTACTTTAAAAGTTCAGCACATGGTCCCTGAAGTGATCACCTCACATGCCTGTGACGCTACCAGAATGCATTGCGAGCATCCCACACAGACAATGAATTGGTAGTGGAAAAATGCACACCTAGGCGGACACAAACCATCAGTCTCGAGGGATGTGGTGCTGAATGTTTAAACTGGTGGTAGCTGATGTCAAATGACAGCTTTATTAACTGCACATACTATCAAATGTTGTTAGAAACACTTGTTGCTGGTTTGTTTAAAAGATATCAAAGTTTACTCGTGATCTACCATCTTGCCTGGCAGCTGAGATCTGGTGAAAGGGCAGACATGGCTGACTGTGTCGGCCAATCAGATGCAGTCTTTGTGTTCTCAACAGCAGGACCAATGAGAGCTCTTTGACTATTGATTTTCCACAATGTCAATTATTTACTGTACTTGGTCAAGCAGTTATGCAATTGCTTTTGTCAAAAAAACACATACTATGACCTCCCAATCAAAGGATGTGAAAATGCAGACGGTATTGTACACCTGCTAGATGGCCGAGTGTGACAGTCTCATTATCATTCATTTCAAGCTACAGACACCTGTACTGTTGGACTCTGAAGGCCTCAAGGCAGAGCTCCTTGACCCCGGCAACACATGATGGCTGAAATATGATTAGACAAACACCTACACACACACCCACACCACCACCACCACCAGAAGTACTGTAGAGAATAGTGTTGTGTTGTTCTTAGGACATATTATAGTGTAACATGGGTGGTGACATCACCCAGAGTATAAGAGGACTGTGCGGTAGAGGGGCGGTCTCTTTGACCACCTCTCAGCCTGACAGGAGTGTCTCTGTACCGGCAGTGAGTCTATAATAAAGTCCTATGTAGATCATCACTCGCCTTGTCATTGTCCCATGTTTTATAGACATAACATTTGGTGACGAGGATAAAGTTATGGATGCTGGCATGTCTTCAATTCCACCGTTTTTGGAGTCTCTGGGTGAGCATCTGGTTCCTTGGGCGAGATGGTTCGCTGCATTTCAAAATTATTTGGTGGCATTAAACCTTGGTGAACTGAAGAAGGTACGGGCACAGGCAATTTTGGTCCACAATTTAGGTATGGAAGGGCAGCGTTTCCTTGCTACCTTGAGTGCTAGCGATAGCTTCGACGACGTGGTTGAGCTAATGGCACAACATTTTCACGCACCTGCAAACGTCATGGTCTGGAGGATCCTGTTCTGGCAGCGCCACCAGTGGACCGGCGAGTCAGTATAACATTATGTTGCAGACCTGTGGCAGCTGGCTAGAGACTGCCAGTTTGGTGAATTGGAAGATGAGATGGTCCATGACCAGTTGGCGGAGCACATGCTTTGCTCATCAGCACAGTCGAGGCTCCTCACGTATTCCGGCGAACTGTCATTAGCCACGGCTGTGGAGATAACCCAACAGTGTGAAGCAGCAGACAAATTGTCAAGCGAGCTTGGTGAGAGAGCTACACTACACCGCTCTGACTCACAATCAGCAGCGCAAGCTGTGGACCCGGACAGTGAAGATAGCGAACAAGAGGAATGCGCTACAGCAGTGAAGATGAGGTCCGCCCCGGGATCACCCAGATGTTCAGGTTGTGGGTCCACCAAGCACCAGTATAAGGCTAGAGAGAGTGTCTGGCAAGAGGTAAACGCTGTGGCAAGTGCGGACTCCTGCATCACTTTGCCAGGGGCTGTAATAGATTCAAGCGAGGGAAACAGCAAAACAAAGCAGACACCCCTGCTCCAACTCCCATGGTTACTCACACTGTCTCTCCAGACACCGACGGCCGTACATATTGTATGGTGAAATTGGATGGAGTGGAAGTGCCATTGCTGGTTGACATGGGTGCAGTGAGGTCTGTGTTGAGTTCGCCCACCGTGAGGAGTTTCTTCCTGTACTATTGAATGAGAGGTCATTCAACGCCATCATGTGGTTATGGAGGAAACATGCTCCCTATTGTGGGTTCGGTGGAGCTGACGGCTCGATACAAGTCAGCTGTGGTCACCAACCTGAAGTTTATAGTGACTGCCAGAGGTGACAATGTGACGAGCTGTGACCTCTTTTATAGACTGTGTTTCACCATCACCAGCAGCGTCGGAGAGGAGTGGTCGGGCCGTGGCTTGTGGGACCGACTGGTGACGCAAGTGGTTGATGATGCGGTATGGGACAAATCTTGGCCTAGTATTCTGGGAGGTGAGCAGGACCAACTCCACAAAGGGCCATCGTGGGAGGGTTCCTGCACCAGGGCCCAAGTTACCCTAGCTGAGGGAACTGGGCAGTGTGGCGGGACTCCCGTGACGGCGGGTGGAGCTGAGTGGCTGGCCCATCCTGTTTCAGGAGTTCAGCTGGGACGTACTGAGAAACGGGGTCACAATGGCTTCGCCAGCGTCTCAAATGAAAGTGAGCGGGGCAGGACCGGCTGGCATGGTGAAACGACATGCCACTCAGGAACACTGGAAGCCGAGTCGGGCTCCTCTGGGGGTCGCTGATGTAGTCCGCCCCAGGGAGGAGGCCCGGTTGAGAGGAGTTTGCAAGAAGCAGAAACTGCGGGAGCACCAGGAGTGGCTGCAGGTGGTGGCTGCTCAGGAGGACGGCTACCTTCAGTTGTCTGATAGTACATGGAGACACCCCAACGAGCTGTAGCATGTTTATGACGAGCGAGAGGTGTCTCGGCACTGACGTGGGTCATCTCCGGGCACCAAGAGAAGAAGATGCTCTGGTCAGAACCTGCCTGACGGGTCTCTGGAGGGTGGGCTCTCCACTGTGACTGACTGGTAATGAGGCGCCAATGTGTTTGTTATATGCTGTTGATATAAATTGCCCAGGTTTACGTATTATGCATGGTGTTGAAATGAGTATTATTCTTGTTGTTTATTAAGTTGGTGAATAGTTGTATAACCTGTTTGTATATACGTACATTCTGTGAAGGGGATTGTTTTGGTTTTTTTTAGCTTAGGAGCACGGCTATTTTATGTTTGATGGACTATATTTTAGCAGAGACGGCAGAATAATCTGTCTGGCCGTGTAGGGGTGGAACAGTAGTCCACCTGTTTTCCCCTAGCTTTAGTTGTTTGGTGCGAATGATATAGGCCCTGCTATATCTTAGTTTACTGTTAGTGCATGATTCAGGTTCCAAATTGGGAAGGGTCTTGACTGTGTGTTTTGGACCTTTTTGAAGGGGATGGATGTTGTGTTGTTCTTTGGACATATTATAGTGTAACATGGGTGGTGATGTCACCCGACGTATAAGAGGACTGTGCAGTAGAGGGGCGGTCTCTTTGACCACCTTTCAGCCTTTCAGACGGGAGTGTCTGTACTGGCAGTGAGTCTTTAATAAAGTCCTATGTAGTTCACCACTTGCCTCATCATTGTCCCATGCTTTATAGACATAACAAATAGACTATTGGGAATAATATAATACATCCTCATGGAACAAATATATGAATGTATGGTAAATGTAGGTCAGTGATTCTGAATAGTGTTTAGGCCAGCTGAGAAAGCCTTACTGGCCCTGACGACCCACTACTGTAGTGTAATGTAATTAAACTGAACACTGATGATTACATTACTTTGTTCAATCTAAATATGTTTTAAGAATATGTTAGTGCACAAAGCACAATTAGATTTTATGTGATGCAATCCTCAGTTTCACAAGAAAATGAGTTTAGATGAACAGTTTCATATTTCACTGTGCAAATTGATAATGTTTATTATATTGGAGGCGTTCTTTTCATTTAGCATCTCTAGCGGTGGGGCCCCGGTCCCCACCCTGGAGCCAGGCCTGGGGGAGGGGATTGATGGCTAGCGTCTGGTGGCTGGGTTTCCACCCATGGGACCTGGCCAGGCTCAGCCCAAAGGAGTTACATGGGTCCACCCTCCAGTGGGCTCACCACCTGCAAGAGGGATCATGGGGGTCTGGTGCTATGTGGATCAGGTGGCAGTCAAAGGCGGAGACCTTGGCGGACTGATCCCAAGCTTTCTAAACTGGCTTTTGGTACATGGAATGTCATCTCTCTGGTGGGGAAGGAGCCTGAGCTGGTGCATGAGGTTGAGAGATGCCGGCTAGATATAGTTGGCCTCACCTGAACACACAGCTCTGGTTCCAGAACCAGTCTCCTGGAGAGGGGTTGGAGCTTGGCCTTCTCTGGAGTTTCCCCAGGCGAGAGGCGATGAGCAGGGGTGGGTATTCTTGTATCCCCCCACCTTGCTGCCTCTATATTGGAGTTTTCCCCGGTGGATGAAAGGGTTGCTTCCCTGCGCCTTCGGGTTGGGAAACGGGTCCTGACCATCATTTGTGCCTATGCACCAAGTGATGATTCAGAGTACTCACCCTTTTTGGAGTCTGTGACTGGGGTGCTGGAGGGTGCTCCTCTTGGAAACTCCATTGTCCTACTGGGGGACTTCAATGCGCACGTGCGCAATGACAGTGAAACCTGGAAGGGGGTGATTGGGAGGAACGGCCTGCCTGATCTGAACCTGAGTGGTGTTCAGTTATTGAACTTCTGTGCTAACCACAGTTTGTCCAAAACGAACACCATGTTCAAGCATAAGGGTGTCCATATGTGCACCTGGCACCAAGACACCCTAGGTCGCAGGTCGTTGATCGATTTTGTTATCGTGTCATCAGACCTGCGATCGTATGTCTTGGACACTCGGGTAAAGAGAGGTGCAGACCTGTCAACTGATCACCACCTGGTGGTGAGTTGGATCCGATAGCAGGGGAGGATGCCATTCAGACTTGGTAGACCCAAACGTATAGTAAGGGTGTGCTGGGAACGTCTGGCTGAGGCCCCTGTCCGGGAGGTCTTCAATTCCCACCTCCGGAAGAACTTCAACCACATTCTGAGGGAGTCTGGAGGCTGCAAGGTCGTCGGGGCATCTCGTGGTGGCAACCCCCCTAACCAAGTGGTGGACACCAGTGGTGAGGGGGGCCATTAAGCTGAAGAAGGAGTCCTATCAAGCTTGGTTGGCTTGTGGGACTCCTGAAGCAGCTGAGGTGTACTGGCAGGCCAAGCGGAGTGCAGCTTGGGTGGTTGCTGGAGAAACCATGGTGAGGCCATGGAACAAGACTTTCGGTCGGCCTCGAAGAGATTCTGGCAAACTGTCCGGCGGCTCAGGAGGGGGAAGCAGCTCCCTGTCTACACTGTGTATGGTGCGGACGTGGCGCTGTTGACTTCGACTGGGGATATCATCAGGTGGTGGAAGGAGTACTTTGAGGATCTCCTCAATCCCACTGATACGCCTTCCACAGAGGAAGCAGGGGTAGTGGACGAGGGGGACGACTCGCCTATCACAGGGGGTGAGGTCACCAAGGTGGGTAAAAATCTCTTTGGTGGCCGGGCCCCGGGGGTGGACGAGATTCGCCCTGAGTACCTCAATGCCCTGGATGTTGTAGGGCTGTCATGGTTGACACGCCTCTGCAACATTGCGTGGAGGTCGGGGGCAGTGCCTTTGGCATGGCAAACCGGGGTGGTGGTTCCTCTCTTCAAAAAAGGGGACCGGAGGGTGTGCTCCAACTTTAGAGGGATCACACTCCTCAGCCTCCCTGGGAAGGTCTATGCCAAGATACTGGAGAGGAGAGTCCGGCCGTTGGTCGAACCTCGGATTCAGGAGGAACAATGTGGTTTTCGTCCTGGCCGTGGCACATCGGACCAGCTCTTTACCATCTCGAGAATCCTTGAGGGTTTGTGGGAGTTTGCCCAACCAGATTACATGTGTTTTGTGGACTTGGAGAAGGCATTCGACTGCGTCCCTTGTGGTTTTTTGTGGGGGGTTCTTCGGGAGTATGGGGTATTGGGCTTGTTGTTACAAGCTATTTGGTCTCTGTACGACCATTGTGAGAGTTTAGTTTGTATTGCCAACACTCGATGGGACTCATTCCCAGTGAGAGTTGGACTCCGCCAGGGCTGCCCTTTGTCACCGATCCTGTTCATAATTTTTATGGACAAGATTTCTAGGCGCAGCCAGGGAATGGAGAGTGTCGTGCTTGGTGACCACAGGATCTCATCTCTGTTGTTTGCAGATGATGTTGTCCTGTTGGCTTCATCCAGCAATGACCTATAGTTCTTGCTGGGACAGTTTGCCGCTGAGTGTGAAGCAGCTGGGATGAGAATCAACACCTCCAAGTCCGAGTCTATGGTCCTCAGCCGGAAAAAGGTGGATTGTCCTCTCCAGGTTGGGGACAGGCTCCTGCCCCAAGTGAAGGAGTTTAAGTATCTTGGGGTCTTATTCACGAGTGAGGGGAGAATAGAGCGAGAGATTGACAGACAGATCGGAGCAGTATCTGCAGTGATGCGGACGTTGTACCGGTCCGTTGTGGTGAAGAGGGAGCTGAGCTCTAAGGCAAAGCTGTCAATTTACCAGTCAATCTATGTTCCTACTCTCACCTATGGTCACAAGCTTTGGGTAATGACCCAAAGAACGAGATCGCGGATACAAGTGGCTGAAATGAGCTTTCTCCGTAGGATTGCTGGACTTACCCTCAGAGATAGGGTGAGGAGCTCAGTCATCCGGGAGAGGTTCAGAGTAGAACTGCTGCTCCTCCACATTGAAAGGAGCCAGTTGAAGTGGTATGGGCATCTGATCAGGATGCCTCCTGGATGCCTCCCACTTGAGGTGTTTCGGGCATGTCCCACTGGGAGGAGATCCCAGGGCAGACCCAGGACTCACTGGAGAGACTACATCTCCCAGCTGGTCTGGGAACGCCTTGGTATCCTCTCTGAAGAGCTGGAGCAGGTGGCTGGGGAGAGGGAAGTCTGGGCTTCTCTGCTTGAACTGCTGCCTCTGCGACCCGGACCTCTGGAAAAGCGGTAGAAGATGGATGGATGGATGGAGGTGACCCGATTGCCATGTAGTTGGGTACACAGCTGTTAAAGCACAGCCGTTAAAGCAACAGATCTGCTCAGCCTGAGTGGACATTTATTCCGTGTCATTTCTTCTGAACCTCTTTTCTTGGCACTTGCAACTGTCTTGATGTAATAAAGACATATTTATTTATTTTACAGATATTTTGGAGTGTGACGAATTTAACAAGTGTGGGCCTGATTGCAACTGCACAAATACAATTGGATCTTACTATTGTACCTGCTTCGCTGGTTATCGGATAAACAATGATAAATTTATTGCTAGCTACTACAACCCATGCAGAGGTTTGTGTTCTGGTTTGCTTTCTTTGATATGCACTGAAGTTCTGTAATTTAGAATACCCACAAGCCTGTGTGTCTATTTTCTTCACAGACATAGATGAGTGTTCTGAGCAACCTGGCCTATGTGGCCAACTAACAGTATGCACAAATGTACCAGGCACCTTTGATTGTTCCTGCTGTGATGGAACATACCCCTCAACTGGAATATATTGGGAAAAAAATGTCTCATTTTGTGAAAGTGAGTACAATTTAAAGATCACTTATTCAAAAACAAGAAAAGATTTGGTAAGTATTTTCTATATTGCTCACAGGTATTGATGATACACTAAATAAACTTCCCCTCAAGGAGGTAAGAAACCCAAAGATTTATCTTTTAGGTAGAACTGCACTAAATAATCATGCATAGTCACAATCCTCCACTGTGTTTTCTTATTAAATTGTTTATAAACAAAAAATGTGAGAAAATCTATTTATTTATTACAGGGTGAAACAAAAGAAGATGCTTTCTGTAACCGCATACTTGACCAACTTACGAACGACACCTCTACCCCGGTAGTAGCACCAGTATGTATTTCAAGTGTTGCTTGAAACCAAAACAAACCACATGCACTAGTTTTTTATGTAATGCATCAAGGTTTCCAAGGACACTCTAATCCTGCCTTTGCTCTTCTGGATGTCTTCACAGACAGTATCAAATGCTATATGCGCAGCAATGGTACATGACTTATCACCAGTTTAAAACTTTATATCATATTCATTTGTGAATCTGCTGTGCTAATGTATTCACTGATTTCAATTACTTGAATTTCTATAGCTAGTGGGAGGTGTTGGACCATATGTCAAGACAAGTAAGGTGAGTAGTGAAGGAAATGGGAGGATGGGCAGTCAGATTATTAGAGTCTGCGAGGGTCTTGTTAATGCAATGGCTACACGGACAGAGAACGAAACCAAACAGGAGATCCACACTCCAACAGTGGGTAAGAGTCAAACTTTTGTTTATATACACTTCCTTTTTTTTAAAGTTCGGTGAATATCAAGTTTAAAAAACTTCTCCTTCACTTATAAGATATGGAAATGAAAGCTATTGGTACAGGGAGTCAAGAAAACAATGCATCCTCCCTCACCACCAAAGGCAATGTTATGCACATCAACTTGATGGATTTGGCTAGTGCCAACAATGGTGAGAAAGCAGATAAAGAAATTATAGCTGCTGTAGTATTGTAAAAATTAATACAAAAATCAAAAATGTTCTTTGGCAACACTGTAAGAGAACACTTTTAATAAGGTGCTTATTACTATATTTATTAGCAGCCCTTTTTTCACATGTTGAAAGATTGTACAAAACTCAGTGAAATGTCTGACATTCTTTAGTTAAATTGGATTCAATAATTGCAGCATCTTTTCTGCAACCTTCTTCAGAACCAATGTTGCCAGATGAGAAATGCTGAAGTATCGTACTAGTGGCTTAAAATTATCATATTTTGAGGAATATTATTGTACACACCCAATTTTCATTCTGACAGGGCTCAGGACCATCTGCTTCAGTAATATTATCACAGATCATTCATAGTACAGCCAAAACGCAGTTTTACCTTAAAATAATCTAATAGATCGGTTGAAAAAAAAAAGCGTCTCTATCGCTGTGGAGTACAGTATGAGCCCCTGGCCTGCAGTGAACAGCCTAGAATATCAGACCAACTTAACGGCACTGAAAAAAAGTACTTTGAATTTACTTGAGTTTAATGTGTACACTGGTTCCACATGATTCAAATATGGCCAACTGACATGCTTTTCCTCTTCCTCTCAGTTAATTATTGCTTGTTAAAGCAAAGTATCTCATTCACATCACACTGTTTGAAATAATCATGTTGTCTGAACATAATATTTTCCAGTTACTGTAATACTAATTGATTGTGTAAAACCATTAAAAATAATCATATTGTTTTAATGATGCTGCCACCACCATGATTCACTGTAGGGATGGTATTGGCCTGGTGATGAGCGGTGCCTGGTTTACTCCAAACATGATGCCTGGCATTCACGGCAAAGAGTTCAATCTTTGTCTCGTCAGACCTGAGAATTTTGTTTCTCATGGTCTAAAAGTCCTTCAGGTGCTTTTTGGCAAACTCAAGGCAGGCTACCATGTGCCTTTTACTAAGGAGTGACTTCAATCTGACCACTCAGCCATACAGGCCTGATTGGTGGATTGCTGCAGAGATGGTTGTCCTTATGGAAGGTTCTCCTCTCTCCACAGAGGAATGATGGAACTCTGACAGAGTGACCATCAGGTTCTTGGTCACCTCCCTGACTAAGGCCCTTCTCCCCTGATTGTTCAGTTTAGACGACCAGCCAGCTCTAGGAAGAGTCCTGGTGGTTCCAAACTTCTTACATTTACGGATGATGGAGGCCACTGTGATCACTGGGACCTTCAAAGCAGCAGAATTTTTTCTGTACCCTTCCCCAAATTTGTGCCTTGAGACAATCCTGTCATGGAGGTCTACAGACAATTCCTTTGACTTCATGCTTGGTTTGTGCTCTGACATGCACTGTCAACTGTGGGACCTTATATAGACAGGTGTGTGCCTTTCCAGATCATGTCCAATCAATTGAATTTACCACAGGTGAACTCCAATACTCCAATTAAGCTATAGAAACATCTCATGGATGATCAGTGGAAACAGGATGCACCTGATCTCAATTTTGAGCTTCATGGCAAAGGCTATGAATACTTATGTACATGTGATTTCTTCGTTTTTTATTTTTAATAAATTTGCAAAAATCTTAAAAAAAAAAAAAAGTTGTCATTATGGGGTGTTGTGTGTAGAATTTTGAGGGGAAAAATGAATTTAATCCTTTTTGGAATAAGGCTGTAACATAACAAAATGTGGAAAAAGTGAAGCGCTGTGAATACTTTTCGGTTGCACTGTATGTTCAGTCAACATGATTATTTTGAACAGCATCACGTGAATGAGATACTTTGCTTTAACAAGCAATAATTAACTGAGAGGAAGTGGAAAAGTATGTCTGTTGGCCACATTTGGATCATGTGGGACTGATGTACACATTAACTGGCCAGATTTCATGGACAGGTCACGTGCCCCTAGTGGCACAGCGCAGCAACTGTGCCTGTCAACTGAATCTGTCATCCCCAGTCGTAGGATTTGTACTGATCTGCCAGTTCAGAATGTGGCAGACAAGCGTTGGAGGAATCATGGCTGACATGGAATACACCAAAGAAGAAGAAATCCTTATTATAATTCTTCCTTTACCTGCTTTGAGCTCACAAGACCAATATGGCTGACATGCATCGTCATCCATCGTCACATAAAACTGCATCGTACACAAAAAATAGCTGCAGAATACAAACAAAATTCATGTGGGATAATCATAAGAGTTTGTAGATGTAGTAGAGCGCGTAAATGACCGACGGAAAACAAAATAACCACCACGATGGACGAAGATGGAGTGACCACGGCAGCGGGTGAGCCCCCCTTTGCCAGTGGTGAGTGACAAATTTCTTTGTTTCTTTACATTGTACTGATTTTCTGGTTCTTAATACTTTGAAGATAAGATAAGAACATACCCCTGTAGAAAAAAAACAGTGTCAAAAAACAGAACCATTCTTTGTGTAAATATGTCCAAAGTCCACTTTTGACTGAGTTATGGAATTTGATATAACTATTATGCAAATTTGATGCGTAAATTTATTCCTATCTGAAAGTTTGGATCGTATTCTACATCTTTCTAATTGACAGTAAGCCATTATCTCTTGCAACTTTCATGTTATAGCCTTGGAAATCTGAACTATTTTATTGACAAAAAATCTTTACCACTCTTGACCACTAGGGGTTATGTCGTCTAACGGCACCTGGGCCAGTTAGAGGGTAAATTCAAAGAACTTTTTTTTCTCAGTGTATCTTCTATATGCCTTCTGGTGAATCTTAGAATAGAGCAGAATAGGCTTTATTGTCATTGTACAGTTGTACAGTACAACGAAATGGTGGGTGCTCCCCCAGGCTACTGCACAATTAAGTATGAGAGAAGGATTAGATAAAACACGGTTATAAAACACACAAACACACGACTGAAATAAAAATAAAAATAGTCCACGATTATGGAAATATACACAGGTATGGTAGTGCCTATGTGGGTGGAACTATGTACATAAGAGTGCAGAATACACAATTGACCACACAACTGAGTAAAATGGCCCAAGGATTATGGAAAATATACATAGTAGTGGCTTCACGGGACCGATCATATATCAAGGTCTTGCCTCATTAATATTTTCAGAAGTACTCTGTTTATACATTAGGAATAAACATCAATCCACCTAAACTACTACTAAAATGCCTCTGATAATTGAAGCAGACACCTGTTCTGCAGTTTTATTGAGAACCACAATCCTACGGCATTTTTGCACAAACATTTGCACATTGCAGCAGCAACAGAAAGCTTTAGTGCTAATGCCAACAACAGGTTTGAAACACCCAGTAAAACTGGGGTCTGCTTTTCCTCATTCATCTCTTAACCTGCTGGTAATGTTGTTTACTTGTTGAGTCTGCTGTGCCTGCATTAGTGCTGTAATGTACGCGAACGATTTGATCCAGTGTACTAGTTTTTATTGGTGAATGGACTGCACTGAATTACTCACCAGAACTGTGGTGAAAGCCAGGGATCACCAGCTGAATCACCTGTCTGAGCAGCAAACGAGCCCCACCCATACTGTTCAGCCAGCTCTCATGGTGGAGCTCCTGAACAGCACTGAGTGATTTGGTGTACCACTATTTCTCATGGATCTTTTTAGCTTAACTCAGTACATTTCAGTGTACTGTGGATTTCATCAGTAGCCTCCATCCGAGGCTGCCTCTCTGCTACTGCCACCGAATCTTCTGTCTTCTTCCACGTATGTCAAACACGTGAGACAATGTGTCATGAATTGCCCATCAGGGCAGAGAGGTGAGACCCATGCGCAGGACTGCAGCTGTGAAATTTATTAAACAAACAAAAAACCAAAACAGTGCTCAAACCGAAATATAAAATAAACTTACAGATTTCGCATCATAACAAGGGCTGGGTTCTGGTGGAGACGGGAGAAGGAAACTTAAGACTCTGGCAATGAGAAATGAAAATAACAGCCCTTAAATAGGATTAGAAACAATTAACACAAAAGGTAACCGTGTGAATCACACGAGCGGGCTGGGGAGAAAATGGCAATCAGCTGTGAGTCATGAGGAGGGGAGACAGAGCTGACAGTTTGACAGGAGCACCGCCCACAACCAGGGAGAAGCCAGGAAGTGCTCCTGACAACTGCAACTCCAGAGAGAGAAAGAAAAGAGAGGACACTGGCAAAATACAGTGGAAACAAAAAATCCAAATATGTAAATAACAAAACTACACTGAACGTAAACAGGAAAATAAATCATACAATACCAAATATGTGAGAACAAATTAGAAATAACATCACCGACCAAGAACTCCAAAATACAATATTATACAAATAAGGAAAAACAAAAAGGCAAAGAAACAGAGCATGGTGAAATCCCCCGTGCTCAGATCGTGACACGATGCGTAAAAACAAGTGTAGTATGTATACGCACTTAGCGCAGAATCTATATCCTGAATGTGTTTGCTAATGTATTAACTTAGCCATGTAATGAAGGAGTCAAATTATCGTACATTGTGGGATTTTTGAAATTATTGATCATACAGATTGCAAAATTATCGTACAGATATAATAATTATCATACATCTGGTAACACTAAACAGTAGGCAGCAGTTTTGAAACAAGTTTTTTTTTTTTTTTTTTTTTTTTTAACCAATCACTGTCTGGCTACAGGAGTGCAGTTAAATTTACAATTGCTGTTTTTTTAAGTTATCCTTTAAAAAAACAAACAAACACCACAACAAAACATGCAGTAACAATAACATGCAACAAATCAATCAAAAAAAAAAAAAGGAAAACAGTAAACTCAACTAAAACCAATAATCAGTCAAGCTTTATTTCAGACTCATAGTCCAACCTGTCTCATGGGTCGGGCCATCGGCGACTCAATCGGCATCCCCACCCTTCCGAGGGCATGGGGGGTGAAACGGCATCCTGGCAGAACTGAAAACAATATCTGCCACAGGTCTGTGGTGGACCACTCCCAATTACATGGGGTGAGACTGGTCATCCTGGCAGATAAACACATCTGCCACAAGATCTGTGGTGGACTGTGCCAGTCGGTGCATCGTGACATGCTCTACACAAAGAGCAGAGATAAACAAACCTATCATCTGGTCAGTCACTGCAACAGATACTGGAGTCAGTTTGTCTTGGCTTGTCCTTGCCACTGATAATACCTTTATCTGCCAAGAATGTGCCGCTAGTCCAGCAAAAGCTAGTGGTACTCAAATACTTTGCAAGCAGTTTCATGAAATGGTCAGTCAGAAAGCAACTCATACTGGCTCGGACGTTGCCCGGGCTAACAAGGTCCGTGCTGATCTATTCACACTCCGACAGCCAGTAAAAAGTAAGCTAGGAGCAAGAAGACAAAAGAAGAGGAAAACAGCAGCCTTATGTGTGGCAGAATGGAATGCATGCACTCTGTTGGACAGAACAACATCACAGCGCCCAGAAAGACAGACCGCGCTTGTGGCCCTGGAAATGAACAGGTACAATGTAGACATAGCTGCACTTAGTGAAACAAGATTGCCTGGATATGACAGCTTGGAAGACCATGGGTACATCTTCTTTTGGAGTGGGAAATCAACTCAAGAAAGGAGAGAAACAGGAGTGGGCTTTGCAGTTAGAAAGGAAATAGCAGCAATGCTTGATGAGGAACCGGTGCCAATCAATGACAGGATAATGACTATGAGACTCCCACTACAGCTGAAGATGTATGCCACACTCATCAGTGTATATGCCCCAACAATGACCAACACAGAGGAGGTGAAGGAAGAGTTCTACAGTGATTTACATGAGACTATCAGGCTTGTACCGACTGATGACAGGCTGATATTCATTGGAGATTTTAATGCCAGAATTGGCTCAGACACTGAGAAATGGAAAGGAGTGCTAGGCAGTCATGGAGTAGGCAAGTGCAATGCTAATGGAGAACTTCTACTTGCACTATGTTCAGAATACAACCTTGTGATAACCAACACTCTATTTAAGCACAAGGACACACACAAGAAGACATTGATGCACCCAAGAGCCAAGCACTGGCACTTATTAGACTACATCATAGTCAGGCAGAGAGACATAAGGGATGTATTGGACACCAGAACAATGAGAGGTGCGGACTGTGGTACTTATCATGTTATGCTGAGATCTAGATTAAGGATTTGCAGACGAAAACAGCACTGCAGGACGGGTGCGAAGCCACCACTGAAGCTAAGCACTAGTGCACCAAAAGGCCAAAAGAAGCATGAAGAACTTACACAGGAAATGGATGAAAACTTGAAAGACTGGGACAGCAACAACTCAGAGAATGACATAGAAGAGAAATGGGCAACACTGAAGGATACGGTGTATCAGACTGAGAATGATGTATTAGGCCACCCTGAGAGGAAACATCAAGATTGGTTTGATGAGCACGATGAACATCTGAAGAAACTACTAGAAGCGAGGAATACAGCTAGGCATGAAAACCTACAGTGCAACACAAGGTCAAAGAAGAAGAAATACTCAAAGGCTCAGAATGAGCTACAGAAGTACACCAGAGAGATGAAGTCCAACTGGTGGGATGAAAAAGTGAAGGAACTTTAAACTGCAGCAGACAGGAAGGGCATGAAAACATTCTTCACAGGTTTGAGAGAAATCTACAGCATTAAACCAAGAGGATTGTTCCAACTAAAGGTTATGGATGGTGAAACGGTTTTGCAGGAGAAAGACAAGATCCTGGACAGATTTGCAGACCTCTTTGACCAACTACTAAACAACCCTGGAGATCTCACTGAAGAGGCTAAAGAAGCTCTAGTGCAGCAACCAACTGTATCAAGTCTGGAAGAACCACCAAATTTTGATGAACTAATGGCAGCTATCAAGACACACAGGATGGTAAAGCTCAAGGAAGGGATAGAATTCCAGCAGAAGTCTGGAAATTTGGTGGTGTTCAGCTGACCAACTGCCTGCACAAGCTCATCCAAGAGATATGGGATGCCCAGAAAGTACCTCAAGACTGGAAGGATGCAAGTATTGTGTCTTTGTTCAAGAAAGGCGACAGGAAAGATTGTGGAAATTACCGAGGTGTATCACTGCTAGCCACTGTTGGTAAGATTCTCTCACGTGTACTACTGAACAGACTCAATGAACACATCTTGCAGAATGTACTACTGGAAACCCAGTGTGGCTTTAGAAGTGGAAGAAGCACAATGGACATGATTTTCTGCTTGAAACAGGTTCAAGAAAAGTGTATCGAACAGAACATGCCGCTTTATGTAGTCTTCATAGACTTCAGTAACGCCTTTGATACTGTTTCGCAACAAGGACTTTGGCGGGACCTCAAGAAATATGGCCGTACAGAGAAGTTTGTCAGCCTGATCAAGGCACTCCATACAGGTATGCAAGCAAACGTGGCAATGAGTGGTTCAGTATCTTAAGACTTTTCAGTAAGCAATGGGGTGAAACAAGGGTGTGTGCTGGCGCCTACACTTTTTTCGCTATACCTGGCAGCCATGCTTGAGGTGGCCTTCAAAGACACTTCAGAAGGAGTATACATTCAAACAAGGAACGAAGCAGACTTGTTCAATGTGGCACAGTTTAAAGCCAAGAGTAAGACATCACTAAAGGTAGTAAAAGAAATGCTCTTTGCCGTCGACAGTGCTCTAGTTGCACACAATGTGGAAGATATGCAATCTTTAGTGGAGAAATTTGCAAGAGCAGCTAGCCAATTCAGCCTCAAAATCAACATCAAGAAGACAGAGTGCCTTTATTAACCACCAAAATTCCAGTTATCAACATCACTACCAAAAGAGATCAGCATTGGTACAAAGCCACTAGTCAAGTGCAAGACTTTCAAGTATCTAGGGAGTACTGTTTCAGAGAATGCTAGGCTGGAGGAAGAACTACCTCTCAGAATTGGAAGAGTGAGCGCTGTATTTGGAAACTTGAGGGAGAGACTGTGGAACAATTGACATGTTTCTATCCATGTGAAATGCAAAGTGTACAGAGTGACAGTACTGGCTACTCTATTGTACGGTGCTGAAACTTGGACTGTCAACAGAGTGCAGGTAAAGAAACTTGACGTGTGCATGATGAGACACCTTTGAGCCATAATGAACATCTCATGGAAAAACAAGATAACCAACATAGAAGTGTTGAAATGAGCTGGTCTACCATCAATGGAGGACATGCTAATACAGACGAACCTGAGATGGCTCGGACATGTTGAGAGGATGGACCACCAGTGTCTCCCTCGGTAGTTATTCTACTCACAGTTATGTGAGGGCAAACACAATCAGGGTAGACCAAGGCTCAGATTTAAAGACACTGTAAAAAGAAACTCGAAGAAGCTTGATATAGACATGAGTACCTGGCATCGGAAGGCTAAGGACAGAGCTGCGTGGAGGAGTCTGATCAGACCTAAATGAAACAGTCATTGTCGCCCATGATAGACTGCTATGATAATGATGAGTCCAACATGATAAAAACAAAACAATTTAAAAAATTACAAATACAGTACAAAGTTTAAAAAGACAACTGTACCATTGCCTTCTATACTGTGACTGACAGTGGATAGAACTGAGCCCAATGTTAGACATAACCTGGATGATTTCATTTCCAGATGCATGAAGACGACAGATGAATTTATACATAAGATTACAGCCTGTAGTGTATTAACATGTGATGACACAAATAACTCGGAAGCACTGCACCATTGAGGCTTTTTAAGTAAAATTCTTAAGACATCATTGTATGCAACCTGTAATCTCTGCATGCTTTGTTTCCTATAATTTGTCCATAAATGAGCAGTGGATAGATGTGTACAGTAGGTTTTAAAAAGAACTAACTTCACCTCAGCTGAGCAAATGCTAAACCTACATGCAAGGACATTTGCTTGGGTGTAAATCTTGCGACACTGTTTGAGGGTATCATCAGACTCAGTCTCAGTGAAATGCATAAAACCCCAAGTACTAAAATAAGCGGGTTAAATATACTCTTAAAATAATCCAGCATAATAATAATAATAATCCGTTACATCTGTTTACCATGTTTAAATGCACAACACAAAACTAAATCACCCGGCTGCTGATTTGTACAGCAGCCTCCCTCACGTTGTTAGTACATAAATGTGTACAGAGGAGCAGAGACCGACACACTGACTGCTGATCCGTACAGCAGTTGCCTCTCTCTCACGTTCTCATCAGTTCAGCCAGTGAGCTTACTGAAGAGCGGTGAAGGAGCGAGCCCCACCCGCTCAGTTCAGCCACGTTTTTCAGTTCAGTGGGTGGCAAGCAGTTAGAGCTCCAGTACAGCACTGAGTGATTCGGTGTACAAATCTTTAGAATGGATTTTTTTAGTGAACAAACAAAAGTAATTCAGTAAATTTTAGTGAACTGTGGAGCCCATCACTACTGGCGATGTTGCTTATTTGAGTCTGCTGTGCTTGCATTAGTGCTGTAATGTACGTGAACGATTCGATTGAGTGTACTACTTTTTATGGGTGGATGTACTATACTGAATCACTCAACGGAACTGTACTGGAAGCTCGGGATTACCGGCTGAATCAGAATCAGAATCAGAATCAGAATCAGGTTTATTGCCATTGTTCATGTAGTACACAAACTAGGAATTTGTCTCGGTACAATGCTGCAACATTAAACATGATAAGATAAGAGAAATAAACTATACATGTAATAAAGTGTAGGATAAGATTAAGTGATACTGGTCAACAGTTAAAATATATATTAGCCAGCAGCAGATACTGTGGAGAACTATATAGTGCAGTCGGTAATGCAGGAAGAAAACAGTGATGATTGACATGAGTCTGGTTGAGCTGCTGTACATGGTGCACGAGAGTCACTTAGTGTTCAGCAGTCTAATGGCAGAGGGGAAGAAGCTGTTCATGTGACGGGAGGTTTTAGTCTGGATGGACCGAAGTCTTCTACCAGAGGGGAGGGGGGCAAACAGTACGTGACCAGGGTGTGAGGGATCGGCTATGATCCGGCCAGCACGCCTCCGGGTCCTGGAGATGTACAGATCCTGGAGAGATGGGAGCTTGCAGCCGATCACCTTCTCAGCAGTGCGCACGACGCGCTGCAGCCTTAGTCTGTCCCTGGCAGTGGCTCCTGCGTACCACACGGTTATGGAGGTGGTGAGGATGGACTCGATGATGGCTGTGTAGAACTGCACTAACATCTTGGTGGGTAGCTTGAGCTTCCTCAGCTGCCGCAGGAAGAACATCCTCTGCTGGGCTTTTTTGATGAGTGAGCTGATGGTCAGCTCCCATTTGAGGTCCCTGGTGATGGTAGTGCCTAGGAAGCGGAAGGAATCAGCAGTGGTGATGGGAGAGCCTGAGAGGGTGAGGGGGGGCAGAGGAGTAGTGACTTTCCTGAAGTCTACAATCATCTCCACTGTCTTCAGAGCGTTCAGCTGCAGGTTGTTATTGCTGCACCAGGACGCCAGCTGGGCCACCTCTCTCCTGTAGGCGGACTCGTCGCCGTTGGAGATGAGCCCGATGAGGGTGGTGTTGTCCGCAAACTTGATCAACTTGACAGACTGGTGGCTGGAGGTGCAGGAGTTGGTGTAAAGGGAGAAGAGTAGGGGGGAAAGTACACAGCCCTGGGGTGATCCGGTGCTGATGCTAGTATAGTCTGAGACAGTCTTTCCCAGCCGCACATGCTGCCTCCGGTCCGTCAGGAAGTCGATGATCCACCTGCAGAGGGAGTCAGGCACGTTGAGCAGGGACAGCTTGTCCCGGAGCAGAGCGGGGCGGATGGTGTTGAATGCGGAGCTGAAGTCCACAAACAGGATCCTGGCGTAGGTTCCCGGGGAGTCCAGGTGCTGCAGGATGGAGCACCTGGGAATTTAGGAATTTAGAATTTAGGAATTTAGAATTTAGGAATCACCCGCCTAAGCAGCAAATGAGTCCCACCCGCTCCATTCAACCGACTCTCAGTTCAGTGAATGGTAGACATGTTGGAGCTCTAGTACAGCACTGAGTGATTTGGTGTACCACGGATCTATTGAGCTCGACTCACTTCAATTCAAACAACTTTATTTATCCCTCAAGGGGCAATTAATTTAAAAAGCAACTTGTACATTAATGCACCGGGGTTGTGCAAACATAGTGAACAATATAAGAAGACAAATTTAAAGTCACATCTAACCAACCATTAGAGAGAGTGTTATAATAAATAATACGATAAAAATACAACGATGAGATTGGGGGTTACTAAAAGAATAAAAGAACAGTCATGATAAAAGCAAAACCTAAAACCTGTATAAATAAAAAATAATAAATAAAAAACCCTGTGTGTGACATTTAACAGTCTTAAGAAGCATTTAGTAGCTTTATTGCTAAAGGAATAAAAGACTTAGAGTACTGACTAGTTTTGCTAGCAGGTAAAACATAATGTGCCCTGATGGCAAAAGAGAGAATTCATTAGTGAGGACACAATCAGGAGAAGATAAAATGCATTCTGCTTTCCAAATGATCTGCTGGTTACAAAAGGAATTCAGATCTCTCTATCTCACACTAATAATCTTGGAACAAATCTTCACGATGTTGTTCAAACTATTTCTGTCTTTAACTGTGAGACTATTAAACCAGCAGATAAAAGAAAAACAAAGCAGACTCTCAATAAAAGACACATCATTTGACTCACTGACCCTGTTTGCATGGTCACGAGTAAACCGATTACTGGAATAAACCGATAAAGGTAATAAACAGCTTATAGTGTTTACATGCACTGAGTGAATGGTTTTTTGGTCAAATAAACTAGGTGTGTTTATCCATTTTCTCATAAACCAATAAAGGTAAACAGATTACTCTGATTACATGACAGTTTGAATCATCGGGTAACTCCAGAAAGCTGAATTGTAATCGGTTTACTCGGGACCATGTAAACAGGGTCATAGAAAGGAGTTCAGTTCCCCTAAAAGGTGGATTCTTTGTTGCCCTTTCCTTACAATGACCTCCGTATTTACAATGAATTTCAGTTGATCATCAAAATACATACCAAGGTATTTGTATGATCTTAATGTTTCAACTTTGTCATTGTGAATTCTGGTCTCCTGAACAGCTTCTTTTTTCTTTCAAAGATCAAGAATTAATTCTTTGATTTTAGACACATTTAAATTCAAAAAGTTGCCATCACACCAAAAAATAAGATCATTAAGAACCAACCCATGCTTTGATTTTGGACCTTGAAGAAGGGACAGCAAAGCTGCTTTATCAGAAAATTTGACAAATTTGGCAGACAGTCTGAAAAGTGGTCATTTGCAAGTACCCTTTGAGTCCGAACAGTTAAAAAGTCCATAATCCAAAGCACAAACTGATGAGGTAAATTAAAATCACAAATTAATCTTTCTGTTAAAAGATTAGGTCACATGGTGTTAAATGCTGATGAAAAATCAGCAAACAAAAGCCAGCCATGGGCCTGTGTTTTTTCTAAATGTTTATATAAACTATTTAAAATGAAAAGCTTAGAATCCTCGAAACCCTTTCTAGTTTGATATGCAAATTGCAGTGGATCAAGTGTATCTTGAACAGACTGTAGAATGAGATTTCTTACAATTTTTTCAAAGAGTTTCATTATTTATAATGATGTACATTTCAGCGAACTGAACGTTTCTCAGTATGCTTCAATGAAGTGTGGATCCCATCACTAACCTCCATCCGAGGCAGCCTCTCTGCTACCGTGAAGCAAGTTTTCCATCTTCTTTTCCACGCAACCTGCGCACGTGAGATGATGCATAAAAACAAGCATAGTATGCATGTGCAGGATCCGTATCCTGATTGTGTTTGCTAATGTATTAACTTAGCCATGTAATGAAGGGGTCAAATTATTGTACATTATGGGATTTTTGGAATTATTGATTGTACATCATACAGAAGAAAAAACTATCGTACAAATACAATAATTATCGTATGTCTGGCAACACTGTTCAGAACAGCTCATTTAAGTACATCTCTTTAAATGCACATGAGCCCCAGTTAACCCTTTGAGTGTGAGAATTTGTGTACCCCTAGTGGCAGAGACCGGCACTGTTCCTGCCTTCTCACTCTTTGTCAAGTGAGAAATTTCTGTTTTGTTTTTTTTTTTAAATGTACTGATTTCTTGTTCATATATTTTGAAGATAAGATGATGAAGTACCTCTGTAAAAAAATGGTGTCAAAAGACTGAACCATTTTTTGTGTAAATATGTCCAAAGTCCAGTTTTGACTGAATTATGGAATTTAAAGAGGTGCCGTGACATTATGAAAATTAGATGTGTAAATTTATTCTTATCTGAAACTTTGGATTATAGTATAATTAGACTGTTATTACTGTAAGCCATTATCTCTTACCACTTTCAAGTTATAGCCTTGGAAATCTGAACTATTTTATTGACAAAAAATATTTACCACTCTTGACCACTAGGGGGTATGTCGTAGTTCTGCACTATACACACTCAGAGGGTTAATCCCACTCTCCATCTTACATCACTTAGAATGTTGCTAATGTCATTGGCTAATGTTAGTTTGCTAGCACCTAGCTTGGGTTGCTAACACAGCCTGAGCCAACTAATGTAAATTCTTCTTAAAGAATGAATGCAGTGAAGCATTACTGGTGGACAGGGGTATGTGGTTCCAGTGGTCAATAGGACATGATCAGTCCCTAGTGTACAGTAAGTTCAGAAACAACTCCTAATGAGCGAAAGGGAAACTGCTAACAGCTGTTAGCCGCCTTTGGTCTGGGTCAGAATAAAATAGTAAAATAAGCTAAAATAACTTCAAGAAACAACATATATGTTCAAGTGTTGGTAGACGAATGAGGATTCCAGTGGGAGTGGATAGAATTTGTAGAAAATAGTGATCAAAACCAGCCGCAATTAAGCAGTTAAGCAAAGGCAAACTGAATGCGACCATCTAGCCAAGCTAATGCTAACAGTGTTATGTCTGTAAATAGGCTGGTATGACCAAGATGGCAGCCGGGTTGGTCATGGGATAGACCAGGGTGGCTACTACCGGTTTCCGGTGGTGATGCTACCCAAGGTATAAAAGAGTCATCGTGAAACCACCTGGCCAGCAGGAGGGTGCCGTAAGCCTTTGTATATACAGTAGTTACAGTTTATCCTGAATAAACCACCGTTAACCGAGGTGAGACTCACTCGTCATTCCTACATTATGGACACAACAAACAGTTCATCTTCTGTCACTGCAAAATAATAACAACATAAGCCAAAATGATGATGATGATGATGATAATAATAATAATAATAATAATAATAATAATAATAATAATAATGCATCAGATTTACAGTATATGGTGCTTTTTCATAGACACTTAATTGTTAATTTTTTTTCCTTAATTGTTAATTTTAATTCTCGGACTTCTTCAATTAGCCCTAATAATTTAACCTGTTGACTAGCCACTTTGGTCAGTTCTTCTGACAAAAAGTTCAGAGATTTTTTGATCTCTTCCATTTCCTCCTTTGGTGGCATTTTTACTGACCTGTTGATAGTAAAACAATCTCTGCTGGTGTCGCCGGTATCCGATTCGACCGACCTCAAATCCAGCTGGGCCTCAGCTAGCCCCCTCCGCTGCTAGTCCCGCTGCTTACTGCCGCTGCAATTGAGCTTCTGTCCAGCCGGGGTACCGGCAGCTCCTCCACCGAGTCTCATCGCCCACCGCCGCTGTAGTTGAGCTCCGATCCTGCTCCTGTCCAGCTGGGGTCCCGGTAGATCCTCCGCTGAGCCCCGCCACCTACCGCCGTCTTCCTCAGTAGTTCCTCCGCCGAGCCCCACCGCTGTAGCTGGGCTCCGATTCCGGATCTTATCCAGCTGGGGCCCCGGCTGCTCCTCCACTGTTCCCCGTCTCCTATCACCACTGTACTTGAACTCCGATCCAGCTCCCGTCCAACTGTTGCCTCGGTTAGTTCCTCCGGCGAGCCCCAATCACCGGGGACAGAGTCACTTCTTTGTATCGGTCTTAGGTGCTACGACTAGCTATGTCGTGCACACCAAAGATGCTTTACAATGGATACATTATTCATTCACTCCCCAGACAGACACTGATAGTGGTAAGCTACTACTGTAGCCCAGCTGCCCTGGGACAGGCTGACAAAAACATGGCTGCCAATCTGCGCCAACGGCTTCTCCAGCCACTACTGAACATTTCATACCCAGTGTTATGGACACTGGAGGCAAGGAGGGTAAAGTGTCTTGCCCAAGGCCACAATAGCAGGATGATTGGGGAGAGTGGGATTCAAACTGACTGTTATGCCCATAACCAATGCTCCAATGATGAAGCCGAAGGTGTGGTGTAAACAAACGACACGATATTATCTTGTCTGTAACTAGTGATCTTTGGTCACGCATCTGACGTCGTGACGTAATTATATATGCGCTGTCTCTTTTTTTCACGCAAGCGCCAAGTAAAGTTCATGTTCAACAGCACGCAGTTGTCCCACGTTATTTCGTTCAGCTAAAGAACATGACATGGTGTCAGAAGTGCTGCGTAGCTGTGAAGACAGACACTAAAAGTCATTCTAGTGGGAAGAGGGAGAGAGGTGAGCTAAGATGCCCGAAGATAGAGATGATGAACCGGTGAGAGCAGGAGTTAGCATCGCGGCTAGCACGCCCAGCGCCACGTTTAGCATTCAGCCACCGGAGCCCTTTGATTTCTCCAAACCACATGAATGGACCAAGTGGATTCGGCACTTCGAAAGATTTTGCCAGGCAAGCAATTTGTCTTCAAGTTCAAATGAAAATCAAGTCAATACATTAATATACTGCATGGGAGATGAAGCAGATGATGTCCTGAGAGGCTTAAAGTTAACCGAAGCAGAGCAGCTCGAATATAGCAAAGTGAGAGACGGCTTCCACAGCTTTTTCATTGTAAAGAAAAATGTTGTTTATGAACGTGCACGTTTCAATATGCGCAAACAAGAGCCAAATGAAACCGTAGACGCATTTGTAACGGCCCTGCATGCATTAGCGGAGCACTGCAACTACGGTCAGCTTCACGATGAGCTCATAAGAGACAGAATAGTAGTGGGCTTGGCCGACACAAGACTGTCAGAGCGCATGCAAATGGAAAAAGACTTGGACTTGGAGAAAGCTGTAAATATGGCAAGGCAATCAGAAGAGATCAAAAAGCAACAAACAACTTTGAGGAATGAAGGAAACGTGATGCAGATGAATGCGAACTCTGTGGATAGAGTTACTAAAGCCAAATACGACAAGACAAAGTTTAAGTTCAAAAGCGAAACAGTGAACGCACGCCAGCTGTCTAAAAGTAAAAGCAAAAGTACACCAAACGCATGGTGCTATAAATGTGGTGGCTCTCCTCACCCTAAATACGAGTGCCCTGCAAATGATGCCAAATGTCATGCATGTGGAAAGAAAGGCCACTACCAACGGGTCTGCAGGCAAAGTAAGAATGTCCAAAGTACTGAGGAGGAAGAGGAGCGAAGTTTTTTCCTCAGCTCAGTCACAACAGGCCACCAGGTATGGACAGCTGATATTCTGGTGAGGGACACTAAAATGTCTTTCAAACTCGACACTGGAGCCGATGTCACTGCAATAGCGGAGTCAGACTTGGAACAAATATTTCCAAGAGCAAAAATGCCTGTTCTCCAGCAGCCGGAGAAACCATTGTTGGGTCCTGGAAGGAAACCACTGGAGGTTGCAGGTTTCACAAAGCTTCAGCTCAACTATGGGACAAAACAGACAACAGAAAAGGTCTACATTGTCAAAAATCTCAGCACGCCACTGTTAGGCCTTCCTGCCATCATAGCTCTAGGCCTTCTTGTGCGAGTTGATGTTATTTCAATGGACACTCTGAAAACATCCTACCCCAAACTGTGCAGTGGTCTGGGTGAAGTGCAGCAGCCCTACCACATAAAACTCAAATCAAACGCTGTGCCATACTCATTGAAAACCCCAAGGAGGATTCCAATACCTCTAATGGGTAAAGTCAAGGAGGAACTCCAAAGGATGGAACAGCTTGGAGTCATCACCCGAGTGGAGGAACCTACAGACTGGTGCGCCGGCATGGTCGTTGTTCCGAAGAAAAACAGTCCGAGGCTGAGACTGTGCGTGGATTTTACCGGACTAAATGAGTATGTGTGCAGAGAAAAGTTTGTCCTGCCTTCTGTCGAACAAAGTCTTGGGATGCTAGCAGGAGCCAAAGTGTTCAGCAAGCTGGACACCAACATGGGCTTCTGGCAAATTCCCTTGTCGGAGGAATCTGCCAAACTGACCACATTCATAACACCCTTCGGGCGGTTCCACTTTAACCGCCTCCCCTTTGACATCAGCTCTGCGCCCGAGCACTTTCAGCGCAAAATGTTGGAGGTTATCGAAGGAGTTGAAGGAGTGGTCTGTCACGTTGATGATGTGCTGGTATGGGGACATGACCAAGAGGAGCACGACGCCCGACTCCATACCACCCTGCAAAGACTGGAAAAAGCAGGTATAACTCTGAATGTGGAAAAATGTGATCTGTCACAGACCAAAGTGACTTTCCTTGGCCACATCATTACGGACACTGGCTTAAGTCCTGACCCAAAGAAAACAGAGTCCATCACAGAGATGAATGAGCCGTCAAACGTGACAGAGCTAAGAAGTTTTCTGGGCATGGTCAATCAGGTGGGAAAGTTTATCCCCCATTTAGCAGAGAAAGACAAAGCTCTGAGAGATCTTTTGTCCAAGAAGAACAGCTGGTATTGGGGTGTAGACCAAGCTAAAGCATTCAAAACGCTCAAAGATGCTCTAACTTCACCCCCAGTGCTTGCTATGTATGACCCAAACAGAGACACTAAAGTATCGGCTGATGCTTCTTCTTATGGTCTAGGTGGTGTTCTCCTGCAGCAGTGGGAAGAAGGATGGAGACCAGTCGCCTACGCTTCAAGGTCGCTGTCTCCAACAGAACAACGCTATGCACAAGTGGAAAAAGAAGCCTTAGCATCCACATGGGCATGCGAGCAATTCCGTGATTTTCTAATAGGCAAACACTTCTGTCTGGAAACTGATCATAAACCTCTTGTGTCACTCTTAGGAGCTCAAGCCTTGGATCTACTGCCACCGAGGATCCAGCGCTTCAGGATGAGACTCATGCGTTACTCGTACAATGTACAGTATGCCCCAGGTAAATCGCTCTGGACAGCAGACACTTTGTCTCGCTCACCATTGAAAACAAAACTGATAAAATCAGACGAAGAACTCATGGAGAGCACAGACATATATGTGGACAGCATCATTGAAAATATGCCTATCAGTTCATCATATATGCAAACACTCAAGGAACAACTGAAAATGGACAGTGTGTGTGCTCGTGTAATGGTCATGTGCAGTCAAGGTTGGCCTGAACATGCAAAACAAGAACCTCTGTTGAGAAACTACTGGCTCGACCGAGCCACACTTACCGTGAAAGACGGCTTGCTGTTGAAGGATTCAAGACTTGTTATCCCTTCAGCAATGCGAAACGATGTCTTAACAAAACTACATGATGGACACCAAGGAGTTGTAAAATGTAAAGCCCGAGCTCGCCAGTCAGTATGGTGGCCTGGTCTCAGCCAACAGATAAGTGAAATGGTGTTAAAGTGCAGAACATGCATACAACAGAGACACAACCACAGTGAGCCATTAATGCCAACCGAATGCCCTGACCGCCCGTGGCAAAGAGTGGGTACAGATCTGTTCGAGTTGGGAGGGAAAACTTACCTTCTTGCTGCGGACTATCTTTCCAGGTTCGCTGAGATTGCCCTGCTGAACAAAACGAAATCCAATGACGTCATTACTCACCTGAAGTCTTTCTTTGCCCGTCATGGCATCCCTGAGGTCCTGATGTCTGATAATGGGCCCCAGTTCTCTGGTCGGACTTTCACAGACTTTGTGGCTGCCTATGGCTTTAAACACATCACAAGCAGCCCAAGGTTCCCGCAAAGTAACGGAGAGGCGGAACGTGCTGTACAGACTGTGAAAAACTTACTGAAAAAGGCTGCTGATCCATATTTAGCTCTTCTTGCCTATAGAGCTACTCCTCTCCAAAGTGGTTACAGCCCTGCTGAACTCCTCATGGGCCGCCGCCTGAGGACGACACTACCGACTCTTCCCTCTCAGTTGGATCCGACACTGCCGGACAGTGTCACTCTTGCTCATAAGGAAAGGGAGAAGAGGATGTCGGACATTTCAAACTACAACAGACGTCACCGAGCAAAACCCTTGTGTAACTTGTCACCAGGAGAACAAGTGTGGGTGACAGATGCTAAAACACCAGGCACTGTTATCCAAAGTCACTCAACACCGAGATCTTATACAGTGGACCTACCACAGGGGACAGTGAGACGCAATCGCATGCATTTGATTCCTCTACACTCACCTTTGCAACAGTGTACCAAACAGCAGAGTTGGTCAGATGAACCTTCAGAGCAGGTGAAACAAATGCCTATTGTACCTCCTGTTACTCCTATAAAGTCTGATGTTGTGAGAACTAGATCGGGAAGAACTATTGTCAAACCTAAAAAGTTAGATCTCTAAAGAATGGTAAAATGTACAAACACAGAATGTTCTTAGCTGTGGTGTTGTTAATGTTTAGAAAATAATAAGCGAAGGTTTAAAAGTACATGCTAAGTTCAGAGAAAATGTACACTTGAATACTAGTTACATGTACGCATACTCTCGAAAAAAAAAAGAAAAAAAGGGAGATGTGGTGTAAACAAACGACACAGTATTATCTTGTCTGTAACTAGTGATCTTTGGTCACGCATCTGACGTCGTGACGTAATTATTTTTGCGCTGTCTCTTTTTCTCATGCAAGCGCCAAGTAAAGTTCATGTTCAACAGCACGCAGTTGTCCCACGTTATTTCGTTCAGCTAAAGAACACGACAGAAGGTACAGTATAACATAGCTTTATTGTAGTAAATCACAGAACACGAAGGTGCTCCCATCAAGGCAGAGGCACTGGTCGTAAAGAGACCGTGCCTTCTTCTTCTTCTGTTAGATTTGATTGGCGGTTGGCAACCAGCTCAAAGGTGCATTACCGCCACTGACTTGATTATGTTTTTCTCATATCCCTGTGCTGTTGCAATCCTGGAATTTCCCCATTGTGGGACTAATAAAGGCTTATTTTATCTTATCTTATATGTTTGTGACGTTTTCCTCATAGCTTTGTGACTTCTTCTTGAAAGAGACTGTGTCTCTTCTGGGTAGGCCTTTTATACCCTGGGTGGCGGTGGAACCGGAAAGGTGTAGCCGTCACCCACAACATACAATAATAATGATCATAATTAATATACTGTATAACACCCCCCCCCAGTAGAAAAGTCCAAGACACACACACCATTAGGCCCACACAAATTTTAACCCGAATCACACACTAACGGTAAATACAATAACAGGGCCTATCCATGCACACAAATAACTAAAACTAGAGGGGGACAGGTGGACTACTGCCCCACCTCCTCATGGCCAGACAGGTTATTCTGCCATCTCTAATATAAAACAGTCCGCAGGACAAAATAAGCTGCCGTGTTCCTAGTATAACATGTAAAATAACCCCCAAATATATGTACAATCAAAGCCATTTCAAAACACTTAACAAACAGACAATATGTGCATCCACACCCTGCTGTGCCAGTCCCCCACCCAACACCCTCACACCACAACTCGGGCAAATCACATATCACACATGCAAGATAATGCAACAATACAAACAGTGTTGGGCCTTTTTATTTATTTATTTTTTTTTACACACACACAGGACAATCCCACAGCCAGTAAGTGTGAAACATATTACCTCCATGGCTCAGGCAATACACACCTATTAACGTATTCTGCACAAGCACCCTGATAAGAGAAACCCACACACTCTCTTTTTTTTTTTTAAATGAGCACTCAACCCAGCCAATTTTACACATATACCATGTTAACACAGCAATAACGCAGCCCTGATAGTGCACACATTGACATTTCAAGCATTAGCATGTTAATAGGTCAACTCCAAAACACATCGCCCCCTTGCCACCATACAGTCTCGATGGGGAGACCACCCCCCGGAGACCCATCTGGCGGGTCCCGATCAGAGCTTCTTCTACACTTCGCCCCCGGAGATGAACCACGTCGGCACACCGATACTTCCTTCTCCTCACCGGCACATCTTAGTTCATTGGGGTGTCTCCACGACCCATCGGACATCTGAAGATAACCGTCCTCCCGGACGGCTACCATCTGCAGCCATCCCTGGTCCTCTCGTCGTTTCGTCTTGCCATGAACCCCCCTTAGCTGAGCCTCCTCCCTGGGTCGAACCACGTCAGCGACCCACAGGGGAGCTGGACTCAGCTTCAACTGTCCACAGCGTCTAGACCAAGCTTCCTCTCTGGGTTGAACCGCTCCACTGACCCTATGTGAAGCCTGACTCAGCTTCCAGTGTTGCTGTGTGGTACATCTGTCCACCGTGCCAGTCGGTCCTGCCCCGGTCTCTTTCATTTTATACGCTGATGAAGCCGTTGCAGCCGTTGCAGCCCCTTGCTTCTCGGTATCTCCAGGCCAAACTCCGGAAGCAGAGGGAGCCCTCTCACAGCAACACCTGCTGTCACGGGCGTTCCACCGTGCCGCCTAGTTCCCATATCCAGGGTAACTTGGGCCCTGACACCAGAACCCTCCCGTGATAGTCCTGGGTGGTATTGGTCCTGTCCATTTCCCAGAATACTAGGCCAATCTTCATCCCATACTGCATTGTCCACCACGCACGGAACCGGTCAGTCCCACAAACCACGGCCTGACCACTCCTGTCCGGTACCGCTGGTGATTGTAAAGCCCAGTCCGTAAAACAGGTTGCAGCCCATCACGTTCGACCCCTTCATAGTCACCACGAACTGGATGTTTGAGACCACAGCTGACTTGTACCTCACCATCAGCTCCAGCGAACCCACAATGGCTAGTCTGTTACCCCCATAGCTGCAATACGGCATCTACAGTCCTCTTACATGATAATATGGGAACAAACTCCTCACAGTAGGCCAGTTCAACGTGGACACTGCCGCGCCTGTGTCCACTAACAACGACACTTCCACACCGTCCAGCATCACGTCACAGTAAATCCGCCCATCTGTGCTTGGGGAGACGGTGTGAATAACCGTAGGAGTCATGGCGAGGGAATCCATTCTGTGTTGCCGTTCCCCTCGCTTAAACTTTTTACAGGCTCTGGCGAAATGATGTAGAAGTCCACACTTGCCGCAGCATTTGCCCCTCGCCGGACACTCTCTTGCCTTGTATCGGTGCTTGGTGGACCCGCAGCGCAAACATCTGGGCGACCCCGGGGTGGACCTAATCTTAATAGTGGTAGCGTCGTCTTCTTTACCTTCTGCACTGTCATTGGTACCCGGGTCCACAGCCTGTGCCGCTGATTGTGAGTCAGACTGCCTCAACGTTGTTCTCTCACCAAGGTCCTTAGATAGCTTATCTGCTGCTTCATACTGTTGAGCAATCTCCGCAGCTGCAGTCAATGTCAGTTTACCAGAGTGCGTGAGGAGCCTGGACCATGCCGCAGAACATAGCATGTACTCTGCCAACTGATTGTGGACCATTTCTTCCTCCAAAGCCCCAAATTGGCGCTCTCTAGCCAGGTGGCGCAGGTCCACAACATACCGTTGCACCGACTCTCCCGGCCGCTGGCATCGCTGTCGGAACTGGATCTGCCGGACAATGACGTTCTCAGGAGCGTGAAAGTAGCGTGCCATTAGCTCAACCACGTACTCAAAACTATCACTCTCTCCTAATGTGTTGAGAATATGTTGCCCTTCCATGCTGAGATTATGGACCAGTATCGCTCATGCATGTAGTTTCTCCAATTCACCTAGGTTCAATGTCACCAAATAATTTTGGAATACTGCAAACCACCTCGTCCAGGGAACTGGCGGCTTGTCTGGGAGCTCCAAAAATGGCAGAATATTAGAAACTCCTCTGTCCATAACTTTATCTTCGTTGCCAAATGTTACGTCCATAACCAATGCTGCAATGATGAGACCAAAGGTGCAGTATAACATAGCTTTATTGTAGTAACTCACAGAACATGAAGGCACTCCCGTCAAGGCAGAGGCGCTGGTCATAAAGAGACCATGCCTCTTCTGGGTAAGCCTTTTATACCCTTGGTGGCGGCGGAACCGGAAAGATGTAGCTGTCACCTACAACATACAATAATAATAATCATAATTAATATATAACACCGCCATCCCTCCAGTTATTGGACAACCCGCTGTACCTCCTGAGCCACTGCCAGCCCAATGCGAGTGATGATGCGATCATGCGAGTTATATTTTCAATTGTGAGTAAGTGAACCAGGTAGGAACAGGGACGTTTGTTAAGGTGACTGGAATTTAAAGAAAATAACAATATAAACCACACTTAGTATGCTAACTTCATAGCAGCACTGTTAGCTCTGAAGCTAAAGCCTTGAGTTCATGATCTGAGGGGAGATTGAATCATCACAGTCATTATCATGGCAATGGGTTGTTATTGAAGACCAGATCGTTTGTCAGTGATACAGGTAAAAATAACCCAGAAAAGCAAAACCAACTTATGCCCATTCTGCCGAAACGTTAGAATATAATTTCTTTCTAAGTGAAGAGAGATATTAATATTTTTACTGTAGTCACAGGACTACCCACAAACGTGTCATGTTTGAATGAATTGATAGCCTTTATCATTAACAATTTATTCTTCATGGCCATATTTTCCTAGGATAAGGCTGCTGATTGCAACTTTGTTCTTAATAAACATTTAATTACAGTGTGTTGACAGTAAATAGGGAAGGTGCCAGATATCAGTTATGATATTCATTCACTTTACTGAATATGGGCCTTATTATAGGTAGTAGTAGTGCAAGAGCACAACAAAACAAAAAATTTGAGTGTTAACAACTTCCAAATAACCTTGAATGTTTCTTGCTCAGAATATGTTGCCCATAGTCAAGTGTAGCATTTTTCCACATGTAACCCAGTGTTAAAAACGTGATTAAAAATATGAATGTCGATACCGCTTTAAGAAGAAGAGGGGACATTCATTTCACAATGGGAGTAGATAGTTTAACGTGAATTAAATTATAAATATTGATACCACTTTTAGATAAGAAAAACACCCATTTCACAATGGGAATACATAATTCAAATATGAATATTTAAATAAATACATATTCATAAATAGTTAGGAACGTTTTCTAGAATATTCTGATAAAGTTCCTAGTATTGTGTGTTGATGTTTATTGTAACCAATGGCTGCGCCGTTGCTGGGTCACGCCACCCAATGGGCTAAGCGCTCTCTCCCTGGGTCTGGGATGACTTGCATTTTTGGCTCAGTCACGCCAGACGACGAAAGACACAGACCAGAGAGAGAGACGGTCCTTGGTGATATAGCGACGCTAGCGTGCTGGTAGCAGCCTTTGCCTGGATAAAATCCTTGAAATTGGTAAGCCTAAACCAAAATGAGAAATGAGACATTGCGGTATTGCCAAATTCTAATGCCCCGTCTATTAAATTTTAAGATTGGGATCCAAAGGTTGTCGACGCCGTTGAGCGCGGGAACTCCACTGAAGCACGAGCCACTTGGCATGGTCAGGTTCTTCTTTTTTTTTTTTTTTCCCTTTGGACTGGTTTGACCAGAGCGTGGATCTCCAGATCTGGATGGCAAGCTGAAGCCCGAACCCTATGAACTGCTAAAGGTGACTCCACTAGTCACCTGGAAAGGACAAAAACAGGACTGTGAATTTTGTAAATATAGTTTGAGTTTATGGATTATTTCTTTTTCTTTTTTTATTACGCTATGTATTTATTTTTGTGTACATAATTGTAAATAATATACATAGTTGTAAGTTCCATATACGGCTGTGTATGTGTCGTCTGTTACTGCACCTCCCAGGCTCCTACGAACCCAGAGTCGGTCTGACCCGGCCCAATTATCCCTTTTCCCTCAGGTAGAAAAGTTAAGGTAAATACATTACCATAACACACCACTACCAAAAAGGGTACTACACCTAAAATGAGTAGGTGTTGGTTAGTAAGGGTTACACACAAAAATCTGGCGAGCGCAGGTGTTAGTGGGTGTTATCCTGGTATTACCCCAGTGATATTATACCCTGTATTACCCCCATTGTATTACAGTGGTATATTGTTACAAAATTTGGCGAGACAAGTAAGTGTCACTGTTTTACACACACTTAATTCATTTTTAGTAATTAATGTAGACCTGACAAGTCTGGAATTAATATGATAATTTATATCTTGCAGCTTGCTCATTTACTATTTGTAAGCAGTGATTAAGAGACTGTTAGGAAAAAATGATATCTAACAGCCTAATCCTGGTAGAATATGATTATTCAAAAATAAATTCTTAATAGGTGGTTTATAATGAATAATAATGAGATAATAAACTACTAATAAACATAATAATAAGCACCTAAATAACAGTTAATATGTATTTTTGAACTAAATGTTATCGATATGTTTGATATCTGATTATCAATTAAATTTTAATTGAATGCTTGCAGGTTCTGTACAGGTTGCTTTTATGACAGTGACTGGGATGGAAAGCTTTCTTAGTCATCAATATTTCAAAGCAGCAAAAAAGACGGAGATGCGCTCAGACGTTGTCACAGCCTTAGTACCTTCAGTAAACATTACCAACCTTACAGAGCCTGTGAACTTTACCATCCAACATACAAAGGTACAAATGCGTCTTACAACCCCAATTCTGGTGAAGTTGGGACATTGTGTAAAACATAAATCAAAACAAAATGCAATGATTTGAGAATCCTTTTCAACTTATATGCAGTTGAATACACTACACAGACAAGATATTTAATCATCAAATTGATAAACTTTATTGTTTTTTGCAAATGTTCATTTTAAATTTGATGACTGCAGCACATTCCACAAAAGCTTGGACAAGAGCACGAAAAGACTGGGAAAGTTGAGGAATGGTCAAAAACCACCTTTTTGGAACATGTTGCAAAAGAACAGGTTAATTGGAAATAGATGAGTTCCATGGTTGGGTATAAAAGGAGCATCCCTGTAAGGCTCAGCCATTCACCACTTTTTGATCAACTGGGTGGGCAAATAATTCAGTTCAAGTTAGCAAAATATATAGGGATACTGGGGAAGACAAGACACATTTTGGACTATGAATCATTATACTTACTGAACAATTCACTGTTTTTTTTTTTTAACCATATCTTAACTACTGTGTAGAAGTCTTGGGAAACACCTACAAAACCAACCTACAGCCAACATGCACATTACAAAAAAAAAAGCTATAAGGATAATAAATAATGTAGAATATACCACACCAATTCACAGTTTTTAAAGTCACACGCCATAAAGTTCATGGATTTAGTCAAATTTAAGACAGCACAAATAACGTACAGGGCAATTAATAATTAAATGATTAATAATCAACTTCCAACCAATACACAAAAACTATTCAAAGAAAGAGGCAGTGATTACAATTTGAGAGGAGACTTAAACGTTACAAAACCTAAGAAAAGTATGTGCATATCTTTCTGTAGGATGGATTTGTGGAACAGTCTGGAGCTGGAACTGAAACTGTACAAACAGAAACCAATTCAAAAAGAGGCATAAACATTATTTGCAAAAAGGATATATGTTAGAGGCGTAGTATTAATATGTAAGATGCATTAAACTTACTCTGGGACACTGGCTGAATACTTATATAGTATCCTGGGTGTTTTGGGAGGAGGAAGAGGAGGAGGAGGATGAAGGTGGAAAGGAAGGGGAGGTTCCCGTGACAATGACGGATGCATCGATGGAGGGAGGAGAACAGGAAGAAATCCAAATGGACCAAAATGTGTCACATCAAATCAAGCAAGAATCACATGACAAGATGTCATGTGATTGTCATCTTTGGTAGAGGAGTTCAAGGCTGGCAAGACAAGATTCCAGCTGATGTTGAGGGATTCACTAGACCAGGTCATCAGAGATGTGAACCCACAAGTGGGATCAGGCACCAAGTGGACTGCAGCAGAGGCCATTAAGGCTGTGTGTTCACCAAATGCATTTTTTCCACTCTGGGTGACTATTTTCCATTCACTCTCTATGTAGTCTAGCGTTTACAGCGCTGAGCGCCCTCGGCTCTGAAACTCTCTCAGTGGTGGCTGCTTTTTGTTGCGGCGCTCAGGGCGCTCAGAGCTGAAAAAAGTTCAACTTTTCAGAGACTGCAGTTCGTCAATGTCAGACCTTGCAGCCAGTCAGAACTACTGCATGGGAGGGACATAGGATGCTGGTACTAGTCTGTACTCAGACTCCTGCTTTCCGTGTCATCATATTTTACATTCAGAGCCGCTAGAAAACATTTCCTGTCCATTGTTATTTAGAGACTGCTATTAAAAAATCAGTAGAAAGTCTGACAATAGGAAAAGCGGAAGTGCTGAGCTGAGAGTGACAAGCTGTTGCTGGGATACAGGGCACAGACTTTTTTTTTCTTTAGCGTTGCACACAAATGCTGAAAAAAAAGCTCAGGGTGGTCCGGTGACAAAAAAACGCATATGGTGGACACACAGCCTAAAGATACAGAGGCCAACCTACGCTTCAAGGAAAACTTTGGGGCCACACAGTTAGACAGAGGAGGGCTTGGCTGTACCCCTCATCGGTGGTTTTCAAAGGAGGGACCCAAGGGTTGGAGGAAGTTGGTTATGAAGAGATCTGCTCTGCTGAAGAGGAGAGGTGTCTGGCCATTGCGGCAGGTCAGGCCAAGCAGTGTGCCTGGACAACATGGTACTTTGCCAAACCTAGGAAACTTACGAGGGCTTCTTTCATGTCAGTGGAGCCCTTGGCTATTTCCTTTCTACTGCGGTCGACTTATGACCTATTGCCAGCTCCAGCTAATCTCAAACTCTGGGGGTATGCTGAAGTAGACATTTCCATTCATTGCCACAAATTGCAGGGAACCCTCCAGCATGTTTTGTCTGCATATGGTCATTAACTGCAGATGTACACATGGAGATGCAATGAGGGCCTCAAGTTTGTTAAAAACATTATGGAAAGCCAGTGTAGTGCAGTCAATAGAGAACCAGTACAGCAGTCCGATTTCTCCATTATGTTCCACAAAGGCAGCACTCAGCCTCCACAGAAAACCCAGAAAACCATGAATTCCAGATTGTTGGCCGGAGCAAATGATTGGAAGTTGACAGCAGACCTTTCAACAGCCCTCCATTGCCCCTCCCACATTGTTCAGACCAACTTGTGTCCCGATATTGTGGTTTGGTCTGAAAGAGCAAAGTGGGTCTTGTTGGTAGAGCTTATGGTGCCTTGGGAGGGGAATATGGAGGAGGCTCTTGAGTGCAAGAAGTCGAGATATGAATCATTGCGAGCTGACTGTGAGGATAAAGGCTGGGAGTGTCATATTTTACCAGTTGAGGTGGGATGCCGAGGTTTTATAAGCCGGTCAATGGTGTCCTTCCTCTCAAAGATGGGGCTTACCAACTGTGCTCGAAGAGATGCCTTGCACCAACTTTGCATGGCAGCTGAAAATGCGTCATCCCGTGTGAATAGTAGGCAATCTAAATATGAGCCAACCCCGCTCCCCCCACTTCCAAACATCTCCTTTTCCTCCTCCTTTGCTCTAGGAGTAAGGGGGGAAGATGACTTCCAGTGGGTCTCCTGACACCACTGCATGTAAAGAGCATGACATCCAAGTAAAAGTCTTGTAAGAAGAGGCTGGTGTCTGGCTCCGATATGGGTCATGTGGCCCTGTGTGTTGGCTTGTTTCAAGCTGCTGCCTCCTTGTCTGAAATAAGAGGTCTATCTACACAGTTGCAACTCAGCTTTTGCATTTGGCACAACACCCTCCAGTGGCTTGAGGTCGTTGGTGGCGCTGGGAATTCATCCCCAGTTGGCAGCTGATGAGGAGGATGTCTAGCAACTGCAAGTTGTATGATCTTCTTGTGTAGTAGGTGGGATGGGACTGTGTATATCTATGTTGTTTTGGGCTGGGTATATACTGCATTTATGCATATGTATGGACTGTATATATGTAAGGATGGATGTGTGGAAATGTTGATATGTATAAAAAATATAGTTAAAATGTCAACTTGGGGTTCTAAATAGAGGTAATATGTATATATTTCACATGGGTTGCATTTAGGGAAAAAGGGAGTTGGAGTAAATAAGTATTAACTTCTTCCTTCTCCTTTTCAAACACTGTACACTATGCCACTTTTTTTATTATACTTGAAATAAAGCATTTCATCATCATTATCATAAGAACATCCATCCATCCATCCATCCATCCATCCATCCATCTTCTTCTGCTTAATCCTTTTCAGGTCGCGGGGGGGGAGGGGTGGAGCCTATTCCAGCATCTTTGGACGAGAGGCAGGTACACCCTGGACAGATCACCAGTCCATCACAGGGCCAACACAACCATTCACTCTCATAGTCATACCTAAGGACAATTTAGAATCCCCAGTTGATGCCAACTAACCTAACTTGAATGTTTTTGGCATGTGGGAGGAAACTGGAGAAATCCCAGAGTAAATCTACACAGACATGGGGAGAACATGCAAACTCCACACAGATCACTGTTGGTCAGGGGCTGGGATCGAACCCAGGATCCCCCGGCCAAGGCTGAGTTGCTGTGCTGCCGCAGTGCTAGCCACTCTTCCACATGTTTATCAATGTACAGTTCCAAGGAATTTAGGGATTTCCCCATCTACAGTCCATAATATCATCAATAGACTCAAAGAATCTGGAGAAATTTCTGCATGTAAGCCACAAGGCCAAAGACCAACACTGATCTTCTTCGATCCCTCAGGCAGCACTGCTTTAAAACCAACATCATTCTGTAAAGGATATTACCACATGGGCTCAGGAACACTTCAGAAAACCACTGTCAGTCAACACAGGTCATCGCTACATCTACAAGTGCAAGTTAAAACTCTACCATGCAAAATGAAAGCCATATATCAACAACATGCAGAAGCACTGCTGGTTTCTCTGGGCCCAAGCTCATCTGAGATGCATTAATGCAAAGTAGAAAAGTGTACTGACTGATGAGTCCATATTTCAAATTGTTTTTGGAAATCATGGACGTCATGTCCTCCAGGCTAAAGAGGAAAACAACCTTCCAGACTGTTATCAGCATTAAGTTCAAAAGCCACCATCTGTGATGGTATGGGGGTGGGGGGGGGGGGGAGTTAACGCCCATGGCATGGTGGCTTTCACATTTGTGAAGGCACCATTAATCCTGACCAGAACATAGAGGTTTTGGCAGCGGAGGGCTAAGGACAGAGCTGCGTGGAGGAATCTGATCAGACCTAAATGAAACAGTCATTGTCGCCCCCAACAGACTGCTATGATGATGATGATGATGATGCTGCCATCCAAGCAACTTTTTTTTCAGGGACTTCTCTGTCAGATACAACCTCTGGCAGATGAGAGAGAAATGGGACTCACAGCGTGGGTGGAACTCCAGTGTAACATATTTATTGACAGCGTGCCAAAACAGCTTACAGCATGGGGCTGCCAAACACAAAATACACTGATAAAGATAACATTTACAAATAAACTGAAGATGAAGGAGGACCGGAGGGAAATACTGCAATGATGCCACAGGGAGAAATGAAAACAGCTGGTATATATACAGTATCTCACAAAAGTGAGTACACCCCTCACATTTTTGTAAATATTTTATTATATCTTTTCATGGGACAACACTGAAGATATGACACTTTGATTCAATGTAAAGTAGTCAGTGTACAGCTTGAATAACAGTGTAAATTTGCTGTCCCCTCAAAATAACTCAACACACAGCCATTAATGTCTAAACCGCTGGCAACAGAAGTGAGTACACCCCTAGTGAAAATGTCAAAATTGTGCCCAATTAGCCATTTTCCCTCCCCACTGTCATGTGACTCGTTAGTGTTACAAGGTCTCAGGTGTGAATGGCGAGCAGATGTGTTAAATTTGGTGTTATCACTTTCACACGCTCTCATACTGGTCACTGGAAGTTCAAAATGGCACCTCATGGCAAAGAACTCTCTGAGGATCTGAAAAAAAAAGAAAAAAAAAAAGAATTGTTGCTCTACATAAAGATGGCCATGGCTATAAGAAGATTTCCAACATCCGAAAATTGAGCTGCAGCACGTTGGCCAAGACCATACAACGGTTTAACAGGACAGGTTCCACTCAGAACAGGCCTCGCCATGGTCGACCAAAGAAGTTCAGTGCACATGCTCAGCGTCATATCCAGAGGTTGTCTTTTGAAAATAGACATATGGGTGTTGCCAGCATTGCTGCAGAGGTTGAAGGGGAGGGGGGTCAGCCTGTCAGTTCTCAGACCATATGCCACATACTGCATCAAATTGGTTTGCATGGCTGTCATCCCAGAAGGAAGCCCCTTTTAAAGATGATGCACAAGAAAGCCTCCAAACAGTTTGCTGAAGACAAGCAGCCTAAGAACATGGATTACTGGAACCATGTCCTGTGGTCTGATGAGACCAAGATGAACTTATTTGATTCAGATGGAGTCAAGTGTGTGTGGCAGCAACCAGGTGAGGAGTACAAAGACAAGTGTGTCTTGCCTACAGTCAAGCATGGTGGTGGGAATGTCATGGTTTGGGGCTGCATGAGTGCTGCCGGCACTGGGGAGCTACAGTTCATTGACGGAATCATGAACGCCAACATGTACTGTGACATACTGAAGTAGAGCATGATCGGAAACTGGGCTGCAGGGCCGCAGGGCAGTATTCCAATATGATAACCACCCCAAACACACCTCCAAGACAACTACTGCCTTGCTAAAGAAACTGAGGGTAAAGGTGATGGACTGGCCAAGCATGTCTTTAGACCTAAACCCTATTGAGCATCTGTGGGGCATTCTCAAACGGAAGGTGGAGGAGCACAAGGTCTCCAACACCATGATATCGTCATGGAGGAGTGGAAGAGGGTTCCAGTGGCAACCTGTGAAGCTTTAGTGAACTTCATGCACAAGAGAGTTAAGGCAGTGCTGGAAAATAATGGTGGCCACACAAAATATTGACACTTCGGGCACAATTTGGACATTTTCACTAGGGGTGTAACTCACTTTTGTTGCCAGTGGTTTAGACATAAATGGCTGTGTGTTGAGTTATTTTGAGGGGACAGCAAATTTACACTGTTATACAAGCTGTACACTGATTACTTTACATTGTATCAAAGTGTCATATCTTCAGTGTTGTCCCATGAAAAGATATAATAAAATATTTACAAATTGTGAGGGGTGTACTCACTTTTGTGAGATACTGTAGGGACACAAAAATTATCTAATTCAGGAAAGCTGAGTAACTAATTAGAGTCAAATGAAAACGCATGTGAATGGCTGGGGGAATGGGAGGATGATGGGAGAGACTAGAAAACAATAACTGAACTAAGAAATTGAGGATAACCCAACAAACTAATGATAACAGAGTTGTGCAAACATTTCAAAAATTACAGAAGAACTGGGTAATATGTCCAGCTCATAACAGTGCCCCCCCACCCCCCCTTACCCCTTAAGGGCGGATTCCAGATGGCCACAAACAAAGCAAAGAACATTCCAATCGGGCGGGAAGAGGGGACAAAGGCACAGCGGGGTAAAACAAAGACACAAACAACAGAAAAATGTTCATCAGGTGGTCGGCCAAAATCCCAAGACCACCACCAGGCAGAATATGATGCATCTGGTGGCCTACCAAAGTTCATGAACCACCAGATGGAGAAAAATGGTGTGTCGGGTGGCCTACCAAAGTCCAAAGGCCACCTGACAGATGAACATGTTGCATCGGGTGGCCTGCCACAGTCCAAAAGCCACCTGACGGAAGAACACGGTACCATAGGGGCGTAAAGCTCAAGAGCCTTTTGCACAGAGAACAACAACACAGAGGCTTAGTGAGTGATGCCTGCCTTTGATTTCTGCATGCCCATAGAAAGTTACTGTTACCATGGCAACAGTAACCAGTACTCAGGAGATATTGACATGAAAACTTTACCTTCTGAAACTTTAACCTCTGGAGAAGACAACAAAGAACCCTTAAACTCAGATTCAAAGATTCAAAGGCTTTCTTATCATGTGCACAGTTAAGAAATCCAACATTTCCTGAGCAATGAAATTATAACTCTGCTCTCCAAACGAATGCCAAGGTAATAGATACACATCAATGCTAATAAGGTAATAACACACCTAATACTAATGAATACTAATAACACACACTAATAACACACATTAGGCAATTTGGACACCTTAAACACACCTTGATAATAAGTACTAATACTAATGAATACTAAAAACACACATTAGGCAATTAGGACAGTTAAAGCAGTTAAAGCAGTTAAACTAGAGGAAACAAAAATGAAAACTGAAAATTCACTGGATGACTATAATGGACAATGGTATATTAATATCAGAGATGATATGAACCTGAGATGGCATAAGAATATGTACAGTGAGCAAATGAGCAATGTGCAAATTTAGCAACCAGTGTGTGAATTCCTATTTGCAAAGCTGTGTCCGGAGTTTGTTATTTATTTAGGAGTCTGATGGCAGTGGGAAAGAAGGAGTTTTTTTAGGTCTGGTTGTCCTGCATTTCACACTTCTGTACCTCTGGTCTGAGGGTAGAAGTGTGAACATTCTGTGCTGGGGATGGGTGGGGTCCTGGAGGATGGCAGCAGCTCTCCTTTGGACTCTGCAGTTGTAGATGCTCTGCAGAGAGGGGAGTGGAGTCCTGATGATCTTCTCTGCTGTCTTCACCACTCTCTGCAAGCGTTTGCAGTCCAGGTCAGTAGTGCTGCCGTACCATGCAGTGATGCAGTTGGTCAAGATGCTCCCGATGATGCAGTGTAGAAATTGCTGAGGATCTTGGGGGACATGCCAAACTTCTTCAGCCTCCTCAGAAAGTACAGTCGCTGTTGAGCTCTCTTAACCAGCTCCGGGGTGTTAAATGCCCACGTAAGGTCCTCGCTGATGTGGATGCCCAGGTATTTAAAGCTACTCACCCTCTCCACCTCAAGCTCCCGGATGAACAGCAGCTGATGGGGTCTCCTCCTCCCCTTTCTCATGTCCACTGTCATCTCCTTTGTCTTGTCCATGTTGAGGGTGAGGGAGAAGACAACATGAGAAGACAACATGGAAATCTTGCATTTAGGAGATGATGAGATTGAACCTTTACACTCAGAGGATGAAAACAACATGGAATCAAACTCAGGAGGTGTCAACAAGGAACTTTTAACCTTGGGAGATAACATGGAACCTATAACTCCAGGAGGTAATAACATGAAACTTTTAACCTCGGGGAGTAACATGGAACCTGTAACCTCAGGAGGTGATGATATGGACACTTTGAACTGGGGAGATAATGGAAACATGGAAACTTTACACTCTGGAGATAGGAACATAGGAATTTTAAACTTGGAAGGTGATAGCATAGGAACTGTAAAGCCAAGAGGTGACCAAATGGGTACTTTAAACATAGAAGGCAGTGACAATACAGGAACTTGAATCTCAGGAGAAAATGACAACATGAGATTTCCTTGCGCTATAGATAATATAGCAGTTTTAAACTCAGGAAATAACATAGGTACCTCTTGCTCAAAAGAAAATAACATAGGAGTCTTAAACTCAGGAGATGACATTGGGAGTCTTTGCTCTGGACATCACAGAATCAGAATCAGAATCAGAATCAGAATCAGGTTTATTGCCATTGTTCATGTAGTACACAAACTAGGAATTTGTCTCGGTACAATGCTGCAACATTAAACATGATAAGACAAGAGAAATAAACTATACATGTAATAAAGTGTAGGATAAGATTAAGTGATACTGGTCAACAGTTAAAATATATATTAGCCAGCAGCAGATACTGTGGAGAACTATATAGTGCAGTCGGTAATGCAGGAAGAAAACAGTGATGATTGACATGAGTCTGGTTGAGCTGCTGTACATGGTGCACGAGAGTCACTTAGTGTTCAGCAGTCTAATGGCAGAGGGGAAGAAGCTGTTCATGTAACGGGAGGTTTTAGTCTGGATGGACCGAAGTCTTCTACCAGAGGGGAGGGGGGCAAACAGTACGTGACCAGGGTGTGAGGGATCGGCTATGATCCGGCCAGCACGCCTCCGGGTCCTGGAGATGTACAGATCCTGGAGAGATGGGAGCTTGCAGCCGATCACCTTCTCAGCAGTGCGCACGACGCGCTGCAGCCACAAAGGAGCCTTTTGACCTGGAAACCACACAGGAGCTTTTTATTTTGAAAATAACAGGAGCCTTTTGCTCTGACCACAACATGGGGGCCTTTTGCTCTGAACCCGACAACATGGGAGCTTTTTGCTCTGAACATGACAACATGGGAGCCTTTTGCTCTGAACAAGACAACATGGGAACCTTTTGCTCTGAAGATAACAACATGGGAGCCTTTTGCTCTGAAGATAACAACAGGGGAGCCTTTTACTCTGAACATGACAACATGGGAGCCTTTTTCTCTGAAGATAAGATAAGATAAGATAAGCCTTTATTAGTCCCACAACGGGGAAATTCCAGGATTGCAACAGCACAGGGATAGCAACACTCAGAGCAACAATCAGAAGGCAAGAAAAAAAGAACAAGCAAGCAAGAGCAGCAAGATGACAACATGGAAGCCTCCCACTCCGAAGATGAAGATAACTACACAGGAGCTTTCTGCTCCAAAGATGAAGATAGTACCTGAGGGGCCTTCAGCGCAGGGACAAACAGCAGCTGAGGAGTGGTGACCCCAGGTGGTGAAGGTGGAGCGGACTGCTCTGACAGCCAGGGTGGAACGGACAGCACTGACGGCCAGGGTGGAGCGGGCTACTCTATCTCTTGGACAAAGAGTGGAAGTCTCCCGACCTCTTGGGCAAAGGGTGGAGGCCTTCTGACCTCTTGGACAACGGGTGGAGCGGACGGCTTGATGCCCTGGACAACAGGAGGAGCGGAATGCTCAGATGACGTGATAATGGAGCAGCCTGCTCCAATGATGGCGATGATGGAGCGGCATGCTCCGATGACAATGATGATGGAGCGTGGTCCTCCAGTGGCTCCATCCTTGACATGGCCACCTCGGACAATGGAGGGAAACAGGACGTCAGTGAGGTGACACCACAGTCATAAGCAGCAGAGACTTGTGTGGGGAGTGTGCTTGGGGAACCCCCCCCCCCCCCCAATCAGGAACAAGGCAAGTCTTTTCAAAAAATAATGGTAGAACATAAATTAAAAGGTACTTGCCTTAACTCCTGTCTCCTACAGCTGGGGTGGCGACCTCAGCATGTACTGCAGGAGAGATGGCCGGGGAAGCTGGCACTTTAGCTGGGAGGCACCATGGAGCAGGTACTGGAGCTGAGGAGTGACAAGGAGCCGGCACTGGGGCCGGGAGGCACCTTGGAGCAGATACTAGAGCTGATGGGGCAGTGGGCGGGGGCACCCACGCAGCAGATGTGGGAGCTGGCACTGCAGGCGTGATGATGGGTGGTTGGAAGCTCAGCAGCGGGTGCCGACACTGTGGAGAAGAGGAGGACAGCAGCAACAGAGGGGGAGGAAGAAGGAACTGACGGGACAGCAGATGAAGAAAAACTCTGGAATGAAGAGGAGGCTGCTGCTGTGATTCTCTGAAGCTGTGAAGGAGGAGCAGCTGGAGAAATAAAACTGAATTCCCACTCCACTGTCACTGATGTTGTCACTACCACCGGGGCTGCCACAGGAAAATCAGGTGAAATGCTTCGTGTGGTGGTGGCGTGTCAAGAGGAGTGGCACCTCCTCGAAGAATCCTTTTACCCAGAGCCCCCGAACACCAGTTTGCAGCCGAGAAGCTCTCTCTGCTCTGCCGGAGAAAGAACAGGCAGCCGGAAAGCTGGCTCTAGCAAGGAGGAGACAGCTGGTAATGGAGGGAGCACCAGTCTCTGAATCCGGGGGTGGGAGTGCAAACTCAGTCTAGCTGTCATCAAATCTGCTACTCCCCCCGCAGCAATCCCAAGCATCCTCCCAGGAAGAGCTGCTTCGAGTGGCGGAAGCCAGATCCTCCACCATGTCCCCCACCTCTTTCTTGTTGCAGCTCCACTTCCTTCTCCTTCTGCCAGGCTTGCTTGCTGAGCTCACGTCTGGTGGCATCATTCTGTCAGATACAACCTCTGGTAGATGAGAGAGAAATTGGACTCACAGCGCGGGTGGAACTCCAGTGTCACATATTTATTGACAGAATGCCAAAACAGCTTACAGCATGGGGCTGTCAAACACATAATACACTGATTATGATAACACTTACAAATAAACTGATGATGAGGAAGGACCGGAGGGAAATACTACAATGATGCCAGAGGGAGAAATGAAAACAGTGGGTATATATAGGGACACAGAAATTAACTGACTCCGGACAGCTGAGTAACTAATTAGGGTCAAATGAAAAACACACGTGAGCGGCTGGAGGAATGGAAGGATGACAGGAGGACTAGAAAACAATAACTGAACTAAGAAACTGAGGATAACCCAACATATTAATGATAACAGAGTTGTGCAAAAATTTCAAAAATAACAGAAGGTGTGGACAATATGTCCAGCTCATAATAGTCCCTGCTTAATTCAGCAAGACAATTCCAAGCAATATTCAGCATGTGTTACAACACCATATCTTTGTAGTAAAAGAATGCGGGTACAGACCTGTCTCCCATTGAAAATGTGTTGCACATTATGCAGCACAAAATATGTATAACAATCAGGACACCGGCCTGTTGAGCAATTGAAGTCAGGAATGGGAAAGAATTCCACCTACAAAGCTTCAACAATTATTGTCCTCAGTTCCTAAATGCTTACTGAGTGTTGTTAAAGGGAAAAGTGATGTAACACAGTGGTAAACATGCCCCTCTCCAAGTTTTCTGGAACGTGTTGCAGGGATTAAATTAAAATTAGAGGATATTTACAAAAAAAAAAACCCTAAAAACTAAAGTTTATCAGTTTTGATATTAAATATCTTGTCTTTGTAGTGTATTCAGTTGAATATAGGTTGAAAAATTATAGTATTTTCTTTTTATTTATGTTTTACACAATGCCCCAGCTTCACCTGAATTGGGATTGTACAAGTGTGTATTCATTTGAGAGGACTTTTCTTAAAAAAATCCCCCCCTGCTAATTTTGATTTTTCAGAGTACATCTGAAGATGGAACAGTCAGCTGTGTTTACTGGAATGATAAGAATAAAGATGACCCACACTGGTCAGAAGAGGGCTGCTGGGTTTCATTTACTCATGAAAACTACACAGTGTGTAGCTGCACCCACCTTTCTACCTTTGCACTCATTATGCAGATTGGGGAGGTAAATCAGATTTTATTAAATGTCTTAAATGCTTTGCAAATGTTGTGACTATAATAGGGAGGTGTTTGAATCACAACACACATTGACTAGGGTTTCTGTGCACATGTGCTGACATGTACGGTAGGGACACCACCACTGTTCTTTATTCATAATTCAACTTAACTGAAACTCTTACAGTTTATACATGTTTTAGACCCATCCACTACATTAACTCTTCAGGTGTCTCCAAAAAGGTAGATTATGATCTCTGTCAGTAGCATGTGTTATTCTACACCTTAAAAAAATTCTAGCATTGCTACTATACGTGGGTAAGGACAGCATTAAATGCAGGATTGTCATTAGAAATATGTGTGTCTCATTTTCAGCCTGCACCACAAGATGATTTTTTAGAGTGGCTCAACCGGATATGTGTGATTATTGGACTCTTCTTCTTTGCTTTGGCCATCCTCACCTTTATCCTTTGTAGCTGGAACCCTAAGATCAACAACACAGCCCGTCTTCACCTTTGTCTCACCCTGGGCCTGTCCCACCTACTGCTACTGTGGAATGACAGATTTGTTGACCATGAGGTATGACAAGGAGATGATGCTTTGATTTTCCATCCTGGCCTCAAGTCAGGCACGCAATACATTACAGTTCAGTCAGGGCCTTTCTGGTTACCAAGACCGACATGAAGGGAGCTCTTTGACTTCAGTAAGTGAAGCACCGGGCTATGACACTGTTACTGCTGTGAAGAGGTGTCATGTGACAAGGCTTTTATATATGACAAGTAGACCCTCATCTTTTCCTGACCCTAAACCTAACCCTAATCCTAACTCTAATCCTAACATTATCATTATCATTACCTAACCTAAACCAGGACTTGTAGTGCCTAACTCTAAAAATGTTTATTTAATACCTTAAGTAACCAGCAAATGAATGTGAAACTTAAGATGAAATGTACAAGTGATAAAAAAGGGAAGAACAGGATGCAAACTGTGGTCTCTCCACTCCAACCTGTTGTGTGTAATCCACAAAGGAGCAGGAAAAGGAGATGACCCAGGATGCAGGCAGGAATCAAGATGAGTGGATGTATTACTTAATTAAACAAAAGCCGACATACTCAACCAGAGAACTAACTTAAACAATGAATAAACTAGGAAAATAAGGCGTGGCTCGGGGGCCTGAAAACTCACCAACAGAAATTTAGACCCCATTCACACCAGGATCTCAGTTTGATTGGGTGGGGAATACTGAGAATTTTCACACCTTCATTTGGTTTGGTTTGCATTCACAATGCAGCGGACCAAACTGCCTGGACAATGTCACGCAGTTACAACAACTGCTCGTTTGGGGCACTGTAGCTGAAATTACCACTGACCAGGAAGAAAAAAACTTGGCGAAGAAGAAAAATCAGGCTCATCAGTTGGCCAGGACCTAAAATGGAAATCTGTTCCCTTCAGCCGGGTTGTTTGTCCTCCACAAATGAGACATTTTTTAACTTTTCTCCTCGGCTTTCTCCGGTAAAAGGATTTCTGGAATCCGCGCGTTGTCTTTATTGTTATTTTCTATCCAAAATGCGCTACGGTAAACATCACTTCCTCTTCTGAGAGTATGTGTTGCTATGGTCACACAAATGTCGAGGGGCACTTCCGCCCTTTGGTCCGCTGGATAGTCCATTTGCATTCACACTGCAAGGGAACCGCACCAGACTTTGTTTGCAAACGAACCGAGACCCCCGTTTTAAGGCTGCCCAGACTTTGCTTGGTTGGTGCGCACCAGGGTTCGAACACGTGTTCAGACGGCACCAAAGGAACTGAACTATCTTCGGATAGTCCTTTGGTCCGGACAAAACAGTGGCCATGTGAATGCACCCTTAAACACAGGATAAATAAACTAAGGAGCTGGGGAACTAAGATTAACATACCATGAGAGAACACTGGGAGCATGAGGAACAGATCAGCAAACAGTAGACACACATAATGAAGCTGCATCAGTGAAAGGCACCAGACACCAGACAAACATTTAAAGGTAAGGAACAATCAGGGGTACTGGGTCACAGCCGAGAGGGAAACACACAGGAGTGGTAAATACACTAACAAGGGAGACAGACGAGGAACCAAGCAGACAGAAACAAACAGGAGGGAGCACAAACACGAAAGGAGAATAAACACCTGGAAACAGGACCTAAGGCATAACTAAAAGCAACATAAAACCTCAAATAAACATAGCTAAGGAGACTGGACTAACAGGAGAATTCATTCCAAAATAAGAGAGGAAATCAAGTTACACCAAATTAAACCAGAACAACACAGGAAACACTTTCAGAGTAAAACTAAGACCAAGGGAGACTTAAGCTAGACAAGGGTGACACAGGGAATGCTTTTAACATACTGTATACCTGAAACTAAACAGGAACCAAAACGTAATACTAAGCCCAAGAATTCTCTGATTATGCCTCCATAACACAATCTACCTGTTTATCCAGATTGTAAGCCTTTTGAAATTGTGTGACATCATTCCTAACTTAGATTTTAAGTGTAATATAGACTGAAAGCATCAGGGGTCCTGCGTAGAATGCTACCCTGCATCTCTGTCCTGTGATACAGAAAAGCCCTGACCAAACGGTAACACACTACACATTGCGACGATAATGCGTTGCACTTTTACATATATTTCATGAGCCCTCATGTTATTAAAAAAAAGAAAAAGTTTTGGGAGAAGTATAAAGCTTGAGATCACTTTCAGTAACTTCAATCCCTCCCTTTATATCCCTGCAGCTGGCTTGCACTGTTATGGCGGGGCTTCTTCACTACTTAGTTGTTTCAAGTTTTACCTGGATGCTGCTGGAGGCCCTACAGCTTCACTTACTGGTGCGGAGACTCAACAAGGTGCAGGTCATTCAGAGAGATGGCCTACCCAAGCCACTTCTGTACATGATTGGCTATGGTGTCCCATTTGTGATTGTTGGGGTTTCTGCCCTCGTGTACTCTGATGGATATGGTGCCACTAAAGCAAATGTGTGAGTAAAAGTATATCTTAATTTTCCTCTTTGGCTCATGCTCTTCCGCACTCAGCTTAAAAAAAATGCTTGTTGGTTTGATTGTGTTGCAGGTGCTGGCTCTCTACAGAGCGCCATTTCAACTGGGCTTTAACAGGTCCTGTAATTGCTGTCCTTGGAGTAAGTATGTGACTTGTTATCTAATTCATCCCATGTAATTCAGTGAAAACAGAAGCTCAGGCTCATGATCAGCCTGTTGTTTTCTAGCTTCGAACTCGCACCCAGCTAACTTTGAGAGGAAGAAAAATTTAATGTTGCTCTTACTCTTCAAAGTGAAATTCATAAATTTTGTCTTTGAAATGTAAAAAAAGCTGAAGATTATTTCAATTACAAGCAAACTTTGCGCTGGAATGCTACTAATCGTAAATCAGTGACAACAGCTGAGAAGTCACTTGCAATGAAGAAAATGATTAGCTCAAGTAGGCTGCAGTTTTGAAGACGTGACGGTCTTTCACACTGAGCCATTGTCATTTCTTCTCAGCTTGTCTCTTTTTTCTTTAAGATGAACTGGATGTTGTTCTGTGCTACTCTGTGGAGTCTGAGACACACCTTGGCCAGCATGAGAAGTGGCGCCTCTCAGTCCAAAGACACAAGGTGCACGACTCAAGATTATCCCTTGACTGAAAATTCCCTGTTAGGAAAAGTTGTTTCAAGTGAAATTGAAAGTGACAAATCCAGATTGTACAAGAAAAGTTGAATTTGTCTGATGTTTATTTTAAACATTTTGTTTTCATTATCTGGAGTGGTGGCTTAGTGGAAGAGCACCCGCCCCACAGCCAGAAGGTTGTGGGTTCATGCCCGGGTAGGGTCATACCAAAGACCAGATAAAAATGGTACTTTCTGCCTTATACCTTGGTACTCAGCATAACAGAATGGGGAAAGGAAAAAGTTAACACAGAGCTACTAGAGGAATTAACCCCCTACAGTAGCTGTGTGGCCTAGGGTCATAGAAATGGAGATAGGTGCCATCAACCTATAACTAACAAAAAAAAAATGAACTTCTGATATTAACATTTTGAAATGTAGATAAATATAGTATTGGGTTTCTGAGATGTCCAAATGTATTTAGTCAGATTTGATTTAGTAAGCTCTAAAACTGTTGGCACATTTCAGCTAACATTTGCATAAAGGCCTCAAGTCCCGTCAAGTTAGTGTAAATTCAATGTGCTTAATTAAAAAACAAGAATTCGTTATACTTATCTTAAAGCTTGCAAGTAAATGTGATTTTAATTTACTTTTAAAAGACATTGTTTTAGCAGGCTGTAGTTCATATTGTGAGGAATTCCAAAGAGAAGGACTATAATGAGTAAAGGATGATAAGCAGATTCTTGGTGTAGTTTAAAAAACCTTGGTGTATAATGCATGACCATGTTTACATGCCCACAAATAAACTGGTTATGATTGGATTTCTGGAGTTATCTGATTGTTCAAGTGGCCATGCAAACAGAATAAACCGATAAAGGCCATGTAACTGGTGTCATTAACTTAAGTGATTTACCCTCCAATAATTGGTTTATTCAGTGATTGTAAACATGAGAAAACAGAATATTGCCATTATCAGTTTATTCCCAGTAATCGGTTTATTGGGACCATGTAACCGGGGTCACAAAGAATCATAAGGTAACACTTTATTAAATGTCAACGTAATGAGTGTTACTTGTTATTTTCCAGGTTGATTTTGTTCAAAATCTTGGCCCAGTTTGTTATATTGGGCTGTACTTGGATCCTGGGCCTGTACCAGACAAACCTTTTCTTCCAAGTCCTTTTCATCATCCTCAACTCCCAACAAGGCACCTTCCTTTTCATCGTACACTGTCTGCTGAATAAGGAGGTAATATTTAGCTTGGGTAGTCTAATTTGCTATCTTTGTATTATCTTCTTTAACTGTTAACAATACACTGATAATGATGTATTTTACTGTAAAGCTTTAATATGTCCATTACTTTTTATTATAGAGCTGATTTTTTTTTCTTTTTCCAATGATGAATACCAGGTTAGAGAGGAGTACGTGAGATGGCTGACATGCGCTTTTGGAGGTGACAACTCTGCGGTGAGTTTCTGCAGCAATGACACATTATTTTAAGCAGTCTTAACAATACCACTTTTAAATCTGACTTGGTGCAACAACACCAGCTGACTGATGACAATACTGTATTTCAGCCGAAGGATCTCCCATCAGTCTCTGAGGACTTGGATAATAATGAGGGTCAGAAAGAAAAGGAAAAAAAGGCTGACTAAATTCAATGAAATGAAGAGTTGGACAAAACAATCTGCAAAGTTTTTTGTCCTTTTTTTGTAAATTCCCTTTTATTCAATGTAGAACTGTAAAACAAGATGCTGTAAATTTAGTTAATCCTTGTTTGCATTAGGTTTTTGTTTTTTGGGGGTTTTTTTTGGCCAAGGAACTGGGAAGTAAATGGTTTTTTTTTTCTTCAGTAAAATAATTGGAACACAGTAACTGCAAAAGTACAGCTATTTGTCAAGCAGCCATCAGTTCTACCACACTTTATTACTTTACATGGCTCATACATACAGTATGGCACCAGTACAGTTTGACAGCAACATATTTTCTCCTCACACATTTTGAAACACAGTATCATGCATAGGACAGTGTGGACGAACTAAAAGCCCATAAAGCTGGATTTCCCCACAGAGTTACGCCACACTTGGAAGACTTGTCAGATTTCGGCCTCCACCCCAGCTCATTTGCTTGGGTGTGGGAGCTTTCGCAAACATGCTACCACTCACACCTTCCGTGAGTCACTGTCTAAAACAACAAACTTTCTTCGATATTAAAAACATTCACATCTCAGTTTTTTCTAGTCCCCCCTTCCATTTGCATGGAATTTACGTGATAGCTGAGACAAGTTGACATGTCTTAAACTTTACAAGCCAAATCCAAGGGAATGCCAAGCACATTTGGCAAACACAATGTGCGAGGAAAATCATGATGTAAATTACTTATATAATTTACATTGCACATTATTTCAGAAGGCACACACTGGAATAACCTTAAATCACTGTGGAGGAATTTTCCTAACTTAATATAGCCCTTTACAGGGCACTCATTAATATACTTGAAAATTCAAAATTTCAACCCTTGACCATTATTGGCAGATATTAGAAGATTGATTGAATTAAGCAATATTACACGAGAGTGAGTTCAGTTTCATGAATACACAAACTCCAGCAGGGCGTGATTCGGCTTGTGCCCTCTGCACAATCACACCCTGCTGGAGTTTGTATATTCATGATACTGAACTCACTTTCGTGTAATATTGTTTTTATACAACAGTTCCGGCAGGCAAAATTTTTTAAATGACAGCAATACTGGACAAAATGTTATGATTTGTTTGTTTAACCAGTTATTTTGCACAGCTGAGAAAAAAAGTCCCTAAATCTAGCCAGTGAACTACTGCTAAACATCTCAATCAGCATGAAGATGTCTATTGTCATTTTACACACGTAAACAAATTCAATATTGTCAAGTGCAAAAGTAATAAATGTTTATATAACATACTTGTTAAGTCGATACTTCAGAAAATCCTAGATCACAACTTGTCTAATACCGGCCGACAGAAGCTAGTAGTTAGCATGCTAGTGATTTAGCACACGCTAGCAATTTAGCACATTTGCTCGGTTTTCTTCGCATTTTCAGATGAAACAAAGTGTCCATCAACACAAAGGTATTGTGGTTTGTTAATTGAGACGATAAACAAACTCTAATACTGCCTATGTTTTTAAACAGACGTAAAATCGTTTAATGATCTTAAAATGACTGGGTAGACAGAAGTAGACCTTTGCAAAAGGGTTGGACTTCTGGGTCACGGATGTATAACTTCTCATCAAACAGCACTTCACTGTGGAAATTAAGGTACCCAAAACAGTACTGCAATTGTCAGAGTTGATAAAAAATACTGTTAGTAATTAACATTACTAGAATACCACTGAAGTGGAGTGATACGTATCCAGTGAGATTGGAGTGCAATTATCGCAGATTATAGTAACTCCTGGAATCCATATTGTCCAATCAAATTACTTGGTTGGAACTGTTGTATAATAATTGCTATTACTGCTATTATTATAGTGTTCAATATATTATTCCTCCTGAAGTTACCAAATATGGTTCTTATTGGAAATTCTGAATTTTTTATTGTAACAAATATTATTTATTTATTATAACAAATAAAATCAACTATTGTTATCCTAGTTGTACTGCTGATTATAGCTCCCTTTAGTTATAACATAAGCTAATGATTGCACAAATAATGCACACCCAGAGACTGAATGCACCAAAGCATCACACATTAAAAGACGTTGATAAATGAAGTTGTTGAGTGTTGCCTCTGAAAGATAGCGTATGGCATGAAAGGGCTCTTGATCATGAATTCATTCATAAGCTGCACCTGTGCAGATGACATTGAGCTTAGTTCCACGCATATGCAATTGCATCCCAGAATCATGGTCATGCGTGTAACAGACGTGCTGGTCAGCAGGACAGTGTGTAACTGTCATGGTTTCTCCCTCCAATGCATAGCCTTTATTCACGTTTGCCACCTTTAGTCAAACTGCTGCTGGACTGTTTCAAATTTACTGTACTGAGCCCTCCAGTATAGAGGTGTGCAGGTGTTGGCGGGGGGCTATGCTGGCTGTGTCCTAGGTGAGGCGGTCTCTTTTCTGCACTGGCAAGAGTAATAGCAGGGTGAGGGGCACATTTTAAAACATTTTAACATAAACGACTTAAAACTTTACCACTAGTTGATGCTGTCTCCAACTCTTTCTACTGTTTGTGCTACTTTCTTTGAGTGTAGTTATTTTTACGACCACTAGAAGGAGCTGTTTGTAACTAAGATAAGATAAGATAAGATAAGATAAGATAAGACAAGCCTTTATTAGTCCCACAATGGGGAAATTCCAGGATTGCAGCAGCACAGGGATAGCAACACTCAGAGCAATAATTAAGAAGATACAGAAGATATAAATCAGAGCAGTGGATATACATACATACACATAAATATATAAATATATATACAAAGTGCAGAGCATTGTAGCAAGATGGAATAAACAGCATAACTGTCTACTTAGTTATCCTACATAGTATGAATATGTACCCATACATATTGTCACCCTCTGTAGCGACTGATATTGTCCTAGTTGTATATACTGGAGGGGACCATTGTGTAAGTCTATTGCGTCTTTTGCATTCAATACTATTAGGTCGTCACGTTTTTTTGCTATCTCTGCGAGCAGCCCTGCTTAGGTTATACAGTCTGACAGCCGTAGGTAGGAAGGACCTGCGAAACCTCTCGGTTGTGCACCTAGGATGATGTAGTCTGCTGCTAAATGAGCTCCACTACTTTCCCCTTTACTCGCCTTTACAAAATGTGTAATATTACTGGAAAATGTGACTTTTCCATGTATGAGACAAGTTATCTGAGGGTGAGTAATCATGTGACTTATACTCCTTTTTGTGATATACTTGTTTTCCTCAAAGTTACTGCATTTATTCACAAACAGATATAGTGCCCATGATATGGTTTCTGAAGCAGACTATATGAGCTGAATAATCTGAATGATTATCTCTTAATAACACCTAGTTGTATTGTAAATAACTGTTTTCTTCTGAACTCTATTGTACCTTTATGCCTAAATGAAATTGTACTTATATGATGATATCACAGAATAAATTATTTATTGTCTGTATTCCTGTCTTTTCTTTTAATTTCTGCCACTTGTACTTTTAAACAAATCATGTGCATGAAAAACACAACAATCCACAGGAGAGAAACAGAGAAAAAAATTATCCTTTACTGTTATTCCGAAATAACTTTCTAAATAACTTCTGCCCCTAATGCATCTCTACATTCGGGGCAGGTGGGTTCGGGCCCCAGCAGATGTCATTGCTGAGCAGTGCACACACAGCAAGTAAAGTTGCAACAATTTCAACAATATACGTTTTTCTTTACAGTTAATGGATAATATTGTGCGTTTATTGCATGCACTAATAGTAGCACAGTTATACTGTCCAAATATCTTACTACATTTCTTGCATCAATGTCAGGATTTCTCTAATAATGTTTCATTTCACATGAGACTGGCCCTTAACACCTATGTAAAGTGATCCTTCAACTTAAAATTGTGTTGCATTTCCTCCAGTGAACCACTTTTTTTTTTTACAGCAATGGCAGATCATGGAGCACAAAACAGTTCCCAAAAGTTAGCAGCAAGTGTTTGCATCACCATAGTTACAGTGGAATGAAGCAGTTCTGAGCTTCTTTCAAGGGGTAAGACGTTTAAAGTTTACAATTTTATATTATCAACACATTGGAATCAAATGGGCATGAGCAGTTTAGTATGTTTTTGAATATCTGATTAGGCAATTTAGGCAACATTAATAAATACACAGGGAAGCTTGGTGGAACAGTGGTTAGCACTCTCGCAGCACAACAAGAAGGTCATGAGTGTGATCCAACCCCACGGCCAGTAGTGGTTCTGTGTGAAGTTTGCATGTTCTCCTTGTGTCTGCATGGTTTTTTGCTGGGTACTCCAGTTTCCTCCCACAGTCCAATGACATGCATGTTAGGTTCATTGGCATCACCTGAGAAAAAATTGTCCTTAGGTATGAATGTGAGAGTGAATGGTTGGAAAACAGACAGGAATTGTGATTCTGTTGTGACAAACACTCAAATAAATTGCTTCAAATAAATTACTGTAATTATTAAGAGGTAATGCTTGTGCTTATGTCACTGTTTATTTGATGAGGTGCATTTGTATTTACACCCACAGAGAAAGTAGTTAGTGTTTATTGTGACCCACCAGACTTTTTGTGCCCGAGACCGCTACCAAACTTTAACTGTCTGTCAAAGTGGTGCCATAAATGATTGCAATAGCTGCAGATTAAAGAGCTTGACAGATACTTTAAAGTCCTATTCCCTTTAGAAGATAATGGAGACTTACTAATTACCCCATCCACAGTGAAGTGACACAGGGAGAGAGAAGCAGATAAAATCTTTAACAATTTAAGCAGAGATTAAAAACGCCTCCATCCCTACACCCCCACATACACACAGCTAACTACATTTGCAATTCTTTGTGAGTATGGAATGGCCAACAATTACTCGTATTAGTGATCACCTTTATAGCACATCATATCAAAGCAAAATATTTGCTGAATATTCGTTGGGTATATTTAGTTTATTAGCTATAGTCTCAGTCCAGTATTTTTTTTTCCTGTAGCATACATAAGAGAAGTCTAACCAGTTAATTTAAGACTATGAAAGTGCAACCAATATCACAATCAGCAAACTTATATTTGCAACCCCCCTCCCATGAATATCATGATTAATGTCACTGTCCTTCATATTTTTTCCCTGTATTTCACACTCAACCGCCATGACTTCATGAGTGTCAAGATTTTGTAATACAGATTACAGCTTAATTTTTGTGTAGTTTAGTAATTACAATGTAAGTACACTGTAAGTAGAACATATATACACAATGTTGGAGCAGTGGCATGTATGCTGCAAACAACCTTGTTGGTACACTGTTAGTATGCTGTTCGTATGCTGTTCGTATCCTGTTCCAGTAGTTGTTTTGAGTCTGATCTATGAACTATACAGCCTATGCACCCATAATTACAGTGTAGGCATGCTACAAAGTCAGTGAAGAATTAGGCAAGATTACATGAGAGGAATATGGTATCAATGAACTGCGGTGATTTGGTCATAGGCCTGACATGAAGCGGAGGGCCAAAGACATCACCACAGTGATATATTCATTGATACCGAATGACCTCGAGTGTAATATCATTTTTATACAACAATTCCACAATCCTAATTTATTAAATGTCAGCAATACAGGACAAAACATTATGATTTTTGACTTTTTTATGTTTGCTCTGCCAAGAAAAATAGTCCCTTCCAAATGTACCCAGTCAACTGTTGCTAAGCACCTTAATGCGAATAATATAGAAAAGAAGAGGCCTATTGTCACTTCACACATACTTTAAATATTGTCCAGTGCAGAAGTCATTGTTTATAATACCAGTCAAATGCTTAGTAGGGTTTGTGGGTCACATTACTTGTGGCTAATCAGTGATTTAGTTTCAGCGCATTTTCATATATGTCATAAATTGCCCTTTCAGGGCTGTTGAAGGACACCAAACGTTCACTGTGTGTTAGCACATTTATTAAAGTAACGACAGACAAAAACACACTACACATACAAATAACGGATGGCTTGGGCGCTGGAGGAGAGCGCCATAATGACACAGAAGCAACACAACCCCAAAATGTAAATCATAACACAACAAACTAACTACTAACTAACTAACTAACCTGCACTTATATAGCGCTTTTCTAGTCACAAAGACCACTCAAAGCGCTTTCATTAATACTAACCCTCTATTCTAAGGGCCTATAGGAAACAGATATCTAGGGACAATTTAGAACAGCCAATTAACCTAACATGCATGTTTTTGGCATGTGGGAGGAAACCGGAGAAATCCCGGAGTAAACCCACGCAACACGGGGAGAACATGCAAACTCCACACAGATCACTGTTGGTCGGGGGCTGGGATCGAACCCACGATCCCCACAATCCCCCGGCCAAGGGTAAACTGTGCTGCCGCAGTGCTAACCACTGCGCCACCGTGCAGCCCAAACACAGAATGGCAATGATAAAACAGGAACTAAATACAGCAAACAGGAAAAATAATGAAACAAACAGACAGAAAAAGACTAAAACTGGAGACTTGGCATGGTGCCCACCCATGCCCCGGATCATGATAGAGCCCCCCCCCCCCCCCCCCCCCCCCCCAGGGGTGAGACCCAGACACCCCAGGGCAACAATTTATTTTTATTTATTTGTTTATTTGTCAGGGACAGTGCAATAAACATAGACAAAAAAGAAAATCTGATGTGTTGCACAGAGAGTGTATAGCATTAAGCTAATTTGCAACTCTTGTCCCTGGATGGGCTTTAGAGAAAAGAAACAGATAAAAAGAGAAAAAGATGAAGAAAAAACAAAATGAAAACAGTATAAACAATATCCACATACATCAATGCAAACAAAATTATAAATACACAATATAAAAACCTGATTCACATTTGCCTGTTACCATAAAATGCCTGTTACACATTTGCCTTCCCTTCTTCACTCACACCCTGCAGCATACATGGGTACATTCTTGTTTACTTTTCAGCCAGTTTTTAACCTTTGTAGTAAATGTTTTAAAATCCGTTATTATTTTGATTTCATTTGGCATTGTGTTCCAGATATGACTGCCCTTTACAGAGAAAGCTGTTTGTCCAAATGTGGTTCTGTGGTGGGATATTTTACAGTTATTGTTAACAGAACTCCTGGTGGCTCTGCTGCTGTCCTGTCTTTGGATGAATCCAACAAGTGGCTCTGGCGCTGATTTATGGAAACATTTGAAAATTAATTTCAGAAAACAGAGGTCAATGAAACTCTCAAAACTCAGTAGATTATATTTTTTTTTAGAATATAACAATGATGCCACCTAATGGGCTTTTTATCCAAAAATTTTTAAAGTTTGATTATATAATGAACCTATATGTTTTATTGTAGAAGGAGCTGCTTGAGCCCAAACTGTCAGACAGTATGATATATGCGAAAAAACCATAGAATGCATGTACAGTACGGCTGCTTGGTGTGGTATGTAATATCTAATTAATTTAAAGCAATTCAAATTTTTTTTTACTGTTTTAGAAATCTTTTTTATGTGAAGATTAAATTTGAGTTGAGGATCTAGTACAACGCCAAGGTATTTGAATTCTGTAACTGAACTGATATCTTGATCATGTATATTAACTTTAAAATGTTGCAAGTTACATTTTTTGATCGAAAAGCACATTGAAACTGTTTTCTGAAGGTTCAGCAGTAGATGGTTCTGGATGAGCCACTCTTGGACATCAACCATGCTTGAAGACAGGACGTCTGCAGCCTGAGCTGGAGTCTTAGCAACTATGTAAATAACTGCATCATCTGCATAAAGTTGACATGTTGCAGCTGAGCAGTGTGTAATGGCAGGTCATTAATAAAAATGCTGAAAAGTAAAGGACCAAGAATGGACCCTTGTGGGATACCCATACAATTATTTAAAAGGAAAGATTTATCCTGGTGAACTTTTACACACTGTTCTCTGTTCTGAAGATAAGATGCAAACCATTTTATTGTATTGGGAGAAAAGTTAAAAGATACCATTTTGGATAAAAGCAAGCTGTGGTTTACAGTGTCAAAAGCCTTTTTGAGATCCAGAAAAACAGCTCCCACCACATTACCCCTGTCCAAGGACTGTTTGACATTTTCAATAAGGCAGCAGTTTGCTGTTTCTGTTGAGTATCCTGGTCTAAAACCAAATTGGTGTGGATGAAGAAGTTGACTGTCTTGTAGATAGTCTATCAGCTGTGTAGCTACAACTTTTTCAAGAGCCTTAGACAGGACTGGTAAAATAGAAATTGGGCGGTAATTACATATATCGTCTTTACTACCCGATTTAAAAACTGGTATGATGACAGCTTTTTTCCAGCCAGATGGAAATGTACAGGACCTAATGGAGAGATTGATGAGATGAGTCAGTGGTTTGATTAATATTTTGATGTGCGTTTTGAGAAAGGAAGTGCTCATATTGTAGATATCATTAGTTTTTGAGTTTGACAGTGTTTTAACAATGCCAGCAATTAAATCTTCATTTACCTCATTAATGTGAAAAGAAACTGTTGAAAGTATTGGTTTAGTATTGTTGAGCACATTTAGCAGCACAAATTTTTTTGTTAATTCTTCCACTGACTCCACAAAATATGAATTAAATTTATTTGCCAATGTAGCATTATCACTGATGGTCTTGCCATTAATTCTAAGTTCCTTTACCCCCTTCTGATCATTTTTTTTATTGGTTAAGTTATTTAAATGCCTCCATAGGGAACTGTTGTTACCCTTTGCATGTTCTATCAATTTATTGTAATAAGATGCTTTTGATTTACGCAGCTCTTGTACCACTTTATTTCTTAAACTTTTGTAAACGACATGATCATTTTGTAGTTTAGAGGTTAATGATGTTTTCAGTGCAGAGTCTCGCCTCTTTATAAGTTTTCTTATTTCATTATTTAACCATGGTAGGTTAATCTTCTGTTGTCTACTTTTTTTTTCCACATTATTTTTTATTGAACCTTTTTTTTTTACAAACATGGCACAAACAGTCAAACACTAACACTAAAGTAATTTAAAAATTAAAAAAAACCCACTAACAACAACAACAACAAAAATGTACTAAAAACAACAACCATTAACAAAAGCAAGTCAACAACAATGCTCCTCTGTTTAGTCTAGGTAATCTATTACATAAGAATACATAATATACATTCACCAGTTTGGAATTTGCAAGGTCCACACATATCATTCACCTTCTTCTTCAGAAGTTATGTTTAATTTCTTTACATAATCAATGAAAGGTCTCCATATATTCTCAAACACATTTTCCTTTGATGTCAGTATGTATGTTATTCTTTCTAATGGAAGGTTTGTTAACATCTGTCTTAACCACTGAGTCACATCTGGTCTATGATTCTTTTTCCACAGTCGTGCAATACATTTTTTGGCATTAAGCAAACTGAGGTCTATGAATGCTCTTTCACTCTTATTAAAGTTATGTTTTTCTGGATACAGACCCAACAAAAACAGGTTAGGGTTCAATGTGAATTGTTTTGAAATTATTTTTTCAATTGTTATCCTCACCTCTTCCCAAAACATTCTGATTTTTCTACATTCCCATAAACAGTGAAATAGGGTTCCTTTACTTTCCATACATTTTGTGCATATATCTGGTATGTTTTTGTTATATCTATTTAACTCCACTGGTGTAACATACATCCGCATTAACCATTTAAAATGTATCAGTTTAAGACGTACATTTATTGATTTGGTTTGAGCTTCTGCACAAGCCATTTCCTCTGAAATTTCAATTTGCAGGTCTTTTTTCCAATAATTCAGTCTTTTCTGTGAGTTTTCACTTGAGAATAGTGTCAATGAGTTATAAAACTCTGAAACAATACCCTTTCTCTTACTATCTTTCGTCAAAATTTTTTCCAAGGATGAATAAGTAGGTCGGGTGAGAGCATTATTTTTATTTGATCGAATAAAATTCCTAAGCTAAAGATATTTAAAAACATGTGTTCTATTAAGATTGAATTTAATCCTCAGTTCTTCAAAAGACATTATGTTACCTGAACGTGACAAATATAAGTCTTGAATCTTTTGAATCCCTTTTAAATTCCATACTTTAAATACAGCACCTGCTCTCCCTGGTGTAAAATATTGATTACCCCATACTGGGCTAAATTGTGACAATAAGTGTGGTTCTTTTAAATATTTTTTGGTTTCACACCATATTTTGATCATGTGCTTTACAATTGGATTTTTAACTTGTTTCTGTAATTTTTTAGCCGAGTCTGAGTATATGAATAAGGGAAGAGGTAGAGGTAAATTGTATGATTCCATTTCAGTCCAGTGAGGAGGATCATTTGATGAAAAATAATATGTCATAGACCTGAGAGTTGAGACCATAGAGTTGTGCTGACCAGTAATACAACATAAAGTTTGGACATTTCAGACCTCCACGATCAAATGGTAAATATAGTAAGGACAAACGTAATCTAGCCTTCCTATTGTTCCATATAAATTCCACTAACTTTTTTTTAATTCTTGAGAATAGATCTGAAGGTGGTGGTAAAGGAATGTTTTGAAATAAATAAAGTATTTTTGGTAAGATATTACTTTTAAGAATATTAATTCTCCCGATCATCGACGTTGGTAGTGACATCCATCTCTGAAGTAACTCATTAATATCTGTCATTAAGGCTTCATAGTTGGCACTGGCGACTGATTCTAGCTTAGGCAAAATTTGAATTCCTAAATATTTAAACTGATTTACAACATTGAATTGATTTACCTCAGGAGCTGGGTGATTTCTCTGGGTCTCATTTAGCATTAATATTGAAGATTTTGTTTTATTTATTTTGTATCCTGATATTTCCCCAAAGTTCTTTATTAAATTTAACAAGGTCGGAATTGATTTTTTAAAATTCGACATAAACAAAATTATGTCATCGGCATACAGGGAGATTTTATGTTCTGTTGGTCCTACTTTAATTCCATATATTTGTGGATGTAAACGTACTGCCATCGCTAAAGGTTCAATTGTGAAGAATGTGCGGAAGGATGAGACTGAGTTTATTCCTCAGGTTCAGCTTTATTCACAATCACATACTCCAACAATTTCAAAGCAGGAAAAGAGGATGAATAATCTCACATCTGTCCTTTATACCCCGGACATCAAAACTGCAGTCACATGGTGTTTAATCAAACATACAGTCACATGGTACTTAATCCCAGTCACAATGTAACCCCTCTGATCTTCACACCATTGTCCCTTAGTCTCAGGTGGTCCGGAAATCTCTCCAGGTCATCTCCTTGAAACAAAGGCCAAATCTCACACTCTCCTGTTATCTCTTGGAGGCTCAGTCCCTTTGTTCCCTGAGACGTGCAGCACACAATCAACACACAGCAATATATTTGTGGAGCATATGTAACCAACATATGTGCCCACATGACCCCCCCAAACGTCTAAGATGGAACAATCATAACCAGAGATGCATGACATAATAACATTACTACTTATCAATCCACTAGTTGCCTAGGTCTAAGTCTTCTGCCATATTTGCTGTAAGCCGGCTTTACTGCCTCTGCAGTGTCCTCCTTCTGTGGAACTGTTGCCTGTGGATTAGAACTGTTAGTCAATCTCTGTGGGTGTTCTGGAGAATGCCCTCTAGGGGGTCTGCCGCAACGGGGGGCCCTCGCCAACTGCACTGCTTCATCCGCCAAAACAAAAGCGGGTTTGAGTCTGTTTATACCAATTACCTCCTTTCTGTCTCCCAAATCTAGCAAAAAATGCTTCTCTCCTGTTTCCAGCACCCTAAACGGTCCATCGTACGGCGGCCACAAGTTTGGGCGATGGGCATCATGTCTGACAAAAACAATCTCCGCATTTTTTAAAGCTTTTGGCACAAAAACGCGAGGGAAGCTGTGATGAACCGGGCCAGGAAGTGTGTTTGATCCCGTGTCGCTCTGCAACCGCTGAGCGGGGGGGCAATTTGGCACAGGATTATCGGGGAGAAATTCCCCGGGCAGCCGGAGAGGCTGTGCAAGAACTAACTCAGCTGGGGAGGCTTGCAAATCCTCCTTAGGTGCAGAACGCAACCCCAATAAAACCCATGGAAGCCTGTCTACCCAATTTGTATCCGTAAGCGACGCTCTGAGGGCTGCTTTCAACGACCTATGGAAACGTTCGCATAAACCGTTAGCCTGGGGGTTGTACGTGGTAGTGCGGTGGATCGTTACCCCCAGGCTGCGGGCCATCGATGACCAGAGCTCGGAAACAAATTGAGGACCTCTGTCGGACGTTATATCCGACGGAACTCCAAAGCACGCTACCCAAGCTGTTAAAAATGTGCCCGCCACCTCCTCGGCTGTGGTTGATGCCAGTGGGACCACTTCCGGCCAACGCGTGGTGCGGTCCACCATTGTCAAAAGGTGTGTGTACCCCTGTGACGACGGAAGGAGGCCTACCAAGTCGACATGCACATGATCAAAGCGCTTAGCCGGGATGTGAAAAGGCTCCAAAGGAGCTCTAGTGTGTTTGTGTATTTTGGCTCGCTGACAAGCTACGCAGGCTGTCGCCCATTCCTTGACCTGTTTGCGCAACCCCGGCCATACAAATTTCTCTCCTACCATTTTGACCGATGCGCGCACCCCCGGGTGCGCCAGAGAATGGATCGAGTCAAAAACGTGGCGGCGCCACGCAGCTGGTACCACCGGACACGGCCGTCCAGTGGATATATCGCAGATTAGGGGGGCATACCAACTTGCAGCACCCTGTCCTCCAGCCTTAACCCTGTTGGTCCAGACTGGAGCGCGTGCACGTCCGCATCGCTAACCTGCTCCGCGGCCATGGCTGCATAATCTAACCCTACGCGGACCGGGGCTGCACGCGCTTCTGCGTCGCTACCCTGGCCCGCGGCCATGGCTGCAGAGTCTGCCCCCACGGGGCCTGGAGCCGCCACAGCACGTGAGAGGCAGTCTGCCACTACATTATATTTACCTGGGACATGCTGGATATCGGTGGTGAACTCCGATATCGCGGCCAGCTGTCTCTGCTGCCGGCCCGACCAAGGTTGCGAAATCTTGGCCATCGCAAAAGTCAGCGGTTTGTGGTCCACGAACACGGTGAAACGGCGCCCTTCCAGCCAGAACTGGAAGTGGCGGATGGCCAAGTGTAGAGCCAACAACTCCCTGTCAAATGCGCTGTATTTTCGCTCACTATCGCGCAAGGTTTTACTGAAAAATGCGAGTGGTTGCCAGGTCCCAGCAATATACTGTTCAACGACCGCCCCGATGGCTATATCGGACGCGTCAGTGGTGAGCGCCATGCGGGCTGTTGGAACTGGGTGTGCCAACAAAGCAGCGTTTGCCAGGGCTGATTTTACTTGAGAGAATGCGCGCTCCCGCTCAGGAGACCATTCAATTTTATTCGTGGGTTTTTGTTTTTTTAGTGCAGCGTACAATGGTTGCATGAGCTGTGCTGCACTGGGGAGGAAACGGTTATAAAAATTAACCATTCCCCAAAACTCCTGTAACGCTTTGACCGTTTGAGGTTGGGGAAAATTTGTTATTGCGCGCACTTTATCGGGCAGAGGGACCGCTCCTTCTGGCGAAACGCGATGCCCCAAAAAATCAATCTGCGCCACCCCAAACTGACACTTCGCTGGGTTAATTATTAACCCGTGCTCTGCCAACCTCCGGAAAACTGCTGTGAGGTGGCTTTCGTGTTCGTCTTCGGACGCGCTGGCTACCAAAATGTCGTCCAAATAGACGAACACGAAAGGGAGGTCGCATAGGACCACGTCCATCATACGCTGGAACGTCTGCGCCGCACCCTTGAGTCCAAAAGGCATGCGCAAAAACTCAAAAAGCCCGAAAGGAGTTATTACCGCTGTTTTGGGTATGTCCTGAGCGCGCACTGGAACCTGATGGTAACCGCGTACTAAATCTATTTTAGAAAAAATGCGCGCCCCCGCCAAATGAACCGAAAAATCTTGGATATGCGGAATTGGGTAGCGGTCGTGTGCAGTGGCGTTATTCAACCGGCGGAAATCACCGCAAGGTCACCACGAGCCATCAGCCTTTGGGACCATGTGCTGTGGTGAAGCCCAGGGGCTTTTCGAATGCCTGATGATGCCCAGTTTTTCCAGGTTGGCAAACTCCTCGCGCGCTATGGTCAGTTTAGCTGAGTCTTGGCGCCGAGCTTTTGCAAAAACGGGCGGGCCGGTGGTAGTGATATAATGTTCCACCCCATGTTTAGCCACTGTCACCAAAAACGTTGGGACTGTGAGTGCTGGGAACTGAGTGAGGAGTGCATGGAACTTACCACCCGCAGCTGTGACGTTGGCTTGTGCAGTTGGCGGCGCCACTCGAGCTGTGCAGGGAATAGAGTGAAAGGAGAGTGCATTAACCAGACGTCTGTTAGCAAGATCAACCAATAAACCATGTGAGCACAAAAAATCAGCCCCTAACATGTTGAAATTGACTGCCGCTACAACAAAAGTCCACTCAAATGCACAGCCCTGCAAAGACAGAAGTAGAGTCCTCTCACCAAAGGTCTTAATCACTGAGCCATTCGCTGCTGACACCTGGGGACCCTTAGACGGCGTCAGCCGGTCCGCGTAGGAAGGCGTGATGAAGCTCAGCTGGGAGCCTGTGTCCACGAGGAAATGCCTCCCCGAGCGTGCATCCGTCAGGTAGAGCAGCTTGTTCTCCTCCCCGAGGGCCGCAGCCGCTACCGACCCCTGGTCTTGGCATTTCCCGAAGCGTTTCCCGAATGCTTGAAGTGGCACAGTGGGAGGCACTTGTGTGCCCTCTCTGCAAAGCGGTGATGATAGAAGCAAAGGACGTCGTCCGCTCCGTGTCGCCTCTCGAGATTCTCCGGAGGTTGAACTGCGCCTCGATCGCGCAAAACCAGGAGCGCGGACTATGCTGCCAGAAGTCCGGCAGCTGGAATGTGGCAGCAGTCATCAGGCTGGCTTCTGCCGAGCCCCGCTCGGGAGAATTATCTCTGCTCATGCTTCGTCGTAAGGTCACCAGTGTGGAGAATGTGCGGAAGGATGAGACTGAGTTTATTCCTCAGGTTCAGCTTTATTCACAATCAAATACTCCAACAATTTCAAAGCAGGAAAAGAGAATGAATAATTTCACATCTGTCCTTTATACCCCGGACATCAAAACTGCAGTCACATGGTGTTTAATCAAACATACAGTCACATGGTACTTAATCCCAGTCACAATGTAACCCCTCTGATCTTCACACCATCGTCCCTTAGTCTCCGGTGGTCCGGAAATCTCTCCAGGTCATCTCCTTGAAACAAAGGCCAAATCTCACACTCTCCCGTTATTTCTCGGAGGCTCAGTCCCTTTGTTCCCTGAGACGTGCAGCACACAATCAACACAGCAATATATTTGTGGAGCATATGTAACCAACATATGTGCCCACACAATTGCCATAGTAAACAATAAGGGTGAAAGTGGACAGCCTTGCGGTATCCTCTATTGATTTTTATTGTTTTTGAGATATTGCTGTTTGTTAGGATTTCTGCTGTAGCATTATTGTATATTATCTGGACCCATTTTATGAAATTATTTCCAAGTCCAAACCTTTGTAGAACTTCAAAAAAGATAGGGCCATTTGACCGTATCAAAGGCGTTTTCGGCGTCCAATGATAGGAGAGCTGTATCCGGTGCTTCTTTATTAGAATAAATAATATTAAATAGTCTTTTTACATTGTGGAAGCCTTGTCTTCCCATTATAAAGCCATTCTGATCTCTGTTAATAATATTTGGTAATATTTCTTGTAGTCGTTTTGCTAAAATTTTACAGATTATCTTAAGATCAGCATTTAATAGGCTTATTGGTCTCATGTTTTCACATTTATTAGGGGGTTTACCTGGTTTTGGCAACAGTATGATTAATGCATTATTCATGTATGGTGGTAAATTACTATTTTGAAATGCTACTAAAACCATTTCCAAAAGTGGTTTTATTAATTTATTCTTAATTTTTTTTTAATTTAAGTTTTTGTAAAGGGTATACATGTCATTACAGCATTGCATTGTTTACATTTTCATCACATGTTCCCTTTTTTTTGTTTTTTGACAACATTGGAAAAATAATTATTACAAAGTGAAAGAAAAAGAGAAATTAAAGAAAGAACAACAAAAACAAACAAAACAAAACAAAACAAGAAAAAAACAAAACAAAAACAAAGGAGCAGAAAAAAAAATAAATAAAAGAGTATCTGAGTAGTGTTGGAACAAAGAGAGGTGCCATTATTGAAATGGTATTTGTCAAAGATTAGATCTAATGGAAGACACATATGCGTCCCAGGGTTGCCAGAAGTTCAAGAACCCATCCATGTCCTGTCTCAGTGCGAATGTCAACTTTTCCATCGAATAAATGTCTTGAATCACGTTAATCCAATCTTCAGGTGTAGGACAATCCTTCAACATCCATTTTTTTGTTAGAGCTTTTTTACTTGCCAATATTAAAACAGTGAATAAGTATTTTTCTCCTCGTCTTTCCAGTGATTCCGGTAGTAAACCCAAATACAAAGTTACAAAAGAAAAGGGAACTGTTATTTTGAATATTTTCCCCAATATTGTCTGCACATTGGTCCAATATTGGTGGATAACTGGGCATGACCAAAACACATGAAAATGATTTGCAGTTTCTTCACCACACAAGCACCAACAATTCAACCCCTTACGAGTAAATTTGTTTTGTGCAGGTGTTCTGAAAAATCTTACCAAATTGTTCCATCCAAATTCTCTCCACTGCAGGGATGAGGTACTTTTCCATTGTTGTTTATTTAGCTTTTCCCGTATTTCCAGTTGTAAAGTGAAATTCCCCTCTTTTTCCCATCTCTCTTTTATATATGATGTGTTGTCTCCTTTTAAGTCTTGAAGACCTTGGTATATTTTAGAAATGTATCTGATCCTTGGGATCCCTTTATATGCCATTAAGAAGACCTTCAGAACACCTGACTGGGCCCTTTCCAAATCCTCCTTTTTAAGTATATTGTTTATGTGGTGTCTAAGCTGAAAGAACCTGTAAAGGCCTTGATTTATTAGACCTTGTTTTTTCAAATCTTCAAAACTTCTTAAAGTTTGCCCTTTAAAAAAAATTGTAATATTTTATCAGTCCGTTCTCTTTCCACTTTTTAAATCTAGTGTCTGTTTTATTAGGAGTAAAGTCTTGATCATAGGCAATCCATTGCAGTAATTGATAGGGTTCTTTAATTTGATTCTCTCTGACTATCTTAAACCAAATTTTTAGTGGGGTCTCTATCCACGGGTTAGTGTTATTCAAAAGTTTAGGTAAGGCATTGTTCCCTATTATCGCCTGTAGGGGAATGTCACTTGTTATTTGGCATTCCATCTCCTTCCATTGTGCAGTGTAGACTGGGTTACATATCTCTACTAAAGTTTTAATTTGTGCGGCTTTAAAATAGTCCCTGATATTTGGCAGCGCGAGCCCACCTTTGTCTTTGTTTAGCTGTAGGGTTCTATATCTGATTCTAGGTCTCTTGCCCTGCCATATGAATCTTGAGATCCTTCTGTCCAGTTCTTGCCATGTTTTTTTGGGAAGTTCTACCGGTATTGTTTGGAAAAGGTATAGAAGACGTGGAAGTATATTCATTTTGACTGCTTCAATTCTTTGTGCAGTACCCAAGAATGGTATCATATTCCATCTTGCTAGATCAGATTTTATTTTTGCCATCAGTGTATCATAGTTTAGTGTTATAATTTTGTTGAGTTGTTTCGGGATATTGACCCCCAGATATTTCATAGATTCCATCTCCCAGTTAGTTTTGAGTTTGCTTAGTAAATATTGATTTGGGTCATAGTTGAATGTTAAAATTTGGGTTTTATGCATGTTTAATTCGTACCCCAATAAATCTCCATACTCTGAAAAAACTGAGATTAGTTCTGGAAAAGAGGTGTCCGGCTGCCCCAGGTATATTAAGATGTCATCAGCAAAGAGTGTTATTTTATGTTCCTTCTGACCAAGTGTAATACCTTGAATTTTTTGATTCTGTCTTATCCATTGGCTCAGAGGATCTATGAAGATTGCAAAGAGCAGTGGAGACAAGGGGCAGCCCTGACGACATCCTCTTTCCAGTTCAAAAGATGATGATAATTTTTTTTTTCCCACAATATCTTTATTGAACCTTTTTTTAACCCCTTGCACTCCGGGCAATTTTCCTAAAAATGCCAAAAAATAACGTGCCCAAAGTAAATCGAAAGCTGTTATTCAACCCTTTGCAGCATCTTCATGGGGTTGGTCTCATTTAAAAGAAAACACTTTGAATTTTTTGGCAAAAAAAACATGATCTCTCTACGTGCTCCGGCCACTGAGTCACAGTCATCTAAACATACTGAACTTGAAGAAAATAAATTTGGACACGGTGTTTTTTTGGATACAAATGCTTGCAAATAACACACAGCTGTCCGATCCGGCTGGAAAATGCAACAGAAATGTAGAACCAAGTGTTATCCAGCTGAGATCCAAATTTTGTAACAATACCACAAAAAATGAATATTTTACACAGCTTTGTTCTCAGGCTGTTCCCAGGCATTTTGGAACTGTGCCAAATTGTGCCAAATGGCACAGTTAGGAAAAACGTCTGTAACTTTTGAATAATTCAATGTAGAAGCTTCATTTTAGGCTCTAATGAAAGGTCACACTCAGGGCTGTGTCTGTGTGTGTGTGTGTGTGGGGGGGGGGGGTCGTCCCCCCCCCCGCTACCAAGGACGGAGTTTGGCCCTCGCTACATGACGGATTACACTCGTTGCATGTTTCCACAGCAACGCTGTCACAGCGGCTTCCCCCCCCCCTCGCTACTGTGTGTGTGTGTGTGGGGGGGGGTTGTCCCCCCCCCCGCTACAGAGGACAGCCATCGCTACATGAAGGAATAGACTCATATGTCTATGTGATGACCGCTGCGCAGTCAGCGTGGCTTCCCCCCGCGGACCGGGGGCGTTCGGACCGTGAACGCCCCCCCCGCTCCTCTTCTGCAGCGGGGGCGGGGGGGGGCGTTCACGGTCCGAACACAGCAAATGAACCGTTTATCACAGCGCACGAAGTACGAAGTGCGTGCGCCGTACAGTTGTAATTTACTGATCAGTCAAAAGTCATTTTTGGATTACAGTTTTCAGGGAGAAATAATAATTTAGCTTATAACACCTTACCTCTTCACAGCAGCAGAGTACTGGCGAACTTCTCTTCCCCATTGTCAGACGAATGCGACGCTGCTCCGCTTGTGGATCCCGATCAAAACATAATTCCATTATTGCGGTTTTGGTGAATGATTTACGACCTTCGTCGTCGGTCAATGATGACGGAAGAGAATCCTAAACACTCTGCTGGAATTAAATAAAATAAATAAATAAACCACTGCCTGTGGCTGCTGAAAGTCTCTCTTCACCCAGCTTTAGACAACAGCTCAGCGAACTTCTGTGCTTCAATTGGCTCGCAGCCGTTGGGAGGCGGGTCCTTCTGGCTAGATTTTCATTCATTGGCTCTTTATGGTTTCAGAAACCCAATTCAAGGCTCTTATTAGTCGAATGACAGGTCAATCAGATGAACTAATCTGTTCTGTGTCTGCAGCTTTTTTTTTCCCAGTGGCGCTTGGAGGCCAGCACCATCTCCATCTGCACTATCATCAGTATATCATGCGTCATGTGTCCGAGCGCGCACGAGTGCGCTCTTGTGCGCCCTCGTGCGTCCTAGGACGCAGAGACTTGCCCACCCGCGGAACAACGGAGCGCAAGAGGTTAACAAACATGACACAAACAATCAAACACTAACACTAAAGTACTACAAAAAAATGCACTAAAAACACCAACAACCACCAACAAAAGCAAGTCATCAACAATGCTCCTCTGTTTAGTCTAGGCAATCCATTACATAAGTATAGATGATGATAATTTACCGTTAATCCTTATTTTAGCTGTTGGTTTTTTATATAATGCCTGGATAGTTCTAATGAAGTTGTTATGAAAATTGAAACTGGATAAGATTCTATATAGGAAAGACCAGTCAACTGAATCAAATGCTTTTTCAGCATCTAATCCCAATATGGCTGCATTTAAATTATATTTTTTTATATGATGAATTATGTGTAAAGTGCGTCTAATGTTGTCTTGTGTCTGTCTTTGTCTTAAAACCTTTGTCTTAAAACCATAAAAGCTGTTTGGTCTAAATGAATTAAGTCTGTCAGTATATTTTCTAACCTTCTGGCAAGGATAGTGGTAAAAAGCTTATAGACCTGATTTAACACACTGATTGGTCTGTAGTTGGAGCAGTCTAGTTTATCCTTTTCAGGTTTAGGTATGACTGCAATGACCCCTTCTCTCCAGGAGGGGGGGATTTCCCCTGTGTGGAGGACATAGTTAATTGTTTTCAGGAGGAGAGGAGATAGTTGCTGTTTAAAGGTTTTGTACCACTCTGATGTAAAGCCATCTGCTCCTGGGGATTTGTTAGCTTTAAGTTTCATAATTGCTTTTTCTAATTCTTTAGGTTGTATTTCTGACAATAGTGTTTTATTTTGTGACTCAGTAAGTTGGGGAAGGTTTAATGTATTTAGGAAGGCTTCGGATGCGTTTTTATGTTTTTTGAGGGAGTACAAGTTCTTGTAGTAGTTCTCGAAGCTTTTAAGAATTTCCTGAATTCTAAATTTTATTTCCTTTGATACTGGGTCTCTGATTTTGTAGATTGCTCTCTACGTTTGTTGTTTCCTCAATTTATAGGCTAGTAATTTTGCCGATTTGCTACCTGTTTCATAGTATTTTTGTTTCAGAAATGTAAGTTTCTTCTGGATTTCTATTGTGTAGATCTCATTTATTTGTTTTTTTAATTTCCTTAATTTTGAGCAAGTAATTAGAATGAGCGTTGTCTTTGTGCTCTTTTTCTAGTTTCTTAAGTTCTGACTCTAATGTGATTAGTTTTTCTTGTCTCAGTTTCTTTTGGATTGCCAGTTTTGCGATAATCTTTCCCCTTATTACAGCTTTGCATGTGTCCCACAGTATTAAAGGGGAGACTTCTCCATTATCATTTTCTTCCAAATATCTGAGAATATCTGATTCCAATTCATCTTTCAGTGGACCTTTCAGCACGTTTGAATTTAACCTCCAAGAAAATGTATTATTTGTGTATTTTTGGATACTTAAGTCCATATAGATCGGACTGTGGTCAGAGAGATCCATCAGTCCTATTTTACATGTTTTTACTCTTCCAATGTCTCTATTAAACATAAAAAATAATCAATCCTTGAGTATGATGAATGTGGTGCTGAGTAAAATGTATAATCTTTTACACTGGGGTTGAATTCCCTCCACACATCACAGATTCCCATTTCTTTTAGTAGCATCAGAGTGTTTCTATTTTGAGTGTTATTTTAATGTGGAGAATTACCTGATGTATCCCAGTATGGATTCAGTCTTAGACTGAAGTCTCCACCACATATCACCAAACCTTGGGCTTTAGTTATCATTAGGTCAAATACATTTTTATAAAATTTCCAGTTAGCCCCTGGAGGTGCATATACATTCAGTAGGGTGATATCTTCTCCCTCCAGCCGACCAAGTACCATGTTGAATCTCCCTTCTTTATCTTTGTGTTCTGATTTTTTTTCAAATATAATTTTGGCTGAGATCAATGTCGCAACCCCCCTCCTCCTCCCTGATTTATATGAAGATGAAGAGATCATTTTAAACCCTTGTCTATTAAGTTTAGTGTGCTCCACGTCTGTTAGGTGGGTTTCCTGTAAAAATATTATTCCTGCTTTGCCTTTTTTCATTTTGCCTAGAATCTTGGATCTTTTAACTGGATTCAGGATCCCTTTTACATTATATGAGATTATTTTGGTTACACCCTGTTTCTCCATTGTGTTGTCTTATTTACTATAACAGTGTGGTGGCCCTCTTTTATGCTACTCAGAAACTGAAAGAACATTAAGAACATAAAAAACATTAAGAACATAGTATATAAAACTTTAAAACAAAAAACTGACAGAAGATCTTCCTGAGCTGAGGTCTTTTTAGTGACCTTAGAAGAGCCTTGATGGTGTGTTGGTTCTGAGGGAAATTCCTCAAACTCTGTTACGTGCTGAGGGCCCTCTCTTACTCCTGTAAGTTGTCCCATGTTTTTAACGTGAATTTCAGATCCCAATCCGAACTTGTAATGATTTTCTTTTCTTTTCTGTTTTTTTATGCCTATACCCTATGAAATTGTGTGCAACCTCCCACCACCATCACAGCAAACAGTCACGTTAATACAGTATTTGTTAGTGTGGAGAGCTCATGTGGTTCATTGTCACATTTCTATTTTAACAAGTTTTTTTTTTTTTTAAATACTTATTTGTTTCTAATATTATGTCTGTTCCATGAAATGTTTTACCACTTGATACTTGCTGATTCTGCATCTCCTTTAATGTTTGTTACCTTGTAGGAGGGGGGTTGGATGTGCAGATTGACTAAAAATATCGTTATTCCCTCCTGTAAACGCTCAGTTTTTCCTTATAGCTCTGGCGCTGGGTTTCCCGCTGCTGGCTCGTGGATTTTGAGGGTCTCTGTGTGGACCACGTTTGAGCCTTGATTCTTTCGATCGGGTCTGCTGTGGGTTTATACACCGTTACCGGGAGCCCTCTTCTTGCCATATCCGTGGTTGCTTCTTCCGCCGAGTTGTAGAGACACGTCTCATCTCCGTAAAACACCCGCAGCTTCGCCGGAAATGGAGTCTGAAAGCGCAGTTTCTTCTCTCGTAGTACTTTTTTAGCGTCGTTGTATTCCCAACGCTTTTTAAGGTCCTCCGGGGCGTAGTCGTGTTCCACAAAAACTTTTCTCTCTTGGTGCATAAATCCTTTTTTCTGCCAAGCCAGTCTCACAACCTCTTCTTTTATTCTGGAGTTGGAGAACTTCACCACCACCGATCTTGGTGGCGCTTCCGCCGACGGCCTTGGGGCTAATGTACAGTGCGCCCTTTCTATCTTCAAGTTGGTGGATTGGGGAATTTCCAGCTTCTCTCTCAGTATGGATTCCACGCATGCAGCCATTGTGGTGAAACCGTCCTCGACTCCTTCTTTCAGACCATGAATTCTTATGTTGTCTCTTCTTAGTCTTCCTTCTTGGTCGGTTAGCTTAGCCTCCAGTCTTGACTGTCGTTTAAGTAAATCCAGCACGGTGTCTTCCAGCCCTTTTATTCTTTCCTCTGCTTCCATGATTCGGTCCTCAGCCTGGTCCACTCTGCTGTTTGTCCTTTTTATTTCGTCTTTAATTTCACGAAATTCGGCCCAACACTCTCGGCGAAATTGTCTTAGTTCTTGAAGTACCATTTTTAAGCTAACCTTGTTGCTAGCTTCATTCAGCTCCTCCGTTTCAGAGGGGATGTCCTCCGGGTCAGATTCTTTGGCCAGTGCGTGTCTTGGCCTGGTAAATGTCGATCTCTTCTGTTTTCCTTTAGGCATAATGACTTTGTCTTTTGATTTTCACTCTTCCAAAAATCCGTTAAATCTGATTTTCAAAGTATTTTCACGGATCGGGTCTGGGAGATTCAGCATTAAGCTGCTATCACCATGGTGTCCAGACCGGAAGTCATTCTTAAATTTTTTATAGAGATCAACTGGAAGACCATCTGGTCCTGCTCTTTTTCCTGATTTCATATTATCAATGGCTTGCCCAACTTCTTCTTGACTAATTTTAGACTCCAGTATCTCCCTGTTTTCATTTGGAATACACGGTATAGATAATCCACCCAAAAACCCATTTAGTTTTGTTAAGTCAGTTTCATTTTTTGTATCATATAGTTTTTCAATAATCTCTAAAGGCACTATTAATTTCTAAAGGATCTATAACTACCTGTCCGTTACTTATAATACTGGCAATTGGTGTTTTAAATTCTAATTGTTTAATCTGCCATGCCAATAATTTTCCTGATTTTTCACCTTGTTCATAAAAAGTTTGCTTCAATCTTAGAAGACTCGAGGCAGCTCTGTTCACTGATTTTTTATCATATTCCGCTCTCAGAATCAGTAATTCGTTCTCTAACTGTGGGTTACTTCCTGCATACACCTTTTCTTGAAGAATTTTTATTTTATGTTCCAATTGGACTCTCTCCTCTCGAGTCTTCTTAGATTTTGAACCTGTATAGCTAATAATATGCCCCCTAATAAAAGCTTTGAAAGCCTCCCACTTTATACATGCCGTTTTTTGTGTAGTATTAATATCAAAGAACTCATCTATCTGTTTTTCTATGTACTTAACAAATTCCTCATCCTGAAGCCATTTATGCTGAAAATGCCACCTACCTGGATCCTTTGTCAATTTCTTATCTACATATATTAGACAGCAGGGTGCATGATCAGAGATCACAATGTTATCATAGAAACAGTTTTGAATCTTGGACCTTAATTCTGTAGAGATCAAAAAGTAGTCAATACGTGAGAATGTCTTATAGGTATTAGAATAACAAGAATAGGCTTTGACTTGTGGTTTCATTTCTCTCCATATATCTAGCAATCTCAATTCTTTCATAAAATGATTAATGGTCATCCTGCATCCATTGTGCGTACAGTACAGTCCTGTTGACCTATCTATACTGGGATTCAATGTACAATTAAAATCCCCTACTATTGTATGTTGCCCTGTAAGTGATGATAAAGTAAGGAATAAATTAACAAAGAAGTTTTGATCATCAATATTGGGGCCGTATAAGTTCACCAGATTTATATTTTCTAATAACAAAGATCCTTGGATGATTAGATATCTTCCAAATTTGTCTCCAATTACATTTTTCACTTGAAATGGGACTGTTTTGTGTATGAGAATCATAACTCCCCTAGCTCGGGATGAAAATGATGAGGTGAACACGTTACCTTGCCATCTTCTCCTAATTCTTTTTACATCCTCCTCTATTAGATGAGTTTCTTGTAAAAATACAATTTTTGAATCTATGTCTTTTACTTTATTCATAACTTGTTAAAGTTTTTTTTAGATTTTGTAGACCTCTGCAATTCCATGAAGTTAAATTAAGATTAACGCTTTGATCTATGATCAATAAGGAGTTTGAGATTACCTTGCAATATGAATATGCTCATACAGAGAAGCAAAAACATGGATGATTGAACATTCATCCTACAAACTACACAAAAACCAATTCCCTTTCCCCACATTTGTGGTAATCCCCCCAAAATCAAAAAAAATATTTGTCTCCCGTTTTAGCTAGTGACTGTTTCACACCTGCGAGGATCAGTCAAACCACTCTCTTTCTCCTCTCAATCACCCTGACTCTACTACTATTTTTAATGACATTAACTCTCTTCTGTAGTTTTTTCAACATAACTTCAAAGTTTTATAGCAACTTTGTACATCATAGCTTTTTTTTTTTTTAATACAGTCTGTATTTTGTAGACATGTTATATGTTTCAGATCAATCAGATGCCTGTACAAATGCTTAAATGTTCTACCTTTGTCATGTTCATGCTTAGCTCCCACCAGTCTCCTCCTGGATCTGCTTAATGAGCTCCTACGCCTCTTGAGGGGTCTTAAAGATGCGAGTTCTCCCTTTATATGTGACCAGCAGTCTTGCTGGATGAATCACTCCGTGACGAATCCCGAGGTTGCGCAGCTCTTTGCGGGCGGGGTTGAACTGCCTCCTTAATTGTTGAATTCCTGTGGCCAAATCTGGGTAGAACCGCACCTGTTGATCCTGGTATTTAATTTCCCCTTTAGCTCGTGCCGCATTGGTGACCGTCATCTTGTCCCTGTAGTTGAGGAACTTCATAATCAGCGTCCTCGGTGGTGTCTTATTATCTCTCGGTGGGCCGATTCGGTGAGCGCTCTCCAAGACGACCGATGACTGCAGGTCCGCGTTGTTCAGCGCTTCTGGAATCCACTTTTCCAAAAAGGAACATGAGTCCCGTCCCTCCGCTCCCTCCGGGAGGCCCACCAGCCTCAAATTATTCCGTCGCGAGCGGGATTCCAAGTCCAGGACGTTATCTTCCAGACATTTCCATTTTAATTCCAGTGTTTGCAACTTTGATTGTAGGCTGGTGACGTCATCTTCAGCGCTTGAAATTCGGAGCTCCGCCTGCGATACTAGTTCCATACAGTCGCTTATTTCCTTTCTCATTCCTTCTATTGCTGCTATAATCCCATCAAATTTAGACGAAAACTCTGCTCTCATGGAGCCAATGGCAGCGAGCACCGCACTTGTCCCCTCCTCAGCAGCTCCCGCTCCGCCGCTGGCCACATCCTCCGCCATCGCCTCCGGAGCTCTTTCTGCCTCGCCTCGAGCATGGAAGTCTGTCAGCTTGGGTTGTTTTGTCGAATCGCCCTTTCCTCCACCCAATTTCCCAGCTTTGGTCTTCACCATATCCGCGCCCAAACGCTGGGATGGGTTTTGTTCCAATTAAGAGAGTTTTAGTAAACTTTTTATTTCTAGGAGCAGAGCAGTGTGAAACACGTCTTCCTACGTGGCCGCCATAACTGGAAGTCGAGGTTGTCTACTTTTAATTTGCTTTGTAAATTTATCTATAGACTTTGTGATTGTTGCAGTTATAAAATTACAACAATCATCTACTTCATAGATTGACATGAGCTGCTCCCAATTTTGATTCTCTAAGTGATGTTCAAACTCTGCAGTTTTTGATTTGGGAATAATAAATTTTACTTTGTCAATATCAACTCCTCCAAAATACTGTAGTCGCTTTTTAGTAAGTTTTCTGACAGCAAGAACCATGTTATGATCTGAGTGACCAGTTACAAGATTATAGGTTCTGGTTATTCGTTCTGGGTTTTTTTTTCCAAGATGGCGCCCACAGTGGTTGACATGGTGCTACGCTGCCCTTTAATTTGTTTAATTTGTTTGTTTTTGTTCGTCGATTGTGTGTCTGCCAGCTCTTATACTCGTGAAGAGCTATTAAATATCAGGACTCTTACTCCCACGGACCTTCTCCCAGTTTTTTTTAGCTCCTGCCGCCGATCTGATTCATTGTTTGGCTCAAAGAATAAGACGGCGAAAAAGAGGAAAGCGAGGGGGGATTCTCGCTCGGCTGCGAAGGAGAGGCACGCGAACAGCCTTGCCTGGCATACTTCTATCCAATGCCAATTCTCTCTTGAACAAGGTAGAAGAATTAAGACTGCTGATGCGATTTAAGGACCTCGCTTCCTCGTCTGTCATCTGTTTCTCTGAGACCTGGCTTAAAAGGAGCATACCGGACAGCGCGATCAGCCTCGAGGGATTTCAGCTGTTTCGTGCTGATTGCGTCACAGAGCTCTCCGGTAAGTCTATTGGAGGAGGAGTGTGCTTCTACATTAACAGCAGCTGGTGCTCTGATGTAACGGTGGTTTCACAACACTGTTCTACCGATCTAGAATTTCTCTCTGTTAACTGCAAGCCATTTTATTCCCCGCAGGAGTTCGCATCATTTGTTTTGATCGCTGTGTACGCCCCTCCCGACGCGGACGCGCGCGAGGCCCAGCGCGTGCTCGCAGATCACGTCCTACATGCGGAGCGGAATTTTCCAGATTCCCTGGTTATTGTGGTAGGCGACTTTAACCAGAGCAATCTGAGTCACGAGCTCCCCCGATACAGTTTATTAAATGTTCAACCAGAGGAAATAACACGCTGGATCACCGTTACACTACAGTGAAGGACGCATATCGCGCTGTTCCCCGCGCTGCGCTCGGACTATCTGATCACGTGATGGTCCACCTCATTCCCACATACAGACAGAGACTGAAACTCACTAAACCTGTTGTGACCACCACGAAGAAATTGACCAGTGAAGCTGGAGAGAAACTGAACACATGCATGGAAATAACTGACTGGGACATGTTTAAAGGAGCCACACATGATCTTAATGAGTACACAGACACTGTGAACTCCTATATCAACTTTTGTGAGGAGAGCATTCTCCCATCGCGCACCAGGGTGACATACTCTAATGATAAGCCCTGGTTCACTGCTAAGCTCAGACAGATCAGAAAGGAGAAGGAAGCTGCGTTGAAAAGTGGAGACAGGGACTGCTACAGGGAGGTTAAATATCGGTTTAACAGAGAGCTGAGGAGAGCTAAATCTGTGTATTCTGAGAGACTCCAGCAGCAGTTCACTGCTAATGACTCGGCTTCTGTGTGGAGAAGACTGAGGCAAATCACCAACTATCAGCCTCAGGCTTCTAAAGGTCAGGATGACAAAGCCCTTTGTCAAAAACTGTCCCAACATTACGCCCGTTTTGACACCTCGTCAGCTGTGTCCAACTCCCCCACTCCACCCAGCTCCACTGCCTCCTCGGCCCCTAATTCATCAAAAGCGGTCCCCCCCTCCTCCTCCTCCCCCCCTGCCCTTGTCATCAGTGAGCAGGACGTGCACAGACAATTCTCCAGACTGAACCCGCGCAAGGCCCCCGGGCCGGACGGTGTGTCTCCCTCCACCCTGAGACACTGTGCGAAAGAGCTGGCTCCTGTCTTCACAGACATTTTTAACACCTCCCTTAAGCTATGCCACGTGCCGACCTGCCTCAAATCCTCCACCATCATCCCTGTCCCCAAGAAGCCACGGATTACTGGACTTAACGACTACAGACCTGTAGCGCTCCCCTCTGTAGTCATGAAGTCCTTTGAGCGCCTGGTCCTGTCTCACCTCAAGTCCATCACCACTCCCCTCCTGGACCCGCTGCAGTTTGCCTACCGTGCCAACAGGTCTGTGGACGATGCAGTCAACCTGACCCTCCACTCCATCCTGCAGCACCTGGACTCCCCGGGAACCTACGCCAGGATCCTGTTTGTGGACTTCAGCTCTGCATTCAACACCATCTGCCCCGCTCTGCTCCAGGACAAGCTGTCCCTGCTTGGCGTGCCTGACTCCCTCTGCAGGTGGATCACCGACTTCCTGACGGACCGGAGGCAGCATGTGCGGCTGGGGAAGTCTGTCTCGGACTCTGTTAGCATCAGCATCGGATCACCCCAGGGCTGTGTACTTTCCCCCCTACTCTTCTCCCTTTATACCAACTCCTGCACCTCCTCCCACCAGTCTGTTAAGCTGATCAAGTTTGCGGACGACACTACCCTCATCGGGCTCATCTCCAACGGCGACGAGTCCGTCTACAGGAAAGAGATGGCCCAGCTGGCGTCCTGGTGCAGCCACAACAACCTGCAGCTGAACGCTCTGAAGACAGCGGAGATGATTGTGGACTTCAGGAAAGTCACAACCCCCCTGCCCCCCCTCACCATCACAGGCTCTCCCATCACCATTGCAGATTCCTTCCGCTTCTTGGGCACCACCATCACCCGGGACCTCAAATGGGAGCCAACCATCAGCTCCCTCATCAAAAAGGCCCAGCAGAGGATGTTCTTTCTGCGGCAGCTGAGGAAGTTCAAGCTACCCACCAAGATGTTAGTGCAGTTCTACACGGCCATCATCGAGTCCATCCTCACCTCCTCCATAACCGTGTGGTACGCAGGAGCCACTGCCAGGGGCAGACTAAGGCTGCAGCGTGTCGTGCGCACTGCTGAGAAGGTGATCGGCTGCAAGCTCCCATCTCTCCAGGACCTGTACATCTCCAGGACCTGGAGGCGTGCAGGCCGGATCATAGCCGATCCTTCACACCCTGGTCACGTACTGTTTGCCCCCCTCCCCTCAGGTAGAAGACTTTGGTCCATTCAGACTAAAACCTCCCGGCACATGAATAGCTTTTTCCCCTCTGCCATCAGACTGCTGAACATTAAGTGACTTATTGACTCTCGTGCACTATATACAGCAGCTCATGTCGTTCATCACTGTTTTTCTGTTGCATTATCGACTGCACTGTGGTACCCCATATTATCTGCTACTTGCTAATTTATTTAAATCTGCCTTGACTAGTATTACTCATCATTATTATTATTATTATTATTATTATTATTATTATTATTATTACTTATTATTCTACACTTATTGCATGTTTTTAGTCTTTTAGTTTTTTAGTTTATCTCTTTATCTCATCATGTTTTTAATGTTGCAGCATGGCACCGAGACTAATTCCTAGTTTGTGTACTACATGAACAATGGCAATAAATCTGATTCTGATTCTTCTGATTCTGATTCTGATTCTGATTCTGAATTCTGATTCTAATTCTGATTCTGGTTTATTAGCAAATGCCATGTCAATGAGTGTACTAGATTGTTTGGTTATCCTGGTGGGTCCTTTGATCATTTGTTGGTAATTAAATTTAGTCATGAGGCTTTTCAGTTTCTGTTTGTCCTTTTTATCAGACCAGTTAATATTAAAGTCACCATAAAATATTGTTTTTCTGCACCTCTCAAGTTGTTTAACCAGATCACTTAATTCATTATAGAAAGAAGAATTGTATGACGGTGGGTTGTACAATACTGCAATGTTGAAATTCATTACCGGTGAGAGACATACATTAACAGCTAAACATTCAAGTGAAGTATTCAAATCAAACAGTTGACATTTAAATTTCTCTTTGATGTAAATTAAGACACCTCCTCCCCTCCCTACCTGCCTGTCTTTTCTAAAACACTGATAACCCACAATATCGATCATATTAGTGTCTATGTTCCTGTGTAGCCAGCTTTCTGAAAGACAAAGATAGTCCAGATTTGAGTCCAACAACAACACCGAAATCTCATCTCTTTTGGGGATTATGCTCCGTATGTTTAAATGTCCGCCGAGGATCCCCTTTGGTTTAGCCTTTGTATCCCAAAGAACTTGTGCATGATTAACAGTTTGGAAGAATAAATGTTGTTTTTGCTTTTGTACAGCTCAGTTTTCAGGTCTCACCTCATTTGCATTTTGTTTGACTGCTCCTGCTTTCAAAAGTTTGGACGTAGCACAGCTGTTTACAGCAGGATCAGATATGTGAGTCTGTCCAGTGCAATTTGACTCACCCAACTCGCTACGTCCAGCTGTACTGAGGCGAAGACCAGCATTATGCTGCTCCACCAGTTCAGGTGTTAGCCGGGCCGTTGACAGCAGCAACCGATCAGCCAGCTCAGGTGTTAGCGGGGCTGGTGACAGCAGCGGGCGATCAGCCGGCTCAGGTGTTAGCGGGGCCGTTGACAGCAGCAAGCAATCAGCCGGTTCAGATGTTAGCGGGGCCGTTGACAGCAGCAACCGATCAGCTGGCTCAGGTGTTAGCGGGGCCGTTGACAGCTGCAGCCGATCAGCTGGTTCAGGTGTTAGCCGGGCCGTTGACAGCAGCAATCGATCAGCCGGTGCAGATGTTTGTGCTAACCCAGTGGCCTGCTGTTTGATAGTGGCAGGTCCAGGGTTAAGGTGAATATCCCCTGCCAGAAGTAGCAGTACTAACAGTACTTTAACTGTATAGCCTCTGCCATATTGTGTTATTTGCTTAACAGCCATGTTTGCCTTATTTTTGATGCTTTTTCTCAGGCCTTTTGAGGACCAGGTATAGTACAGGGTGAAATAACCATGTCCGTATCCATATAAATAAAGCTTTGTAGATTCACCTTTAGTTGAATTGACCAGAAAACCCTTCTTGTTGCAAGTCCAGACATACGACAAACAAACAACAAAAAGAAAAAGACCCCCCCCACACACACACACACATACACAAAGCAGACCCCCTCAACAAGAAAAACAACCCACCCCGAAGGGGAGGAGGGGGAACCCAGGCACGGAGGGACCAAGACACAAGAAAAAGACAAAAAAAAAACAAAAATCAAAAAACACTCATGATCCACAACCTGAGCCAATGTGGTAGCCCAGGAACCACAGACCCCCGGCTGACCACTGCGGCAGCCCGGGCGGCCCCACAACGCAGTTCGTCAGGCGGTCTCCCAGAGTCGCAGACCCCGCTGCACAGACGGTTCAGCCCGGTAGTAGAGGAGTTCCTCTTTGGTGAGGTGGTAGAGTAAGAAGTTTCAGATCACGGTGTCATGGGTTCAAAACTTGGCCTGGGATATTTGGAGGTGTATGTCTAAGATAAGATAAGATAAAATAAGCCTTTATTAGTCCCACAATGGGGAAATTCCAGGATTGCAATAGCACAGAGATAGCAACACTCAGAGCAACAATCAGAAGACAAGAAAAAACAAGAGCAGCGAGTATACATATGTACATATAAATATAAATATATAGACACACAGTGTGGAGCATTGTAGCTAGATGGAATAAATATATGAATATATAAACACACAGTGCGGAGCATTGTAGCTAGATGGAATAAATATGTAAATATATAAACACACACAGTGTGGAGCATTGTTGCTAGATGGAATAAATATATAAATATATAAACACACACAGTGCGGAGCATTGTAGCTAGATGGAATGAACAGCATAACCGTCTACTTAGTTATCCTACATGGTATGATTATGTACCCATACATATTGTCACCCTCCGTAGCGACCGGTCTACCTTGCCTAAGGGCGAACGTGACTTCGGAGATGTATGTCTACCTTGCCTGAGGATGAAAGTAACTTGAATCTGTTCACCTTGACTCAAGGTCAAAATTGACTTGGTGATTTCAGGCTGAAGTAGACAATTCTGGCCTTTGCCCAAAAAGTGGGTCATAACAATGTTTTCAGATGAAATAAAGAGTCCATCACCACAAAAGTATTATGTTAGTCGACACAATAAATCCAACTCTACCTTGTCTATTTTGTTGTAAACAAATGTGAAATATCTAGTAAGATGATGAAATATCTAGTTATATGATAATAAGCAGGACTTCTGGGTCACAGAGGTCTGGATTTTTAGGACCGTCTTTTTTCAAACAGTGACTCCATGTGGAAATTAAGGTATCCAACACAGTGTTGCAACTCTCACATATTATAAGAAGCTAGTGATATTAATTATAATTTAACCTCTTAATGTACTGGATCCCGTGAACAGGATGTTTAAATGTCTTTAACCTCTTGCACTCCGGGATACCGCGGGTGGTCATGTCTCTGCGTCCTCGTGCGTCCTCGTGCGCACTGTGCGTCTCAGAAAAAAAAAAAAAAGCTGCATTTCCGTTCTTCCACTACAGACACAGCCGCGAACAGAAAGCCAAAGGAGTGCTTTGATTGGTTTAGATTTGATTGACCTCTCATTCGACTAATAAGAGCCTTGAATTGGGTTTCTGAAACCTTGAAGAACCAATGACTGAAAACCTAGCAAGAAGGACCCGCCTACGAACGGCTGCAAATACAGCGAGCCAATTGAAGCAGAGAAGTTCGATGATTGAAAGCGTGCGTCCCATGCGTAAAATCTGTTTTGTGTAAGCCGCTGTGTGTAACGGTAGCGTTCGCCAGTCTTTTTTTTATTACTACTGTTCTTATTTGTTTTGAAAAATCGTTCGCCAAAACCGCAATCATGGAAGCGCAAAACCGCAATCATGGAATCATGGTTTGACTGGATCGCGTGACCAGAACCACCAGTTGTAACAAGCGGACCAGCTTCATGTTCGTCTGACAATGAGGAACAGATGTTCGCCAGCGACACTGCTGTTGTGGACAGGTAAGTGTTATAAGCTAAATTATTCTTTATCAATGAAAATAGTAATAAAAATGACTTTTGACCGATCGGTGATTACAACTGTGCGTCATTGCCACATGACGGACCGTTGATGGACCGTTTTTTTGTGCGCCGCGCTCCTCTGTAGCGGGGGGGGGGGGGTTGTTATCCTCTACATTGCAGATATTTTAGTATAATTTTTATTGCACTGTAGGTTATTCTTGTAAAAAAAGGCCACACATTTTTTATGTGGCATGCTTCTTTGTGTGTGGTGGGCTTGTTTGTTCATTCATTCATTCATGAATGAATAACCCCCCCCCCACACACACACACACAGCCCTGAGTGTCACCTTTCATTTGAGCCCAAGATGAAGCTTCTATATTGAATCATTCAAAAGTTATGTTTTACGTTTAAGTTACAAGTATAAGTTACGTTTTTCGTATAAGTTACGTTTTTCCAAACTGTGCCATTTGGCACAATTTGGCACAGTTCAAAAATGCCTGGGAACAACCTGAGAAAAAAGCTGTGTAATATATTCATTTTTTGTGGTATTGTTACAAAATTTTGACCTCAGCTGGATAACACTTGGTTCTACATTTCTGTTGCATTTTCCAGCCAGTATCTGACAGCTGTGTGTTATTTGCAAGCATTTGTATCTAAAAAAACACCCAGGCAAACTTTATTTTCTTCAAGTTCAGTATGTTTAGATGACTGTTACTCAGTGGCAGGAGCACTTAAAGAGATTATGACTGTTTTGCCAAAAAATTCAAAGTGTTTTCTTTTAAATGAGACCAACCCCATGAAGATGCTGCAAAGTGTTGAAGAACAGCTTTTGATTTACTTTGGGTGTTTTTAGGGAAATTGACCAGAGTGCAAGGGGTTAAATGTCTTTGCGGCAACACAATGAATTGTAGTAAACATGTTTAGAGTAGGTGGTCATGCCTTACATCATTTGAAAGATTAGAATTTTGTCTATTGGGTTATTAAAACAGATTTCAGACAAAATCATAACACTGGATTGTATAGGACTTTAAACAAGCTAGCGTAGCATAGCAACATTAGTAGTAGATTAGTTTATTTGACAGGGACAGTGCAATAAACATAGACAATTAATCAAAGACAATCAATCTGATGTGTTGCACATAGAGTGTATAGCTATTAGCTAATTTGCAACTCTTGTCCCTGGATGGGCTTTAGAAAAAAGAAATAGACATAGCACTGACTCACCAAAGAAGCCTCCTTGCCATCCTTGAATGAATGATAGTTCAACAAATACGGTCACTTTGTATTGCAAAAGGTCCAATAGATCCATTTGAGTAAGATTTATTGTCCATCTTGATGATGATAGGGAAAACTGCTCATAAAATCAGAGCATTTGTTTGAAAGTTAGCGGCACACGTCAGCTGTATTGTGGCTAAAAAAAAAATACACTTTCAAGAGACTGAACTGGAAACTGAAGCCCAAGACTGCAGTGACTGTCTAGATTTGATTAACAGCTCATTTGACCCAATAGAGCCTCCATTTGGTGATTGAAGGCTGTGGAAACCTGATGAGTGATAAAGCTAGCATGAAGGTCCAGCCTCATGACTAATGGGAACACAACGAGCCTATTGCAGCTGAATAAGCAGACGATGGACATGTCGGGTAGCCAATTAATTTCTGAATTCAGGGATACCTTACAAGGGGGGATTCAGCACACTTCCTCCCTATAAAGCTCATGCGTAAAGCTTGCATAAAGCTTGCGTAAAGCTTGTGTAAACCAGTCCGTGAATCCAAACGGCAGCAGGATTGCAACGTCACTCACCTTTTTGAAAAATTGCTAAAATTAACACTGAACATTGAAGAAATGATTAACTACTTGACCCGGTCGAATGATGAATCATTAGCTGAAGAATCACAGGTGGGCGACCATGATTCCATGTGGCACAGTTTGAAGACGTCTGGTTACAGCCTGAGGAAAAAGATGTGTAATATATTCATTTTTGGTGGGATTGTTACACAATTTTGACCTGAACTTCATAACACTTGGTTCTACATTCCTATTGTGTTTACCAGCCAATATCTAACAGCTATGTTATTTACAGGCATTTATATCTATTAAAAACAAAAACAAAAAAACGCCCAGACAGACTTTTTTTTTAGTATGCTCAGATCACTGTTACTCAGTGGCTGAAGCACTTAAAGGGATTCTGACTGTTTTGCCAACAAAAAAAACAAAAAAACCAACCTCATGAAGATACCACAAAGGGCTGAAAATCAGCTTTGAATTTAGTTTGTATATGTTTTTTCAGGTGCTTCAAAGGGAAATTGGCTGGAATGGTATAAAGATTATTAGAACACAGCTGAAGTGGAACCATACATATTGTACTCTATGAAATGTCCCAGTGTGATTATTTGGGAACATAGTAACTACTGGAATCCCTATTGTCCAATCAGATTGCTTGGTTGGAACTAACTACTGTTGTATAATTAAGCAACATTGCATGCGAGGGAGTGCAGTATCAATGAATATTTTAACTGGTGGTGAGCACCCCCAGTTAAAATATTCATTGATACCGCAACAAGCTTGAGTGGAATATTGCCTTTATTCAATAGTTCCACAAGCACAATTTATTAAATGAAAACAGTACTGGACAAAATATTATGATTTGTTTATTTAACCAGTTATTTTGTGTAGCTGAGAAAAATAGTCCCTTCTAAATGTAGCCAGTAACTGTTGCTAAACATCTCAATCATCATGAATACATCTATTGTCATTTCACTCAAATATAAACAAATTAAATATTGCCAAGTGCAAAAGTCAGTGTTTATAATACATACCTGTCACCTGTTCAGTCGGTACCACAGAAGGGCCGAGATCAAAACGTGGCTAATGCCGGTAGATAGTTAGCATGCTAGTGATTTGGCTTGGGCTCACTTTTTTTTTAGCATTTCCAGATGAAATACGAGTCCATCACCACAAAGGTATTGTGGTTTGTTAACTGAGGCAATAAATCCAACTCTAGCCTTACCTATTTATTTTAAACAGACGTCAAATAGCTTAAGGGTGTTTACAAAGTTAGACAAACTGAATAAACTTTTTTTTTAAGGGTTAGACTTCCAGGTCACCACGATGATTTTTCAAACAGTGCCTCACTGTGGAAATTAAGGTGTCCAACACAGTACTGCAATTCTCATATAAGAAGTAAGTGATGGAAATGACAGACTGGACACTAAATAACAGTTAGCAATTAACAGTTGCTCGAACACCTTTGGAGCAGAGTGATACATATCCAGTAAAATGTTGGAATGCAATTATCGAGGAATATAGTAACTCCTGGAATCCCTATTGCCCAATCAAATTGCTCTGTCGGAACTAACTGTTGTGTAATACAGAATATTGTGCACCACCCCCTTCATCTAACATGTGCTAAATTCTTCTCACAGTGCTCATTTGTTCTACTTATTTTATTTTTTATTTTTATTTTGCATACTTTATTGATCCCCAGGGGGAAATTAAGGGCATCCACATGGATAGACGAGGCAGCCACAGTACGGTGCCAATCCCAGGTTAAGCTCTGCTTCTACTATACATTCATTTTTCTTACATCATATGCGGAACTTTTGGGAAACTGAAACTTTTCTTACAGTATACTTACTGGGTACTTAAAACATTTAGTAATAGAGTCTATAAATAGGTGATAAGTAGGTTAGTAATTTGGATGCAAACACTTTAGGCTGTTACAAAACACCTCAAAAGGATGGATGAAACAAACCCAATGGATCACAGTGAGGGCAGGAAGCATGAAACACAATGCATGAATGGCACATTAACATCACAGTACAGAGCTGGGAAAAGCCAGAAGACGCGGGGTTACCTGTTGACATTAATACACACATTTCACTGTTTTGTTAATTGCTCTAGTCGAGTGCTGTGCCTGACCCAGTCTGTTGTGGGGGATACACCACACGCTCCCCCCCAGAGGGCTCGGCAGGTGGCTGAGGCCTCGATAGTCCAGCTTTGGCAGCGAGCAGTGAAAGCTCTGTGCAGGCGGAGGTGGAGGGGGGTGGGGGGGGTAGTAAATGCCGGCCAGGGACAGTGAAATCGTCTGAGCCGCGCAAAAATTGCTTGTTGGTCCACGATGTTAAGGGGGCTGTCCCGTTGAACATGCGGAGATCCACAAGAAGAAAAAATAGTCACTGACTCCTCTCGCGATTAAGTCCTGCAAGGATTAATAGCGGCCATGAAGAAAAAAAAACAGGAGCGACGAGGCTGCGTGGCAGCTGTAATAAAAGCAGAGGGACTGGCGTGTTGACTTTAGGTGCGGGCGTAACCCTAAAATCCCCGGGAACCGCAGACTGCTGAATTCCCGTTGTGTGCCATGGCTAAGACCGTTAGAAAATCCTGTGAGCGAGCTGCTTGTGTGCTTCAGGTGTACGAGCAGCCCTGAAGGTTCTGTGTGCAGCGGCGAAGGATGCTAGCGGTCTGTGGAGCCGTATTTGTCCCGTGCGTGGTGCGCCGTCCTCGTAACTCCCCGGTGCGTGTGCCGGGGCTCCGTGCGTGGGTGGGCCAGCTGGAGAGGAGAACCAGGGTCAGGGAGCTTAATCATCCCTGTTGTAGTTGTTGTAGATGGGTCATGGTGCGTTCAGATCCACGCGCTGCATTCTCCGTTGGCCATGGAGGTCGCCGTCGTGGAGAGGGGACGAGGTGCATGCACTCTCGTGTGGAGGAGCTGTGAGCACGGCCGGTCCAGCGTGGATGTGCCGATCTAGGCATGCAGATCTCACCATGAAGTTTGCTATGGCTTTCCCGGTCGTGGGTGATGTCCGGAGAGTTCCCTGAAGCAGAAGGGAGCTGCTGCGTTCGCTTGTTGCAGGAGCATCACCGCTGGGTGCTGCGTTCGCCGGCAGCGTGGTTTTTTCAGCATTGGGTCACCAGCGTGGCTGTCCAGACCAGAAGGTTGCACTGCACAAAGCACGTGCATTCTCGGGGTCACCAGTGCGGCGGCAGATAAAATAAAGGCAGCGCTCCGGAGCTGCAGGACAAAAGAGGCTACAAGGCACATCTACATATTGTTATCAGGCGTTGGATCACAGTGAGGGCAGGAAGCATGAAACACAATGCATGAATGGCACATTAACATCACAGTACAGAGCCGGGAAAAGCCAGAAGACGCGGGGTTACCTGTTGACATTAATACACACATTTCACTGTTTTGTTAATTGCTCTAGTCGAGCGCTGTGCCTGACCCAGTCTGTTGTGGGGGATACGCCACAGATAAGTAGGTTAGTAATTTGGATGCAAACACTTTAAGCTGTTACAAAACACCTCAAAAGGATGGATGAAACAAACCCAATTAAGGAGATGTTGAATATGAAAGTGAGATGCAAACAAACAAAAAAAAAAAAGACCGTGAATAAGATGGATGGATAACTTCAAGAGATGTGATGACATGAGATGGTTCAGATGGAGAGAGGAGGATGCCATGGACTAGAAAGTGTGGAGGAGAAAGATACAGGACCCAATCCAGCAACCTAGCTGGATAAGATGGATGAAGAAGTAGAAGACCTACCTATAAACTGAGTCCTTTATTGTGGTAGTCTAATTGCAAAGCTCTCCTTCAGCTGTTATTATGACATACTTAAACAGTAATTACATTGTAACTTGCAAGTTCTATTATAAAGTGCTAGAGGGTTTATTTCCTGGTTCATACCTGGCAGTCAGCCTTCATCTGATAGATACAGTGAGTACTCACTGTATAAAGAAGCTCAAGTCAAATTTGGTGCTGACATGCTGGTTGTTACACCTCCTTTCTGGTAAGTCTTCCATTTGCTGGAGGTGACAATTTCATCAAAAAGGGTTGATTTTAACAGAGCCTCATTTCTAGCCCTATCCAAGCGTGTGGTGGCAGAGCCAAATCTCATGGTGTGCTTGAGACTCATTGTCATTGGTGCAGCTTGCACCAACTACCACTAGATGTTGCTATGGGTCTATATGGTCCATGTAAATACTGCTCTTAAGCTTTGAGTTGAGCTGTTGAAACTTGTGTCCAAACAGCTTCACTGTGGTGGTGTCCTTAGGGACGCTGGTGCTATCTCCTGGTTTCAAGTATTTTTGTTTTTTTTATTGCTACCCAACCAAGAAAACATGCTCATCACTTTTCTTTGCTTTTAATCTAGATACAAAAGAAACATTAAGACAGAGCAAAAGAAGTTGCTGAATCTTAATTCCCTCTTACTGAGCTTGTCTTGTTCTTTTGTTCAGCAGTAGTCCTCTGACAGGAAAGAAAGACCTTTCTCCCCCAGACTGGGTTCACAACAGTGAGTGTGGAATGATACGCGGCATATAAGAAAGCAGAATGTTTATTTACTTTATAAATTGTTACATATGGGAAACATCAATGTGATTATTTGCTTGCATGCATTTGTGTGAAACTATTAGAAAATCCATGCATTCAAATGTCTGCTCCTGGTTACTGTTTAATGATGCATACTGTCTGTCAGGATCAGCTAGAACTCTCAGTTCTCTCTGCTTCAGTGCTGATTGAGTCCCCCTTTGAATCCAGCGATGCTGTCCTCATCTCTGTCCAGGCATGAGGCCACTGATGACACAGCCAGCATTCACACTTTGAAAACCTCTATGTGTCATAAACACTGAGTCAACCTAATATTAATTATGACAGATTGTTCACAAGCATGCCAAAACTGTGAAATACAAATGGGCTTTTTCTTATGTTCTGAAAATACTGTGGCAGAGAACATACCCGTGGATGATTTAGATTCAGTTAATAGCCAAATCCATCACTTGGGGGCGGGGGGGGGGGCAAGGTGGTTGACATCACAAGTTTTATTTGGCCATTGTACAAAGTTGCAGATGATCAAAAAGTTCAAGAGTACCTTCAGCAAACTCACATTACTGCTTCATTATAGATTCAGGCCATGTTCAATTTAGTACTTTTCAGAATTTTATATTGTCTTCATAAAAACACATTCCTGCAATGGACTGGGGATCTCTCCAGGGTGTAACCAGCCTCTCACTTCAAGACACTGGGATAGGCTCCAGCCCCCCCCCCCCCCCAATGACCATAAAGCAGTGTTTTTCATTTTGGATGCTTGTGAGAGATCTTTCGGGGTGCTGTGGGAAATTGTCTAATTCCATTTATTTGGTCCCAAAAATTGCAAATAATTTGCATTAATCTGTGCAAGTGCCTGAAGTGGCTCTTCAATAACAGTGGGTGGCAATATGAGTGGCCACAGAGTGCATATACACATATGGGGGCTTGTTTTGATGACGTTGTTGTAACGCTTCAGTCCGCCTATGGAGTGTGGAGGGATTGGATGAGCTGGAGTAAATAAACTTGCGAAGAGAGCCCCTATGGATGTGTCTGGAGTGACACAAGAGTCCAAGAGATGTAATGACAGCCAGTTTGGGCTGGAGATGCTGAGGAGGTTCTGCACTTCCAGAGGAATATTTTAACATCTACAGGACTACAGATGGAAATTAGTGAGAACACTATGATCTGGTACAGCGCATCTTTACCCTGTGTTTAATGTTTTTTTTCTGTACATGATCCCTGACAAATAAACTGATAAACTAAACTAAATCTCCACAATCTTAATGGCTAATGGCTAATGCTACTGCCGGCTGAAAAAGCCAAGAACGGCACTCCCGCTGTGGACCACTTGCCAAGATGTGAACGACACAGCTGAACAACAGATGGCAACAGCAGCAGCAGATTTTTGGAGTTGGTGAGTACAGAAAGTGCACAAACGTCATATCAACCAGTGATGATCCAGTTGTGGCAAACAGAGAAAACACACACACAAAAAAAGAAAAGCACAACACAGAAAACACAGGTTTTGGCTCAGACTGAGAAGCGGTGAAACACACGCCAGCATCGTCTCGAACTGGATGTGAATAAGAACAAGAACAAAGACTATTTTGTTCATCTCCATGAGCACACGGAGAAACGGGTAACTTTATTTGTGTATGCCTTTCTTCAGTTCCTGCCAGGATATTGGCTTTATGTTCATCTAAATAGGCCCAAGTTTCACACTGAGTGAGTATAAACTAATTACAGAACTAAATTGCCATTACCTAAGCTATAATAGGCTAGAATGTGTCATTGTGTAACATTTTTGATTGGTGTAAAAAGGGTGCTGTGGCTCAAACAAGGTTGAAAAACACTGCGTTAAAGGATTAAGCGTTGAAGAAAATGGATGGATAAATAAAATGTATTTCAGGGTTTTTTTTAAGTCTTGGTAAAGAAGAATCATATGACAACAGTTTGTTTTTCCACCAAGCAGAGCTAAAGCAGCTGAAGTTATATTTCAGACTGACCTCATCACAAGTTAATTGAATAATTTATTTTTTCCCATGACAGCTCCAGAGAGCATTCTCACCCACTAAGGTGAGCAGTAAGCAGTGTTAATTGAGGTGACTGAGTGAATTTATTATGCATTGCTATTATTATGGTAATTGTTAAATCGTTGATATTTCATGGATAGCAGCTTTCAGATGATGATAGCTGGGGCATGAACAGGATTTTTATTACGTCTGTTTGTTTTCCTCTGCTAAAACGAGAATATTTGCAGAAATAATAATAATAAAAAAAGGTGCAGGAGACAACACAGAGTTATGGATTAGTTAGATTTAGTTTGTTAGTTTTAAGGTCCAAAGGTGAAAGGACACAGTGCACAGACGAGTGCAGGAAATATATTTCATTACATTAAAGTGTCATTTTTGAAGCTATTTAAGACCAATTTAATATATGATTATGGCTGACTACAGCACACTGAGGGCCTTCTGTAGGTGGGTAAATATTTCCTGTCGCAACTTATGAAAAATATAAATCAAGAATGTGTGCATCATTGCTATGCTGGAGCCCTGAAGGGTGAATAAACACATTCATCTGTATAATTTCGAAGGCGAACAGATGCTGCATGAAATATTTCTATCAAGATGTTTAACCCACAGCTGCCTTAGTGAATGAATGAATGAGTGAATAAATAAACAAGACCCAGGGTTTTCTTAAAAATGTCTCTCTTGCTCCTTCGCTCCCTTTGCTCCTCTTCTCAATACTTTACATGGTTGCCATGGAAACACACACTTGCAGCACTGAGAGTCGTGAGGCCAGTCAGCTGAGATACCACGTCTGGTAAACAGTCCTGCAATTTGAAGCGGATCTGCTGGGTATGTGTCAGAGTTTGTCAAAGCATGTAGACATCAACGAAAGGTCACTGGTGCCAGAGAGGTTTCAGGACCAGGGGGGAACGGGGACAGCTGGTGTGACAGTCTTGAACCCTCCCCACCCCCAACCCCTGTGCATTTCTATTGCATCACACACCAACAGCAGACACGGTTTGAGCCTATTTAATTCACTCTCTAAGGAACACATGCAATTAAGTTGACACAAATTACTAGCTGCAGTTATAGCTCACTGTTCTGACGAAAAGAAATATATTTCCCCCCAAAACTTTTAGACAGTAAAAATGCATTAGACACTGGTATAAGATGCATAATTAATAAACATGTCATGAACTTCCTCCATGCGCTTCTCCACAGCGCACGGAGGAAGAGAAGGAAGAATGAGGTTTTAAGCGCCGGGTTACACCAAACACACATTTATTGAAATGCAAACAGACAGACCACAATAACGTAGACAGCTTGGGTGAAACTTTAGAGTCCTCCAGGACACTCAGCTGGCACGGGAGAAGAAGCTGGGCAGCAGTGCCTAAGCATAGCAGTTATGCCGCAAGGGGAAACGCTACAGACAAGTCTAGCAGCACAACTGCAAACAGAAACGCAGACAGTTCTTACTCACTGTGCAGGAACAGTCCGAGTCGTCCAAGTCTGACAGCGAGCACACATAAATAATCCTTCAGAGATGTGACGGTTACACAGTGAAAAACGCCCGTGAACTCGTACAATGGTCCAGCGGTGTTTGACTGGCAAAGAGCTGCCTAAGTACAAACACTTCTCGCATGACAAATTGGCCACACCTGGGCGAGGCGCGGGAAAGGTGATTACCTGGGCGAACAGCTAATTGTCAGAGAGAGAGGGGGGCGTGGTCAGACCGGCAAATGTTAGACAGCTCCCACCAGGAAGTGGGTCAAACAGCTGCCTAACGATCGCCGGCCAGAACAGCGGCTACAGGCATGGAAAGAAATAATACACAGACATGAAAACAACAAGAAATCAAAAGATAACAACACATAATAAACCCAATGCCTGAGCCACCAAGAATGATCAGAACCAAGCCAACATGGGCTTGCTTTGTGACAGAGCCCCTCCTTCTAGGGGTGGAACCAGACACCCACAGTAACATCAAAAAGAAAGAAAAACTCCTGCCCCCCCCAACCCAACAGGAACAATAACACAAACCCAGGTGGGAGGTAGGGGGAACAGGAAAGGAGGGAACACAATGCCCCGCCCAGGATCCACAACTAACCCCCCCCCCCCCCCCCCCCCCAAGTCCAACAACGTGGAGGCTTGGCAGGCCGCCCGGAGTCCCAGGCCCAGCAGGCAGTTCGGTGAACCCAGTCTGGTGGCCTGTGGGAAAACACGGGCCATCTGGCCCAGAGACTCAGTCCCTCAGGAGGTCGGCCAGCGCTGTAAAACCACCAGGGCCGGCAGGATGAAGCAGAAGGCGACCTGCTCACCGGAAGACTCCCTGGTGGGTGACCAGACCGTAGGGGAGAATCCCCCACTGCGTAGGATAGGGAGGAGAAGGGGACCACGATGTCCTCACAGCGATCCGCAGCGGACCCCAACCGGGCCGGCTCTGCTGCACCCGTGGTGACCCCCAACCAGGCCGGCTCTGCTGCACCCGCGGTGAGCTCCAGCTGTGGCTCTGCAGCACCCACGGTGACCTCCGGCTGGGGCTCTGCAGCACCCACGGTGATTCCCAATTGGAGTTCCGCAGCACCCGTGGTGGACTCCAGCTGGAGCTCAGCGGCACCAGCGGTGGACCCCGACCGGGCCAAGGCTGCACCCTTGGTGGACCCCGCGCTGCAGCGTGGCTTCCATGACGGGTCTGAGCAGGGGTGCAACACCCATGTCAGGCTAATCCTGGAGCGCAGCCCACACATCGGTCCAAAACCAGCCTGCCACGCCCACGGAGATACAACCTGTGGAGGGACCCACACGACGGCCTCAGGCAGCAGGGGAGCTGGACTTACGATGTCGTCAAGCGGTGGGCCCGGTTCCAAGGCGACCGCTGGTGACGATAGCTCCTCTCTGGCGACCCTAGAGGAAAACTCAGGAGCAGGAGACAAAACCAAGTTATTAGGGTCACTGGCAGCGGCGGAGCCCGGCGAAGGAAGTTCAGACGCAGCTGCGTGCTGCGCCTGACTCTCCTCACCTAGAGCCAGACAAGATCTCTCTAATACCCTCATCATAAACACAAGAGAGAAAACCTGCCTGAGCTCGAGCTCCACTACTGTCCAGGACTCTGTCGATCCTGATGATGAAGACTCGGGCCCGGCCTCCAGGAGGTCCAGCTCAGGCTCCCACTCCACAGCTGCATCCTCCACAGCAGGCGAGATGGTGGTAACAGTCCTATTATCCCCTGGCAGCAGCTCCAATGCAGGGAATTCATCCAGCGTGGCTGCAGGGGGAACCTCTCCATGCTGGCTCCGGGAAGGAATCATCTGAAACCACTGGGTCCTCCACCGGCTGATGGCCCTGACCTTGGGCCAACAGGCCCTCTAGGAGAACTGGAGGAGACATGGAGAGGGGAAAAAATGAATTACTACTTACAGCTGGAGGAGAGAACCCACCGGACTGCTGAAACTGGGCCTCTCCCTCAGGAAACAGGCAAGATTCAATACCATTAGATGGAACAGAAAAAAAACAGTACTTGCCTGTCATCCCGGTTGTTGATGTTGACAGCTGCAGGCAGTCGGCAGTCATCCCTCTCCGTGTCAGCGGTGACGTGAACCCGCCCCTTTAGGGACTTGAGGAGGAGCCGTCTCCAAGACGACGGAGGTGGGCATAGCCAGGGTGAGCTCAGCAGACCTCATGGCAACTGGAAGGATGGCGGCCGCTGCCGAAGACAAGGAGGACTTCCCCCGGCATTTCAACGCAGGATGACTCCTTTTGGACAGAGCTGAGGATACACGGGCTGAGGCTGGCACTTCAGGCTGAGCTGGAGAGGAAGCAGATGACTGATGAGGGGAACATCTCTGCTTCGGCTCGGCGGGAAGTGTCCTCGCAGATAGTCCAGGAAATGAGCACTTGAGCGCGCAGACTGTGGAGAGCAGCTCTGCATGTTGTGGGCACCTCCAGAGGCCAGCATGCGCTTCTAAGATGGCCATGGCCCAAAGCAAACGCTCCCACTTTTTCTTGGGACCCCCGGACGCGAGAGCCTCCTCCACAAAGTCCTGGATGAAATCCGCTGCCCACTCTTCCTCCAGCATGGGGATGCCAGCTGCCATTCCTCCCTTGCAGCGGCGAGGTCGGCGAGCCCAGGACATCAAGCGCTCCAACAAACAGGTGGGTGAAAAAGACAGTTCCAAAAAATGAAAAAAGGTCTGTGTGGGTGCAACCCGCTAAATCCTTTTCACAGCTGGACCATTCTGTCATGAACTTCCCTGTGCACTTCTACACAGCACACGGAGGAAGAGAAGAAAGAATGAGGATTTAAGTTCTGGGTTACACCAAACACACATTTATTGAAATGCAAATAGACAGACCACAATAACGAAGCCAGCTCAGGTGAAACTTTAGAGTTCTCCAGGATGCTCAAATGGCACCGGAGAAGAAGCTGGGCAACAGTGCCTAAGCGTAGCAGTTGTGCCGCAAGGGGAAACGCTACAGACAAGTGTAGCAGCACAACCACAAACAGAAATGCAGACAGCTTTTACTCACCGTGCAGAAACTGTCCGACTCGTCCAAGTCTGACAGCGAACACACACACAAATAATCCTTCAGAGATGTGACGGTTCCACAGTGAAAAACGCCGGTGAACTCATACAATGGTCCAGCGGTGTTTGACTGGCAAAAAGCTGCCTAAGTACAAACACTTCTGGCATGACAAACTGGCCACACCTGGGTGAGGCGCAGGAAAGATGATTACTGGGGCGAACAGCTGATTGTCAGAGAGAGAGGGGGGCGTGGTCAGACCGGCGAATGTTAGACAGTGCCCACCGGGAACTGGGTCAAGCAACTGCCTAACGATCGCTGGCCAGAGCAACAGCTACAGGCATGGAAAGAAACAATACACAGACATGAAAACAACAAGAAATCAAAAGATAACACATGATAAACCCAATGCCTGAGCCACCAAGAATGATCAGAACCGAGCCAACAGGAAACACGGGCTCGGTTTGTGACAAAACAGAAGTGATGTATTAATGAACTGAACAAATACAAATCATGTAACACTTTTTGAGATTGCCTTAGCTGTTCATATTACGCAATGATGTGTTTTACTGAAAAATTAGTTGTTTTTTTTCACAGGATAGTCTATATTTAGAGTATTAATTACCAAGTACCTGCAAAAATTCCACTCATAACTGTAGCCTTGTCACACTGGCCCTTCAGTGTGAATGAATGACAATGCTATGGCAGACACCAAATCTGTCCTTCAGTGGTTATCTGAAGGACCTGCATAAAGTAATATGATGGAAAAAAGGAAAATATCAGTCAATCAGTAGCCTACTATGCACTTGACTGGTTCAGTGGACGTGGTTCGTATCACAATTACTGTAATTCTTACACTTTAAGTCATTTGCTTCAAATATCAACAAGTAATGACAATAGCTTCTTCCTTTCTACTATACCTTACTTCAGTACCGCCTTCTCAAGCAAGAATCAAGCAGTATAACTGGAACTGTTTTCTGACTTTAAAAAACCCTATCATCCAGTTCATCAGAGAAAGGGGAAAATCATCCTGGTGGAACCGACGGTCCCGTGTGAAGACAGCTGTGACCAGGCCCAAGAGTGGAAGACAACCAAATACCACAACCTAGTCCAACAGTGTAGGGAGAAAGGATGGCAGACCGGGTTTTTCCATTGTAAGTTGTTCTCAGAGGTTTTCCAGCCCCGTCAGCATGGAAAGCTCTCACTGCTATGGGATTAACAGGGAAGGAGGGGACAGCAGCCATTCGCAGATTGGGGGAAGCGGCAGAGAGCCTCGTTTTGGCTCTGGAGCAGAAGGGAGGAGCAAGATGAGCAGTGACTGGCCACCACTGCTAACCCACCAACTGGAGCACGCTGTGGTTCAGAGTCGAAACTCCTGGTCAAACTTGAAAGCCACCTCATGACATCTGCTCTTAGCTGTAGGCTGAGGTCGCAAGTCTGTGACTATGCACTAGCATCAGCTGATATATCTAATAGTTTCTTAGCATTTGTGGTTAAGGACACATATCTGATTATTGCAGATTCCTTATTTTTGATTCTAGTTTTTAAAACTAGACCGTCAGTGGAGGGAGATGCTCATTCTGGCTTGATGAAATCCTCCCAAGAATGCGCAGATCTCCTGACCGTTGACCTTGACCTTGAGCAGAGTCTAGATGCAGACCCACTTGAGGATCATTGTTCACGACTTTGCCAAACATTAGGGCAATGTTTCAAGAATTAGGGAACTTGGATAGGAAGAATATTGATTTTTGTAAAATCACATAAGTGTCCAGATCTCCTGATTTTTCACTGTGTCCTTGAACTTGAGCACAACCTGGATGCAGACCCACCTGGGGGAATTGTGAGTGAGTTTGGTGAACATCTCGGAGTAGTGGTTCTTGTGAAATGTGGCCGAACAGATGGACGGGTGACTGACGCCATGCCATTGCATTAACTCCTTTCAGCTTTGATAGAATGAGCTAAAATACTAAAACAGATACTGATTCACTATACTGCAAAACAACAACATGTGATAAAGGATGATAATCTCTTTCACGGCTCTAATGATCTTTATTGTCTGTTAAATACTCTGGTGTAATGTGTAAAAACAGTGTGATATATGTTCCAGGAGTCACCTCATTAGTAAGTGACTCATGGTGCATACAATGTATCACCTCATTTGTAGGAAAACCTGGCAAACGATTACATGCACATCAGAGCAACACTTAATGCCAATAAAATTATCCTAATAAGGAAGAAGGTGAGTGCATGAGGCATTTGTCATCAGTCCACCACAATAACAGGCAAAATGCATGCAAACAACTGTGGTGCTTAACACTATCATATTGAAGGTGAAAAGAAGCCACATAATGCGTTCATAATCAATTGCTCTTGCCAGCAAATTCTCAGTGCAGTTCTTGAAACTTGAATCTCTGGATTTAAAATATTTTCAGTTTCAGCACCTTTGGTTGGTTGGCTGTAAGTAAAACAAAGCAATGCAAATGATGACTCATTTAAAAAGCCTACATGAATCAAGGCAACACTACTGAGAACTGGTTAAAAAGAAAGTACGTCAAGGTAAGCCAAAAACTACCGAGAAGATAAAACAATATAAAAATAAAACAACTTGAGTAGAGCGTAATTAAAATGACTAGATTTATTTGACCTAAGAAGCTAAATTAGATTTCATCTTTGATTCAAGCTGACAAATGTGCTGTGAGCCTTCTTTTGTCTTATGTGTCTCATTAACCGTAAAATTAACCATTAACTGTAAAATAGTTTTATAGGTTTTAATAAACTAAGTCTATTAATCACATGGACTGTATGTCATTACAGTATCAAAATGTTCACTTCACAAAGAAATACACACTGTTTGTCATGAGTCTGAGCACGGCTCTTAACCGTGCTCAGATTCTTAAGTGTATTTCAGTCTTTTTCTGTATTTTGCATCTCTGTTTATGTTGTATTTACTATGGTCATCTTAGTTTGGGGGGTCTTTCATGCATTGCTGCACTTTGATTTCTGGGTTGTTATTTGTTTCCGTTTATGAGTTGTCTTGCATTCTTAGTTTTGTCATTATAGTCTTGTCTATGGGTTGGTGAATCATCCTGTATTTATTACCTCCGCCAGGCCGAAAAGGCCAGGAGGAGGTTATGTTTTTGCCAGGGTTTGTCTGTTTGTCTGTCTGTTTGTCTGTCTGTCTGTCTGTTGGTTAGCAAGATAACTCAAAAAGTCTTGGACGGATTTGCATGAAACTTTCAGGCGTTGTTGGAAATGGTACAAGGAAGAACTGATTAAATTTTGGGGATGATCCGGATCACCGTCTGGATACAGGAATTTTTTAAAGCATTCTTTAACACTGTGACATACGGCTATTTTCAACATGCGTGCAGGCGCAATGGAGGGCGCTGGTCATCGTGTCTGACCAACATAAACTCCGCCTTCTTCAACGTTTTAGGCACAAAAGCACGCGGAAAACTGTGTTTGCGCAACGCTGCAAAAGCTGAGACGGGCAGCTGTCCGCCGCCGGATTATTTGGCAGAAATTCCCCGGCCAGCCATAGGCGCTGCGCAAAAACGAGCTGCTCGGCAGCGTGCTGTGTGCCTGTGTTTGCGCAACGCTGCAAAAGCTCAGACGGCCAGCTGTCCGCCGCTGGATTATTTGGCAGAAATTCCCCGGTCAGCCATAGTAGCTCCGCAAAAAGAAGCTCTCTGGCCTGCACGGTGGCGCAGTGGTTTAGCACTGGCAGCACAGTTTTATCCTCGGCCGGGGGATCGCGGGGATCATGAGATCGTGGGTTCGATCCCAGCCCCCGACCGACAGTGAGCTGTGTGGAGTTTGCATGTTCTCCCCGTGTTGCGCGGGTTTACTCCGGGATTTCTCCGGTTTCCTCCCGCACACCAAAAACATGTAGGTTTAGGGCGCTCGCGCACGCAGCGACCAGCAGCCGGTGGCTTGTCACCAGACTGCAAACCAAGTCTACCTACGGGTACAAATAAGTAACAAAAAAAAAAAAAAAAAAAAAAAAAGAAGCTCTCTGCCGGGGAATTTTCCAAATCATCTTTGGCCGCGGAGCGCAACCCCAATAAAGGTAAAGATTAGATGTACCACGAAGGTTGAGTGCAAGCAAGATGTTTGTGTCTGTGAACATTCCGTCTTTTGCCGAGTTGATACGTAACGATGTTTACAGTTTGATGAGAAGGTTGCTGCCATGTAACAATCATCTTATATCACCAATTGTCAACTCGTCACTCACACTTCAGCATTTGGAAGTGGTGGCGTTCCATTTTATACTGAGTCCAATATTGTATGTTATTGTTGTTACAAGACCGCCGACTGTCTGCTGATCTGTATATACTTTTATTTATTTATTTATTTATTTTCTACTCCTTTTAGTTCTGCATTTAATATGAACCCTGAGTTTGAAATTACCGTTTGAATTTTGAATAAAACCCACGCCAACCCGTCTACCTAATTGGCATCCGTCAGTGAAGCCCTCAGTGCTGCTTTCAGTGATCTAAAACGCTCACATAACCCATTGGCCTGTGGGTTGTACGCAGTTGTGTCATGACTTCTTTTGTTTTTTCTTTTGAATTCTTGGATGGAACATGGGTGGGCAATATAAGCTGCGGATTCAGCCATCACATATTTCGGATAACTTATGTTGAACTGTATAATCAGAGGAGCTATTGTCTAATTTGACCTTGTTGGATTTTATTACCCCCTTTGTTATATTATTCACTTTCTTTTAACCTGTACTCTTAATCTATTCGAAATAAAGACTGATTCATTCATTCATTCAATTGCAACGCCCCCAGCCTGGGAGTTTGCAGATGCAGGACATGGACACAACACCAACACTTCAGTTTATTACCTCCGCCAAGGAGGTAATGCTTTTACTACTGAACCACTAATCCTATCATTGTGAATCCAATTGCTACTCAGATGTTTTCATGGTCAAGGAATCTGACAACGTACACACAAACACTGTATGGGGGGAACTGTGGCGCTTGGCGGAGGTCTGCGCTCTCCGAGTGCTTTTCTAGTTACATTATGTTCTCTTGGGTTTGTGTTTATTTTATCCTCACCTCTCCTGCTGTTTTGGTTTTCATGGTTTTTATATTATTTGCATCCTTGGTTTATAGTTATCTACTTGTCTTTATATTGAGTCTACCTTTTGCCCTCCAGTGTCTACAGTGATATTCAGTTGTATTATTTTGTCATCTGTTGTTATCTTGTCCTCACCATAGTTTCCTTTTGTTGTACAGTTAATAGGCTTGTCATTTATAATTATCTGGTCTTTGTTTTGGGGTTCATTACTGATTATTGGTTGTCATTATTTCTCTCAGTGTGACAGCTGTCTGTGTTCACTTCCAATTGTCAATCCTGTTTGTGGGCTGTCACACCTGAGTCGGATCGTCCTGATTATTTTCTCACTCATGCACCCACACCTGATCTCATTTGTGTTCTCCTATTTAAGAAGCTGCTGTGAGGCTACTCCTTGCAGTGGTCTCCTGTAATCAGACGTTATTTCTATGTTTCTCCTAATGCAGACGGTGTCCCTGTCTTACTGTTTATTCCGGTGAATAGTATGTTAGTCCTGAAGTGCATCCCACGTCTTCTGGCGTTCCTATACACCTTAGCCTCAGCGCTATCCTGGGCTATGCCGCTCCTCACCTTGCCTTCTCCGTATTTGTAAGTTTTTGTGTTTTTGTATATTTTGTGTTCGTTATTAAATGTCAGCAACTCACAGCTCCAGCGTTTGGTGTTGTCAGTCCTGCCTTTGCCAGGGCAATTTATGACACTGCTTTTATTTATTATTAGAGGACAACAACTCCCATCATCCCAGATCTCTAAACACGATCATGGTGGGAGATTACTGAAACCTCACCTCCTGTGTCCTGACTCCTGACCAATGAAAGAAGGATCCAAAGAGGAGAAAAACAACACAAAGGTATTATTTTGTATCGTGAGAACTGCAGTTGATCCAGAGGACTGTTAGTTACTTCACCCTGGGCGCGCGTTGAAAAGATGACGTAAGCTCCGTCCATCTGTTTTTGTAGTTTTTTAATTTAAGTATTTTCACAGTATTATACTTTAACAGTTAGACAACAACCTACACCGTTATTTACGTGGAAAATTATCTTTTAAATTGACAAACATCATATGTGTAACTCGTGGCAAAATTCAATCGGGATCAAAAGATAATTTCACTCATTTCAATGGATTTAAGGTCCCATATGCGGCAGTAGAGGGGGCGTGACTTAGACTCTCTATTCAGCCTGCGGTTCTCTTAAGGTTCCTTTACGGTATCTGTCACACACAGGTCCTTGGGGGTGTAGGCCACTTGGATGGTAGGAGCAACCCTCTGCACCACAGTGGCCCTGCTCTCACAGGCCCTTCTGATGGATGGCCAATCTGCTCTGCTCAGTGGAGGCGGAGCCCGTCGTAGACACATACCGTCATGGTTAGCTATTAGCATTGGCTCTGCTAGCAGAAAACTAAAGGAGGAAGAGAAGATGGTGAAAACAGATTATACTTGCTTGGTTTTGTGATATCTCACGCCAACAAGTCCCACCTTCATTTCTCCTAGTTGGCCAATCAGACAAACTCTGAATGTTCCGTTACTTGTGATTGGCCCATTTGAAAGGCCTTTACCCTATCGGATTAGGGGCTCAGGTTAAGGGTTACAGCAGGCTGAAAAATGATTATTTCAAACAGAGCTTTACAGATAGCTGTTCTGATGAGCTGTAAAAAACACAGAAATATTTTTGGTCTTTAAAACTATATCTATATGTCCTTGAGAATCCCAGAACCTGAAATTAATTTCTGGAAATTGGATAACATGGGACCTTTAAAAGAAAATCCATAGTGAATGTGGCTAATAGAGAGCAGAGAATGTCATATTGTTTTAGGTGGATATTTCAATGACTTTGCATGCAAGAATTAAACTAGAAATGAATTACTGAAGACAAAACATTTGGTTGAGATGAGTTAAAAATGTAAATGTATTAGGATCAGGAACTTTTGGTCCCACATTAACACTACAGACCTAAACATTATTCTTTTTTTTGTAACGTTTTGGGATATTACCCATCTCGTATGATTTGACTTCATAATTTATGGTTTGCCTGTCTGGAACAAGTATAATTTAATGAGTATTTTGGTACAGAAAGATTCTTGTAGCTTTTCACAGAAGGCATTTTGACCTGTCACAGTAGGGAAATTACACGTGTACTTTGTTAATGATGACTGAATTCCACTCTGCTCTTTTGCATGCTGGTTCAATAGATCACTTAAACAGTACCATCAATATTTTCCAGCCTTTCCTTGGAGCAGCATCTGCTGCACAGTCAGCAATAAATTATATCTTCCTTAATCCAGGCTGGATTCTTACAAACAGCTCAACATGTTTACTTAGGGCCATTCCTGGATCTATAACGGAAAGATGAATAAAACACTATTTAGGATGAACAAAGATGATGAATCAGTGGACATGCTGTGCTTCTTTTTTTGCCTGCTATTCTTGTTTTCCCCCCTTTGGAGTGGTGGCCTGTGGGTAGAGCATCGGCCCCACAGTTAGGATATTGTGGGTTTATGCCTCAGCCGGGTCAAAACAAAGACCATAAAAATGATATTTTATAGCTTGATGCTCAGCATAATAGATTGCGGGAAGGAAAGATGTTTAACCAGCTACGGGGGGACCACAAGCCAGTGTACTGCTAGTACCGGTCCCAAATGTGGACGGTTAAGACAGGAAGGGCATCCAGCATAAAATTCTTGCCAAACCAATATGTGAACAGATGATCCGCTGTGGCTGTACTCTAATTTCCAAGTTTCATTCAATACAGTTGTAGCAGAATTTATTAAAAGCCTGAGTACTTGCAACCATTTGTTTTTAAGTATTTGAGTTACTACAGTATTTTCAATACTTTTATTTATTCAGATGCAACTTTGAACAAGTTTAAATATGATATGCTTTGAAATTTGACAAGACAGATGATTTTATGTATAGCTTATGCATTTAAAAACAAACTGGGCTTATTTATTTAAGCACTATTACACAACAGGGAGTACAGGCTTAATTAATATATCAATCTTCTATATATACGTAGAGTATATAAAAGGGATTCTGTGGTCTGGGTATGTATGTATGCATGTATGTATGTATGTGGCAAACTTTGTCCCCCTACTAACTCAGAAGCCACTTGACCGCAGGCTCTCGTCTCTTGCATGGCGATACTACAATGCCTGAAGAGTGCACCTGGCAAGTTTCACTGACCGTTTCCCCGAAAATTGATAATTTTGATTGTATTTGAAATTGCATTCTTAAATGCAATTATAGTGTCCACCAGCAGAGGGAGAGCTAATCGAAGCCTAGGTGACGCTCTATGCCAGTGGTCGAGCAAGAGAGCGAGTGACTGAGCGGTGTGCTCTGTGTTGATCGGAGCAGGAGTAAAATCAGCATATTAACAGGCTGTAAACAGCAGTAAATATGCATGGCAGGCTGCTTTTAACAGCAATCGACATGAAGACACTGTTGAGCACAGTGTACAGTTGGCTGTGCCATCAATGCACACTGTACTGAAACTGTCCTACTGTGCTGAGCAGTATGACACAGTTCAGCAATTTGTGTGAAACATGTGTGCAGAAAAAAAGCCATAAAAATCAGATTTTTGTTAAATTTTCACACTAGTTAGTTTACGTGGAAATATAGCATACTCTTACCATAATAGTATCCAACTGTGACAACTGATAAGTCACTTACCAGTCAGTCAGCCAACACCTCATCTTGTGTCAAATGCATCCCCACTGTGTGGTTCTGCAGCATAACGGAGTCGTGCCCTGCCCTGGCAATGACATTTAGAATCTGATACTTTGCATCTGATATGATTTGAAATGGGGGCAGCACGGTGGCAGAGTGGTTAGCACTGCGGCAGCGCAGCAACTCACCCTTGGCCGGGGGATCCTGGGTTTGATCCCAGCCCCCGACCAACAGTGATCTGTGTGGAGTTTGCGTGTTCTCCCCGTGTCTGTGTGGGTTTACTCTGGGATTTCTCCGGTTTCCTCCCACATGCCAAAAACATGCAAGTTAGGTTAATTGGCATCAAACTGGGGATTTGAAATTGTCCTTAGGAATGACTGTGAGAGTGAATGGTTGTGTGTCTCTCTGTGTTGACCCTGCGTTGGACTGGCGATCTGTCCAGGGTGTACCCTGCCTCTCGCCCAAAGATGCTGGGATAGGCTCCAGCCCCCCCGTGACCCGAAAAGGATTAAGCGGAAGAAGATGGATGGATGGATGATTTGAAATGATGCTGCTTTTAATGCTTTTTGGTTATTTTAATTTAAATTTTAACTGCAATCAAAGTATAAAATCATGCCAACTGATTATTAAGTTTATAGGGTATACACTCTTGTAGTTGATTCAGACAAATAAAAAATAGAGCCATATGGTAACCAAATTAGGTTAGAATAACACAAACAATTTACACAAAGCTCTTACAACTGGTGTGGACCACTCACAAATTTTGTTAGTACCTGTATGACATTTCAAGATGCTAACAAATTATTATTTGACGTCGTTTCCTGAAAATACAAACTGTAATTTATACATTTGCTCATTTATTGCTCAGTTATTTATAGAAATGCAGTATAATTTTTCAAAGACAGTAAGATGAATGGTAAGTAACTTTATAGGAGTTTGCTGAAGCTATAGCCTGTCTTCTTTCCACTGCTCCCTGTTAGGGGTCACCGCAGTGGATTAAGGGTCTACATATTTGATTTGGAAGGCTGCCCTTCCTGGTGCACCCCTCACCATTAATCATCAGGGCTTGGGACTGGCACTATGAGTACACTGGCTTGTGCTTCTCCTATGGGTGATTTTGCTGAGCAGAAGGCAGAAAGTACTGTTTTTATGATCGTTGGTATGGCCGATATGGGTGTGAACCCACAGCCTCCTGGCTCTGGGGCGGATGGTCTGCCACTAGGCCACTGCTCCGGTTAAGCTATAGTCTGTAAATTGCTCTAATTATACAATGTGTATGTTGGGATGTCTATAAGTAAGTAGAATTGAATGCAATTTCAGATTTAATGTTGTGGCAAACAGGCCCTTTAAGACATGAAGATGTAACCAAACATGCCCGATTAGCCTTCATAAAACTTGATTGCTGCTTACTGTAAGGAATGAAGTGATGCAGAGAAAATGACAAGGAAGCGAACTGAGGGGGGCATGAGACATCTATAGTTCTTGACAGATGTTAATTATTCACTGAAAACATCCATGCTAAGAGCAAAATCAGGCATGAGAACAGTGTCAGGAATTGTAGCTTTTTCCTTTGTTGCATTATGACACAATGAAAAATTAATTTATTCCAGCATTTTTTCTTAGCATACATTCTGGTTGCATTAAAATGATATCCCACCCTCCTCCTCCTCCTCCTCCTTTTCCCCTTTTCTTCCCTTACTAGTCATACACATTTCTCCATTTCACCCACATGCACATTTGAAGGTCCCTCCCAGACGCTGTAGGTTGGGGCGTGAGGCTCCACTGATGAATCAAGCTGTGGGAAAATTCAGAGATGAGTAAAGACCGTGGTGGGTTTAGTGCATGTGTGGACAGGGGGAATGGCTCTGCCTGTTTGAAGTAACACAGTGAAGGTGTAATCACACCCAATTAACACTCTCCCCTCCTCATTTCACGCTGCCTTTCCCCCCCCTCCCTCACACACAGGCGAGTGCACACAGACACATGCAAGTACACATGTATACCTCAGCTCATTAACTCACTCCCTCTCAATCTCTGTCTTCTTTCTCTGTCAGAGGAGGACAATTACCTCCAGAGTCTGCTGTGGCACTGAGACTCTTATTAATATTTTCTCATATCAGTGCCTGTAGTGTTGAGCGGTAATAACAATGGCTTGTCTAGGCATGATGCTTAGCAAGTATTCAAGTGATGAACTGGTTAAAAATGGTGCGTTTTGCAACCAGAATAGACTGCATTGTATATTGTGAGCAATATGTGTCACTGTTATCTGGATCCTTGCACCCAAAGTTGTCATTATGCCACATAATTTGGGAGTTTTTGCCCAGGTGCCTAGGAAAATGAGAAAATCTTCATCTAATAATCTTGTCGAGACTTGATTTGTTCAGCTCTGGTCTGCTAAGTTACAGACACCAATTACACACGAAAAAGCCCATTTTCAACATTTTGTGCATGCGCCACTATGATTCACATACCTTAATTTAAATGGTTTCACATAACACATGCAAATAAAATTGATGTTATTTCCATTTGTCAGTCGGACATAAATACATAAATAGCATAAAAACAATTGTACATGCTCATAAATGAAAAGTTTAGGCAATTCAGATTCATAGTAGTGGAGTCATACCTCCAGCTCCAGAACTCTCACCAGCCCTGCAGCCCCCACATGGGCTGGAGGAGCGTTTACTGCCTGCCCCCCAGCCTGTGCTGACAAAGGAGAGCGTCCCCTGGTTCTGGCACCTTGACTACCCACTCCTCCTCGCTTCGCTTCAGCCTCGTGGTGTGCAGCTACACCAGCTCCCACAGCAGCTGCAGTGTCGGTCTCCAGGACAGTTTTACATCAGCTCCCACAGCTGCTGCAGTGCAGGCTCCCACATTTTACACACTGGTGCCCTTGCCCACTGCAACTCCTCAGACTGCCTCATCTGCTGCTCTGGCAGCAGCCACAGCCCCTACTCCTGGTGCATCTCCGTCAGCGACAGGAGAGCAGCAGAACAGGCAAGTACTGTATATACTTGTTTCTCGTTACCACCCAATGAGCTGTCTTGCCTTGTTTTGGGTGAGGGGTCTCAGCTGCAGCCCTCTTTTGCTCTTGAGCCCCCACCTTCTGTTTCTGCTGTCACCCCTGTATTTGTGTTGTCACCATCCCTGGTCTCTCTGTTTTTCCCAGAGGTGCACCCAGCAGCTCCGGCAGTACCTGTGGTGCACGAGCCTACCCCAGCTGCCCCCGAGGTGCACATCCCTGCTCCAGTTCTCCCCGACGTGCACACCACAGCTCCAGCTGTCTCTGAGGTGCACGCTCCACCATCATCAGAGCTGCATGCTCTACCACTATCCGAGCTGCATGTTCCACCATCACCTGAAATGTATGTTACACCTGGTCCGTCCGAGCAATCCGCTTTGCGTGGTTTGTGCAAACAGTCCACTCCACCTGGTTTGTCCGAGCAGTCCACTCCACCTGGTTGGTCTGAGCAGTCCACTCCACCTGGTTGGTCTGAGCAGTCCACACCACCTGGTTGCTCTGAGCAGTCTGCACCACTTGGTTGCTCCTAGCAGTCCGCTCCACCTGGGTCGTCTGAACAGTCTGCACCACCTGGTTGCTCCGAGCAGTCCGCACCACCTGGTTGCTCTGAGCAGTTCGCTCCACCTGGGCCATCTGAGCAGTCCGCTCCACCTTCGCTGTGGGGGGTTGCCGCTCCTCAGCTGCCGTTAGTCCCTGTGCTGAAGGCCCTTCAGGTACTGTCCCCAGAGCAAAAAGCTCTTATATTGGTATCGTCATCATCATCATCATCATCATCATAGCAGTTTGTCGTGGGCGACAATGACTGTTTCATTTAGGTCTGATCAGATTCCTCCACACAGCTCTGTCCTTAGCCTTCTGCTGCCAGGAACTCCTGTCTATATCCAACTTCTTCAAGTTTCTTTTTACAGTGTCTTTAAATCTGAGCCTTTGTCTACCCTGATTGCATTTGCCCTTGCATAACTGTGAGTAGAGTAACTGCCGAGGGAGACGCTGGTGGTCCATCCTCTCAACATGTCCAAGCCATCTCAGGTTCGTCTGTATTAGCATGTCCTCCATTGATGGTAGACCAACTTGTTTCAACACTTCTGTGTTGGTTATCTTGTCTTTCCATGAGATGTTCATTATGGCTTGAAGGTGTCTCATCATGTACGTGTGGAGTTTCTTCACCTGCACTCTGTAGACAGTCCAAGTTTCAGCACCGTACAATAGAGTAGCCAGTACTGTCACTCTGTACACTTTGTATTTCACACGGATAGACACATGTTGATTGCTCCACAGTCTCTCCCTCAAGTTTCCAAACACAACGCTCGTTCTTCCTACCAGAGCTAAAAACTCCAATGTTGTTGTCCCCAAAGCAAGAAGCTCCTTTGTGGTCTCCAGAGCAAGAAGCTCCTCTGTGGTTTCTGAAGCAAAAAGCTCCCATGTTTTCTCCTGAGCAAAAGGCTCCAATGTTATCTCGTGAGTTTAAAATTCCTATGTTGTTTTCTCCAAAGCAAAAGACTCCCATGTCATCTCCTGAGGTTAAAGGGCTTACGTTGTCATCTCCTGAGGTTAAAGGTTCCATGTTGTCACCCCCTGAGGTTAAAGTCTCTGTTATCATTATCTCTCGAATTTAAAGTCTCTGTGCTATCGTTATCTTCAGAGTTTAATGTTCCTGTGCTATCATTAGATCCTGAGTGTAATGTTCCTATGTTATCTCCTGAGCAAAGAGCTTCCATGTTAGCTCCCATGTTAAAGGTTCCTGAGCTCAACACTCCCACAGTGCCGCACTTATCCATCTGGTGGCCCTTAGACTTATGTAGGCCACCTGACACACCATGTTTCTCCATCTAGTGGGCCTTGGCAGACCACCAGATACATCATGTTCCTCCTGCTGGTGGTCGTGGGACTTTGGCCGACCACCTGATGGACATTTTGCCCTTGTTTATGTTCTTGTTTCATCCCGCAGTGCCTATGTCCCCCTCCTTGTCCCCCTCTCTTGTTCTTTCTGTGATTATTTATAATTATTGTCTGCATTATTTGCCCTTTGTGTTTCCCTAGTGTCCATTGTCTGCACAGCCCCACCCGTCCTGTTTTGTAGCAGCCACCCGTTGTCTCCTAATTAGTCCCAGCTGTCTTACTTTACTTACTTACTTAAAACTTCTTAATTTTTAATGAAAATAAGACTGAGGTGATGGTGTTTGGATCCAGTGGCTCTAGTGAGTCCCCACCTGTTGACTTGGGCCCCTTGGCATGGTTTGTTAAGCCAACTGTCACTAATCTGGGTTTTAAGTTGGACAGTGATTTTAAATTAGATCCTCAAATCAGTGCAGTAGTTAAGTCCAGCTTTTTTCATCTAAGGCAGCTGGCAAAGATTAAACCAATCCTTTCAAAGCAGCACTTTGAAACAGTAATCCATGCCTTCATCACGTCTTTGCTGGATTACTGTAATGCAATTTACTTTGGAGTCAGCCAGTCTTGCCTCTCACGTCTCCAGTTGGTTCAAAATGCAGCTGCACGTCTTTTAACTGGAACACATAAGAGGGGCCACATTACACCCATTTTAGCTTCCTTTCACTGGCTGCCTGTGCATTTTAGGGATCATTTTAAAATTCTTTTATTTGTTTTTAAATCATTAAATGGCCTTGCCCTGCCTTACCTCTCTGAGTGGCTCCATCCTTACACTCCTGCTTGGTATCTCAGGTCAGCTGATCAGCTGCTCCTGGAGATATCGAAATCAAAGATGTAGCTCAGAGGGGACAGAGCTTTTTCTGTTGCTGCTCCTAAATTGTGGAACAATCTGCCTTTATCCATCAGACAGGCCTCTCCACTGTCCAATTTTAAAACATCTTAAAACCCATTTTTATTCTCTGGCTTTTGACCCAGTTTGAGACATTGATTTTACTTGTTCTTATTGTCTCTATTGTATGACTATTATATTGTTTGTGCTGTCTTGTACTTTTTAACTGTATTTTATAGATTTTATTGTTTTTATGTTTTATATTTTATTTATTGTTGATGTGCAGCACTTTGTGTCAGCTGTCATTTTTAAAGTGCTTTATAAATAAAGTTGGATTGGATTACATAAAGTTAATTATCTGTTCCCTCTATATGTCAGTCTGAGTTTGTGTTCTTGTGGTGTCATTGTCATATTTCTCTCTGTGATCTCCGTGTGCTCCCTAGTCCCAAGTTTACCCCTGAATGAGTTGCCTTCCATGGCTCTTAGTGTTTTAGCCCCCGTGCTGCTGTTAATTTGTGTTTACTCCCAGTGTTCCATCCATCCATCCATCTTCTTCCGCTTAATCCTTTGGGTCACGGGGGGGGGGGCACCTTTGGGCGAGAGGCAGGGTTTCTATTAATAAATCATTATTTTGCACCATAAGCCTGCCTGCACTCTGAGTCCTCTCCTTCTACCTATATCTGCCAAGAGGCAGATTCTTGACACATTTAATGAACTGTGTGTGCAGAACTGTTGTATAAAAGCAATATTGCACTTGAGGTCATGTGGTATCATGAATATATAATTTCAGTGATGTCCATGACCGAATCACAACAGTTATACAGTATATATTCATACTAGCATTGATGCCCGTTGAATATGGCAAGCAGTGTTTAAGGGTGGTGGGACTACAATAGCAATATCAAGCAAGTTTCATGTACATACAGACATACACCAGTGACACAATGCATCTGGCATGCATTAAGATGATACAGAAAGAGCATCAGCAATCATCAGCAAGCATCAGCATCATATAGAAACTTGCTGCACCAATGAACATTTTAGACATCTGCTGAGATGTTAAGCGGCTAATTTGTACGTACTCCAGTCATTCCCATCTTAGTCAGTTTCCCTGCAGAACAGTCCATAGAAACCTATTAAATCCTTTTTCTATTGCTGGATCAGTAATTTTATATAAAATTGTGTTCTGAGTTTTTGACACCAACATTATGGAAAGGTGAAGTAAAAAAATGAAGCTGGGAAATGTGTCATTTATAAATTATAGTACAACCCACCATAATAACAGTAGGTCAAAATACAGGGAAAATTATGTAAAACAGCAATAAAATACTAATAGTATGAAAGAACATGCATGATGGGCAGGAACCAGATGTCACTGTTCTTAGTTATAATGAAGCCTGTAAGCTTTGAAAGCCTCAGAGCTTCATTGAGGTTTCAGCTGGCCATCACTACTGAAAGGCTGTAGCATTTATTGTTTAAGAGGAACATCTGCTGCTGCCCCCTCATGGATCGTCACCTTATCGTGGTGGGGGGGTTTGCGTGCCCCAGTGATCCCAGGAGCTATGTTGTCCGGGGCAATTTGCCTCTGATAGGGTCTCCCAAGACAAACTGGTCCTGGGTGAAGGGCCAGACGAAGAACGATCCAACAGACTCTCATGATAAATTGTATATCAAGGATTCAGTGTACCCCGCCCGGTATGGGGTTACCGGGGCCCCACCCTGGAGCCAGGCCTGGGGGAGGGGCTCGAAGGCTAGCGTCTGGTGGCCGGGTTTCCACCCATGGGACCCGGCCGGGCTCAGCCCGAAGGAGTTACATGGGTCCGCCCTCCAGTAGGTTCACCACCTGCAGGAGGGATCATGGAAGTCCGGTGCTATGTGGATTAGGTGGCAGTCAAAGGCGGAGACCTTGGCGGACTGATCCCAAGCTTTCTAAACTGGCTTTTGGTACGTGGAATGTCACCTCTCTGGTGGGGAAGGAGCCTGAGCTGGTGTACGAGATTGAGCGATACCGGCTAGATATAGTCGGCCTCACCTCAACACACAGCTCCGGTTCCGGAACCAGTCTCCTGGAGAGGGACTGGAGCTTGGCCTTTTCTGGAGTTGCCCCGGGCGAGAGGCGACGAGCAGGGGTAGGTATTCTTGTATCGCCCCACCTTGCTGCCTCTATATTGGAGTTTTCCCCGGTGGACGAAAGGGTTGCTTCCCTGCGCCTTCGGGTTGGGAAACGGGTCCTGACCATCATTTGTGCCTATGCACCAAATGATGTTTCAGAGTACCCACCCTTTTTGGAGTCTGTGACTGGGGTGCTGGAGGGTGCTCCTCCTGGAGACTCCATTGTCCTACTGGGGGACTTCAATGCGCACGTGGGCAACGACAGTGAAACCTGGAGGGGGGTGATTGGGAGGAACGGCCTGCCCGATCTGAACCCGAGTGGTGTTCAGTTATTGGACTTCTGTGCTAACCACAGTCTGTCTATAACGAACACCATGTTCAAGCATAAGGGTGTCCATATGTGCACCTGGCACCAGGACACCCTAGGCCGCAGGTCGATGATCGATTTTGTTATCGTATCATCAGACCTGCGACCGTATGTCTTGGACACCCGAGTAAAGAGAGGTGCAGAGCTGTCAACTGATCACCACCTGGTGGTGAGTTGGATCCGATGGCAGGGGAGGAAGCCATTCAGACCTGGTAGACCCAAACGTATAGTGAGGGTGTGCTGGGAGCGTCTGGCTGAGGCCCCTGTCCGGGAGGTCTTCAACTCCCACCTCCGGAAGAACTTCAACCACATTCCGAGGTGGTATGGGCATCTGATTAGGATGCCTCCTGGACGCCTCCCACTTGAGGTGTTTCAGGCACGTCCCACTGGGAGGAGACCCCGGGGCAGACCCAGGACTCGGTGGAGAGACTATGTCTCCCAGCTAGTCTGGGAACGCCTTGGTATCCCCTCTGAAGAGCTGGAGCAGGTGGCTGGGGAGAGGGAAGTCTGGGCTTCTCTGCTTGAACTGCTGCCTCCGCGACCCGGACCTCCGGAAAAGCGGTAGAAGATGGATGGATGGATGGATCTGCTGCTGCACCACACATTGACATCTCTCTTATGGATGGATTCTTTCGTTTTTGCATGTCCTTTGATTCTACTACTGATGCTACTTAAATTATATCTTTTCCTTTTTGGATCTGAGATGAAAGAACTGCAATTTCACTTGAGAAGTTTTGCTTTTACTTCCGGAAAGGAGGTTATGATTTTTGTTTGTCTTTTTAGCAACATTACTGAAAAACTACCTGTCATATCGATAGAAGGATCAACTCATGTGCAGGGAACCACACTAGAGAAAAGACTCACAACACAGAGAAGCAACGTTTAAACAGTTTATTAATTTAAAAAATAAGAAGCACAGTTATGAAAAATGTTCCTTGCCAGAGGAAGACTCAGGATGTGGGGAGAGACGAGAGTGAATTAGTGGAGGATGGCGGTTAGGGATGTGGGTAGACAAATTGCCACTTACGTGAGCTGAGCAGAGAACCCGACAGAGAGACCCAGCAGTAATGGACAAACCAGCGGGAAGAAGCTGGCAGGGAGAAGGATTGGGAAGGAGCTGGGTGGTGTCTGACCGGGTGAAGATAGGCTGCTGAAGAAGGGTGAGGATGATGGGGCAGGTGAGCGCACAACAATCCCCAAAGATGCATCATGCTGATGGCAGCAACCTGAGAAAATGAGAAGAGAGAGGAATTAATTAGGTTATCCTCAAAATACAAATTTTCTACTCGCTTGCAATTAGCTAGGCAGTATACCCACCGAGCCAGCGCTGAAGCCTCTGCTTGGTGGTCCTTTATGCGCTGGTGAGGCAGAAGTGGCAGGTGCATCTAATCACGCAGGTGTTGTGATTGCCTTTGGAGTTGGGGAATCTTTTCTCAGGAATGAGGGGCGTGCGCTCACCTGGACATGACACTACCAAACAGATTTGGATGAAATTTTCACCAAACATAGCCCTTGGCCTAAGGATAAAGCCGTTAGATTTTGGTGATGATCTGAGAGTGCATACCTCTGCCAAGGCCCTTGTTTGTATTTGTGCAGCAGTATTACACAAAATCTATTGGATGGAGTTTGATGAAATTCTCACCAAAGGTAACCCTTAGCCTAAGAATGAGCCCATTAGATTTTGGTGATGCATACCTTTGCCAAGGCCTTATTTTCTCACACTGTGCAAGCAAGATTATACAAAAATTACTTGACAGATTTTGATGAAATTATCACCAGAGGTGGCTCTTGGGCTATGAACAAACCCATTACATTTTGGAGGTGATCCATGAGTGCATACCTCCACCAAGACTCAGTCTTCTAGCAATGTGTTAGCAGGCTTATGCAAGAACTACTGGACAGATTTTGATGAAATTGTCAAAAAGAGGTGGCTCTTGGACTACAGACTAACCCATGAGATTTTGAAGGGGATCCATGAACTCCTTCCTCCACCAAGACTCTATCTTGCAATGTACGAAGGGACAAAGGCACAGAAGCGTGGACAGATGGACGGACAAAGGGAGGAAGGCTTAGCGGAGGTGTATGTTCTCTGAATGCTTTTCTAGTTCTTTTTTCCTTTGAAGCCCTTTTTGTTAATGAAACTTCTGGTCAGACTACTTACACTGTCCTTATCTTATAGTTTTAGTGCATCAATTGTGCAAATCTTTAATTCTCGTGAACGTGCACTCACACACATATTCTACATTTTTACGTGCACTGTTTGCAGGACTTACACGTGTTTGTTGAATCTGGAGTGGCTTGTTTGTACTAACACAGCTTACTAACAAAGCACGCAGAATTTACACATGCTAATACGAGCATGCCCTTGCATGAGGGCCAGTGTATCCCTCATTGCAATCCACAGCTAACAGAGCAGTGAGAGGAGAATTTTACTTCACAACATAAACTGATTTATCAGTACAGTAAAACCAGTTTGATATGATTTATATTTTCTTTGGAATCAATGCAGCAGGGATTCACTTTTTAACTACGTTAATCTGTTACATTGTTTTCTCTCACCATAATAATGTCCTAAACAATGCAGAAAAATAAGCCAAGAAGTGTCCTAAAGCTGAAATTCTTATTTTTTCTGTTGAGTTCACTATGTAGTCCCCTACATTTGAATTCACTACATAGTGTGCAGGGAGGTAATGAATAGGTGGACATTTTGAACACAGCACACGAGTATACTTCTTACCTCAGCGCCATGGGTGTTGGACTCATCCCGGACGAGCCCCAAATATGCTGCTGCCCTGACTCTAGTCCTGGCTACACAGAGTGGCAAAAGGAAAAGAAGTTTTATTTAAAAACACATGTAGGGCAAACAAGCTGGAGAGAGTATTGTGTCATAAAGATATGATCAGGAAAAACACTGAGAAGTCCAGGTACACCTTTGTTAACACCTTCACAGGTGTGGTCAATCAATAATGCAATGCCTGAAGACACCTGCTAGGCCACTGCAAGATCAGCAGGAGTCACACCTTGCTTTCTGCTGACTCACCTTTAAATGCAGGCTACATCAACTTGGTACCATGCTACTACTGTGCAACAATTCTTAATCAGTCATAACCAGTCTTCTGTCAAGAATTATATTGATTAGAGTAGACTAACTGGAAATTTTATTTTTTTTTAGATCGTTCAGTGGTTCAAAATTGTGGTACACCAGTAATGTGGTGCAAGAAGACCATAAAGATACCAAAGGAGGAACAGCAAAACAATGAGTGAGTGTGTAAGTGTAAATCACAACCTTAAACTAGAGAAAGCATCTTGTTAAGCTGCAACATTACTTAATAGGAAAAGAAAGTTTGTTTTTACCCCTCAGCCTATAAAGGCTGATGGGGTATTGTCATCACCCCACTGGGAGGATGGGTGGCAGTGGTGGCAGCATCATCACCATCTTGTAAATGCAATGAAATGATGTAGGCTTTTCAACTTGATACCACAGATGTGTCTAAGAAAAATGTGCATGTGTTTGAATTTGGTGACTTTGACGGTGAGGTCATGATCAACTTCAGAGGTCAGATTCTCCCTAAATCTTGTAAATGTGAGACCTGGAGGTGGAAATGAGGGAGACTTTTGGTACTGATACCACAGTTGTATCTGTGAGAAATCTTGGACAAGTTTGAATTTGAGTGACCTGGAACTCAAGGTCAAGGCCAGAGGCTAATTTTTCCAAAAACATTGTAAACATGATAACTCAGTAAGAAAACGATGTAAATGTTTCACACTGATATCACAGTTCTATCTTTGAAAAGACTTTGTCATAAAGCTAATTCAGCCAGCCAGTGCTCTTAATACCAGCAGGCTGAGGGGTAGCACTGCTGGCCGCTAGTATATTTTTATTATTTAAAAGTGATAAACTGGGCAGCTCGGTGCAACAGTGGTTAGCACTGTGTCAGCACAGCAAGAAGGTTGTGGGTTCGACTCCACCCCCGGACCATGGTATATTCTGGCGGTATATTCTGATGGCCTGGCCCCTGTTTCCTTGAGTCCTCAGTTTAAAGATTGATCACAGCAGGGATTTGTTTCTGCTTGAACCTGCATGACGGGAACAAATCCCTTGATATTATGTAAAGCTTACATCAAATATCCTGCCATTCACACATATTTACAGCTCCATTCCTGTGCATAAAGGAAGTAAAAAAAATACACTGGTCTGCTGCCTTCCCATGCACGTTAGAGAATTTCTTTTATTTCGTCTTTGAGATAAGATTTGCAAGAGGTAAAGTAACTTTCGAGATACTTTCTCACTTTTGCTCAAGTGATATCTGGTGGCAACTCTTATATTTGAGTTATTAATAAAGTAACGTTGCATTTACATAATTTACATGAGCACAGTTTCTGGCTGCCCAACTTTATGCCTCTGTCACTCCCAGTCATAATGTAGCTTATATTTTTGGCGTTAAGCTATTGTGATCCAGTGTGTTGATTCGGATGTTTGTTTTGCATTATATGGATGTTTTGCTGTGGATCAAACCACAGGGGTGAAGCGGAGCCCAGAGTGCATCTGCAGGCATTCTGTAGACGCTATATGAAGCTAAGGGCAGAGAGCCACTGCAGTTCCACAGTTCAGATACATTACAGAAAGCAAACGTCTATACGCTCTCTCTCTCTCTCTCTCTCTCTCTCTCTCTCTCTCTCTCTCTCTCTCACTCATCCGCTCCCACCGTGGTGCTGAGCCCTGCAACGTTGGAAGAGGGGAAAAAAAAAAAAGCGCATCTCTCTTTGCTACGACGCGTGACTTGGAGGATAAATGAGTGCAGGTACCGTACAAAAGTGCTTGTTTTCATGCTAAGATTTGAAAATCATTTGTGAGAGATTTTTTTTTTCCTTCAGTGCAGCAAGGCGTGACAAACTGGATGCAACTGATGCACGCGAAGGCAGCGCGAGGACGCACCTGCACCGGAGACCTCATGGCTCCGCCGGGCTGAGTGTGCTCTCGGTGCAGCAGAGCCGCCGCTATTAAACGGTCCGTCTTCACGGGACTTAGAAACCACCTTTCCTCCTCCGTGGCTCGCATTGCTGGCGATTGAGGGGAGGGTTTGTGATTGTTGTGAGTTGCTTTATTCAGTGACAACACGTTTATTGTTTGGTTTTCCATGCACGATCCCTGCGCGTAACCCCCCCCCCCTCCCCACCGGCAGTTGTTGTGGGCACCGTCCCTACACGTTTTGGGGGGTTAAACGCTTAACAGAAGTGATTAAAATCTAGATTTAGAGCGTCTCGTGAAGCCGAGCGGGTATTTATGCCGGGATTGTGCGGAGACAGGATGGTCGAGCAGGGTGCGCGTCCATGGACAGATGTGCGAGAGGGGGGGGGGGCGGATTTAGTGTAGAGGGAGGGAATCACGCAGGGCGCAGAATTCTGGGCGATGCAAGCGCGTGCGTGCGTGCGTGCGTGTGTGTTTTGGATAAGGGGTGGGGTGGTGAGTAAATGGAGCAGACACGCGCGACAGACGACACACTTTACCTGCAATCAGGGCTTTGGTGGAAGATGCCCCGCACTGAGAGAGAGAGAGAGAGAGAGAGAGAGAGAGAGAGAGAGAGAGAGAGCGCGAGCCCGGCTGCTGACCGACACACCACACATTCCTTCGCCCACACACTTTAGACTGCTCGGCACAGCTGAACATTTTGACTTGAACATTTTTGAATATATGTATATATTTCTCACCCAGCCTGTTACATTAACCTACAGTATATGCTGGATCTGTCACCATTTGCCTCAAAAAAAAAAAAAATGTGGAGGCAGAATAGAGAGAGCGCGCGCGCGCGCGCGCGTGTGTGTGTGGCGCTTCAGCACCACGGACAGCGAATTCTGCTGAGCCAGCTGAAGGGAGGCTTTGGTGGACCGATGGCGTGTGAGACGTGATAAGGGTGGGCTCCAGCGCGCGGTATGTAAAGGGGGAGCATTATGGGTGGAGAAAGCAAACACTCACTGGCTGGAAGGCTGTAAGGTGGCATATTGATGTTGTTGTTGTTGTTGTTTTGGTACTTGGCAGACCATCATTTAAACACAGTTTTATCTTATCAATACTTCATAAGTAATCTGTTGAGCTCTCTTCAAAATGAGAGGCCGATTTAGTCATGGCAGATTAAGGGACAAACATTAACCTTTAACCCATGCACCAAGATAATCTTGTTGCTTTTTTGCCATGAGAACATTTAGCAAAAAAAATATTTAGGTGAATTTGTCCCCTCGGAGTAACTAATCACTGCAAATAAATAAAAAGTAGTTCTTCATACAATCACGGACTTCTTGGTGTGAGGGGTCAGTGAATCATTTGATCAATTTGAAAATGACACTAAATACCTGCTGTTATGCTCATATTTTCCTTTGATTCCTCATGTGATGATTTGCTAACCGGAGTAGTGGCCTAGTTGGTAGAGCATCCACCCCACAACCAGGAGGTCGTGGGTCCAAATCCCAGCCAGGTCATACCAAAGACCATATAAAAATAGTACTTTCTGCCTTCTAGCTTGGTGTTCAGTATAACAGGGAGAGGAAAGTTAACGCACAGAGCTGCCGGAATGACCGACCCCCCACAGTAGCCGTGTGGCCTAGGGTCAGAGAAATGGTGATAGGCGCTACAAATTGTGGCACGGGATCAACTTAATTTGATTCACTAACATATCAGATTTTCTCTCATTAGGAAGCTTTCACTTGAATTGATGAAATAATAGTCAAAAGTTTACTGTAGAATTCTCATGCTAGCAACACACCAAGCTGACGATCAGGCATCTGTCAAGTGGCCATCTTGCTGTTGGTGAGCCTCGTCTGTTTGGTGTGTCCCACACTGCTGGCACAAAACAAAACTTGTTGGGATTTTTTTTTTTTTTTTCAGATTCAACATGTTGAATCAGTACCTGGTTGTCAGTGAATGAAAACAAATAAACTCAGCTGATTTAGAAACACTCAAGGCCATCTGGAATGAAGAAACCAAAGATTAGCTGATCAGCCTAACTCAAGCGAGGCCAGCTCTGTATGACCACAAAAGTGTAGTAGTAGATTAGTTTATTTGACAGGTATGAACCCTTTGTTTATATTAGCCATCAAATGACTTCCTGTTTCCCAGTCGAGTGATGAGTAAAGACACGCGTCACCTACTGATGTGGAGAATTATTTTCTTTGAAGCATGCACAGAACATACAAGCTAGATCGCCACTGGCTGTAGCCTTCCAGGTCTGTCAGAGTACAACTTTATTTATGGCAACAAACTGGACAAAAGGGGACACAGCAGGGTGTCATTCATCCGGTTTAGTCTGTAGCTTGGTGTGTCTCTAGCTAAAATTTCACTCTATCCACCGCTGGGGACACATCAGATGTGGATGTCAGCGTCCACAGTGTGTTCCGCACATATTCCTGCATAGTGCTTGTTTTCTCTTCACCTGCTGCATCCATTTGTCCAGTGACTTCTGATGTTGCCCCTTTAGTAATGACGAGCAGTCTCCAATCAATTGCAATCACAGATCAGTGGCCCACCGGGGGGGGGGGGGGGGACACGGAGAGAGGAAATCAGTAGGGGAGCCAAGCTTGGGAGGGCTAAATAATGGCCGCCTACCAGTTAGAGCCTCTGCCTTGTTGCATTGTAATCTTCACTTCATCAGGATACCATTGAACCACGTAGCAATAATTCACAAAATCCATTGTGCTGTCTGCTGTGCCAGATCTCGGGAGGTGATTGATGTTATACTGATAGAAACCCAGGGTGCACTTTTCTTCCATCTCACTTGTGCAAAATCGTGGGAATTGACAATGCAGACTTCATTATGCTTAAAATAATAATAATAAAAAAAGATAAACACAATTCCCCTGCAGGACTGAAATTAATCTAGATGGATGGGAGCTTCAGTAGTTACTGAAAAGTAAATGACAAGAGCCATTCATGCCGTTTTGAGTGCTTGACTTTGGAGCACTGAGACACTTTAGTTCGACTGGCCTTGCTTTTTTACCTTGCACATTAATACAGGCCAGAGAGATGACTAAAACCAGATAACAAAAAAAAAAAGTTGTGAATTTTGCATGCATGATGAAGTGTAACTTAGATTCTAAAAAAATGTTTTGCACACGATTGCACATTAGCAAACTATTGTAACTTTAAACTCTATGTAACACTATGTAGTATATATTGGTCCCAGAGCACTGCTGTTTTGTCAAAGCTGCGCAAGGATTGCTTTAACTTTGGTGCTATGACACCCCTGGGTTACTGCAATCATGGAATGTACTGTCTGAATAAGGACCTTTACCCTGACCAGTGAGTAAAGTGACAGTTGATAAGAGGGAAAATGGATGTAATCAACAAGTGAAGGCAAAGTCTGAAATAGAAGGTCGTCATCTGTATATACTGTAAGCCATGTTTTCACTGCAAAGTCCTGAGAACTTTTTAGCACAGAGCTGATCAGAGTTGAGGCCGAGTTGATCTTTCAGGAACTATATTCTTTGAGGTGATGTGTGTGTGTGTGTGTGTGTGTGTGTGTGTGTGTGTGTGTGTGTGTTTCCTCAGTAGATTTTAAAAGCTGTTTGGTGATACTGTGTAACTGTACAAGAACAGCAGGTTACCGAAGTGAAGCAAATGACAAATGGCAGCCACTGTTAGCAAGATGGAGGACAGCACACACTGTGTGTCCACTTACCCTTTGCCATTTTTCTTCTCTTTTGACAAGTTATTGTGGTTGTGACCCAGATGCTGCCGGTGAAGCATCACTGCATGCAATCAGTCACACGTCAGTCCCATTTTTAAAGAGTCCCTGCTGTGAGGGAGGAGTTAAAAAGATCCCTGAAAATGAGTTTCTGGGGACTAAAGTAGCCCATTTTGCGCTTTATTAGAATGTGCAAGAATTGAGGAACTGTCACCCATAGTCTCTGGTACACAAAACGTTCCTGCAGTGGGGCACTAAAGTAGATCTGACTTTCAATGTTTATTTGCCTAGTGCATGAAGGAAAGACAAACAGTAGTCTGGTAAATATATGAGAGCCACAGCATCTCACTGACTGGCACTATTTGATGTAAAGAGATAAGAATATTGGGAAATTCTCTCAAAAAGCTAAATCAGTGTGTATGTTCTTTTAAGATTTTTGTTTGAACATATATATTTTCTTTGGTGGCATTTTATAAATACAGAGAGGAATTGTATAGATAAAAAGGAAATACTCGCAGTATTTGTATGTTTCTGATTCCAGATGGAATTGTGAAAACAGATGGCCGAGAGCAAGTCTGACTTCTTAGCCAACTTGTCACTAAATCACATGTAGCATCTCAAAAGTGACTCCGCTGAATTGTTTCCATTAGCAGCTCCACTAAGTGCATACAAATAAAAACACAACCTGTGTTTTATGTGTAAACAAAGGGATCTGAACCATTTAAACAAGCTCGAAGATTCATTATACTGAAATTCTGGCTGCTCTCATCATGTTCTGACCCCAAATTTCTAATTAAGGCAATCAGGACAGTCAGCTCGCTGGCTTGCCATCGACAGTCTCAGATCTTGGATCTCTCCCCACCAGCTCCACCTTTCCTGACCTCTCTTTCCTGGCCATGCCCTCCAAATTGATTTCTGTATCCACCAGGAAAGATTATGCAAAGATCTTGAGAGGGATAACCCTGGGGAGCCTTTCATACTGGCTTTCCCCTCCACATCACATTCTTGGCCACAGCACACTGTGCTCCCTTTTCAGCCTACCGGCTGTTGCGGTTCTCACTGCAATCAATAGAACAGTCGTGTTTCACAACAAACGTCACTTCCTCACTGCCAGAAACTTGTGGGAGGTCCCCTTGGGGCACTGTTGCCAACTCCTCAGTAAGGAAAGTAGCTATTGGCTGTCCTAAAAGTCGACAAAAGTCGATAAATGACATCATCATTGCCAATTTGCATAATTGGTCATTTGCATGTAATTGTAATGGACACTGTCCTAGAGAAGAATAATGTCATGTGAGAGACAAGAAGTGAGTAAAAAAAACACCCTAAATATGTTTAGAACTACAAATTAACTTTCTTCTGTTAATTCTTGGTTTGTTTGTTTGAATTTTGCCATTTAAATAGGCCATCACTAACTGACAGTGAAGAAACATTTGCGTCCCACTCTGTAAAACAGGGCAGGTTTGGTGGGGGGTTTGTGCATGCGCAATTCATTTGCAATCTGGACCCAAGTGGTGTGGATCTCTTCTCCTCTCTGACTGCTGCAGTGTTGTGTTGCTAGATATACGACTTTTAGGGGCTATACAATATACAATCAAACTTTTTAAAAAGGCCAAATATACAATAGTTTTGGCATTTCCATGCGCACCCCCCCCCCCAAAAAAAAAAAAAAAAGTTTTGATTTACATGAACACCCACACATCACCAGAAACTGAAGCTTGCTCTGAACCGATCCAATCAGCTCATACCTGGGCTGGCTGGCTGGCTCCTCCTCCCTGTCTGCCACTGCCAGTCAGTCACATCAGCAGCACTCAGCTCATGGTACTTTACTGTACGAGCATCGCAACAAACATTAAACGTGAACATGAGTTTGGACTCAGAGGAAAAAAGAAAAGAGTCCGGCAGCACTGACACAGACGCTGGTAAGAAAACAAAGCAGCCCTGCTGGGGTGGTCACAGCAGCTTTATCACCCTGCCTTGGCGTTATACCGTTCCGCGTACATTTAAGGGATGGCTTCAACCTGTTGCTGGGAAGAAGGCTAAAGCACTTTGCCGCTGCTGCAGCATTCAATTGGTGTCAGACATTGCAGTTCTGAAAAAAACTAATTTATTATACCTGCAACACTGTTGCTGCTCGAGGCTACTGTGAGACCGACCGAGACTGCCTGTGATTGCTTTGGGATGGGAAGGGGACAGGAGAGCCTCACGGTACCACCCACTGCTTGCTGAGGATGGTAACTGCAGAGCAGTCGCGCACTTTCACGTCAGTGTCCAAAACACCAGAAAAGTCTTTGCCGGTCTCTGTCGGTGGCAGCTTTAGGATCGATAGGTGCAGTATTGTTAGCTGTGCTTCAGGGTGTGAATGTTTTCACGAGGGGTGATAACCTCTGCATTATCCTGAAAGACGTGACATGGTGTGAAGGTGGAGAAACTGAGCAGAGGTTCATACATAGGAGAAATTCATTTAGAATTGGTAAAACATGTTAAGTTTGTGTAATATATTGAAATAAAAAAGCTAAATACTGGCGTATGTAACGAGTTTGTGGATAAAACCTTCAGTGCCTCTTTTCTTCATGAATGACAGCAACATGTCATGCCTGTCGAGCTAATGGCATTATAAATATACTGCAGGAGTGAGCTCAACATGCTGAGACATAGCAGAGTGTAAAGTGCCAGACTGCACAGTGGCCCTGATCCAGAATGTGTTATGGGAATTCACCCTAAAGACAGTTCTTTCACTTATTTCAGCTGAATCAGCTGGTTGGCCAAGCTTAAGTTACTATTAGATTATCAGTCAAATGTGGACTAAAAAGTAAAGAAGTATAAAATGCAGTGGTCATAACTGTAGGTTAAAAACTGGAATTACGAGTGTCCAGTAAACCCACATCAGCACCTAAGCCAAACCAAATTCAGTCGTCATATTTCTTTTCACCGTTAATAAATCATAACTTTCTGTTATTGGTGTGACAAAATGGTTCACTGTGACCTGACACTGATAAAATATTTTCAGCAGGAAAAAGCTGCTGCACTGTAAGAGGAGGGCGCGCCGTGTGTGTTTGTTTGTCTCGGGGGAGTTTTTGGTTCTTGTGTGGTGACAAACTCAAGCAATGTGTTTGCAAAAGATTTGATTTGTGTGTGGACAGCTTCAGTGCAGAAAGGCATTAACCTCAGGTTGTTGACCGAGGTCTCTGAGTGTTTACAATATTCGTGTGCACACAATGTGTTTGCTCACTTTGTCTCAGACATATTTATGAAAACTTCAGGATTCTGCATGGGCAACCGTATATGGTGATGCTTAAACCCCGAGCAAAGTCTGCAACGTAATCTGGCAAATCTGAGCTCACCATATGCAGTGTAGAATGCGTCCCCCCAATTTGTTGCTCTTACAAAGGAGTTTGTGAAATGTTCAACTATTGACTGTTGATATATGGATATTGGTCTATGACAATTTAATTTAGCATCCTTGGTCATAAATGTTGACAATACTTGCTTCACTTAATGGGTGGTATCATTTTAGGTCTTTCCCCCCTTGTTTTGCAAAGAAGATCTAATGCTAAGCATCTAATGCTTGCCAAGTTTGAAGCTGATTAGAGAAAAACAGATGGATAAATGACCAAACTGAAATACAGAGATTTTTCTCTTTTTTATTTGCTTGAACATGAATTGTCTTGACTGATTCATGCTGGTGTACATATTGTTCAAAGGGGTCATTGACTGAAAAATTGTGGATTTTTAAGTTTTAACCTTCTGAAAATAATTTCAAAAGTGTCTGTGTTATATAGTGTAGCAGGTTGGGGTGGAGGATGGGAGTGAAAAAATTCTCTCCCACACTAGAGTCTTGACTTTTAGTCACTGCTGTCTTTGTTTGCTTTGTCTGCCTCAATCAATGCTCGCTTTTTTGTTGCTGAATTACTTTTGTACGTTTATGCATTAATCTCACATTTTGTCATAGCTAAGATTAGAATTAGGGAAATTGATAGTGTAGGGGAAATCTTGTGGTTAAGTTTAGGGTAGTGGCTACAGTGCAGGTTATGAAAAAGTGAGGGTCTCAGTTACACAGATTGAAACTTTGGGCTGTCTTATAACGACAAGGTTGGCTGATCAGTTGTCACTGACATAGAACGCGTTTATGGGCATTTCCAAGTTCATTTCCTTATCACAACAGTGTAAAAATGAACTTTTCAACAGCACATGATGCAGAGGCTGGTCTGATCCTTCAGAAGTGTGTTTTGGATAATCCAATCCAAAGAGCTCCTTCCCATTCCTTTAATGCAAAGAGGCGCATTTAGGAACTGTGATCATGACGGTTTAAGACGGGTTTTGCGGTGACCAAAGCCCATGTGTGTGAGCCAAAATGCACGTGATAGTAATGCTGCTTGGAATTAAGGCAAGGCAAGTTTATTTGTATAGCACATTTTGTGTACAAGACAATTCAAAGTGCTTTACATAAAACATTAAGGCATTACAGGAAGTTGCGAAAGGAATACATCTATCTGTAAATGCAACAAATCTCTGTCTGTTTGTATGTGTGTCTGTGAGTGTGTGTGTGTGTGTGTCTGTGTGTGTTCCTCAGATATCTCAAACCGTTCCTCAGACTGACCTCAGATTTTATAAGTGCTTTGCTGAAATTATGAGGGTATGCATCCCCGAGTATGGAGTTGCTCAGTGAAAATATGTATTTTTTATTAATAAAAGTTTAGCCACCACTTTCTTCATGCCCTGGCTTCTGTAAGTGTGGAATGACTCCTTGGATAATACGGCGTCACAACCAGTCACCAGAGCGCTCCACAAACAAAACAAGGAAGTGAAAAGTGACAAATCTGACCAGAAAAAGAGAATACTGAAGATTTAATGCTTAAAAAAATATACTATAATGTTGCCGTGATTGTGTAGCTCTAAAGGACAATTCGGCATATTGACGGCTGAAATGCAGAACTTCCTATCTGCAGGATTTTCTGATTTGCGGATCTCACTTTGGCTGATGAGAACATGGAAAGCTGCTCATATCTGTCTGCAAGACAGTCCCACCCTTTATTGTGACAGAAAATTATGCTGATGAAAAAAAATAGCATAGCATTCTGCAAGAAAAAAGTTTTCTTTAGTTTTCTAAAAAAAAGTGCATTTTTCAGACAGGAGATTTTGCGTTTTGGCCATCGATATGTGGAGAACACGAGGTGCATTAGTGTGTGTGTGTGTGTGTGGGGGGGGGCAGCTGGACCGACTTATCGCAGTCCTTCCCAGGGAGCCAAGCCCAGCCTGCCCGATTAACAGGACAGAGTCCAGGTTCAACATGGCACTCCTCCTGGTGCAAGGTTATCTAAAAATTAAAATGTAATAATACCACCATGATTATGGAGCGGAATGGCCAGATCAATTGCATATCATAAGCAGACACATATACACATTTTGACTAAATGACAACCGTGACAAAAAACGCCCAAATAACAAAATAAATTATTTTTTATTCACTGACAAATGGGCAGCACTGATGCAACAGCTGCAGCCAAATGGCTCATTCTGCTGAGTATAATAATGTTGGGTGTTTTGTACTTATAATATTGCTAAAATATAAACGGATGCACTATAATGGGTCTCAAATATTTGTAAGCATGTCCTGCTATAGTACTGCATGAGTTTATTGACGACAGACTATAAACTACACATATAAACTAAAACAATTATAATGACTGAACAACTCATATTCCCCAAAGTGCAAGATACAACACTTATGAATATGTGATAAAAGATCACACAAATAAGTCTGACAAAGAAATAAACAAGGGTTCTTAAACAGTCACTAATACTGGATGTCCCATTCATTTTCAATAATTCTGTAATTAGTAGCCACACAATCAAATAAATCTTAGTGTTCAGTCCCTTTTACATTTGTCAAAGTCTAACGTGTGATTGCCTACATATAAGATAAGATAAGATAAGATAAGCCTTTATTAGTCCCACAACGGGGAAATTCCAGGATTGCAACAGCACAGGGATAGCAACACTCAGAGCAACAATCAGAAGGCAAGAAAAAACAAGCAAGCAAGAGCAGCTAATATACATATGTACATATTACTGTAAAATATATATACACACACACACACACACAGACACACAGTGCAGAGCATTGTAGCTGGATGGAATAAATATATGAATATATGAACACACAGTGCAGAGCATTGCAGCTAGGTGGAATAAATATGCAAGTATATAAACACACACAGTGCGGAGCAATGTAGCTAGATGGAATAATATGTAGATATATAAAAACACAGTGCGGAGCATTGTAGCTAGATGGAATAAATATATAGATATATAAATATAAACACACCCAGTGCAGAGCATTGTAGCTAGATGGAATAAATATGTAAATATATAAACACACACAGTGCAGAGCATTGTTGCTAGGTGGGATGAAACAGCATAACCGTCTATTTAGTTATCCTACATGGTATGATTATGTGCCCATACATATTCTCACCCTCCATAGCGACCGGTATGTTCCTAGTTGTATGCCGGAGAGGACCATTGTGTAAGTCTATTGCATCTTTTGCATTCAAAAAAAAAAAAAAAAAAAAAAAAATCTATCTCTGCGAGCAGCCCTGCTTAGGTTGTACAGTCTGACAGCCGTTGGTAGGAAGGACCTACGAAACCTCTCGGTTGTGCACCTGGGATGATGTAGTCTGCTGCTAAATGAGCTCCTCAGTGCATCCAGTATGTCCTGCATAGGGTGGAACTCTGACTCCAGCAGAGATGACAGTTTAGCCACCGTCCTTCTCTCTCCTATCTCCTCCATCGGATCAAGGCGTTGCCCCAGGACAGAGCTAGCTTTCTTAATCAGTTTGTTCAGTCTCTTCCTATCGGCTGCAGTAATGCCACTGCCCCAGCAGACCACTCCAAAAGTGATGGCTGATGCCACCACCGTGTCATAGAATGACTTCAGCAGCACCCCTTGTACACCAAAAGACCTGAGTCTCCTCAGCAGGAACAGCCTGCGCTGTCCCTTCTTGTAGAGTGCGTCAGTATTGTGTGACCAGTCTAGTTTATTGTTCAGATGAATACCCAGGTACTTGTAGGATGTCACCATCTCGATGTCTGTTCCCTGTATATTTACTGGTGCTGTGAGGGGCTGCCCATGCCTGCGGCAGTCCACCACCAGCTCCTTAGTTTTCCTCGCGTTGATCTGGAGGCAGTTCCGATGGCACCAGTCCACAAAGTCCTGGATAAGCCCTCTGTACTCAGCTTCATCTCCGTTGGAGATGAGACCAACGATCGCAGAGTCATCAGAGAACTTCTGTAGATGGCAATGTGTTGTGTTGTGTGAGAAGTCCGCAGTATAAAGAGTGAACAAGAAGGGAGCCAGCACCGTTCCCTGGGGGGCCCCCGTGCTACTGATGATCGTGTCGGAAACACAGTCCCGGGTTCTCACAAACTGAGGCCGGTTCGTGAGGTAGTCCAGGATCCATGATGACAGGTGCTGGTCCACCCCTGCGCGCAGCAGCTTGTCCTTCAGGATCATCGGTTGGATGGTGTTGAAAGCACTGGAGAAGTCAAAGAACATGATCCTCACCATATTCCCGGGCTTCTCCAGGTGGGACAGAGAACGGTGAAGGAGGAAGATCACCGCATCCTCCACCCCAATGCCATGCTGGTAGGCGAACTGGAGTGGATCCATCGCTGGTTCCACCAGGGGGCGGAGATGAGCAAGGAGCAGTCTCTCCAGGGTCTTCATCAAGTGGGACGTCAAGGCCACCGGTCTGAAGCTGTTCAGGTCTTTGGGGTGGGAAGTTTTTGGTACAGGTACCACACAAGATGTTTTCCACAGCTGTGGTACCCTCCCCAGTTTCAGGCTCATGTTGAAGATATACGTCACAATCCCACACAGCTGGTCTGCACAGGACTTGAGGAGCTTTGCGCTGATGCCGTCCGGTCCCGACGCCTTCCTCGCCTTGATCTTCCTCAGCTCCGTCCTCACCTGGGTCTTGGTCAGGGTCAGGATGGGGGGCTGTGTGTTGGGAGTGGGGGGGGTGTCGGTGGAGTGGGGACTGGGTAGCAGGACTTGATTTCTTAGAGGCAGCAGTGGTTGTTGTGCAGACAGGGGGGAGGGCGGTTGGTCAAATCTATTGAAAAACAGATTCAGGTTGTTCGCCCACTCCCTGCCCCCCGTGGCCTGGGGGGAGGTATTCTGGAGCCCCGAGATGGTTTTGAGGTTTCTCCAGACCCCGCTGATGTCGCTCTGTTGCAGCTTGTCCTCCATCTTCTTCCTGAAGCTGTCCTTGCCTTCTCTGATCTTTCTCCTCAGCTCCCTCTGTACGGACTTCAGCATCTCCCTGTTCCCCGACCTGAAGATCCTCTTCTTCTCTCTCAGAAGTGTTTTTATCTCAGGGTTGATCCAGGGTTTGTTGTTTGAGTGACGCCGTATGGTCTTGGTGGGAACGGATTTGTCCACACAGAAGCTGAGGTAGCCCGTGAAGGTGTGAATGAGGCCATCGATGTCCTCACCATGTGGATCGCAGAGCTGCTTCCAGGCAGTGGCTTCAAAACAGTCCTTTAGAGTGTCCATTGTCTCCTCAGACCATAACTCCACAGTGTGCATGGCCGGAGGTTGTCTGTGCACTAGGGGTTTGTACACCGGTCGGAGATGAACCAAGTTGTGATCCGATCTCCCAAGTGGGGGGAGTTGTGATGAGGTGTACGCCTCCTTAGTGTTTGCGTAGAACAAATCCAGTGTTTTATTGTCTCTAGTGTGGCATGTGACATACTGGGTGAAAGTGGGCAGAATGGGAGACAGTGAAACGTGGTTGAAATCGCCTGAGATGAGGAGAAGAGCATCTGGGTGTTCTGTCTGCAGTAAAAATAACAGTAAAAATATAGGCTACTCCTCTTTGTATTCCACTTTCGAACACAGCCTACATTTGGGCCTGTAAAGCCTAATTGGTCTACCTGTTTTCAGACAATAATACTTGCTTTCTACAAGCATGCATTAGTAAAAATTTAAAAGCAAACTAGGGTGGCGAGGTGGAGGAGGGGTTAGCACTGCAGCAGCACAACAACTCACCCTTGGCTGGGGAATCTGGGTTCGATCCCAGCTCCCGACCAACAGTGATCTGTGTGGAGTTTGCATGTTCTCCCCTTGTCTGCGTGGGTTTATGCCGGGATTTCTCCGGTTTCCTCCCACATGCCAAAAACATGCAAGTTAGGTTAATTGGCATCAAAACTGGGGATTGTAAATTGTCCTTAGGTATGACTGCAAAAGTGAATGGTTGTCTGTCTCTCTGTGTTGGCCCTGTGATGGACTGGTGATCTGTCCAGGGTGTACCCTGCCTCTCTCCCAAAGATGCTCGGATAGGCTCCAGCCCCCCCCCCCCCCCACACACACACACACACCCCGCGACCCGAAAAGGATTAAGTGGAAGAAGATGAATGAATGAATAAAAGCAAACTAAAAAGTAAATTAAAGAGAAACAAAAACAAATTAAAATAGAATAAGACAGAAAACGTGCAAGAAATAAAAGTTACAGTACATTGTAGGAGATTAACAATTGTTCTACTGAAAGGCCGTGGCAAATAGGAACGTTTTTAACCTGGATTTAAAGCAGCTGAGAGTTTCAGCAGCCCTGATGCTTTCTGGGAGTTTGTTCCATATGTGAGGAGCATAAAAACTAAATGCTGCCTTATCATGCTTAGTTCTAACTCTGAGCACAGATAGTAGGCCTGACCCTGATGACCTAAGGGCTCTGGGTGGTTTGTAATGGACTAGTAGATCTGAGGTGTATTTTGGCCCTAAACCATTCAGAGCTTTATAAACCAGCAGCAGTATTTTGAAATCTGTTCTTTGGCAGACAGGAAGCCAGTGTAAAGATCTGAGAACTGGCATTATATGATCTACTTCCTTGGTCTTAGTGAGGACTCAAGCTGCAGCATTCTGAACCAACTGCAGCTGTCTGATGGACTTTTTAGGGAGACCTGTGAGGGCAGCATTACAGTAGTCCGGTTTACTGAAGATAAATGCATGGACAAGTTTTTTTTAGATCCTGCTGAGACATCAGACCTTTTATCCTTGCTATGTTCTTTAAGTTATAATAGGCTGACTTCAATACTGTCTTAATGTGACTGTTAAAATTCAGGTCTGAGTCTAGAACCACACTCAGATTTTGGGCTTGGCTGTTGGTTTTTAGCATCATTGATTGAAGCTGAGTACTAACTCTGAGTCTTTCTTCTTTGGCTCTGAAAACTATTATTTCAGTTTTGTCTTCGTTTAACTGAAGAAGATTCTGGCACATCCACTCTTTAATTTGACCAGTGCATTTGATCAGAGTTTTAACTGGACTATAGTCTCCTGGTGAGATGGTTATGTAGATTTTTGTATCATCTGCATAGTTTTGGTAATATATTTTGTTGTTTTTTGTGATTTGAGCTAGTGAGAGCATATAGATGTTGAAAAGCAAAGGTCCTTAAATGGAACCTTGGGGAACTCCACAGGTTATTTTTATTTGCTCAGATTTGTAGTTACCTTTCAACACAAAATAGTCCCTGTCTTTTAAATAGAACTCAAACCAGCTAAGTGCTGTACCAGGAAGACATCAGTCACCGTTGATGCCCAGTTAGTTATGTTAGAAAGAACAAAAGGGGAAGGATGGCCTGAAAAATCAGCTGAATAGTTTAATGTATTGCGCATGGATGCAACACACAGACATGAATGGATTTGAAACGTCAGGAAAAGAGGATGATGGCTGTGCAAACTTTCATAAACTTTCATTAATGATGGCATGGGAGTTGCTCCGTGCCATCATTTCTTTATTTCCTTCAGGAAAGATGGAGATTTGGCACAGCTTCCCATCTGCGGCGACCCCAACCACGAAGTGAGCCCGCTTTTGGTGGCTTCTGCTGGCCTCTGATGGGCGGCAGTCGGGGAGTTTCGTGGTAGAGAACAGCAACCCTTGGTGCGGTGCGGGCGCCAGCTGGATAGCCGACGCAGATCAATCAATCAATCAATCAATCAATCAATCAATCATCAAACTTTATTTATAAACTGTAGCGCTTTTCAAACAAATAGCAATGTTGCACAAGGTGCTTTACATATTAAAAAAAGGAAAGTAAAGAAGAATATATCCCCCAGCCCCACCCAGGCCACACACACACACACACACACACACACACACACTTGTGAAGGCATAGAAGTAATTTAAAATTGTCACATTAACAGCAATGTAGAGAATAAAACAATGCATGGATAAAACAGGACATGAAGAAAATGCTATCACGAATCTTAAATTTGCAGTGAGGGAACACCAGAGCAAAAGTATGGCATTTAAAGGAAAATAAAATGTATTATGATAGGACACTAAAATAAAATAAAATTATAATCAGAGGAGTTATTGTCTAATTTGACCTTGTTGGATTTTCTTTCCCCCTTTGTTATATTATTCAGTTTCTTTTAACCTGTACTCTCCGAAATAAATAAAGATTCATTCATTCATTCATTCATTCATAAAATAGGCTAAGATCTAAAATATAATAAAATAGGCTAAGCTCTAAAATACAATAAAATAGATAAAATAATTAAAATTCAACTAAAAGCCTGGTTAAAAAGGTGGGTCTTCAGTCTTTGCTTAAAAATATCAACATTCTCAGCTGTCCTCAGGTCCCCAGGAAGGGTGTTCCACAGACATGGGCTGTAATAACTAAAAGATGGGTTTTGGTCTAGACTTTAGTGATGATTAAAAGGCCACTTCCTCCAGACCTGATGGCTCTGGAGGGTTCATAGAATAAAAGCAATTATGATAAATAGGGGATAAGGACCTTTACTTATATAATGCTTTTTTAGTCACAAAGACCACTCAAAACGCTTATACTAGTAGGTACACTAACCCTCTATTCTAAGGGCCTATAGCAGCCAGATACTTGGGGATAATTTAGAGTCACCAATTAACCTAACATGCATGTTTTTGGATTGTGGGAGGAAACTGGAGACCCCAGAGTAAACCCACACAGCACAGGGAGACATGCAAACTCCACCCAGAAAGGATCCCACACCTGCCACCTTGGAGATTTGAACCTAGAATCTTCAAGCTGTGAGGCAATAGTACTAAACACTGTACCATCATGCTTCCCTAGGCAGGAGCAAGACCATTAAGAGCTTGATGAACTAGTAAAATGACCTTAAAATCAATTCTAAAGCAGACAGAAAGCCAATGCAGAGATTTTAAAATGGATGCAACGTGTTCTCTCTTTCTGGTCCTGGTCAAAAGGCATGCAGACGCATTCTGAAGTATCTGCAGCTGAGATATGCTCTTTTTTGGAAGACCAGAAAGCAGTGCAATGCGGTAGTCAATTCTACAGGTAATAAAACCATGTAAAAGTATCTCTGTATTGGGTTTAGAGAGAAATGGGTGTATTCTTGCAATATTTTTCAAGTGATAAAATGCAGTCTTTGTGACATTTTTGATGTGTGCTTCGAAGCTGAGGCCTGAGCCAAACACGACCCCCAGGTTTTTTCCCCCCCTGTTGACCAGGGTTAAGCTTCAGTGCTCTCAGCTTTGCATCCAGTTTCTCTCTGTGTGCTTCAGAACCAATGACCAATAATTCTGTTTTGTCCTGATTGAGCTGGAGAAAATGCTCAGCCATCCAAGACTTAATATCTAAAATACAATTAAAAAGGGTACCTATTGGTCCTAGGTCATCAGGAGACAAGGCAATGTAAAGCTGTGTGTCGTCAGCATAACTATGGAAGTTGATGCTGTGTCTCCTGATGACATCACCAAGTGGAAGCATGTAGAAGTTAAAAAGAGTAGGGCCTAAAATAGATCCCTGAGGAACCCCACAGTCCATTTTATAGCTCTTGCTTGAAGATTCATCCATGCTTATAAAAAATTATCTATCTGTAAGATAGGACTTAAGCCAATTAAAAACAGTAGGCCAATCAAGTTGAGAAGTCTATTTAAAAGTATTGTGTGATCAAGAGTATCAAAAGCTGCATTTAGGTCAAGTAGAACCAGTACAGATGTTTTTTTTTTTTTTTCATGTCCATGTTAGATCTGAGATCATTCACAATTTTGACTAGTGCTGTCTCGATACTGTGTTTAGCTCTAAAACCAGACTGATATTTTTCATAAATATTATTTAAAACCATACAATCATTTAACTGATTAAAAACAAGTTTCTCTAAAATTTTACATAATTATCTAGGACTGATACATCTAAATTATTTCTCTTCAGAAGGGGTTTCACCATGGCAGTTTTGAATGCAATTGGGAAGACACCCATCTGAAGAGAATAACTGACGTTCAGTAAATCTTCAGTTAAAAAGCTGCAGAATGTCTTAAAAAAAGATGTGGGAATAGGGTCTAAAAGGCAAGATGCTGGGTTCAGTTGCTTAATAACTTTCCCCAACATCTCAGCATCAACCAAGACAAAGTTCTCAAGTGCTTCCCCACATACAAACACAGATTCAGCTTTGTTGAAATTCACTGTTTGCATGGTAAAATCACTGACCTTGTTTTTTCTATTTTACTCCTGAAGTGAGAGGCAAAGTCCTCACATGTGGATTTTGAGGAAAAATTGCTAGACATAGTAAAAAACAGGGTTAATTAGATGATCGATGGTGGAAAAGAGGATTTTGGGATTGTTCTACTTATCTGTAATAAGTTTGGAGAACTGAGTTTGTGTGAGATGTGTGGATGCATCTCCTGTCTCTGTGGGGGGTTACAGCGAAAGGTAGAACATGGCACACTCCTTGTTCATTCATGTATTCCCCTAAAAATAAACACATTAATCCCTAATAAGACTGTGATGAAAACGAAAATGTGAATGTAATACAAATCATCAGACTGACACCCCCCCTCCCCACTGCCTGTTAATTCATTCATTCCCCTAAAAAAAAATCCTGCATTAATGCCTAATCCAGGAATGGGCAACTGGCAGCCCGTGGGCCACGTGCGGCCCACCCCCTCATCTACTGCAGCCCATCAGTCCATTTTCAAAAATCAATTATTTATTTATATTACGTTTGCTGTATTTGGGACCACATTCTTAAATGTGATTATAGAGTCCACCAGCAGAAGGAGCGCTAATTGAAACCTAGGTGCCACCCTGTGTGCAAGTGGTCAGTCAAGGAGACAGCCAGAGTGAGGGAGCCAGAGGGAAAAGTGCACTGGCGAGGAACGTGTTTTTAAGGTATGTTGCCTGCTAAATCCATTTTAATAGGCTGTAAACAGCAGTGAATGTACAAAGCAGGCTGCTTTTAAACAAGAATAAATATTGCTGAGGAGCTGTAGCATTTATTCTTGTTTGGCAGATGAAGCCTCATGGAGGTCAGAGGCTTTTCTTCTAATTGTGCAGAAAAATATTCAAAGCTTTGAGGTTTCTTTCTAAAGAGCGGACTGAAGCACTGATAGTTTCAAATCTGTGTCAGCAGTAAAAGTTCAGAGACTGTGGTCGTTATATCTGCTGACTTTCTTTGTTCATTTATACCAGTGGCTCTTAAACTTATTTTTATTCCCCATTTTGGGGAGCCATTAACAAACCCACCTACCCACAGCTATTTATCTGCCCCTCCACACTCCAAGAGCAAGCTAAGCCTCACCATATTTCCTATTCTTCTTGGCTTTTTTTGTTAATTATCGTCTGGAATTTATCTTTGGTCATCATTTTGATGGAGAGAGTTTTAAAAATTAGGTCATGATATAATTTTATCCATCCATCCATCCATCTTCTGCTGCTTAATCCTTTTCAGGTTGGGAGGGTGGAGCCTATCCCAGCATCTTTGGACAAGAGGTAATAATAATAATAATAATAATAATAATAATAATAATAATGATAAGTTTATTTATATAGCACTTTTCACAGACAGAGTCACAAAGTGCTTAACATGGTAAAAAACAAAGCAAATAAAAATACAAGCACATAAATCAGTAAAAGACCAAAGTAGACCGTAAAAACACATAAAAATACAATCAACACATAGTTAATTAAAAAGCCAGGCTAAAAAGGTGGGTCTTTAGTTGCTTCTTAAAAACATCAATGGAAGGTGCAGATCTAAGTTCAAAAGGTAAGGACTTCCAAAGTCTGGGAGCAACAGCAGCAAAGGCTCTATCACCTTTGGTTCTGAGCCTAGTGCTAGGGACTACCAGTAGATTCTGATTAGAAGACCCGAGAGACCTGCTGGGATAGTGTAGATGGAGCAGGTCACTGATATAAAAAGGCGCCTCATCATGAATGGCTTTGTAAGTAAAAACAAGAACTTTAAAATCAACACTATAATTTACAGGAAGCCAGTGCAAAGAGGCCAAAATGGGAAGGATATGACAGAATCTGCTGGACCTAGTTAGTAATCTAGCAGCGGAGTTCTGGACTAACTGCAGGCGGTGTAAAGAGGATTTACTAAGATATGTGAAAAGAGCATTACAGTGGTCCAAACGTGAAGAAACAAAGGGATGAATAATAATTTCTAACTGACTGTAGGAAACCAATGACCTAATTTTGGATATATTCCTATGGTGGAAAAAAACAACTCCGGGTCAGAGATTCGGCATGATGATCAAAACTCATTGATTGGTCAAAAATGATACCAATATTTTTTTAGATTAGACCATACATTTGATTTTAATGAAACAATGCTATTAACCAGCTTAGGAATTAGATTATCAGGTGCTACAATAAGATCTTCAGTTTTGTCAGCATTAAGTTGCAGAAAGTTCCTAGACATCCAGTCCTTAATTGCGGACAGACAATCATGAGTAATTTTTAAATTGTTAACGTGGTCAGGTTTAAAAGAAAAAAAAAAACAATTGTAAATCATCAGCATAGTAGTGGTAAGACACACCTTTAAATTTGCTGATGATAGGTAGGGAACATGCTGGACAGATCGCCAGTCCATTGCAGGGAAGATAAAATTTTATCAGTAATTTTAATTCTAATATGATAAAACACTGAGTGTAGAAGAGCTTGGAATAACGAGGCGATGTGACTTATAAACCAAAGTTTATTATCAGCTTCGCTCCTCTAACAAGTCTCATCTCAGTGCAGAAGCAGAAGTAGAATAGAGGAAGAACACATTCAGCTCTACATACTTATACCTACACATAACAAAAGACATGCATATCAAAGCTGACATCCCGCATTATCTTAATCCCCCTCCTCTGTCTTCGTATCCCTCCACCTGGCCCTGGGAGGTCAGGGTGATCGATCTGGTCTCCACCGCAGCGCCTTGGATGCTATTTGATCTCCGCTGATGGTTGAGACCTCTTGTCCTGTTCTGAGGTGTGAAGTCGCTTTACATATGTAATCACCAAACATTCTCACATGCTTATACATATGTAGGTTATGGGATATAGGATTAATATAGACCACAGCCCCCCCAAAACGACTAAGAAAAGGACAATAGAAAAATTCACAGTTTAAGATAATTATTATGACATACTAACTGCTACACCTCTTGACAAGGAAGAAACTTTCCAGCAGCTATGCTCCTGTAGAGAATTCAGTGGGAATCATAACAGCGTAGTAATATCACAAGTCAGTCTTAAACTGTTACAGCACAATTAGTGAACAACTTTTGAGTAGTTTGCATCAGTCCCTGTGCCGTCTGGGTTTTAATCTTCTCCCGAATCTGCTGTGGGTCCGCTTGGGCGTCCTGCTGGGACCTTCCTGTAAGGAATCTGCAGCTTGGGGAGGAGAGTGATTATTTGTTCTCTGCAGGGGGGCTGAGTCTTTTCTCTTGGGGGGTCTACCCCGCCGAGGTGCTCTCACCAACCGTGCAGGTTCGTCTCTCAACAAGAAGGCAGGTTTAAGTCTGTCAATGCTGACTGTTTCTTTTCTGTCCCCTAAATCAAGCACAAAATGCTTATCACCAGGTTCCAGCACTCTGAAAGGTCCATCGTATGGTGGACGGAGGGTTGGTTTTAAAGCTTCATGTCTAACAAAAACAAATTCAGCGTTTTTTAAAGCTTGGGGGACAAAAACCCGTGGAAAAGAGTGATGTGCCGGTCCGGGGAGAGTGTCAGGTCCGTTGCTGCCTAAAAGCCTCGGGGCTGGAAGATGCCCTGGCTCTGGGTTCTCTGGTAAAAATTCACCTGGGAGCCTGAGAGGTTGTGCAAAAACTAATTCTGCTGGGGAGGCGTCTAGATCCTCTTTAGGCGCAGCACGCAACCCCAATAAAACCCAGGGAAGTTTATTTACCCAATTTGTATCCGTTAGTGAGGCTCTGAGGGCGGCCTTTAAAGATCTGTGAAAACGCTCGCATAACCCATTAGCCTGAGGGTGATAAGCGGTGGTGCGGTGAATTGTCGCTCCTAAGCTGCTGGCCATGGCTGACCAAAGCTCCGAGACGAATTGAGGCCCCCTATTGGACGTGATGTCCGATGGGACGCCAAAACGTGCCACCCAGTTTGTCAAAAAAAACGCGAGTGACTTCCTCCGCTGTGGTTGACGCCAGAGGGACCGCCTCAGGCCAGCGCGTAGTACGGTCTATCATTGTTAACAGATGTGTGAAACCTTGGGAGGAAGGTAGTGGTCCCACGAGGTCAACATGAACGTGGTCGAACCTTCTAGCTGGGATTCGAAAAGGCTCTAGAGGGGCTTTTGTGTGTTTGTGTATTTTGGCGCGCTGACAAGACATGCAAGTTTTTGCCCATTCTTTTACGTTTTTGCGCAGGCCGGGCCACACAAACTTTTCGGCGACCATTTTAACCGAGGCGCGCACACCTGGGTGCGCGAGGGCGTGAATTGAGTCGAAAATACGGCGGCGCCATGCAGCTGGGACTACCGGGCGAGGACGGCCGGTTGAGATGTCGCATATTAGGGGGGGTACACCGTCGCGTAAACCCCTTTCCTCCAGCCTTAACCCTGTTGGTCCAGACAGGAGTGCGCGCACGTCTGCGTCACTACTTTGCTCCTCTGCCATGGCTGCGTAATCTATCCCTACGTGGATTGGGGCCGCGTATGTGTCCGCGTTGGCGAAGAGTTCTGCGGCTGAGGTAGTATAATCTGTCTCCTTGTGCTCTGGCGATGTCACAGCGCGAGAGAGGCAGTCTGCTACCACGTTAAGTTTGCCTGCCACATGTTGAATGTCTGTGGTGAACTCTGAAATAGCAGCTAGCTGTCTTTGTTGCCTGCCTGACCATGGTTCTGAAATTTTAGCCATCGCAAAGGTGAGCGGTTTGTGGTCTACAAAAGCCGTGAAACGCCGCCCCTCTAACCAGAACTGGAAGTGGCGGATGGATAAATGAAGCGCTAGCAGCTCCCTGTCAAAAGTGCTGTACTTACGCTCAGTTTGGTTTAACGATTTGCTGAAAAATGCCAAAGGTTGCCAGGTTCCGCCAACGTGTTGTTCTACAACCGCCCCTATGGCCAGGTCTGAAGCGTCTGTGGTTAGCGCAATGCGGGCCGAGGGATCAGGATGAACCAACAATGTGGCGTTAGCTAGGGCACTTTTTACTTCCGCGAAGGCGCGTTCGCGCTCCAGGGTCCATTCGACCGCGTTGGAAGGCTTTTGTTTTCTGAGCGCGTCATATAGGGGCTGCATGAGTTGAGCTGCACGGGGGAGGAAACGGTTGTAAAAATTAACCATTCCCAAAATTCTTGCAGCGATTTGACCGTTTGTGGCCGTGGAAAACTTTTTACGGCGCGAACTTTGTCTGGCAGTGGGACTGCCCCCTTCGGTGAAACTCTGTATCCCAAAAAATCAATTTGTGGCACGCCGAATTTGCATTTGGCTGGATTGATTATTAACCCGTGCTCTTCTAGTCTCTGAAAAACCATAGTGAGATGCTGTTCGTGTTCTTCCTCCGACGAGCTGGCTACCAGCATATCGTCGAGGTAGACGAACACGAAATGGAGGTCGCGTAATACGGCGTCCATCATCCGCTGAAAGGTTTGAGCAGTGCCTTTGAGGCCAAAAGGCATCCGCAAAAATTCAAAAAGACCGAAGGGGGTTATTACAGCTGTTTTAGGAATGTCTTCCGCTCGAACGGGGACTTGGTGATAGCCACGGACCAGGTCTATTTTAGAAAAAATGCGTGCACCCGCCAGATGTAGTGAAAAATCTTGGATGTGAGGAATTGGGTAGCGGTCATGCGCTGTCGCATTGTTTAATCTGCAGTAATCGCCGCATGGTCTCCAAGAACCGTCGGATTTTGGGACCATGTGTAGTGGTGATGCCCAGGGGCTTTTTGAGCGTCTGATAATACCTAGTTTTTCAAGGGTGGTAAACTCGTCCCGAGCTATGGCAAGCTTGGTCGCGTCTAAGCGCCGAGCTTTGGCGAATACGGGTGGGAGTTGATCAAACTTACCTCCTGCTGTAGTGACGCTGTCGGGGTCACCAGTGTAGAAGAGCTTGGAATAACGAGGCGATGTGACTTATAAACCAAAGTTTATTATCAGCTTCGCTCCTCTAACAAGTCTCATCTCAGTGCAGAAGCAGAAGTAGAATAGAGGAAGAACACATTCAGCTCTACATACTTATACCTACACATAACAAAAGACATGCATATCAAAGCTGACATCCCGCATTATCTTAATCCCCCTCCTTTGTCTTCGTATCCCTCCACCTGGCCCTGGGAGGTCAGGGCGATCGATCTGGTCTCCACCGCAGCGCCTCGGATGCTCTTTGATCTCCGCTGACGGTTGAGACCTCTTGTCCTGTTCTGAGGTGTGAAGTCGCTTTACATATGTAATCACCAAACATTCTCACATGCTTATACATATGTAGGTTATGGGATATATGATTAATATAGACCACACTGAGTAGCTTTTATTTTCATTTGCATTTTCAGTTTTAATTGTGAAACGTTTGACTTTGCAGGAATAATACCCCCTCTCCCCCCCCCCCCCCCCCCCCCGGAAGGTTTACATGTAAATCTGACCCTCGAGAAGTGAGGAAAAAAATTTTGTAGTCCTCACTTCCACTAAGGTTGCCCATCTCTGGCCTAATCTATAGACTCCAACGGTAAATCCGCAATTAAAATGAGAGTGTAGATGGAATAAAAACTAGTGTGTGATCATCATATATATATTAAAATGATGGGCGATTACATGATGACTGTTACAACTCTCTCTGTTAAAATAAGATCAGCACATGTTCCTTGTGAGCTCCGGTGCGGCTCGATTTCAAAACATTCCATTGAAATATCATTAATCAATGCGCTTCTGACGGTAAACCTCCTTTTTCCTGATCAGAAATGGATTCTCATGGAATGCACTATAATAGTAATGTGCATTAGATTGCACGCTGCCTCCGAAATGATTCTCCTCCTCCCAGCACAGAGCAGGCACACTGTCTACTGGTAGTTTGATGGTGCGACGCAAGGCGTAAAGAACAGACAATGCACCGACAGAATCTAGCAAAAACACTGGCGCATGGCGGAAAGTCTGTCAGAAAAGTGCACAGATGACCATCAAAATAGGGCCCTTTATGTCTTCACCATGTTTTTTCATGTAATTATAACCATGACCACTAGATGTCACTTAATGTACACTTAATGTCAAAATGTACAGCACATAATAGTATAAACATTTGCCCACCCAGCATATTAATCAGTTGAAAAGATGTAAACGGGGTCTCTATGGGATATGGAAAAAACGACAATATTACCACCAAACATTAATGCATGTACTTTTTATTTCATTAACTGAGCAAAATAAATAAATAGTACAGTAAGGTGACGGCGCATGATGCAGTGTTTAGCACTGCTGGCTCACAGCTCGAAAGCCCTGGGTTCAAACTCCAAGAGCTGATCAGTTGGGGTCTGTCTGCGTGCAGTTTGCACGTTCTCCCTGTGTCTGTACGGGTTCCCTCTGGGTCTTCTGACTTACTTATACAGACATGTGTGCTAGGTTGATTGACATTAAGTCAGGATTCAAGCTTGCCAGTGCGTAGGAATGAGAATGTGAATGGTTGTCTGTCTCTCTGTGTTGTTTAATGATAGCTTTGTGGTACAGCTTGGTGGGTCAGTGGTTAGCTCTGTGGCAGCACAGTAAGAAGGTCATGGGATCAATTCCACCCCTGACCATCGTGGGTTCGATCCTACCCCCTGACCATCGGTGACCCTTCTGTGTGGAGTTTGCATGTTGTCCCCGTGTCTGCGTGGGTTTCCTCCGGTTTCCTCCCACACACCAAAAACATGCAAGTTTGGTTAATTGGAGATTCTAAAGTGGTCCTAGGTGGGAATAGTGAAGGGATTGGCGCCGTACCGTGGCTGCCTCATCCCTCCAGGTGGATGCTCTGGATTTCCCTCTGGGGATTAATAAAGTATACAAAATACAAAAAAAAAAAAAATCTGCCCCATGGTGTGGAAAGTGGGAAATTTTAAGCACAAAAACCTGGAACTTGTTACGCAGTAATACAACTGATTACGAGATAAGAGGTCAGGCTAGATGTGCTACTCTGCCCTTGCCGCTTAGTCCACTCTGCTCCACCACCATGTCATCCACCTGCAGACTGGAGGTATGAAATTTAGTCATCACCCCCCTTTGCTCTGCCAGGAGCAATGAGGTCAGAGCCAGAACATCAAACTTTTTCTATGCTCTGCTCTCTTTAAATATTTAAAATGTGAGCTGTCTTGCTGAAATTGCCTGCTTCACCTGTGCATATTTCATATATTATATATATAAATATCAAGGTTCAGGGATTTTATAATTCAGGATCAAATCTTACATTAAAAAAAGGAATTCACTCACTCAACAAGTTGGTATTTTTTTTTTAGTTTTTCATCTTCAAGGGAGAAGAAAGGCTTCAATAGACTGTACCGCTAACTCATACGGTGCAGTCAAATGCTTGCTATAAAACTGAAAGTATAATTAATTGAACTAGTTTGGTCTTCATAAAGACGAGTGTTTTGCCATATTTAATAACTGGAGCTTGAAGGATCTTGGCATGACTCACATAATGTGCAGCTGTTACTCCTGATGGGTGTGACAATGACGTGAATCATAGGAGTGATATTTTCAGGGTCGTGCTGCAGTGAACCGTGTGCTAATAAAGAATGGGCTTACTCGCTTTCCCTTTGAAGTGTGATATGGAATTGTTAGCTTATGCATCCTAATCAAAATCAACAATTGGGGGGAAAAAAGAATGAAAAGGCAGTTAAATGCTTGGGGATATGAGGTTTTTATTTGCATTTTTTTTGAAATTGCAGCAAATTGAACATAGTATCAAAGGGTAAAATTAAGTAAAATTAAGGCACAAACATGGCATCAGGTCTGAATACAGCAGTGTGGCTTGTGTCACCCACCCTGCTTGGAAAGACAGCAACAATCATAAAAAAGTAAAGCATACATGCAAAGGCTCAGAGTAATTAAACTTTAGCATGGAAGGATGCTTAAGAAGATGGATGCATGCTATGTGCTCACTTTTCTCTGTCTGTACAGTATCTGCTTAGTGCTGTGAACTGTACTGTATGTGTGTTTAGTAAGGACACCATCTGCCATGGTCTTTGGTTTGTGCCAACCCCCCACACCCATGCTCATATATGCACAAAATCCCTTGGCGGTCGGGTTTGATGGGAAAAGAAATCTAGCTGTTTGCTGCGCATAAGTGTTTGAAATACAGTAGATGTAGAGGACGAGTGGCAGTGGTGCAGTGTGATTGTGAAATGCTGATAAATTAAAAAAAAAAAGCAGAAAGATTGAATGAAGAAGAAAGTTTGGGTATTTTACGTGATATTTAACCCCTGGTGTGTTACTTTGATGATAGATGGGTGCTTAGCGTGCCTTCATACCTTCAGTAGCATAAGCACACAGCAGACACACAAATACTATTACATGCACATTCTTATACACACATAGAGAGTGGATTTTGGAATAATGCCTTGTTTTTCTGAACTGCCCTAGATTCATTTGGCATCTGTGCTGCACACTTTCTCTCTCTCTCTCTCTCTCTCTCTCTCTGTTGTTCTCACTCTGCTTCTCCTCTTACTCACACACACTGGCACTTCCCATCGCCCCCTTTTCTTGTAGCTCGCCCCTCTCAAATCTCTCTCTTTCCCTCTCTTTATCCATCTTACCCCCTCTGTTATGATCTGGGTATAAATATTTTAGCCCTGTCACACATTCTGCATCTGCAGTTTCAAAGACAGCAACTCTAGTCCTTCTGTGTGTGAGTGTACGGGCGTGCATGCGAGAATGGCTCAGCATGGTTGATTTTGATGAGTATGTGGTAGTATGTGGCACAGAAGCATCTGTTTGCTTTTTAATTTCGGCCACAGCCAACAGAAACTGAATGTTTTAATGGTTTGGCCGCAGACTGTGACCAAAGCCCGTGTCGTTAAAAGTATTCCTTTTTGTGTTATTTACAAAAAAAGATCGGCATAGAGCATGTTGGTTCACTTGGAAACTGGTCAGCAAACCAGAATAAATATACGATTTTTATTTCATTCTACCAAGTGCTAGCGGCTGTATAATGCTTTATATTTCACTTTTTTGTCTACTAGGCCAAGCATTTGCATATAACCATCATTTGTAGTTTCACTCCAGTCCTCTAGGCAGTGCAAATGCACTAAAATAGCAGTTTGTTTACCAGCTATATAATCAAGAAAAAACAAACAAACCCAAGAGCCATGCACATTTTAGCAATGGGAGGTAGGATCTTGCGCACGTGTAGCCAACACACCCAGGCAATGTTGTCACAAAATTTGAGCTGCACATGCTCAGCGGCCCCACGGCACGTACTGGACTACAGATGATGACAAAATTTCCGTCACAAAAGCTTTGTGTTCAAGCACACGCACAGAGCGAAGGGGGAGTATAAATAAGGCTTTAGTTCATTCGCTTGCCCACAATTCACAAGAATCACTACTTTTCCTTGGCAATTTGCCCAGATGCTCCCAAAAGCTCACACAATGGTCCCTAGAAGGGTCTGCCCACAGGTTGTGCTCAAGGTTCTTCTTCTTCTTTTAGATTTGATTGGCGGTTGGCAGCCAGCTTACAGGTGCATTACCACCACGTATAGAGCAGGTCTAAACTAGGGCTGCAACTAACGATTATTTTGCTAGTCCACTAATCTAACAGCTATATTTTTTGATTGGCCAACTAATCACGATTATTTCTGTCATGTCTGTCTTCTCTGCTTTCTGTTGGCATAGCTCTTGCTCAGGGCTCCAGGTCATGTTTTACCTCACCTGTTCAAGCCTGCACACCTGTGAATGTCACTTTGTTGTCAGTCTCTGATTTAATATAATGTAGCCTATTATAAAAAGTTCCTGTAGCTAAACAAAATAATGACCCATGAAACAAGTTGGAAATTTGAACTCGACAGCTTAATGAAAAGTGTTTGGAGCAACACAATTAAATAACAGAAATGAAAGTGCAGTCTTTTAAGCCAGAAATAAAGTACAAAACTCAAATATCAGCTTCTGCTGCAGCATGAAGGGCTGATGTAACACTGCATGTTCAAAACAACCTACAGTAACATTCAAATCCATAAAAAGTGAAAAAGAAAAAGAAACTAGTTAATCTTATTTAAACCTTTCTGTGTCTGGAAGTTTCAAAGTTCACTTAGGCTTCAGATAAAAATAAAAATAACTTGCAGTCCAAAATAAGTTTGCAAATGTTTTAAATTACAGTGCAGGAATGTCAGCCTTCACTGCACATATACAGTGAAATATTTAAGCTGTTTTAATTTATTTTTGATGATTATAGTTACAGTTTTTATAAATTAAATTACAAATCATGGTATTGTAATTTACTGATATGCACTAATATTCAAAGTGAGGACTGATATTGCCACGACAAAAAGAGGGAAGATAAAAGAGTAAGACACTCCTGTAATTCACTAATTCACTGCACTCATCACGTTAGCCAGCGGAACTGAAACACCTCAGCTGTCAGCTACCATCGTACAAGAGATCTTATTTTCCAACAGGTAAAATAAAATAAACAGCACATGCTAACAGTTTAATCAGTTTTCTAAAGCTGAGACAGTCGCTCATTGAAAATAAGAAGAGCTAACTTTACCCGCTAAAACTTGCTAACCTTACTGGTGCGGTGTTTAGAAATGACCGCACTTCAATCATTCATCACCGGGGTGAAGCGCAGCAGAGGCCTGCTGACAGGCAGTCGAGCCAGGGGACAGCGCGGAGGGAGGAGGGGGAGGAGGATGGACGTGTCGCTGTAGTGCTGCTGTGATAATGACAAGTCTGCTTTACAGCGTCTGCACTTAGCTTGTTTCATTTGTTTATTTTTGGTAAAATGCTCCCATATTTTGGAACGTTTTGGCCTCTTCTTCTCTGTGATTTTCTCTCTTCTGCGTCGCCATGATGCACTCCTGTCCTTTTTCACTGGAATAGTTGCAAGTGACTGAACATTTCCACAGTATGCATATGAACTTTAAAATTAAATGATTTGTCGACAATAAAAATCTGCGTTGACAAATTTTTATGAACGATGTCGACTAATCGTTGCAGCCCTAGTCTAGACCATGCTCTATTAATTTACAGAGACCCAGCAGAATTCTCAGTGAGCGAAGACTCTGGTGACAGTGGTGAAGAACAACTCCCCGTTGACCAGGAAGAGACCTCAGGCAGAACAGAGGCCATCATGAGAAAGGTCATCTGCCTCTACCAGCTGGGTTTAACTACCAACAGCAGGTCAAGGTCAAAGGCTATGAGTATGTGTCATTCCCACTTTAAGCAGCCCTAGACAGTAGAGCACAGGCTGCGTTCATCAGGCAAATACTCTTTCATTAACAGTCTGGATTCCTCCTCAAATTTTTTTCATGGCAGTCACATAAGAAATCTTCCAGTCCAGTTACACAGTATCATAAGCTCTCTCCAAGGGCCTCATATCACAGATCTGTAATAATGCCATAAACTTGCACACTGATTACAGACCCTTAATGTGAATTAATGTTCATAAAATGCTCCTGGAGAATTTGGTGCAACTTGATTTACAGAAAATCCCTCTGTCCCCTAATTGAATCCAAAAGACACATTTAGATGGCACACACCTGCCCATGTGGGGTCTCACAGTTGATAGTCTAGATAAGTGAGCGCAGCAGCTTCCATCATTCACGTACAGAGCACATTTGATGAATCAGCACTCCTCCAGACATCTAGCCATACGTATCAGACAAGCAAGCAAATACCCAATGGTGTCTATGAATTAGACCCAGAAGCTCTATGTGGAGATGGGAAATGTTACGCAAGGACAGCCACTGCTGAAGACCTTGTTGCAGTGAACTGACATGGAAGCTATTACTTGCTACAAGGGACGTTACATATTCCAGAACCAAAACAAAACCAGTTCTGAAAAAAAACGGATCTGTTTGTGCTGTTGTTTGGAGTAAACCAGTTGAAATGGTCCTAAATTGTGCATAATAAAAAAGTGATTGTCTAAATTTATGTGTAATAGGTTGTCAAACCTCCTTTCTGTGAAGAGTTTACCTGCTCTGTCTCTCTGTGTCACATATAGTTTTCCTTCTGGTTCTCCATTTCTCTCTCACATTTCACAGATATGTACATTTCTGAATAGGTTAATTGGGCTTCTTCATTGGTGATAGATGTAGTTGTAAGAATATGTGGTTAAGTGCATTTTGACAGCTGGAATAAGATCCACCCCATTATCTTGACCTTAAGTTGGGTAGACAGAGATTTTTGTCTTTCTCAGTTGAGCTAGAAAAGCCATGCACCTGTTTTTACACTGCTCCCAGTTTTTCTAGTTCAGAGTTTATGATGAAAACCCCTTATTACAGTGAAGCATGGTTTAAACTATGCTCTGCACCCAGTATGTATTCCTCATAAGAGACTGCTACCTATTCCTCTGGAGAGTGTGGTTTCTTCTGTGGGTCATGTCCCAACTTTTTCATCAATCATTCATTTTTTTTCATCTTTTCATCTTGGATTCACCTTGAGTCATTTTAAAGTTTGACATTCTCTACATAAATTCATAGAAAAAGCTCAGATGTACACCTGTAATAGGAAGATTTCGGGATAAGTCTGGAAAGTTTTTTTAAAAAAAAATGTATAGTACACAGATTCCAACACATTTTTTGAAAGTGTGTGTGTGTGTGTGTGTGTGTGTGTGTGTGTGTGTGTGTGTGTGTGTGTGTGTGTGAGATATCTAGTTTTAGCATAACAGGGTCTGTTTGGAGAGAATTCCATATGTGATTCTGGCTCAGGATTATTATAATTTATTCCAGGGGATTAGAGATAGGAGTTCAACTCACAGCCTGCAGATACCTATTGGCAGTGCTTTTGGCAGAATGGAGTATTCCCTCTGATTATTTGGGCTCCATCCTTCTTACCTGAAAAGAAAAAGAAACATATTCAGATTCCACTCATGTTGCGCTTTTTTTTTTTTTTAGGTCAGAGTTTCAAGCCATACACATTAAAATGCATACTTTGATTGAAGTAACTGACAATTGAACAAATTCTACCTCTGTCCTCAATCAGTGATATTAATTGTTGCACATTCTGCAGGAGTGTGTGGGGGGAATTGACACAGCATAATATTGTGATACTTTGTCATGGTGATACTGTATTGATTCATGGGTTGTGCATATTGTGTTTTCATTGAAACTGGAAAAAAAAGATCAGTGTGTGCACATGGACCCACGTAAGGTGTGAAAACTACTGTTGTAACTATGCCAGGCCAGTGGGTAGCAGTGCAACTGAATCACATTAGCTTTGATATCGCAATACTCAGCATATAGCCAGATCGTAATAACATTGCATTGCAGCACAAATACTATAACACTGTATCGTGATTATGTCGTATCACGGTGATTCCCACCCATGCTCTCAGTTAAACTAAGACAAAATAAAGCTGATTTCTAATTTTTTGCATTATTTTTTACCTCTGGCAAGGAGGTAATGTTTTTGCCAGCATTTGTCTCTGTCTGTTTGCAGGATTATGCAAAAACTGCTGGATGGATTTGGATGACATTTTCACCAAAGGTGGCCCTTGGTCCAAGGATGAACCCATTAGGTTTTAGTGATGATCTGAGAGTGCATACCTATGCCAAGGCCATTGTTTGTATTTGTGCAGCAGGATTATACAAAAACTACCAGATGAATTTTGATGAAATTTTCACCAGAGATGGTCCTTGACTACAGAGGAACCCATTAGATTTTGGTTATGATTCGAGAGCACATACCTCCACCAAAGCTGTATCTTCTCACAATGTGTTGGCAAGATTACTAAAAAACTACACGACAGTGTTTTATGATTTTTTCACCAGATGTGGCGCTTGGGCTTCACACAAGCCAGTTACATTTTGGAGGTGATCCATGAGTGCATACTTTCACCAAAGCTCAGTCTTCTAGCAATGGTTTAGCAGGATTACACAAAAACTACTGGATGGATTTTGAGGAAATTTTCTCCAGAGGTGGTCCTTGGGCTGCAGACGAACCCATTAGGTTTTGGAGGTGATCCATAAGTACATGTCTCTACCAAGGCCCTATCTTACAATGTTCAGAGGGACAAGGCAGGGAAGTATAACAGATGGATAGACAAAGGGAGGGAGGGAAGGAGCCTTGGCAGAGGTATGCACTCTCTGAGTGCTTTTCTAGCTATTATGGTTGCACATTCACATGCTGTGGCTAGACGCTCTGGACTACTGCACTTGTTTTTGTGTTTTTTCTGCCTTTTTTGTCCTCCTTCAGGACAGACTAATTACCTACAGTTGCCAGGAACTCCTAGGCATTGGCCGCCAGCTTAACTCCAACATCCCTAGCATTTATTCCAGTAATCAATACCACATCCCTGAGGAGACGGCCAGACCTCCAGGTGCCCATGGATTGTTATCGGGCCTAACAAAAGATGCAGATGGCACCGAGAGAGGAAGAAAAAATGAGGCTGCAAGGCTGGCCTCCATGCCCAGCTGCGCAAACAATGCACCAAACCACCATTACCTTCAGTTTTCCTCACCAGCACCAGATCCCTTGCCAACAAAATGGATGACCCGCAATCGGAGATTGCCTACAGTCACTGCGTCCAGGACCGTTGTATTCTATTTGTAACCGAATCATGGTTTCATCCACTTATCCCAGATGTCACTGTGGAATTACCTAGCCGAATTACACTCCATTTTGACTGCAACGGCGATTCTGGTAAGGTCAAAGGTAGTGGGCTCTGTGTTTTTGTGCTTCAGACTTGGTGTAATAACAGCAGAATAACTCAAAACCACTGTTCACCGGACTTAGAGGCCCTATCCTTTCTGTGTCGGCCTTTCTATCTTCCATTTGAGCTAATGGCAGTAATTGTAACAGCTATATATATATATTCCTCCAGATGCTAGCATTAGCTTAGCACTCAGCTGCCTCCAGCACATCATTAGCAGGCAACAGAAAGATCACCCCGACGCAGTCCACATTATTGCAGGGGATTTTAACAAAGCATGCTTAAAGACTACTCCCCAAATTCCACCAACATGTTAAGTGGAGGGGAAAAAACACTGGCTCGTGTTTACAGCAACATTAAGCATGCCTAAAGAGCCAACCCCCTCCCTCACCTTGGACAATCAGACCATCTTTCCCTGCTTCTAATACCTTCTTACACCTCCCTCAGGAAGAGTTCCTCCCCAACCAAACAAACAAAACCTGGCCTGAAAATGCTCTCCTCCAGCTACAGGACTGCTTTAGCTACACAGACTGGAACATCTTTGAACAGCAAGACCTGGACTCCTACACAGAGTCTGTCCTCTTCTACATTAAATGCTGTCTAGAAAATGTGACAGTCACCAAACACATCCGGATCTTTCCAAACCAGAAACTCTGGATGACCAGTGAGGTCCAGGCTCTGATCAGAACTTGCAGAGTTGCCTTAGGCAGAGGGACAGCTCTCTGTACAGCACTGCCAGAGCCAACCTGAGAAGAGGCATAAAACATGTTAAGAACGCCTACAGGAGGAAGGTGGAGGGCTTCCTCATGACAACAACCTCCGACAGATGTGGAGAGGCATCCTGGCTCTCACCAATTACAGGGACCTGTGCCCCACAACATCAGACAGCAGCCTCACTCTGGCAGAGGAGCTTAACAGCTTCTTTGGCTAGTTTGAGCACACCTCCTCCCCTCCAACTCACCCCCACACCCCCTCCTCTTCCCCTCTCTCTCTACAGGTGCACAAGGTGAGGAGGCAACTGAGAGCAGTGAACCCCCGCAGAGCTGCTGGTCCTGACAGCATCCCAGGAGCATGTGCTGACCAGCTGACAGAGATCCTCACCAAGCTGTTCAACCTTTCCCTGATGCACGGCACCATCCCATCCTGCCTCAAGGCCTCCACCATCATCCCCATCCCCAAAAGTCCGCTATTGACAGCCTGAACGACTACAGACCCACAGCACTCACGTCTGTAGTCATGAAGTGTTTTGAGCGACTGGTGTCCCAGCACATCAAGGACCGTCTTCCAACCTCCTTCGACTCCCATCAATTTGCCTACAGGGAAAACTAGTCTACTGAAGACACTATCGCTACCACACTCCACAGAGCGTTGAGTCACCTGGAGAACCCAAGGAGCTATGTGAGGATGCTCTTTGTGGACTACAGCTCAGCATTCAACACCATCATCCTAGATATCCTGATCAATAAACTGCAGCTCGTCAAAATCCCCCCCCCCCCCTCACCTGTTCCTGGATAAAAAAACTTCCTCACCAGTCCCCATAGACAGTCAGACTTGGCCCCCACCACTCCTCCACACTGTCTCTCAGCACTGGCTCCCCCCAGGGCTGCATGCTAAGCCCACTACTGTGCTCCCTATACACTTTTGATGGTATTCCAACCCACCCAACCACCATCATCATGAAGTACGCGGATGATACCACCTTGGTTGGGCTCATCACCGATGACGGTGAGAAGGCATACAGGGCGGAGGTAGAGAATCTGCTGCTATGGTGCCACTCAAACAACCTGGAAACCATCGCCACCTTCAGGTTCCTGGGCACTCTCATCTTCTCTGACCTCTCCTGGACTGTCACACCAAGGCCTTGGTGAAGAAAGCCCAGCAGCGGCTGCACTTCCTCCGTGTCCCCAGGAAGAACAACCTGGACCAACCTGGCCTTCTACCGCTGCTCAGTGGAGCGCGTGCTCACCTACTGCCTGGGTGTGTGGTATGCCGGCTTCACAGCCGAGAACAGGAAGGCTGTACAGAGGGTCATCAACACTGCCCAAAAAGTCATCGTCGACCTTCTGCCCTCCCTGGAGAACATCTCCAGATCCTCTTGTCTCAGGAAGACCAAGGCAATCACAGGAGACCCCTCACATCCTGCCCACCACCTGTTTGACCTGCTTCCCTCTGGGCAAAGGGAATTACAAACAGTTTCTTCCCCTGGGCCATCCTAACTACAAACAGTCAGAGGCTCCACCCCCTCCCTCCGAACACTCACATGCACAGAACTGAGGACCTTTTTAATTATCACAATAACATACTTGTCTTTGCACTCCACACTTTCATGTATATTGGCCTATCCGTGAAACCACTATCATGTATATTTTCCATAATCCTTGGGCCATTTTATTCAATCATGTGTGCAATTGTGTGTCCTACACTCTGTACTTTTATGTACATCGTTTCATTTGTGAAGCCACTACCATAACTGGGTATATTTCCATAATCCTGAGCTATTTTTATTTCAGTCGTGTGTTTAATTGTGTGTTCTTTGTGTTTTATCTAACCCTTCCCTCTTACTTTACTGTGCAGTAGCCTGGTGGAGCGCCCACAATTTTGTTGTACTGTACTACTGTATTCTATTCTATTATTACTATTATTATTATTATTACTACACCTTTTTTCCCTTCTTTACTGATACCATACTACTTTATAGATACTTTAATGTCTGTTTACTGGGTTGCATAATCACAGCAGAGCTGACTCAAACACACCAAGGAATCAAACAAACATAGGCTACAAAATACGCATGAACCAAACCCAAGCGCACAATATTTAAACACAATGCTGTACAAAGGCATGCATGCACTTTGCTGCTCTTTGCTCCCGTAGGAGTTCAAATGATTTCACAAATGCTCACATTTAATCCACCAACCACGCAACAAAAGCTTAGGTGTGTGCTTATGTGTGTGTGTGTGTGTGTGTGTGTGTGTGTGTGTGTGTGTGCACTGTATATTTGTGTCACTGAACTGTGCATGCACCAAATAGAGTGAAAGGTTTTGATCCTTAGATTATTGTGTATTATGAGCATTCTGTAAACGTCTTACATGGAATTAAAGATTAGTTTAAATGTAAATGTGTTGTTGCAGAGACTTCAGTTTAGATGATGTTCCTGAGGTTGTGAAATTAGGCAGTCCATGGTTTTATCATTATAAACAATCCACTCCATGTGTGAGTTTGATTAAAAAATTATTTTCAGAAGGCTGGTTCGAGGGCTGGTCTGGGGAATGGGCAGATTTACTGTTGCCACATAATTAAAATGGATTTCTGTACCACCGAGCTATGGTTGGCCAACATTTTGTGACAACAAACTAAACCAAAACAGCACCAGTGTTTAAGGGCACATTACAAACTATGGTTGTTCTTTAAAATTTTTGAAAAAATAAATCTTTCAGCATTTATTATATTTTTCTGGTGAATATGATACAATGACAGGACAAAAGAGAAACAACAAAAATACCCCTTGCACAAGGGGCTGTCTATACAATCTAGAGACCTTAAAGGGAAAACTCACTGAAAATGCTAAAATAAGTATATCATTACCTCTACCAAAAGCTGAGAACATAAGAAACATGAATATAGTACTTTTGTAGCCTTAATTTCATCTAGAAAGAAAAGAAATTGATTTTTTTCCACCATTCATTCTGTGCAGGGCTGGGAATCATCACTAATTTCCAGAATTGATTCTATTCCGATTCTTGAGGTTCTGATTCGATTCGATCTGATCCCGATTCAATCAGGGAAATTACCATTTTCATAACTATTTTTCTTGCCAGGAAAAAAAATCTTAGAGACCTAGTGCTGCAAATTGTAGCAGGAATACTTTAACTTTGTTAATACATAAATTATCACATAAAGAACTGACCCCCAAATCAGTTACAATAATGCACTTTTATTATTTAACGTATGATTTCACAAAGTGCTTTCTTTAGTGCAAAGGGTGTGTTGAGTCAAGTTAACAACCCAGAGGAAGTAAAAACATTCAGTGCATGAAGCATGTATTTCAGTCAGGCCCGAGAGGCGGACAGACAGACAGACAGATACACACAGCCACAAACAGATGCATTTATTGATTGACTTTTTGACTGATTGATTGAAACATCAAGACCAAAAAAATTAAAAACAAGGAATCAAAACAACAACAAAAAAAAACATAACAAAAAAATGCAGTGTTCAAAAGGAGTGGGAAGAAGCCAATACTTATATAGTCCCACCCCTTCTCCATACCCAATAAATTATCTCATTCTAGTCATTATCCATCCTATAATTACATTCATTATGCAATACAATAATATATAATGCATCTTATAATTAAATTATACAATAGAAATAATACAATAATGATAGTTTATAGTGACAATAATACCAACATCTAAAAATAATTGTAATAATAATAAGTAAATACTTCTGGTATGTTTAATATAATTATAGACAATATTACCATCATCATAATCACCATATATACCACCATATACCCCCACATTGCTTACAATACCTAGACGCAGTAAATAACCATATAATAATAACCATAATAATAGGTAGCCATATAGTAGTTACAGAAACAATAATAATAATAATAATAATAATAATAATAATAATAATAATAATAATAATACCATCTGGCCTATATAATACTTTAAATAATTCCATTCTAAACAACAATCATAATACTATAATACCGTTGTAATGTTCTAGTAATAATGATATTGTGGTGAAAGGAGGCAGGCGAGGCAACGAGCTGGACAACACAGAAACTTCATTCCATCTCCAACATACAGCACAGTAAAAGAGCACCCAGGTCTCTATGCATTCCTCTTTTATATCTTTAATACTGTGCATTGAGACCCTGAACTTCCAACCATCATGCACTGTGTTTAGAACAAAGCACATTAACATGACAAAACCATGGTGCAGCTCTCACACCTTTCTCCTTCCAGCGGCTCTGGCATTTACTCCTCTCCCCGGGGGACGCATAGTCCTTACTGTCCAGTCTGATACCCCCCGGTGACACCTCCTCTTTTCTTTCCATTGTTCCCCCCTTCCCCAGTTGCCTTCTTCTCTGGGTGGAGAAGTCCCACACCATGCCCCCACACAGCCCCCCGCCAACACCCAGAAAGGGCACTAACCCCCCCTGTCCTTTGGGCTTGAGCCAGCACCCATAGCTGCTGTAGTGGGGGGTCACCAATCCAGTCGAACTGCCCTGCTGGCGGGGTGTACAGGAGGGCATGTCAGTCTGTGGAGGGAAAAAGGGAGGGGGAGAAAACACATCAGCTTCGCCAGCGCAGGTCCCTGCCGAGGGATCACCAACTTGTGGAGCCACCAACGGTGGACGTCCGCGCCAGGGAGCTTGGGCCAACACCACCTGCTCGTCTGCCAACACAAAATCAGCCTGTCGATGAAGATGGTCTCCCTTCATCTCCCCAAGTCTAACACGAAATGCTTTGCCCCAGGTTCCAACACCCTGAACGGTCCGTCGTACGGTGGGTGCAGAGGGTCCGGTGCGCATCTTGCCTGACAAAAATAAAACTGGCATTCTGCAAGCTTTGTGGGACAAAGGTGCGGGGAAAACAATGGTGGGCCGGGCCCAGTACGTTAAAAGCCTCCGTACTGTGCAAAAATTATGCAGGCGGATCAGCCTCGGGTGTGGGGTTTTCCGGTAAAAATTCTCTGGGGATCCATAGCAGCTGAGAAAAAATGAGTTCTGCCGGGGAGGCTGCCAAATCCTCCTTAGGTGTGGAGCGCAACCCTTAAAGAATTTGTATCAGTGAGCGAAGCTCTGAGCGCTTCTTTAAGCGACCTATGAAAACACTCGCATAACCCCTTAGCCTGGGGGTTGTATGTGGTAGTGTGGTGAATTTCGACCCCCAGGCTCTGGGCCATCACGGACTAAAATTCCATAACAAATTGTGGACCCCTGTCAGAAGTGATGTCCGACGGGGATCTGAACCGCGCCACCCAAGCCAACAAAAAAGAACAAGCCACTTCTGCGGACGCGATAAAAGACAGCGGGACCACTTCAGGCTAGCGCATGGTGTCCACGATTGTTAAAATGTGCGTAAAACCTTACGACGGCGGGAGGGGTCCCACCAAATCCACGTGGACATGGTTGAACCTCTTGGCCGGGATTTGGAATGGCTTGAGGGGGGCTCTGATATGCTTGTGCACTGTGGCCCGCCTGCACGTGACGCAAGCTGCAGCCCAGTCTTTCATGTCCTTGCGCAAGTGCGGCCAGACAGATTTCGCCCCCACTAGCTTCACCGAAGCGCACACTCCCAGATGCGAAAGGAAGTGGACCAACTCAAAAATGCGATGGTGCCAAGAGCTCGGAACCACCGGGTGTGGGCAGCCGGTGGAGACGTCGCAGAGCAAGGGAGGGCACCCTTCTTGCACTACCCTGCTCTTCAGCCTTAACCCAGTAGGTGCAGACTGGAGCGCGCAAATGTCTGCATCCCCGGCCTGCTCCATGACCATCGCGGGGAAATCTATTCCCATGTAGACCAGGGCGACTAACGTGCGCGACAGACAATTGGCCACGACGTTGAGCTAACTGGCGATGTGTTGAATGTCGGTAGTAAACTCCAAAATCGGGGCCAAATGCCGTTGCTGCCAAGTCGACCATGGTTCCGAGACCTTGGCCATTGCGTATGTCAGCGGCTTATGGTCCACGAATGCGGTGAACTCGTACCCCTCAAATCAAAACTGGAAATGGCGCATCACCAGGTGGAGAGCCAGCAATTCTCTATCGAACGTGCTGTATTTGCATTTGTTGTCACGCAAAGTTTGGCCGAAAAATGTGAGCGGCTGCCACGAACCTGAGACGTACTGCTTCACCACTGCCCCTATGGCAACATCAGACACGTCCGTAGTGAGCTCTATCCATGCAGACAGATCCAGGTGGGCTAACAATGCGGCATCCGCAAGTGCTGTTTTGGTGTTGGTAAAAGCCTGGACTCGCTTGGGAGTCCAGTCAATGGCTTCCGCGGGCTTCTTTTTTTTTAAGCGCGGCATACAACGGCTGCATCAGCTGGGCTGTCCAGGGAAGGAAAAGGTTATAAAAAATTAACCATTCCCCAAAATTTCTGTAGTGCTCTCATGGTCTGCGGACACGGAAAGTCCAACACAGCGTGCACCTTATCCAGTAACGGAATTGTGCCCTCCGGCGAAATGCAGTGGCCCAAAAAATCAATCTCTGGCACACTGAACTGGCACTTTGCAGGGTTAACTCTCTGAGTGCGACTGTCACCGAATTGCGACGTAACCCCTAGTGGTCAAGAGTGGCAAATATTTTTGTCAATAAAATAGTTCAGATTTCCAAGGCTATAACTTGAAAGTAGCCAGAGATAATGGCTTACTGTCAATTAGAAAGATGTAAAATACCATCCAAAGTTTCAGATGGGAATAAATGTACGCATCTAATTTGCATAATGTCGCGGCAGCTCTTTAAATTCCATAACTCAGTCAAAATTGGACTTTGGACATATTTACACAAAGAATGGTTCGATCTTTTGACACCATTTTTTGTACAGAGGTACAGTACCTCATTGTCTTATATTCAAAGTATATGAACAAGAAATCAGTACATTATTAAAAAATTGAAATAAGTCCCTTACTGGCGGCTAACGGGACTTGCTCGCTGCTGTGGTCGCTGCGTTTTCACCCATCGTGGTCGTTATTTTGCGTCCTGTTGGTCATTTACGCTGTCTACCACGTCTACAAAGTCTTATGATAATCCCACATAAATTTCGCTTGTATCCCGCGGCTACCGTCTAAGTGACGGTGACGATGAATGATCGCAGCCATATTAGTTTTCTGAGCTAAAACAAGGGTATACAGGAAAAGGAAATGAGGAGTTCTTCTTCTTTGGTGTATTACGTGTCATCCATTGAGTCCTCCAACGGATGTCTGCCACCTTCTGAAACTGGCAGATCAGTACAAATCAGTACAAATCCCCAATGCAACCGACAATGTCAGTGAAATGTCAGTGAAATGACAGGCGCAGCACCGTGCTCTGCCACTAGGGGCATGCAAATTCACACACTCAAAGGGGTAACTATCAGCCCGTGCGCCTCCAACCTCTGGAAAACCGTCTTGAGACTGGTGATGTGCTTCTCCTCGGACGCCCTAGCTACCACAATGTCGTCTAAGTAGACAAAAATAAAGGACAAGTTGCAAAGCACTGCGTCCATCATCTTTTGGAAAATCTGCATCACGCCTTTTAATCTGAACAGCATGCATAAAAACTTGAAAAGACTGAAAGGAGTTATTACCGCTGTTTTTGAATGTCTTCCACACACACCTGGATCTGATGGTATCCGCGGACCAGATCCATTTTTGAAAAAACACACACCCCAGCCAGGTGCACAGAAAAACCCTGGATGTGCAGAATGAAATAACGATGGTGTTCCGTGGGGTTATTCAAGTGCTGAAAATTGCTGCACAGTCGCCATGACCCGTCGGCTTTGGGCACCATGTGTAGCGGGGATGCCCACGGGCTGTTGGAGCGCCTGATGATGCCCAACTGCTCTAAGTTGGCAAACTCCTCTCGTGCGCTGGCCAGTTTAGCTGCGTCCAAACGTCGAGGTCACGCGAACACCGGCGGGCCTTTTGTTGTTACAAAGTGTTCGACCCCGTGTTTCGTTACCATAGCAGAAAAAGTCAGGACCGTGAGTGCTGGGAACTGTGTGAGCAAATGTTGGTACTTACCCCCTGGAGCTATAATGTTAGCCAGTGTTGTCAACCAGTGTCAACACCAGCCAGTGTTGTCGACTGAGACCAATCACGCGTGGTGCTCTCCCTCCAGGCAGTCTCTGGGGCGGTGCTCGGCTCGCTTTCCATGGCACATCTTAGGGTCACCAATGTGGAGAAAGGAGGCAGGCGAGGCAACGAGCTGAACGACACAGAAACTTTATTCCATCTTCAACATATGGCACAGTAAAAGAGCACCCGGGTCTCTGTGCATTCCTCTTTTATATATTTAATACCATGCATTGACACCCGGAATGTCCGACCATCGTACATTGTGTTTAGAACAAAGCCTGTGTGGCACATTAACATGATTGGCGCCGCACTCACACCTTTCTCCTTCCAGCGGCTCCGGCATTTACTCTTCTCCCTGGGGGGCGCATAGTCCTTACTGTTTTGTCTGATACCTCCCGGTGACACCTCCTCTTTCAATCCATTGTTCCCCCCTTCCCCAGTTGCCTTCTTCTCTGGGTGGAGAAGTCCCACACCATGCCCCCACAATATCAATAATAATAGTACTCAACATATATATCCAACAATAACTCAGCATATGTATTCAACAATAACAACCTTTCTTCATTGAAGACACATTGTAATATTACTGTCCTTTATTTTTATATTGTTCAAAAATAATTTCTTTATATGTTTTAAATATATGGATATTTGGACATTGCCTGTGTTTCTCCCCCAACCTATTCCACAATTTTACCCCACACACAGACACACAAAATCTTTTCCTAGTAGATCTTACTAGGTGCATTTTAAATTTTGTATTCCCCCGTAAATTGTATTTCCCTTCTCTGACTAAAAAGATTTTGTATATTGTGTGGCAAAAAGTTTTTACTGACTTTAAACATTAACTGTGCTGTATAATAATCAGCCAGATCCTGTAATTTCAATAACTTTGAATGTAAAAACAATAAATTAGTATGTTCAAGATACCCGACTTTGTGTAAAACACGGACTGCCCTTTTTTGTAATATGTAAAATGAATTATCCATCCATCCATTACCCCAGACCTCTATACAATAGGTCAAGTATGGAAGTACTAATGAGCAATACAAGATATGAAGAGATTTGTAATCTAGGACTTGCCTAATTTTATTTATAATTGCAATATTTTTTGCCACTTTGTTTTGTATGTATCTGATATGTGGTTTCCAACTAATTTTATCATCTGGTATTACACCCAAAAATTTGATCTCCTTAAAATTTTCAATAATTACATTATCTATATGAAATATATATATATATATATATATATATATATATATATATATATATATATACACACACACATATATATATTCTTTATTTTTACAGTTACATATCAATACCTTAGTTTTATCTATATTTAGTGATAATTTATTACTATCCATCCATTTTTTAAGCTTATTTAATTCATTATTTAGAGTATGGATTAGTTCTTTATAATTATTTCCAGAATAAAATATATTAGTATCATCAGCAAATAATATTATTTTTAGTAATTTAGAAACTTGGAATATATCATTTATATATATGTTAAATAATTTGGGGCCCAATACTGACCCCTGGGGGACCCCACAGGCAATTCCCATACATCCAGACAGATATTCTTCCATCTTCACAAACTGTTGTCTCTCAGATAAATAACTTGTAACCCAATTCAGTGCCACTCCCCTAATACCATACAATTTGTAGGGATGGCTCCTCCACTGACAACCTCTTCCCTTCAGAACGTCTTGGTGCAGGATGGGTCTTGGAGTAGAAACCCAGTCTTCATAGATCTTAAGGGGATATGAAAAGGAGAATATATTTCAGAGTAAAATTAATAATCACATTTTTAGATCCCCACACCACATTTTAATAATTTAGGTTCTTTTATTTTTTGTTTATATTTTAACTTTATATTTTAACTACAAATTAACTTTCAATTTTTGAAAAGAGTTTCAATTCATTTCCTGGAAGATTTGATCATTTCTGTTTAGTTCTGTTGAGTAAAAATGCCTCATTGTATTGCAGCCTTTATTAATTCTGCCATTTTCATGGATGAATTATTAATTTACAACACAAATGTTAAAAAAAAAACATTTTACTTACCCTGCAGCAGCTGCAACAGTCTCTCTCTCTGGTCTGTTGTTGTTCTCCGTGTGTTTTTCAATTGAAAACTGTTTATCAATCGTCAACTTTTATGTTCCAACACAGTGCTGCACGTAGTGCAAAACAGTTTATCCCAGCTTTAGGTTCAGGTTCAGGTTCAGGTTACTTTATTTGTACCCGTAGGTAGATTTGTTTTGCAGTCTGGTGACATCCATATTTACAAGCCACAAATTACATTCAACAAAGACACAAACACAGGCACACATGAAGCTGACTATAAACATGATAAAAATACTCAAGGCTCCATCAATCAGGGTATAAAGACAAAGAGATGGGAGAAAAACCAGAGGTAAGAGAGAAGGGTCATATTAAAAAGTTAAAAACTAGTCAAAGAGGTTAAAAACTCAAAGGTCTAAAACCCAATAAAATATTTAGAACCCAAATAACATCCTACAAAAATAAGTAAATATAAAATGGAGTTAATAAATAGGTACCTAAATTATGTGCAATATATTGTTACAACTTGTTCAACTCTTTGACAGCAGCAGGAACAAAGCTGTTTTTGTAGCACTGGGTTTTACTTTTTGGGACAGCAAACCTCCGTCTTGAGGGAAGAAGCTGAAAGTTGCAGTGCAAAGGGTGGGAGTGATCATTTAAAATGGAGGTAGCCATCCTCTGTACTTGTCTGGTGTACAGGGATGTCAGGCTCAGCTGTGACTCACCAAGCAAACGACTGGACCATCTAACTACCTGATCCAAGGATTTCCTCTGTTTCAGTTTTATCTGACCAAACCATGACACCAAAGAAAAGGATAAAACAGATTCAATAAAAGCCCGATAAAACATTGTCATTATGGTTCGGTCAATTTGGAAGCATGCAAGTTTTCTCAAGCAATGCAAATGTTGCTGACCCTTTTTGCACACCCTTTCACAGTTCTCTTCAAAGTTTAAATTACTATCAATAATCGTCCCAAGATATCTGTAAGATTGTACACATTCGGTGGTCTGGCCTTTTAGTACGGTGACTTTGTGCCTGGGAGTTTTCCTCCTAAAGTCAATAATCATGTCTTTAGTTTTTTGTCATATTCAGCTGCAGGTAGGAATCCTTACACCAGTGAACAAAATCATCAACTACTGGGCCATGGCCACTCTCACCATCCTGGAGGAGACTGACAATAACTGAGTCATCAGCATACTTTATAATGTGTCTGTTGTCATGTCTGCTCCGACACATGTTTGTGTACAGGATGAAGAGTAGTGGTGACAACACACACCCCTGAGGAGAGCCAGTAGAAGAGCACTTTTGGTCAGACAATGTACCATTGACCCTTACTCTCTGCGTCCTGTTGGTTAAGAAATCCAGAATCCAACCCACCAGATTATTGCTCAAATCACATTGTTGCAGGAGCCTTTCAACTAAAATATGAGGTTGGATTGTATTAAAGGCGGAGGAAAAGTCCACAAATAAAAGCCTGGTGTGTGTCCCATTAAAATCCAGATGTTTAAAAAGCATGTTAAACAGAGTGACAGTGGCATCCTCCACTCCTCTGTGAGGCCTATAGGCAAACTGCAGAGGATCCAATGCATGTTCAGTCTGCTTTAGGACCTCACATCTGACCAGTTTTTCAAAAATTTTCATTAAAATTGAAGTCAAAGCAACTGGTCTAAAGTCGTTTACCGTTTTAGGACAGCTGGATTTTGGAACGGGAACAACCACAGCTTCTTTCCAGATCTTAGGCACATGTTGTGTCTGTAAGGACTTACTGAAAATGTAATGAAATATAGGACTCAGTTCATGTGCACAGGACTTTACCAAGCGCCCACATGTATTATCAGGGCCCTGACTTTTGTTCACTTTTACAGCGCAGAACTCCCTTTTAACATCCTGCACCTCAATATTAAAGTGCTGATTGTCTTTGACTTTCTGTTTCAAATCTTGGGTTTCTGTGCTAAAATCAAAGGAGTCAAAACGACCATAAAAACAATTAAGAGCATTAGCCAACTCTGTGTCTGAATTAAAACCATCTAAAAACACACGATTGCTGCGTTTATGAAAAATATTCAGGAACTGTTGAGGACAGTCTTTAGCCGTGACCTTTATTGATAAATTAACGTTGGCAAGTCCGCTGTGTGGCTGCCTGCCAAATGTAAATACAGAAGTAATGTGAGCATGCGGCGCAATGAGCTCTCGCGTGATTGTTCATCATCTGAGACTTCAGACGGCTGCTTGCATTGTATTTCACAGACTGTAAAATTATGATATTAAAAGACTGATTCACAGATTTTGTGAATTGATATCGGCTCAGTCAAACATGGATCGATTCAGATCATTGGATCGATCTTTTGAGCTCACCCCTAATTCTGTGCACCCACGTTGAGGCTCTGACTTCCATATTTGTCAACTGATTTTTGTGATGTCACTTATGGAACAAACTAAAAGCTCAATGGCTCCAGTGGATCCAACGCACACACTTGATTATGCATCTAAATCATAGAAATAAATGACTATTGCAGACAATAGACCTTGTGAAGATTTTGATCGCTCGGTCACTCAGTGGCGAGATCACTGCCACTGCTAGCATGCAACTTGCAAAGAGAGGATGAAGACATGAAGCTAAACTGATGGTCAAGACTTGCCTGAAAATCATCCCGATCAATCAGCTGAGTTGCTGATTGCTCAGGGATGTTTACACATATTTTTTAATTTAGAGAAAAGACAATTGCTAAGTGGATTTCTAAATTTTCTATAACATAAAAGTAAGACAAGAAACAACAATAAATACATTAACACGTACTGGTTCATAGTGTTGTTAGGGTTAAGCTGTGACTCGTCTTCATTTCTCCTCGGTTCATCATCACGGAGGTTCAGCCCAGAGGAGGCACACTGACCCCTCACGTGTCTCCGCTCTGATCCAGCAGCTCACACAGGACCGAACGGCTGGCCCAGGGGTCACGTCGTCAGGGCTTGGAGGTGAAGGAGGGACCACCGGTGGACTCGGATGTCAGTTTGGTGGAAGCAGCTTCAGCCACCTGTGGCTGAGGGGGGAGCAGCCGGGTAGGAGGACCAGAGCTAACGGCTAACAGGGAGCAGCTGGACAGTGGAAAAAAACCTCCAGGACGGATTAATGAGCAACTCACCATCCGGCTGTCTTGGACCCGGTTCATGCAGGTAAGCTGCAGGGACTCCAGCCTCAGTAGTAGCATTAGCTTGGTTTTCGTTGTCGGCTTCAATCTCCCAAATCTCCGTCATCATTATTGCTGTCTCCTAAATCACTCTCTTCACCTTCGTCTTCCTCTTCACTGGTACCACTTCAAAACTCAGATCGAGAATGCTTTCTTCCATTTTCCTCAAAATATGAACGCAATCCCATCGTTTTCAGATCGTAACAAGACTAGTAATTAATTCATTGTTCCATTGGTGACATCACGCATTTCAGGCCGACATTCCAAGCAAATTTTGGTCATCTGAAACTATCACTTTTGCTGACTTTTTTCCTCTCTCCAGATCACAATTTATTCCAAAAAATAGTGATATTGAAGGAAATTCTATAATTTCCTTGGTAAATATACCAAATTCAACCTAATTAAAAATCAATAAATTTCTCCTTTAAAAAAGGGTTGTAAAATTGTGTTTTAATGGATCATTAACAAATTAAAATCTGCAAATCCATGTATTCACTGAGTAATGAACACAACAAAGATGGAAAAAAAAATAAGATACTGTAGGGCCACTAGACACAGCGGGTGGACATTCCTCTCACACACAGAAGCAGGAAGAGGTGCAAAACAATGGACTGAAGGGGGTAGCCCCCCCCCCCCCCAAGGAGTAACTTGACAGACAATGAGGGCAGGGGCATGAATGTATGATCAGGAGGGTAGCAACTGTTATGTTAATGTGTCAAGCATTCTCTTTGTACAAGAATGTAGTGTTATGTTAATGTGTCACACACAAGCTAATACACTAGCCCAGCTCTTTGTGCATACCATTGGGGCTGTTTAAGAGAATGCAGGAAGAGTTGGTGGAACTCTCCTACCAGACACGCGGCCCCAGCGGGCAACGCTGGGGTCCACAGGGTGTATTTATGTTAGAGGGTCAATAAAGAACCTGTGTCAACCTATGCTCGTGCCTCGCCTCCACATCCTTTCCTTACACCCTCTACATTGGTGACCTGACGTGAAATGGTCTATCTCTCCCTTTTGCCGTGCCGTGGAATCCTTTTTCTCCACATTGGTGACCTGACGGAGATGAACTGTATCTCCCTTACGCCGCACACCAGATGGTGACCTGACATGGGATGACCATCTGCTCCCTTTCAACGCGCTGTGGATTCCAGAGACCAGGGATCGCCTACATCCTTCGCATCCACACTGGAGGGCGCGCGCCTAATCCTCTCTCCACGATGGCGACCTCCAGGGCCGGATGGAGAGTGCGGCACTGGGACCGAGACGCACGAGGATCAGTGACACGAGCACCGCACAGAAACAGCCTGAACAGGGAAGATCATCGTGCCGTCTGCGTTGATTTCCATCAAGCTCCCCAACCCTGACTCACCTCCTGACAGCGGACTTTCTGCACACAGAAGCCCCGCACGCACACCGCAGGATTACAAGGACAGCGCAACTTCCAGCTATGTGGTCACTGCGCCAGGCGTGCACCACGCACCACGGACAAACCGGCTCCACAGACTTATACATCGTTCTCCGCCGCTGCACAAGCCCGAGAAACACGGCCGATTGCCATCCTCGGAACCTTTAGGGCTGCTCACGCACCTGAAGCAGACATGCAGCCCACACACGGGATTTTGTATGGGTTTCTCAGCCATGGCGCACAACAGGAATTTACCCAATTGCTTTCCCTGATGACTTTAGTGCTGCTTCCGCGCCTAAAGCCAAACCACCAAGTCCCTCACACAGCTTCAGTTGTTTTTCACAGCCGCTACGCATCCTCGGGGAATTTGGCCGTTCGCCTTCCCCACATCCTTGCAGCACTGAGCCGCAAGAGGAGTCAGAGACTTAATTTTTTTCACAGCCGCTGCGGATCACTGCCAGGTTTACTGGGAAAGTCCCTCACCATGGTGGATCCACACGCAATTTTTGAGCTGGCCAGACACTTTTGACGTCCCAGGCCGGCACTCCATTACTTCCCACCCACCTCCCCCTCGTCCTCCACATCGCAACGCCCGCACCTCACTCCCTAAAGCCAGCCGATCACCGGTTTGTTCCTTTATGCACGACGCGCACCGGCCCCGTGCACCCACGATCCACGGCCGTTCAACGTGCTGGAACTCAGAGCAGAGCGCACTGTGTTTTCCACCCCTCCCCCTTTCCCCCCACAGACTTACATGCCCTCCGACACTCCTCACCAGCAGACAGTTAGACCGGAGCAGCAACCCCCGCTGCAGCCTCTACTGGCGTTGACTTCAGTCCAAACGACAGGGGGGGTCACAACCCTTTCTGGGTGTTCGGGGGGGGCCTCTGTAGGGACACTAGACAGCAGGTGGACATTGCTCTCACACCTAGAAGTGGGAAGAGGGGCAGGACAATGGAATGAAGAGGGTAGTCCCCCCAAGGAGTAACTTGACAGACAATGAGGGCAGGGGGGTGAATGTATGGTCAGGAAGGTAGCAAGTGTTATGTTAATGTGTCACACATTATCTTTATACAGGAATGTAGTAAGTGTTATGTTAATGTGTCACACACAAGCTAATGCACTAGTCCAGCTCTCTGTGCATACCATTGGGGCTATTTAAGAGAATGCAGGGAGAGTTGGTGGAACTCTCCTACCAGACATGCGGCCCCAGCGGGCAACGCTGGGATCCACAGGCTGTATTTATGTTAGAGGGTCAATAAAGTGTGTGTGTGTGTGTGTATATATATATTTTATAGTAATATGTACATATGTATATTAGCTGCTCTTGCTTGCTTGTTTTTTTTTTTTTTTTTTTTTTTTCTTGCCTTCTGATTGTTGCTCTGAGTGTTGCTATCCCTGTGCTGTTGCAATCCTGGAATTTCCCCGTTGTGGGACTAATAAAGGCTTATCTTATCTTATCTTAAAGAACCTGTGTCGACCTATGCTCGTGCCTCACCTCCACATCCTGTCCTTACACCCTCTACAATACCATAGAATTAACATGGTTTAACAAGTCCTCCAGCTAACATGAAAAAATACTTCATTTGCATCCAACCTCTGACTTTGACCATATATACCATTTCAAAGATGTTGGCATCACAGTGTTTAGCATCAGTTCACAGTGTCAAATTATTAATTACACTTAAGTATTGAATATGGAAAATACACATTTTTAGGTGGTTAAGGTTAGAAAAAGGTGAGGGTCTATTTTACACACAATGCAGCAGCAACCCTCCACTCTGTCACTACATGTAATTACTTACATGACCACTAGAGGTCACTTAATATCAGAATGTACATTGCTGCCATAATGCCTGCAGGCAAATGTGACCATATAGGGTGGTTTTATTTTGAGTACAGTGTGTTGTTCTTGTACAATGCTTTGGTTATCATGGCTAGATGCAGCACTCAGCAGAGCCTAAACATTTGCAACACAAGATCATCTCACTGTTTCGCCTTTTTCAGTGTTCTGTCGTCATCTGTCATCCCCTGTCCTTCTTTTCTCTCTCTCCCTCCTTCAATCTCTCAGTCTCTCCTCTCTTTGACGCTCACCCAAATCTCTGCGGTTAGGCGCTATTCTGTGGCAGATTTTGCCTGGCAGAACTAAGGACACATGCACCTTGAAGGAAAGGCAGACAGACAGACAGATGGGCGGGCGATGGGGACAGGCAGTATTTGTCTGAAGCTTCCCCTCAATCTTCTCTTATTTAAAATCCTTTCAGTCTGTCAGTGGTGCATTTGAGTAGGAAGTCATGGGGGAACTATTAATTTAACAGCCCTTTGCTTTAAATCGTAATCAAGATTAAAAGGAATGCCATAGTCAGATCATTAACATTATGCAGTTCTTCTAGTTAAGCCATGCATTTTTGGGGGGGCTGCCCTTTGATGAAATAAGCCCGTGTATTTCACAGTTTCTGCTTAATTTAACCTTTGACATAATTCTCTAACCATTAGTGACATATCTACCAGATGTGGGCACCCTTGCATCCTTCAGCTCAGTTGATCCACCTGCCTCCCCTTCATTTGTGACATCAGCTTCTGTCTCGACACACCTGCTGCAGTCTAGTTGTGCAGTCTTTGTTAGCAGCTCAAGCTCCCTGGCCTGTGGGGTGTTTATTAACCTTTTGGCACTCGCTGGAAGGTGAGAAGTTTGCTGCTGCTGCATTCTCAGTTAAACTGCACATACTTTTTGAATAAATGTTTTAAATTAGCAGGAAGACAGCAGCATCACATGCACAACACTTCCATATTTTGTTGATAACCTTTCTCAGGGTCATTTAGTATAATGGTAGCTGTTCAAGTTAGCAAGTAAATATTTACTTTGATAAAAGTGATGTGTTAAATGAAACTTGAAGTTAACAAGTTGCTTCATTATCCATGCTACAAATTGCTCATTTACAATCCCTCGCTGTCATAGGCACAAATAAGGGGGGGGGGAATGATCCCTCACTAATCTCTCAGCCATCTCTACCTTTAAGGTGGAAAAATTTGGCAGTCGATCTCATTGTTCTCCCAATGATCATTCAATGAATGCCAAATTTTTCCACCCTGAAGGTAAAGAGGGCTGAGAGATCAGTGAGGGATTGCATTCAATGAAAGACCAATAAAGTTCATTAAAAGATAGCAGCGGAGATTGGAAGGGAGATCATTGGGAGGTGGATGAGATTGTTGAGAGCTCTTTGAGAGATCCCTTTGCTTTGGTGATGGTTAAGAGATTGTCTTGGACTGAGTCAAACCTTTGAGGAGACAGTGGTGAATATGGAGATAACTGAAAAATCATTGAGAGAGTTGGCCCTTTTTTGTTTCAGTCATCATAGCAGTCTGTCGTGGACAACAATGACTGTTTCATTTAGGTCTGATCAGATTCCTCCACACAGCTCTGTCTTAGCCTTCCGCTGCCAGGAACTCCTGTCTATGTCCAACTTCTTCAAGTTTCTTTTTACAGTGTCTAAATCTGAGCCTTTGTCTACCCTGATTGCGTTTGCCCTGGCATAACTGTGAGTAGAGTAACTGCCGAGGGAGACGCTGGTGGTCCATCCTCTCAACATGTCCGAGCCATCTCAGGTTCATCTGTATTAGCATGTCCTCCATTGATGATAGACCAGCTTGTTTCAACACTTCTATGTTGGTTATCTTGTCTTTCTATGAGATGTTCATTATGGCTCGAAGGTGTCTCATCATGTACGCGTGGAGTTTCTTCACCTGCACTCTGTAGACAGTCCAAGTTTCAGCACCGTACAATAGAGTAGCCAGTACTGTTGCTCTGTACACTTTACATTTCACACGGATAGACACATGTCGATTGTTCCACAGTCTCTCCCTCAAGTTTCCAAACACAGCACTCACGCTTCCCATTCTGAGAGATAGTTCATCCTCCAGCCTAGCATTCTCTGAAACAGTACTCCCTAGATACTTGAAAGTCTTGCACTTGACTAGTGGCTCTGTACCAATGCTGATCTCTTCTGGTAGTGATGTTGATAATTGGAACTTTGGTGGTTGATAAAGGCACTCTGTCTTCTTGATGTTGATTTGAAGGCTGAATTGGCTAGCTGCTCTTGCAAATTTCTCCACTAAAGATTGCATATCTTCCACACTGTGTGCAACTAGAGCACTGTCGTCTGCAAAGAGCATTTCTCTTATTACCTTTATCGATGTCTTACTCTTGGCTTTAAACTGTGCCACATTGAACAAGTCTGCTTCTTTCCTTGTTTGAATGTATACTTTTTCTGAAGTGTCTTTGAAGGCCACCTCAAGCATGGCTGCCAGATATAGCGAGAAGAGTGTAGGCGCCAGCACACACCCTTGTTTCACCCCGTTGCTTACTGAAAAGTCTTTAGATACTGAACCACTCATTGCCACGTTTGCTTGCATACCTGTATGGAGTGCCTCGATCAGGCTGAGAAACTTCTCTGTACAGCCATATTTCTTGGGTACCTGCCAAAGTCCTTGTTGCAAAACAATATCGAAGGCTTTACTGAAGTCTATGAAGATTACATAAAAAAACAAACTGTTCAATACACCTTTCTTGAATCTGTTTCAAGCAGAAAATCATGTCCATTGTGCTTCTTCCACTTCTAAAGCCGCACTGGGTTTCCGGTAGTACATTCAGTAATTTTCTCAATAATCTCTACCCTTTGTAAAGGTAATAGAAGAGCACTAGAAACCTCTAAACTATACATATACCTCTTTGGTCACCCAAGAAACTCCCAGTGATCCCTCAGCAATCTCTCTTGGTCTCTCAGTGATCTCTCAGATCACTGAGAGATCTCTATAGAATGCCATGAAAATTGCACAATGATCTCTTAAACGTTTAAACAGAAAATGGCTTTCTAGAGGCTTTAGGAAATCATTGAGAGATCAAGCCAATTTCTGATCTCTCTCAAATGTCACCCAACAATCTCCATGCTGTGTGAAGTGGCCCTTCCTCTTGAGAAAATGTGAAACGGAATATCTGCCCACGCTCACCATCATACAATTAAACAAAACTGACACAGTCTCCCTCTACCTTGAAATCTTTCCAACCACACTGGAGCTACAGTACTTTTCTTTCAAATCTAATCTCTTTCCCACCATTTACATTTGCTCCTGCCTTTGCTCTTACATATAAAAAATGCAGTAAGAACAAAAAGACACAGCTTCCCACAAACATGAGATTCTGTAACCCATTTGTGTAACCCACCCATGGGTCTGTGAGAGGCTGTGGGGGCCAGAGAAATGCTGACTGTACCTCGCTGTGAGTGAGGCTTTAGTTTGAGACTAAATCTTTTTCAGCCTTCTCATTGTGTCAGCATCTGCTTCTCTTTGATGTGATTAGAAGCAACGGAGGGAGCTGGAGAAAAAGACTGATGCCATGGGAGACATAAACATGTAAGAACACAGGGCATGAAAAGATTTAGTCTCATGCTTGTGTCAACTTTGAAAATATACTCAGTTTTAGTCAATTTTCTTCGAGATCATAGTACATAGATTTGATACTGCTCTAACTAAAATGAGCTGTGATGTATGGTGCTGTGAAAAAGTATTTGCCCCCTTCCTGATTTCTTATATGACTTAACTGTTTCAGATCATCATACAAATTTTAATATTAGACAAAGATAACACAAATAAATATAAAAGGCAGTTTTCAACTGATGATTTCATTTATTAAAGGATGAAAAGCTATCCCAACCTACCTGGCCCTATGTGAAAAAGTAATTGCCCCCAAAACCTAATAACTGGTTGTGCCACTTTTGGTGGAAATAACTGCAGTCAAGCATTTGTCATAACTGGCGATGGGTCTCTTACATCACTGTTGGGAAATTTTGCCCAATTGTTTTAATTCAGCCACATTGGAGGGCTTCAGATTGAGGTCACGAACTGATGGCTGGATATTCTCCTTCAGTATTTTCTGGTAGACAGACAAATTCATGGTTCCATCAATTACGACAAGTCGTCCAGGTCCTGAAGCAGCAAAGCAGCCCCAGACCATCACACTACCACCACCATGCTTGACTGATGTTCTCTTTATGAAATGCTGTTAGTTATGTACCAAATGTAACAGGTTTTTGTTTCTCATCTGTTCTTGAATTTCTTTAGATTGCAGCATGATGTGTTAGTTTAGCCTGATGATCTTTTAGCCTACTTCACATTGTTACAGGTTTTATTTAAGTGATTTCTTGATTCAACAGGTCTAGCAGTAATCAGGCCTGGGTGTGACTAGTGAAATTGGACTCAACTTTCCAAAAAATGTCATTCATCAAAGTTAATTCATCATGGAACAAGCCAGTGCTCCTTGAGAACCCCTTCAGTACTCTTTGACTGCTCAGTGATCTCATCAATCTCCCAGTGATCTCTCAGCGAATTTTCAATGAACAACAAATTTTTCCACTCTAAAGGTAAAGATGTCTGAGAGCTCAGGAAGGAATCACTGAGCATTTGATCAAAGTCCAACTGAGTTCAATGAAAGATTGCTGAGAGATCATTGCGAGATCAGTGAGATCGTTGAGCAGTCCTTGAGAGATCATTGAGAGTTTGTTGAGAGCTCACTTCCCTTTGGTGATCATTGAGATATTGTTTTGGACTGAGATCATTGAGAGCTTATTGAGAGATCTTGGGGATCACAGAGATCATTGAGAGATTGGGACATTTTTCATCACTCAGTCTTTCACCAATCTCTCTTCACCCCTGTGTAAAGGGGAGTTTACATTACAATCATAAATCTAAAAGACAAACAAAAAACACAATTCTAAATAATAATAATAATAATTTTCATACACTCGTGTGTCTGCCAGTGTTGATTCACGTTTTGTTTGAACCTTATAAAATAGAAGTATTTGCCCCTTTTTACATAGAAAACAGGTTATTCTCTGAATGTTGTTATCCAGGTTACAATTGGAAGTACTGGCTGTTTCCAATGAAGAATTAACACATGGTAATGACAGTTTCTAACATAGTGGGTGGAGCTCTGATAGTCTGGCCTATAGGAATGAAATGACAATGATAGACATGAACAGTGTTACTTATTTTGTTCACTGACACTAGAAAAATCAATTGGCCTAAGATTGCAGAAAGTCACAACATCCAGCATTAAGCTTAATAATTGTGAAACATGAAACATTTAATTAGAGGAGTACAAAAATCAATACTGTCAAAATAAGCCTTATTATCTGTGCTTGTCAGCAACTGGCTGAGAGACACTGTGGTATTCCACAGTATTTATTTTCTTTCATAACTTATCATAGTAGTTTAGGAACTCATGATTAAAACTTCATTGTTTTTAGGATTCTTAAACCCCACTCTTCAAATTTGCTTCAGCAATCAACTTGAAATCCCTCTCTGTCTACACATCTGTGTTTGTTCGCTCTGCGACTATAATTTATGTCACTCTGAACCATCTCTTGTCGTGAGTGCGAGATGATCAGATGGGTTGTTATCTGTATATTTTCATTAGGCACATGATAGCCCTCCTGCCATGCCTAGTAATGTTCATGTGTAATGTAGCCATAGTTCTCCATTCAGCTCGCAAAACAGAGGAGTTAGATCAGCCCGGTATTATTGCTAAAAATGAGATGTCATGCTCTATTCACTATTGAGCGGCCAGCTGGGCTCCCCCTAACTGATGTAGACTGTTCCTCTGTGTGTGCCCGTGCTTGTGTGTTGGGGGTGTTAGTTAAGGGTGAAAGTGCTGAAGGGAGAGACAGAAAGAGACCAATAGAGAAGCTTTATAGAGGAAAGAGAGAGTAATAGAGAAAGGGAAGAAGATTGGGGCTGTGTTTGTGTCATTTTTCCCCTGACAGTTATTTGCACAAATTGCTCACAGATGAAGAATGTGCTGTGTACTGATGGCTGGAGGTGTGTTGTGACAGGTGTCCCCCTCTGTGAGTGAAACGCAAGATAGGTGGCATCTCATTAAATATGGTACTACTTACAGATGAAGCCATCTGCCACCATGCACCCATCAGCCATTATTGTCGTCATTATTGTTATGCTGGTTGTTTGCCCTGGTGATGTTAATAGAAGTTAACCACCGCAGCTGGAAGGGTGAAATAGGTGAATGGGAGAAGTGAGAGTGGTAGAGAGTGAAGACAAGTGGCGACAGAATGAGAGACGGGAAGAGCAATAAATAGACTGGTGACAAAGAGAGCCAGATTTGTGCTCAGTTGCTTGATTCGTTTTTCTTATCAATCATATTATTTCTCATTCTTATCTTGAGTTCTCTGCATATTTCATTTTCATGGCCTTGATGAAAAAAAACTACTCATGAAAATTGTCTTTTTATATTTTTTCCATATTTTTTTTCTTTTTTTGTCTGACTAAGGATTAGAGCATGGATAGGACCAGTTATAGAATACATTTACTCAAGTGCCTCTAACGAACAGCTGAACTGAAATGTGATTAATTTGAAGAGTTTAATTGAAAATTGATTCATACAACTTTTGATACTTTCTCCTAATTATCTTCTATAGTTGCAAGAGGATATACTGTAAATTATTGTACGACACATCTAACCCCCCACCTTATCATTTTGGGGGGGGGGGTGCCCAAGCGATCCCAGGAGCTGTGTTGGCTGGGGCAGTTTGCTTCTTGTAGCGTCTCCCAAGACAAACTGGTCCTGGGTGAAGGGCCAGAATGAGAATGATCCAATAGACTCTCATGATTACCACCTCTCTGGGTGGTAATCGTCACTTCCTTGTGGTAACGTATCGTCACTTCCTGTTTTGCTGTCTGCCTGTGTGGTTTGCTTTCCAGCTCTCGAGCCACTAGCTATGGCTACTAGCTCTCTTTCCTCTCCTCCTCTGGTGTGCTCTCTCTGTCAGATGTTTAGCTACACCTCTGCCTCTTTTAGCGATAACGGTAAATGTAATAAATGTTGTCTTTTTGAGGCGCTCGAGGCGAGGTTGTCTGATTTGGAATCCCGGCTCCGCTGCATTGAAACACCGTCTGCGCCAGTTAATCTCGACGGACGCCCCTTAGCTGCAGCGGAGCTAGCTAGCTTAGGTCCCCCTGTCACCGGTTCCCCGGCTCTCCTCAGCAGCGAGGAGACTGGGTGGGTGACGGTGAGAAGGAAGCCTAGTCGCAAAGCCCCGGTTCACCACCAACCTGTTCACGTTTCTAATCGTTTTTCCCCGCTCAGCGACACACCCGCTGAGGAAAAAACTCTGATCATTGGCGACTCTGTAGTCAGAAACGTGAACCTAGAGACTCCAGCGGTCATAGTCAAATGCATTCCTGGGGCCAGAGCAGGCGACATCGAGTCAAATTTGAAAATGCTGGCTAAAAGTAACTGTAAATATTCCACAATTGTTATTCACGCCGGCATTAATGACATCCGTCTCCGGCAGTCGGAAGTCACGAAACTTAATGTAGAATCGGTGTGTGACTTTGCAAAAACGATGTCAGCCACTGTAGTATTCTCTGGGCCCCTCCCCAATCTGACCAGTGATGACATGTTTAGTCGCTCGTCATCCTTGAACCGCTGGCTGTCTGTGTGGTGTCCTAAAAATGACGTGGGCTACATTGACAATTGGAGCTCTTTTTGGGGAAAACCTGGTCTTATGAGACGAGACAGCATTCATCCCACTTTGGATGGTGCTTCTCATTTATCTAACAATCTGGCATCTTTTTTATCCAAATTTCCAAAACCCTGACTACTCAGAGTTGGGACCAGGAAGCAGAGTCGCAGTCTTACACGCCTCTCTGCAGCTCCTCTTCATCCGCCACCCCTCAGCTTAGCCCCTGTCTTCCCCATCAGAGAATCGTTGTCTGCTCCCTCCAAAGTAAATAAAAATATAATGTATAAGCATCCCAAAGTGATAAAGCAAAATACTGGTAAAACTCAAATTAAACATAAAGCCTCTAAATTGAATGATTTGGCCTCTGTTCCTCCTCATAATTTAAAAATTAAATGTGGTTTATTAAATATTAGGTCTCTAACTCCCAAGTCTCTGTTAGTCCATGATCTGTTAATTGATCATCAGATTGATTTAATTTCCCTTACAGAGACTTGGTTAGGACAAGAGGATTATGTTGGTTTAAATGAATCAACTCCCTCTGGTTATTTAAACTGTCAAAATCCCAGAAGTTCTGGTCGTGGAGGAGGAGTAGCATCAATTTACCATTCCAAATTACTAGTTAATGTAAAGCAAAAAACATGTTATAATTCCTTTGAGGGCCTGGTCCTCAGCATTGGACACTTTAGCAATTCCAGGTTAAACCCAATTTTATTTGCCATAGTTTATCGTTCCCCATCAACCTATTCAGAATTTTTATCCGAATTTCCTGATTTCTTAGCTGATTTAGTGCTGAAATCTGATAGAATAATTATAGTAGGGGACTTTAATATACATGTGGATGTAGATAGTGACTGCCTTAATGTGGCTTTTAATTCAATATTAGACTCGATTGGGTTTTCTCAGAAAGTAGGAAATTCTACTCATTACCTCCACCATACATTGGACCTTGTTCTGACATATGGCATAGAAATAGAAAATCTGGTAGTGTTTCCTCATAACCCTGTACTGTCAGACCATTGTCTGTTAACCTTTGATTTTACTATTTCTGACTATTTGGCTCCTAAAGAAAAATATTATCACAGTAGATGCCTCTCAGATGATGCTGTTTCCAAATTTATGCAGATTGTTTCCTCTATGCCATGTGTCAACACAACGGAAATAAGCTATAGACAGCTTGCTCCTTCTGTAATTGATAACATGGTGGATAGTGTTTCAGCTTCTCTGCATCAGGCTCTAGACTTGGTGGCCCCCTTAAAAAAGAAAAAGTCTAATCAGAGATTTTTAACTCCTTGGTTCAACACAGAAACTCGTAGCTTAAAACAGAAGACTCGTCAATTAGAAAGAAAATGGCGCTCTACTAATTTAGATGAAATCTATTTAGCTTGGAGAAATCATCTTTTAATTTATAAAAAATCTCTTAGAAAAGCTAGAACGAGTTATTACTCTGCATTAATAGAAGAGAACAAGAATAATCCCAGGTTTCTTTTCAGTACTGTAGCCAGGTTGACAAAGAGTCAGGACTCTGTCAATCCTCGCATCCCCTTAGAGCTTACTAGTCAGGACTTTATGAACTTTTTCAATAATAAAATTTCATCCATCAGAGATAAAATCAATCAGATTCTTCCCACAGTTAACTTAAATACTGTAACTACTACAACTCCTTCTATTGATGTCTGTCTTGATGAGTTTACTCCAATCGACCTTTGTGAGTTAGACAAAATAGTTTCCTCATCCAAACCTTCAACTTGTCTTTTAGACCCTATTCCTACCAGGTTATTTAAAGAAGTCTTCCCACTTATTGGTAGCTTTATTCTTCATATAATCAATTCTTCATTAACTTTAGGCCATGTACCGCAGGCTTTTAAAACGGCTGTAATTAAACCCTTACTCAAAAAGCCAACGCTAGATCCAGGAGCTTTAGCTAACTATAGACCAATCTCTAATCTCCCTTTCATTTCAAAAATCTTAGAAAGAGTTGTTGCTATGCAATTATTTGACCACCTGCAGGGAAATGGTTTATTTGAGGAGTTTCAATCTGGGTTTAGAATCCATCATAGCACTGAAACAGCCTTAGCGAAGGTCACTAACGACCTCCTCATTGCATCTGATAATGGACTAGTTTCTGTACTTGTCCTTTTAGATCTTAGTGCAGCTTTTGATACTATTGATCATAATATTCTACTTGATAGATTAGAACACTATGTTGGACTTAATGGAACTTCGTTGCAGTGGTTTAGATCTTATTTATCTGATAGGTTCCAGTTTGTTCATGTAAATGATGAGTTTTCTCTCAGCTCAAAGCTTAGTCATGGAGTTCCACAGGGATCTGTGCTTGGCCCTACTCTTTTTAGTTTATATATGCTTCCGTTAGGCAACATTATTAGAAAGCACTGTATACATTTTCACTGTTATGCAGATGACACACAATTATACCTGTCAATGAAGCCAGATGATACTAATCAATTAGCCAAGTTAGAAGCCTGTCTTAAGGAAATCAAAGTTTGGATGACTTGTAATTTCCTGCTATTAAATTCAGATAAGACTGAAGTCATTCTTGTTGGTCCAAAAAACCTTAGAAATTCCTTTCCAAATCAAACTTTCAGTTTGGATGCAGTTACTCTTTCTCTTAATAGCTCTGTGAGGAACCTTGGAGTTATTTTTGATCAGGATTTGTCCTTCAATTCACATATTAAATTTGTTTCTAAGACTGCCCTCTATCATTTGCGTAATATTGCCAAGATTAGGAGCATCTTGTCTCAGAGTGATGCTGAGAAGCTGATCCACGCTTTTGTTAGCTCGAGATTAGATTATTGTAATTCTTTATTATCAGGTTGTCCTAAAACATCTTTAAAAAGTCTTCAGCTGATCCAAAATGCTGCAGCAAGAGTTTTAACAGGTACTAGAAAGAGAGATCATATCTCTCCGGTTCTGGCCTCCCTTCATTGGCTTCCCATAGAGTTTAGAATTAAGTTTAAAATCCTTCTTCTTACTTACAAAGCTCTAAACAATCAGGCTCCTTTTTATTTAAAAGATCTGATACTACCGTATCATCCTAACAGAGCACTACGCTCCCAAAATGCAGGTTTACTTGTAATACCTAGAATCTCCAAAAGTACAATGGGAGGCAGAGCCTTCAGTTATCAAGCTCCTCTCCTGTGGAATCAGCTGCCAATCTGGATTCGGGAGTCAGACTCGATCTCTGTTTTTAAGAATAGGGCTAAAACCTACCTTTTTGATATAGCCTACAATTAGGGAGGGATCATGTGTTTTCTGAACCCTCCCTTAGTTATGCTGCTAATAGGTTTAGTCAGCCGGGGGACCTCCAGTAATGCACTGGGCCTCACTCCTTTCCTCACTCTCTATGAAATATTTTTTTTTTTTGCTGGTCATTAACATTTGTTTGTTCTCTCCCATAGATTGAGTCCCCATCGTGCTGTTTGCTCTCTACATGTCTGTTCTTTTCTTCTTCTCTATCCCCTCACCCCCCAGCCAGTCGCAGCAGATGACTGCCCCTCCCTGAGCCTGGTTCTGCTGGAGGTTTCTTCCTGTTAAAAGGGAGTTTTTCCTCTCCACTGTCGCCAAGTGCTTGCTCACAGGGGATCGCCTGATTGCTGGGGTCTTTCTGCAACTGTGGGGGTCCTCCCTACAGTTGATAGTGCTATGAGATGACTGTTGTTGTGAAATGGCGCTATATAAATAAAGTTGAATTGAATTGAATTGAATTGAATTGATTAATGAAAAGCCAAGGATTCAGTGTACCCTGCCTGGTATGGGGTATCAGGGCACCGCCCTGGATCCAAGCCTGGGGGAGGGGCTTGATGGCTAGCATCCAGTGGCCGGGTTTCTGCCCATGGGCTTTTGGGATGTGGAACATCACCTCTCTGGTGGGGAAGAAGTTTGAGCTTGTGCCTGAGGTTGAGAGATACCAGGTATAGTTGAGCTCACCTCAACGCACAGCTCACGTTCTGGAACCAGTTTCCTGGAAAGGGGTTGGAGCTTGGCCTACTCTGGATTTGCCCTAGGCGAGAGGCGGCGAGCAGGGGTGGATATTCTTGAATCCCACCACCTTGCTGCCTCGACATTGGAGTTTTCCCCAGTGGATGAAAGGGTAGTTTTCCTGTACCTTTGGGTTGGGAAACAGGTCCTGACCATCAGTTGTGCCTATGCACCAAATGAAGGTTCAGAGTACCTATCCTTTTTAGAGTCTCTGACTGGGGTGCTGGAGAGTGCTTCTCTTGGAGACTCCATTGTCCTACTGGGGGACTTTAATGCACACATGGGCAATGACCGTGAAACCTGGAATGGGGATGATTGGGAGGAATGGCCTGCCTGATCTGAACACGAGTGGTGTTCAGTTATTGGACCTCTGTGCTAACCACAGTTTGTCCATAATGAACACCATCTTAAAGCATACAGGTGTCCATATGTGCACCTGGCATTAGGACACCCTTGGTTGCAGGTCGATGATCGATGTTGTTATGTCATCAGACCTGCGACCATATGTCTTGGACACTCAGATAAAGAGAGGCGCAGAGCTGTCAACTGATCACCACCTGGTGGTAAGTTGGATTCAATAGCAGGGGTGGATGCCATTCGGACCTGGTAGACCCAAATATGTTGTAAGGGTGTGCTGGGAACGTCTGGCTGAGGCCCCTGTCCAAGAGATCTTCAACTCCCCCCTTCGGAAGAACTTCAACTTCATTCCGAGGGAGTCTGGAGACATGGAGTCTGAATGGGCTGTGTTCTCCACCTCCATTGTTGGAAGTGTTGTTGGAATTGTTGGATTTGTCCTTTAATTCACATATTAAAACTGTTTCTAGGACCGCCTTATATCATCTGCGCAATATTGCTAAGATCAGGAGCATCTTGTCTCTGGGTGATGCTGAGAAACTGATTCACGCCTTTGTCAGTTTGCGATTAGATTATTGTAATTCGCTATTATCTGGTTGTCCTAGAGTATCTTTAAAAAGTCTTCAATTGATTCAAAATGCTGCTGCTAGAGTTTTAACTGGTTCTAGAAAAAGAGATCATATTTCCCTGGTTCTGTCCTCCCTCCATTGGCTACCCATTGAATTCAGAATCAAGTTTAAAATCCTTCTTCTTACTTTCAGAGCTCTTAACAATCTGGCCCCCCATCTGATATTACCTTACCATCCTAACAGAGCATTACGCTCCCAAAATGCTGGCTTACTTGTGGTGCCCAGAATCTCTAAAAGTACGGTGGGAGGCAGAGCCTTCTGCTACCAAGCCCCTTCTCTCTGGAACCAGTTACCACTCTGGGTTCGGGAGTGAGACTCGGTCTCTGTTTTTAAGAACAGGGTAAAATCCTTCCTTTTTAATATAGCTTTTGTTTAAGGAGGGTATTTGTGTCTTTTAACCCCACTCTTGTTCTATTGTTATCTGATCCATACTGCTGGTTGACCTCCAATATTGTACTTGGCATCTTACTGCTATGTTCTTTATGTCTGTCCTTCCATCCTCCCTATCCCCTCATCCCCAGCCAGTCGCAGCAGACGACTGCCCCTCCCTGAGCCTGGTTCTGCTAGAGCAGGGGTGTCAAACTCAAATTCACAGTGGGCCAAAATTAAGCAGTGAAGTAAAGTCACGGGCCAAACTCGATATTTACTGAAAAATTAACTGCAACTGATATGTAATGTTTAACCTTTTCATATGGAAACAAACTTTAGTTTTGCTTAAACACAGAATCTGGAACAACGAAAGCTTGATATTACAAACACATGAGAAATTAAATTTGAAATAAAAGACACATCAGTGGTATTCATTTCTTATTTAAATAAATAAATAAAGTATGTCTCTCCCCGTATCCTTTCAAGTTCCTTTTTAAAGTAAATCTTTTTCAAAGCCAACAACAAAAGAACCAAAAATAATAATGTCATTCAATAAAAATCCAACATTTCAACTATTAACAGACCATGCCTTGCAGTAGAAAAAGTGCATAAATAACAGATATATTCAAGCTCAGTTTGCTACACTCTGCTTTACTCTGCACATTGGTCTAAGCCAGATACCCGGCATCTTTTCTTAGATGCAAGTTCATCAATGTCTGGGGTCAGGCTCTGAGCTGAGGAAAACCTCAGGACGGAGTGAAGGTGTTCATCAGTGAGTCGACTTCTGTGAGGTGTTTTGTTCACCTTCATCATAGAGAACAGTTGTTCACATAGATATGTGCTGCCGAACATTGAGAGCATCTGAGCAGCTTGGGTGCGTAATTGAGACATTGTGTCGGGGAGGAAACATGGAAACCGCGCAGCACCAACAGAGTCATATTTTGATTTGAGCATGTCATTACATTGGAGTTCAATTAGCTCCATTTGGAGGCTGGTTGGTGCGCTTTCCATGTCGATCGCAAACGGGTGACTGAGCAGTTCAAATCTCCCTTTCTGAGCCTCAAAGTCGGCAAATCGCCGGGAAAACTCGGCGCTGAGCGCGTTGATTTTTTCAGCAAACTGTGCGCTAGGCAGCACGGCAGGAGAAATTTGCTCTACCATGGTTTGGCAGCACGGAAAATGACCCAAGTTTCCTTGCAGCATCTGAGTCTTCCACAGACACAACTTAGTTTTAAAGGCCCTCACTGCTGCGTACATGTCTGTGATGATGTGGCCCCGTCCCTGAAGCTGCAGGTTAAGCACATCGAGATGGCTCACAATGTCAGACAGAAATGCAAGCTCACACAGAAACTTTTTATCTCTCAGCTCTGTTGTGTCCTTCCCTTTGTTTTCCATAAACTGACAGATTTCCTCACTTAGCTCAAAACATCTGTTCAGTACTTTTCCTCTGCTTAGCCATCTCACCTCTGTGTAATAGGGCACATCTCTGTATTCCGAATCCAACTCCTCCAGAAAAGACTTGAACTGCCGGTGATTCAAACCTTTGGCTCTTATGAAGTTGACTACTCGTTTTATAGAGCTCATAACATGTTCCATTTGCAGAGCTTTGCCACAGAGCGCTTCCTGATGTATGATACAGTGATAAACTGTAAGTTCACCTGCATCTTCCTCCCGCATCTTCTCCTGAATCCTGCCGACCAATCCTCTCTTTTGACCGCACATCGCGGGCGCACCATCTGTCGTCAGTCTCACAAGTTTATCTCAAGGCAGGCTCATTTCAGTTATACATTTGGATACCTCTTCAAAGATATCTTTTCCTGTGGTGGTGCCATGTATTGATTTTAATCCTAAAAGTTCCTCTGTGACGCACAGGCTCGAGTCTACTCCACAGATGAAGATTGACAGCTGGGCAGTATCAGACGTGTCTCTGCTCTCATCCACAGCAAGGGAGTATGCAATAAAATCTTTTCCCTTTTTTATTAGTTGTTCATGTAGATTAGTGGAAAGCTCACACACGCGCTCAGCCACGGTGTTTCTGCTCAGGCTCACATTTAAAAATTCTTGCTTTTTATCTGGGCACACGATGTCGCAAACTCTGACCATGCACTTTTTGACAAACTCTCCCTCATTAAAGGGCCGGGCTGATTTTGCTATCTCTGCTGCCACAGTAAAGCTGGCCTTTACAGCAGCTTCACTTTTTGATTTTGCTTTCATGAACATAGTCTGCCGGCAAACCAGACTTCTTTTCATCTCCTCCACCTTCTGCAGCTTCTGCTTTACGTCCAGGTCCTTGTACTTTTCATAATGTTTTGTTTCATAGTGTCTTCTTATGTTATATTCTTTCGTTACAGCCACGTTAGCTCCACACACAAGACAAGCAGGTCTGTCCTTTATATTCGTGAACAGATAATCTGCCTCCCACCTGTCTTGAAAGCTCCTGTTGTCCATCTTTCGTTTGGCCATTTTTGTGGAGGGTGAAATTAATTTGTCCGATGTGACTGGAGCATGGTTGTCAATGACTGTCAACAGAAAAAAGGAGCGCTTGCCGGTTTCGACTGCGCGCCAACATACTAGCAAAGCATTGTGGGATTTGTAGTATTAGCGGTACAGTATATACCGCGGGCCAGCTCTAATGCACATTTGATATGATCTCGCGGGCCAATTATAATTACACTGCGGGCCAAATTTGGCCCGCGGGCCTGAGTTTGACACATGTGTGCTAGAGGTTTCTTCCTTCCAAATGGGAGTTTTTCCTCTCCACTGTCGCCTAGTGCTTGCTCATGGGGGATCGTCTGATTGCTGGGTTTTTCTGCGACTGTGTGATTTTTTTTATCTGCACTGTGGCACCACGAAACGGCTTTTGTTGTGATGTAGCGCATTATAAATAAAGTTGAATTGAATTGAATTGAAAGTGGCTGCCCAGAGCTGTGGCCCCAAGGTTGTTGGTGCATCTTGTGGTGGCAATCCCCAAACCAAGTGGTGGACACCAGTGGTGAGGGGGGCATCAAGGTGAAGAAAGAGTCCTATCGAGCTTGGTTGGCTTGTGGGACTCGCGGAGCAGCTGAGGTGTACCGGCAGGTCAAGGGTAGTGCAGCTCTGGTGGTTGCTGAAGCAAAAACTCAGGTGTAAGAGGACTTCGGTGATGCCATGGAACAAGACTTTCAGCCAGCCTCAAAGAGATTCTGGCAAACTGTCCATCGACTTAGAAGGGGAAGCAGCTCCCTGTCCACACTATGTATGGTGCAGATGGGGCACAGCTGACTTCAACTGGGGGCATTGTCAGGTGATGGAAGAAATACTTCAAGGATCTCCTCAGTCCCACTGACACGCCTTCCACGGAGGAAGCAGGGCTTGAGGATAAGCCCAGACTGTGTCACAGCAAAAGTATTTCTACAGCTGATGTGTGTCAGCTGTGAGCTGTGAGATTGACAGCTGTGCAGGCTTTGTTGCGTCAGAATACTATTTTCTCTATTCAGAGTACTATTTTCTCCGCCTTTGTTTGTTTTTATTGATTTCATTTAAAAAATTTTTTTAATTTCTGTTTGTTGATACTAGTCTTTGTTTGCTGTTAGCTCGATATTGGCCTTGCCTAAAAGCCTGTTCGGACGTGCGAGTAGATCCGATCCCCGGCTGGGCTGCTTTTTTACTGGGCTAGGCTACCTGCTAGCCTGTTTTCAGCTTTTTAGCTGTTTTTAGCTAATGTTCAGCTAACTTGTTTTTAGCTATTTTAGCTGTTTTTTTGCTAGCTGGCGGGCTATCTATCTCAGCGCCTGGAATGCCATGGCTCCTTCTCTGACTTGTACCCGCTGTTTGTTTCTCCTTAGTAAGGTCTCTGAGTTGGAAACAAGGCTCTCCAACCTTTATAAGATTCGGGAGGCCGAAGACCACCTCGACACCATCATTCTTGGGCGAACATCGGCTCCGGCTACCAACTCACAGCTGGCAGAGATGGCTACTTACTTGGGTGAGCTCAACGCATCTCCATCCACCTCTACCCCTGCTCCAGCCTCTGCAGACGTCCATGACCACAGCAAAAAACACTGGCTTTGTCTCGGGGCTAAACCCAAAGCCTCGGTTGGTTCCTCTCATCCTCAATGCACGCCCTGGACCTTGGTTCGACCAGCTAACAACCATCGTCGATCGACCAGACAGAGCCGTGCCTCTTCTCTTCCCGTGTCCTTGGAAAATTGATTTGATATTCTTTGTCTGGAGGATTTTCCCTATCTGGACCCTAGCCGTCCACCCGTGGACGCCCCTCGTCCTCCCTCCTCTCCTTCAGCGGTGGCTCATGTCCGCAAACCCCGGATAAAGACCACTCTGGGTGTGCCAAATTACACACCAGTTCCAGATAGAAGAGAGCGCATCACCCTGCCTTCGCAACAACAACATCACCCTCTACAAAATTACTCTCCTTGTCAGAATCCACCGACAAAAACCCCCCAGACGACGCTGGTAATTGGTGACTCAATCATGAGGAACGTCAGAAGCAGGTACTGTATTACTCGATTTTTTCCTGGGGCTAGAGTCTCTGACATTGAGGGTCTTATCCCTGACCTGCTAAATGAATTCCCCCATGTACAAACTGTCGTTGTACATGTTGGATGCAATAACATCCCAGATGAAGCGTCGGAGATTTTAAAGTGACTTCAGGAGCCTTCTGTCCACTCTTATGAACTGTGGCAGATGTGTGCTCATCTCTGGGCCTTTGGCACCTCTCAGACGAGGCTGCAATTATTTTAGCAGAACTCTCAGTCTTAATATTTGGCTGTGTTTTATTTGTCCTATTTTTAACAATGGTTTTGTTGACAATTTTAATTTATTTTTGAACCGCCCATCACTTATGAGGCCTGATGGCATCCACCCAAATAGACTTGGTGCACGTGTTTTAAGAGACAATCTATTCTATTCCATTCAGTGTTTTTTGGTACAGTGACTGAAACTTGGTGTGTTTACTCACTCTGAAGCTTCTGGGTTTGCCAAACTGCCCTTTTTTGGTTCTGTTCCCACTTCTTGTATCAATCCCATTAATTCAAATAATCTTTACCTTTTGGATCAGCCTTTGATTTATAATCCTATAGAGATTGTGTCTGTCTCCCGTTGCCCTAAATATTGTAACCCAGGACAAATACAACACAACTTGAAAAACACACGCACTTCTGCAGCTCCTCCTCATCCACCACCCTTCAACTTTGCCCCTGTCTCCTCCCTTAGAGAACCTTTTTCTGCTCCCTCCAAAGTTAATAAAAATGTTAATAAAAATAAAATGCATAAACATCCCAAATTGATTAAACAAAATGTTGGTAAAATTCAAATCCAACCTCAAGTCCCTAAAATTAATAAATTGGCCTCTATTCCACTCCAAAATTTAAACATGAAATGTGGTCTATTAAATATTAGGTCTAACTTCTAAGTCTCTTCTGGTTCATGATCTATTAATCGATCATCAGATCGATCTACTGTTCCTCACAGAGACCTGGCTTAGGCAAGATGATCATGTTGGTCTGAATGAATCAACTCCCTTTGGGTATCTAAACTGTCATAACCCCAGAGGTTCTGGTCGTGGTGGTGGAGTGGCGGCAATTTTCCATTCTACATTACTAGTTAATGTTAAGCAAAAATTATTTTTTAATTCCTTTGAAGGTTTGGTCCTCAGTGTGGGGCTTGTTGGCAATCTTGGCTTGAACTCAATTCTGTTTGCCATAGTTTATTGTCCTCCCGCGGCCTATTCAGAGTTTCTATCTGAATTTGCCAAATTTTTCGCTGATTTAGTCCTGAAATCTGATAGAATAATTATTGTAGGGGACTTTAATATACATGTTTATGTAGAAAGTGACTGTCTTAATAAGGCATTGAATTCAATTTTAGACTCAATGGGGTTTTCCCAGAAAGTAAAAAATTCTACCCATCATTTCCACCATACATTGGACCCTGTTTTGACTTATGGTATAGATATGGAAAATCTGGTAGTGTCTCCTCATAATCCTGTACTGTCTGACCATTGTCTGTTAATTTTTGATTTCATTATCTCTGATAATGAAATTATCAGTTTCACTTGTTTCCTAAAGAAAAATACTACTACAGCAGATGTCTTTCTGATGACGTTGTTGCAGACTGTCTCCTCTATGCCATGGGTCAACACAACAGAAACAACAGAAATAAAAGATGGAGAGTCTGCTCCATTCGTGATTGATAGCATGGTTGATCATGTTACAGCCTCTCTGCATCAGACTCTAGATTTGGTAGCCCCTTTAAAAAAGAAAAAGTCTAACCAGAGATTTCTTACCCCTTGGTTTAACTCAGAAACTCGTGGCTTAAAACAGAAAACTCGTCAATTGGAAAGGAAATGGTGTTCAACTAATTCAGATGAATTCTACATAGCGTGGAGAAATCATTTCTTAATCTATAAAAAATCTCTTAGAAAGGCTAGATCAAGCTATTATTCTGCATTAATAGAAGCGAACAAGAATAACCCCAGGTTTCTCTTCAACATTATAGCCATGCTTACAAAGAGCCAGGACTCGGTCAATCCTTGCATCCCCCCTGAGCTTTCTAGTCAGGACTTTCTGAACTTTTTCAATCTTAAAATTTTATCTATTAGAGATGAAATCAGTCAGATTCTTCCTACTGTAAACTCAAGTACATTAACTACTACAACTCCCTCAATTGATATCTGCTTAGATAAGTTTACTCCAATTGACCTCTGAGAGATGGATAAAATAATTTCCTCATCTAAGTCTTCATCTTGCCTTTTGGACCCTATTCCTTCCAGGTTATTTAAAATTATCTTCCCAATTATTGGTAGCCGTATTCTTCTTATAATTAATTCTTCTTTAACTCTGGGTTATGTACCACTGGCTTTTAAAACTGCTGTAATTAAACCCTTACTCAAAAAACCGACACTCGATCCAGGAGTTTTGGCCAGTTATCGACCAATCTCTAATTTGCCTTTCATTTCAAAAATCTTGGAAAGAGTTGTTGCTGCGCAATAATTTGACCATTTGCAGGGAGTTGGTTTGTTTGTGGTGTTTCAATCTGGGTTCAGAGCTCATCACAGCACTGAAACTGCCTTAGTGAAGGTCACTAATGACCTCCTGATCGCATCTGATAATGGACTTGTCTCTGTTCTTGTTCTTTTAGATCTCAGCGTAGCCTTTGACACTATCGATCATGCCATTCTACTTGATAGATTAGAACACTTTGTTGGACTAAATGGAACTCCGTTGCAGTGGTTTAGATCTTATTTGTCCGATAGATTTCGGTTTGTTCACATCAATGATGAATTTTCTTCCAACTCTAAGTTCCACAGGGATCTGTGTTAGGCCCTACTCTTTTTAGTTTATATATGCTCCCGTTAGGCAATATCATCAGAAAGCACTGTATACATTTTCACTGTTACGCAGACAACGCACAACTATACCTGTTAATGAAGCCCGATGATTGTAATCAATTAGTCAAGTTAGATGCCTGTCTTAAGGACATCAAAGCTTGGATGACTTGTAATTTTCTACTATTAAACTCAGATAAGACTGAAGTCATTCTTGTTGGCCCAAAACATCTTAGAAATTCCTTTTCAAATTACGCCCTTAATTTAGATGCCACCACTCTCACTCTGAATACTTCTTTGAGGAACCTTGGAGTTATTTTTGATCAAGATTTGTCCTTTAATTCACATATTAAATTTGTTTCTAAGACTGCCTTCTATCATCTGCACAATATTGCCAAGATCAGGAGCATCTTGTCTCTGAATGATGCTGAGAAACTGATTCACGCCTTTGTCAGCTCTCGATTAGATTATTGTAATTCGTTATTATCTGGTTGTCCTAAAGTATCCTTAAAAAATCTTCAGTTGATTCAAAATGCTGCTGCTAGAGTTTTAACTGGTTCTAGAAAAAGAGATCATATCTCCCCGGTTCTGTCCTCCCTCCATTGGCTTCCCATAGAATTTAGAATCAAGTTTAAAATCCTCCTTCTTACTTTCAAAGCTCTTAATAATCAGGCCCCCCTATATATAAAAGATCTGATATTAACTTACCATCCTAATAGAGCATTACGCTCCCAAAATGCTGGATTACTTGTGGTGCCCAGAATCTCCAAAAGTACAGTGGGAGGCAGAGCCTTCTGCTACCAAGCTCCTTCTCTCTGGAACCAGTTACCACTTTGGGTCCGGGAGTCAGACTCGGTCTCTGTTTTTAAGAACAGGGTAAAATCCTTCCTTTTTAATATAGCTTACATTTAAGGAGGGATTTTGTGTCTCTTAACCCCACTTTTGTTCTGTTGTTATTTGATCCATACTGCTGGTTGACCTCCAATAATGTACTTGGCATCTTACTGTTATGTTCTTTATGTCTGTCCTCTCCATCTTCCCTATCCCCTCACCCCCAGCCAGTCGCAGCAGATGACTGCCCCTCCCTGAGCCTGGTTCTTTTTTTTTTTTTTTTTGACTTATTTTGTAGCCGTAGGTAGATTTGTTCTGCAGTCCGGTGACAAGCCACCAGCTGCCGGTCGCTGCGTGCGCAAGCGCCCCTTAACTCCCTAACCTGCATGTTTTTCGCATGTGGGAGGAAACCGGAGAAATCCCGGAGTAAACCCACGCAAACACGGGGAGAACATGCAAACTCCACACAGATCACTGTTGGCCGGGGGCAGGGATCAAACCCACGATCTCATGATCCCCACGATCCCCACGATCCCCCGGCCGAGGGTAAAACTGTGCTGCCGCAGTGCTAACCACTGCGCCACCGTGCAGCCTGGTTCTGCTAGAGATTTCTTCCTGCCAAATGGGAGTTTTTCCTCTCCACTGTCGCTAAGTGCTTGCTCACAGGGGATTGTCTGATTGCTGGGTTTTTCTGAGACTGTGGGTTTTTTTCTGCACTGTGGCGCCACGAGACGGCTTCTGTTATGATGTGGTGCAGTATAAATAAAGCTGAATTGAATTGAATTGAATTAAGGGGAATGACTCAGCCATCACAGCTGAGGTTGCCAAAGTGAAAAAAACTCCCCAGTGGACGGGTCCCGGGGGTGGACAAGATTCAACTTGAGTACCTCAAGGCCCTGGATGTTGTTGGGCTGTCATGGCTGACATTCCTCTGCAACATTGTGTGGCGGTCGAGGACAGTGTCTTTGGCATGGCAAACTGGGGTGGTGGTTTCTCTTTTTAAAAAGGGGGACTGGAGGGTGTGTTCCAACTTTAGGGGGATCACACTTCTCAGCCTCCCTGGGAAGGTCTATGCCAAGGTACTGGAGAGGAGAATCAGGCCGTTTGTCGAACCTCAGATTCAGGAGAAGCAATGTGGGTTTTGTCCTGGCCGTGGCACATCGGACCAACTCTTTACCCTCTCGAGAATCCTCAAGTGTTCATGGGAGTTTGTCCAACCTGTTTACATGTGTTTTGTGGACTTGGAGAAAGTATTTGACTGCATCTCTCGTGGTCTGTTGTGGGGGGGGTGGGGGGTGCTGCAGGAGTATGGGGTATCAGACTTATTGCTATGAGCTATCCAGCCCCTATAACCCCATTGCAAGACTGTGAAGAAATACACTCCTCGATGTCAATTTATATTTTAATGACAAGGATGAAGGAGCCCTGCAGGGATACAAATATACAAATATAAAATGACCGTGGCAACTAAACGTGGAAATATGTAACAGAGACACCAACAGAACTGGATATCACTAACAGAATAAGTACTGAAGCAGAGAAACTTACAGGAACAAAGTCAGTAACTTGATGCAGAGGTTGTGGCATGAACAATGTGGGAGCATGAGACAAACAGCAAACAAAATGGATGACTATCCCCTATCGTTCCACAACGTACTCTTTAGTGGCCTCTAGTGGCCGGAGGTGAACTCTACATCCCCCCCCAGTCCGGAAACCAACAAACTGGAATAGGTAGACGGACTCAATCCTGTACCCAATGGCCCGTCTCAGGTTCATAGCGCTTGGGCGGCCTCCTCGGATGGCACAGCTGACGGGGTCGGGGCGATGCTGACAGTGGCCGTGACGCAGGAGATGGAACGGTCGGGGTTGAGACCGTCGGGGCAGGCACCACTTGGGTGTCGGTTGCAGAGGTAGCTTCATCGCAGGGTTCCGGCACAGATGTGTCCAAAGCCGAGTCAAGGTGCTCGTCCTCTGACAGCTGAGTGCCTGGGCGGATATGTAGAGACTCTCTCGCCAGGGCATAGGGTGTCGGCAATGGGGCAGCCGGTTGCACATGAGAATGGGAGGTTGCTGGTGTGAAGGCACGAAAGAACCGCCGGTTGCGTAAAGTGAGACGTCCCGATCCGTCAACCTTGACGCGATACTGATCATGACCCAGGGACTCCACCACCACTCCTGACCTGTCCCACTTGTTAGGGCTCGGGCCCAACTGATTCTGGAGGAACACCGACTCGCCAAGTGCCAGTGGTCGGAGCGGTCTCGAGTGTGTCTGTAGAGACTCAGTCGTACGGGACAGGCGGGTCCGGAGGGCATCCTCCTTTGCCATCCACACCTGGCACCAGAGTGGTCGGACATACGGGTTAGAGAACTTCTCCAGTCGGTTGACAAAGGGGAGGGAATCGCGAAGGGGGTGACCAAAAATGATTTGCGCCGGGGAGAGATGGCAGTCGGGGTCGGGCGTGTTGCGCAACTGCAATATAGCACGCAGAAAACAGTTGTGATCGAGACTGCCTGTCGGGCCAGTATTGGACATTAAAAGACGCTTAGCAGTCTTCACAGCAACTTCCGCTCTCCCATTCGACTGTGGAAAACCAACTGAAGATACACGATGCCTGACGTGCCACAAGCGCAGGAAGTTCTCTGTGTGGCCCGCCATAAACTCTGGACCACCATCGCTGGAAAGTTCCTCAGGAACGCCAAAGGTAGCGAAGAAGGAGCGGAGGTGGCGAACTAGGCCTGCCAAGCCTCCTAGGTCTGTGCCAGCTGAAGAGCTAAGAACTTCCACCCAACCTGACAGTCGATCGCCAACAACTAAGTAGTGGCGGCCCCCATAGTCAAAAAAGTCAGCGAACACCGCCTCGAAAGGTGTGGATGGAGGTGTGGACGGCGGGGGGGGGGGGGCGTAGCTGCCTGTGAAGGGGCATTCCGATTGCAGTCAGCACATCCATATCTGGTGGCCTGAATGTCTTTGGACATTCCAGGCCAATAGACTATAGCATGGGCACGGTGTTCCATAGCAGAAATGCCTTGGTGAGCCGCATGGAGGTGCCGAAGGATTCTGTCCCGGAGGGACGGAGGGACCACCACACGGTCACGATATAGCAGCACACCATCCTGTGCATAGATGGCCTCACACACTGGAGATAGGTCCGCCAGGGCAGGGTCATTTGCATCAACCACACCATCGTGTTCAATGAGGTGTAGTAGTTGGGCAAAGCATGTGTCCGCAGCCGTCTCTTGTGCTAGGAGAGGCCAGGAGATTGCTCCAAGTTCCTGAGCGTCATCACGGATGGAAGCCATCAACGCTGACTCCACGGCATCGGGCACGCTCCATGACCCTAATGAGAGTACGTTCGCCGAGCCCGAGGGCGAGGGATGCCTTGAGGTGGCATCAGCAGCATGGTTACTCTTGCCAGGCAGGTGCACTATGTCGAAACGCCACGGAAGGGTACGTTGCTTGAGTCTGAAGAGACGAGAGTTTGTGATCTCATCCAGCGTACGGTCACCGAAAATCTTCACTAGTGGCTTGTGGTCAGTGACCACAACGAGGTTGTCACAGCCCTGTGTGAAGTACCTTGTCTGCTCAAGGCCCCAGGCCACCGCCAGGGCCTCACCCTCGATGGCAGCATAACGTTGTTCCGCTGAGGACAGGAATCGGGAACCAGCTAGGGTAATCCTCCAACCCCCCAAGCAACAGTCCGGTGCGCCAGAGGTGCAGTTACAATGTTGTTGTAGAAGGAAGTAACCAATACCTCGCCTGGACCAGTCTGGGCGGAGACAGGTACGTTTCTCCATGTCATAGATCTCCACGCCCTTGCGGATGGCACCAACAATGGCTTCTTTCTGGAAGGCCTCCTCCAGTTCAGACGACCATGAAAACTTACAACGCGGGCTGAGGAACGGTTTGAATGGCGCCATCGTGTCACGTAGCTGAGCATAGTTGGTCACTTGGTTGACGAGGCCAAACCAGCTCCTAATATCTGTTGTGGACTCTGGGGTGGGGAAGTCTCTGATAGCATCCAAATACTTCGGGAGTGGCTTGATAGTGGTGTCTGAGACCCTGAAACCGGCAAAGTCGACGGCCCTCTCCGCAAACTGGAACTTGTCTGCATTCAAAATGATGCCCGATCGGCCAACACGTGTGAGAAAGTCAATGGTCCTCCACCAGTGCTGCACTAGGTCAGTGTCATAGTGGACAGTATCATCCACACAACGTTCTTTGTTCTCAAAGTCCGAGAAGACAGCATCGAAACGCCGGTTGTACCCATCCCCCGATGACAGAAAACCTTGTGGTGCCCTGGTGTACCGCCATCGTCCGAAGGGTGTGATAAAGGTGGTAAGGTGACGGTCAGATTCACGTAGGGGTACACTGTGGTAGCCATTCCAGACGTCAGTGACAGTCTTCCAGGTGTCCTTCGGGATACGTCGCGTGAGTTGGAATGGGGATTCAGTGGCGAAAGTCTCCCGTTGACAAAACTTGTTAAGAGGTGAGAGGTCCACCGTCCTTCACGGGGAGCCGTCATGTTTACGAGTGACTACCATATGATGGCACCAAGTCACCGGCTCACCATATGGGACACGCTCAATGAAACCAAGGGCCTCATCCCGTAGGAGGTCATCATAGACCCTCTGCTGCCAGTGTATGGGGACGACGGCAGCTGTGTGGCATGCTTTCGGTGTAGCAGCCGGGTCCACATGTATTTCAATGGGTGGCCCTTCCATGCACGGCAACGCTTGATGAGGGCATGTATTGAATGTAGACGAAGCATATCTTTTGAGCAGCCATTCTTTCATCTGACCATTATTCTCTGGGGTGCAAGGGAACGGTAGCTCTGTAGGGCGTGGTGGGGGTACCGTACGCTAGGGACACGAACACTGAGCGTTCTGAGGACTAGCCGGACCCTTACAGCCACTGATCGTGGACCATGTAGCATTAGAGGACGAGGGCTGGTCATACGTGCTAGGGTTGTCAGAACCCTGTGTACCGTCGTGTCCCACCCCACGGCTACCTAACGGAAAGTCCAAAGGCAAGAGGCCAAGGTTGAGTAATGACTCATGGGAGAGGTACATGGCTTGGACAGAGCTACTCACATATATCATGGAGCGGCAGGACGACCCCACACCACAGCTGGGGGCTGTTGAGAGCCTTGCAAAAAATGCCCCTTCAATGGCGATAGGGGACCGGTTGGCAGCAGACAGGCTAAGATTGACAGGGCGCAAGACATTGCGTGGGAATCCACAAGTCAGGAACTCCTGCAGGGACCAGAGGTCGGACTGCGCGCCAGTGTCCGCAATGGCAGATATCCTTGCCTCGTTAACTGAATCACGGGTGCTGGTGCTGCTGCCCTGTCTATCCGGCTCATCAACAGCGACAATGATCGACACACGGGGGTGGTCTCTCAGCCTGGCACGTCGCCACTCACCCCTCGAAAAAATGTGGTGCCCGAGTTTAATGGGTGAGGGTTTGAGGACACTGTCAAGAGTTGTTGGGACAGGGCATCGGCTGGTACCGGCCCCAGCATGAATCGAAGAAATCTGGGAGATTGGCTCACACTCGACGGCGGCGTGCTGACTGTCTATTGCAGGTGTTTTATGATTCCTACGCCGGCGGGCCTTGTAGCAGTCAATACAAACTTGGTGGGGCTTAGTGTTCCATCCGCGGGATCCCTCAGTAAAGACCTTGAAGGAGCATTTGCAGTCCAGGCACAAGGCTTGTCTGGCCTTGTCAACTGGGGATGGGGCGGCACCCAATGGTGGACTTTTCCTCAGGCACTGGAATGAAGACACAGCTGATAGGGTAGGTGATGGAAGAGCGTTGTGGGCCATTTTCTTGTTTTCGACAAGCGCAGTCACATCATTAACTGGCTTGCACAGTATGTCTGGTGTCCCCAGTGTCTCGCGGCGTATGTCCAAGTCATATATACCATTAATTAAAACATCGCGGATGACGTGGTCGGTGTAGTTCACATTTTTGCCACACTCACATACCGCATTGTAGGCACATGTCTCCGCCTTGCCCCGTACTCTGGCAGAGAACGCGCGAAACGCCTCATCACGTTCCTGGTGTAACTGAAGCAGCTCGGTGCGTAGGACAGAGGTGGCTACTGGAATGACAGCCAGGGAGCGCATGGCGGCGAAAAGATCTGGCAGTGGTCCGGAAGCTGCGTTGGGATTGGCTTTCAACAGGTTGTCCCCGAGTTCCGGCCTGGCGCACTGGAACAGCTGGAAAGGAGCTTGTGCATCCTCTATGCTCGAACCGGTACGGAAGACATCCCAACGACGGGTGAATAAGATAAGCCTTTATTAGTCCCACAACGGGGAAATTCCAGGATTGCAACAGCACAGGGATAGCAACACTCAGAGCAACAATCAGAAGGCAAGAAAAAAAAAAAAAAAAAAAAAAAAACAAAAAAGCAAGCAAGAGCAGCTAATATACATATGTACGTATTACTATAAAATATATATATATACACACACACACAGACACACAGTGCAGAGCATTGTAGCTGGATGGAATAAATATATGAATATATGAACACACAGTGCAGAGCATTGTAGCTAGATGGAATAAATATGTAAATATATAAACACCCACAGTACGGAGCATTGCAGCTAGGTGGAATAAATATGCAAGTATATAAACACACACAGTGCGGAGCAATGTAGCTAGATGGAATAATATGTAGATATATAAATATATAAACACACCCAGTGCTGAGCATTGTAGCTAGATGGAATAAATATGTAAATATATAAACACACACAGTGCAGAGCATTGTTGCTAGATGGAATGAAACAGCATAACCGTCTACTTAGTTATCCTACATGGTATGATTATGTGCCCATACATATTCTCACCCTCCATAGCGACCGGTAAGTTCCTAGTTGTATGCCGGAGGGGACCATTGTGTAAGTCTATTGCATCTTTTGCATTCAAAAAACTATTAGTTTGTTACGTCTTTTTGCTATCTCTGCGAGCAGCCCTGCTTAGGTTGTACAGTCTGACAGCCGTTGGTAGGAAGGACCTACGAAACCTCTCGGTTGTGCACCTGGGATGATGTAGTCTGCTGCTAAATGAGCTCCTCAGTGCATTCAGTATGTCCTGCATAGGGTGGAACTCGGACTCCAGCAGAGATGACAGATGAATATATTCCATTCCTCTGCCGATATGCCCACGTCAACTCTAGGGCGATCTAACTTCGGACCATGAAAAGATGGGGGTTGGACGGGCGCCTGGATAGATGGGCTCTGATGATTAAATCCGTGGTTTGTCAGCAAAGCGATGGCGAGGGCTTCAGACACGTTGCCCGTCTTGAAATCACAACCAGGGACAGTGCATTCAACGACGACCATGGCTCCTTCATGAAGAAATACACTCCTCGATGTCAATTCATATTTTAATGACAAGGATGAAGGAGCCCTGCAGGGATACAAATATACAAATACAAAATGACCGTGGCAACTAAACGTGGAAATATGTAACAGACACCAACAGAACTGGATATCACTAACAGAATAAGTACTGAAGCAGAGAAACTTACAGGAACAAAGTCAGTAACTTGATGCAGAGGTTGTGGCATGAACAATGTGGGAGCATGAGACAAACAGCAAACAAAATGGATGACTATCCCCTATCGTTCCACAACGTACTCCTTAGTGGCCTCTAGTGGCCGGAGGTGAACTCTACAGACTGTACAACCTAAGCAGGGCTGCTCGCAGAGATAGCAAAAAGACGTGACAACCTAATAGTTTTGAATGAAAAAGACACAATAGACTTATACAATGGTCCCCTCAGGCATACAACTAGGAAAATACCGGTCGTTATGGAGGGTGAGAATATGTATGGGTACATAATCATACCATGTAGGATAACTAAGTAGACGGTTGTGCTGTTTCATCCCATCTAGCAACAATGCTCCGCACTGTGTGTGTTTATATATTTCCATATTTATTCCATCTAGCTACAATGCTCCGCACTGGGTGTGTTTATATATCTACATATTTATTCCATCTAGCTACAATGCTCCGCACTGTGTGTTTATATATCAACATATTATTCCATCTAGCTACAATGCTCCGTACTGTGTGTGTTTATATATCTACATATTTAATTCCATCTAGCTACAATGCTCCGCACTGTGTTTATATACTCATATTTATTCCATCCAGCTACAATGCTCCGCACTGTGTGTCTATACATATATATATATATATATATATATATATATATATATATATATATATATATATATATATATACGTATATATATATATATATATATATATACATATACACACATATATATGGTTTGGGCGCATGCGCACGCAGCGACCAGCAGCTGGTGAAATAGTGCGTGTGTGTGTGTGTGTGTGTTTATGTACATTTATACGTTTTTATAAAATCCTCTGTGTCGTTTCTGCCTTGGAGTGTTTGTGGAATATATGGCGAAGAGCTCCCTGGTATTTACAATATGGATTTCCTCTCCTTTCTCGCACTGCTGCTTTCTGTGCTGTGGCTCTTTGTCTCTGAAGTAAACGCATTCGGCTCCATGGCGGGCAGAATACAATATTCCAGGGACATGTTGCTGCATTTAAACATGGCTGATTCAACGGCTGTGATTGAGCCTAAGCTGCAGCTGCCGGACTTTATTTTGAGAGACGGACACAGCGGTGAAAAGAGAGACGGGAGAGGCGGCAGAAGGAAGTGCGGAAGGCGTGGAGGTGTGAAATTGCACCTTAGGAGACGTCAGTTTGGTAACATTCCTCTTCCTTCAATAATTTTTGGGAATGTACAGTCTGTGAGAAACAAGGTGGATGAAATTCAAGGGAATGTACGCTACCAGAAGGACTTCAAGAACTGCTGCATCATGGCTTTCACTGAATCTTGGCTTATTGCGCATGACCGAGATGCAGACCTGTGGATTGACGGCTTTGGAGCCCCGCTGCGCTCAGATCGGCAGGAAGAGGTAACGGGGAAATGTCAGGGGGGCGGCGTATGTTTATACATTAATAAGCAGTACTGCACATCTGTCACGGTCAGAGAGCGCATCTGTACACCCGATGTGGAGCTGCTGTCTGTGTCACTACGCCCCTTTTATTTGCCTCGCAAGTTTCCCCAACTTTTCATCACAACCGTGTACATTCATCCGAAGGCAGACGCTGACTCCGCCTCCAGAACCATCTTTGATGTGATTCAACAGCTGCAATCAATTTCTCTAGAGGCACCAAACTTCATTCTTGGGGATTTTAACCATGTTTCTTTAAAGAAGACACTTAAAAACTTTTATCAGTATATCTCCTGCCCAACCAGACAAAAAAAGACATTGGACCTGTGCTATGGATCCATAGAGAGGGCCTATAAATCACTCCCCCTTCCTCCTTTAGGATCCTCAGATCACAACTGTGTACATTTGCTGCCCACATATAAAACTGCTCTCAGAAGAGACAAGGTGGAGATGAGAGACATTGATGTGTGGACAGAAGATTCAGAGCACAGCCTCCAGGAATGCTTTGACTGTACAGACTGGGAGATGTTCAAACTGGCCTGCGGGGATGATTTGGACTCTCTGGCTGAGCTCACATGCTCATACATGGCTTTCTGTCAAAATAAGATTGTTCCACGTAAACGTGTCAAAATATATCCCAACCACAAACCATGGATTACTAAATCAGTTAAATCCTGCTTACAGAGGAAAGCACTTGCCTTTAAACAGGGGCCTGTTTCTGAGCTACAGGTTGCCACAAAGGAGCTGAAGTCCGAAATTTTAAGGGCAAAACAGAATTATAAATCAGAGTTGGAAAGCAAGATGGCAGCAAAGAAACTTGGTTCAGCCTGGGCCAGTATGAAAACTATTGCAGGCCTTCAGAGCACAGAACGCAGTAGTCGTGTGTTTTTAGATGGTTTTAATTCAGACACAGAGCTGGCTAATGCTCTTAATTGTTTTTATGGTCGTTTTGACTCCTTTGATTTTAGCACAGAAACCCAAGATTTGAAACAGAAACTCAAAGACAATCAGCACTTTAATATTGAGGTGCAGGATGTTTATAGGGAGTTCTGCGCTGTAAAAGTGAACAAAAGTCAGGGCCCTGATAATATATGTGGGCGCTTGGTAAAGTCCTGTGCACATGAACTGAGTCCTATATTTCATTACATTTTCAATAAGTCCTTACAGACACAACATGTGCCTAAGATCTGGAAAGAAGCCGTGGTTGTTCCCGTTCCAAAATCCAGCTGTCCTAAAACGGTAAACGACTTTAGACCAGTTGCTTTGACTTCAATTTTAATGAAAATTTTTGAAAAACTGGTCAGATGTGAGGTCCTAAGGCAGACTGAACATGCATTGGATCCTGTGCAGTTTGCCTATAGGCCTCACAGAGGAGTGGAGGATGCCACTGTCACTATGTTTAACATGCTTTTTAAACATCTGGATTTTAATGGGACACATGCCAGGCTTTTATTTGTGGACTTTTCTTCCGCCTTTAATACAATCCAACCTCATATTTTAGTTGAAAGGCTCCTGCAACAATTTGATTTGAGCAATAATCTGGTGGGTTGGATTCTGGATTTCTTAACCAACAGGACGCAGAGAGTAAGGGTCAATGGTACATTGTCTGACCTAACGTGCTCTTCTACTGGCTCTCCTCAGGGGTGTGTGTTGTCACCACTACTCTTCATCCTGTACACAAACATGTGTCGGAGCAGACATGACAACAGACACATTATAAAGTATGCTGATAACTCAGTCATTGTCAGTCTCCTCCAGGATGGTGAGAGTGGCCACGGCCCAGTAGTTGATGATTTTGTTCACTGGTGTGAGGATTCCTACCTGCAGCTGAATACAACAAAAAAGAAGGATATGATTATTGACTTTAGGAGGAAAACTCCCAGGCACAAAGTCACCATACTAAAAGGCCAGACCACCGAATGTGTACAATCGTACAAATATCTTGGGACGATTATTGATAGTAATTTAAACTTTGAAGTGAACTGCGAAAGGGTGTGCAAGAAGGGTCAGCAAAATTTGCATTGTTTGAGGAAACTTGCACGCTTCCAAATTGACCGAACCATAATGACAATGTTTTATCGGGCTTTTATTGAATCTGTTTTATCCTTTTCTTTAGTGTCATGGTTTGGTCAGATAAAACTGAAACAGAGGAAATCCTTGGATCAGGTAGTTAGATGGTCCAGTCGTTTGCTTGGTGAGTCACAGCTGAGCCTGACATCCCTGTACACCAGACAAGTACAGAGGATGGCTACCTCCATTTTAAATGATCACTCCCACCCTTTGCACTGCAACTTTCAGCTTCTTCCCTCCAGACGGAGGTTTGCTGTCCCAAAAAGTAAAACCCAGCGCTACAAAAACAGCTTTGTCCCTGCTGCTGTTAAGGAGTTGAACAAGCTATAAAAATATATTGTACATATTTTATATTTACTTATTTTGTATGATGTCACTTGGGTTCTAAATATTTTACTGGGTTTTAGACCTTTGAGTTTTTTAACCTCTGACTAGTTTTTAACTTTTAACTTTAATATGACCCTTCTCTCTTACCTCTGGTTTCTCCCTCATCTCTTTGTCTTTTTATACCCTGTTTGATGGAGCCTTGAGTATTTTTATCATGTTTATAGTCAGCTTCATGTGTGCCTGTGTTTGTGTCTATGTTGAATGTAATTAGTGGCTTGTAAATATGGATGTCACCAGACTGCAAAACAAATCTACCTACGGGTACAAATAAAGTAACCTGAACCTGATATATATATATTTATTTATATGTACATATGTATACTTGCTGCTCGTTTCTTTTTTTTTTTTTTCTCTTGCCTTCTGATTGTTGCTCTGAGTGTTGCTATCCCTGTGCTGTTGCAATCCTGGAACTTCCCCATTGTGGGACTAATAAAGGCTTATCTTATTGCCAACACCCAGTCAAGCTCGTTTCCAGTGAGAGTTGGACTCCACCAGGGCTGCCCTTTGTCATTGATCCTGTTCATAATTTTTATGGACAGGATTTCTAGGTGTAGCCTAGGAACGGAGGGTGTCATATTTGGTGACCACAGGATCTCATCTCTGCTGTTTGCAAATGATGTCCTGTTGGCTTCATCAACTTATGATCTATATGTCTTATTGGGATGGTTTGCTGCCCAATCTGAAATGGCTGGGATGAGAATCAGCACCTCCAAGTCCAAGTTCATGGTCCTCCAGGATGAATTGTCCTCTCTGGGTCGGGGAAGAGCTCCTGCCCCAAGTGGAGGAGTTTAATTATTAGTTGGTTGTTTTTTTTCTTATTTCAGACAGGGATAAGAAGATGTTTTTACCTTTACATTTTTCAACTGGCGTCTGCAGTCTTCCTCAGAAGTGGCACTACTTCTTCTTCTGAGGAAGACTGCAGATGCCAGTCGAAACATATAAAGGTAAAAACATCTTCTTATCCCTGTCTGAAATAAGAAAAACAAAAAAACTAATAGTTGAAAAAGAAGACAGAATGAACCTCCTCAAACTACTGCTGGAGGAGTTTAAGTATCTCAGGGACTTATTCATGAATGAGGGGAGAACGGTGCGAGAGAGTGACAGACAGATCAGAGCAGTCTCTGCAGTGATGTGGATGTTGTACCGGTCTGCTGTGGTGACGAGGGAGCTGAGCTCTAAAACAAAGCTGTTGATTTACCGGTCAATCAACATTCCTACCCTCACCCATGGTCATGAACTTTGGATAATGACAGAAAGAATGAGATTGTGGAAAAAGCAGTTGAAAAGAGCTTTCTCTGTAGGATTGCTGGACTCACTCTTAGAGATAGGGTGAGGAGCTCAGTCATCCAGGAGAGACTCAGAGTGAAACCGCTGCTCCTCCACATCAAAAGAAACCAGTTGAGGTGATTTGGGCATCTGATCAGGATGCCTCCTGAACGCCTTCCACTTGAGGTGTTTTGGGCACGTCCCACTGGAACGGATGAATGGATGGCTGGATGGATGTGTGGATGGATAATTAATCAAAACCTATTTAAAAAGAAAAACACTTGAAGTGCATCAGATTAGAACTATATGTAATGACAGAAACCATCTTTTGAAAAAAAAAAATCAAGGACTATTTTTAGTTTTCAGATTGGCAAAGTGCTGCACACAATCATGGGAAGAGCTGGGGCTTGTAATTCTATTGCAGCCAGATGGCAGTCGAGATGTTGTGGCTTCACCTTTAGAGAATTCCACCGTTGTCTGTTTTCATATACCATCTACTGTATGTATATGCATGGCTGTAACATGTGACAGGGGTAGTGGCCAGACCCGCTTTGGAGCCGGTCCAGTAAAGGAGAAGAAAGGTGCTTCCTTCTCCAATCATAAGCCTGGGCAGGTGTCAGCATGCCCTTAGCCTCCCTTGGCCAGGGTTACGGCCTTCCCAATGCACCCTTAGCGGATCTGTGGTGTCAACTCGGCAACTCTTCCGGCAGCTGGCAGTTCTGTGAGTCAATCCGGCCGCAGCTCTGGCAATGGCAGTCCTGTTTGTCAATTCGGCATCGGTTCTGGCTAACAGCAATGGGTTCTTTCCTGCGACTGTGTCAGCCTTGCTCTCCCGTCGGTATGCAGGAATTACTCGCCAAGGGACACTATCATGTGCTGGCTAGTGTCGTCATCTTTAGGTACAGCCTTGCAATTAATGAGATGAGTTATCAAAGAGTTTCGGATAATGCTACTGCATACGGGGTAACCGACGTGCCACAATCCATGGCAGTGGTGAAAAATAAGTGAAGTCCTGTCATGAACTCCCCGTTCACGGGGCAAACAGATGATGCCAAATGCAGACAGTAAGTTTGAATATTTAATAAACCCATGCACACAAGAACAGTCACAACAGAACAGATAAGTAACTACGATTTCCCAGCAGGGCTGGACATACGGTGAGAAAGATAAAGAGGCTACAAACTCCCAGCAGGGCTGGATATACGCAGCAAAGCAGCACCCACGGTGGCGCCGGGCTGGAGCAAAGCAGCACCTGCGGTGGCTCCGGGCTGGAGCAAAGCAGCACCTGCGGTGGCTAATTCATTTTTATGTGATGGAGATGGAAAAAAACACTTGCCTGTGTTCCCAGGGCGTGATGGTAGGAGTTGCAGCGGGAACAGATGATGTCTCTCCGGGAACAATGGGGGTTGTCTGGCAGATGGGCAAGGACACCGGCTCCTGATGGGATGAGCGAGCCTTCTGCACCCGGAGATGCTTCTTTGTTGGCGCAGGTAACGCAGGAGAGGCATTTCTCACCCGCTCGCAGAGCTGGTGTTGGGACTCCAGCATGGTGGTGAGGAGGACTGTGAGACCCGGGTATCCCCAGAGGCCGGGAAATGCCTCGACTACCCGAGCCACGCTGTCCAAAGCACGTCACCACTTGTTCAATGATGACTGCCTTTGATCTTTGATGTCATAGGGAGTCCTATGATCTTTGATGATGTCATAGCAAGTCCTATGATCATGAGTGATGCCGCATGCCCGTAGAAAGTTCCTGTTACTATGGCAACAATAACCATGGTGAAACCTGCCTTTGATCTTTGATGTCACCACTTGTTCAGTGATGCCTGCCTTTGATCTGTGATGCCTGCCTTTAATCTTTGATGTCATAGCGAGCCCTAGGATCATGAGTGATGCCTGCCTTTGATCTTTGATGATGTCATAGCAAATCCTATGATCTTTTAGCGAGTCCTATGATCGTGACATCGTGACATAGGCAGGCGGGCTACGGCACTCTGTATATAGTTCTACATTTGCCACGGAGGCAGCCATTCCTCTCATGAGGATGGATATTTTTTCCACACATGAGGAGCTGTTCAGAACTCCTTGTAAGAACTCCTTATACAAAGATATAGAGTGATGATAATGAAGTCAGTGGCGGTAATGCACCTGTGAGCTGGTTGCCAACCACCAATCAAATCTAAAAGAAGAAGGACGGATAATTTTTTTCACATGTAAATTGTTCAGAACTCCTTATAAGAACTCCTTATACAAAGATATAGAGTGATGATAATCAAGTCAAGGGCGGTAATGCACCTGTAAGCTGGTTGCCAACTGCCAATCAAATCTAAAAGAAGAAGAAGAAAAAGACATTGTGACATACAGACAGAGATTTATTGAATTATACAGTAGGGCAAAAAAGTATTTAGTCAGCCACCAATTGTGCAAATTCTCCCACTTAAAAGATGAGAGAGGTCTCCAGTTTTCATCATAGGTATACCTCAACTATGAGAGACAAAATGAGAAAAAAAAAAATCCAGAAAATCATATTGTCTGATTTTTAAAGAATTTATTTGCAAATTATGGTGTTAAATAAGTATTTGGTCACCTACAAACAAGCAAGATTTCTGGCTCTCACAGACCTGTAACTTCTTCTTTAAGAGGCTCCTCTGTCCTCCACTCGTTACTTGTATTAATGGCTCCTGTTTGAACTCATTATCAGTATAAAAGACACCTGTCCACAACCTCAAACAGTCAGACTCCAAACTCCACTATGGCCAAGACCAAAGAGCTGTCAAAGGACACCAGAAACAAAATTGTAGACCTGCACCAGGCTGGGAAGACTGAATCTGCAATAGGTAAGCAGCTTAGTGTGAAAAAATCAACTGTGGGAGCAATTATTAGAAAATGGAAGACATACAAGACCACTGATAATCTCCCTTGATCTGGGGCTCCACGCAAGATCTCACCCCGTGGGGTCAAAATGATCACGAGAACGGTGAGCAAAAATCCCAGAACCACACGGGGGGACCTAGTGAATGACCTGCAGAGAGCTGGGACCAAAGTAACAAAGGCTACCATCAGTAACATGCTATGCCGCCAGGGACTCAAATCCTGCAGTGCCAGACGTGTCCCCCTGCTTAAGTCAGTACATGTCCAGGCCCGTCTGAAGTTTGCTAGAGAGCATTTGGATGATCCAGAAGAGGATTGAGAGAATGTCATATGGTCAGATGAAACCAAAATAGAACTTTCTGGTAAAAACTCAACTTGTCGTGTTTGGAGGAGAAAGAACACCATACCTACTGTGAAGCATGGGGGTGGAAACATCGTGCTTTGGGGCTGTTTTTCTGCAAAGGGACCAGGACGACTGATCCGTGTAAAGGAAAGAATGAATGGGGCCATGTATCATGAGATTTTGAGTGAAAACCTCCTTCCATCAGCAAGGGCATTGAAGATGAAACGTGGCTGGGACTTTCAGCATGACAATGGTCCCAAACATACCACCCGGGCAACGAAGGAGTGGCTTCGTAAGAAGCATTTCAAGGTCCTGGAGGGGCCTAGTCAGTCTCCAGATCTCAACCCCATAGAAAATCTTTGGAGGGAGTTGAAAGTCCGTGTTGCCCAGCAACAGCCCCAAAACATCACTGCTCTAGAGGAGATCTGCATGGAGAAATGGGCCAAAATACCAGCAACAGTGTGTGAAAACCTTGTGAAGACTTACAGAAAACGTTTGACCTCTGTCATTGCCAACAAAGGGTATATAACAAAGTATTGAGATGAACTTTTGTTATTGACCAAATACTTATTTTACCGAGGAATTTACCAATTAATTCATTAAAAATCCTTCAATGTGATTTTCTGGATTTTTTTTTTTTCTCGTTTTGTCTCTCATAGTTGAGGTATACCTATAATGAAAATGGGAGACCTCTCTCATCTTTTAAGTGGGAGAACGTGCACAATTGGTGGCTGACTAAATACTTTTTTACCCCACTGTATATAGAGTGATTACAGCAAAGGTAACGCAAAACCATATTTCTGCAACGAGTGATCATTTTTATTTATTTATTTTTTTATTTCAATTTTATTACTGGTGTTTTACCTTTCTTTTGATTTGATTCTTTTTCTTTATTCCAGCTTCAGCTGTCTCCTTTGACCCTTGTGCAATTGCTGAGGACCCATCAGACATCAGAAGAGCAATTATCAAGCCATCAAAGGATACACACTGAAAAAGATTTCTTGTGGGGGAAAGAAAAAAGCACGTTATTTGTGAGAGGTGAAGAAAAGGTAGAAAACAGGTAAGAAATTAATTCCATATTTTCATTGACTTTGGTGCACTGTTAGTTTGTGAATTTCCCCTGATTCCTCACAATTACGTGATGGCCAACTTGTAGGATCACAACCATACACAGAACACAGATATGTACTGCTTTTAGAGAGCGATGCCGACATGAGAGCTGCAGGCTTTTGGGCAGTGTCTGTGTGTGTTTTCCTTGTGTGTCATATTGTCACTTCACACAAATACTATATGTGAACCAGTTGAATATGTGGCATTTTTGGCAAACAGTTTAGCACTTGCATGAAACCATTCTTTAATGTCTTTAGAAACATATATTACGCCACCTTTTTTCTTTTATTGGACTTATTACACTGGCAAGACTGTAATTAGCGATGGCAGTATGTCACTTACCACACCTATTATATTCTGTGTGTGCATATGTAAGCGTGCATGTGTCAGGCAGAGATAAAGTAAAAGAAGTAATTGCTGTAATTATTTCTTCTCTGATCACCCCCCGCCTACTCTGCAAGTGTTGAGGAAATTCTCCCTACTCCAGTGTAATGTTGAGTAACCCAGCTTGATTTATCCACCTTTGTATTCATGAAATTAAGCTTTGGCTCCATTTTGTGGTGCTCACATGTCATTATGTTAATTACTATTGTCATGCAGAGACTTTTAGTGTTCCCGAGAAAACTGCAACTGGAAGTGTGGTGGTGGGGGGGGGGGGGAGTCCTGTCATTGTTAAAATAAGTGAGTTTAATAATTAAGAGAAAAAGTATTAACAAATATTTTACATAGTAATTTTTTATGAAGTTAAACATTAATTCAAATAGTTTACACAGAGCCAGTTACAAAGATATATCAAGCATTAATTAGACTGATTTTAACATTATAAGTAGTAAAAAATTGTTACGTTTTAGCGGTAATTCTTTTTTTGGGGGGGATGGTCACGTTGTTTTTCTTTTTTTGCCAAAATGATTTCTCTCTTAAGTAGTGATGTAGTATGATGCCATTCCCTCAGAGCTTTTCTGTGCAGGACATGCTTTCACAATGTAATACACCCCAATGTATCCACCTTATTCCTGAGGGCGCTGCTGTAGAAACAATTATGGGCGCAACTTCCGGTTTCGGCTGAAGTAGTGTTAAATCAGTCAGCAAGAGTGGAGTAGTGGGGCATTTAAAATAGCGTTTTTAAAACTTTTTCAAATTCATTTTAATGTATAGTCCACATACGTGTTTTGCACTCAAGTGGCAGCTAATTTCAGCACTTGTAGTTTTTGTATTTTTTGAATGTTTTGGCGTAGTTCTGTTACTTGTCGCTGGTGTTTGTGGTTGTGCCATCGACTGTATAAATGGAGGCTTCTCACTTGCGATGCGTAGAAGAGAACAGAGAACTGAAAACTAAAGCGGACTGTTGGTGTGATCAGTGGTACAGACAGAAGAGCACCAGGTATGTTTTCACTTATATGAATGTCACAGATCTGACGTTTATGCGTCACATATGTCACCAGATGCAAGACTCCATGAAGTAAAATAATAAATAAAAAATAGTAACAGTTTGCTTCCTAAGGCTTAACGATTTAAGAAAGATATCAAGTAGTTTCTTGTTTTGTTTGCATTCGTTGCACTGCCTTGGAGTGATATGGTCTTGATATTAGCACCTTCAGCATGCATTAATTTTTAAATTATCACAAAATATAGATTAATAAAATTTTGAACAATTGTCAGTAAAGGACTGTACGTGTTAAGTTAAATAACAAACATTCATAGCATGACAGCAACATGACCATTTTAATTTTGGGGTAAAACGAACAGCTGCAGCTGTCTGTTTTACTCTGACATTAAATCACCGAGGCACGGTGTTGTGGTTCTTTGAGGCTTTGACTAGATTCTATGTCTGCTCTAAGGCAAATTGGATTATGTCCAACTTCTTTTAACAAAATGCATCCGACTTTATTGCTGTGGAGATATTGATATATCTCAGAGCTTTTATTTGTTTACAGCGTTAGCATCTTAGCAGTGGAGCTAACTAATGGAGCTACTGTCTGTGGGGTCACTTTTTAAGGGCATCTTCTCATTCCTTGATAGTCGTGGGAAGTGGTATGATTATATTACTCTGAGGTGCAAAAGGCCATGTTCCCGCATTTTTGATGCCAAAGTCATTGTTTTTTAACAAGGAAAAGTGTCCCGTTTCAGTGACAACCACATGTTCTAAACTAGTACCGGAAGTTGCACCCATAATTCATGCAAGGCATCATGGGGGCTAGGAATAAGGTGGATAGCCGAAAATAAAGGCATCTCATGGCTTAAAAAAACTGGAAAGTCCATGTGAAGACATAGGTATAGGGTGGAGAACGGCTAAAATAGCGGTCGTGCAAATAATGCAAGTTCATGCCCCACTGTTCCCTTTTTCCATCTTGGGTCATTGACTGAAAAATGGTGTATTTGAATGTGAGTGGGGAATCAAACGTGTTAGCTTAAGAGCTAACAGTGGTACTAAGAAGCTCATATGAAGCGCGTTTCATAATGTGATTTTCTTTGGATTTCAGTCACCAGACAGCCCTGTTTCCACCTGGTTAACTAATCCAAAGTCGATAATATATCTCATATCATTCTAGCTTATTTTATTATATTTTCGCCATGATGCTACATTGAGTTGTTAGCATTAGCGTGATAGGCAGTCGGAGTCAATCGTTTTAACCAGGATACAGTTTGCCTTGGTGGGGAGGATGTGATGGATAGGCAGCCTGACTTTAGTTTAACTGTCAATCCGGCCGGTTTTGATCACTATTTTTCATAAATTCTATTCAGCCACACTGAAATCCCTGTTCATCTACAACACTTGATCGTATTCTTCCTTCTTCAACATTAATTTAACTTATTTTCTTGCAATCTATAGCTGGGACCAAAGGTAGCTAGATGAAGCTAGCAGTTTCGCTACTCATTCACAAAGGTTTCTGTGCTTATTGTACTGCAGGGACCGGTCATATCCTATCCACCACAGAAACCACAGACCCCTGCCCACCAGTGTTGCATTATTTCATTAATTATTTGAGACAAATTTACTTTAGTTGGTTAATGCTTGCCACCTGAGCTAATCTTAGCTAAAGCGTTAGGTTAGCAATAGTGATGTAAGAGGGAGGCTGGAGTAAAATGCAGTCAAGAGATTTTAAAAGGACATGCACTGAAACAAGGCCTTCTCAGAAAAGCTGCAAAAATTGAAAAAAAAAGTGACAAAAATTTCATAATTTAAGAAAAATTGAATAAAATATGTTACAAACATTTCATGAAAACATATGTGAGCTGTTAAAATGTGGAAAAAGTGCAGTCAGTGACCCCTTTAAATTTACTTTTCACTTGTTACTTTAAACGGTAAAAAAAACACTGAAACTTATTGGTTAAGGTTAAGATGAGGGTCTACTTTAAAAAACATTACAGCAATAACCCCTCACCTTGTCACCTGACAGTCCTGTCATGACACTTGTCTCTACGTTAATAACAGCCCTGTTCTTTACCATCGCCCAGTCAGACAGAAGAACCCTGAAGAACAACAGCATATTACTTGCTCAGCTTGAGGCTGAGCTTGAATAATTCAGCTTCTCCACCGGTAGACTTCATAGCCTGTGTGTAAAATAAAGATTCCACCTGTCTGTTTGGTTTTACATTTCATCATGGCAATTGCAAGATTAAAAAAAAAATCTTTAATATTATACTTTACTGTTTGGAATCATTGTAAACAGGGATCACGAGACACTACAAAATGGTCTGAGAGTCCATGCTGGGAGCAGGCAGGATAATGACTGGGGGAAACATCCACACTATAACTATTTCATAAATGGCTGTTGTTTATAAGCCTGGCTTTGGTATTCTGTGGTCTATCCTAACTATGAAGGAGAAGCTGTGGGTTGCAACCCCTGCTCTGATCAAGAGGAAGGTGATGGCAAAACCACACACCTTCCTAAGGGCAACACTGTTGTCATGTGTAGCAAATTACTATGGTCTCAATGAAGAGTGAGTCATTAAGGTCAAATCTTGGGTCCAAAAATAAGAAAAGAAAAATATAGTGATCTATTTGAGACAGAGCTTGTCTGAGCTATAAGCACAAGAAAAATAGGAAATAATATATATGCTGTATCTATGCATCATATGAACTACAAAGGGCTTCTGTGTCTTTACCAGTTCTACTTTTTACACATTTTTGTTAGGATTTTTCTTTCCTTCCAACTGGCTTTACACAAGCAGTATTTTTAATTTTGTGTGAGCTAGAGATGGGCCAAACCAATATTTATTAGCATCGGTATTTGGTTCGAGCCAGGCAAAATGACTTGATTGGCAATAAAAATAAAAAAATCCATTAAAATATAAGATGAACCAATAAATGCCTTTTAAAACTGCCTGACATTCTGTTCTCTTACTCCCTCCGCTGTCTCTGGGTCCTGAGATACAGCCTCCATGTGTGAGCACAGACTACCTGTCACAGATGTAATGTTAGAGACAAGACAGTTAATAACTATTTTTTAGGATTAAAAAAGAGATGAAAACTAAATAAAATATACTATAATTGTAAATAAAAATATTATTTAAAATAAATAAATGGAATGGTAGACTTATAGACAAATATGTAACTGATTTTATCCGTTCTGCCAATGGAAATCTTCATAAAATCTTTCTAGACTAACAGAGTGAATGCTGTTTCCATAATGAAGATCTTTGTTGGTTATTCCGGTATCACTAAATTTGATCTTCCAATGATGTCTCAGTAATCTCTACTGGTCTCTCAGTGATCTTGCATGGTCTCTAAGTTATCTCTCAAGGATCTTTCAAAGATGTCTATAGATCACCATGAAAGTTACTGAAAATTGAATTTTTGGTCACACAACCATCTCCCAAACATTTACACACTAACTGTTTTATTTTATTTTTTTATTTTTTTTTGAGGCTTTAGGAAATCAGGCCAGTTTTGATCTTGACATGGTTACCTAACAATCTTCATGCTGTGTAAAGGGGTCCTTACAAAAGGATTTTAGGGCTGCTTTAGTAGCTCTGTTTTTGATTAGATTTTCAAATTTCAAAGCAATAATCTGATCAGACCCTTATTTCAAATTTATCACCATCACCCTAGCTACGAGCAGTCAGCACTTTGGCTTTTGTTTGGGTTTGTAAAACTTTGGAACATGGTGAATATGCTTATCAAATTAGGCATCTAACTAGTAGGAAATGCAATAAAAATGGTCTTTTTAGAAGCTCTGCTAGCCTTCTAAAATGATTACTTGATGATAGGAGTACATAAAGCAGTACATGTATGATTATTGAATGTACTGTCTTGGCCTACTTTTTACCATTTTAAAATAAGCGAACAGAATTGCTTTTTCAGGCATACTGAGGAGCTCGGCCAGTGCTTTTTTTGTTCTGTGCTGGTCTCTGGCTCTCATCTCATCAGTCCTACTTTTAAATTGTTTTGTTTAAATATGAAGAGCATGCTAATAGGGACGTCCAGTCACACAGGTTTAGCATTACGCTGATGTCACGCATTCCTTGTTGCATTCTTTGTCTACTTGTGAGTTACTTGCCTGCACTAATGTGTTCTGACTGGGTGACACGTGTCTTTCCTCTTGTTTACCTGCATGAAACTTCTTGGGCGCCCTGTTCCCAGACAAAAATAGCATTATCATGTTGCCTTCTTATCAAGTAGCATGTTGAGTTGTGCACAATCATCAGAAGCGTACATTTTGACAGTTCTTTTAGTACATTTAGTCCTACATCAGACAATTTCTGTATGGCTCTGGCTGTCAGGCTGTGATGGGTGTAAGTCGTGTACTCCTGCCTTTTTGCACATTCTGGATAACATTTGAGATAGTTGGTTTACTCCCAGGATAATGGCGCTATACCAGAAGGTGCCCTTCTTAGCTCTTATAGCCAGTGGAATTTTCCTTGGATATTTTTTGAGAGATGAGATTTCCTCACTCTTCAAACATTGTGCCCTTCCAACTTATTTCTGAAAAAGTTGTAGTTTGTTACAATGTAGCATTAAGCTAGCTGCTGAAAGTTACTGTAATACATTATTACTAGAACATCTGTGACGTGGAATGAGTTTAAGTGGCATGTATCCTGGTAAAGAAACAGTATGTACGTAGCTTTTGTTTTTCTTCACATGATACAGCAGCAGCCCTGCGTGTTTGTGCTCCATTCTCCACTGCACCAGTCTGTCTCGCTTTTTCACCAATTTTATCAACAACATCACCACTGTTTAAAGAAAGGATTCACACTGAGCTCCTTTGACATTTTTTGCAGTTGTAGTGGAGTGAAGATTGTGTGTCGCTGCACACAGAGAAAAGTGAACTGTCATAAAGACTTAAAACACTAATATCAAAGGGGAGGCAATCCTGGATAGTCAATATTCAATATGTGCTATAAAGTGGACAGGCTGGAGTTGAAAGTAAAAATTACAAGAGATCACCCTCAGTGTAATCTGTCAGAAGACAGCCTTTAGATATTTCTGCCACATTGAAAAAAAAAAAATCTGTCAATGACGATTTTCAATAAATGCAACCTCTGGCCAGTAGGTGTCACACATACTCTTGTCCCATCAACCTAGTTATGCTATTGGCTTTAACATCCTTACCAGCCATATATATATATACACACACATCCTTACCAGCCATATATATATATATATATATATATATATATACTGTATATATATATATATATATATATACACACACACACACACACAGTGTTGGCAGTAACGCATTACTGTAACGCCACTACTTTTGCAGTAATCTGCTGTGTAACGAAATTACTGTTTAAAAATTCAGTAATGAGTTACAGTTACTGAAATTTGATTAGCTATGTTACTCGTTTTATTAATATGGATAGATATTTTTAGCACAAATAAATGAATATACAAACTGACCCTACCATAACTGGTGCAGCCATCAGTCGACGTGACATGTTGCAAAGAGCCTGTCTTCACTACTGAGTGGAAAAAAAGATGAAGCTACTTTGTTTTTGTGGAAATAGACAGATTATTTTTCCTTTGTCACAGTTAAGGACAAAATCATATTGGTGGGTTGCAAGCTAAGACCTACTGCTATCTTCAGAAGTGCTTGAAAACAGCAACAAAGCTCTGACAAAGCTAGCGCTAAGTAATGGCTAGCTATACTAACAACACCGTGTTAGTGGATCCACTGTATTCTGACCAGCCACGGCAGGATGTAAAGTGGAAATACACTAACTCAACACCCACGGCTGGATTTCAAGCACAGGTATGCATCTGGACAGTTTGTGACCCAGCAAGAATTAAACCGAATGATAGTTAGGTTAATTGGCATCAAAACTGGGGATTCCAAATTGTCCTTAGGCATGATTGTGAGAGTGAATGGTTGTCTGTCTCTCTGTGTTGGCCCTGCGATGGACTGGCGATCTGTTCAGGGTGTACCCTGCCTCTTGCCCAAAGATGCTGGGAAAGGCTCCAGCCCCACCGCGACCCAAAAAGGATTATGCGGAAGAAGATGAATGAATGATTGCCAGATACGTTGTTATAGACGGAAGATGTGATGACAGTCACTTTCCATCAGACAGCTGAGAATGTGATTGACTGAAGATAAAACACATTTACTTGCTACCTGGATAAAGATTATTCAAAAATGGATTTTGAACTCCAAAAGAAATTTGAGGGACTGGATCATGTCTCTGTCACAGCAGACATTTGGACTGTGGATAATGGACATTTTCTTTGGATCACTGCACATTGGATTAAAACCATATCATAAAGGTAAGATAAACATGGACAGCTTTATGCAGTGTTGCCAACTCTCACTCTTTTGGAGCAAGTCTCACTCCACAAACCTTATTTTTCACTCCAAAATGAGGAAATTACTGGTAATATCATGCTAATTTTCTTCATATTTTTCACACAATAAGAGTTCTCAAGGCAGGATAAAGCAGACTAAACATGTTCTAAAAGCTCTGTCTGAAACAGTCTTTTTTTCATCCTGACATTAATAAGCCCAAAATATAATCCATTAATTAAATTATCTTGCTGTGTGTGCAGGATAATATAAGTATGCATTTAAAAGTAACATGAAAGTTACTTTCCCAAGTAACTAGTTACTTTAATCATGCAGGAATTGGTAAAGTAACTCAATTAGTTTTGAAAAAGTAGTAACTAGTAACTGTAATTAGTTACTATTTTTTGTAACTTCCCCAACACTCTGTGTGTGTGTGTATACACTATCTCACAAAAGTGAGTACACCCCTCACATTTTTGTAAATATTTTAGTATATCTTTTCATGGGACAACAGTGGTTGACAGCGGTTGAGACATTAATAGCTGTGTGTTGAGTTATTTTGGGGACAACAAATTTACACTGTTATACAAGCTGTACACTGACTACTTTACATTGTATGCAAGTGTCATATCTTCAGTGTTGTCCCATGAAAAAATACAATAAAATATTTACAAAAATGTGAGAGGTGTATTCACTTTTGTGAGATACGCACATTTATTCACATTCCAACACCAGTGTCATGAACCATGAACACACTTGAGGCAGTATAGGTAATCTTGCCCAAGGACACAACAGCAACATGGGGGGAGCGGGATTCAAACTGCCAACCTTCAGTTACTAGGTGACCAGCTCTACCTCCTGAGCCACTATGGCCTCATTTTTGTTTCTTTTTCAGAAATAATGCAACTGTGAGCTAGAAAATACAACTACACTGCAAAAAGACAAATATACTGTAAGTAAAATGAAATGAATTAAGGCTCTTTATGCTTGTCTTTTGGCCTGACAAGATATTTATTCTTGCTGTGCAGTTTATGTGCAAGAAAATTTTACATGCTTTCAGATAGTTTTAACTTGTTTTTAGCAATTTGATAAGTCAAATTTTCTTGCACTTTTGGAAGATAATTTTACTTAAAATAAGCAAAAAATTCTGGCAATTAGATAATTTTAGTTAAAATTTGGGGAAAAAAATCTTTCAACAAAGTAAGATTAAATTTCTTCAGACAAGTAAAAACTATTAAAGCAAGTAAAATCTTATAGAAAACTGCACAAGAAAAAAGAAATTCTTGTCAAAATTATCTTGTGAGAGAAAAACAAACATAAGATAAGATAAGATAAGATAAGCCTTTATTAGTCCCACAATGGGGAAATTCCAGGATTGCAACAGCATAGGGATAGCAACACTCAGAGCAACAATCAGAAGGCAAGAAAAAACAACATCTAGTAAACATATGTCCATATTACTATAAATGTATATATATATATAGACACACAGTGCAGAGCATTATGGCTGGTGAATGTGCAGCAGAAAGTCTAAGTTCTCTCTCCGCGGATGCGGCGGGCCAGCTGGAAGTCTTTGGGCATGATGGTGACCCCCTTAGCGAAGAAGAGACCACCAGGTGGGCCTCGCTGATCTCCTGCAGAGCCATGACGGCGAAGCTCAGGAAACGCAGGACGGTCTTGAAGTCCTGAGCGATCTCCCTCACCAGGCGCTGGACGGGCAGCTTACGGATGAGCAGCTCCGTGGATTTCTGGCAGCGACAGATCTCTCTCAGAGCCACGGGCCTGTGACGGCGAGGCTTCTTCACTCTGCCGGTGGCCGGAGCGCCTCTCCGAGCAGCCCTGGTGGCTAGCTGTCTCCTGCGGGGGCGGGGGGGGGGCTTCTTCCTCCAGTAGATTTTACGGGCGGTCTGCTTGGTTCTTGCCATCGCTCTTTATTATTCTGTCTTATATTTCTTTCACGCCGCCTAAACTCCAGCCCGGCACCCGCGTCATTTTTGCTACAGCTCCCGGTGTGTCGAGTTTCCCATTAGCACCGGGCGGCGGCCAAGTGCTAGCTAGCACTAGCTCCTCCCCGCTGTAACGTCTCCCGCTGCAAACCGTGGCTCCGTCCGCCGACCCGGGAGACCCCCGGGGTGATCCGTGCGTCCGTGATATACTGTATATACAGAGTGAAAGGTGTAGAAAGAAGAAGGACGATAAAAAGAAAAAAAAGGCTGTTGCAACAGGCAGCCGACTCGTGTGGCGCCGCCGGTCCGGCGGAACCGGAACCTTCATATAGCCTTGATTAAGGATATTTTATTATCTTACTAAGATTTTCATTTTTACAGTGACAGATACTACTGCCTTCAGCGCAAACACAAATTAGTCTGATCTCTCTCTCTCTCTCTCTCTCTCTCTCTCTCACACAGACACACACAGCACCATGGCCTAAACAACACCAGGTATCAGAGGATGACACTGATCAACAATTACAGTCTAATGCTGACAGCAGAACACAAAGTTATATTAGTCAAGTATTCCTGATTCAAACAATGCACAACAGCAGCAACTAGAAAAGCACTTAGAGAGCGCATACGTCCACCAAGACCCCTTCCGTCCCCCATGGATGACCTCTAAAATGTAATGGCTTCATGTGAAGGCCATGAGCCAGTTCTGGTGAAAATTGCATCAAAGTCTATCCAGTAGTTGAGGATTCTTGCTAACACACTGTGAGAAGAGCCTTGGCAGAGGTATGCATTCTCCAATCATCACCAAAATGTAATGGGCCCCTCTCTAGCCCAAGGACCACCTCTGATGAAAATTTCATCCAAATCCATCCAGTAGTTTTTGTGTAATCCTGCTGCACAAATAAAAACAAGGTCCTTGCTGTGGGTATGCACTCTCAAGTCATCACCAAAATTTAATGGGTTCATCCTTGGCCCAAGGGCTACCTCTGGTGAAAATCTCATCAAAATCCATATAGTAGTTTTTGCGTAATCCTGCTAATAAACAGAAAAACAAACAAACAAACAAACAACACCCCAATCACATTACCTCCTTGGTGGAGGTAATTAAAAACCTGCACAGGGAAAGCTACAAATAGCATGTCTTACCTTTTTTGTAAAGTGCTTTCTTCTGGCCTTTTTTAATGAAAAATCCTTCATTATGTCCTTTAAGTCCAGCTCACGAATAACATCATACTTTATGGACATCAGTGTGAGGTTACACAGTCTGTTTAAGCAGCATGCTTGATCTAGTCTACTTATCACCAAGCTCCGAGTCTCCTGTCCCACACACAGCTGTCTGATGTAAGCAATGATGGCCTTTCCAAGTGGCCTGGCTTTTCTTGTGCTGGTCTCCATCTCTCAGCTTACCTTCTCAACTGGCCTGCTCTCTTTCAGCAGGATCTGGTGGTCTTCTCCAGGTGAGTGCTTTAATGGCCCACCTGTCTCCTCGGTACAGCAATTAGCAGCCCTGCCTCCACTCGTTGCTCCAGCTTAGAAAAATCCTTTACTCTTCGGGATTTTTTTGAGCATTTCATTTTCCCTAAGCTCTTTTTCTCTCAATAATTTTATAAGCGCCACTCACAAACTTTTTTCCGGACATTTTGACCAAGCTAATTACTTCTTACCTCTCACTGGCGCTTGCATAGTCACATGTCAAAACAATTCCTTTGATAGGCTATTGTTACATGGTACCCACGTGGGCCACATGTAAACTGGACCAATCAGCAGTCAGCCACACACAAATATTAAGAGATGGACATATAATTTGACCAATTAACAACAATGTGATCTTTTTTATTGGCTCATGATAGGCCCCTGATCTCCGTAGGCCCCTGGGTTTCAGCCCAGCCTAGCCTGTTCATTAAGGCGGCTTTGGACATGGCTATCCACTAGGCTAGTCACGTTCCATATGCATAGCTTACGTGTATGATTACAATAAATATAATGAACAATTGCTTGTCTATCCTGTTATCAACATGCTGCAGGTGCTGTAAACAATTATAATTACCTACAAAACAGTGTTTATATACAGTGGTGTGAAAAAGTGTTTGCCCCCTTTCTGATTTCTCATTTTTTTGTATGCGTGTATGTTTGTCACACTTGTGTCATGATCGCCCCTCCGGGGCAGAAAATAAACTCACACGCTCTAACTGCAGTGAGGTCTTTTATTAACTGAAAAACAAGACTGTACAAAGATAACTGTGAAAACATACAATAATGCAACAAGGAGGCTGATGTTCCAAAGCCGGTATCACTTAGCGAACGCAGGCGAACTACTAGTGGCGTCCCAGAGCCGGCATCGCTCTGCGGACACAATAGTAGCTGAACGTACAAAAGGTAAACAATAAAGCTGTCCACAGAAAAAGCTCTATTGACTTACATACGGATGGTTCTCCAGAGTAGGGGAGTAGGATCCAAACTTGCAGAGGCTGCCGCACTGAATGAACATGCCGCAGCCAACTAAATATGAAGACATAAACGAGCAGCAGGTGCAAGTGGCAGGGAAACCTTTATTACCAACTGATTGCAGCTGCGAGAGCCAGAGGCCCAGCAATCAGCTGGAGAGTATGACTGGGAATTGAGGGCAGGGCTCTGCCATGAAACTGAATAACACACACCATGATAAGTACAGACAATAACCAAAACAGCCTAACAGATAAAAAAATACAGGAAATAAGGTGAAGGTCTGAGCTCAGAGGAATCTGAGCTCAGGACATGACAACATGAATGTTTGTCACACTTAAATGTTTCAGATCATCAAACAAATTTAAATATTAGACAAAGATAGCACAAGTAAACACAAAATGCAGTTTTTAAATGAAGGTATTTATTATTAAAGAAAAAATAAAATCCAAACCTACATGGCCCTGTGTGAAAAAGTGATTGCCCCCTAAACCTAATAACTGGTTGGGCTACCCTTAGCAGCAACAACTGCAATCAAGCGTTTGCGATAGCTGGCAATGAGTCTTTTACAGCGCTGTAGAGGAATTTTGGCCCACTCATCAACAATCAGAATTGTTGTAATTCAGCTACATTGGAGGGTTTTCGAGCATGAACCACCTTTTTAAGGTCATGCCACAGCATCTCAAACAGATTCAGGTCAGGACTTTGACGAGGCCACTCCAAAGTCTTCATTTTATTTTTCTTAAGCCATTCAGAGGTGGACTTGCTGGTATGTTTTGGATCACTGTCCTGCTGCAGAACCCAAGTGCGCTTCAGCATGAGGTCACGAACAGATGGCCGGACATTCTCCTTCAGGATTTTTTGATGACATGGTATTTGACCCAAAAAGCAGACACGACTCAGGAGTAACACAATTAACCTTTTATTGATAATCGTGTGGGTGTGTGGATGTGTGTGTGCGTGTCTATAATGTGTGTAGTGAAAGGATGAATCAGCTTGGGGCGAGCAGAGCACCGTGCAACCTGACAACCCTATGGACAAACAGAGGGAGAGTTAGAGACAATCCAGGCAGGGGAAGCACCAGAAAGTTCAGTTCCTACTGTTTGCAGCGTAGGAGTAGAACTCAGGTTAGCTCAACGGCTACGGTGAGGAGGACAGTGTCAGCGTCCCCGTCGGAGATGAAGTAGGCATACGAACAGAGCAGGGAGGTCCGCCGCCAGGTGGAGGGGAATCCGCCGCCAAGGTTCTCCGCCTGTGCACGGGGGAAGTAGAAGGGTGAAAGGAATAGATGATGGCTTACTTGGCTGTCGGGTGATGAGGAGTCTGGTAACAAGGAGTAGGCCAGAAGAGTAAACGAGGCTCGGAAGCTCAGCGTAGAGTTGGCGAGTTCAGGTCCCATGGGAAGGAGACAGACGACTCCGCGCTGATCTCAGGGCCTCGCGGAATAAATAACCAGACCAGGATGGAATACAGGTGTGTGCGCAGGTGCGGCTGATTGGCGGCCATGACATTTGATAGACAGCAGAATTCAGTGTTCCATTTACCACAGCAAGTCTTCCAGGTCCTGAAGCAGCAAAACAGCCCCAGGCCGTCACACTACCGCCACCATATTTTACTGTTGGTATGATGTTCCTTTTCTAAAATGCTGTTACTTTTACGCAAGATCTAATGAGACACACACTTTCCAAAAAGTTCAGCTTTTTTCTCGTCAGTCCACAGAGTATTTTCCCAAAAGTCTTGGGGATCATCAAGATGTTTTCTGGCAAAATTGAGACAGGCCTTTATGTTCTTTTTGCTCAGCAGTGGTTTTCATCTTGAAACTCTGCCATAGAGGCCATTTTTGCCCAATCTCTTTTTTATGGTGGAGTCATGAACACTGACCTTAATTAAGGTAAGTGAGGCCTGCAGTTCTTTGGATGTTGTTGTGGGGTCTTTTGTGACCTCTTGGATGAGTCGTCGCTGCGCTCTTGGGGTAATTTTGGTTGGCTGGCCACTCCTGGGAAGGTCCACCACTGTTCCATGCTTTCTCCATTTGTTGATAATGGCTCTCACTGTGGTTTGCTGGAGTCCCAAAGCTTTAGAAATGGCTTTATAACCTTTTCCAGACTGAGAGAGCTCAATTACTGTCTTTCTCATTTGTTCCTGAATTTCTTTGGATCGCAGCATGATGTCTAGCTTTTGAGGATTTTTTGGTCTACTTCACTTTGTCATGCAGGTGCTATTTAAGTGATTTCTTGATTGAGAACAGGTGTGGCAGTAATCAGGCCTGGGTGTGGCTAGAGAAATTGAACTGAGCTATCCAAAGATATGATAAACCACAGTTAATTTATGTTTGAATGCGGGGGGAGGGGGGTGACTTTTTCACACAGGGCCATGTAGGTTTGGATTTTTTTTACCCTTAATAATAAACACCTTCATTTAAAAACTGCATTTTGTGTTTACTTGTGTTACCTTTGTCTAATATTTAAATTTGTTTGATGATCTGAAACGTTTAAGTGTGATAAACATACAAAAAAATGAGAAATCAGAAAGGGAGCAAACACTTTTTCACACCACTGTATGTCTCTGCTGACCACCGGAGTCTCATCATCCAGTTGCTCAGATGTAATGTTGTGATTATTTTGGATCAAGAAAAATTTTTAAGTATTTTTTCATCAATGTATTATTTTTTAAGAATATAGACTTTAATTCTGCACCTTTCTAAAAAGTTTGTTGCTGTATTATTTAAAAAAAAATATTTTCATGAAAACACTGTCCAGTTCACCCATAAGTTCAGTGCTTACCTCTCCAGAGGAAACTTAACTAGCTGTGTGCATCAGACTTGAAATCCTTCTTGGCTCAAAAATATGCCATCTTTCAAATGACACGCCAGTATTTACTATATTTATATTACGCCTCTGGTTACGGAGCTATTTTGCTGGATGATGAGGTTTTTTTAGGCCTTGTAGAAGTCATCATTGGTCCTATTGACTTGCTTGTTTCTATGAATGCAGCACACTGTTTTCTCCCACAAATGATATCCTGTCTCTTATCTAGTAACGCAGGAAGCCAAAATGGGATTGGCTCTTGTTCCAGGAAGAAGTCTAGCCAACAGTTTTGGCATGCCTCTCGTCCAATCAATTTATCTGATCAGAGCTAACTGTTGTAAAACAATATTTAAACCCACCAGCAAAAGCAGAAACAGAAAAGAAAAATACCCCCTTGAAAGATTTTGTGATGATCCACGCTCCCAAACGCCAGAGGTGGTTTCAAGAAACACTGCCTGTAGTGCACATTCATTTTAGCATTCAGTCACAGTCGGCATGACTACAACTTCCTTATGCTCTACCAGTCACTACAAGCTCCAGCTTCTCTGCTGGAGCCAGCACTGCTGTCTCATCACAAGGAAACCACAGTGGCTGATTCACAGTGGCATCTCATTTTCCCCTATTAAAAAACAGTGATAAATGCAGGACACATTAACATGCAGACCTCAATTAAACAAAGTCCCATTGTTGATGTGCATACTACTGTCACTTCATGTGTTGCTTTAGCTTACTGGCCTAGAGGCAAATGTGCTATGTATGGTTGCATAACAGCAATAATACACATTTGTGTGTGGCTTTCGTCTATATTTAGTTGACCAGTCAGCTAATTAGATTAATTTGATTATAAGCTAGAGTCTTGGTATGTGTTCTTCTAAAGTTGGATTGTAGGGATGTGGCATCGGTACAGGCCCCCTAAGGCCAACATGTTTGGTGTTTCAGAATGATGCTGACTATTCATTGCTTTACTAGCCGGTCATTAACCATGGAAAAATGCAGGGGGAGGTGGGGTCAGTGTATTGTTGTGCTGGGAGAGTTTTGGAATAATAATCCTACACCAATGTATTAAATACTCACACTATACAATATTATTTTAAGTTATCAAACTAAAGTATGATGTGTATTCATAAGATATTTTTCTTCTGTGTGTGGTTAATGTCGATATAGCCTCAGGAGCAAGTGTCTGGCATGTTCATACTCACACAAATGTGTTAACTTTGCATCTCTGAATGGCTCAAAAGACTTCTGATGGACTCTGGCCAAGAACATTTGTGGAAATGCTCCTTGGGGGTGTAAGCAGCATTGCGAGTTCTGTTGTTTCTTGTTTTCAGAGAGTGTTCGCCGATACTGTCTTATATGCACTCCCATCATATGCAAATGTTATGAGGGGGCAGGGGGTTGCTGTACTGTATATGTTGAAAGGGATGCACCAAGCAAGGGGTAATGGAGGAGGAGGAAACAACAGGATAAAATCAAGCTTGTGTCAGTGTGGAATACTCAGCCTGCCATGATGTTTTTACATGTGCCGTATTCTGTGCGTCTGTTTAAATTCTGATCCACCCCATTTAACCACCAATCTGGCAAATCCTGCTTTAATTATGAGCCATGCCCCTTCCCCCCCCTGAACTCAATCAGAACAAATAAAAGAGCCTTTTCAGTTATAATTGGATTATTGATCGGATGGCAGCCTAGAAATGAGACTTTGAGTATATTTGTGCCTGGCTGTGATTGTGTGGCACAACTAAGCCGTGGGTTTGCGTGAGTGTAGAGGAGTCTGGCAGTGATAAAGGGAAAGGTGTTTGGTATATTTGTGTGTGAGTCTGTCATGTGTGTTTCAGCATTGTCTGGAGTCTTGTGCACGTGCGTGGGTGCTGCCACTGAAGGAATGAAGCGTTTAATTGACTCACAGTCTGAAGCTGATCAAGTATGTTTTACTGATGACTTTTTAGAAAACTGTTTCCCCCAAACTTGAGGTAGTTGGTTAATTTAGTAATCCTCTCAGAAAATGGTAAATGTCCTGGAATTAGGAAAGAAGGCCCTCATACTCCTTTTAAGTGCTTGAAAATGCACGGATCAGAATTACAAGAGTCTGCAATTATTTCGATAGTTAAAACTAATGAGAAGCAATTTGTAAATGTCTTGAACCTATTGCCTGTTGTGTAGGACTATTCTACAGCTTAACTCCTAAATTATATTTGTTTACATCCATACCTGACCCTCCTAACATAAGTTTTAACTCGAGCTTACCTTCCTGCATTTATACTGTGTGAATCTGAATATTGGAAGAATTGGCTTGCATCGGCATAATTAGATCAGATTTTATGTGCTAAAATACTTCCACTTGATGTCAAAAAACACCCAAATATCATTTTCTCACTTCTAAAATGCCATTGTATTGCTTCCTGCTGCTTCAGTCCCTCCACGGCTCCAGCATCCACATATCGCCTCTAGGGGACATTTAATCATCTCCCCCAACTGTGTGCATCATGTAGTGATGAGCTCAGATCCTAGACACCAAACTATTCACTGCTGCCATCCAAACCCATTTCAGAAGAGACTTGTCTGTCTGAAATGTCATTCAGCCCTTAGCAAATATCAACACAGCACTAATAGCCATGTTTTGCATAATGTCTGCTGTAGATTAGAATGCTACTTGATTTTTTTTTTAATTGAATAATTATTGGGCAGAATTTATACATAAGAATGCTATATCTACAGCAGAAGACATTAGGACATTTGTGATGAGCAGATATCAGCTAACTATACAGTCTTTAGGGATATGTGATAGTGACTCAAATGCAGAAAGGGAGGCAATGAACAGTTGGTAAAAATGCTCTATAGAACTTTTGGAAGCTCTTTTTTTTAGTTGTCACAGAGTAAATCGGATGGAAAAGTACAGAAATGGTCAGAAGAAGTTGCACTGTGTCTTTGTAGATCTGGAGAAAGGATATGATAGGGTGCCAAGAGAGGAAGTGTGGTACCATATGAGTAAGTCAGGCATGGAAGAGAAGCATGTGTGGGTGGTACAGGACATGTATGAAGGCAGTGAGGCAGTGGTGAGGTGTGCTGTAGGAGTGACAGATGGATTCAAGGTGGGGCTGGGATTGTATCAGGGTTCAGCTCTGAGCCCCCTCTTTTGCCATGGTGATTGGACAGGCAGACAGATGACATTGTGATCTGTAACGAGAGTAGGGAGCAGGTGGAAGAGAACCTGGAGAGGTGGAAGTATGCACTAGAGAAATGAGGAATGAAAGTCAGGAGAAGCAAGAGAGAATATACTGTATGTGTGTGAATGAGAGGGAGGCAGGTATAATGGTAAAAATGCAAGGAGTAGAAGTAGTGAAGGTAGGTTAGTTTAAATATCTGGGGTCAACCATCCAAAACAATGGACAGTGCATAAAAGGTGAAGAAGAGAGCGCAGGCAAGGCGGCGTGGAAACGAGTGTCAGGGATGATACAGTGGTGATACAAAAACGATGATACAAAAACGATGTCAGCCACTGTAGTATTCTCTGGGCCCCTCCCCAATCTGACCAGTGATGACATGTTTAGCCGCTCGTCATCCTTGAACCGCTGGCTGTCTGTGTGGTGTCCTAAAAATGACGTGGGCTACATTGACAATTGGAGCTCTTTTTGGGGAAAACCTGGTCTTATGAGACGAGACAGCATTCATCCCACTTTGGATGGTGCTTCTCATTTATCTAACAATCTGGCATCTTTTTTATCCAAATTTCCAAAACCATGACTACTCAGAGTTGGGACCAGGAAGCAGAGTCGCAGTCTTACACGCCTCTCTGCAGCTCCTCTTCATCCGCCACCCCTCAACTTAGCCCCCTGACTTCCCCATCAGAGAATCGTTGTCTGCTCCCTCCAAAGTGAATAAAAATATAATGTATAAGCATCCCAAAGTGATAAAGCAAAATATTGGTAAAACTCAAATTAAACATAAAGCCTCTAAATTGAATGATTTGGCCTCTGTTCCTCCTCATAATTTAAAAATTAAATGTGGTTTATTAAATATTAGGTCTCTAACTCCCAAGTCTCTGTTAGTCCATGATTTGTTAATTGATCATCAGATTGATTTAATTTCCCTTACAGAGACTTGGTTAGGGCAAGAGGATTATGTTGGTTTAAATGAATCAACTCCCTCTGGTTATTTAAACTGTCAAAATCCCAGAAGTTCTGGTTGTGGAGGAGGAGTAGCAACAATTTACCATTCCAAATTACTAGTTAATGTAAAGCAAAAAACATGTTATAATTCCTTTGAGGGCCTGGTCCTCAGTATTGGGCACTTTAGCAATTTTAGGTTAAACCCAATTTTATTTGCCATAGTTTATCGTCCCCCATCAACCTACTCAGAATTTTTATCCAAATTTGCTGATTTCTTAGCTGATTTAGTGCTGAAATCTGATAGAATAATTATAGTAGGGGACTTTAATATACATGTGGATGTAGATAGTGACTGCCTTAATGTGGCATTCAATTCAATATTAGATTCGATTGGGTTTTCTCAGAAAGTAGGAAATTCTACTCATTACCTCCACCATACATTGGACCTTGTTTTGACATATGGCATAGAAATAGAAAATCTTGTAGTGTTTCCTCATAACCCTGTACTGTCAGACCATTGTCTGTTAACCTTTGATTTTACTATTTCTGACTATTTGGCTCCTAAAGAAAAATATTATTACAGTAGATGCCTCTCAGATGATGCTGTCTCCAAATTTATGCAGATTGTTTCCTCTATGCCATGTGTCAACACAACGGAAATAAGCTATAGACAGCTTGCTCCTTCTGTAATTGATAACATGGTGGATAGTGTTTCAGCTTCTCTGCATCAGACTCTAGACTTGGTGGCCCCCTTAAAAAAGAAAAAGTCTAATCAGAGATTTCTAACTCCTTGGTTCAACACAGAAACTCGTACCTTAAAACAGAAGACTCGTCAATTAGAAAGAAAATGGCGCTCTACTAATTTAGATGAAATCTATTTAGCTTGGAGAAATCATCTTCTAATTTATAAAAAATCTCTTAGAAAAGCTAGAACGAGTTATTACTCTGCATTAATAGAAGAGAACAAGAATAATCCCAGGTTTCTTTTCAGTACTGTAGCCAGGTTGACAAAGAGTCAGGACTCTGTCAATCCTAGCATTCCCTTAGAGCTTACTAGTCAGGACTTTATGAACTTTTTCAATAATAAAATTTCATCCATCAGAGATAAAATCAATCAGATTCTTCCCACAGTTAACTTAAATACTGTAACTACTATGCCACAGTAATATATATGCTGCAGTAATGCCACTGCTGGGGCAGTGGCATTACTGCAGCCGATAGGAAGAGACTGAACAAACTGATTAAGAAAGCTAGCTCTGTCCTGGGGCAGCGCCTTGATCCGATGGAGGAGATAGGAGAGAGAAGGACGGTGGCTAAACTGTCATCTCTGCTGGAGTCCGAGTTCCACCCTATGCAGGACATACTGAATGCACTGAGGAGCTCATTTAGCAGCAGACTACATCATCCCAGGTGCACAACCGAGAGGTTTCGTAGGTCCTTCCTACCAACGGCTGTCAGACTGTACAACCTAAGCAGGGCTGCTCGCAGAGATAGCAAAAAGACGTAACAAACTAATAGTTTTTTGAATGCAAAAGATGCAATAGACTTACACAATGGTCCCCTCCGGCATACAACTAGGAACATACCGGTCGCTATGGAGGGTGAGAATATGTATGGGCACATAATCATACCATGTAGGATAACTAAGTAGACGGTTATGCTGTTTCATTCCATCTAGCAACAATGCTCTGCACTGTGTGTGTTTATATATTTGCATATTTATTCCATCTAGCTACAATGCTCAGCACTGGGTGTGTTTATATATTTATATATCTACATATTATTCCATCTAGCTACATTGCTCCGCACTGTGTGTGTTTATATACTTGCATATTTATTCCACCTAGCTGCAATGCTCCGTACTGTGGGTGTTTATATATTTACATATTTATTCCATCTAGCTACAATGCTCTGCACTGTGTGTTCATATATTCATATATTTATTCCATCCAGCTACAATGCTCTGCACTGTGTGTCTGTGTGTGTGTGTATATATATATATTTTATAGTAATACGTACATATGTTTATTAGCTGCTCTTGCTTGCTTGTTTTTTTTCTTGCCTTCTGATTGTTGCTCTGAGTGTTGCTATCCCTGTGCTGTTGCAATCCTGGAATTTCCCCGTTGTGGGACTAATAAAGGCTTATCTTATCTTATCTTATCTACTACAACTCCTTCTATTGATGTCTGTCTTGATGAGTTTACTCCAATCGACCTTTGTGAGTTAGACAAAATAGTTTCCTCATCCAAACCTTCAACTTGTCTTTTAGACCCTATTCCTACCAGGTTATTTAAAGAAGTCTTCCCACTTATTGGTAGCTTTATTCTTCATATAATCAATTCTTCATTAACTTTAGGCCATGTACCGCAGGCTTTTAAAACGGCTGTAATTAAACCCTTACTCAAAAAGCCAACGCTAGATCCAGGAGCTTTAGCTAACTATAGACCAATCTCTAATCTCCCTTTCATTTCAAAAATCTTAGAAAGAGTTGTTGCTACGCAATTATTTGACCACCTGCAGGGAAATGGTTTACTTGAAGAGTTTCAATCTGGGTTTAGAATTCATCATAGTACTGAAACAGCCTTAGCGAAGGTCACTAACGACCTCCTCATTGCATCTGATAATGGACTAGTTTCTGTACTTGTCCTTTTAGACCTTAGTGCAGCTTTTGATACTATCGATCATAATATTCTACTTGATAGATTAGAACACTATGTTGGACTTAATGGAACTTCGTTGCAATGGTTTAGATCTTATTTATCTGATAGGTTCCAGTTTGTTCATGTAAATAATGAGTTTTCTTTCAACTCAAAGCTTAGTCATGGAGTTCCACAGGGATCTGTGCTAGGCCCTACTCTTTTTAGTTTATATATGCTTCCATTAGGCAACATTATTAGAAAGCACTGTATACATTTTCATTGTTATGCAGATGACACACAATTATACCTGTCAATGAAGCCAGATGATAGTCATCAATTAGCCAAGTTAGAAGCCTGTCTTAAGGAAATCAAAGCTTGGATGACTTGTAATTTCCTGCTATTAAATTCAGATAAGACTGAAGTCATTCTTGTTGGTCCAAAAAACTTTAGAAATTCCTTTCCAAATCAAACTTTCAGTTTGGATGCGGTTACTCTTTCTCTTAGTAGCTCTGTGAGGAACCTTGGAGTTATTTTTGATCAGGATTTGTCCTTCAATTCACATATTAAATTTGTTTCTAAGACTGCCTTCTATCATTTGCATAATATTGCCAAGATTAGGAGCATGTTGTCTCAGAGTGATGCTGAGAAACTGATCCACGCTTTTGTTAGCTCGAGATTAGATTATTGTAATTCTTTATTATCAGGCTGTCCTAAAACATCTTTAAAAAGTCTTCAGCTGATCCAAAATGCTGCAGCAAGAGTTTTAACAGGTACTAGAAAGAGAGATCATATCTCTCCGGTTCTGGCCTCCCTTCATTGGCTTCCCATAGAGTTTAGAATTAAGTTTAAAATCCTTCTTCTTACTTACAAAGCTCTAAACAATCAGGCTCCTTTTTATTTAAAAGATCTGATACTACCGTATTATCCTAACAGAGCACTACGCTCCCAAAATGCAGGATTACTTGTAATACCTAGAATCTCCAAAAGTACAATGGGAGGCAGAGCCTTCAGTTATCAAGCTCCTCTCCTGTGGAATCAGCTGCCAATCTGGATTCGGGAGTCCGACTCGATCTCTGTTTTTAAGAATAGGGCTAAAACCTACCTTTTTGATATAGCCTACAATTAGGGAGGGATCATGTGTTTCTGAACCCTCCCTTAGTTATGCTGCTAATAGGTTTAGTCAGCCGGGGGACCTCCAGTAATGCACTGGGCCTCACTCCTTTCCTCACTCTCTATGAAATATTTTTTTTGCTGGTCATTAACATCTGTTTGTTCTCTCCCATAGATTGAGTCCCCATCATGCTGTTTGCTCTCTACATGTCTGTTCTTTTCTTCTTCTCTGTCCCCTCACCCCCCAGCCAGTCGCATCAGATGACTGCCCCTCCCTGAGCCTTGTTCTGCTGGAGGTTTCTTCCTGTTAAAAGGGAGTTTTTCCTCTCCACCGTCGCCAAGTGCTTGCTCACAGGGGATCGCCTGATTGCTGGGGTCTTTCTGCAACTGTGGGGGTTCCCCCCTACAGTTGATAGTGCTATGAGATGACTGTTGTTGTGAAATGGTGCTATATAAATAAAGTTGAATTGAATTGAATTGAACTGGTGTGAACAACTGTTTTCCCCCTTCCTGATTTCTCATTTTTTTGTGTTTGTCACACTTAAATATTTCAGATCATCAAACAAATTTAAATATTAGACAAAGATAACACAAGTAAACAAAAAATACAGTTTTTAAATGAATGTGTTTATTATTAAGGGGAAAAAAAATTCAAAACCTACATGGCCCTGTGTGAAAAAGTGATTGCCGCCTAAACCTAATAACTGGTTGGGCCGCCCTTATCATCAACAACTGCAGTCAAGTGTCTGTGATAACTGGCAATGGATCTTTTACAGCGCTGTGGAGGAATTTTAGCCCACTCATCAACAATCAGAATTGTTGTAATTCAGCCACATTGTAGGGTTTTTGAGCATGCACCACATTTTTAAGGTCATACCACAACATCTCAATTGGATTCAGGTCAGGACTTTGACGAGGCCACTCCAAAGTCTTCATTTTATTTTTCTTAAGCCATTCAGAGGTGGACTTGCTGGTGTGTTTTGGATCATTGTCCTGCTGCAGAACCCAAGTACACTTCAGCTTGAGGTCACGAACAGATGGTCGGACATTCTCCTTCCGGATTTTTTGGTAGACAGCAGAATTCAGTGTTCCATTTACCACAGCAAGTCTTCCAGGTCCTGAAGCAGCAAAACAGCCCCAGACCATCACACTACCACCACCATATTTTACTGTTGGAATGATGTTCCTTTTCTGAAATAGTGTTAGTTTTATGCCAGCTGTAATGGGACACACACGTTCCAAAAAGTTCAACTTTTGTCTCGTCAGGCCACAGAGTATTCTCCCAAAAGTCTTGAGGATCATCAAGATGTTTTCTGGCAAAACTGAGACAAGCCTTTATGTTCTTTTTGCTCAGCAGTGGTTTTTGTCTTGGAACTCTGCCATAGAGGCCATTTTTGCCCAGTCTCTTTCTTATGGTGGAGTCATGAACACTGACCTTAACTGAGGCAAGTGAGGCCTGCAGTTCTTTGGATATTGTTGTGGAGTCTTTTGTGACCTGTTGGATGAGTCGTCGCTGCGCTCTTGGGGTAATTTTGGTCAGCCGATCACTCCTGGGAAAGTTCACCACTGTTCCATGTTTTCTCCATTTGTAGATAATGGCTCTCACTGTGGTTCGCTGGAGTCCCAAAGCTTTAGAAATGGCTTTATAACCTTTTCCAGACTGAGAGAGCTCAATTACTTTGTTTGTCATTTGTTCCTTAAATTCTTTGGATTGCAGCATGATGTCTAACTTTTGATGATCATTTGTTCTACTTCACTTTGTCAGACAGATGCTATTTAAGTGATTTCTTGATTGAGACCAGGTGTGGCAATAGTCAGGCCTGGCTGTGGCTAGAGAAATTGAACTCAGTTTTCCAAAGATGTGATAAACTACAGTTACTTGATGTTTTAACAGGGAGGGGGTCAATCACTTTTTCACACAGGGCCATGTAGGTTTGGATTTATTTTTTTTTTTTTACCATTAATAATAAAGACCTTCATTTAAAAACTGCATTTTGTGTTTACTTGTGTTATCTTTGTCTAATATTTAAATTTGTTTGATGATCTGAAACATTTAAGTTTGACAAACACAGAAAAAAATGAGAAATCAGGAAGGGGGCAAACACTTGTTCACACCACTGTATGTGACTGAAGGGTAGCAACTAGATTGAAAGGGAAAGTTTACAAGATGGTAGTGAGACCTACGACAGTGGGAAAAATAAGTGATGAACACGTCAACATTTTTCTCATTAAACATATTTCTGATGGTGCCATTCACCTGAGATTTTCACCAGACATCAGTAACAACCCAAGTAATCCATACATACAAAGAAATCAAGACAACCGTGTTCACAAAACAAGTTATATTTAAAAAAGTGGAATGGCACAGGGAATAAGTATTGAACACACTTGATGAAATTCATTTAATATTTAGTAGAAAAGCCTTTGTTGGTCATAACTGTCATGTGTGGGGCTGATGTTCAGCCCTGCCCATGATTCATGGCTGTAGCTTCCTGATTTATTGTTAATTGGTCCCAGCTGGCAGGTTGTTTGAGCCCTGAGCCGGGGCTCTTTGCCAGTCTACAGCCACACCCCTTTCTCTCTCTCCTTGCCAGACACTCACCGGCTGTGTGTCATCACCGGTTATTATTCTCACACACAATTACACACATGCATTCCTTCTTACTAACATATGCTGACACGCACTCATACATGGACTCCCACCGCACACCTGCATCCACTTGTCACTCATTAGTCTGTTTAGTATTTATTGGGTGACAGTGGGGGCATTCAGTGTTGCGGCGTAAGTCTGCACTGACTGTTCAGTCTGAAGTCCTACCTGTCTTTGGCTACACCAGTTTATGTTGAAGTCCTGGAGCTGTTTGTTATTTTTCCTGTTTCTTGCCTGGAGTTATTTTTGATCAGGATTTGTCCTTCAATTCACATATTAAATTTGTTTCTAAGACTGCCTTCTATCATTTGCATAATATTGCCAAGATTAGGAGCATGTTGTCTCAGAGTGATGCTGAGAAACTGATCCACGCTTTTGTTAGCTCGAGATTAGATTATTGTAATTCTTTATTATCAGGCTGTCCTAAAACATCTTTAAAAAGTCTTCAGCTGATCCAAAATGCTGCAGCAAGAGTTTTAACAGGTACTAGAAAGAGAGATCATATCTCTCCGGTTCTGGCCTCCCTTCATTGGCTTCCCATAGAGTTTAGAATTAAGTTTAAAATCCTTCTTCTTACTTACAAAGCTCTAAACAATCAGGCTCCTTTTTATTTAAAAGATCTGATACTACCGTATTATCCTAACAGAGCACTACGCTCCCAAAATGCAGGATTACTTGTAATACCTAGAATCTCCAAAAGTACAATGGGAGGCAGAGCCTTCAGTTATCAAGCTCCTCTCCTGTGGAATCAGCTGCCAATCTGGATTCGGGAGTCCGACTCGATCTCTGTTTTTAAGAATAGGGCTAAAACCTACCTTTTTGATATAGCCTACAATTAGGGAGGGATCATGTGTTTCTGAACCCTCCCTTAGTTATGCTGCTAATAGGTTTAGTCAGCCGGGGGACCTCCAGTAATGCACTGGGCCTCACTCCTTTCCTCACTCTCTATGAAATATTTTTTTTGCTGGTCATTAACATCTGTTTGTTCTCTCCCATAGATTGAGTCCCCATCATGCTGTTTGCTCTCTACATGTCTGTTCTTTTCTTCTTCTCTGTCCCCTCACCCCCCAGCCAGTCGCATCAGATGACTGCCCCTCCCTGAGCCTTGTTCTGCTGGAGGTTTCTTCCTGTTAAAAGGGAGTTTTTCCTCTCCACCGTCGCCAAGTGCTTGCTCACAGGGGATCGCCTGATTGCTGGGGTCTTTCTGCAACTGTGGGGGTTCCCCGCTACAGTTGATAGTGCTATGAGATGACTGTTGTTGTGAAATGGTGCTATATAAATAAAGTTGAATTGAATTGAATTGAACTGGTGTGAACAACTGTTTTCCCCCTTCCTGATTTCTCATTTTTTTGTGTTTGTCACTCTTAAATATTTCAGATCATCAAACAAATTTAAATATTAGACAAAGATAACACAAGTAAACAAAAAATACAGTTTTTAAATGAATGTGTTTATTATTAAGGGGAAAAAAAATTCAAAACCTACATGGCCCTGTGTGAAAAAGTGATTGCCGCCTAAACCTAATAACTGGTTGGGCCGCCCTTATCATCAACAACTGCAGTCAAGTGTCTGTGATAACTGGCAATGGATCTTTTACAGCGCTGTGGAGGAATTTTAGCCCACTCATCAACAATCAGAATTGTTGTAATTCAGCCACATTGTAGGGTTTTTGAGCATGCACCACATTTTTAAGGTCATACCACAACATCTCAATTGGATTCAGGTCAGGACTTTGACGAGGCCACTCCAAAGTCTTCATTTTATTTTTCTTAAGCCATTCAGAGGTGGACTTGCTGGTGTGTTTTGGATCATTGTCCTGCTGCAGAACCCAAGTACACTTCAGCTTGAGGTCACGAACAGATGGTCGGACATTCTCCTTCCGGATTTTTTGGTAGACAGCAGAATTCAGTGTTCCATTTACCACAGCAAGTCTTCCAGGTCCTGAAGCAGCAAAACAGCCCCAGACCATCACACTACCACCACCATATTTTACTGTTGGAATGATGTTCCTTTTCTGAAATAGTGTTAGTTTTATGCCAGCTGTAATGGGACACACACGTTCCAAAAAGTTCAACTTTTGTCTCGTCAGGCCACAGAGTATTCTCCCAAAAGTCTTGAGGATCATCAAGATGTTTTCTGGCAAAACTGAGACAAGCCTTTATGTTCTTTTTGCTCAGCAGTGGTTTTTGTCTTGGAACTCTGCCATAGAGGCCATTTTTGCCCAGTCTCTTTCTTATGGTGGAGTCATGAACACTGACCTTAACTGAGGCAAGTGAGGCCTGCAGTTCTTTGGATATTGTTGTGGAGTCTTTTGTGACCTGTTGGATGAGTCGTCGCTGCGCTCTTGGGGTAATTTTGGTCAGCCGATCACTCCTGGGAAAGTTCACCACTGTTCCATGTTTTCTCCATTTGTAGATAATGGCTCTCACTGTGGTTCGCTGGAGTCCCAAAGCTTTAGAAATGGCTTTATAACCTTTTCCAGACTGAGAGAGCTCAATTACTTTGTTTGTCATTTGTTCCTTAAATTCTTTGGATTGCAGCATGATGTCTAACTTTTGATGATCATTTGTTCTACTTCACTTTGTCAGACAGATGCTATTTAAGTGATTTCTTGATTGAGACCAGGTGTGGCAATAGTCAGGCCTGGCTGTGGCTAGAGAAATTGAACTCAGTTTTCCAAAGATGTGATAAACTACAGTTACTTGATGTTTTAACAGGGAGGGGGTCAATCACTTTTTCACACAGGGCCATGTAGGTTTGGATTTATTTTTTTTTTTTTACCATTAATAATAAAGACCTTCATTTAAAAACTGCATTTTGTGTTTACTTGTGTTATCTTTGTCTAATATTTAAATTTGTTTGATGATCTGAAACATTTAAGTTTGACAAACACAGAAAAAAATGAGAAATCAGGAAGGGGGCAAACACTTGTTCACACCACTGTATGTGACTGAAGGGTAGCAACTAGATTGAAAGGGAAAGTTTACAAGATGGTAGTGAGACCTACGACAGTGGGAAAAATAAGTGATGAACACGTCAACATTTTTCTCATTAAACATATTTCTGATGGTGCCATTCACCTGAGATTTTCACCAGACATCAGTAACAACCCAAGTAATCCATACATACAAAGAAATCAAGACAACCGTGTTCACAAAACAAGTTATATTTAAAAAAGTGGAATGGCACAGGGAATAAGTATTGAACACACTTGATGAAATTCATTTAATATTTAGTAGAAAAGCCTTTGTTGGTCATAACTGTCATGTGTGGGGCTGATGTTCAGCCCTGCCCATGATTCATGGCTGTAGCTTCCTGATTTATTGTTAATTGGTCCCAGCTGGCAGGTTGTTTGAGCCCTGAGCCGGGGCTCTTTGCCAGTCTACAGCCACACCCCTTTCTCTCTCTCCTTGCCAGACACTCACCGGCTGTGTGTCATCACCGGTTATTATTCTCACACACAATTACACACATGCATTCCTTCTTACTAACATATGCTGACACGCACTCATACATGGACTCCCACCGCACACCTGCATCCACTTGTCACTCATTAGTCTGTTTAGTATTTATTGGGTGACAGTGGGGGCATTCAGTGTTGCGGCGTAAGTCTGCACTGACTGTTCAGTCTGAAGTCCTACCTGTCTTTGGCTACACCAGTTTATGTTGAAGTCCTGGAGCTGTTTGTTATTTTTCCTGTTTCTTGCCTGGAGTTATTTTTGATCAGGATTTGTCCTTCAATTCACATATTAAATTTGTTTCTAAGACTGCCTTCTATCATTTGCATAATATTGCCAAGATTAGGAGCATGTTGTCTCAGAGTGATGCTGAGAAACTGATCCACGCTTTTGTTAGCTCGAGATTAGATTATTGTAATTCTTTATTATCAGGCTGTCCTAAAACATCTTTAAAAAGTCTTCAGCTGATCCAAAATGCTGCAGCAAGAGTTTTAACAGGTACTAGAAAGAGAGATCATATCTCTCCGGTTCTGGCCTCCCTTCATTGGCTTCCCATAGAGTTTAGAATTAAGTTTAAAATCCTTCTTCTTACTTACAAAGCTCTAAACAATCAGGCTCCTTTTTATTTAAAAGATCTGATACTACCGTATTATCCTAACAGAGCACTACGCTCCCAAAATGCAGGATTACTTGTAATACCTAGAATCTCCAAAAGTACAATGGGAGGCAGAGCCTTCAGTTATCAAGCTCCTCTCCTGTGGACTCAGCTGCCAATCTGGATTCGGGAGTCCGACTCGATCTCTGTTTTTAAGAATAGGGCTAAAACCTACCTTTTTGATATAGCCTACAATTAGGGAGGGATCATGTGTTTCTGAACCCTCCCTTAGTTATGCTGCTAATAGGTTTAGTCAGCCGGGGGACCTCCAGTAATGCACTGGGCCTCACTCCTTTCCTCACTCTCTATGAAATATTTTTTTTGCTGGTCATTAACATCTGTTTGTTCTCTCCCATAGATTGAGTCCCCATCATGCTGTTTGCTCTCTACATGTCTGTTCTTTTCTTCTTCTCTGTCCCCTCACCCCCCAGCCAGTCGCATCAGATGACTGCCCCTCCCTGAGCCTTGTTCTGCTGGAGGTTTCTTCCTGTTAAAAGGGAGTTTTTCCTCTCCACCGTCGCCAAGTGCTTGCTCACAGGGGATCGCCTGATTGCTGGGGTCTTTCTGCAACTGTGGGGGTTCCCCCCTACAGTTGATAGTGCTATGAGATGACTGTTGTTGTGAAATGGTGCTATATAAATAAAGTTGAATTGAATTGAATTGAACTGGTGTGAACAACTGTTTTCCCCCTTCCTGATTTCTCATTTTTTTGTGTTTGTCACTCTTAAATATTTCAGATCATCAAACAAATTTAAATATTAGACAAAGATAACACAAGTAAACAAAAAATACAGTTTTTAAATGAATGTGTTTATTATTAAGGGGAAAAAAAATTCAAAACCTACATGGCCCTGTGTGAAAAAGTGATTGCCGCCTAAACCTAATAACTGGTTGGGCCGCCCTTATCATCAACAACTGCAGTCAAGTGTCTGTGATAACTGGCAATGGATCTTTTACAGCGCTGTGGAGGAATTTTAGCCCACTCATCAACAATCAGAATTGTTGTAATTCAGCCACATTGTAGGGTTTTTGAGCATGCACCACATTTTTAAGGTCATACCACAACATCTCAATTGGATTCAGGTCAGGACTTTGACGAGGCCACTCCAAAGTCTTCATTTTATTTTTCTTAAGCCATTCAGAGGTGGACTTGCTGGTGTGTTTTGGATCATTGTCCTGCTGCAGAACCCAAGTACACTTCAGCTTGAGGTCACGAACAGATGGTCGGACATTCTCCTTCCGGATTTTTTGGTAGACAGCAGAATTCAGTGTTCCATTTACCACAGCAAGTCTTCCAGGTCCTGAAGCAGCAAAACAGCCCCAGACCATCACACTACCACCACCATATTTTACTGTTGGAATGATGTTCCTTTTCTGAAATAGTGTTAGTTTTATGCCAGCTGTAATGGGACACACACGTTCCAAAAAGTTCAACTTTTGTCTCGTCAGGCCACAGAGTATTCTCCCAAAAGTCTTGAGGATCATCAAGATGTTTTCTGGCAAAACTGAGACAAGCCTTTATGTTCTTTTTGCTCAGCAGTGGTTTTTGTCTTGGAACTCTGCCATAGAGGCCATTTTTGCCCAGTCTCTTTCTTATGGTGGAGTCATGAACACTGACCTTAACTGAGGCAAGTGAGGCCTGCAGTTCTTTGGATATTGTTGTGGAGTCTTTTGTGACCTGTTGGATGAGTCGTCGCTGCGCTCTTGGGGTAATTTTGGTCAGCCGATCACTCCTGGGAAAGTTCACCACTGTTCCATGTTTTCTCCATTTGTAGATAATGGCTCTCACTGTGGTTCGCTGGAGTCCCAAAGCTTTAGAAATGGCTTTATAACCTTTTCCAGACTGAGAGAGCTCAATTACTTTGTTTGTCATTTGTTCCTTAAATTCTTTGGATTGCAGCATGATGTCTAACTTTTGATGATCATTTGTTCTACTTCACTTTGTCAGACAGATGCTATTTAAGTGATTTCTTGATTGAGACCAGGTGTGGCAATAGTCAGGCCTGGCTGTGGCTAGAGAAATTGAACTCAGTTTTCCAAAGATGTGATAAACTACAGTTACTTGATGTTTTAACAGGGAGGGGGTCAATCACTTTTTCACACAGGGCCATGTAGGTTTGGATTTATTTTTTTTTTTTTACCATTAATAATAAAGACCTTCATTTAAAAACTGCATTTTGTGTTTACTTGTGTTATCTTTGTCTAATATTTAAATTTGTTTGATGATCTGAAACATTTAAGTTTGACAAACACAGAAAAAAATGAGAAATCAGGAAGGGGGCAAACACTTGTTCACACCACTGTATGTGACTGAAGGGTAGCAACTAGATTGAAAGGGAAAGTTTACAAGATGGTAGTGAGACCTACGACAGTGGGAAAAATAAGTGATGAACACGTCAACATTTTTCTCATTAAACATATTTCTGATGGTGCCATTCACCTGAGATTTTCACCAGACATCAGTAACAACCCAAGTAATCCATACATACAAAGAAATCAAGACAACCGTGTTCACAAAACAAGTTATATTTAAAAAAGTGGAATGGCACAGGGAATAAGTATTGAACACACTTGATGAAATTCATTTAATATTTAGTAGAAAAGCCTTTGTTGGTCATAACTGTCATGTGTGGGGCTGATGTTCAGCCCTGCCCATGATTCATGGCTGTAGCTTCCTGATTTATTGTTAATTGGTCCCAGCTGGCAGGTTGTTTGAGCCCTGAGCCGGGGCTCTTTGCCAGTCTACAGCCACACCCCTTTCTCTCTCTCCTTGCCAGACACTCACCGGCTGTGTGTCATCACCGGTTATTATTCTCACACACAATTACACACATGCATTCCTTCTTACTAACATATGCTGACACGCACTCATACATGGACTCCCACCGCACACCTGCATCCACTTGTCACTCATTAGTCTGTTTAGTATTTATTGGGTGACAGTGGGGGCATTCAGTGTTGCGGCGTAAGTCTGCACTGACTGTTCAGTCTGAAGTCCTACCTGTCTTTGGCTACACCAGTTTATGTTGAAGTCCTGGAGCTGTTTGTTATTTTTCCTGTTTCTTGCCTGGAGTTATTTTTGATCAGGATTTGTCCTTCAATTCACATATTAAATTTGTTTCTAAGACTGCCTTCTATCATTTGCATAATATTGCCAAGATTAGGAGCATGTTGTCTCAGAGTGATGCTGAGAAACTGATCCACGCTTTTGTTAGCTCGAGATTAGATTATTGTAATTCTTTATTATCAGGCTGTCCTAAAACATCTTTAAAAAGTCTTCAGCTGATCCAAAATGCTGCAGCAAGAGTTTTAACAGGTACTAGAAAGAGAGATCATATCTCTCCGGTTCTGGCCTCCCTTCATTGGCTTCCCATAGAGTTTAGAATTAAGTTTAAAATCCTTCTTCTTACTTACAAAGCTCTAAACAATCAGGCTCCTTTTTATTTAAAAGATCTGATACTACCGTATTATCCTAACAGAGCACTACGCTCCCAAAATGCAGGATTACTTGTAATACCTAGAATCTCCAAAAGTACAATGGGAGGCAGAGCCTTCAGTTATCAAGCTCCTCTCCTGTGGAATCAGCTGCCAATCTGGATTCGGGAGTCCGACTCGATCTCTGTTTTTAAGAATAGGGCTAAAACCTACCTTTTTGATATAGCCTACAATTAGGGAGGGATCATGTGTTTCTGAACCCTCCCTTAGTTATGCTGCTAATAGGTTTAGTCAGCCGGGGGACCTCCAGTAATGCACTGGGCCTCACTCCTTTCCTCACTCTCTATGAAATATTTTTTTTGCTGGTCATTAACATCTGTTTGTTCTCTCCCATAGATTGAGTCCCCATCATGCTGTTTGCTCTCTACATGTCTGTTCTTTTCTTCTTCTCTGTCCCCTCACCCCCCAGCCAGTCGCATCAGATGACTGCCCCTCCCTGAGCCTTGTTCTGCTGGAGGTTTCTTCCTGTTAAAAGGGAGTTTTTCCTCTCCACCGTCGCCAAGTGCTTGCTCACAGGGGATCGCCTGATTGCTGGGGTCTTTCTGCAACTGTGGGGGTTCCCCCCTACAGTTGATAGTGCTATGAGATGACTGTTGTTGTGAAATGGTGCTATATAAATAAAGTTGAATTGAATTGAATTGAACTGGTGTGAACAACTGTTTTCCCCCTTCCTGATTTCTCATTTTTTTGTGTTTGTCACTCTTAAATATTTCAGATCATCAAACAAATTTAAATATTAGACAAAGATAACACAAGTAAACAAAAAATACAGTTTTTAAATGAATGTGTTTATTATTAAGGGGAAAAAAAATTCAAAACCTACATGGCCCTGTGTGAAAAAGTGATTGCCGCCTAAACCTAATAACTGGTTGGGCCGCCCTTATCATCAACAACTGCAGTCAAGTGTCTGTGATAACTGGCAATGGATCTTTTACAGCGCTGTGGAGGAATTTTAGCCCACTCATCAACAATCAGAATTGTTGTAATTCAGCCACATTGTAGGGTTTTTGAGCATGCACCACATTTTTAAGGTCATACCACAACATCTCAATTGGATTCAGGTCAGGACTTTGACGAGGCCACTCCAAAGTCTTCATTTTATTTTTCTTAAGCCATTCAGAGGTGGACTTGCTGGTGTGTTTTGGATCATTGTCCTGCTGCAGAACCCAAGTACACTTCAGCTTGAGGTCACGAACAGATGGTCGGACATTCTCCTTCCGGATTTTTTGGTAGACAGCAGAATTCAGTGTTCCATTTACCACAGCAAGTCTTCCAGGTCCTGAAGCAGCAAAACAGCCCCAGACCATCACACTACCACCACCATATTTTACTGTTGGAATGATGTTCCTTTTCTGAAATAGTGTTAGTTTTATGCCAGCTGTAATGGGACACACACGTTCCAAAAAGTTCAACTTTTGTCTCGTCAGGCCACAGAGTATTCTCCCAAAAGTCTTGAGGATCATCAAGATGTTTTCTGGCAAAACTGAGACAAGCCTTTATGTTCTTTTTGCTCAGCAGTGGTTTTTGTCTTGGAACTCTGCCATAGAGGCCATTTTTGCCCAGTCTCTTTCTTATGGTGGAGTCATGAACACTGACCTTAACTGAGGCAAGTGAGGCCTGCAGTTCTTTGGATATTGTTGTGGAGTCTTTTGTGACCTGTTGGATGAGTCGTCGCTGCGCTCTTGGGGTAATTTTGGTCAGCCGATCACTCCTGGGAAAGTTCACCACTGTTCCATGTTTTCTCCATTTGTAGATAATGGCTCTCACTGTGGTTCGCTGGAGTCCCAAAGCTTTAGAAATGGCTTTATAACCTTTTCCAGACTGAGAGAGCTCAATTACTTTGTTTGTCATTTGTTCCTTAAATTCTTTGGATTGCAGCATGATGTCTAACTTTTGATGATCATTTGTTCTACTTCACTTTGTCAGACAGATGCTATTTAAGTGATTTCTTGATTGAGACCAGGTGTGGCAATAGTCAGGCCTGGCTGTGGCTAGAGAAATTGAACTCAGTTTTCCAAAGATGTGATAAACTACAGTTACTTGATGTTTTAACAGGGAGGGGGTCAATCACTTTTTCACACAGGGCCATGTAGGTTTGGATTTATTTTTTTTTTTTTACCATTAATAATAAAGACCTTCATTTAAAAACTGCATTTTGTGTTTACTTGTGTTATCTTTGTCTAATATTTAAATTTGTTTGATGATCTGAAACATTTAAGTTTGACAAACACAGAAAAAAATGAGAAATCAGGAAGGGGGCAAACACTTGTTCACACCACTGTATGTGACTGAAGGGTAGCAACTAGATTGAAAGGGAAAGTTTACAAGATGGTAGTGAGACCTACGACAGTGGGAAAAATAAGTGATGAACACGTCAACATTTTTCTCATTAAACATATTTCTGATGGTGCCATTCACCTGAGATTTTCACCAGACATCAGTAACAACCCAAGTAATCCATACATACAAAGAAATCAAGACAACCGTGTTCACAAAACAAGTTATATTTAAAAAAGTGGAATGGCACAGGGAATAAGTATTGAACACACTTGATGAAATTCATTTAATATTTAGTAGAAAAGCCTTTGTTGGTCATAACTGTCATGTGTGGGGCTGATGTTCAGCCCTGCCCATGATTCATGGCTGTAGCTTCCTGATTTATTGTTAATTGGTCCCAGCTGGCAGGTTGTTTGAGCCCTGAGCCGGGGCTCTTTGCCAGTCTACAGCCACGCCCCTTTCTCTCTCTCCTTGCCAGACACTCACCGGCTGTGTGTCATCACCGGTTATTATTCTCACACACAATTACACACATGCATTCCTTCTTACTAACATATGCTGACACGCACTCATACATGGACTCCCACCGCACACCTGCATCCACTTGTCACTCATTAGTCTGTTTAGTATTTATTGGGTGACAGTGGGGGCATTCAGTGTTGCGGCGTAAGTCTGCACTGACTGTTCAGTCTGAAGTCCTACCTGTCTTTGGCTACACCAGTTTATGTTGAAGTCCTGGAGCTGTTTGTTATTTTTCCCTTTGGACTACTCCAGTGTTGTTTTTTTCCCAGAGCCCGCTGTGCTCTGACGTCTATGTAAGTCATAGATGGATAGATAGATAGATAGATAGATAGATAGATAGATAGATAGATACTTTATTTCGAACAAAAAAGTATAACAAAAACAAAACAAATGACAAATGCAATAAAGTAACAGTATACAGTGTTCGAAAGGGAGAAGGAAGAAGTGAACACTTATTAATTCCATCTCCTCTTTTCCATAAATACACCCATGTGAATTATATACAAATTACCACATTTAAGACCCCAAGTAAACAATTAACTGTATTTTGTACATATCAACATTAACACCCATCCATCCTAACATATATTGATGTCCATACATCAAAACCAGCCTCAAACAACACAGATATACACAGTGCTGTCCCACCCACCATTCCATAGTGTCCCATAGTGTCCCAGAGTGAGCATAGTGAATCGTACATATAAATACTACCCTTCTAACATACAGTGGGGTAAAAAAGTATTTAGTCAGCCACCAATTGTGCAAGTTCTCCCACTTAAAAGATGAGAGAGGTCTCCAATTTTCATCATAGGTATGCTTCAACTATGAGAGACAAAATGAGAAAAAAAAAATCCAGAAAATCACATTGAAGGATTTTTAATGAATTATTTGGTAAATTCCTTGGTAAAATAAGTATTTGGTCAATAACAAAAGTTCATCTCAATACTTTGTTATATACACTTTGTTGGCAATGACAGAGGTCAAACGTTTTCTGTAAGTTTTCACAAGGTTTTCATACACTGTTGCTGGTATTTTGGCCCATTCCTCCATGCAGATCTCCTCTAGAGCAGTGATGTTGTGGGGCTGTCGCTGGGCGACACAGATTTTCAACTTCCTCTAAAGATTTTCTATGGGGTTGAGATCTGGAGACAGGCTAGGCCACTCCAGGACCTTGAAATGCTTCTTACGAAGCCACTCCTTTGTTGCCCGGGCGGTGTGTTTGGGATCATTGTCGTGCTGAAAGACCCAGCCACGTTTCATCTTTAATGCCCTTGCTGGTGGAAGGAGGTTTTCACTCAAAATCTCATGATACATGGCCCCATTCATTCTTTCCTTTACACGGATCAGTCATCCTTGTCCCTTTGCAGAAAAAACAGCCCCAAAGTATGATGTTTTCACTCCCATGCTTCACAGTAGGTATGGTGTTATTTCTCCTCCAAACACGACAAGTTGAGTTTTTACCAAAAAGTTCTATTTTGGTTTCATCTGACCATATGACATTCTTCCAATCCTCTTCTGGATCATCCAAATGCTCTCTAGCAAACTTCAGATGGGCCTGAACATGTACTGGCTTAAGCACGGGGACACATCTGGCACTGCAGGATTTGAGTCCCTGGCGGTGTAGTGTGTTTCTGATGTAGCCTTTGTTACTTTGGTCCCAGCTCTCTGCAGGTCATTCACTAGGTCCCCCCATGTGGTTCTGGGATTTTTGTTCATCGTTCTTGTGATAATTTTGACCCCACGGGGTGAGATCTTGCGTGGAGCCCCAGATCGAGGGAGATTGTCAATGGTCTTGTATGTTTTCCATTTTCTAATAATTGCTCCCACAGTTGATTTCTTCACACCAAGCTGCTTACCTATTGCAGATTCAGTCTTCCCAGTTTGGTGCAGGTCTACAATTTTGTTTCTGGTGTCCTTTGACAGCTCTTTGGTCTTGGCCATAGTGGAGTTTGGAGTCTGACTGTTTGAGGTTGTGGACAGGTGTCTTTTATACTGATAACGAGTTCAAACAGGTGCCATTAATACAGGTAACGAGTGGAGGACAGAGGAGCCTCTTAAAGAAGAAGTTACAGGTCTGTGAGAGCCAGAAATCTTGCTTGTTTTTAGGTGACCAAATACTTATTTTACTGAGGAATTTACCAAATAATTCATTAAAAATCCTTCAATGTGATTTTCTGGATTTTTTTTTTTCTCATTTTGTCTCTCATAGTTGAGGTATACCTATGATGAAAATTGGAGACCTCTCTCATCTTTTAAGTGGGAGAACTTGCACAATTGGTGGCTGACTAAATACTTTTTTGCCCCACTGTATATCCTTTCAGCAAATAATGTTTATACCTTCTTTTTGAATTGATTTCTGTTTGTGCATAGTTTCAGTTCCAGCTCCAGACTGTTCCACAAATCCACCCCACAGACAGATATGCACATACTTTTCTTGGTTGTTTGTATCTTGGGTTTTGTAAAGTTTAAGTCTCCTCTCTTCATCAATGTTATTATCTGACCCTTCCTTGTTCCGCCCTGGGGGCGCGTGAGGTTCCTCCTCTGACCAACTAAGCTCGGCCATCCATTGCTTTGTGTACCAGATTGAGTTTTCCACTGAACATTTCTTGTATTTTGAGTTTCCCCATTCTGTTAATAAACACGTCCTCTTCACCTGCACTTTGGGCTCGCACCAATTCATTTGTCCGCTCCGAAATTACACAGCGGACATGACAATAACAGCTTCCAGACACCACCTGTATGGAGAAACTAGGCACAGGCATTGCTCAGGAGTGATTTTAGCCCATTCTTCCAAACAAACTGTCTTCAAATCTTGAAGGTTCCATGGGTATCTTCTATGAATTCTGATCTTCAGTTCATTCCATAGATTTTCAGTTGGATTCAGGACAGGTGACTGACTGGGCCGTGCTATCAGCTTTATTTTCCTTCTCTGGAGCCAGTTGAGAGTTTCTTTGGCTGTGTGTTTGGAATCATTGTCTTGCTGAAATGTTCACCCTTGTTTCATCTTCAGCATCTTGGCAGATGGCAACAGATTCTTATCAAGGATGTCTCTGTACATTTGTCCATTCATCTCTCCTTCAATTATGTAAAGTCAGCCTGTACTATGTACTGAAAAACACCCCCACACCATGATGGGATGTGCAGTGCCATTTCTCCTCCAAACATGTTTTGGGTTGTGGCATCCAAAAAGTTCAATTTTGGTCGCATCTGTGATGACTCGCTCTCCGCCGCTATCATCCTCAGCTGGATGCACACCTGCTTCTCGTCAGAGCAGGCCTACTTAAACCCACTCAGTCCGCTGGCCTGGACTGAGCCGTCTGTCTACCAGGCTATGAAGCACGTCTCCTGTCTTCCTAAGCCATCCCTGACTCTACGCTCAGCCTCGCCATCTCGGCATCAACTCCCAGAGGATCTCTCCGCCATCACAAGTAAGCCAACCTCTACTCACCTGTTTTTCCACTGCTCCCCTGTGCACAGGCAGAACCCCGCAGCGGCGGATTCCATCCTCTCCTCTCCATCACCGCAGCAACTGCCACGACATTGGGACCGAGGGCGCTGTCTCCCTGGACAACGGGCGACCACCATCTCCCTGCAACAAGTAAGCCACAATTTACACCTAAGCGTGAGCCCAGCTAACATCCAGCTAACTGTTTGTCTGCTCCGTTTATAAGGTTGCCAGGCTGTACGGTGCTCTGCTCCCTCACAGCTGCTCAGAGTCTCCAGCCAGCACACGCATACACTCCACAGCACACTCACGCACTCACACACAAACATTGGGTTAAATAAAGATAACTAAATCCATTTCTGAGTCCGTGTCTGTTCCCTGGGCCAGCCATTATGTCAGTACGGCTCAGTCAAAAAGACCCAGCGAACAGCAAGTTAGCACAACGGTTAAACAACTTAGAGGCTCGTGTGGATCACATTGCTTACCAGCAGCAGGTTATCTTAAATCAATTAACCCAAATTAACAGCCGGTTGGATCGTCTGACTGGGCAGCAGGCGTTTCCACCGGCATCCATCGGTGCTACAGCTCCCGATAGCTCCTCCATTAGCCAGCCTAGCCTAGCTCCTCCAACCCGTCTGACTCCGGTTCCCACGCCCTCCCGTTTTAGTGGAAAGTTAGGGGAGGCACGCGGCTTTCTCCCCCAGTGCGAGATAGTGTTCCAGTGGGTTCCAGGTGACTTTCCCACGGAGTATAGCCGGATTGGTTATGTGACCAACCTCCTGGAAGGGCGAGCGCTAGCTTGGGCATACGCAGTTATGGCGAGGGCAAGCTATGCTAGCTTAACCTATAGCCAGTTTGTGGACGAGTTCAGTGAGGTATTCGACCACTCTGACCGGGACGATGTGCTCACCACACGGTTATTAAATCTTCAGCAGGGGGGTAGGCCCCCTGCTGACTATGCTGTCGATTTCCGGGTGGTGGCAGCCGAGGTGGGGTGGAAGGATGCCTCGCTATGTAGCATTTTCATAAGGAGCTTAAACCCTAGTCTGCGGGATGAGTTGGCCTGTTTAGATAAGCCAGATAAGCTTTCACCGCTAACTTCCCTGGCCATCAGTTTAGATAATAGGCTTAGGGAGCGGGCAGCTGAGCGGAAGGCATCCGGTCGCTCGAGTGCCCAGACCATGCACTCTTCCCAGGCCCCGCTACTAGCCCTACCTCCCCTTGAGTCTACTAGGACACAGGAGCCTATGGTAATAGGGCGGACCAAACTCTCCCAAGCAGAGAAACAGTGCCGTAGGGAGCTGGGGTTGTGCATGTATTGTGGGGAGGAGGACCACGACCTAGAAACCTGTCCCATTTGGCCAAAAGAGGGGGTCTGTGCATCACAGTAAGGGGACTCACGGACCATCCTCGGCCAAATCCCTTCTCCAAGTGCACACTACCTATTAGGTTCACACATAACAGGACTGATTACTGCACTCACACCCTGGTTGATTCGGGAGCGGAGCAGAGCTTCATCTCGGGGGAACTGGCAACCCATTTGGGGCTTCCCTGCCGTCCTTTAAAGGCCCCCTTTCGGCTCATTGCTCTGTCTAAGGCGCCACTGGCTATAGTGACTGAATAAATGGCCCCGGTCTCAGTGATCGTCTCTGGCAATCATCGTGAGGATCACAACCCATCTTTCGATTGGAGAACAGGAAGCGTGGTGTCCTGGAGTTCTTTCTGCCTCAGCGCATGTCTCCAGTCCGCCACATGTGCCCCGTCCACGCCGCTGGCCTCGCCTGTCTCGCCTCCTCCCGATCTGTCCAGGGTGCCCACCAACTACCACGATCTAGGGGTGGTGTTTAGTGAGGCCAAGGCATTGTCGCTCCCCCCCGCCCCCCAGCGGCCCTATGACTGTGCCATTAATCTCCGGGCTGGGGCTCCGCTGCCTTCGAGCCACCTGTACAGCCTGTCGGCACCCAAGCAGGAGGCTATGGAGGCCTGCATTAAGGATTCCCTCAGCTCAGGCATCATTCGCCCTTCATCTTAGGCGGTGGGGGCCGGGTTGTTCTTTGTTGGGAAGAAAGATGGGTCCCTGAGGCCGTGCATTGACTTCCGTGCCCTCAACGACATCACCATCACGGATAAATACACGCTGCCTTTGATGAATACGGCCTTCGACTCTCTCCAGGGGGCCTCAATCTTTACCAAGCTGGACCTCCGTAACACCTACCATCTGGTGCGTATCAGGGAGGGGGATGAGTGGAAGACTGGTTTCCGGACCCCAAGCGGCCACTTTGAATACCTGGTGATGCCGTTTGGGCTGACCAATGCTCCAGCCGTCTTCCAGAGACTGATTAACGATGTCCTCCGCGACTTCCTGGGGTCATTCGTCTTCATTTATTTGGACGACATCTTGATCTTCTCCCGATCTCTGGATGAGCACCGCGTCCACGTGAGGCGGGTCCTGCAGCGTCTCCTGGAGAACCAGCTTTATGTCAAAGCTGAGAAGTGCGGGTTTCACACCGCCAAGACGTCATTTCTCGGCTTCACCATCGCCCACAATCAAATCATCACGGACCCCAACAAGGTGAAGGCCGTTGTGGACTGGCCTACCCCCTCCTCCAGGAAGCAGCTGCAGCAGTTCCTTGGGTTTGCCAACTTTTACCGGCGCTTCATTAACAAATACACTGTCATCGCTCTCCCTCTTACCCGTCTCACCTCTCCGAAGACGCCCTTTCGGTGGACGGAGGAGGCTGCGGCCACGTTCGCCGAGCTCAAGAGCCAGTTCTCGTCCTCCCCCATCTTGACCCAAGTGGACCCTGTGCTACAGTGCTTGGTGGAGGTGGATGCCTCTGATTCCGGGATGGGGCCGTGTTGTCTCAGCGCTCTCCAGTGGATGGGGAGGCCCCAGCCACTGGTCTCCAGCTGAGAGGAATTCCTCTCCAGCTGAGAGGAATTATGACATCGGGGATAGGGAGCTCCTGGTGGTTAAGCTCGTGCTGGAGGAGTGGCATCACTGGTTGGAGGGGGCCGCCCAACCCTTCATCGTTTGGACTGATCATAAAAACCTGGAGTACCTCAGGACGGCCAAGCGTCTAAACGCCCGCCAGGCCCGCTGGTCCTTATTCTTTGGCCGCTTCAATTTTACCATCACCTACCGCCCTTGTAATACCAAGCCGGATGCGCTGTCCAGGCAGTTCTCCCCTGACACAGCATAGATGCCTGTCCTTCCCAGCCTCCCACCTTCGTGTGTCATGGGCGCCCTCTTGTGGGAGATCAAGGAGAGGGTCCTGAAGGTGCAGGAGGCAGAACCGGACCCGGGCGGGGGGCCAGCGGGTAAATGGTTCGTTCCTTCTACTGTCCAGGGCGAGGTGATCCACTGGGGCCACTCTTCTAAACTGGCTTGCCATCCGGGAGTTTCCCGCACGATCGAGGTCCTCCAGAGGTCGTTTTGGTGGCCGTCGCTGCGGAGGGACGTCACTGATTACATCCGCACCTGCCCCCAGTGCGCCTCCGGCAAGACGGCCTCCTCTCCTCCAGCGGGGCTGCTTCATCCTCTTCCGGTCCCTGGCAGACCTTGGTCACACATTGCCGTGAACTTCGTTACCGGCCTTCCCCCGTCTGATCGTCACACCGTTGTGCTCACAGTGGTGGTTCACTTCTCTAAGGCCGCCCATTTCATTCCCCTACTGGGACTCCCCACGGCGAAGAAGATGGCGGATCTGCTGGTGCGGCACATCGTCAGGCTCCATGGGATACTGCTGGATATCGTCTCTGATTGGGGGCCGCAGTTCGTGTCGCAAGTCTGGAGGTCTTTCTGTAATGCCCTGGGGGCTACGGTAAGCCTGTCCTCTGGCTCTCACCTCCAAAGTAACGGTCAGTGCAAGGCCAACCAGGAACTGGAGGCTGCGCTGTGGTATGTGGCTTCATCTCACCCGGCCTCGTGGAGTTCCCAGCTTCCATGGATCGAGTATGCCCACAATTCCACAATATCATCGGCAACCGGCATGTCTCTATTTGAGGTCTCCCTGGGCTACAATCCTCCGCACTTTCCCGAAGGGGAGGGGGACATCGCCGTGCCTTCGGTCCAGGCCCATTTGCGACGTTGTCGGTGGGTTTTGAGGTTGGTCCAGACGGCTCTCCAACGCACGGCAGAGCGTAACTCCAAGGTTGCTAATCGCCGCAGGAGGCCGGCTCCAGCTTACTAGGTGGGTCAGCAGGTTTGGCTCTCTACTCAGCACATTAACCTCAAAGATGAAAGGAGGAAATTGTCTCAGTGGTTTATTGGCCCATTCCCCATCACCCGGATCATTAACCCTGTGGCTGTGTGCCTGTCTCTTCCTCCCTCCCTCCGCAACTGTCTCACCTTCCATGTGTCCCAGATTAAGCCTTTTTTCTACAGCCCTCTCTGTCCTCCTCCCAGGTCTCCACCTCTGCCAGTGGTGATCGATGGTGACCCAGCGTGGAAGGTCACCTCCATCCTGGACGTCCAACGCTGGGGTTGTGGCTTGCAGTACCTGGTGGACTGGGAGGGGTATGGCCCGGAGTGGCGCTCCTGGGTGCGTCCATCCTTTGTGTTGGACAAACAACTCATCAGGGACTTCCACCGGATGCACCCAGGTAGACTGGTGCCAGGAGGCACCCCTCGGGGGGGGGGGAGTACTGTGATGACTCGCTCTCGGCCGCTATCATCCTCAGCTGGATGCGCACCTGCTTTTCGTCAGGGCAGGCCTACTTAAACCCATTCAGCCTGCTGGCCTGCACTGAGCCGTCTCTCTACCAGGCTATGAAGCACGTCTCCTGTCTTCCTAAGCCATCCCTGACTCTACGCTCAGCCTCGCCATCTCAGCATCAATTCCCGAAGGATCTCTCCACCATCACAAGTAAGCCAACCTCTACTCACGTGTTTTTCCACTGCTCCCCTGTGCACAGGCAGAACCCCGCAGCGGCGGATTCCATCCTCTCCTCTCCATCACTGCAGCAACTGCCACAACATTGGGACCGAGGGCGCTGTCTCATTGGACAACGGGTGACCACCATCGCCCTGCAACAAGTAAGCCGCAGTTTACACCTAAGCGTGAGCCCAGCTAACATCCAGCTAACTGTTTGTCTGCTCCGTTTATAGGGTTGCCAGGCTGTACGGCGCTCTGCTTCCTCCCAGCTGCTCAGAGTCTCCAGCCAGCACACGCATACACTCCACAGCACACTCACGTACTCACACACAAACATTGGCCTAAATAAAGATAACTAAATCCATTTCTGAGTCCATGTCTGTTCCCTGGGCCAGCCATTATGTCATCATCTGACCAGACTATACTCTCCCAGTATTTTACTGGCTTGCCCAAATGCTGTGCAGCAAACTTTAAATATAATAATTAATAATTAATTAATTAATCAATCAATTAATTAATTAATTAATTAATTAATTAATTAAATAATTAATTAATTAATTAATAATATAATAATTTAAATAATTCAATATGCTTTTTCTTCAGCAATGCAGTCTTGTGAGGTGATAGAGCCCATGTCGATTGAGTGCATTACTTACTGTTTTCTTTGAAACAGCAGTATCTGCTAACTCCAGGTCTTTCTGGAGCTCTCCATGAGCAATTTTTGGCTCTTGAATAACTCTTCTGATAATTCTTTTGACTCCTTTCCTGTCAGAAATCTTGCGAGGAGCTACTGGTCATGGCTGGTTTATGGTACAATGATGTACTTTCCACTTCCGAATGATGGCTCCAACTGTGCTCACTGGAACATTCAGTAGTTTAGAAATGTGTCTTTAACCAATGCCATCATTATGTTTTGCAACGATAAGGTTGCGAAGGTCTAGAGATAGCTCTTTGCTTCGGCCCATCATGAGTTCTTTGTGTTGTGACAATCTGATATTCACAGACCTTTTTAAAGGCTGTTAGTCAGGACTTTACCAGCTGAAATTAATTTGCACTGATGGTGTTGGGATGTTTTTCTATATTCTGATGGATTTCAGCTGGTTTCTTGGCTTTCTGTTTCTTTTTGCACCTCTTTTTCTTCATGTATTCAATACTTATTCCCTGTTTCATTCCACTTTATTAAATATAACTTGTGTTGTGAACACAGCTGCCTTGATTTCTTTGTGTGTGGATTACTTGGGTTGTTACCAATATCTGGTGAAAATCTCGGGTCAATGGCTCCAGCAGAAATATGTTTAATGAAAAAAAATGTTGATGTGTTCAACACTTATTTTCCCCACTGTATGATGCATGGCTTGGAGACGGTGGCACTGATGAAAAGACAGGAGGCAGAGCTGGAGGTGGCAGAGATGAAGATGCTGAGATTCTCATTGGGAGTCTAATAGAACGGACAAGATTAGAAATGAGTATATCAGAGGGACAGCTCAGGTTGAGCAGTTTGTGAGACAAAATAAGAAAGGTGAGGTTGAAATGGTTTGGACATGTGCACAGGGGGGACAGTGGACATATTGGCCAAAGGATGTTGAAGATGGAGCTGTCAGGCAGGAGGAAAACCACAGAGAAGATTCATGGATGTAGTGAAGTACATGTAGAGGGCTGGTGTGAGAGAAGATGATGCAAGGGATAGGGTGAGGTGGAGGCAAAGGAAGCAGCCAGAAGAAGAAGAAGAAGAAGAAGAAGAAGAAGAAGAAGAAGAAGAAGATTGCAGCCCCATTTACTCCACTTCTAGGTCACATTCCCCAGAGAAAACAGTTTGAGGCTATGATGTGTATAATTGAAGTGAATGCACAGGAAACGGTTGAGTTAAAAGAGTGTGTACACAGGCTACTACACAAGTTTACTCTGCTTGCCAGGTCTATCACAAATTATTTTTATTCATTAATGTGGAAACTTAGGCTCAAAATAACATACACTGACTGGCAAAAAAGTAACACACTTTGATTACAGCAACTAATTGACTGGCATTGTTTCTCTAAACCTATGCAATATCACATTTATTTCCTTCCAAAGTTGCATCAATTTTTCCTCAAGATCTTATATTGATGATGGTGGAGATTTGAGAGCTCATGATGAAGATGATGCTACATTGCTATCCCTCCAGGTTTTCATAATGCATTGAACAGTTCTTAACCCAACTGTACATTAGTAGTTTCAGCAGTCTCCTTAGTTGTTTTATTTACTGTGGTGTGAACAAGTGTTTGCCCCCTCCTTATTTATCATTTTTTGTATGTTTGTCACACTTAAATGTTTCAGATCATCAAACAAATTTAAATATTAGACAAAGATAACACAAGTAAACACAAAATGCAGTTTTTAAATGAAGGTCTTTATTATTAAGGGTAAAAAAAAAATCCAAAGCTACATGGCCCTGTGTGAAAAAGTGATTGCTCCCCTCCCTGTTAAAACATACATTAACTGTTGTTTATCACATTTTTAGAAAGCTGAGTTCAATTTCTCTAGCCACACCCAGGCCTGATTACTGCCACACCTGTTCTCAATCAAGAAATCACTTAAATAGGACCTTCCTGACAAAGTGAAGTAGATCAAAAGATTCTCAAAAACTAGACATCATGCTGCGATCCAAAGAAATTCAGGAACAAATGAGAAACAAAGTAATTGAGATCTATCAGTCTGGAAAAGGGAATAAATCCATTTCTAAAGCCTTGGAACCACAGCGAACCACAGTGAGAGCTATTATCCACAAATGGCAAAAACATGGAACAGTGGTGAACCTTCCCAGGAGTGGCCGGCTGACCAAAATTACCCCAAGAGCGCAGCAACGACACATTCAAGAGGTCACAAAAGACCCCACAACAACATCCAAAGAACTGCAGGCCTCACTTGCCCCAGTTAAGGTCAGTGTTCATGACTCCACCATAAGAAAGAGACTGGGCAAAAATGGCCTGCATGGCAAGAGTTCCAAGACAAAAACCACTGCTGAGCAAAAAGAACATAAAGGCTCGGCTCAGTTTCACCAGAAACATCTTTGATGAGCCCCAAGACTTTTGGGAGAATACTTTATGGACTGACGAGACAAAAGTTGAGCTTTTTGGAAGGTGTGTGTCCAATTACATCCGGCGTAAAAGTAACACAGCATTTCAGAAAAGGAACATCATACCAACAGTAAAATATGGTGGTGGTAGTGTGATGGTCTGGGGCTGTTTCGCTGCTTCAGGACCTGGAAGACATGCTGTGAGAAAAACAAAATGAAGACTTTGGAGTGGACTCGTCAAAGTCCTGACCCGAATCTGATTGAGTTGCTGTGGCATGACCTTAAAAAGGCGGTTCATGCTCAAAAACCCTCTAATGTGGCTGAATTACAACAATTCTGCAAAGATGAGTGGGCCAAAATTCCTCCACAGTGCTGTAAAAGACTCATTGCCAGTTATCGCAAACGCTTGATTGCAGTTGTTGCTGCTAAGGGTTGCCCAACCAGTTATTAAGTTTAGGTGGCAATCACTTTTTCACACAGGGCCATGTAGCCTTCATTTTTTCCCCCCTTAATAATAAAGACCTTCATTTAAAAACTGCATTTTGTGTTTACTTGTGTTATCTTTGTCTAATATTTAAATTTGTTTGATGATCTGAAACATTTTGTCATGCGGTGACCCTCGCGGATCACCATAAGACGCCAAGAGTCCACCAGTGAGTTTTGCAATGATGGTGATTTATTAAAACAACGTGACAAGACAAGACTGTGAGCCGCTCAGGGCAAAAACACACATAAAGCAATACAAGGGCTCGTAGGGCTAACCCCAGCCACTATGAGCTAAACTGTGACATGGCATGAAACACGAACCTGACATGAAGGTCAAACGACGCTTAGACGAGGATAGTTTGACGATGTCTGACAAGGTTTTGACAATACTCCTGCAATCTTACTGCCGCTAGTGCCCGCTTTATAAAGGCGAACACTAACGAGCAGTAATGACAAACAGCTGACCAGCCTTGACAGGCGGAAGCCCCACCGAGCGCCTTCACAATAAGAGCCGGGTGAAGCCAGAATACTACCCACAACTGTCAAGGCCGGCAGCAAGTTGTGCTTAGCCCGAGCGCGGACAGAACCCAGCGCTCGGGTCGTAACAGTACCCTCCCTCCGAGGGCGGGCTCAGAACGCCCAAGGACCACCCTGCCCCCCCCCACCCCCCAGGGTGGGTGGCTAGGGGTAGGTGCGGAGGGAGAGAGACCAAACCCAGAAACGATGCAATAACCAGAAAAAAAAAACAAACACCGGACAATGACAAAGAAAACCAAATACTCACTGACAAGAAATACCAAATCCACAGACTAAATTAACATTCAGCTAATGATTACAGAAAATTGCACAGGATATCACGGAGAAAAAACAGAATTAATGGATCAGAAAAACTAAATACAGGACAGCAAGGAAAAAAAAAACAGAACAATCACTGTGACGGATCAACAGAAAAACGACCACTACCCCTCCGACAGTTTATGCCGACTGGCAGAGACCAGGCGCCATAGGAACAGTTCAGGTGGTCTCCCCGCGTCCAACAGCCAGCGGGTGGTCCTCGGAGGCGGAACATGACCAGGCGGCTTACCACAGTCCAACGCTCAGCATGTCCACTCCTCTGGTGGTCGAACCAGGTCACCCGAAGACGCGCACAACACGTCAAGTGGCCGACCTGAGGCGCCGAACTGGCGAAACAGTTCCTCAGGCGGCCGACCCGTGTCCCTCAGCCATCAGTCCTGGGGAAAAACAGCCCGCGGTGGCCTCCCTGACGAGGACAAAACTCGGGAGAGCCGGGGCGAACAGGAACCCCCACGGCCCCCAGCGATGATGCACAGGGGTGGTGACTCAGTGGAGGGGAAAGATGGCATGGATGAGCCCGTAATCCATCCGACGGTGAAAGGTCTGCAGCTCCTCCCCCGTCCGCGGACCACGCTGGCGCTGCACCTCCGCTGGACCCCGATTGGGTCCCAGCTGCACCCACGTCGGGCCCCGATTGGGCCAGAACCGCACCTGCGGTGGACCCCGATTGAGCCTCTGGCGCACCCATGTCGGACCCCGATTGGGCCAGAACCGCACCTGCGGTGGACCCCGATTGGGCCTCCGGTGCACCCACGTCAGACCCCGATTGGGCCAGAACTGCACCCGCAGTGGACCCTGATTGGGCCTCTGGTGCACCCACGTCGAATCCCGATTGGGCCACAGCAGCCTCCACGACGGACCCCGACTGGGTCGGTGCAGCTCCGCTGACGATCTCCACCCCCCCGAACCTGGGACCTCCAACCCAGTGACTCCGACTGGTTCCCTGCCGGCGACATTGCAACAAGGCTCACAAACAGGAAGAAAACCGGGATCAGAATCACCGGTAGCAACAGAACCCAGCGAGACGAGCTCGGGCGCAGCAGACGGCTGCTTCTCATTCGCCTCCCCGAGAGGCAGGCAAAAATGCTCCAAAACAGGGGACAGAGACACAAGGGGGAGCACTTGCCTGCACTCAGGTTCTGTTGCCACCCAGGACTTCGACGATCCAGGTTCAGGGCGGCGACTCTCGTCAGCAGGCTCCAACTCAGCTGCGTCGGGCTCCGCAGCTGGCAAGATGTCATCTGCAGCCTGAGGTTCCTCCCGCGCTGCTGTCCACGCCGATGGGGGCAGGGGACCCTCAACCCACTGGCTCGGACCGCTCCGGTGAGGAGACCCGGGGACGCTTCATCGTTGGCTCAGGCTCCGGGCCGCAGTCCGATCTTCTCCTCCGTCCACGACGTGGCTACAGGTCCGGATCCAGGCTTTCCAGCATTGCAGGCCCCCTCTTCATCCGACGACGTTGGCCTGGCGTCGCGGACCGCTCAACGGGGGGGGGGGGGGGGACACAGAGGCAGCAGGTTTAGTTATTTTCTCTACAGCAGGTGGAGGGAGCTCGGGGGGCTGCGAAACCTGAACTCCGCCCCCAGGAGTCAGACAAGGCAGATTATAATCAAGATGTAATAAATTCATATGCACTTGCCTTCCTCCCAGGGCAGAGATGGTTCCTGCTGTAGGGGACGTTGTTCCTCCTTCTCTCCGCTGGATGGCGACAGAGGGCCCCCTGGAAGGACGAGGTGGGGCCGCTCTCAGTGGTTCGCTGACGGGTTTCGCCGGCAGCAGGTCCAGCCGGGGATTCCGCTGAGGATTACCTGGGCCGTTGCGCCGACGTCGTCGTCAGCCCCCAGACAGCGCAAACTCCTGGACCAGTTCCGGGACAGGAACGGGACTCCAACGTGGGGAGCGAGGATGCCTCCTCCTCTGCCTCCTACTTTCTTCCTCCTCCAGCTCACGAAGTATCTTGCGCTGCGTAGCGAGTTCATCTCTCCTCATCATCACCTCCGGGTGATCGTCGTAATGGAGAGGGAGGTTGTCCAGGAGATCCTCAGCATAATCTAGGTGCCGACGTATGTCGCTGGGAGTGTCGTACAGCGTAGCGGTGAATAGAGTACCATCCACATACTCCAGAACCTCCGCTAGCTCTTTGCCCAGGCGCCAACCGTGGCCCCTGGATGACGGCATTCTCCCAGCAATTGACACCCAGACAGGGAAGAACAATAGTCCAATTAGGACAGAAACTCACGGTGAAAAAAGGCGTCTTGGTGTGGCGTCTCCGTTTAGACGTCCTGGCAGGAGTATACTGTCATGCGGTGACCCCTCGCGGATCACCATAAGACGCCAAGAGTCCACCAGTGAGTTTTTCAATGATGGTGATTTATTAAAACAACGTGACAAGACAAGACTGTGAGCCGCTCAGGGCAAAAACACACATAAAGCAATACAAAGGCTCGTAGGGCTAACCCCAGCCACTACAAGCTAAACTGTGACATGGCATGAAACACGAACATGACATGAAGGTCAAATGACACTTAGACGAGGATAGTTTGACGATGTCTGACAAGGTTTTGACAATACTCCTGCGATCTTACTGCCGCTAGTGCCCGCTTTATAAAGGCGAACACTAACGAGCAGTAATGACAAACAGCTGACCAACCTTGACAGGCGGAAGCCCCACCGAGGGCCTTCACAATAAGAGCCCGGTGAGGCCAGAATACTACCCACAACTGTCAAGGCCGGCAGCAAGTTGTGCTTAGCCCGAGCATGGACAGAACCCAGCGCTCGGGTCGTAACACATTTAAGTGTGACAACACAGAAAAAATTGAGAAATCAGGAAGGGGGCCAACACTTTTTCACACCACTGTACATGATGTAGACAAGGGACTTGATCGTTTTGGAATAGAGCAACAACTTTTCTATATAAACGTGTCTCAGGTTTAAATAATATGTCGCCAGCTGAAACATATTAATCACTGCAGCAATTGTCCAATGGAAGACTCTCACCTGTGTGTTTACTTAATTCCCGGTGGTCACTTCTTTGTGTATATCTGTGATACAATTCATCTCTATATTTTCTGTTTTATCCAGAGTATTTAAAGGTTTACTGCATGAGTGTTTTTTACTTAGCTTGCTCCTTTTCATGAGGACTTTGAGTTTTATCTTTGCTGCTCTTGCCATGTCAACCCTTCTCTTGAGTTCTTCAAAGAGCTGTTATTGGTAACCAATCTGCCGAGAAAGTTGAAAGATTGGACCACCTCTATGTTCTACCTATTCATCTAGAAGTTGCATTTATCATCTGTCATCATCACTTTGGTCTTCTTGATGTTCAGATACAACCCAGCCTTGGTACTTCCATAATTTTTGTAATCAACCTCTGCAAGTCTTGACTGGTTTCTGCCATTAGGGTGGTATCATCTGCGTGACTAAATTTAAAATTACTGGCGCAAATACATTGAGTAAACATGTATTCTGGTCACACGACTAAATTTACTTTGGTTTACGTTTGGTTTGAACACACCTTAAGTCCACCAACTTTAATTCCAAGGTCTTCTTCATCCAATTCAGCTATCCTCATTATTCTTTCAGCATAGAGGTTAAAGAGGCACAGGGATAGGATGCAACCTTGTCAGACTCCTTTGCCTATACTAAACCACTCAGTTCCCCCATGTGATGTGCAAACAGTGGCCTCTTGTTTCTCGTAGCGATTCCTCATCAGCACAATCATTTGCCCAATCATTTTAGGGCAAATAATAATTAGCACAATTTGTAAAGTAAGCCCGCTCAGTGTTATTCTGCCATACTGTCATTCCATTAGGAGTACTGGATCTATTAATACTCTCTTATCATCAAACTGTCAGCTCTGCAGATTAGAGTGCATAATAATAACAATGGCACTGCTGTTATGTTACTCTGTTCTTCTCTAAATGTAGCTTTTACTTTGAGTTTTTCTGCTTTTTTATTCCACTTTTTGTCTCCTGTGTCTTTCCCTGTCTTCCCCAATTGGTTTTTTTTGGTCTGTCATGCCCTTCTGCAATGCACTTATACATGCATCAGTGCATTTAGAAACATAGAAAAGACGTTAAACACAAATGCACGCTTACACAAATCTGGCAGCCCATCTCATTCTTAGGATGTCAGATGTTGCTGTTCCATCAAAGCTGGTCTACTGAAGTTGTCCTTTGGAAGCAGTATGCACATTATCAGAGTTTTAGTAAGTTAAATTTAGAAAAGGTTCAAATTAGATAAATGATTGACATTACTGGAAAAAAAGCATAGCTAAATGCAAAATATAATGCAAACCATGGTTGATAAACCTGCAACTTTGTGGTTCCATACTGTGAAAAAAAAAAAATCGTATTTCTGTGCTTAGTGCATCAAAGCACTGATATAAAGTTGCATGTAACAGAGGAACTGTCATCTGAAATGGGCATTCTTAGATGAGAATATTTACGATAAATGACCAGTGACAGAAACAAATAAATTTTAAATAAAGTTGTTAGCTAGTTAAAGATTTCATAGGCCATGCCATGTCATGTTCTGTTATGTACTTGCTGACCTGATTCTCTCTGTCTTTCAAACATTTCCTTCAGCTTATTTGCCTAATATTCATATGGATCCCAAAAACCTCCCTCTCTCCTCTCTTTTGAAGTTTAATCTGCTTGCCAGGTCTGCTTGCTAATGAAGCAGCAGCTTTGAAGTAATTATCAGTGTCTTGTGTGTGTAAGACTGCCAGTGACAGGAAAAGAACTGGCTAGAATTTGCAATTATCTCAGCATTTGCATTTATACTGTATATCAGAATTTTCTCTGTGTGTGTGCGTGCGTGCGTGTGTGTGTGTGTGTGTGTGTGTGTGTGTGTGGTTGGATCTATTGTTGAGACATTACGGTTGTCAAGTTATAGCGTATTTTTGTTAGTCATATACACTCACCAGCCACTTTAATGTGTTCCTAACCTTACAGTACTTTCCCATTACTGAGTTGGACCCCTATTGCCTTCAGACTTGCTTTAATTCTCCACAGCATAAGTTCAACAAGGTGCTGGAAAAATTTGTCAGATATTGATCCATATCGATATGCTAACATCACACAGTTGCTGCAGATCTGTTGGCTGCACATCCATGATACTCCATGCATGCATGCACTCATTCTTTCATGTTGTTCAAAACAAATTCCGACCCTAACATTTGAGTGTTGCAGCAAAAATTGAGATAGAAGCCTAGACACTCTTTTTTCCCCAATCTTTTGTCCAATTTTGATGAGCCTGTGTGAATTATAGCCTCAGTTTTCTTTTCTTAGTTGACGGGAGCGGTACCAGTTGCAGTCTTCTGCTACTGTAGCCTCTCTGCTCCAAGGGCCAAAGTGTTGTGCCTTCAGAGATGCTCTTCTGTATACAGTGCATCCAGAAAGTATTCACAGTGCTTCACTTTTTCCACAATTTGTTATGTTAAAGCCTTATTCCAAAATGGATTAAATTCACTTTTTTTCCCCTCAAAATTCTACACACAGAACCCCACAAAGCTAAGAAATTACATGTACATAAGTATTCACAGACTTTGCCATGAAGCTCAAAATTGAGCTCAGGTCCATCCTGTTTCCACTGATAATCTTTGAGATGTTTCTACAGCTTAATTGGGGTCCACCTGTGGTAAATTCAGTTGATTGGACATAATTTGGAAAGACACACACCTGTCTATATAAGGTCCAACAGTTGACAGTGCATGTCAGAGCACAAACCAAGCATGAAGTCAAAGGAATTGTTTGTAGACCTCGAAGACAGGCTTGTCTCGAGGCACAAACCTGGGGAAGGGTACAGAAAAATTTCTGCTGCTTTGAAGGTCCCAATGAACACAATGGCCTCCATCATCCATAAATGGAAGAAGTTTGGAAGTGCCAGGACTCTTCCTAGAGCTGGCCAACCATCTAAAATGAGCGATCGGGGAGAAGAGCCTTAGTCAGGGAGGTGACCAAGAACCCGATGGTCATTCTGTCAGAGTTCCAGCTTTCCTCTGTGGAGAAAGAACCTTCCAGAAGGACAACCACCTCTGCAGTAATCGATCAATCAAGCCTGTATGGTAGAGTGGCCAGACGGAATTAGTAAAAGGCACATGGCGACCCACCTGGAGTTTGCCAAAAGGCACCTGAAGGACTCTCAGACCATGAGAAACAAAATTTTCTGGTCTGATGAGACAAAGATTGAACTCTTTGCCGTGAATGCCAGGCATCATATTTGGAGGAAACCAGGCACCGCCCATCACCAGGCCAGTACCATCCCTACAGTGAAGCATGGTGGTGGCAGCATCATGCTGTGGGGATGTTTTTCAGCGGCAGGAAGTGGGAGACTAGTCAGGATAGAGGAAAAAATGAATGCAGAGACATTCTGGATGAAAACCTGCTCCAGAACTCTCTTGACCTCAGACTGGGGCAATGGTTCATCTGTCAGAAGGACAACGTTCCCAAGCATACAGCCAAGATATCAAAGGAGTGGCTTCAGGACAACTCTTTGAATGTCCTTGAGTGGCCCAGCCAGAGCCCAGACTTGAATCCAATTGAACATCTCTGGAGAGATCTGAAAATGGCTGTGCACCGATGCTTCCCATCCACCCTGGTGGAGCTTGAGAGGTGCTGCAAAAAGGAATGAGTAAAACTGCCCAAAGATAGGTGTGCCAAGCTTGTGGCATCATATTCAAAAAGACTTGAGGTTGTAATTGCTGCCAAAGGTGCATCAGCAAAGTATTGAGCAAAGGCTGTGAAGATTTATGTACATGTGATTTCTTAGTTTTTTATTTTTAATAAATTTGCAAAAATCTCAGAAAAAGACTTTTTTCACATTGCCATTATAGGGTATTTTGTGTAGAATTTTGAGGAAAAAAATTAATTTAATCCCTTTTGGAATAAGGCTTCAACATAAAATGTGGAAAAAGTGAAGCGCTGTGAATAGATAGATAGATAGATAGATAGATAGATAGATAGATAGAGATTACAATGTAACAGCAGCATGACAGTAGACGACCAAAACGACAAACACACACAGCATAATAGACAAAGGGATTACCCATGGAAAGTAAAACTGCTAAAAACTTACATCATAGATGAATAGATGGTGACCTGTATAGGTGCATGAATCATACCTGCTGTACAATGCAGGACTATCAGGTGCAGAGTGAAATACGAGGCACCTATTAGACTGTAGGTGCAGTATGGCAGCATAGTTATGACCAGAATACAACATCAGAGTACAGTGAAATGGCATGTGGCAGGAAAGATTTCCTGTACCTGACTGTTCGGCAGCAAAGCTGCAGCAGTCTGCTGAAGAAGGTGCTCTGCTGTCTGTCCAGTGTGCGGTGGAGGGGGTGATCAGGATTGTCCATGATGGATTGCAGTTTATTTAGTGTCCTCCTCTCCACCACAGTCTCAAAAGTCTCTGGCCTGAGACCAATCACAGAGCCAGCCCTCTTGATAATCTTGTCAGGTCTGTTGGTGTCGCTGGCTCTGATACTGCTACCCCAATAGACGATGGCGCTACCGACAGCGGCCTGGTAGAAAAGCTCCAGCATCCTGTTGCACATGTTGAAGGATCTCAGCTTCCTCAGGAAATTGAGTCTGCTCATCCCCGTTTTGTACATAGCATCGGTGTAGGATTTCCAGTCCAGTCTGTTGCTGATCATGACGCCCAGCTATTTGTAGTCCTCAACTACCTCCACATCCTCCCCCAAATCTGCAATGGCTGTGAAGGTGTCCTCTTCTTCCTGAAGTCAATCACCATCTCTCTGGTCTTGCTGACATTCAGCCTCAGGTGATTCTTCTCTGTCCACTCCACAAGTCTGTCTGCCAGTGCCCTGTACTCCCCCTCCTCTCCCCATCTTATACACCCAACAACAGCCGAGTCATCAAAGAATTTCTGGAGGTGGCATGACTTGGTGTTGTACTGAAAGTCAGTTGCGTATAAGGTGAAGAGAAAAGGAGAAAGCACAGTCCCCTGTGGAGCTCCCATATCACGAACCACCACATCAGACAAGACACTGCCCAGCCAGACAAGCTGTAGCCTGCCTGTCAGGTGGTCAGTAATCCAGGCGATCACAGAGCTGTCCACCACCATTACCCGCAGCTTTTCACCCAACAGCAGTGGCTGGATGGTATTAAAGGCACTGGAGAAAATCTGGAATACTTTCCGGATGCACTGTACCTTGGGTGTAGTGAGTGGATATTTCAGTTACTGTTGCCTTTCTGTCAACTCAAACCAGTCTGACCATTCTCCTCTGACCACTGGCATCAAAATGGTATTTGGGCCCACAAAACTGCTGTTCTCTCTCTCTCTCTCTCTCTCTCTCTCTATGCGTATCACCGTCTCAGGTGTTCCACCTTTCATCACTGACGAGCAGTTGGCGACGGAGCTCCGCAGATTTGGGAAGTTTGCGGGCCCGTTTAGAACTCTGACTTTGGGATGCAAGGAGACCAAGTTAAACCATGTGAAATCACTCAGGCGACAGGTGTTCATGTTTTTGGACTCGCCAACTGCGACTCTGGAAGTGTCTTTCCGGGTCAAACACGGGGACGGCTCCTATATGGTGTATGCAAGCTCAGGACAGATGAAGTGTTTTGAATGTGGAATCGTGGGCCACAAACGGTTCGCTTGTCCGCACAGGTAGCGGGCGGGGAGCTCTGATGGAGCCGCGGCTGGTGCCGGCGGTGCGCCCTCCACTCACGCTGCTGCTGCGGACGGCGTGGTGGGGCCTTCCGCTGCAGCTGAGGCTGCCGGCGCGGCCTCCACTCCCGCCGCTACTACAGACGACGTTGCGGGGCCTTCCGCCGGTCCTGCTCCAGAGCCTGCCGCTGCGTCTGTGGACAGCCCAGCTGTGGTGCCCGCAGCCCAGCTTACGGCCGGGAGCGTCGCTGGTGATGGCGCCCAAACTGTCACTGATGGTGTGTCAGAATCTTGCTGTGTGACATCAGCGGCTGTGCTTCCGGAGGCTGCTACCATTTCACAGCAGGGGACGGAACAGCGACAGTCAGATGCTGTGGGTGGCGTCCAGGAAAATGTGGCCCATGATGAATCCACTGGCCCAGTGAACCAAACAGTCAGCTGAGTTGTGCTGACGAGGAAATGGAATCTGATCCCGACACTGTGTCTAATACTGAGTCTATTGAGGCAAAATGCAGTACAAACAAGAGTTTGTATTCACTGGAAGAAATAAATGCTTTTCTGGATGAAACCTATAACAAGGCCATTAAAGTCACTGACTACTTCAGTGACACTGATAAATTCATTAAGTCTGTTAATGTGCTAAGAAGGCAGGTTGGTCTTGACCTCCTGGATGAAAGGAAACGTTTTCGCCTCAAGAAACACCTGACAGCTCTGTGTAAGGCAGCAGGGGGAACAGGGGTCAAGCGCGCCCGACAGAAGGAATAAATGGCGGTCGTTCCTCTGCCTGTTTTACACATTTTTGGGATATTGTTCGATCAGACTTTTATATGACGTTTCTATCCATCCATCCATCCATCCATCTTCTACCGCTTTTCCGGAGGTCCGGGTCGCGGAGGCAGCAGTTCAAGCAGAGAAGCCCAGACTTCCCTCTCCCCAGCCACCTGCTCCAGCTCTTCAGAGGGGATACCAAGGCGTTCCCAGACCAGCTGGGAGACATAGTCTCTCCACCGAGTCCTGGGTCTGCCCCGGGCTCTCCTCCCAGTGGGACGTGCCTGAAACACGTCAAGTGGGAGGCGTCCAGGAGGCATCCTAATCAGATGCCCATACCACCTCAACTGACTCCTTTCAATGTGGAGGAGCAGCGGTTCTACTCTGAGCCTCTCCCGGATGACTGAGCTCCTCACCCTATCTCTGAGGGTGAGTCCAGCAATCCTACGGAGAAAGCTCATTTCAGCCGCTTGTATCCGCGATCTCGTTCTTTCGGTCATTACCCAAAGCTCGTGACCATAGGTGAGAGTAGGAACGTAGATTGACTGGTAAATCGACAGCTTTGCCTTAGAACTAAGCTCCCTCTTCACCACAACAGACCGGTACAACGTCCGCATCACTGCAGATGCTGCTCCAATCCGTCTGTCAATCTCTCGCTCCATTTTCCCCTCACTCGTGAACAAGACCCCAAGATACTTAAACTCCTCCACTTGGGGCAGGAGCCTGTCCCCAACCCGGAGAGGACAATCCACCTTTTTCCGGCTGAGGACCATGGACTCGGACTTGGAGGTGCTGATTCTCATCCCAGCCGCTTCACACTCAGCGGCAAACCGTCCCAGCAAGAGCTGTAGGTCATTGCTGGATGAAGCCAACAGGACAACATCATCTGCAAACAACAGAGATGAGATCCTGTAGTCACCAAGCATGACACCCTCCATTCCCTGGCTGCGCCTAGAAATCCTGTCCATAAAAATTATGAACAGGATAGGTGACAAAGGGCAGCCCTGGCGGAGTCCAACTCTCACTGGGAATGACTCCCACCGAGTGTTGGCAATACGAACTAAACTCTCACAACGGTCGTACAGAGACCGAATAGCTCGTAACAACAAGCCCGATACCCCATACTCCCGAAGCACCCCCCACAAAAATCCACGAGGGACACGGTCAAATGCCTTCTCCAAGTCCACAAAACACATGTAAACTGGTTGGGCAAACTCCCACGAACCCTCAAGAATTCTCGAGAGGGTAAAGAGCTGGTCCGATGTGCCACGGCCAGGACGAAAACCACATTGCTCCTCCTGAATCCGAGGTTCGACCAACGGCCGGACTCTCCTCTCCAGTATCTTGGCATAGACCTTCCCAGGGAGGCTGAGGAGTGTGATCCCTCTAAAGTTGGAGCACACCCTCCGGTCCCCTATTTTGAAGAGAGGAACCACCACCCCGGTTTGCCATGCCAAAGGCACTGCCCCCGACCTCCACGCAATGTTGCAGAGGCGTGTCAACCATGACAACCCAACAACATCCAGGGCCTTGAGGTACTCGGGGCGAATCTCGTCCACCCCTGGGGCCCGGCCACCAAGGAGATTTTTAACCACCTTGGCGACCTCAGCCCCTGTGATAGGCGAGTCATCCCCCTCGTCCCCAAACCCTGCTTCCTCTGTGGAAGGCGTATCAGTGGGATTGAGGAGATCCTCGAAGTATTCCTTCCACCGCCCAACGATATCCCCAGTTGAAGTCAACAGTGTCCCATCCGCACCATACATAGTGTGGACGGGGAGCTGCTTTCCCCTCCTGAGCTGCCGAACAGTTTGCCAGAATCTCTTTGAAGCCGACCGAAAGTCTTGTTCCATGGCCTCACCGAACTCCTCCCATACCCGGGTTTTTGCTTCAGCAACCACCCGAGCTGCACTCCGCTTGGCCTGCCGGTACACCTCAGCTGCTCCGGGAGTCCCACAAGCCAACCAAGCTTGATAGGACTCCTTCTTCAGCTTAATGGCCCCCCTCACCACTGGTGTCCACCACTTGGTTCGGGGGTTGCCATCACGAGATGCACTGACCACCTTGCGGCCGCAGCTCTGGGCCGCCACTTCAACAACAGAGGTGGAGAACATGGCCCATTCAGACTCCATGTCTCCAGACTCCCTCGGAATGTGGTTGAAGTTCTTCTGGAGGTGGGAGTTGAAGACCTCCCGGACAGGGGCCTCAGCCAGACGCTCCCAGCACACCCTCACTATACGTTTGGGTCTACCAGGTCTGAATGGCTTCCTCCCCTGCCATCGGATCCAACTCACCACCAGGTGGTGATCAGTTGACAGCTCTGCACCTCTCTTTACTCGGGTGTCCAAGACATACGGTTGCAGGTCTGATGATACGATAACAAAATCGATCATCGACCTGCGACCTAGGGTGTCCTGGTGCCAGGTGCACATATGGACACCCTTATGCTTGAACATGGTGTTCGTTATGGACAGACTGTGGTTGGCACAGAAGTCCAATAACTGAACACCACTCGGGTTCAGATCGGGCAGGCCGTTCCTCCCAATCACCCCCCTCCAGGTTTCACTGTCGTTGCCCACGTGCGCATTGAAGTCCCCCAGTAGGACAATGGAGTCTCCAGGTGGAGCACCCTCCAGCACCCCAGTCACAGACTCCAAAAAGGGTGGGTACTCTGAAACATCATTTGGTGCATAGGCACAAATGATGGTCAGGACCCATTTCCCAACCCGAAGGCGCAGGGAAGCAACCCTTTCGTCCACCGGGGAAAACTCCAATATAGAGGCAGCAAGGTGGGGCGATACAAGAATACCCACCCCTGCTCGTCGCCTCTTGCCCGGGGCAACTCCAGAAAAGGCCAAGCTCCAGCCCCTCTCCAGGAGACTGGTTCCGGAACCGGAGCTGTGTGTTGAGGTGAGGCCGACTATATCTAGCCGGTATCGCTCAACCTCGTACACCAGCTCAGGCTCCTTCCCCACCAGAGAGGTGACATTCCACGTACCAAAAGCCAGTTTAGAAAGCTTGGGATCAGTCCGCCAAGGTCTCCGCCTTTGACCGCCACCTAATCCACATAGCACCGGACCCCCATGATCCCTCCTGCAGGTGGTGAACCCACTGGAGGGCGGACCCATGTAACTCCTTCGGGCTGAGCCCGGCCGGGTCCCATGGGTGGAAACCCGGCCACCAGACGCTAGCCTTCGAGCCCCTCCCCCAGGCCTGGCTCCAGGGTGGGGCCCCGGTAACCCCATACCGGGCGGGGTACACTGAATCCTTGATATACAATTTATCATGAGAGTCTGTTGGATCGTTCTTAGTCTGGCCCTTCACCCAGGACCAGTTTGTCTTGGGAGACCATGATGTTTCTAATTGACTATAATTGACTGTCACAGAACTGGATCTTTACCGGTCTCCTGCCGGCACGCAGCACTGTCTTTGCTGCCCGAGGACGGGGAATTGGCCTGGCTTGAAAACGGGAGGGCCTGTGGCTCTTCTTTGCATGGACTACAAGGTCATGGTTTACTCGCCTGCAGGGCATGGATGCTCCAACATTTTCTTTCAACAATCTGGACGAGCCTGCTGCAAAGATGACTTGCTTAAAAATCCCGCATGGTCGAAGGACTACAATCCATCTGAGATGCGGAAAATGTCTCTGGGACTTACAACGGAACTGGCTGCGGGCGCACAGCGCTATCTCTGCTGCTGGAGGAAGGGGACTTGGCCTTGCTTAAGAACTGGAGGCCTGTGGCTCGTCTTTGCACGGACTACAAGGAAGACTCGGACTACTGCCACTGGCAATGTGGAATGGGTGGACTGCAAGGAATACTTTGTGTTGTGTGGGGGAGGGGGAGGATTTATGTTTGCACTTTTCCAATGTGAGACACTTGGTGGAATGATATTGGTGCTCTTACATTTTCTTGAATTGTGCAATAAAGGCATTTTTTTAAAACTCAACTCTCTCTCTTTCTCTCTCTCTCTCTCTCTCTCTCGACTCCAGGTGGAGTATTCTTACTATAAAATGGTGGACAATTTAGAGGTATTCACCAATAGATGGACTGTAGGGAATATTTTGTGTTCTGTGGGAGAGGGGGATGAGTTATGTTTGCACTTTTGAAATGTGAGACACTTGGTGGAATGATGGTATCATGGTGATTTTACATTTTTGAATTGTACAATAAAGGGATTTTTTAAACCTCAAAAAACCTCTCTCTTTCTCTCCCTCTCTCTCTCTCTCTTGTGTGCATGCGTGAGCGTTTGTGGGAGAAGGGGTGTGGAGTGGTGTCGAGTGAGTACTCTAAACTTTGTTTTTTCTAACTTTTCTCTATCGTGTGTGTTGAGGTGTGTGTTTATTATATAGCGGTTTGAGTGTGTGTGTGCTGGGGTGTGAGTGTTGGTGTGAGTGTGTCGGGGAACGGTAGCTTCTGCTGCCCGTTTTTCCCGGCCAGCATTATGCCGGTGTTTGACGGTGGTGTGGAGTTTGAGCGCTTGACCCGGCGGCATGGCGTGAGAATTCTCCCGACAGTTTCCTGTTCTGTGGAGGAGGCCAGCCTCGCTGTAGGACAGGTGGTTGGGCATGACAGCATAAAATCAGCATTGAGGACGAACAGTGCAATTGTCATCTTTCTGGATTCCACTGAAAAAGCTGATCAGGTGGTGGAACAGGGAGTGGTCATAAATGACACTTTTACTCCTGTTTTACCGCTGGTGAACCCGTCTAGGAGGATCACCATCTCTAACGCTCCTCCTTTCATTAAAAATGATCAGCTGATAAGAGAGTTGTCCCGTTTTGGCCAAGTTGTTTCCCCTATCAGAATGGTCTCTCTGGGTAGTAAATCCCCCCTGCTGAAGCACGTCATGTGTCACAGGAGGCAGTGTTTTATGGTGTTAAAAGACAGCTCTGCTGAACTGAACGTGTCTTTTAACTTCAGGATTGAGGGCTTTAGCTACTTAGTCTTTGCAGCATCTGAAACCATGAAGTGTTTTGCGTGTGGTGCAGAGGGCCATCTCATTAGATCATGTCCTGAAAAGGTGAACACAAAGAACACTGGCAGTAAGAAAGGTGACGCCGCTGTTTCTGGTGGTCCAGAGGGCAGCGTTACATGTCGTGTGGCGGATGCCGCTGCGGCGTCCGCTTCCGCTGGGGCGGCCGCGGCGGGCACGGTAGTTGCCCCTCCAAACAGTGATGGTGGGGAATTTCTGTCTGGCGGCAGCATTGATCATTGTGACGAGCCTGTCACCCGGAGTAAAGAGGTGGAGGGTGAAATGAGTGCAGTTAAACGAAAGAACATGAATGAACAGATTTTGCAGGCGGGGGAGGAGAGGACTGAGGCTGTGGCGGACACACAGAGTAAACACTGCATGACAAACGTTGCAGTTGACGAAGAAATGCAGGAATGTAGTTTTGTTGAAGAGGATCCTTTTAAAGCTGCACAAAAAAGAAAAGTGCTGAAAACTTGCAGAGCTCTGCTAAATCTAGTAGGGTTGGGAATTTGGAAATACTGGACGAGAGCGCTTCTGAGGAAAGTGGAGCTGAGTCTGAACTGATGCAGACGCAGGAGGAGCAAAGCTCCTATTGTTTTACCAAGATTAGGAAATTTCTTCAGGTGACTAAGGGGAGCAGAGCTGTGAAAGTGGAAAATTACTTTCCAGATCTGAAGTTATTTGTGGCATCAGCTCGCAAGTTTATGAAACTGAATAATGGGAATGAGACTTTCACTGATCAGGAAATATTGTTTAAAGAAACTGGTTCTTAAACTGAAATCACAAATTACTAACAGTCATGTTGACTCTTAGTTTGTTTCTTCCCTTTTATGCTATGTGTGTGTTTTTTTACTGTATCTTATTTTTATCCTTTTTAATGCCCCACCTTAGAATTGACACTCTTAATTAAAATGGGGTCAGGGATGATGTAAAAAGGGCCTCTTTATACAAGCTTTTTAATTTAAAGAAACTTGACGTGCTGATGCTCCAGGAGACTCACAGCACTGTAGACATTGAGAGCCAGTGGAGAAAAGAGTGGGATGGCTGCATTTTTTTTTAGCCACAAATCCAATAGCAGTGGGGGGTGGTTGTACTTTTCTGTAGGGGTTGTGTGTCTGTCTCTTATGAGGTAAAAGAGGTGGTGAAAGGACATGTACTCGTATTAAAGGTACAGTTTGAAAACGTGAACTTGGTTTTTATAAACGTGTATGTGCCAACACAGAGAGCAGAGAGGATCAGGGTCTTTGATGTGCTATCGGATACAGTTAGATCCTGTAATCCAAATAGTTTTTTTTATTTCTTGGGGGTGATTTTAACTGTACATTAAACCACAGACTAGACAGGAACCATCAGGAGCCTCACCCTGCTTCTGCCAATAGGCTGAGGGAACTGGTGAAGACACACGAAATGGCCGATGTGTGGAGATCACATCATGGGGACCAGAGGCAGTACACCTGGAGCCATGCTAAAGATAACCTTTTATATATGGCTAGGTTAGACCGTTTCTATGGTTTTAAACATCAAATGAGTGTTTTAAAAATAGTTGTATCTGTCCTGTTGGTTTCACTGATCACTGCCTGCTGTTTTGTTCTGTGTTTATTGAAAATGTAAAGTGTAAGAGTGCTTTTTGGCATTTTAATAATACACTTTTAAATGATGTGTTTTTTAAAGGAGTTTTTCATGATGTATGGGAGTCACACAGGGAGCAAAAACCCTCTTTTAGTTCTCTCCAAATGTGGTGGGATTTTGGTAAGGCACAGATAAAACAACTCTGCCAACAGTACACTCGAAATGTCACTCGTAGCTTGACCCAATCCTTGAAAGTTCTGGAGACTGAGGTGGTAGAGCTAGAGGAGTTGCTCAGTTCTACAGGAAAACAAGAGCACTTAGAGGCTCTTAAATCAAAAAGGTCAGCCTTGGCTAGCCTGCTAGGGGTCACCGCACAAGGTGCTCTGGTCCGCTCGCGCTACATGGATGTAGCTCTGATGGACTCGCCCTCCCAGTACTTTTTTGGACTGGAGGGGAAAAATGGACAGAGAAAACTCATTCACTCCTTGTTGGACGATGATGGGAGAACAATCTCCACAGCCGCAGAGATCAGGAAATATGCTGCTAGTTTCTACAGTGAATTGTTTAGAGTAGAGTGGAGGAAGGACACGTCACTGGGCCAGGTTTTCCTTGATGGTCTTCCAGTGCTCTCAGAGGACCTTGTTGCCGGCTTGGATGCTCCACTGTCTCTGTCTGAGCTGCATAAGGAGCTAATGAGCCTCCAGAATGGAAAATCACCAGGCATAGATGGTCTCTCTGTGGACTTTTTTAAGGAATTCTGGCCCCTGCTTGGTCCAGACCTGCTGGAGGTTCTCCAAGATAGCTTGAAAAGGGGGACCCTACCAACGACCTGCAGGAGGGCCATCATCACACTGTTGCCAAAAAAAGGGGACCTACAGAGCCTAAAGAACTGGAGGCCAGTCTCTCTCCTCTGCACGGACTATAAGATTCTTTCAAAAGCTCTGGCCCAAAGACTGAGAAAGGTGATGAGCGAGCTCATTCATGTAGACCGGACTTACTGTGTGCCTGGAAAGCTGATTAGTGCCAACGTCACTTTAATTTGGGATGTTTTGGGGGTCTCTGGTTCATTGGCGGTGGAAACTGGTTTGATTTCAATTGACCAGGAAAAGGCGTTTGACCGGGTTGAACACCAATATTTATGGACAGTTTTAGCTGCTTTTGGGTTGAGCCCAGGCATCATAGCCAGGATACGGGCCTTGTTCAGTGACATTGAGAGTGTGCTGAAGATAAATGGGTGCCTGTCTGCCCCTTTAAAAGTCCAGAGGGGGGTTCGGCAGGGCTGCCCTCTGTCAGGGATGCTGTACTCCCTCGCCATAGAGCCTTTGCTTCACTGCTTGAGAAGGAACCTATCAGGAGTTACTTTTCCTGGCTGTGATACCACGTTCAAGCTGTCGGTCTATGCAGATGATGTAGTCATTCTGCTAAACAAGCAGAGTGACATTGACGTTTTGGTTAGGAGTGTTAATCTTTTTGGCCAACTTTCCTCTGCAAAAATAAACTGGGGAAAAAACGCGGCTCTGATGGTGGGGGAGAAACTAGAAAATCAGCTTACACTGCCTGGTGGGCTGATTTGGAAAAAAGGAGGGTTTAAGTATCTTGGTGTCTTTATTGGAAATCAACTGTTTGAGCAAAAAAATTGGGATGGGGTCATAGTGAAAATCAACGGGAGACTAAACAAGTGGAAGTGGCTAATGCCAAAAATATCTTTTAGAGGAAGAGTGCTCATTTTAAATAATCTTGTTTCCTCATCCCTGTGGCACCGCCTCATGTGCATGGACCCCCCTGCTGGTTTGTTGTCAAAAATTCAGTCTGTTATGGTGGACTTTTTTGTGGGGGGTGGACTCCACTGGGTCCCTCAAGCCCTGTTATTTCTTCCCAAAGAGAAAGGGGGGCAAGGAGTGGTTCATTTAGCTACGTAGTGGAGGTGCTGCCTTTAGACTGGCTTTCATACAGAGACTGCTGACGGGCCCCCAGGACCTGGTATGGAGGCCTTTGGCCTGTGTTATTTTACAGAGAGTCCTTGGGCTTGTGCTAGACCTCCCTGTGTTTTTAATGGATTTTAAGAACTCTAGTGCACTGTCTTTGCCCAGTTTTTACCACAGTCTTTTTTCAGTATGGACTCTTTTTAAAAAACAAAGAGGGCCATGCGTTTCCCTCCACTGGTTGTTGAGGGAGCCGCTGGTTTTTGGTGGTCGCCTTGGTGTCCTGCCGGGAGTTGGAAGGACCTTCCTTGATAGGCTGTGTTCCAGGATCTCACTCTGAAGCAAGTGGTGGAACTGGCTGGTCCTGGCCTCAACAACGCCTCAGCTTTAGCAGCTCATCTTGGTGTTAGATCAAATCGTTTCATCGATGGTCTTCTTGCACACTGGAAACAGGAGCTTCATGGACTTGAGCACTCCCTACTCATGGACTTTAGCAATGGTACGCTGCAGCCAGAAAGCACAGACCCTTTTCCCTCTCTCACGCTTTATTTGGACTTTGACGTCTCTCCTTGCTCCTTACTGGCATTCTGTGCTCCCACTGGTGTGGACTTTGGAGGAGCCAGTGGTAAGGCACTCTACAGACTGGTGGTGATAGCACTCAACAAGGACAGATTGAACACCTGTGTGGACACTCCATGGAGAGCCTATTTTAGACCAGAAAAAGGGCATCGGCCTGCCTGGAGGGCTCTTTATAAAGCCCCTCTTCCTAAGAGGCATGGAGACTTACAGTGGAGGGTCCTGCATGGCATTATAGCTGTCAATGCTTTTGTTTCTGTGATTAACAGCAGTGTCAGTGATCAGTGTGTTTTTTGTTCCTCTAGGGAGACAGTTTTTCATTGTTTTACTGAATGTCAGCGTCTGAGTGGTCTCTTTGAACTTCTCACTGAACTTTTTCACATTTTTAAGGAAGTTTTCTCTAAGCAGGTTTTCATTTGTGGTTTTATGTACAATCGTCGTTTTAAGCAGAAGTGTCAACTACTGAACTTTGTTTTAGGGCAGGCAAAGTTGGCTATTTATGTAAGCCGGAGAGGAAAACTTGAGAATGTTGAGAATGATGTTGATGTCAAAATTTTATTTGTGAGGCTACTTAAAGCCAGAATCAGGCTGGACTTTCAATTTTTTATGGGGAATGGGGATGTGGAAGGTTTTAGGACCCTCTGGTCCCTGGAGGATGTCCTCTGTTTAGTTCGCGATGGGCAGCTTTTGTTCGGGCATTTTTGGGGGGAATAATTTTCTTTGTAATATAGCATGGCATAGAAATTGTACTGAATGATGGACAAGTGTGTTTATTAAAGATCTTTTAAAAATCAAATCTCTCTCTCTCTCTCGTGCGCATGCGTGAGCGTTTGTGGGAGCAGGGGTGTGGAGTGGTGTGGAGTGAGTACTCTAAACTTTGTTTTTTCTAACTTTTCTCTATCGTGTGTGTTTGAGGTGTGTGTGTTTAATATAGTGGTTTGAGTGTGTGTGCTGGGGTGTGAGTGTTGGTGTGAGTGTGTCGGGGAACGGTAGCTTCTGCTGCCTGTTTTTCCCGGCCGGCATCATGCCGGTGTTTGATGGTGGTGTGGAGTTTGAGCGCTTGATCCGGCGTCATGGCGTGAGAATCCTCCCGACAGTTCCCTGTTCTGTGGAGGAGGCCGGCCTCGCTGTAGGACAGGTGGTTGGGCATGACAGTATAAAATCAGCATCGAGGATGAACAGCGCAATTGTCATCTTTCTGGATTCAACTGAAAAAGTTGATCAGGTGGTGGCACAGGGAGTGGTCATAAATGACACTTTTACTCCCGTTTTACCGCTGGTGAACCTGTCTAGGAGGATCACCATCTCAAACGCTACTCCTTTCATTAAAAATGATCAGCTGATAAGAGAGTTGTCCCGTTTTGGCCAAGTTGTTTCCCCCATCAGAATGGTCTCTCTTGGTAGTAAATCCCCCCTGCTGAAGCATGTCATGTGTCACAGGAGGCAGTGTTTCATGGTGTTAAAAGACAGCTCTGCTGAACTGAACGTGTCTTTTAACTTCAGGATTGACGGCTTTAGCTACTTGGTGTTTGCAACATCTGAAACCCTGAAGTGTTTTGCGTGTGGTGCAGAAGGCCATCTCATTAGATCATGTCCTGAAAAGGCGAACACAAAGAACACTGGCAGTAAGAAAGGTGACGCCGCTGTTTCTGGTGGTCCGGAGGGTAGCGCTACATGTGGTGCGGCGGATGCCGCTGCGGCATCCGCTTCCGCTGGGGCGGCCGCGTCCGCTTCTGCTGGGGCGTTCGCGGCCGTGGCCGTGTCCGCTTCTGCTGGGGCGGCCGCGGCGGGCACGGTAGTTGCCCCTTCAAACAGTGATGGTGGGGAGTTTCTGTCTGGCGGCAGCTCTGATCATTGTGACGAGCCTGTCACCCGGAATAAGATGAGATTGATGAGATGAGATTCAACTTTATTGTCATTACACATGTATGAATACAAGGTAACGAAACGTGACTTGGCATTTGGGCACGCTCTGCAGAGCGCATCCAAGGCCGGGGCAGCCACTAGGCGCCAGTCATAAAGAAGAAAGGAAAAAAAAAGAAAAGAGAGGATATGACACAATAGGCGAGAGAAAAAAAACATGTTTTATCAAATTGACGCTTAATGAGTAAGCAAAATTTTGATTGCAGGCAAAAAAACCCTCAATGCATATTTAGCAGACATTTAGTAGACAAATCACACGCAGAAGGAGAGCAGTGTGTGTATATCGTATGCATGTAGTGTTGTATGCATTGTGTAATGTAAATGTAACAGTTGTTAGTGAGCAGCAGAGGGCACCTCCTGGCAGTGGATAGATGTTATAATCATGTGACTTATAAACAAGTCCAGAGTCTCTCTCTCTCTCTCTTGCTTGCAGAAGGCACATGGGCATTGTCCTCGGGGGTCCAATCCGCTGACGACAAACAACTGATTGTTGATTGTTTGGGTAGACATGAGCCGATCCTTCCACTTATCTCAGTCAGGAGGAATGTAAACATGGGGCAAACAAGGTCAAATCAAATCAAATCAGCACAGTGCACTCAGAGAATAGAATTTGTCCTCATCCGTGTAGTTCTGTGCTTTCATTATATATGCAGGCTTAAACTGTTTTTCCATAGAGAGCACAGGGCTTCAGATGTATTCCTTCACTGAATCACTGTCATTCAGTTCACCGTTGCCGCTACTCGTGCCCTCCCCAACTGGTCGAATTTGATGAAGGAGCTTGCTGGGTACGCTTGAACAGCTCTCTCACTTTCCTTCAATTTCTGATGCATCAGGGAACTCCACAGCCAAAAATAGAAGTCCTGAGATCATAACCAATAATGTTTCCATAGACGCATGAATTCCAATGTCCATGAGTCTCCTCGTAGGTTCCAATTCTTGGGCTCCCCCTTGGCCCAATTCTTGTTGAAAAAATAGTGACAATAGCACATTTAAGCCGCTTCCAAATCCATAATTTCCGTTTAGATTAAGATTCAGCAGAAGAAGAGCGACTAAACACAGACAAAAACACAACATTGCAAAAGCTGGGAATAGATCAGGAAGGCAGGGGAGGAGGGAAGAAAAATGCGACTGCTCTCTCTCAAGGCAAGATGGAAAAAAAAAATTAAAAAAAAAATAAAGAGGTGGAGGGCGAAATGAGTGCAGTTAAACGAAGGAACGTGAATGAACAGACTTTGCAGGCGGGGGAGGAGCAGATTGAGGCTGTAGTGGACACACAGAGTAAACACTGCATGACAAACATTGCAGTTCACGAAGAAATGCAGGAATGTAGTTTTGTTGAAGAGGATCCTTTTAAAGCTGCACAAAAAAGAAAAAGTGCTGAAAACTTGCAGAGCTCTGCTAAATCTAGTAGGGTTGGGAATTTGGAAATACTGGATGAGAGCGCTTCTGATGAAAGTGGAACTGAGTTTGAGCTGATGCAGACACAGGAGGAGCAAAGCTCCTATTGTTTTACCAAGATTGGGACATTTCTTCAGGTGACTAAGGGGAGCAGAGCTGTGAAAGTGGAAAATTACTTTCCAGATCTGGAGTTATTCGTGGCTTCAGCTCGCAAGTTTATGAAACTGAATGATGGGAATGAGACTTTCACTGATCAGGAAATATATCGTTCTCTTCACTTCCGCCCTCCCAAGAGAGCAGACGCTTTTTCCTCCTCTCTTGCTCTGACTTTTTTTTTCCTTCCTCCCCAACTACTGGATCCCAGCTTGCTGTTGTCTGTCTGTGTCTAACTGCGACCGTCGAAAGAAATAAATTATGGAGTTAATAAGCTGGGCTTTGAACACAATTGACACTATTTTTTCAACAAGGAAAAGTGCTCCGGGGGAAGCTGTCTGCCCCGCAGGAACGGCTCCAGCGGGCTATTTACGTGACACAAGTAATTGGAAGATCTTGTGTCTCACTAATCTCTCTATCGAAGATATTGAAGATTTGTATGTCTTCGTGATAATGGTGATCGGGATCTTTCTGATTGGAACTGGGATTGTCCTGGTGTACCGCAAATTGCTGAAGATGGATACAACCTATCAAAATGCTGGCCAGGCGAGGTGCATCTGTCAAATTGAAAAATTGGAGAAGACCCTGATAGCGACAAATGGAGAACTGTCTCGGAAGGTGGATTACATCATGGTCTCGCTTAGGTCTTTCCACGATGGATTTAAAGCCTCGCAATGAAGGATTAAGTACTGACTCTACAGAAGAAATAAAAAGCCTTCTCTGTGATCAGTCCGATTTGGCTCAATTTCCCCATGAAAATTCCTCCTGGCTGTCTGCAGTCTGTGTTTTCAAAATCATCGAGCACAAGGCCTTGGACAGCCATCTGGACAGCCTGCCCAGATATTCGCAAGGACAATCGGCGGCAGCCAGACAAAACATCTCCTGCCAAGTGCTCTTGTTGTTCTCTTATTATCATCAACATTGCTTCAACAGCGCACACACATTGATCCATGAACTGAATAAAGATACACACACTGCTCTCTTGTGTCTTGTGTCTTGTGAATCCTGTCTTGCGTATGTGCATCGAGAGCTTTTTTTTTCCTTGTAATCATAATATTGATTGATTATGCAACCAGTATTCTGAATCAATGATTTTTTTGCTCCTTCCTATTGTTCCTCGTATTATTCTTATTCTTATGCTACCTGTACCCTCTATCCTGTTGGCAGGCGCGTCCCCGATGCAGCCGTGTCACTGGAAATGCAGGTTCATTTTCTGTGTCAAGTCAAATTCTCTCGTATGTTATCAGTGATCTGTTAATGTACTTGGCAATAAATCTTTTCTGATTCTGATTCTGATTCTGATTCTGATTCGGTTTAAAGAAACTGGTTCTTAAACTGAAATCACAAATTACTAACAGTCATGTTGACTCTTAGTTTGTTTCTTCCCTTTTATGCTATGTGTGTGTTTTTTTTACTGTACCTTATTTTTATCCTTTTTAATGCCCTACCTTAGAATTGGCACTCTCATTATTAATGGGGTCAGGGATGATGTAAAAAGGGCCTCTTTATACAAGCTTTTTAATTTAAAGAAACTTGACATGCTGATGCTCCAGGAGACTCACAGCACTGTAGACAATGAGAGCCAGTGGAGAAAAGAGTGGGATGGCTGCATTTTTTTTAGCCACAAATCCAATAGCAGTGGGGGGGGGGGTGGCTGTACTTTTCTCTGGGGGTTGTGTGCCTGTCTCTTATGAGGTAGAAGAGGTGGTGAAAGGACATGTACTCGTATTAAAGGTACAGTTTGAAAACGTGAACTTGGTTTTTATAAACGTGTATGTGCCAACACAGAGAGCAGAGAGGATCAGGGTCTTTGACGTGCTATCGGATACGGTTAGGTCCTGTAATCCAAATAGTTTTTTATTTCTGGGGGGTGATTTTAACTGTACATTAAACCACAGACTAGACAGGAACCATCAGGAGCCTCACCCTGCTTCTGCAAATAGGCTGAGGGAACTGGTGAAGACACATGAAATGGCTGATGTGTGGAGATCACATCATGGGGACCAGAGGCAGTACACCTGGAGCCATGTTAAAGATAACCTTTTATCTATGGCTAGGTTAGACCGTTTTTATGGTTTTAAACATCAAATGAGTGTTTTTAAAAATAGTTGTATCTGTCCTGTTGGTTTCACTGATCACTGCCTGCTGTTTTGTTCTGTGTTTACTGAAAATGTAAAGTGTAAGAGTGCTTTTTGGCATTTTAATAATACACTTTTAAATGATGTGTTTTTTAAAGGAGTTTTTCATGATGTATGGAAGTCACACAGGGAACAAAAACCCTCTTTTAGTTCTCTCCAAATGTGGTGGGATTTTGGTAAGGCACAGATAAAACAACTCTGCCAACAGTACACTCAAAATGTCACTCGTAGCTTGACCCAGTCCTTGAAAGTTCTGGAGACTGAGGTGGTAGAGCTAGAGGAGTTGCTCAGTTCTACAGGAAAACAAGAGCACTTAGAGGCTCTCAAGTCAAAAAGGTCAGCCTTGGCTAGCTTGCTAGGGGTCACCGCACAGGGTGCTCTGGTCCGCTCACGCTACCTGGATGTAGCTCTGATGCACTCGCCCTCCCAGTACTTTTTTGGACTGGAGGGGAAAAATGGACAGAGAAAACTCATTCACTCCTTGTTGGACGATGACGGGAGAACAATCTCCACAGCAGCAGAGATCAGGAAATACGCTGTTAGCTTTTACAGTGAATTGTTTAGAGCAGAGTGGAGGGAGGACATGTCACTGGGCCAGGTTTTCCTTGATGGTCTTCCAGTGCTCTCAGAGGACCTTGTTGCCGGCTTGGATGCTCCACTGTCTCTGTCTGAGCTGCATATGGCGCTAATGAGTCTCCAGAATGGAAAATCACCAGGCATAGATGGTCTCTCTGTGGACTTTTTTAAGGAATTCTGGCCCCTGCTTGGTCCAGACCTGCTGGAGGTTCTCCAAGATAGCTTGAAAAGGGGGACCCTACCCACGGCCTGCAGGAGGGCCATCATCACACTGTTGCCGAAAAAAGGGGACCTCCAGAGCCTAAAGAACTGGAGGCCAGTCTCTCTGCTCTGCACGGACTATAAGATTCTTTCAAAAGCTCTGGCCCGAAGACTGAGAAAGGTGATGAGCGAGCTCATTCATGTAGACCAGACTTACTGTGTGCCTGGAAAGCTGATTAGTGCCAACGTCACTTTAATTTGGGATGTTTTGGAGGTCTCTGGTTCATTGGCGGTGGAAACTGGTTTGATTTCAATTGACCAGGAAAAGGCGTTTGACCAGGTTGAACACCAATATTTATGGACAGTTTTAGCAGCTTTTGGGTTCAGCCCAGGCTTCATAGCCAGGATACGGGTCTTGTACAGTGACATTGAGAGTGTACTGAAGATAAATGGGTGCCTGTCTGCCCCTTTAAAAGTCCAGAGGGGGGTTCGGCAGGGCTGCCCTCTGTCAGGGATGCTGTACTCCCTCGCCATAGAGCCTTTGCTTCACTGCTTGAGAAGGAACCTATCAGGAGTTACTTTTCCTGGCTGTGTCACCACGTTCAAGCTGTCGGCCTATGCAGATGATGTAGTCATTCTGCTGAACAAGCAGAGTGACATTGACGTTTTGGTTAGGAGTGTCAATCTTTTTGGCCAACTTTCCTCTGCAAAAATAAACTGGGGAAAAAGCGAGGCTCTGATGGTGGGGGAGAACCTAGAAAATCAGCTTACGCTGCCTGGTGGGCTGATTTGGAAAAAAGGAGGGTTTAAGTATCTTGGTGTCTTTATTGGAAATCAACAGTTTGAGCAAAAAAATTGGGATGGCGTCATAGAGAAAATCAAGGGGAGACTAAATAAGTGGAAGTGGTTAATGCCAAGAATATCTTTTAGAGGAAGAGTGTTCATTTTAAATAATCTTGTTTCCTCATCCCTGTGGCACCGCCTCATGTGCATGGACCCCCCTGCTGGTTTGTTGTCAAAAATTCAGTCTGTTATGGTGGACTTTTTTGGGGGGGATGGACTCCACTGGGTCCTTCAAGCCCTGTTATTTCTTCCCAAAGAGGAAGGGGGGCAAGGAGTGGTTCATTTAGCTAGTAGAGGTGCTGCTTTCAGACTGACTTTTATACAGAGACTGCTGACGGGCCCCCAGGACCTGGTATGGAGGCCTTTGGCCTGTGTTATTTTACAGAGAGTCCTTGGGCTTGGGCTAGACCTCCCTGTGTTTTTAATGGATTTTAAGAACTCTAGTGCACTGTCTTTGCCCAGTTTTTACCGCAGTCTTTTTTTCAGTATGGACTCTTTTTAAAAAACAAAGAGGGCCATGCGATTCCCTCCACTGGTTGTTGAGGGAGCCGGTGGTTTTTGGTGGTTGCCTTGGTGTCCTGCCGGGAGTTGGAAGGACCTTCCTTGATAGGCTGTGTTCCAGGAATGTTCTCACTCTGAAGCAAGTGGTGGAACTGGCTGGTCCTGGCCTCAACAACGCCTCAGCTTTAGCAGCTCATCTTGGTGTCAGATCAAATCGTTTTATCAATGGTCTTCTTGCACACTGGAAACAGAAGCTTCATGGACTTGAGCGCTCCCTACTCATGGACTTTGGCAATGGCACGCTGCAGCCAGAAAGCACGGACCCTTTTCCCTCTCTCACGCTTTGTATGGACTTTGACGTCTCTCCTTGCTCCTTACTGGCATTCTGTGCTCCCACTGGTGTGGACTTTGGAGGAGCCAGTGGTAAGGCACTCTACAGACTGGTGGTGATGGCACTCAACAAAGACAGATTGAACACCTGTGTGGACACTCCATGGAGAGCCTATTTTAGACTAGGAAATGGGCATCGGACTGCCTGGAGTGCTCTTTATAAAGCCCCTCTCCCTAAGAGGCATGGAGACTTACAGTGGAGGGTCCTGCATGGCATTATAGCTGTCAATGCTTTTGTTTCTGTGTATAACAGCAGTGTCAGTGATCAGTGTGTTTTTTGTTCCTCTAGGGAGACAGTTTTTCATTGTTTTACTGAATGTCAGCGTCTGAGTGGTCTCTTTGAACTTCTCACAGAACTTTTTCACATTTTTAAGGAAGTTTTCTCTAAGCAGGTTTTCATTTGTGGTTTTATGTACAATTGTCGTTTTAAGCAGAAGTGTCAACTACTGAACTTTGTTTTAGGGCAGGCAAAGTTGGCTATTTATGTAAGCTGGAGAAGAAAACTTGAGAATGTTGAGAATGATGTTGATGTCAAAATTTTATTTGTGAGGCTACTTAAAGCCAGAATCAGGCTGGACTTTCAGTTTTTTATGGGGAATGGGGATGTGGAAGGTTTCAGGACCCTCTGGTCCCTGGAGGATGTCCTCTGTTTAGTTCGTGATGGGCAGCTTTTGTTTGGGCGTTTTTTGGGGGAATAATTTTCTGTGTAATATAGCATGGCATAGAAATTGTACTGAATGATGGACAAGTGTGTTTATTAAAGATCTTTTAAAAATCAAAAATCTCTCTCTCTCTCTCTCTCTCTCTCTCTCTCTGGGTGTGGTCGTGAGTGCGAGCTGAGAGCGTGTGACAGCGTGAGTGAATTATTTCAAACTTTTCTCTATCTTTTTGTGTTTAAGGTGTTTTTTTGTTAAATAATCTTAATTTTTGTTGTTTTCTGTAGCTGGGGTGGGGTAGGCGTTTTGGGAGGGGGGTTTGGGAGGGGGGTTTCTGCTGCCAGCTCTGCTGGTCAGCATGGTTTTGGAGCGAGGTTCCGGGTTTGAGAAGCTGACACGCCGGCATGCTTTCAAACTGACACCGGCTGTCAGCTGCTCAGTAGAGGAATGTAGTCTGGCTGTGGGGGGGGCTGGTCGGTTATGAGAGCATTAAATCAGCTTCTAGAATGAATAGTGCCGTGGTGATTTTCCTTGATAGTATTGAGAAAGTTAACCAGGTAGTGGAGAGCGGGGTTGTGATTAAAGACACACTGGTTCCTGTTCTGTCTCTGGTAAATCCCGCGAAGAGAATTACGATCTCAAATGTCCGACCATTTTTAAAGAATGAGCTGTTGGAGAAGGAGCTGTCGAGACACGGGCAGCTTTTGTCCCCGATTAAGCACATCCCTCTCGGTTGTAAGTCCCCGCATTTAAAGCATGTCATGTCTTTTAGGCGACAGGTGCTCATGATTTTAAAGAATAGCGAGGAAAGCCTCAACCTCGTATTTAAATACCGGATTGACGGCTTTGATTACACCATCCACGTCACCTCCGATAATATGAAGTGTTTCGGCTGCGGAATGGAGGGACACTTGATTCGATCATGCCCTCAGGGAGTGGGGGGTGATCACTCGGGGGAGGCCGCTAGTGTGGCCTCGGGGCCGTCTGGCGGCGGAGCGGCTTAGCCGCTCTCCAAGGCCGACGGCGCAGTAGCGCCGTCGGGCGCTTCGGCCAAGGCCGCGGGGCCGTCTGGCGGCGGTGCTTCGGCCGAGGCTGCGAGGCCGTCTGGCGGCGGGGCGGCTTCGCCGCCCTCCGCAGCCAGCCTGTCGATCATAAATGAAACAGCAGCAAAAGTTAAAGCACATCGCAGGGCTGCTGCACAGACCAACATTGCGGACAAGGGTGAGATTACCGAGAGGGATCACGCTGAGGATCAGACAGATGAGCCAAATGAGGCCCAGGTAGATGGTGGGACTAGAAAAATGAATATAAAAGCACAGCACAGGGTGAGCGAAAGACAGGAAGAGACAGCTACTAGGGTGGCTGAGTCAGTGTTGGAGGATGAGGATGACATTGAAATAGATGAAGAATTATGTAAAATCTCAAGCAAGCGAAAGAATTTGGAAACCAAACAGCAGAGGAGCAAAGTAAAAAGGGTTGTCAAAGACAGTTCTAGGTTTCTCTATCTCAGCCAGATTCTTATGCTGGGTCTGAGATAGAGAGTGATGGTGAAAGCAGTGATGATGTGGCCAGTGGAGGCGGTTACCCCTTCACAAAAATACAGAAGTTTTTGCAGGACACTAAGGGATCCAGAATGGTTAAAGTTGAAAGCTTCTTCCCCGATCTAAAACGTTTTGTTGACTCTGCTCGGGCCTACATGAAAAGTAGGGGAGCGCTTGAGCAGGAAAGTTTTACTGATCAGGAGGTCTACAGACTAAAAAAGCTTGTGCTAAAAGTTAAGAACCAAATTGCCCAGGATGATTAGTCTTTTATCGCTCATTCTTTCTTTTCTGTTTTTGTATTGGTTTTACCCTTTTATATGCATGTGCAGTTTTAATTTTGGCACACTCAACATCAATGGAGCAAGAGAAATGTCCAAGCGAGCGTGTGTTTTTACTCTTGCAGAATGCAAGAAAATTAATGTTCTGTTTGTTCAGGAGACTCATAGTTCTGAGGACAATGCTGCTGACTGGAGGAGGGAATTTCGAGGTGAAATTATTCTTAGTCATAAAAGTAGCAGCAGTGGTGGAGTGGGTATTTTATTTTCTCGAGATTTTATTCCACTTTCTTATGACATTGATGAGATAATTGCAGGCCACATTTTAAAAGTTCGAGCTGTTTTTGAGAATGTGAAAGTTGTTTTTATAAATGTGTATGCTCCAACCGTAGGCACAGAAAGATTGGCCTTTTTAAATATTTTAGATGACACGATCAAAAATTGCAGTAATGATGACTTTTTATTTGTGGGAGGTGATTTTAATTGTACAGAAAATCCTCTTATGGATAGGAATCACCCAGAGCCACATGCTGCATCCAAGAGAGTTTTAAAAGGTCTCATAGAAGCTCATGATCTGTGTGATGTGTGGAGAAATTTTCATGGCAAGGCTAGATAGTACACATGGAGCCATAGAAAGGACAATATTCTGTCCTTAGCTAGACTGGATAGGGTTTACAGTTTTAAGCACCATTTTAGCATTTTTAAAAGTGTTTTTATAGTCCCTGTTGGCTTCACAGATCATTCCCTGGTTCAGTGTTGTGTTTTTATCAAGAATATAAAGTGCAGTAGTGCATACTGGCATTTTAACACGTCACTTTTATCTGATAACAGTTTTAAAACTGCTTTTATGTTTTTTTGGAGTAATTTTAAATTAACAAAATCAAATTTTAGTTCTTTGCAGCAGTGGTGGGATGTAGGGAAGAGCCAAATAAAGAATCTGTGCCTACAGTATACTCGCAATGTCTCTGGAGACTTGGCCAGGTCTGTCAGGGACCTGGAGAGAGAAGTAGTGGAGCTGCAGTCTTTGGCAGGCTCCACAGGAGAAAGAGAACATTTTGAGGCCCTCAATGGCAAAAAGTCTGTTTTAACTGACCTACTGGGTGTGGCTGCCAGGGGCGCTGTGGTACGCAGTAGGTTCCAGAACATCGCACTAATGGACGCTCCATCTCATTTTTTCTTTGGTTTGGAGAGGAAGAATGGTCAAAGGAGGATGATCCACTCTCTTAGCTCCGAGGACGGGCGGCCGATCCATGAGTCTGTAGAGATCCATCGCTTTGCAGTTGCTTTCTACAAGGATCTCTTTAAGAAAGAATTTGTTGAGAATCCACATGCACTGAGTCATTTTTTGACGGACTTGCCAAAGGTGATGGCTAGCGTGAATGCGGAGCTGGAGAGTGGGATCACTCTGCAAGAACTGGCAGTGGCTGTCCAGTCTCTTCAGTGTGGAAAAGCCCCAGGGATAGATGGCCTACCATCGGAGTTCTACAAGGCGTTCTGGTCTGAGATCTGTGAGGACTTGCTGGAAGTACTGTCTGACAGTCTGCGGAAGGGTCACCTGCCCCTAAGTTGTAGGAGAGCAGTCCTCACCCTCCTTCCAAAAAAGGCGACTTGAAAGACATTAAAAACTGGCGTCCGGTGGCCCTCCTCTGTACTGACTACAAAATTCTCTCCAAAGTGTTGGCTACCAGACTGAGGAAGGCGATGGAGCAGGTCATACATGTAGACCAGACCTACTGTGTACCTGGTAGGTTGGTTACAGACAACATTTTTTTAATTCGTGATGTTTTGGACCTCTCCAGCTCATTGGTCAAAGAACTTGGTCTTATTTCAATAGACCAAAAAAAGGCGTTTGACCGAGTTGAACATCCATACCTTTGGCAGACATTAGAGGCCTTTGGTTTCAGCTCAGGGTTCATCGCCATGATCCAGGCTTTGTATAGAGACATTGAGAGTATTCTTAAGATTAATGGTGGTTTGAGTGCTCCTTTCAAAGTTGAGAGGGGTGTCCGACAGGGCTGCCCCCTCTCAGGTATGCTGTACTCTCTTGCCATTGAGCCCCTCCTTTGTAAACTAAGGCAAGGCCTCACTGGTTTTAAAGTCCCCAACTCTGACTCTGTTTTTAAAGTGTCTGCCTATGCTGATGACGTTGTTGTTTTTACAAGAAATCAAAATGATGTAGACTACCTTTTAAGAACTGTCAATCTTTTTGGTGAGTGCTCCTCAGCGAGAGTGAATTAGGGTAAGAGTGAAGCAGTTGTGGTGGGGGGAGACCACAAAAAATTGCCCTACCTGGTGGCCTCTCGTGGACACAAGGTGGTTTTAAATATCTTGGTGTGTTTTTAGGAAATCAGACTTTTACTGGGAAAAATTGGGAGTGTTTTTTAGAAAAAGTTGAAGGAAGACTGAAAAAATGGAAATGGATTCTGCCAAACTTGTCCTTCAGAGGTCGTGTTTTAATCATCAACAATTTGATTGCTTCGATGCTGTGGCATCGACTGTCTTGTCTGGACCCTCCACCCAATTTGCTGGCCAGAGTGCAGTCTATAGTCGTGGACTTTTTCTGGGACCGTCTTCACTGGGTTCCACAGAGCATCCTGTTTTTACCGAGGGAAGAAGGTGGTCAAGGGCTCATCCATCTGGCCAGCAGGGGGGCTGTCTTCTGCCTGCAGTTCATTCAGCGACTGCTGAGTGGCCCCCTGGACCTTGTGTGGAGACCTATTGCCAGGGTTGTCCTGGCTCGCTGTGGAGGGCTTGGACTAGAGGAGTTGCTGTTTTTAATGGACTTAAGGAGCCAAAAACTCCCAGAACTTCCCCAGTTTTACCAAAGTGCTTTTAAAATCTGAGGACTTTTTAAAAAGAACTCTCCCCAGGCTTCCTTGTCACCTTTCTGGCTTTCAAAGGAACCACTTGTGTTCGGGACCCGTTTTGATGTGGGCAATGCTTTAGGACCTTCTGTTTTAAAAAAGTTCATTTCTGCAAAGGTCACAACGCTGGGAGACTTGGTAAATTTATGTGGTCCTAACTTGGACAATGCTGTTGCCCTGTGCTCTGCTCTTGGCGTTTCTTCAGTCAGAACTATAATGAATTTGCTGAAAGATTGGAGAGACTGCCTGTCTGCAGAAGAACACTCTGTTATTGTTTTACACTGCAAAAACTCTGTGCAAACTTCTGATGAGCCTTTTCCTTTTAGTGTTTTATCTCCTGATTTTAAAGATGGCACTGGTGTGTTTTTAAACTCTGAACATATTAACATTTGTGACTCTCCGGGTAAAAAAATGTATGGACTCTTGGTGAAAGTTTTAAATGTAAATAAGTTAAAAGGTCGAGCTGATACACCATGGAGGAAACACTTGGGTTTGGGTTCAGAGGTGAGGCCTGCCTGGAGAGCACGCTATAAACCACCATTAACTAAGAAGGTTGGAGACCTACAATGGCGAGTTTTACATGGTGCTGTGGCTGTAAATGCTTTTATTTCCATTTTAAACCCAAATGTTGTTGAGGTTTGTCCTTTTTGTCCTCAGAAAGAGACTGTGTTTCATTGTTTTCTGGACTGTAACAGACTGCATTTGTTGTTTGTTTTTTTGGGGAAGCTGTTTTATCTGTTTGGAGAAGTCTTTTCCCTGCAGATTTTTATCTTGGGTTTTCCATATAGGCAGAGAACTAAGAAAAAGAGTGAACTTTTAAATTTCATCCTGGGTCAGGCTAAAATGGCTATCTATGTTAGTAGGAAAAGAAAAATTGAACAAATACTGGATTGTAATGTAAAAGACATGCTGGTTGGCATGATTAAGGCTCAAATAATGATTGATTACAATTACTATCATCTGATGCAGAATGTTGAAACCTTTGAGGCTATGTGGTGCTTTAAGCACATCCTGTGTTGTGTTAAGGAGGGGAAAATTACCTATGGTATAATCCTGATGTAAGAAGCAAGTTTTTTGTTTTAGTTTTCCTGGTTTGGTTACTTGTGTCTTTGATTTCTTGTCAGTGGGACATTTTTCTTTTTCATTGCTTCTTTTAGTTGTTTTAGTTTTTGTGTTTTTCTGTTGAATTTGTGACAATAAAGGTGTGTTGAAAAATCAAAATCAAATCTGTCTCTCTCTCTCTCTCTCTACAAGGAAGACTCGGACTACTGCCACTGGCAATGTGGAATAGGTGGACTGCAGGGAATACGTTGTGTTGTGTGTGGGGGGGGATGACTTATGTTTGCACTTTTCCAATGTGAGACACTTGGTAGAATGATATTGGTGCTCTTACATTTTTTTGAATTGTGCAATAAAGGCTTTTTTTAAAACTCAAAACTTTCTCTCTCTCTCTCTCTCTCTCTCTCTCTCTCTCTCTCTCTCTCTCTCTCTCTCTCTCTCTCTCTCTCCCTCTCGTGCGCATGCGTGAGCGTTTGTGGGAGCAGGGGTGTGGAGTGTTGTCGAGTGAGTACTTTAAACTTTGTTTTTTCTAACTTTTTCTCTATCGTGTGTGTTTGAGGTGTGTGTGTTTAATATAGTGGGTTGAGTGTGTGTGTGCTGGGGTGTGAGTGTTGGTGTGAGTGTGTCGGGGAACGGTAGCTTCTGCTGCCTGTTTTTCCCGGCCGGCCATCATGCCGGTGATTGATGGTGGTGTGGAGTTTGAACGCTTGATCCGGCGTCATGGCGTGAGAATCCTCCCGACAGTTCCCTGTTCTGTGGAGGAGGCCAGCCTCGCTGTAGGACAGGTGGTTGGGCATGACGGTATAAAATCAGCATCGAGGATGAACAGTGCAATTGTGATCTTTCTGGATTCAACTGAAAAAGCTGATCAGGTGGTGGCACAGGGAGTGGTCATAAGTGACACTTTTACTCCCGTTTTACCGCTGGCTAACCCGTCTAGGAGGATCACCATCTCAAACGCTCCTCCTTTCGTTAAAAATGATCAGCTGATAAGAGAGTTGTCCCGTTTTGGCCAGGTTGTTTCCCCTATCAGAATGGTCTCTCTGGGTAGCAAGTCCCCCCTGCTGAAGCATGTTGTATGTCACAGGAGGCAGTGTTTCATGGTGTTGAAAGACAGCTCTGCTGAACTGAACGCATCTTTTAATTTCAGGATTGACGGCTTTAGCTACTTGGTGTTTGCAACTTCTGAAACCATGAGGTGTTTTGCGTGTGGTGCAGAAGGCCATCTTATTAGGTCATGTCCTGAAAAGGCGAACACAAAGAGCACTGGCGGTAAGAAAGGTGACGCCGCTGTTTCTGGTGGTCCGGAGGGTAGCGCTACATGTGGTGCGGCGGATGCCGCTGCGGCGCCCGCTTCTGCTGGGGCGTCCGCTTCTACTTCTGCGGGGGCGTCCGCGTCCGCGTCCGCTTGTGCTGGGGTGGCCGCGGCGGGCGCGGTAGTTGCCCCCCCAAATAGTGATGGTGGGGAATTTCTGTCTGGCGGCAGCTCTGATCATTGTGACGAGCCTGTCACCCGGAGTAAAGAGGTGGAGGGTGTAAGTAAGAGTGCAGTTAAACGAAGGAACGTGGATGAACAGACTTTGCAGGCGGGGGAGGAACGGTTTGAGGCTGTAGCGGACACACAGAGCAAACACTGCATGACAAACATTGCAGTTCACGAAGAAATGCAGGAATGTAGTTTTGTTGAAGAGGATCCTTTTAAAGCTGCACAAAAAAGAAAAAGTGCTGAAAACTTGCAGAGCTCTGCTAAATTTAGTAGGGTTGGGGTTTTAGATTTACTGGATGAGAGCGCTTCTGACGAAAGTGGAGCTGAGTCTGAACTGATGCAGACGCAGGAGGAGCAAGGCTCCTATTGTTTTGCCAAGATTAGGAAGTTTCTCCAGGTGACTAAGGGGAGCAGAGCTGTGAAAGTGGAAAATTACTTTCCAGATCTGGAGTTATTCGTGGCATCAGCTCGCAAATTTATGAAACTGAATGATGGGAATGAGACTTTCACTGATCAAGAAATTTATTGTTTAAAGAAACTGGTTGTTAAACTGAAATCGCAAATTACTAACAGTCATGTTGACTCTTAGTTTGTTTCTTCCCTTTTATGCTATGTGTGTGTTTTTTTACTGTACCCTATTTTTATCCTTTTTAATGCCCCACCTTAGAATTGGCACTCTCAATATTAATGGGGCCAGGGATGATGTAAAAAGGGCCTCTTTATACAAGCTTTTTAATTTAAAGAAACTTGACGTGCTGATGGTCCAGGAGACTCACAGCACTGTAGACATTGAGAGCCATTGGAGAAAAGAGTGGGATGGCTGCATTTTTTTTAGCCACAAATCCAATAGCAGTGGGGGGGGTGGCTGTACTTTTCTCTAGGGGTTGTGTGCCTGTCTCTTATGAGGCAGAAGAGGTGGTGAAAGGTCATTTCCTCTTATTAAAGGTACAGTTTGAAAACGTGAACTTCGTTTTTATAAACGTGTATGTGCCAACACAGAGAGCAGAGAGGATCAGGGTCTTTGATGTGCTTTCGGATACGGTTAGGTCCTGTGATCCAAATAGTTTTTTATTTCTGGGGGGTGATTTTAACTGTACATTAAACCACAGACTAGACAGGAACCATCAGGAGCCTCACCCTGCTTCTGCCAATAGGCTGAGGGAACTGGTGAAAACACATGAAATGGCCGATGTGTGGAGATCACATCATGGGGACCAGAGGCAGTACACCTGGAGCCATGTCAAAGATAACCTTTTATCTATGGCTAGGTTAGACCGTTTTTATGGTTTTAAACATCAAATGAGTGTTTTTAAAAATAGTTGTATCTGTCCTGTTGGTTTCACTGATCACTGCCTGCTGTTTTGTTCTGTGTTTATTGAAAATGTAAAGTGTAAGAGTGCTTTTTGGCATTTTAACAATACACTTTTAAATGATGTGTTTTTTAAAGAGGTTTTTCATGATGTATGGAAGTCACACAGGGAACAAAAACCCTCTTTTAGTTCTCTCCAATTGTGGTGGGATTTTGGTAAGGCCCAGATAAAACAACTCTGCCAGCAGTACACTCAAAATGTCACTCGTAGCTTGACCCAATCCTTGAAAGTTCTGGAGATTGAGGTGGTAGAACTAGAGAAGTTGCTCAGTTCTACAGGAAAACAAGAGCACTTAGAGGCTCTCAAGTCAAAAAGGTCAGCCTTGGCTAGCTTGCTAGGGGTCACCGCACAGGGTGCTCTGGTCCGCTCACGCTACATGGATGTAGCTCTGATGGACTCGCCCTCCCAGTACTTTTTTGGACTGGAGGGGAAAAATGGACAGAGAAAGCTTATTCACTCCTTGTTGGGCGATGACGGGAGAACAATCTCCACAGCAGCAGAGATCAGGAAATACGCTGCTAGCTTTTACAGTGAATTGTTTAGGGCAGAGTGGAGGGAGGACACGTCACTGGGCCACGTTTTCCTTGATGGTCTTCCAGTGCTCTCAGAGGACCTTGTTGCCGGCTTGGATGCTCCACTGTCTCTGTCTGAGCTGCATACGGCGCTAATGAGCCTCCAGAATGGAAAATCACCAGGCATAGATGGTCTCTCTGTGGACTTTTTTAAGGAATTCTGGCCCCTGCTTGGTCCAGACCTGCTGGAGGTTCTCCAAGATAGCTTGGAAAGGGGGACCCTACCCACGACCTGCAGGAGGGCCATCATCACACTGTTGCCGAAAAAGGGGGACCTCCAGAGCCTAAAGAACTGGAGGCCAGTCTCTCTGCTCTGCACAGACTATAAGATTCTCTCAAAAGCTCTGGCCCGAAGACTGAGAAAGGTGATGAGCGAGCTCATTCATGTAGACCAGACTTACTGTGTGCCTGGCAGGCTGATTAGTGACAACGTCACTTTAATTCGGGATGTTTTGGAGGTCTCTGGTTCATTGGCGGTAGAAACTGGTTTGATTTCAATTGACCAGGAAAAGGCGTTTGACCGGGTTGAACACCAATATTTATGGACAGTTTTAGCTGCTTTTGGGTTCAGCCCAGGCTTCATAGCCAGGATACGGGTCTTGTACAGTGACATTGAGAGTGTGCTGAAGATAAATGGGGGCGTGTCTGCCCCTTTAAAAGTCCAGAGGGGGGTTCGGCAGGGCTGCCCTCTGTCAGGGATGCTGTACTCCCTCGCCATAGAGCCTTTGCTTCACTGCCTGAGAAGGGATCTATCAGGAGTTACTTTTCCTGGCTGTGACACCACGTTCAAGCTGTCGGCCTATGCAGATGATGTAGTCATTCTGCTAAACAAGCAGAGTGACATTGACGTTTTGGTTAGGAGTGTCAATCTTTTTGGCCAACTTTCCTCTGCAAAAATAAACTGGGGAAAAAGCGAGGCTCTGATGGTGGGGGAGAAACTAGAAAATCAGCTTACGCTGCCTGGTGGGTTGATTTGGAAAAAAGGAGGGTTTAAGTATCTTGGTGTCTTTATTGGAAATCAGCAGTTTGAGCAAAAAAATTGGGATGGGGTCCTAGAGAAAATTAACGGGAGACTAAACAAGTGGAAGTGGCTAATGCCAAGAATATCTTTTAGAGGAAGAGTGCTCATTTTAAATAATCTTGTTTCCTCATCCCTGTGGCACCGCCTCATGTGCATGGACCCCCCTGCTGGTTTGTTGTCCAAAATTCAGTCTGTTTTGGTGGACTTTTTTGGGGGGGGTGGACTCCACTGGGTTCCTCAAGCCCTGTTATTTCTTCCCAAAGAGGAGGGGGGGGCAAGGAGTGATTCATTTAGCTAGTAGAGGTGCTGCTTTTAGACTGACTTTCATACAGAGACTGCTGACGGGCCCCCAGGACCTGGTATGGAGGCCTTTGGCCTGTGTTATTTTACAGAGAGTCCTTGGGCTTGGGCTAGACCTCCCTGTGTTTTTAATGGATTTTAAGAACTCTAATGCACTGTCTTTACCCAGTTTTTACCGCAGTCTCTTTTCAGTGTGGACTCTTTTAAAAAACAAAGAGGGCCATGAGATTCCCTCTACTGGTTGTTGAGGGAGCCGGTGGTTTTTGGTGGTCGCCTTGGTGTCCTGCCGGGAGTTGGAAGGACCTTCCTTGATAGGCTGTGTTCCAGGAACGTTCTCACTCTGAAGCAAGTGGTGGAACTGGCTGGTCCTGGCCTCAACAACGCCTCAGCTTTAGCAGCTCATCTTGGTGTCAGGTCGAATCGTTTCATCGATGGTCTTCTTGCACACTGGAAACAGGAACTTCATGGACTTGAGCACTCCCTACTCTTGGACTTTAGCAATGGCACGCTGCAGCCGGAAAGCACGGACCCCTTTCCCTCTCTTACGCTCTATATGGACTTTGATGTCACTCCTTGCTCCTTACTGGCATTCTGTGCTCCCACTGGTGTGGACTTTGGAGGAGCCAGTGGTAAGGCACTCTACAGACTGGTGGTGATGGCACTCAACAAGGACAGATTGAACACCTGTGTGGACACTCCTTGGAGAGCCTATTTTAGACTAGGAAAAGGGCATCGGCCTGCCTGGAGGGCTCTTTATAAAGCCCCTCTCCCTAAGAGGCATGGAGACTTACAGTGGAGGGTCCTGCATGGTATTATAGCTGTCAATGCTTTTGTTTCTGTGATTAACAGCAGTGTCAGTGATCGGTGTGTTTTTTGTTCCTCTAGGGAGACAGTTTTTCATTGTTTTACTGAATGTCAGTGCCCGAGTGGTCTCTTTGAACTTCTCACAGAACTTTTTCACATTTTTAAGGAAGTTTTCTCTAAGCAGGTTTTCATTTGTGGTTTTATGTACAATCGTCGTTTTAAGCAGAAGTGTCAACTACTGAACTTTGTTTTAGGGCAGGCAAAGTTGGCTATCTATGTAAGCCGGAGAAGAAAACTTGAAAATGTTGAGAATGATGTTGATGTCAAAATTTTATTTGTGAGGCTACTTAAAGCCAGAATCAGGCTGGACTTTCAGTTTTTTATGGGGAATGGGGATGTGGAAGGTTTCAGGACCCTCTGGTCCCTGGAGAATGTCCTCTGTTCAGTTCATGATGTACAGCTTTTTTGGGGGCGTTTTTTGGGGGAATAATTTTCTGTGTAATATAGCATGACTTAGAAATTGTATTGACTGATGGACAAGTGTGTTTATTAAAGATCTTTTAAAAATCAAAAATCTCTCTCTCTCTCTGTCTCTCTCTCTCTCTTTTAAAAAACATTCTCTGTAAACCCTGGAGATGGTTGTGTGTGAAAATCCCAGTAGATTAGCAGTTTCTGAAATACTTAGACCAGTTTTTTCTTTTTTGTGTTTTGCACCAACACCCATGCCAAAGTCTATTAAATCCCCTTTCGTCTTGACCATGTTTACATGCCTATATGCACTGAGTTGTTGCTATAGGATTCACTGAATAGATACTTCCATTAACAAGAGAAGAGAAGGGAAGAGAGTTTTGAGTTTTAAAAAATCCCTTTATTGTACAATTCAAAAATGTAAGAGCACCAGTACCATCATTCCACCAAGTGTCTCACATCTCAAAAGTGCAAACATAACTCATTCCCCTCTCCCACAGAACACAAAATATTCCCTACAGTCCATCTATTGGTGAATGCCTCCAAATTGTCCACCATTTTATAGTAAGAGTACTCTACCTGGAGTCTGACTTTTAACAAGGCCTTGAAAACAAACACAGGATCCACATTGCCAGTGTTAGTAGTCCGATTTTTCCTTGTCAGCCAGATGGCAAGTTTAGCAGTACCAGATAGGAAGTTCATCAAAGTGTGCACAGACTTCTTTGCTACTTTATACTTTGCACCGTAAATAAACAAACCAAAAGAGAAACATGAAGAGAAGAGAAGAGAAGAGATTTGACATTATGGGGTTGGTAAGAAATGAAGATGATCTGAGAGGAGAAAAAAGGAGGAAGAGATGTAAGAAGATAGATCGAAACCATTGACTTGATAACATGTCTACAACAAAGTTTAAGAGGAAAAAGTGAGAGAAAGCCTATGTGTATTACATTTTTTTTCTTCTTTGGAACCAGATGTCTTCTTCTTCAGCTTAATCCTTTTCGGGTTGCGGGGGGGGGGGGCACTGGAGCCTATCCCAGCATCTTTGGGCAAGAGGCAGGGTACACCCTGGACAGATTGCCAGTCCATCGCAGGGCCAACGCAAAGAGACAGACAGCCATTGCTCTCACAGTCATACCTAAGGACAATTTAGAATCCCTAGTTTGATGTCAATTAACCTAACTTACATGTTTTTGGCATGTGGGAGGAAACCGGAGAAATCCCGGAGTAAACCCACACAGACACAGGGAGAACATGCAAACTCCACACAGATCACTGTTGGTCAGGGGCTGGGATCGAACCCAGGATCCCCCGGCCAAGGGTGAGTTGCTGTGCTGCCCCAGTGCTAACCACTCTGCCACCGCGCTGCCCTGGAACCAGATGTTATATATTTAAACTACTAAGTGGAATGCAAAGCTTATTCTAGTTTACCTTGCAGAGTATACTCATGAGCTTTATGGACTAAAGATGTAGTGTAAATAAAAATAACCACACTAAAATATATGCCAGAAAATGGCATTTTCCATGGTCCATAAGTCACAGGTACAACAAACACTGTCATAAAGTGCAGCTGCATGTCAGAAATTAGCTGAAGTGAAGCTATAGGACAACTAATCTACTAGCATCGATCAGTCAAACTGGGCAAGATAAAGCATCTCAAAGTCTGCATATCATTACTATTTGAATGCAATCATATTATTTTACTGACATAAAATTAAAACTAGTATAATTTATAGTTTGAAGGCAATAGCAAAACTATATTTTGTGTGAAAAAAAGACTAATGATGAAACTTACTCTGGGGTTGCAGGTCTGATCTACACCCCAGGTACCTTGAGAACAGTGGGCAACATCATAGTATACTGTATGGAGCATTAAGGTACTTACTGCCAATGAAAATGCAGCACTCTAGAAAAGTTTGATATTTTTATTATTTTTTATGGAAATGGTCAATTAAAGCTGCAAATTATTTTCAGACATCTTCAAAACACTATCAGAGATCGACAAGTGAAAATCTGTGTCAACAATTTTCAAAATTGAACAAAACAGAAGCACCCTGACTTTCTAAAATCAGAACAAAATGTCTGTCTTAAAAACAAAGTTCGATATGGAATATGGCCTCCATTTGCATTAATGCAGGCAGTAATATGCCTTTGCATGGACCTCACCAGCAGTCTAATGTTGTCCTGGGGGATATTTAGCCACTCCTCCTGCAATGCCATGACCCGTTCCTGTCTATTCTGCAGTGCCGGTACTCTGGCTGAAATATGTCGCCCAAGTTGATCCCACAAGTGTTCAATGGGGGATAAATCCGTAGAATAAGAAGGCCAAGGAAGGACATCAAAGTTCTGTTGCTGCAGGTGCTCCCTGGTGACTTGGGGGGCATGTGGACGAGCATTGTCCTGCTGGAACACACCACCATTGTGGCATCGTAGAGATTTGACAACATGGTGCTATGCATTTTTGTTCATCTTTATATAGGGAAGATTCCTTAAAATCACCCATTTTTGACTTTTGAGTACCCAAAACAAACAATGAGCCCAAACAGACTATAGAGCAAGAGGTCAAAGGCAATGAGTCATGACAGTGAGGAGAACCACTAAAAATGAGTTCTAGACGTAGTTTGAGTCATACAAACACTATTACTCATGCTTAGATAAACGCAGATAAACGCAGTTAGAACGCAGTTTGGAGCTGGCGTTTTGAGCTTTTTTTTGATGCTGCCGCTGGAGTGTGAACCTACTCGTGAGAAATAAGGAGAATTTGCCAGTAGTGGCTGGTGAAGCTGGTGAAGCAATTGGCAATTGGCCCCTCGCGCTCAGGGAAAACAAAGGGATTTCTCCCACGTGTGTTTTTTTTTCCCTACGATCGGAATCAGCGATCATCGGCTGGGATAATGAGTCCCAAGAAAGCTCTGCAAAATGAAGATGAAATAAAAAAAGCGCTGGATTTCTTGGCGGAAGAGATTTCCGCTGTAAAGTCACAACAAAGAAGCATCCTGGACCTAATGGAGGAGATTAAAGCGCTGCGGAACCAGAACGCTGAGAAAGACAGGAGGCTGGCGTATCTGGAGAGCAGAATGGCTGAGATGGACCAGAGCACTCGGGTGAACGACGTGATCATCACGGGGCTCCACATCAAACCCCGATGATACGCGAGAGCAGTTGCCGCAGACAGCAGTGGAGGTGAGCTGGAGGACGAATCCACTGAGCAACAAGTGGCGGCCTACATGCAGGCCAAAGGAATTCAGCTGGACTGCAACAACATAGAGTCCTGCCACCCTCTGCCCAGGAAAAGCGGCGACAAACCAGCTGTGATCATGAGGTCTGTGAACAAAAAACACAAGACTGCGCTACTGAAACAAGGTAGGAGGCTAAAAGGAACAAACATTTACATAAACGAGCACCTCACAAAGGAAAACGCAGAAATAGCCAGGAAAGCAAGATACATGAAAAAGCAGAAAAAGATTCAAAACACCTGGACATCAAACTGTAAAATATACATCAAATTAAACGGATCACCTGAAGAAGCCAAGGTCATTAACATCCGTAATATTATGGAACTGGACAAATATCAATGAATATTATGAACTGGAGTCACAGCAACAATTCAGACAACTGTAGGACACTGAAGGATTTTACTCATCTGCAACAAACATTAAACAATATGAATCAAAAAAATCAACAAACAGGGACAACAGGAACTGAATGTTTTTGAATACACAGATCACAACCCACAGGACATAGAATATGACATAGACCCTGATAATAATTTACTTTGCTCCATCAATAATGACTGTAATTACTACACAGATGAACAGTTCAACACAATGGTCACATCTGATTTCAATATTTCTATGATCCACTTCAACAGCAGGAGTCTCTATGCAAACTTTAATAACATTAAAGACTATTTACATCAGTTTAAAGAGCCCTTCAATATTGTGGCAATATCAGAGACGTGGCTCAGTGAAGAGAAAGGAATGGATTTTACCATGGATGGCTATGGATTAAATTATATAAATAGAAAAGTGAAAAAAAGGAGGAGGAGTTGCAATTTATGTTGACAAGAGCTTGAAATACAAGGTTGTTGAAAATCTGTCAGTAACTGTGGATGATTTATTTGAATGTATTACAATAGAAATCTGTCTGGACAATGTGAAGAATGTAGTAGTGAGCTGTGTATATAGAACACCTGGATCAAACACTGACTTATTTAAGGACTGGATGGAAAAAATGTATGCAAAACTAACTCATAAAGTTATGTTCATCTGTGGGGATTTCAATATAGATCTGATGAACTCAAAACAACATAGTTTGACAGAAGAATTTATCAACACAATGTACAGTATGGGCTTACATCCAACAATTACCGGACCTAGCAGAATCACGTCACACAGTGCCACACTAATAGATAACATATTCACAAACATTATGGAAAATAATATCAGGAGTGGGCTTTTATTGAATGATATCAGTGACTACCTGCCGATTTTTGTTGTCTATCAATGTGATTATAGGAAGAAAAAGTATACCAAAAATATTAAATATAAAAGAATAAGAACTGAAGAATCAATGCATTTACTGACAAAGGAATTATTAATACAAGATTGGAAGATAGTTTATGATGAAAATGACATAAATAGAGCATATGATAAATTTTTACAAATATTTCAATCATTGTACAATAAATACTGTCCTATAAAACAATACAGTGACAGACAACAAAAAAAAAAAAATTCCTTGGGTCACCAAGGGGTTAATAAATGCATGTAAAAAGAATACATTATATAAACAATTCATTAAATGCAGAACGGTGGAAGCTGAGATCAAATATAAAAGATACAAAAATAAGCTTACTACTATAATGAGGACCTGTAAGAAAGAATATTACAACAGAATACTAGAGGATAACAAAAATAACATAAAAGGAATATGGCAAGTACTCAATGGGATTATTAGTAATCGTCCTAAGAATGCAAATTATCCAGAATATTTTATCGAAAATGGCAATTTGATAAATAATATGGAAGATGTGGTCAGTGGTTTCAATAAATTTTTTGTAAACGCTGGTCCTGAATTAGCAAAATCAATAGCGACACCAGAAACAAACTACAGTGGTTCTGTAAATGAAATAGAAGATAGAAATCCAAACACAATCTTTTTGGGTGCAGTTACTGAAAAGGAAATTATCGAGACTGTGAGTAAATTTAAGAACAAAAAATCAACAGACTGGAATGAAATTGACATGACAATAGTGAAAAAAGTAATTGAGGGAATTGTTAAGCCACTCACCCACATCTGTAACCTGTCATTTCAAACTGGTACATTTCCAGACAAAATGAAAATAGCAAAAGTAATACCTCTATACAAAACAGGAGACAGTCATCGCTTCACACATTACAGGCCAGTCTCTTTACTCTTACAATTCTCCAAAATACTTGAAAAAATCTTCACTAAGAGACTGGATGATTTCACTGAAAAACACAACCTCCTTACAGATAGCCAATATGGTTTTAGAGCAGATAAATCTACATCTTTGGCACTGATCGAACTTATAGAAGAAATTACTAGTTGTATAGATAAAAAAAAGGTTGCTGTAGGAGTATTTATAGATTTAAAGAAAGCTTTTGACACCATTGACCACAGAATACTACTAAGGAAACTGGAAAGGTATGGGATAAGAGGGGTTGGACTGAGTTGGGTGGAAAGTTATGTAAGTAACAGACAACAATTTGTACAACTTGGAGGGCACAAATCACCCTTCATGGACATCACTTGTGGTGTGCCCCAGGGGTCAGTTTTGGGACCCAAACTCTTTATTTTGTATATAAATGACATATGCCAAGTATCAAAAATTCCGAAATTTATTTTGTTTGCGGATGACACAAATATCCTTCGCACTGGTGAGAATTTGCAGCAGGTTTTAGAGGTGGTCACAACTGAAATGGAAAAATTAACGCAGTGGTTCAACAAAAATAAATTATCTCTATATCTAAAAAAACCCCCCAAAGATTATGTTGTTTGGAAATTATAAAATAAATCATGAAATAATGGTAACGATAGATGATACCAGAATAGAAACAGTACAGGAAAATAAGTTTCTGGGGGTGACGTTAGACAATAAAATCTGCTGGAAACCTCACATCAGTCACATCCGGGCCAAATTAGCAAAATGTATAGGTATACTGGGGAAGACAAGACACTTCTTGGACTATAAATCATTGGTCTTATTGTACAATTCACTATTTTTATCTTATCTTAACTACTGTGTAGAAGTCTGGGGAAACACCTACAAGACCAACCTACAGTCAATATTCACATTACAAAAAAGAGCTATAAGCATAATAAACAATGCAGGATATAGAGACCATACCAATGCGTTGTTCTTAAAGTCACATGTCATAAAGTTCATCGATTTAGTTAAATTTAAGACAGCACAAGTAATGTACAGGGCAATTAATAATCAACTACCAACTAATATACAAAAAATATTTAAAAAAAGAGACAATGATCATAATTTGAGGGGAGACTTAAACTTTACAAAACCCAAGATACGTACAACCAAGAAAAGTATGTGCATATTTGTCTGTGGGGTGGATTTGTGGAACAGTCTGGAGCCGGAACTGAAACTATGTACAAACAGAAATCAATTCAAAAAGAGGTATAAGCACCATTTGCTGAAAGGGTATATGTTAGAAGGGTAGTAGTTATATGTACGATTCATTATGTTCACTCTGGGATATTATGGGACACTATGGATTGGTGGGTGGGACAGCACTGTGTATATCTGTGTTGTTTGAGGCTGGTTTTGATGTATGGACATCATTGTATGTTAGAATGGATGGGTGTTAATGATGATTTGTAAAAAATACAGTAAATTGCTTACTTGGGGTCTTAAAGGTGGTAATTTGTATAAAATTCACATGGGTGTATCTATGGAAAAGAGGAGATGGAATTAATAAGTGTTCACTTCTTCCTTCTCCCTTTTGAACAGTGTATACTGTTACTTTATTGCATTTACCATTTGCTTGTATTTGTTATATTTTTGTGTTCGAAATAAACTATCTATCTATCTATCTAGATAGGATGGACTAAAAAATATTGATGCAAAAATTGTGTGGTGTTTTCACTGACAGTGAGTACACATTTTAGGGTCATTTATTAAATAAGACTATAGTTGTTAGAGGCCAACAAAACAGAAGTGCATATATGTTTATTTCTCCTTTATATGGAGAATATTTTTACTAAATAGTATTGTAATTATTTTGTTTTAGGGCCAGGTTCAAGTGGCCATTTGAGGATTTTGTTAACCTTCATTGATGACTTTAATGTTCTATCCTGGAGCTTGTGCCTTGGTATTTCTCAGTGAGAAATGTTGCTCAGCATTTTTTCATTCATGCTGTTTTATTCTGACATTTACAGTAGATGACAGTCCTCCTCATCATAAGATGGAAAAAATCCCTATTCTTCCAATGATAAAGTTGTTTTGTGTTTATTTTTTGTGACATTGCCTTTTATGATATTGGTTTTAGATACATACTTCTGCTGATGTTGTTCTGAGAACTTATAGTGTATGTGCATTGGATCAACTTTTCCTTACAGATCAAACCAGGTAATTATCCCATCACTTTTTTACAAACTAGAGCACACACCAACAAAGGCATCAAGCCATTTTGCAATTGCCATTTCCATTTCCTTCTTGTAAAATGACCAAATACGGTAGAGGTGTTATGATTAACACGAATGTGATCTCCTGTCCTTCGAAGTGGGAAGAAACAGTAGGAGAATATGAAGAAGAGACAACCTCCATATGCAGTGAGCCATACATGTTGCATAAGCTGACCTATCTAGTGACTATAATCAGATCAGTATGCTTGAAAAAACTTTATCTAGAAGCAACTGTGATCCAACAGTGGCTCAGCAGTAAGACTCTCATAAAAGACAGCCAGAGTTTGAGGCAGAGAAATAAAGAGAGACATGATCAAAGAAAATCTGAAGTATCATTCAGACAACCGTCCCTGTGGAGATTTTGTGCATCCATAACTGTCTTGGGGTTTTCTTTGAATGCATTTCTTTCGTGGGTAGATACATTGCAGCGGGGAATGGTGTATGTGTGTGAATGTGTCTTTTTTTTTACCGTGTGTATTTTACCATGTATATTTTATGAGTACAATGATATTTCTTGGTCCATGTGATGCTTTGATATTCACTACTGTCGGTGAAAAGCAGAAGGCGCTGTAGCTGTGGTATGTGGGCGTATGCTAAAAGATCACTACTGAACCTTATATACACTGTATCCACTGATGCTTACGGAGAACATGGATCCATATAAAAGGATTATGAAGAGTTTTATAATGAGTGTTACAACCATCTTTCATGGCCGTCAAACACTGTCACGCTGACTGTACTTTAAACCTTTATATTTTATAGAAATCTAGTATCAGACGTTGTACGGACATAGTTGTATAGGATCAGTATTATCAAGTAGGCTTTCATAAGTGTATAATTAACGCAACATAAAATATCTACCAACTTAAACAATCAAATCAAACTTAGCCCTTGTCTTCCCCATCACAGAATCACTGTCTGCTCCCTTTAAAGTAAATAAATATGTAATATATAAGCATCCCAAAGTGATTAAACAAAAAGTTGGTAAAACTCAAATTAAACATGAAGCCTCTAAATTTAATGACTTGGCCTCTGTTCTTCCTCATAATTTAAAAATTAAATGTGGTTTGTTAAATATTATGTCTCTAACTCCCAAATCTCTGCTGGTCCATGATCTGTTAATTGATCATCAGATTGATTTAATATCCCTTACAGAGACTTGATTAGGGAAAGAGGGTTATGTTGGTTTAAGTGAATCAATTCCCTCTGGTTATTTAAACTGTCAAAATCCCAGAAGTTCTGGTCGTGGAGGAGGAGTAGCAACAATTTACCATTTCAAATTACTAGTTAATGTAAAGCAAAAACATGTTATAATTCCATTGAGGGCCTGGTCCTCACTATTGGGCATGTTAGTAATTTTAGGTTAAACCCAATTTTATTTGCTATAGTTTATCGTCCTCCCACAGCTTACTCAGAGTTTTTATCTGAATTTGCCAAATTCGATTTAGTGCTGAAATTGGATAGAATAATTATAGTAGGAGACTTTAATATACATGTAGATGTAGATAGTGATTGCCTTAATATGGCATTTAATTCTATATTAGACTCGATGGGGTTTTCTCAGAAAGCAGGAAATTCTACCCATTATCTCCACCATACGCTGGACCTTGTTCTGACATATAGCATAGAAATAGAAAATCTGGTAGTGTCTCCTCATAACCCTGTACTGTCAGACCATTACCTGTTAATTTTTGATTTTGCTATTTGTAACTATTTGGCTCCTAAAGACAAATATTACTACAGTAGATGTCTCTCAGATGATGCTGCTACCAAATTTAAGTAGATTGTTTCTTCAATGCCATGTGTCAACACAATGGCGATAAGTTATGGAGAGTTTGCTCCGTCTGTAATTGATAGCATGGTAGATAGTGTGACAGCTTCTCTGCATCAGACCCTGGACATGGTGGCCCCTTTAAAAAAGAAAAAGTCTAATCAGAGATCTCTAACTCCTTGGTTCAACACAGAAACTCATAGCTTAAAACAGAAGACTCGTCAATAAGAAAGAAAACGGTGCTCCACTAAATTAGATGAAATCTATTTAGCTTGGAGAAATCAACTTCTAATTTATAAAAAAAAAAATCTCTTAGGAAAACTAGAACAAGTTATTATTCCGCATTAACAGAAGAAAACAAGAATAATTCCAGGTTTCTTTTCAGCACTGTAGCCAGGCTGACAATGGTTACATGTGCAAAATTTCTTCAATCTGATTACAATTCACATCAGAATGTTACTGTTTACATGGATCCTGAAAAAGTTGATCCGATTAGGGTGTGCATTTCCATGTGTCACACGTTTGAACGGACTAAATCATTTTGACATGCACACAATTATTCGACATTCCAGAAATAGTAGAAGAAGAAGCAACTTCCGATGTAAACAAACCCCACTTTGTGTCTTTCTCTTTTTGAGATGGACCTGTATTGTGTTATTCAGACTGTACTTTTGCTTCTGCTGGTTTCCAAAATGAAGCTACAAGTACATATTTTTGCATATGACAAACAGAGGGAGACAGCGGGACGATACAGACCAGTTTTGTTTTACTCCCGCCATGTCTTCTGCTAGCTACTGTAAAGGCAGAAATACGTCACATCGATGTGTGGCTGACTACAGACATGTGCAGTAAACATATTTTCTACCCAAACTTCGGAATGAGTGTTTATATGTGCACCAATCGGATTAACAATCGGCATAACCAACCCGTGTCAATCGGAAGGAAATTTTGATCCGAATGAGTGTGATTGGGCCGGAATATTCAGATTGGCATGTTACATGAAGCATTTTTGTTCTGATCAGGCTTTGAATCTGGTTACTTGTGTCCATGTAAACATGGCTTAAGAGTCAGGACTCTGTCAAACCTAGCATTCCTTTAGAGCTCACGAGTCAGCACTTTATGAACTTCAACAATAAAATTTCATCTATCAGAGATAAAATCAGTCAGATTCTTCCCACTGTTAACTTAAAATACAGTAACTACTATAACGCCTTCAAATGATATCTGTTTGGATGAGTTTACTCCAACTGACCTTTTATAGTTAGATAAAATAATTTCCTCATCCAAGCCTTCAATTTGTCTTTTAGACCCTATTCCTACCAGGTAATTTAAAGAAGTCTTCCCATTAATTGGTAGCTCAATTCTTCAAATAATCAATTCTTCATTAACATTAGGCCATGTGCTGCAGGCTTTTTAAACTGCTGCAACCCTTACTTAAAAAGCCAACGCTGGATCCAGGCGTTTTAGCTAACTATAGACCAATCTCTAAGCTGCCTTTCATTTCAAAAATCTTAGAAAGAGTTGTTGTTATGCAATTATTTGACCACTTGCAGGGAAATGGTTTATTTGAAGAGTTTCAATCTGGGTTTAGAATCCATCATAGTACTGAAACAGCTTTAGTGAAGGTCACTAATGACCTCCTTATCACATCTGATAATGCACTTGTTTCTGTTCTTGTCCTCTTGAACCTTAGTGCAGCTTTTGATACTATCCATCATAATATTTTACTTTATAGACTACAACACCATGTTGGACTTAATGGAACTTCATTGCAGTGGTTTAGATCTTATTTATCTGATAGGTTCCAGTTTGTTCATGTCAATAATGAGTTTTCTTCCAACTCAAAGCTCAGTCATGGAGTTCCACAGGGATCTGTGCTAAGCTCTATTCTTTTTAGTTTATATATTCATCTAAAAAAATAATAAAATAATGCTACAGACTCCAACACTAAGTCCACAATTAAAATGTGAATGTGGATGGAATAAAAAAACTAGTGTATCATCATATAAATAAAATGACGGGTGACTATATTTTGACTGTTACAACTCTTTCCATTAAGATAACTAAAATCCCTTTAAATGTCATTTACTTTTTGACACCACATCGCTTTTTGATTCCTCACAGTGATACATTATATAGAGTGTTATAGACATCATGTAGACATCGAAATCTCACTGTTTGAAGAAGAAGATTGTTCAGAACTCCTTAGAAGAACTACTTATACAAAGATATAGAGTGAAGAAGACGAAGACGAGGTTGCCAACTGAGAAGAATTCTGACTTTTGATACACAGAGTGATGTTTACTGAGTGAAGTACGTGGCGGTAAGGACTACAGCTCCCTACCAGATAGAGTGATGGTATAGAGTGAAGTACATGGCGGTAATGCACCTGTAAGCTGGTTGCCAACCACCAATCGAATCTAAAAGAAAAAGATTCCCCACAATGGAAGCCGAACCAATAAATCCTGGAGAATGATTACGCACGGAGCAGGAAATTAAGAACAGTAAATTTCTCAATGAGGAGATTTTTTTTTCTTTTGTCACATTTTTGGGAGATTATCTATCTATCTATCTATCTATCTATCTATCTATCTATCTATCTATCTATCTATCTATCTATCTATCTATCTATCTATCTATCTATCTATCTATCTATCGACAGTATGTATACTCTATATGTATATGTATATATACAGTATATCACTCCCAGTTCCATGGGGTGAGACTGGACATCCTGGCAGATAAGTACATCTGTCACAAGGTCTGTGGTGGAACTTAGCCAGTCGGTGCATCGTGACATGCACTACACAAAGAGCAGAGATAAACAAACCTATCATCTGGTCAGTCACTGCAACAGATACTGGAGTCAATTTGTCTTGGCCTGTCCTTGCCACTGGTAATACCTCTATCTGCCAAGAATGTTCCGCTAGTCCAGCAAAAGCTAGCAGTACTCAAACACTTTGCAAGCAGTTTCATGAAATGGTCAGTCAGAAAGCAACTCATACCGGCTTGGACGTCGCCCGGGTTAACAAGGCCAGGAGTTCCTGGCAGCAGAGGGCGAAGAACAGAGATGTGTGGAGGAATCTGATCAGACCTAAATGAAACAGTCATTGTTGCCCCCGACAGACTGCTATGATGATGATGATGATGCTTCTGCTAGGCAACATTATTAGAAAGCACTGTATACATTTTCATTGTTATGCAGATGACACAATTATACTTGTCAATGAAGCCAGATGATAGTAATCAGTTAGCCAAATTAGAGGCCTGTCTTAAGGAAATTAAAGCTTGGATGAATTGTAATTTCTTGCTATTAAATTCAGATAAGACTGAAGTCATTCTAGTTGGTCCAAAAAACCTTAGAAATACCGTTCCAAATCAAACTCTTAGTTTGGATGTGGTTACTCTTCCTCTTAATAGGTCTGTGAGGAACTTTGGAGCCCCTCATGGATTGTCACCTTATCTTGGAGCCCCTCATGGATCATCACCTTATCATGGTGGGGGGTTTGCGTGCCCTAGTGATCCCAGGAGCTATGTTGTCTGGGGCAATTTGCCTCTGGTAGCGCCACCCAAGACAAACTGGTCCTGGGTGAAGGGCCAGACTAAGAACAATCCAACAGACTCTCATGATGAATGTTAGAACAAGGATTCAGTGTACCACACCTGGTATGTGGTTACCGGGGCCCCACCCTGGAGCCAGGCCTGGGGGAGGGGCTTGATGGCTAGCGTCTGGTGGCTGGGTTTCCGCCCATGGGACCCGGCTGGGCTCAGCCCGAAGGAGTTACATAGGTCCGTCCTCCAGTGGGCTCACCACCTGCAGGAAGGACCATGGGATTCCGGTGCTATGTGGATCATGTGGCAGTAAAAGGTGGAGACCTTGGCGGTCTGATCACAAGCTTCCTAAACTGGCTTTTGGGACATGGAATGTCACCTCTCTGGTGGAGAAGGAGTCTGAGCTGGTGCATGATGTTGAGCTATACTAGCTACTGTAGATACATATAGTGGGGTAAAAAAGTATTTAGTCAGCCACCAATTGTGCAAGTTCTCCCACTTAAAAGATGAGAGAGGTCTCCAATTTTCATCATAGGTATACCTCAACTATGAGAGACAAAATAAGAAAAAAAATCACATTGAAGGATTTTTAATGAATTAATTGGTAAATTCCTCAGTAAAATAAGTATTTGGTCAATAACAAAAGTTCATCTCAATACTTTGTTATATACCCTTTGTTGGCAATGACAGAGGTCAAACGTTTTCTGTAAGCTTTCACAAGGTTTTCACACACTGTTGCTGGTATTTTGGCCCATTCCTCCATGCAGATCTCCTCTAGAGCAGTGGTGTTTTGGGGCTGTCGCTGGGCAACACAGACTTTCAACTCACTCCAAAGAGTTTCTATGGGGTTGAGATCTGGAGACTGGCTAGGCCACTCCAGGACCTTGAAATGCTTCTTACGAAGCCACTCCTTCGTTGCCCGGGCGGTGTGTTTGGGATCATTGTCATGCTGAAAGACCCAGCCACGTTTCATCTTCAATACCCTTGCTGGTGGAAGGAGGTTTTCACTCAAAATCTCACAATACCTGGCCCCATTCATTCTTTCCTTTACACGGATCAGTCGTCCTGGTCCCTTTGCAGAAAAACAGCCCCAAAGTATGATATTTTCACCCCCATGCTTCACAGTAGGTATGGTGTTCTTTCTCCTTCAAACACGACAAGTTGAGTTTTTACCAAAAAGTTGTATTTTGGTTTCATCTGACCATATGACATTCTCCCAATCCTCTTCTGGATCATCTAAATGCTCTCTAGCAAACTTCAGACGGGCCTGGACATGTACTGGCTTAAGCAGGGGGTCACGTCTGGCATTGCAGGATTTGAGTCCCTGGCGGCGTAGTGTGTTTCTGATGTAGCCTTTGTTACTTTGGTCCCAGCTCTCTGCAGGTCATTCACTAGGTCCCCCCATGTGGTTCTGGGATTTTTGCTCACCGTTCTTGTGATAATTTTGACCCCACGGGGTGAGATCTTGCGTGGAGCCCCAGATCGAGAGAGATTATTAGTGGTCTTGTATGTCTTCCATTTTCTAATAATTGCTCCCACAGTTGATTTCTTCACACCAAGCTGCTTACCTATTGCAGATTCAGTCTTCCCAGCCTGGTGCAGGTCTACAATTTTGTTTCTGGTGTCCTTTGACAGCTCTTTGGTCTTGGCCATAGTGGAGAGTTTGGAGTCTGACTGTTTGAGGTTGTGGACAGGTGTCTTTTATACTGATAACGAGTTCAAACAGGTGCCATTAATACAGGTAACGAGTGGAGGACAGAGGAGCCTCTTAAAGAAGAAGTTACAGGTCTGTGAGAGCCAGAAATCTTGCTTGTTTGTAGGTGACCAAATACTTATTTTACTGAGGAATTTACCAATTAATTCATTAAAAATCCTTCAATGTGATTTTCTGGATTTTTTTTTTCTCATTTTGTCTCTCATAGTTGAAGTATACCTATGATGAAAATCGGAGACCTCTCTCATCTTTTAAGTGGGAGAACTTGCACAATTGGTGGCTGGCTAAATACTTTTTCACCCCACTGTATAGTCGGCCTCCCCTCAACACACAACTCTGGTTCCAGTCTCCTGGAGAGGGGCTGGAGCTTGGCCTACTCTGGAGTTGCCCCGGGTGAGAGGCGATGAGCAGGGGTGGGTATTCTTATATCCCTCCCACCTTGCTTCCTCTATATTGGAGTTTTCCCTGGTGGACGAAAGGGTTGTTTCCCCATGCCTTTGGTTTGGGAAATGGGTCCTAACCATCATTTGTGCCTATGCACCAAATGATGGTTCAGAGTACCCACCCTTTTTGGAGTCTCTGACTGGGGTACTGGAGAGTGCTCCTCTTGGAGACTCCATTGTCCTACTGGGGGACATCAATGTGCACGTGGGCAACGACAATGAAACCTTGAGGGGGGTGACTGGGAAGAACGGCCTGCCCAATCTGAACCCGAGTGGCGTTCAGTTATTGGACTTTTGTGCCAACCACAGTTTGTCCATAATGAACACCATGTTCAAGCATAAGGGTGTCCATATGTGCATCTGGCACCAGGACACCCTACGTCGCAGGTCAATGATCGATTTTGTTATCGTGTCATCAGACCTGCAACCGTATGTCTTGGACACTCGGGTAAAGAGAGGTGCAGAGCTGTCAACTGATCACCACCTGGTGGTGAGTTGAATTCCATGGCAGGAGAGGATGCCATTCAGACCTGGTAGAAACCAAACGTATTGTGAGGGTGTGCTGGAAACGTCTGGCTGAGGCCCCTGTCCGGGGCCTTCAACTACCACCTCCGGAAGAACTTCAACCACATTCTGAGGGAGTCTGGAGACATGGAGTCTGAATGGGCCATGTTCTACACCTCCATTGTTGAAGTGGCTGCCCAGAGCTGCAGCTGCAAGGTCGTTGGGGCATCTCGTGGTGGCAACCCCTGAACCAAGTGGTGGACACCAATGGTGAGGAGGACCATCAAGCTGAAGAAGGAGTCCTATCAAGCTTGGTTGGCTTGTGGGACTCCCGAAGCAGCTGAGGTGTACCAGCAGGCCAAGCAGAGTGCAGCTTGGGTGGATGCTGAAGCAAAAACTCGGGTATGGAAGGAGTTCGGTGAGGCCATGGAACAAGACTTTTGGTCGGCCTCGAAGAGATTCTGACAAACTGTCTGGCGGCTGAGGAGGGGGAAGCAGCTCCCTGTCTATACTGTGTATGGTGCGGATGGGGCACTGCTGACGTCAACTGGGGATATTGTCGGCCGGTGGAAGGAATACTTCAACGATCTCCTCAATCCCACTGATGCGCCTTCCATAAAGGAAGCAGGGCTTGTGGATGAGGGGGACGACTCGCCTATCACAGGGGCTGAGGTCGCCAAGGTGGTTAAAAATCTCTTTGGTGGCCGGGCCCCGGGGGTGGACGAGATTCACCCTGAGTACCTCAAGGCCCTGGATGTTGTAGGGCTGTCATGGTTGACACGCCTCTGGAACATTGCGTGGAGGTCGGGGGCAGTGCCTTTGGCATGGCAAACTGGGGTGGTGATTCCTCCCTTCAAAAAAGGGGACCGGAGGGTTTGCTCCAACTTCAGAAGGATCACACTCCTCAGCCTCCCTGGGAAGGTCTATATACCAAGGTACTGGAGAGGAGAGTCTGGCCGTTGGTCAAACCTTGGATTCAGGAAGAGCAATGTGGTTTTCGTCCTGGCCGTGGCGCATCGGACCAGCTCTTTACCCTCTCGAGAATCCTTGAGGAGTTTACCCAACCAGTTTACATATGTTTTGTGGATTTGGAGAGGGCATTCGACCGCATCCCTCATGGTTTTTTTTGTGTGTGTGTGTGGGGGGGGCTGCTTCGGGATTATGGGTATCGGGCTTGTTGTTACGAGCTATTCAGTCTCTGTACAGTTTGCATTGCTAACGCTCGATCAAACTCATTCCGAGTGAGAGTTGGATTCTTCCAGGGCTGCCCTTTGTCGCCGATCCTGTTCATAATTTTTATGGACAGGATTTCGAGGTAGAGCCAGGGAACGGAGGGTGTCATGCTTGGTGACCACAGGATCTCATCTCTGCTGTTTGCAGATGATGTTGTCCTGTTGGCTTCATCCAGCAATGACCTACAGGTCTTACTGGGATGGTGTGCCACTGAGTGTGAAGCAACTAGGATGAGAATCAGCACCTCTAAGTCCGAGTCCATGGTCCTCAGCTGGAAAAAGGTGGATTGTCCTCTTCGGGTTGGGGACAAGCTCCTGCCCCAAGTGGAGGAGTTTAAGTATCTTGGGGTCTTATTCACGAGTGAGGGGAGAATGGAGTGAGAGACTGACAGACAGATCGGAGCAGCATCTGCAGTGATGTGGATGTTGTACCAGTCTGTTATGGTGGAGAGGGAGCTATGCTCTAAGGCAAAGCTGTCGATTTACCAGTCAGTCTACTTTCCTACCCTCACCTATGGTCATGAGCTTTGGGTAATGACTGAAAGAATGAGATCGCGGCTACAAGTGGCTGAAATGAGCTTTCTTCATAGGATTTCTGGACTCACCCTCAGTGATAGGGTGAGGAGCTCAGTCATCTAGGAAAGGCTCAGAGTAGAATCGCTTCTCCTCCACTTTGAAAGGAGCCAGTTGAGGTGGTATGGACATCTGATCAGGATACCTCCTGGACGCTTCCCACTTGAGGTGTTTCGGGCATGTCCCTCTGGGAGGACACCCCGGGGCAGACCCAGGACTCACTGGAGAAACTATGTCTCCCAGCTGGTCTGGGAACACCTTGGTATCCTCTCTGAAGAGCTGGAGCAGGTGGCTGGGGAGAGGGAAGTCTGGGCTTCTCTGCTTGAACTGCTGCCTTCATGACCCGGACCTCCGGAAAAGCAGTAGAAGATGGATGGCTGGAACCTTGGCGTTATTTTTGATCAAGATCTGTTCTTTAATTCACATATTAAACTTGTTTCTAAGACTGCCTTCTATCATTTGCGTAATATTGCCAAGATTAGGAGCATCATGTCTCAGAGTGATGCTGAGAAACTAATCCCTGTTTTTGTTAGCTCTAGATTACATTATTGTAACTCCTTATCATCAGGCTGTCCTAAAACATCTTTAAACAGTCTTCAGCTGATCCAAAATACTGCAGCAAGAGTTTTAACAGGTACTAGAAAGAGAGATCACATCTCTTCAGTTCTGGCCTGCCTTCATTGGCTTCCCATAAAATTTAGAATTAAGTTTAAAATCCTTCCTCTCACTTACAAAGCTCTAAATAATCAGGCCTCTTTTTATTTAAAAGATCTGATACTACCCTATCATCCTAACAGAGCACTATACTCCCAAAATGCAGTATTACTTGTAATACCTTGAATTTCCAAAAGTACAATGGGAGGCGGAGCCTTCAGTTATCAAGCTCCTCTCCTTTGGAACCAGCTGCCAATCTGGATTCGGGAGTCATACTCCATCTCTGTTTTTAAGAATAGGGTTAAAACCTTCCTTTTTGATATAGCCTATAATTAGGGTGGGATCAGGTGCCCCTGAGCCCTCCCTTGGTTATGCTGCTAATAGTTTTAGACAGCCGGGGTACCTCCAATAATGCACTGGGCTTCACTCCTTTCTTCACTCTCAATGAAATATTTTTGCTGGTCATTAACATCTGTTTGTTCTCTCCCATAGATTGAGTCCCCATCGTGCTGTTTGCTCTCTATATGTCTATTCTTTTCTTCTTGTTCTTCTCTATCCCCTCACCCCCCAGCCAGTCGCAGCAGATGACTGCCCCTCCCTGAGCCTGGTTCTGCTGGAGGTTTCTTCCTGTTAAAAGGGAGTTTTTTTCACCAAGTGCTTACTCACAGGGGATTGACTGATTGCTGGGCTCTTTCTGCAATTGTGGGGGTTTCTCCTACAGTTGAAAGTGCTATGAGATGACTGTTGTGAAATGGTGCTATATAAATAAAGTTGAATTGAATTAAATTAAACATAAGAATCCTATGAATCTGAAAGGAATACATATCTATGGTAAAGGTTTTGATAAGGCCCAGGTCACATAGCAACATTACCCCCATGATACCCCCTGCAGGTGGTGAGCCCACTGGAGGGCAAACCCATGTGGCTCACTTGGGCTGAGCCTGGCTGGATTCTATGCAAAATAGTCCAGTCACCAGGTGCTTGCCCTCGAGCCCCAATAACGCCAGAAATGAGTGGGGTACACTGGATCCTTGTTGTAAATCCTTCATGGGGATTAACTGGACTGCTTATGGTCTGGCCCTTCACCCAGGACCAGTTTGTCTTGAGAGACCCTACCAGGAGCATAATGCTCCTGAGATTATTAGGACACACAAACCCCTCCACAACAATAGAGCGGCTTATGCCACTGTGAATAGCTAATATGAATAGCAAAAATTATTCCACTGCTTCAGTGTTTTAACTAAAGTCTTTGTACATCTTTATACCATTTTAAATAGAAAGTAGAGGGCATTCAGAGAGTGTATGCCTCTGCCAAGGCTCCCTCCCTCCCTTTGTCCAACTGTCTGCTCGTACCTCCATCCATCTGACCATCCCTTCGTATCTCCTTCGTTCCATCTCTTTGTACATTGCGAGACAGGGCCTTGGTGGAAGCATGCACTTATGGCTCTCCTCCAAAATCTAACTGGTTCATCCATAGCCCGACACAGCTACCTTTGATGAAAATTTAATCAACATTTGTCCAGTAGATTTTGTGTCATCCTGCCAACACACTGCAAGAAGATAGGGCCTTGCGATAAGGTAGGGCCTTGGCCAAGGTGTGCACGCTCAGATCACCTTCAAAATCTAATGGGTTCATCCTTAGGCAAAGGAAGCCTTTAGTGAATATGTAATCAAAATCTATCCAGTAGTTTTTGTACACAGACAGTCTGACAGACAAACAAACCTCCCTGATTACATTACCTCATTGATGGAGGTATAAAAGTAATACAGAGAACTGAATCTCTAAATCATGTGGTGTGCAAGGTTTTCAGAGTAGGCTTTAGATTCATGCATTATATTGATCACCTTTGACAGAGTTCAAAATTTTTTATGAGACTTTTACTTTAGTTCATGGTTTTTACTCCAGTCATCAGTTCTCATTTTTTTTTAGTTTTCAAAAATAGAACAGATTAAGTACAGTGTGGACACAGCTCATTTACAGAAACAATATTATGATGCAGATTCTCAAACGGCAATTTGGAGAAAATATTGAATTCATTTTGCATGAGGCGGCTAACAGTCAAACAAAACCCAGGCTTATGTGCCTGAGATTTAGCACTGTTACATAGTGAGCTATAAATAAATGACAGTGTTGCAGTTTTGTTTTTTAATCAGTCCAGTACCAAGCCTCACTGATCTAGCAAAATAAAAACAAAGTTATGCCACAACCTGAAAATAACTTTATATAATCAGTCAAAGAATAATTCTTCTGAAGTAATGTGATTTGTGCTGCAAATTTAAGAACAAATAATACATATAAGAGTGCTTTTTTGCTCTCAGTTCTGACAAAAAAGTGATGACTTCTGGGAAAAACTAAACTTGGATGTTTATTATTGCATTTCATCAATGCTGCATTTCCTGGAACAGGTTTTTTCCTTCGTGCTGCATTTCACTGTTGCAACCAGCGACTCAAACAAGCACTTGTGCCATTAAAAAGTTTGGTATACATCTTATTTTTAGAATAATCACACAAACTTATTACTGGGTCATAATATGTGTCTGGTAAGGTCTAAACTAAGACATGCACACACATACACATCTACCACCTCACACCGATACATTGCCAAGAAGTTGAAACTAGAGCACTAAATGAGGAACAGTGTGTCGTCTGAGACTTAGCCCTGTGTTATTTTAAACTTGGGAAGCATGTCAGGGTTACACTATCTAGGTAGCCTAGAATCAGAATGAACTGTTTGCTACATAGCATACATAACTTAGGAGCTGCTATGTAGCTGGAAGGCTCTAAATGATCACTTTCTGTGTCATTGTGGTTGAAATAATCCTGATATTTGTCAGAGTAGTAATGCTTCAAAATGTAATCTTTTTAAAGATGGCGTGATGAAAAAATCACTTTTGCACATCTGTTTGGGCAACTGGAGTGGCTACCAATGGAAAAACCTTGAAAAAACACAACCCTGTCACTTTGTTAAGGTCAGCCTTTGTGTCATACCTCTCCCTAAACCAGAGGGTCTGATTTTGCTGCAGGTGTGACACAAGAACTGGAGACCACTGGAATTCTGCCACCCTCCCAGCTTTATCTCCATCCATTTTAGCATTAGTGGGAGGATCCGTGTGAGCGTCCAAACTCACGATGACGGTGCTGCAAAGGCTATAAAGGTGGTTCTAGTTAGTATTGCTATTTTTTTCTTTTTTTGTTGTATTTTTTGACATAATAGGCCGGCACAGCGGCCTGCCAGTACCTTGGCTCACTGGCTGAGGTCAGTCTGTCTATAAACTAGGAGCTCACCTCGGCGAGGAGACCGGACCAGCTCTAAGTTAGCTGTTAGATTGCAGTCAGATTTTGAAGTTCTTTCTATGTATTCTGTCTACCATCACCAGACATCTGTGTCCCCACCTGATTCACTAATCCACAATCAATAATAGATTTTGTTTCATTCTGGATTATTTTGTTTGGATGCAAAAGTCCAGCACATCGGTAGACAGGCCGATCTCAGTTGATTGTCTTGGAGATCACCTCAGAGGGTGATACATTAGTCCATCTCATGTTAACAGGGGTTAGCTGTTAACTCATTCAGGGATGTTTCAGTCCTTTTTGTACTTGAGTGACCAGTCATATCCTTTCGACCACTCACACCACACACCCCTGCCCCTAGGGGTAGAGCTTCCACCCCACAGCCGGAAGGTTATGGGTTCATGCCCTGGCTTCTAGCTTAGTGCTCAGTATAATAGAATGAGGAAAGGAAAGTTGGCACACAAATCTCCCACGGGACTGGTTACCCTGCCCTATCATAGCTTTAACTACTTGCAGTAGCTTTGCGGCCTAAGGCCATTGAAAAAGAGATAGGCGCTGCTCTATACACCTCATAGTTTCCCATATTCTACAGAAGGAAATTAGCTTTACCTAACCCTCTAAAGCAGGGATGGACAACTGGCCCTCATTCACTACAGCCTGGCAGTCCATTTCCAAAAATCAGTTATTTATTTATATCACATCTGACCGTATTTGGAACTGCATTCTTAAATGCAGTTATAGAGTCCGCCAGCAGAGAGAGCTCTAATTGAAACCTAGGTGCCACTCTGTGAGTGGTTGAGTGAAAGAGCAAGAGGGAGCCAGAGAGATATAGAGGGAGCAGTATACACTGGAATACATGTTGTAAGGTATGTGTTGCATGCTGAGACCGCATTAATATGCTGTAAACAACAGTAAATGTTCAAAGTAGGCTGCTTTTAAACAAAAATAAATGCTATATCTCCTCAGTAGTGATGAGTAGGTGAAGCTTCATCAAGCTCAGAGGCTTTCCTTCTAATTGTGCTGAAAAGGATTCAAAGCTTTGAGGCTTCATTCTAAGTGCGTTCAGACCAAACGCAAATGGATAAATTTTTTTGCACGGTACAATTACATTTTAACTCAATGTAAACATGCAAATAGACATGAATTCACCATCTGAGTGAGTTGCAGATAGGCGAAGTTGCCTTTATAACTTCTGCAGCTGTGTTCACCCTGCTGTGGAAATCCCCCAAACACTGTTATGCTTAGGTTTACATTATCCAATGGGGGTCTCACCTGAAAAAAAAATTGTCCCTACCTCCAAAATGTCACCTGGACATTTTGGAGGCATTTACATTGCTAGACTGCTAGCCTTGTTAGCACGGCTGTGGCAGAAGTCCGTGGGTAAAAAACTCTGACACTCCGATTCAGCTGCAGAGCTCTTGGTCCATCTGTCCCCCGGTGAGTGTCAGTCTCATTTTCAAACTAGTTTACTCTCCAGTGTTGATACTTTTACTCCAGTGACAGCAAAATCTCAAGGCCATTACTAGCTAGCGCTACCCCTCAGACATGAATGCAAGAATGCACAAGATTCACGTGAGCTTGCATCTTTCCATTGACTTTGTATGTTTTAGTGCTGCTGTAGATAATGTGAAAATGACGAGGCAGAGTTCATCTCACGAGTCAGGTTTATTCACATCATCCAACATCATCAAAAGCAGAAAGAGGAAGAAACCCAGACATTCGTCCTTTAAATACCTCAGGACTTCAAAGCACACAGTCATATTGTATTTAATCCCAAATAACAATACATCTTCCTTCAGATCTTAACACCTCCACCCCGAGTCTCTGGCGGCCAGGAAAATCCCCCCAAGCCGTCTCTCTGCATACCAAAGACTAGACTTTCACATCCTCCTGTTATCTCCAGAGAGGCTCAGTCCTTTGTTCAATCTAAGATGTGAAGCCTAAAGTGTTATACATATGAAGCATGAAGTGATATACATAAGTGCACATATATGTGTCCCACACTGCGTGAAAAATTTGCTTTGCTTTTGCTCTGAATGCACCTTAAGAACAGTGACATCTGGTGGCCAACTGAAGCCATGACAACCTCTCAGGAACATGACTGAAGCACTGACACTGTTTCAATCTCATGTCAGCAATAAAAGTTCAGACTGTGGTTGTTTTAATCTGCTGATCTTTTTGTTCATTTCTACCAGTGGGTCTTATTTTTTTTCTTCCCCACTTTGGGAAGGCAGGTGATTACCAAGCCCATATACACACACAGGTCTTTCTCTGCCCCCTTCAGACCCACAATGAATCCACGAGCAAGCTAAGCCTCATCATATTTCCTTTTCTTCTTGGCTTTTTTGTTAATTACCATGTGGAAATTCTCTTTGCCCATCATTTTGATGGAGAGAGTTTTAAAAATTAGGTTATGATATAATTTTATCAGTAATTTGTCACAATTACCCCTCCGGAGCAGAGAGAAGGCCCAGGCGTTTGACTGTGAGTTCATGTAGTTTTATTGAAAACATAAAATACCAAGTGCACAAACAAACAATGAGGCCAGGGAGACAGGTGGAATAACAGAGTATGAATAGAGAAAAGCACATCAAAACTTACATCTGCCAATGTGAAGACCGCAGCAAAGAATGAGCGGAGCAGCGGTTCTTAAATAGACCATGATCCAATTGATAGCAAATGGTTACAGGTGTGAATCACCAATGTGAGGAGAAATAGAAAACAACTGACAGGTGTGCAAGACCGCAAACCAAGCTAACAAAGGAAGTCAATGCTACACTCTGTCAGAATAAAAGCTCAGATAGAGAGAGTGGCAACTGGAAACTAAAGGAACGGGTGAGGGCTCATGTCAAAAAGACAGAGTGTAATACAATGGAAACAGAAAATACAATAGACAGACTCAAAACACATAACCAACTGTATAGTTAAATAACACAGAACTGAGAAAATAAAGGAAATAACCAGGAATAACCCAAGAGCACAAGCACGGTGAAAACACCACACTCAGCCTCATGACAGAGCCCCCCCACCTTAACGGGTGGATTCCAGATACCCCAGAGAAACAACAAGAAAAAGAAAGACACCCCCCCCCCCCCCCAAATAGGAGAAGAACCATAACCCAACCTGGGAGGGCGGTGGGGGAAGCCCGGCTGGGGGGGAACAAAAAACAAGAAACTTGCTAAGGGACCCACACCAGATCAAAACCGGACATCTAGGGTCCCTGGACAGGAGAGCTGGAAAGTTCAGATGGCCGGCTAAAGACCCAGACCTGGCAGATGGCGCGATGGAATGAGTCGGGTGGCCTACCGGAGAACGTGGTCCATCAAGCCCAGTGGCACAGTGTTTCAGGCGGTCTACCAGAGTGCCTTAGCCACCAAAACAAATGGAGAAGTCCAGGAGGCGGCTGACCAGTGGGGAAAACCGGTGATGAGGTAGGCTGAAGGGCAGGGGAACCGGATAGAAAGAATGGCTGGCCAGCGGGGACCGCAGGGGAAGGAATGGGACCCTCAGTTTCTTCAGGAAGAGGGGAACCCACAATGGCCTCGGGTGGAGGAGAGGAACCCACGATGGCCTCGGGAGAGGAAGAGGAACCCTCAGTGCGAATGGATGGAGACTGAGGGACCACAGCGACTTTGGACAAGAACGTAGCATCCTCAGAGGCCCCGGACTGGGGCATGGCAGCACCCACGGTGGCCCCGGATTGAGGCATAGTTGCACCTGCGGTGACCCCGGACTGGGGAATAGCTGCATCCACGACAAACCTGGACTGGCGTGTAGCTGCATCCATGATGGCCCCAGACTGTGACGTAGCTGCACCCACGATGGCCCCGGACTGGGGTGCAGTTGCCCCCCGGTGGCCCCCGGGCTGTGGCGTAGCACCCATGGCAGATCCAAGCTGGGGTGCAGCACCCATGATGGTCTCAGGCTGGGGCACAGCACCCATGACGGTCTGCGACTGGGGCACAGCACCCACGACGGCCCAGACAGAGGGGAAGCAGTACCCACTGGGCCCTCAAACAATGGGGGAGCCGCACCCACGGAGGTCCTGGGCTAAGACGAAGCACCCGCGGAGACCTCAGCTGGAGGGGGAGCAGCACCCACAGAGACCTCAACCAGAGTGGCTGGATCCAAGGAAACCTCAGGCGGCGAGGCTGGACCCACGAAGACTTCTGGCGGCGAGGCTGTATCCATGGAGACCTCTGGCGAAGTTGGACAATCTTCGGCAACCCTGGGGAAAGGCTCTGACAGAAGGTACAAAAATACAGGGACAGGGTCACTGGCAGCGGTGGAGCCTGGCGAGGTGAGCTCATGCGCAGCTGACGGCTGCACTTGGCCCTCCCTACCAAGAGCCAGGCAAGACCTCTCCAAAATAGAGACAGTGAAAACAAAGGAGAGCATTTGCCTGAGCTCAAGCTCCACCGCCGTCCAGGACTCTGTTGATCCAGGCGGGGACATCCCATGCCCGGTCTTCTGGAGGTCCAGCTTCGGCTCTGCTGCAGCGTCCCCTACAGCAGACATGGTGGATGATGCAGTCTCAGGGCCCCCAAGCGAATTGACCCATGCAGGTGGCTCACCTGCCGTGGCAACTGGAGGTCGGCTCACCGCTGGCACTCGATCCTGTGTAGCCAAAGCCAGGGGACACTCTGTCATTGGCACAGACTTCGGGTCGCCGGAAGTGCTCTCTCTCCAACCAGACAGTGGCTGCAGGGCTGGGACCAGGTCCTCCAGGGCCACAGGCACCTCCATCATCCGGCGGCTCAATCCCGGGACCGGCGGACGCTCAGGTGAGAAAGAAGGAGACATGGAGGTAGCAGGTGAGGAAATTATGTCTACAGCAGGCGGTGAGAACTCAGTGGACTGCAAAGGCTGAGCCTCACCACTGGAAATCAGGCAAGATGATTTGGTTTTATGTAATAAAGAATGAAAAAAAACACTTGCCTGTATTTCCGGGGCATGATGGTTTCTGCTGCAGCAGGCCCAGTGTCATCCCTCTTGGAGGCTGCAGTGACTGTGGGCCCCCTGAGGAACATGGAGGAGCCGCTACTGCAGATACGATGATGGGTGGAGCTGAAGAAGAACCGACCGGACTCTCAGCAGCGGAGAGGATCCCTGAGGAGAAACGGGTAGCAGCAGCAACAGAGGAGGAGGAGAGAGCTGACGGACCAGCTAACAATGAGGAACAAGAGAATGAGGAGGAAGCTGCTGCAGTAATTCCCTGAGGCAATAAAGGAAGGACTGTTGGTTGAGAGACGGAGGAGTTCCTCTGGTGGGCTTTAGCTGGATGACAGCATCTCTGAGCTGAAGCTGAAGCTGGACTCAAGTGAGGAGATGGTGGTACCGAGGCCCGGGGCCGCCTCCCTGTTGGCGCAGACCTCTGCTTCCTCGTGGAGCTCCTCACCTTGCCACTGTTTTCCAGTCGTAGCTCCACGACCATTATAATTCTCTCCACCCCCTCAGCATGCTCTGTGAGCTGAGGGCACTGGTGAGCAACCGCCTCCACGAGACCCAGGTACCAGAGTACATCTTTCGGAGTAGGAGTCCTACAAGCAATGGAAATTAGGTCATCCATTTCCATCAGCGTCTTGCAGATTTCCCACCCCAGGCTCATCGGGTACCCACGCCCGCTCACTGAGTCAGTATGAACTAAGTACATGCTGACAGCTCTGGTAAAGATAAACACAGGTGAGTGGAGGGGGCGGGGGGAAAGAAAAAACACAAACCCACAGCAGCTGAATCACAAACTGGCTGCGGTCTTCTGTCACAATCGCCCCTCCGGAGCAGAGAGGAGACCCAGGCGCTGGACTGTGAGTTCATGTAGTTTTATTGAAAACATAAACCAAGTGCACAAACAAACAATGAGGCTAGGGAGACAGGCAGGATAACAAAGAGTATGAATAGAGAACAGCATGTCAAAACTTACGTCTGCCAATGTGAAGACCGCAGCAAAGAATGAGTGGAGCAGCGGTTCATAAATAGAGCATGATACAAATGATAGCAAATGGTTACAGGTGTGGATCACCAGCGTGAGGAGTAATGGCAAACAACTGACAGGTGTGCAAGACCGTGAACCAAGCTAACAAAGGAAGTCAACACTACACCCTGTCAAAATAAAAGCTCAGATAGAGAGTGGCAAGTTCCTTGAGTACACATACTTGAGTAAATGTAACTAGTTACTACCCATCTCAGCATTTTTCAGAACTGGTTTAACCAGTATGTAATATTGTATGGTGGAACGATTCAGTTATGGATGGCACATGGCCATTGGACCATTTCTGTAAAGATTCAGTGAAAATGTGAGAAAATTTACTGACAGACATGAGCTCCATCCATCTGTCCATCCATCCATCCATCCATCCATCCACTGCTGCTTATCTGGGGGTCCAGGTTGTAGGGGCAGCAGTCCAAACAGAGCAGCCCAGATTGTCACCCGGTTCACATAGTACCATGACCCCTCATGATCCCTCCTATCAGGTTGTGATCCCACTGGATGTGCTCCTTTGGGTACACTGGATCCTAGCTGTTACCTATTCATGAGGATCCACAGGACCGCTCTCAGTCCGGTCCTTCACCAAACACCAATTTGCCTTGGGAGACCCTGACAACATACGTAGCTCTTGAGGTCATTAGGGCACTCAAATCTCTCCACCACGATACTGTGGTGATCCACGGAGAGGATCAACCCTTTTGGCAGCACAAGAAGAGTGCTGGACTCTGGTGCAGGAGATTGCAAGTTCAAAACCCCTGTTTGGATGGCACCAGTCAGGCCTCACTGTCTGTTGCCTTCACTACAACTGGCAGTGTTTGCCAAGACTTACTGGTGGCATCATAGTCAGAGTCCCTAGACATCACACTTGATTTCTGCTTTTCAGTTTGGATTGTGCCTTAGCGAACATCCGGTTTTCCTCCTTGTGAATGTATATTTCAGACTTTTTATTCAATTTGTTACATCTATGACACATTTACACCAGCTATACTGAGTAACCACTCAATAGTGAATGCTGCTTTTAATGCTGTGTAATGAAGTGACACAAATTACAACCTCTCTAGATGTCAAAAGAGTTGCCACATTTCCCCCCCATTGCAATTATACCTTCATTCTGACTTATTACTTGAGCAATGTACAAAGACTATATTCACCACAAAATCACTTGAAGATGTAATCTTAAATCTCAAAGCACATGTGTATTAACCATAAATAAGTTAATAACATGCAACCACTCTGATTATTCCTTTATTCTACCCAAAAAGGCTGTGAAATCAGAGAAGCTTAATCATATAAATGTTCATTTCTACATATGCAACCACAACACTTCCAGCGGGGCTTTCACTGATAACTGTGTGTTTTTCACTGAAGTTGTTAATTCCACTTCTATTTATGTGCGGGTGTCTGAGTCCCAGTTGGCTTACGGAGCGGCACGAATGTGGCATCGCTCATGTCTGTCGCAGCCAGCCACGTATGAAGCCTTTGTTCTGTCTCTGCGTAATCACAGGCCATATGTTGAGTGTATGCCCACAAACCTGTATTAAGAGACGCCCACGGACAGAAGCATAGAGGGACTAAAGGCAGAAACATGGATTGGTTAGGATTCCTTCCATTATTATCCCATCATGGGCGGGAGCTGGAAATCGTTGCAGCCACTGATTAACCCTTTTTAAAATTGTTGGTGGGCGACAGGTAGAAAGGAGAGATACATGTTAGAAAAACATAATTATTAGAGTATAGTCTTAGTGTCATGGAGCTGCCAAGGAGGTGACAGGGAGAGAGAGAGAGAGAGAGAGAGAGAGAAAGAGAGAGAGAGAGAGAGAGAGAGAGAGAGAGAGAGAGAGAGAGAGGGAGAGAGAGAGAGAGAGAGGTTGGGACAGAAAGAGAAAAGCAACTAAACAAATAACGATGCCTTCTAAAATTCCCCAAACAGCCCATGGATAACATACGTTATAATGAGGCTCATTTTTTTGCAATGTGTCACCCAGTGTCATCTCAAAAACAAAAACAGCTGTTTACTTTCTCCAGCGTTTTAGTCTGTTATCACACCCTGCCTCTCTTGTCCGTATTGCTGTTTGTGCATTCTCACTTCCTCAACCACTCTCTGGCTCTTCAAGCGTTTTTCCCTCTGTCTCGCTTCCGTGTTTTTCAGCCTCTTTACTGTCTTTTTTGTTCTTGTCTTGTCTTTTCATCTAGCCCTCATTTCACAGCTTCTTCTCTACCTCCATCCACACCTACGATACACTTGACCCGACCATCATCATTACCACCTTACAGAAATATCAGAGGAATATGCAGGTCTTCGACCGCCTTCCATCAACTTTGATGTGTAACTCATCTTGACAGTCCCATGTGTGGGTGCTGGATACAGGGCAGTTGCTTTGTTTCACCCTTCTACTTATGGCCAGTATAGTGACTGACTTCTGAAAGATGGAAAACAATTCCAAGAAGGGCTTTTCATTAGACACAACCTCAGTCGAAGGGGAAACTTATGATCTGCACAACTAAAGGAAACAACATTCTTATCATAATATTCCTTTTCATTTAATGCCATTCCATAAAGTTAGTCATTAGCATTACATGACATTGTGTAATGGAAACAGCTAAATGTTGCAGCAGAGCAGAACTTAATTTAAATTAATCAAACACAGTATTAGCGGTTCTAATTCCAATACTGATCCAGTGATTTAAGTCATATTGGAACTGATCTCCAGTACCAATATTGGATTAATGCATTCGTAGGGTCACTTTACACAGCAGGAGATCGTTGGGTGACCAATCCAAAACAATCTCTCACCGATCATCAAAGGAAAGTGATCTATCAACAAACTCTCAACGAACTCTATATCTATATCTTAGTGATCTCATTGATCTCCCAGTGATGGTGCAGAGGTCTTTCAATGATTTCTCAGCAATCTTTCAATAAATGGCAAATTTTTCCACCTCCAAAGGTTGAGTGATCAGTGACAGATCGCTGAGTGTTTGATGAAAGACTAGTAAAGTTCATTGAAAGATCACTGCAGAGATCACTGAGAGATCATTGGGAGATTGGTGAGATTGTTTAGCACTCCTTGAGAGTTTTTTGAGACATTGTTGAGAGATCACTCCCCTTTGGTGATTGTTGAGAGATTGTTTTGGGTTGAGTCAAAACTTTAAGGACTAAGGAAATCCCTGAAGATCATTGAAAGATTGTTGAGAGATCTGGCTATTTTGTCCGTCGTTCAATGATCACTCAATGATCTCCACTCCATGTAAAGAGGATATTAGTAAATTATAGGTTACAAAGAGAAGTAAGAATTCCTACAATGCCCAATACAGTTCAGCAACAGTTTGTGTGCTTTGTTGAGTGTTGCTGGCAATAAATACTAAATTACACTACACTAGATAACAAATATTGGATCACACTGCCTCCAGTTGACAGAATTGTCCAGTCATTGTGTTCTCATGTAGGGGGGGGGGGCATTTCCCAAACTACTATGATGTATCATTCAACTAACCAACATATATGTAACAACTATTTTCCAAAATGTCGAAACCAACGCTGGACTAAATTTGTTACATTTGTTCAACTAACATACAGTGGTGTGAAAAAAATATTTGCCCCCTTCCTGATTTCTCATTTTTTTGTACGTTTGTCACACTTAAATGTTTCGGATCATCAAACAAATTTAAATATTAGACAAAGATAACACAAGTAAACACAAAATGCAGTTTTTAAATGAAGGTGTTTATTATTAAGGGTAAAAAAAAATCCAAAGCTACATGGCCCTGTGTGAAAAAGTGTTTGTTCCTAAACCTAATAACTAGTTGGGCCACGCTTAGCAGCAACAACTGCAATCAAGCATTTGCGATAACTGGCAATGAGTCTTTTACAGCTCTGTGGAGGAATTTTGGCCCACTTATCTTTGCAGAATTGTTGTAATTCAGCTGCACTGGAGGGTTTTCGAGCATGAACCACCTTTTTAAGGTCATGCCACAGCATCTCAATCAGATTCAAGTCAGGACTTTGACTGGGTCACTCCAAAGTCTTCATTTTGTTTTTCTTAAGCCATTCAGAGGTGGGCTTGCTGTTGTGTTTTGGATCACTGTCCTGCTGCAGAACCCAAGTGCACTTCATCTCGAGGTCTCCTTTAGGATTTTTTGGTAGACAGCAGAATTCATGGTTCCATTTACCACAGTGAGTCTTCTAGGTCCTGAAGCAGCAAAACAGCCCCAGACCATCACACTAACACCACCATATTTTACTGTTGGTATGATATTCCTTTTCTGAAATGCTGTGTTACTTTTACTGCGGATGTAATGAGACACACACCTTCCAAAAAGTTCAACTTTTGTCTTGTCAGTCCACAGAGTATTTTCCCAAAAGTCTTGAGGATCATCAAGATGTTTTCTGGCAAAACTGAGATGAGCCTTTATGTTCTTTTTGCTCAGCAGTGGTTTTTGTCTTGGAACTCTGCCATGCAGGCCATTTTTGCCCAGTCTCTTTCTTATGGTGAAGTCATGAACACTGACCTTAGCTGAGGCAAGTGAGGCCTGCAGTTCTTTGGATGTTGTTGTGGGGTCTTTTGTGACCTGCTGGATGAGTCGTCGCTGCGGTCTTGGGGTAATTTTGGTCGGCCGGCCACTACTGGGAAGGTTCACCACTGTTCCATGTTTGTGCCATTTGTGGATAATGGCTCTCACTGTGGTTTGCTGGAGTTCCCAAAGCTTTAGAAATGGATTTACAACCTTTTCCAGACTGATAGATCTCAATTACTTTGTTTCTCATTTGTTCCTGAATTTCTTTGGATCGCAGCATGATGTCTAGCTTTTGAGGAGCTTTTGGTCTACTTTGTCAGGAACGTCTTATTTAAGTGATTACTTGATTGAGAATAGGTGTGGCAGTAATCAGGCCTGGGTGTGGCTAGAGTAATTGAACTCAGCTTTCCAAAGATGTGATAAACCACAATTAATTTATGTTTTAACAGGGGGATGCAATCTCTTTTTCACACACGGCCATGTAGGTTTGGAATTTTTTACCCTTAATAATACACACCTTCATTTAAAAGCTGCATTTTGTGTTTACTTGTGTTATCTTTGTCTTATATTTAAATTTGCTTGATGATCTGAAACATTTAAGTGTGGCAAACATACAAAACAATGAGAAATCAGGAAGGGGGCAAACACTTTTTCACACCACTGTAGTTCCAACTACAGTGTTCTCGGAGAACATGACAATACTTCAGTCATTCTGAAGGCAGTCTTAACTGTTTGTACTGGCTGAGATAATAACGATAAAAAAGGCTGTAACAGGATATTGATAAGAAAAACTAATTCATCAGATATACATGTTGCACATATGCAGAATCTAAAACAAATGAAATATGTGGACCAATTATATATTACAAGCGTGAATGCTCGCTCACTTTAGTTAAACATAGCCTACTAAATCGGTTTCAGATTTCTTTATATAAATGGTATATTTGATTCCAATGTCTGGCCAATGCCAGATAGAATAGAAAAATGGTGCGAGCGATTTTGTCATTAACTCTTGGAATGGAATGACTGCACAGATTAAAACAGGTATGTCACAAACTGCATAGTTTGTACCATGTAAGTTGGTTGCGCAATTGCTAACTGCTTTTTGGAAATGTACTGCAGGCCCTTAGTATGTTAGTGTTCAGTCAGCTTCAGTTTCTCAGGACTGATGTAAAAAGTGCCCTGCTGAGCTAAACTGAGCTAAACTATGACTATATTTGTAATGTCACAGCCCAGAGTTTTACTTTCTGAAACCCAAAGGACGTCAGCATCAGTTCTCTGATGTAGAAGGACCTCGGAGAATTTCTGGCATATACAAGTTGTACATGAATATACAGTATATAAACTAAAGGAACAAGATGTTTGGTATGATTGGGATTGATGGAGTTCACTTGCAGTTCAAGTGCAGTATGTTAGAGTGGGCTTTGGATAAAGTCCAGAGAATGACTGTTGCTTCAAGAGATGCTGAAATCATATCAAACTATGGCTTACCCCCACCCCTCCATTAATAAGTTATTCATTAGTTTGTCGTTTTCAGGTATGTACTCTATTAATGACTCGGTGACTTCCAGTCCCTTTTTATTTAGGTAAACAAAGAGATGTTATATTGGGTGAATTAAAGGGAAGAGCAGTATTAAGTGTGCACATATACAAATATAAAATAATGGAAGTATGTTTTCCAGTGAGAACAGAGAAGCAAGTAAACCCATAATTGGGGTGAAAAATGAAAAGTGAGGGTAAAAGAATGTGTAGTTCTTTACTCAGCACTTGGTGCCAGAACAGTAGGGTGCACACAAAACTGTCAGCATACTTTCTTATAATTGGCTTTCCATTTCTTGAAGGTGGATCTTATATGACATTTAGAATAGTTTACAGTATGTGCACTGAAACTAACTTAAAGCTGAAAAGACAATATTATGCAAGAGAAAACATCAGTTTTCAGTGGTCAGTAAATTGTTTTTATACAAGCAGTCATATGTTCTTGTGTTTTGGTTAAACTTTCTTTATCTAATTTCTCCTGTTGGAGAAACCAAACACTATCAAGAAGGGATGTGCCGATATACGTAAAAGGTTAACCTCAGAATTGGCTGATATTCATTTTGTTGTTGATATTGGCCTATCAGCAAATAAGATAAGACTCATCAATAGTAGTCGTCGGCCTCCGTCGGTCTATGATGACCATGGAAGAGAATCCTAGGTGTCTACTCTGCTGGAACAGCACCACCTGTGGCTGAACAGGCCGATGCGCGATTGGCAGTCCCTGTCACACAAGTCGCACTTGTGGATGGTCTCCGTGCTGCTGGGTCTGTGGTGGTTCTTCCTGCGGGTCCTTTTTTCATCTGCTGCAGCAGTCAGTTTCTCTTCACCCGCCTTGAGCTGTCTGTTCAGGGTGCCTCTCCATTTGGAGCGGTCCGTTGCGAGATCCTCCCAGCGCTCTGTGTTGATCTCCAGGGCCTTCATATCTCTCTTGCAGACATCTCTGAAGCGCAGCTGTGGGCGGCCAGCGTCTCTCCTGCCAGTCGCCAGTTCTCCGTAGAGGACGTCTTTGGGGATACTGCCATCCTCCATACGGTGGACATGGCCTAGCCAGCGGAGCCTGCACTGCCTGAGTAGAGTGAACATGGAGGGAAGGCCGGCGCGAGACAGGACTTCTGTGTTGGGCACTTTGTCCTGCCAGGATATGTCCAGGATGCGGCGAATGCAATGCAAGTGGAAAGAATTCTCTTTTCCTGCCGGGCATATGTTGTCCACATCTCACTCCCATAGAGCAGTGTGCTGATGACGCAGGCGTTGTACACTGCCATCTTCGTCTTGACAGAGAGTTTGGGATTCTCCCACACTCGTGTGGTGAGGCGAGCGAGTGTGAAGGCTGGTTTTCCAATCCTCTTGTCGATCTCAAGGGAGAGGTTGCTGCTGATCGTGGACCCCAGGTACGTGAACTGATTCACGACCTCCAGCTCGTAGTCATCAATGGTGATGGTTGGTGGTGCTTCCCTGCCTTGCGCCAAGACGTTAGTCTTCTTCAGGCTGATGGTAAGCCTGAAGTCCATGCATGCCTGGGAGAAGCGGTCCATCAGGGTCTGAAGCTCCTACTGTGTGTGGGTCGCGACTGCAGCGTCGTCTGCAAACAGCATATCTCTGATTAGAGCCTCACGTACTTTGGTTTTGGCTTTCAGGCAGGCGAGGTTGAAAAGCCTGCCGTCAGATCTTGTATGCAGGTAGAACGTGTCTACCCCGAGTCTCAGTGTGGGTTCCGCGCTGGGCGATCGACGGTGGAGATGATATTCTCCATCCGCCAACTCCAGGAGAAGTGCAGAGAACAGAACATGCCCCTGTACATCGCCTTCATCGACCTCACCAAAGCGTTCGATCTGGTCAGCAGAGAGGGCCTTTTCAAAATCCTGCCACAGATAGGATGCCCACCAAAGTTGCAAAGCCTCATCGAATCGTTTCACACCAACATGCAGGGGATGGTGCGGTACGACGGCAACATCTCAGAGCCATTCAGTATACACAGAGGAGTGAAACAGGGCTGTGTACTTGCGCCAGCCCTCTTTGGGATTTTCTTTGCTATGCTCCTGAGGCATGCCTTCAGCACAGCAACCAATAGTAGTGGTTGATAGTAATCTACAGCTGCAAACTAAGAAATCTTACAGGACTGAACTTCAGGTATGATAGTTCAGTTTTTTATAATAATGCATATTTCTTTTTTTTCCCTTACTTTAAAGATGGAATACAGTGGGGCAAAAAAGTATTTAGTCAGCCACCAATTGTGCAAGTTCTCCCACTTAAAAGATGAGAGAGGTCTCCAATTTTCATCATAGGTATACCTCAACTATGAGAGACAAAATGAGAAAAAAAAATCCAGAAAATCACATTGAAGGATTTTTAATGAATTAACTGGTAAATTCCTCTGTAAAATAAGTATTTGGTCAATAACAAACGTTCATCTCAATACTTTGTTATATACCCTTTGTTGGCAATGACAGAGGTCAAACGTTTTCTGTAAGTCTTTACAAGGTTTTCACACACTGTTGCTGGTATTTTGGCCCATTCCTCCATGCAGATCTCCTCTAGAGCAATGATGTTTTGGGGCTGTCACTGGGCAACACGGACTTTCAACTCCCTCCAAAGATTTTCTGTGGGGTTGAGATCTGGAGACTGGCTAGGCCACTCCAGGACCTTGAAATGCTTCTTATGAAGCCACTCCTTCGTTGCCCGGGCGGTGTGTTTGGGATCATTGTCATGCTGAAAGACCCAGCCACGTTTCATTTTCAGTGCCCTTGCTGATGGAAGGAGGTTTTCACTCAAAATCTCACAATACATGGCCCCATTCATTCTTTCCTTTACACGGATCAGTCGTCCTGGTCTCTTTGCAGAAAAACAGCCCCAAAGCATGATGTTTTCACGCCCATGCTTCACAGTAGGTATGGTGTTCTTTCTCCTCCAAACACGACAAGTTGAGTTTTTACAATAAAGTTCTATTTTGGTTTCATCTGACCGTATGACATTCTCCCAGTCCTCTTCTGGATCATCCAAATGCTCTCTAGGAAACTTCAGACGGGTCTGGACATATACTGGCTTAAGCAGGGGGACAAGTCTGGCACTGCAGGATTTGAGTCCCTGGCGGCGTAGTGTGTTACTGATGGTAGCCTTTGTTACTTTGGTCCCAGCTCTCTGCAGGTCATTCACTAGGTCCCCCTGTGTGGTTCTGGGATTTTTGCTCACCATTCTCGTGATCATTTTGACCCACGGGGTGAGCTCTTGCTTGGAGCCCCAGATCGAGGGAGATTATCAGTGGTCTTGTATGTCTTCCATTTTCTAATAATTGCTCCCACAGTTGATTTCTTCACACCAAGCTGCTTACCTATTGCAGATTCAGTCTTCCCAGCCTGGTGCAGGTCTACAATTTTGTTTCTGGTGTCCTTTGACAGCTCTTTGGTCTTGGCCATAGTGGAGTTTGGAGTCTGACTGTTTGAGGTTGTGGACAGGTGTCTTTTATACTGATAACGAGTTCAAACAGGTGCCATTAATACAGGTAATGAGTGGAGGATAGAGGAGCCTCTTAAAGAAGAAGTTACGGGTCTGTGAGAGCCAGAAATCTTGCTTGTTTGTAGGTGACCAAATACTTATTTTACCGAGGAATTTACCAATTAATTCATTAAAAATCATTCAATGTGATTTTCTGGATTTTTTTTTTCTCACTTTGTCTCTCATAGTTGAGGTATACCTATGATGAAAATTGGAGACCTCTCTCATCTTTAAAGTGGGAGAACTTGCACAATTGGTGGCTGACTAAATACTTCTTTGCCCCACTGTAGATGGCAGCAAAAACAAATGAAAGAATCAGTATGACTGTATTGGTATTGACCCAGAATTTCACAGAATTTTGGTTCATCCCTACGACCAAGTATTGCAACAAGAGATGCATTCTGTATAAGCCTAATCTATAGGCAATACTCCTCCTGTAAGTTCGTGATTATAATGAAAATGTGGATGAAATTTAAAAAAAAAATTCAGTGTATCATCATGTTATAATTAAACTTCTTCTTCTTCTTCTTCTTCTTCTTCTTCTTCTTCTTCTTCTTCTTCTTCTTCTTCTTCTTCTTCTTCTTCTTCTTCTTCTTTCGGCTGCTCCCTGCTTTTTGGGGTGGCAGTGGCTCGGGAGATAGAGCGGGTAGTCCAATAACTGGAGGGTTGGCAACCCTTCTGCCTTTGTGTCCCTGGGCAAGACATTTTACCCACCTTGCCTCTAGCGTCTGTGACACTAGTGTGCAATTGTGTATAAATATTTGGTGGTGGTCGGAGAGGACATTGATGTGGATTGGCAACCACATTTCTGTCAACCTGCATCCGGGTAGCTGTGGCTACATCAGTAGCTTACCACTATCAGTGTCTGTCTGTGGAGTGAATGAATACTGTATCCACTGTAAAGTGTCTTATGTATGTTGCTTATGTATGCTGTGTGTGTTTCAGATGGCTCTGTTGTGGGAAAATTATAGCTTCAAACGGTCAGTCTGGGCGTTCAACACAGCCTGTCACTGATGTCAACACAGCTTCACAAACGATCAGTGGTTATAGAGCTTAAGAATGTCTGTAGAAACGTTTATTTCCTGTGCAACAAATTGCTCTGATCTGCATGAAAATCATGGAGAGACTGTTGAGACATCATGGGACGTACCTGTTCCAGCAGCACTGAGTCTGAGGTGGTGTCATAGCAAAAAATGATCAGCTGACACAACTTCATCGCCAGGTTAATAACTATATTAGCCACAAAATATATATTCAAAAAGTAAACAGTACTGAGTTAGGTATAATAAGATATATTTGACAGTTATGATGCATTTTAGGCCAAAACAAACTTGATCTAGGATTAAAAGCAATTAAAATAATGCAGTCACAAGGTTACATGGAAAATGCTTGATTTACTAGATACATGTACTGTAGAAATATATATTCTCTGCATCAACAATGTACTATACATGCATTCATGTAGTGTTGCACTAACAATAAACCTGTGAAGTTTTTGCAGATGTCTCTTTTTTATATGTGAAGGTTACCACCATGTGACATAAATTTAATACTGACAGATTGGAAAAGCTGTCTAAGAACAATCCAGCAGTTTGAGAAATCACTTTTGGTTTGGTGTAAGTCTGTCAACAGGATTATGAACCATAAAGCAGTTTGTGTTAAAATGTTAAATCCCATTAAACTCTAACCCACAGGTATCCAATCATGTGTCATGGAGGGCCAAAACCCTGCAGGTTATCTATTCTACCCTGTCTCTTCAGCAGGTGTTTTCACTGATCTGCAGTCAGTGGAAGAAGTTCAGTGGAATCTGCTGTTGAAGACACTGGTTGGAGGTAAAGCCTGCAGGGTCTTGGCCCTCCATGGCACATGATTGGACACCCCTGCCCAAACCCATTATGATGAAGAGCAGATGCTAATATGACCCAGAATTCCTCCATATACTGGTACTATCACTAAAGTATGCAGGGTCTTCAGCGGTGGCACATCCAACAATACAATCTTCAGTTAATAAAATAATTGTTTTGGTTACTTTTCTTAAAAATGAGCCATTATTTTCAAGATCACCCATTAATGGTCTGTACTATTGACTCTTTTCCCACCAGTGTGTTAACAGACAAAAATAGAAATTATGATGCAAACACATAAGTCACTAAATTGTTTATTACAATCAGCAGCAAATTCCAGATTATTCAGAATGTGCAAAATTCAAACTGTAAGACTGGGTCACTCAGCAGCTGGGATGTGCAGCTCACACTGGTCCCAGTTCAGCAGATCTTAGGCCTGCATCTCTGTAAATAGTGACGCAAGGTCCAGTTTGGGGTGGATCGTTTCCCTCTTGCCTAGACAAAAGACAGAAATGGGTGGTGGTTAAATAAAGGAAGTTTAAAACATATTTGGGAAATACACTTGTTGCTAAAAGCCAGTGGTGGAATGTGAATGAATGAATGAATCTTTATTTTGGATAGATTAAAAGTAAAGATTAAAAGAAAATAGAATAATATAACAAAGGGGAAAAAAATCTAACAAGGTCGAATTAAACAATAACTCCTCTGATTATACAGTTCAACATAGGTTATCTGAAATGGGTGATGGCTGAAGCTGCAGCTTATATTGCCTACCCATGTTCCATCCAAGAATTCAACAGAAAAACAAAACAGGAGCGATTCCAATTCCAATGTGAATATAAAGTACTTCGTTGTTGTATTTAACCACAATTTTCATGTAGCTGCACTTCAGTAAAGTTGATTTTACAAGGGCTGTGTTACATTTAAAATCATCTGTTTTTACTGTGGCCTCAGCAATCAGAATGAATTATTACATTCACTTGAACGGAATCTAGTACTTTAAGTGAAGGTGTGCATCACCGAGTATGGAGTCGCTCAGTCAAAATATGGAGTTTTTATCAATAAAAGTTTGTCTTGTCTGTAAAAGTGTTTCTTCTTGCCCTGGCTTCAAGTGTGGGCGGTGTTTTGTATTTGTATTGCTAAAATATAAAAGGATGCACTACAATGGGTCTCAAATATTTGTAATGTGTCCTGTTACTGCGTGAGTTTATTGATGATAGACTATAAACTACACATATAAACTAAGTTATATTGATGACTGAACAACTCCCATTCCCCAAAAGATACAGTTATGAACATAACTCACAAAGGATCACACAAGTGATCTGACAAAAAAATAAATACATTAACAAGCGGTTTATTTTACAGTTGATGTGCCATTCATTTTCAATTATTCTGTAATTAATATTCACACAATCAAATAAATCTCAGTTCAGTCCCTTTTATATTAAGTGGAAATTGTGCTACTTTGGTTGTGCTACTTTGGTTTTGACACTTTACCTATAAAAGCAAAGGATTTCAGTACTTTCCACAGTGACGAGGTCCGTTGTGGGCTGGCTGCTTTTCCTTTCCTCCTGCCTAGACGAACGACAGAAATGGACGGTGGTTAGTTACAGTAAGTTCAACACTTATACAGGCACATCTCAAAAATTATAATATCGTGAAAAAGTTCAATATTTTTGTGACTCATTTCAGAAAGTGAAACCCATATATAGATTCATTACACGGACAGTGATATATTGCAAGTGTTTATTTTAATTTTGATGATTATGGCTACAGCCCATATTAACCAACACCTCAGCGGCCAACATTTCTATTTAAAAACTTAAATTCTATTAAAATAAATAAACGCTTGAAATATATCACTCTCTGTGTAATGAATCTATATAATATGCGGATTTCACTTTCTGAATGAGTGACAAAAAATATTGAATTTTTTTCATGACATTCTAATTTTTGGAGATGTACCTGTATTAGGGAAATACACTTAAAGTCAGTAATGGGATGTGACAAAAATGCTTTGTTTCCCTGACAAGCACCACAGGATCCACTCTGTACATGTACAAGTACATTATCAATCCAGGGATTTATGGTGGAACAGCACAACAACACTGTTCCAACACCTTTTATGGAAAATCCACAGAATTGGTGTGTGGGTCTACTCTGACGCTTTAGAAAATTATATGAATGATTTTATAAATCACTGGTTTGAAAAAGCACCTGTATATGTCGAGATTTCGGCTCCTGTGGTCCACTTGACCTGCATCCACAATATAAACACTAGGGAGGCTAAACCCTGGCATGTGGACACACATTCTAGGAAGAAATTACACACAAGTTAATGCGCAGCACCAAAGTGCAGCACGTACACAAACCAGGACTTTAAACCAGGATTAACATATTTCATCGTTTTGCTCTCACAAGCGAATACTTAGGACTAAACAAGTGCGAATCAGCAGCTGGCTACTAGCTAACACTCGTTAGCCAGCACAGGACTGCGCTGTATGGCTCAAAAAAAGTGAGCTGACCACCAACAGGATAAATAAGCGAACAGATGCACAATATTACAAATCACTCACCATCGATGGTTCTCTCACCTTCGTCTTCAGCTTGTCCGTAGTGCGGTTCTATGCTGGGCTGCATCTGTATTGGTGCGGGTCGCTCCTCACTGTGGATCTGCCACCAAGCAGAGAAAACCCCGCACCTCTTCTTTGGAACACGGTGTAGATTTCTGCAAAACCTACAGTGCTGTCTGTATTAATATTGTATTTACTCCGTGACCGGGCTAGTCCGTGAAATATTGCAAATGGCGGTTGTGTAAATTCCACTGAAGACGGACACTTTCGTGACGTTACTGACCAATCAGTGGCTCGCAGTCTGTTGACGTCACATCTCGGCTCGACTCAGCATGGTTGTACCCTGCCCTCGATCAGGCATGAAAATAGCGCCTGCTAACCGGTGCTGGGGCTAATCGAAAAGGCTACAAACGCGGGCCGAGCCGTAATGTGTTGGGCCAAGCGGGGTTAGTGGAAAAGGGCCTTAAGTGTCTTGAAAAGGGCTATAGAAATCTGATGAATTATTGGGGTTTTTTTGGAGATCAAAACACACTGACATGAAATGCACCAAAAAATGTGCTGGGGAGATTGTGCTGGGGCCACAACTCTTAAATAGTCGCCACCTTGCTGCTTAAAGCAGGTGCACAGTCTACTGGTAATTAGATGGTGTGATGCAAAAGGTGAAAACTGGACTATGCACTGTCATAAACTAACAAATCCACCTGCCTAAAATGGGACGCATGGTGCAAAAGCGCAGTGTAGGCCATCAAAATAGGGCCCTATAGCTCAAAGTCTTTGGGACAATGAAGGTGTTCTTGAGTTCGCACACAGAGGGTCCTATTATGACATCATCAGTGGACATTTGCACCACACTTGCCTCCATACGCCACCGTTTTTGTTAGTTTCTGAAAGCGCATTGTCTGGTTTTTACACCATCTAATTACCAGTAGACAGTGTGTCAGCTTTGCACTGGGAGGTGAAGAGTCATTTCAAAGAGGTGTGACAGCACGCAATCTCATGTGCATCAGTATTATGATGTATTTTATGAAAATACGCATTTGATCAGGAAAAAGGAGTTCTGTTGTCAGAGGCGCATGAGGAAGCAGTATGTGCTGGGATTTGCTGTTATTTTTTCCGGTTCCGGTTCCGCCGGACCGGTGGCGCCACACGAGTAGGCTGCCCGTTGCAACAGCCTTTTTTTTTTATCTTCCTTCTTCTTTCTACACCTTTCACTCTGTATATATATCACAGACGCACGGATCGCCCCGGGGGTCTCCCGGGTCGGCGGACGGAGCCATGGTTTGCAGCGGGAGACGTTACAGCGGGGAGGAGCTAGTGCTAGCTAGCACTTGGCCGCCGCCCGGTGCTAATGGGAAACTTGACATACCGGGAGCTGTAGCAAAAACAACGCGGGTGCCGGGCTGGAGTTTAGGCGGCGTGCAAGAAATATAAGACAGAATAATAAAGAGTGATGGCAAGAACCAAGCAGACCACCCGTAAAATCTACTGGAGGAAGAAGCCCCCCAGGAGACAGCTAGCCACCAGGGCTGCTCGGAGAGGCACTCCGGCCACCGGCAGAGTGAAGAGGCCTCGCCGTCACAGGCCCGTGGCTCTGAGAGAGATCCGTCGCTACCAGAAATCCACGGAGCTGCTCATCCGTAAGCTGCCCGTCCAGCGCCTGGTGAGGGAGATCGCTCAGGACTTCAAGACCGTCCTGCGTTTCCTGAGCTTCGCTGTCATGGCTCTGCAGGAGACCAGCGAGGCCCACCTGGTGGTCTCTTCTTCGCTAAGGGGGTCACCATCATGCCCAAAGACTTCCAGCTGGCCAGCCGCATCCGCGGAGAGAGAGCTTAGACTTTCTGCTGCACATTCACCAACCAACCATAATGCTCTGCACTGTGTGTCTATATATATACATTTATAGTAATATGGACATATGTTTACTAGATGTTGTTTTTTCTTGCCTTCTGATTGTTGCTCTGAGTGTTGCTATCCCTGTGCTGTTGCAATCCTGGAATTTCCCCATTGTGGGACTAATAAAGGCTTATCTTATCTTATCTTATCTTATCTTATTTTATTGGAGAGAGTTGTAACAGTCATAGTCCGAGTGCTGGATCTCCTCCTTCCCTCCCACCTGAGAGGGACTGGGACACAGAGTCACAAACCTCAAGGGGAGACTTCTGCACTACCATTAATAATCCTTCTGTCTTATGAAAGTTGATGAAAATTTACACAGCATCATCCTCTTTTCCTGAAGTCTCAAAGCCATTCATGTCTTTGTGTTGCATCCGCATGCACTACATTAAACTGTTTAGCTGATTTTTCAGCCCAGCATCATCTATTCCACATTTGTCCTCTGTAAAATAACTAACTGGGCATCAACTGTGATTGATGTCTTCCTTATTACCAAGCAGCATTCCTACTGCGTGCATTTTTGCTCACACACATGCCCTTTGGCAATTGCAAAACCTGCCTTAAACAAGCGGACATGATCAGAGTTCACTTTAGAAAATGCGCCTCCGTACATTAAAAAGATGAGCTGGAACACTTTAGATTGGATAATCTAAAACACACCTCTGAATAATTAGACCAGCCTCTTTACACTTTGTGCCTGGTGGAAAATTTGTTTTTGTGTTGCTGAAATAAAGAAATGAACTTAGAAACTGTCATGGCGTGGTCCTCGTGTACCACTAATGAGACGCTATAGGCAGCTGTAGGGTTTGCATATTTATTAAAGAAGGACATACGGTACAAAATAATGAGCCTTGTGGGGCAAAACACAAATAGAGGCTATGACTAGGACACACTAACAATATACTGAGAACGATGAGAAACTTACTGGGAACACGGAGGAATCAAGGGAGTGACTGAAGCCAGGGTTAGGGGCCTCAGCCGAACGTCGGGGAGACCAATGTTAGACGTATGTGAAGTCGCAGCCCGGAATAACAGAAGCTGCTCTCTTAAATAGGGCAAGAGGATTAATCAGCTGATGAGGACCTCATCAGCTGAATGAAATCCAGCTGTCACCGGAGCTCGGCTCTGACAGCCGGAAGCCCCTCCGAGACGCTGTCAGAATAAAAGCTCGGAGAGGCCACAAGGAACTATACAGAACGAGAGGAAAGTACTGCATGACCCGAGCACGGACAATATCAATGCTCAGACCATGACAGAAACGCCCATAAATGCATCCTGCACCAGTGACAACTGATTGTAATAGGACCCAAAGTCTTGATGCTAGGTCCTGTCTCTACTATGATTCCCTTAATATTTGTATGAAATAATGTGTCTAAAAGCAAAGTCTGTATATAACAACAATCTGATCTGATCTGTTATCAACAATGGTTTCAGAAGTTTTCCATAGACTATACTTTGTCATTATCATGCTCTTTATCATACTAGATGGACTCATAATATTGATTATCTTTATATAGATACCAATAAGGGATAATTATTTCTAATTGCTTCCTTGCAGCACTTTACCGATACAGTATCTCACAAAAGTGAGTACACCCCTCACATTTTTGTAAATATTTTAATATATTTTTTCATGGGACAACACTGAAGATATGACACTTTGATACAATGTAAAGTAGTCAGTGTACAGCTTGTATAACAGTGTAAATTTGTTGTCCCTCAAAATAACTCAACACACAGCCATTAATGTCTAAACTGCTGGCAAGAAAAGTGAGTACACCCCTAAGTGAAAATGTCCAAATTGTGCCCAAAGTGTCAATATTTTGTGTGGCCACCATTATTTTCCAGCACTGCCTTAACTCTCTTGGGCATGGAGTTCACTAGAGCTTCACAGGATGCCACTGGAATCCTCTTCCACTCCTCCATGATGACATCCTGGAGCTGGTGGATGTTAGAGACCTTGCACTCCGTGACATTCCGTTTGAGGATGCCCACAGATGCTCAATAGAGTTTCGGTCTGGAGACATGTTTGGTCAGTCCATCACCTTTACCCTCAGTTTCTTTAGCAAGGCAGTGGTCGTCTTGGAGGTGTGTTTGGGGTTGTTATCATGTTGGAATACTGCCCTGTGGCCCAGTTTCTGAAGGGAAGGGGTCATGCTCTGCTTCAATATGTCACAGTACATGTTGGCTTTCATGGTTCCCTCAATCAACTGTAGCTCCCCAGTGCCGGCAGCACTCATGCAGCAGCAAACCATGACACTCCCACCACCATGCTTGACTGTAGACAAGACACTTGTCTTTGCACTCCTCACCTGGTTGCCGCCACACACGCTTGACACCATCTGAACCAAGTAAGTTTATGTTGGTCTCATCAGACCACAGGACATGGTTCCAATAATTCATGTCCATGTCCTTGTTCTGCTTGTCTTCAGCAAACTGTTTGTGGGCTTTCTTGTGCATCATCTTTAAAAGGGGCTTCCTTCTGGGATTTTTTTTTTTTTGTACTTATTTTGTACCCGTAGGTAGATTTGTTTTGCAGTCTGGTGACAAGCCACCAGCTGCCGGTCGCTGCGTGCGCAAGTGCCCCTTATCTCTAACCTGCATGTTTTTGGCATGCGGGAGGAAACCGGAGAAATCCTGGCGTAAACCCATGCAACACGGGGAGAACATGCAAACTCCACACAGATCACTGTTGGCCGGGGGCAGGGATCGAACCCACGATCTCTGCGATCCCCTGGCCGAGGGTAAACTGTGCTGCCGCAGTGCTAACCACTGCGCCACCGTGCAGCCCATGCAGACCAATTTGATGCAGTGTGTGGCGTATGGGCTGAGCACTGACAGGCTGACCCCCCACCCCTTCAAACTCTGCATCAGTGCTGGCAGCATTCATTTGTCTATTTTCAAAAGACAACATCTGGATATGACGCTGAGCACGTGCACTGAACTTCTTTGGTTGACCATGGCGAGGCCTGTTCTGAGTGGAACCTGTCCTGTTAAACTGCTGTACGGTCTTGGCCACCATGCTGCAGCTCAGTTTCAGGGTGTTGGCAATCTTCTTATAGCCTAGACCATCTTTATGTAGAGCAACAATTCTTTTTTTCAGATCCTCAGAGAATTATTTGCCATGAGGTGCCATGTTGAACTTCCAGTGACCAGTATGAGAGTGTGTGAGAGCGATAACAGCAAATTTAACACACCTGCTCCCCATTCACACCTGAGACCTTGCAACAATAACAAGTCACATGACAGTGGGGAGGGAAAATGGCTAACTGGGCACAATTTGGACATTTTCACTAGGGGTGTACTCACTTTTGCTGCCAGTGGTTTAGACATTAATGGCTGTGTGTTGAATTATTTTGAGGGGGCAGCAAATTTACACTGTTATAGAAGCTGTACACTGACTAATTTACATTGTATCAAAGTATCATATCTTCAGTGTTGTCCCATGAAAAGATATAGCAAAATATTTACAAAAATGTGAGGGGTGTACTCACTTTTGTGAGATACTGTATCATTATTAACATAAAGTGCTTAATCATATTTGACTTAGTACCTTGTTGAGCTGATTTGGTAAAATGTAATGAAAATTACAGTAAAACAAATTCAGAGCTGCTGACATCTACTGTATGTTTGTCCCATATCTATATATGTGTACCTCTTTTCACACAGAGGCTTTATATTTGGCTCAGTTTCTCTTGACAGCTTGGAGCGTCAGCTGATCGTGTGAACTGGATGTGTCGAACTGAGAAGTGTTCATTAAAATGTCTGCTAACATCTGGGGGTTCTGCTTGATCCAAGAAGCATACTCTATTAAAATTCCAAACGCATCGGCATGCAAGTGAACTTTGCATCCACAATGAGTGTGGGGGAATCTATGTTATGTACAGTAACTCTGCTGCAAATATAGGATCATATTGGACTTGATTTAGGGCAACACTCTTGACATTTCACTAAATACAAACACCCGCTACTTCTGAGTCACCATGTAAGGATGTGTGGTGCCGATTTCATGTGTCTGTGTGAAATATAGATTCCTGAAAAACAAACAGCTTCACAACAATCTTTTAGATAGTCTGGAAAATGCATATTGATTTACAGAAGTGAAATATTCCCAGAAAAAGGCAAGGAAATGAGTTAGTAGTTTTTTTTTTGAATATGTTTGGAATATGTTTTTGGTGTTGATCATAAGATTGGCCACATTTATTATTAAAACTGATAATGATTGTCTATATGTGTGCCTACTAGGGTGATCAGGCGTCGCACTTTGTGCTGGACACCTGGTCACCCTAGTGCTAAGGGTGGGACTCACCAGAGGCCGCACAATACGATACTCTCATGATACTTAGGCCACGATGCAATGCTATCATGTGCTTGTCATACATTGTCATACACGAGAATCTGCAGGTGTTGTGAGTGCCCACTTTCATCCTTCACTACATTGTACTCTGTTCAAATGTGACAGAACACCACCATACATTACCTAACTATATTTTTGCAGCATTAATAACTTTATAAATCTTTGCCTACAGTGACACAACTGGACATACTGCATGGTGCATCTTGACTGCTGTACCTAAATTCTTCAACATAATTATATTAGTAAAGCATTTTAAAACCATTAAACAACAAAGTAACTAGCAAGGAAATATCAATTTAGGGTCAGTGGATATTATCACTGTTGGGTAAAATCTTTTTTTCTCTATATTTAGAATAAAATAGAATCTTTATTGTCATTGTACACAAAAATACAACGAAACTCTGTTTAGCAGCTTAAATTTAGTCTTTTTATTTTTTTTTAAGTTAACCCATTCTGTTGTTCACCCTTTTATTTCATTGGATTTTTTTTTTGCTAATATAAAACAATAATACGAATTAGAAAAGATATTTGAATAAATCTTGTAGCTGCTAGATTATTCAGAAATTACTGTTTTTTTTTTCTCATTTCCTGAAAAAAATCTGTTTTGAACATAGGAGTTCTGCACCCAACAGCAACAATATTCTAAATACATTTAATGCCAAACACGTTGTAACCGTAAACAAATACAGGGCAGCGTGGTAGTACAGTGCTGAGCACTGTTGTCTAACAGCCAGAAGATTCCAGGTTTGAATCCCCAGGCTGGCAAAGGTAGGAACCTTTCTGTGTGGAGTTTCCTCCCACAATCAAAGAAATGTATGTTAGGTTAACTGGTGATTCTAAATTGTTCCTTGGTATCTGTCTCCAATAGGTCCTTGGAATAGAGGGTTAGTACTAGTGAAGCGCTGAGAGTGTCTTTGAGACTAGAAAAGCGCTATATAAGTACAGGTCCTCCTCCTCCTGTATCATCTCTATACCTACAGTTTGATTTGTGCATCACCTGTGGACATTTAAAAATCCCATTACCAAGTGTAACATGAGAGGAAAGTTAGTTGTCTGTGAGTACCTGCAGTGATCCTAACTTAAACCGCAATGCATAAGCAAATATGGCTATAAAACCATTTATTATTATTATTTCTATGAGAAAAAGTTGGAATTCCCAGAGGATGATTCATATACAAATGGCAGTAATCGCAATTTACCCTGAATACACATTAATTTTCTGCACATCTCAAGTGGGCTTGTACCATTAGAGACTGTAGCCTGCAATATAATCCAGCAATCTAGATTTTGAATGAATGCTAATCTGATATGATGTTATCAGGGCTTGACATTAATACCCGCCCACCCGCCACTGGCAGGTAGATTTTGGCTGTGGTGGGTAAGACAGCCACTCCCACTAGCCTCTTTGGTGGGTTGTAGTTTTCTCAAGTGACATCTAAATAATAAACCTATCGCAAAGTGAGACTACAAAACTTCAACTCCCATAAGAACTATCTGCGCACACACAGTGTATTCTCATTGGCTCACTGTTGCCAGCTGCGGCCCAGTACACAGGAGAAGACGCGGATGGAGTCTGGCTCAGCAGGTCAGTTCATTTTATTTCCAGTCTGGAGAAACAGTGCTAATCCATCAGCAATTACTAATGACGTTGTTCAGCCCTGAAGGGGTGTCCCAATTCACAGGGGTCATTTTCAACCCTACTCCTTGGCCTTTGATTTCAAGAACCAAGGGCTGGGGGTAGGCAAAGTGGAAGGGGTACAAATGAAAAAGTGGATTCCAGACTCTCACGGCAACATCAGAAAGGAAAGGAAAAACCCCAGGTGGGAGGTAGGGGGAAAGGCAAGGAGAGAACCAAAATACACCCCGCCCAGGGCCAACAACAGAAAACACACTTAACCCCCCCCCCCCCAAAGTCCAAAGGCGTGGAGGCTCAGGAGGCCACCCAGAGTCCCAGGCCCAGCAGACAGTCCAGCAAACAAAGTCTGGTGGCCTGCCGGAAAACACGGGCCACCTGGCCCAGTGACTCAGTCCTTCCAGCGGTCGGCCAGCGCTGTTGAGCCACCAGGACCGGAGGGGTGGAGCAGGAGGTGGCCTGCCCACCGGGAGTCTCACTGGTGGGTGACCGGACCGTAGGAAGGGAACCCCCACGGCATCAGATAGGGAGGAGGAGGAAGCCACGACGGCATCAGGCTGAGAAGTGGAGGCCCCGAAGTCCTCAGGCTGACCAGCAGCACCCTCGGTGGTCCCAGATTGGGACACAGCTGCACCTGCAGTGGATTCCGGCTGCAGCTCTGCAGCATCTGTGGTGGACTCCGGCTGGAGCTCTACAGCACCCGCAGTGGACTCCGGCTGCAGCTCTGCAGCACCCATGGTGGACTCTGGCTGGAGCTCAGCAGCACCCACGGTGGACTCCGGCTGGAACTCTGCGGCACCCGTGGTGGACTCTGACTGGAGCTCAGCAGCACTCGTGGTGAACTCTGGCTGGAGCTCAGCAGGTGGACCCCGGCTGGAGCTCTGCAGCATCCGTGGTGGACCCCCACCAGGCCAACGCCGCACCCTCGGTGGACCCCGAGCTGGAGTGCGACGCCCATGACAGGCCCATGCAGGAGCACAGCACCCACATCCGGCTAACACTGGGACGCAGCCACCACGAGGGTCCCAGACCAGAACGCCACACCCACGGAGACTCAGCCTGCAGATGGACCCACATGACGGCCTTCGGCAGAAGGGGAGCTGGACCCACGATGTCATCTGGCGGCAAGACCGGACTCCCGGAGACCCCAGAAGATGGTAGAGCTCCTCTGGCGGCCCTAAGAGGAAGCTCAGGGACAACAGAGGGAGAAAAGTGGTTAGGGTCGCCGGCAACGGTGGAGCCAGGCAAGGAGAGTTCAGATGCAGCTGAGGGCTGCACCCGACTCTCCTCCCCTAGAGCCAGGCAAGATCTCTCCAACACAGACATAAGAAAAACAAAAGAAATAACTTGCCTGAGCTTGAGCTCCACCGCCGTCCAGGACTCTGTTGATCCTGGTGATGAAGACCCGGGCCCGTTCTCTAGGAGGTCCAACTCTGGCTCCCCAATCCGCCGAGGTTGCCTCCACAGCTGGCAAGATGGTGATTGCAGTCCTAACATCCTCAGATGAAATAACCCCCGCTGGAGATGGATCTGGCGAGGAGGCTGAGGGCTGGCTCCATGCAGGCTCTGGAGCAGGATCCTCCAGGGCCTCAGGCTCCTCCATTGTCCGGCGGCTTAGTTCCGGGGCTGGCAGACACTCAAGAAAACATGGAGGAAACACGGAGAGAACAGGAGTAGAGTCACCATTAACAGCTGAAGGAGAGGACCCAGCGGACTGCTGAGACTGGGCCTCTCCCTCGGGAGACAGACAAGGTTCATCGTAATTTAGTTGAATAGAATGAAAAAAATCACTTGCCTGTCATCCCGGTGTGTGATGTTCACAGCTGCCACTGACAGACAGTCAGCCCTCTCCGTGTCAATGGCAATTTTGGCCCTCTCCTCTCCTGGCCCTCTCCTTGGCCCTCTCCTGGCGTTTCCACGCAGGATAACACTGCTTACGGGCAGCTGAAGTGGATGGCGAAGCTGAGGGAGCGGTGATAGCAGACTGCGGAGAGCGTCTCCGCTTGGGCTTCGTGGAGAACGCCCCCCCCCCCCCCCTCAGGTTGGTAAACTCTTCATCCAATGCACAGACCGAAGACAGCAGCCCCTCATACTGAGGATAGCTCCAGAGCCCAGGATGCGCCTCCAGGGTAATTACGGCTGAATCCAGGCAGCTCCACTTTGCCTTTGGTCTGTGGGCTTCATGGGCCTCGTCCATAAAGTCCTGGATGAAGACCGCCGCCCATTCCTCCTCCACTGTGGGACACCCCACTGATCGTCTGCTCTGGCCGGTGTGGGAATGGCACACCAAAGGCATCATATGGCAAACACAGGTGGGTGAGGAACAGCTCAAAAAGAAAAAAGTGATGTGTGGGTGTAACCCTCTAAATCCTTTTCTGGTAGGACTATTCTTTTTTTTTTAATAAACTTTATTTTCTACTTTTTTTTTAAAACATATACAAAAAAGAAAACATACATATATACAGAAAACCCCTCCCTCCCAATTCCTCAAGGCTAAAAAAAAAAAAAAAGGGGGGGGGGAAGAGACAGGGTAGCCTTGCTATGTTTTAGCTTATCCCAGACCAACACACATTTATAATCACTTTATGATTTTCTAACCAAACTTTCATTAATTATTATTATTATTATTATTTTATTTTATTGCATAGTTTTCAACACAAAGAAAAGCCCTCAATATAATCTATAAAGGGACTCCAGGTCAAGGCAAAGTTCCTACGGGTTCTACAAACATTATATCTGAGTTTTTTTAGTGGTAGAAAGAAAGTACCTCCTTTAGCCAATGCGAGAAAGATGGGGAGTCATTTGACTTCCACTGGAAAAGAATAATCCTGCGGGCAAGTAAGGAAGCGAATGCCAGAGTGTTACCTTGATAAGTTGTGAGTTTGCAATCTGGGGGTATTATGCCAAAAATAGCTATATAGAAACTGGAATTATTTCTTGTTTGCAGATATATGAAAAGACCTCAAATATAGATCCCCAAAAGTTTGTGAGAGCGGGGCACTGCCAAAACATGTGTCTTACCGAGGCTGGGGCCTGGCTACACCTTGGACAGCTAGGGTCAATAGTAAGAAAAATCTTAGCAAGTTTATCCTTTGAATGGTGGAGACAATGGAGCACCTTGAATTGAATAAGCCCATGGCAGACACACAAAGAGAGAAGTATGTATGCGTGTGAGACTTTCACGCCACTGCCCCTCAGAGAATTTTATCCCTAAATCTTTTTCCCATTCTGCTTTTGTTTTATCCCATGATATTGCCACTAAATTTTGTATGATCCCATAAATCGTAGAGATACGTTTCTTGACCCAGGGATCCAAGTCTAGGATTTCATCTAGTTGATTTGTCGGTATCAACAAAGGAAAAGAGGGAAACACTTTTTTTTTTTTTACAAAACTACGAATTTGAAGATATCTAAAAAGTGGGATCTAGGTATGTCGTAATCTTTTGTAAGCATATTAAAAGAAGAAAAAGTGTTTCCCAGGAATAAATCCTTTAAAAATACTAATCCCTGTCTACGCCAAAGGCGAAAAGCATCATCAAGCACAGAGGGTATGAAAAACTGATTGTTTACTATTGCTAGCCTGAACTAACTCAAAGTGCCTTCTAATCTGGAGCCATATTTTTAGAGAGGATCTAACCACCGGATTCAATATCTGTATGTGACTAGTATATGGCTATGTCTGGTCATTGTTCACAATTGATGCTATAACTGTCTCAATATGAGTGGCCAGAATTTTTGTAAGGCTTTTATAGGCACAATTTAACAAACTTATTGGGCGATATGAGCCACATAGCAAGGAGTCTTTATCTTTTTTAAGCAAAAGTGATATAATTGGGGTAATTTCTGTTGAAGGAAAATATCTGTGTATACTTGTTTAAGAATTGGAACCAACTGGAGTGCAAATTCTTTATAAAATTCAGTAGAGAAGCCATCTGGCCTGGGGCTTTATTACTCTGCATAGATCTTATTGCTTGTAATATTTCTGCTGTCAATATTTCTCTATCCATTTGTACGCAGTCCTCTGGTGTAATTTTTGGAATAATCAGACCATCTAGAAATTCGGATACATGTGAAAAATCTCTGGAGATTTCAGGAGGATAGAGACTAATGTAAAATTGTTTAAATTGGTCATTTATATCATCTGGGTTGGCGGTTTCTGTTCCTAATGATGTGCGGATTTTAAGAATAGTGTTGACATCCGCAGATTGTCTAATCTGGGGCGCCAATAATTTTCCCGTTTTCTCTCCATGTTCGTAAAAAGTCTGGTTAGATTTGAAAAACAATGTAAATTGTAAATCCGTAAATTGTAGAGGTTCGGAACCACCAGGACTCTTCCTAGAGCTGGCTGGCCGTCTAAACTGAGCGACTGGGGGAGAAGGGCCTTATTCAGGGAGGCAACCAAGAATCTGATGGTCATTCTGTCAGAGCTCCAGCATTGCTCTATGAAGAGAGGAGAGCCTTCGAGAAGGACAACCATCTCTGCAGCAATCCACCAATCAGGCCTGTATGATAGTGGCCAGATGGAAGCCACTCCTTAGTAAAAGGCACATGGCAGCCCACCTGGAGTTTGCCAAAAGGCACCTGAAGGAGTCTCAGACCATGAGAAACAAAATTCTCTGGTCTGATGAGACAAAGATTGAACTCTTTGGTGTGAATGCCAGGCATCATGTTTGGAGGAAACCAGGCACCGTTCATAACCATGCCAATGTTGGTAGCAGCATCATGCTGTGGAGATGTTTTTCAGCAGCAGGAACTGGGAGACTAGTCAGGATAGAGAGAAAGGTGAATGCAGCAATGTACAGAGACATCCTGGATGAAAACCTGCTCCAGATCGCTCTTGACCTCAGACTGGGGCGACGGTTCATCTTTCAGCAGGACAACGACTCTCAGCACACAGCCAAGATATCAAAGGAGTGGCTTCAGGACAACTCTGTGAATGTCTTTGAGTGGCCCAGCCAGAGCCCAGACTTGAATCCAATTGAACATCTCTGGAAAGAGAGATGTTCAACAACAACCTGCAGCTGAACGCTCTGAAGACAGTGGAGATGATTGTGGACTTCAGGAAAGTCACAACCCCTCTGCCCCCCCTCACCCTCACAGGCTCTCCCATCACCACTGCTGATTCCTTCCGCTTCCTAGGCACCACCATCACCAGGGACCTCAAGCGGGAGCCGACCATCAGCTCCCTCATCAAAAAGGCCCAGCAGAGGATGTTCTTCCTGCGGCAGCTGAGGAAGCTCAAGCTACCCACCAAGATGTTAGTGCAGTTCTACACAGCCATCATCGAGTCCATCCTCACCACCTCCATAACCGTGTGGTACGCAGGAGCCACTGCCAGGGACAGACTAGGGCTGCAGCGCGTCGTGCGCACTGCTGAGAAGGTGATCGGCTGCAAGCTCCCATCTCTCCAGGATCTGTACATCTCCAGGACCCGGAGGCGTGCTGGCCGGATCATAGCCGATCCCTCACACCCTGGTCACGTACTGTTTGCCCCCCTCCCCTCAGGTAGAAGACTTCGGTCCATCCAGACTAAAACCTCCCATCACATGAACAGCTTCTTCCCCTCTGCCATCAGACTGCTGAACACTAAGTGACTTATTGACTCTCGTGCACTATGTACAGCAGCTCAACCAGACTCATGTCAATCATCACTGTTTTCTTCCTGCATTACCGACTGCACTATATGGTTCTCCACATTACCTGCTGCTCGCTAATGTATTTTAACTGCTGACCAGTATTACTCACTCTTATTCTACACTTTATTGCATGTATAGTTTATTTCTTTTATTTTATCATGTTTAATGTTGCAGCATTGCACCGAGACAAATTCCTAGTTTGTGTACTACATGAACAATGGCAATAAATCTGATTCTGATTCTGATTCTGATTCTGAAAGATCTGAAAATGGCCGTGCACCAACACTTCCCATCCAACCCCATAGAGCTTGAGAGGTGCTGCAAAGAGGAATGGGTGAAACTGCCCAAAGATAGGTGTGCCAAGCTTGTGGCATCATATTCAAAAAGACTTGAGGCTGTAATTGCTGCCAAAGGTGCATCAGCAAAGTATTGAGCAAAGGCTGTGAATACCTATGTACATGTGATTTCTTATTTTTTTTATTTTTCATAAATTAGCAAAAATTTCAAGAAAACTTTTTTCACATTGTCGTTATGGGGTATTGTGTGTAGAATCTTGAGGAAAAAAATAATTTAATATATTTTGGAATAAGGCTGTAACATAACAAAATGTGGAAAAAGTGAAGCGCTGTGAATACTTTCCGGATGCACTGTATCTGTACTGTACTTCACTCTTATATTGCAGATATTTTTTCTTGTCTGTTTTACAGCATTTACTGCTGTTAATAATTAATTCAACAGACAGTGCTTCTCTTGCTATTTTTATATATGTATAAGGATCATTTACATTTAAAAATGTTGTAAATTTAATTCAAGTAAAATTTGGCATGCGATAGTCAAATTTGACCATCCATCCATCCATCCATCTGTCTTCTTCTGCTTAATCCTTTTTGGGTCGGGGGGGGGGGGGCTGGAGTCTATCCCAGCATCTTTGGGCAAGAGGCAGGGGGCAGGGTACACCCTGGACAGATTGTCAGTCCATCACAGGACCAACACAGAGAGACAGAAAACCATTCACTCTCACAGTCATACCGAAGGACAATTTAGAATCCCCAGTTTGATGCCAATTAACCTAACTTGCATGTTCTTGGCATGTGGGAGGAAACCGGAGAAATCCCAGAGTAAACCCACACAGACACGGGGAGAACATGCAAACTCCACACAGATCACAACATACTTTTCCAACCACCAAATTGGGGCTAGTGAAAAGGCTGATTGGCTAGTAACTTTGGAAAATCACTAGCCACAGTGGCTGGTGAGCAAAAACGTTAATGTCAAGTCCTGGATGTAATATACATCAACAACAAAGCCTGAGGTTTGTGTAAAAAAGTTGATATATGAAAACAAAGTTTCTAATATCTTATATGACACACCTTTGGAGTAAAAGATGCTATGCTCAGTGCAATAAGGCAAATTTTATACTTAAAAACAGTAGATTTAAGCAATATTACATAAGAGGGAGTGCAGTATCAATGAATATAGTACCTGCGGTGATTCATCTTAGGTCCAATGTAAAGCACTGTTTATTAAATGACAGCAATACAGGGCAAAATATAATGATTTGTTTGTTTAACCAGTTATTTTGCTACACCGAGAAAAATAGTCCCTTCTAAATGTACCCAGTTAACTGTTGCTAAGCGCCTCAATGAGCATAATATTGAAAAGAATAGAACTATTGTCATTTCATAAACATGTAAACAAATTAAATATTAAAAAAATATTAAGGTATCCAACTATATTACAATTCTCACATATCTAAAAAGCCACTGATAGAGTTGACAGAGTTTACAGTAAATAATGGTTAATAATTAACAGTGAAGCAAACAACTTTGAAGTGGAGTGACACATATCGTGAAAAGTTGGAGTAACTCCTGGAGTCCCTGTTGTCCAATCAAACTGCTCAGTCAGAACTTACTGTTGTATAAAACCCATATGACATGAGTCTCATTAGTAGTGACACTAGATTATATGGTACATGTCTATTAACTCTTAGCAGTAAAATAGGAGAGTGTTTGTTTTTAAATGAATGAAATATCTTAGTTTTAATAACTTTGTCGTCTCAAACTTAACTCATAAAATGGACTGTGTAAGATTGTTAACTATTTCAAAATTGCACAGGGTGGGGAAATAGATAAAGGGACAGAGTCAACCTATGACATGTTGTAATACCATCGTGGCAAACACAGAGGACAGATTAGCATGCTCACATCCATCTAGAGTCTGACTTTTGAAACGCACCCAGAGAAATCCCAGATTGGATTATGGGAAAACAAGCGCACACAGACAGGCTCCAGTGAACTAGAAAGTCTGAGCTCAAATCTTTCCTTTTGTGAAGCAACACTGTTACTTGACTACCATGTCATGTAAAATTAAGAAAGAAATGGCTAACAGTTACATTTGGCTGAGGCTGGGGTTCCTTAGGTAGAATTCACTGAATGGTCTTTTCTTGCAGCTCTGTGGGGGGATGACAGGTGCCTAAAGAGCACTGGTGCATGCAGACTGTCAAAGGCACCTGATGTTGGTGCTGTTCCACTCCATCCATATGCTGCAATTCCAGTTGACAAATCTTATCTACTTAAGAAAGTTAATTAGTGGAAGACACACTTAGTTAAAACTCCAAGCATGAGATAGCACACTTCACTTCAGGGGGTTGTGTTTCAGAGTCATCTAGAGGCAGGGGAAAACAGGGGAAAGTTCCAGGGAAACAGCAGGGAGAAAGATTACATCGCTAAGTTCACAAGTTTTACAGTACCTACTTTGCCAGTTGGATTGTGTGTTGCAGGAATAATGACACAGTGAATTTGGTGCAAAATGCTAGAAGTAGCACACTAACTTTAGTCCTGAATTTTTGGCACAAACTACGTCAATTTCATAGTGGTTTTCCATAATGTAATAAAAGCCTTTAAAAATAAATATATAAATAGTGCAATAAAACAAAAACAAATGACTAAATGCATTACTGTAATATTGGCATGAGCGACCATGCTGGTGCTCATTTTTTATATTAAGTATTAATGTTTCGAAGCATTTACACCATAATTTTGAAACAGTTTTAAAGAGATATATATACCAACATATATTAAAGTATACAGTTAATCCTAGCGAACAACAACATGGCGGCGTATACAGACACTGCGGCTTCTCTCTGCCCTGATAGAACGGTGTTTTTGTGTTTTTCGTCTTGTAAGTCACAGTGTTTTAGTTTGTCTTCATCGCGTCTATGCACATACAGCCGTGAGTTTCTCTTCAACATCGGTAGAACCACGTACATAAAGTTAGACTCTTCACACGCTGAAGAGCTACAGGATTGCGGACTGCTCCGTACATTTACCCATGCATCTCGCCCACAGTGGAGGTACCATAAGTGGCGTGACAGAAAGCAGAAAAGGAGTAGGTGCCGAGGTACCCGAACTAGGCTAGCGGCTAATCCACACGAGCCAGCTATCCCCACCATCGTACTGGCCAATGTACGCTGTTTAGACAACAAACTGGACCACATCCGTTTACTACGCTCAGCTTCAAGAACTGTGAGAGAGTGCTGTGTTTTTTTGTTTGTGGAAACGGCTCAACAAAAACATCCTGGACTCTGCCATCCAGCTAGACCGGCTAACATTCTACCGAGCAGACAGAGCTGTTGTCGAGGGAGGTAAGACTCGTGGCGGCAGGCTCCGTGTTTACATCAATGATGCCTGGTGCCGTGAGGTTCTGTTATCAAGTGCTGGCTATTCCATCTTCCGAGAGAATTTATGGCTATACTGCTAGCTGCCGTTTATCTGCCTCCCAGCTCTAACAACAAGAACAGGAGCAGCACATCAGTGAGCAGCAGACAGCCCACCCTGATGCTTTTCTCATTTTGGCTGGGAGATTTCAACCACATAGACCCAAAGACTGTGTTTCCTGAAATACACCAACACATCAACTTTCCTACATGGGAAAACAACACACTGGGCCACGTTTTCACCAACCAGAGAGGAGCGTATAATGCCCTCCCCCTCCCCCACCTCGGTGCCTCTGACCACATCACTGTTATGCTAATTCCAGCATACAGGCCACTGGTTAAAGTGACCAAACCGGTTCGGAAACAGATACGTGTGTGGCTGGAAGGCTCCTTAGAGGCACTTCAAAACTGCTTCACCACCACTGACTGGAACATATTCAAGCAGGCTGCCACCTACAACAACACCACAGATCTGCAGGATTACACAGAGACTGTTATTGCCTACATCGCAGAGTGCATTGAGGATGTCACGGACACTAAGACCATCGCTGTTTGGGCCAATCAGAAACCATGGCTTACGGATTAGGTCTACAAGCTTCTGAAAGCTTGGAACACTGCGTTCAGAGCTAGGGACGAGGTGGGCCTGCAGACAGCTAGGGCCAACCTATCCCAAGGCATCAGAGATGCCAAGAGGCAGTACTCCAGGAGGATAGCCCACCGTTTCAGCGACAGTTGAGACACTCGGCGTCTGTGGCGGGGGATATAGACCATTACAGACTACAAGCCCCCACCGCAGACCTGCGACAGCTCCACCTTGAATGACTTCTTCACTTGCTTCGAGGCACTCAACAGTACCCCAGCACAGAAATCACCACCTCCTTCTGGTGACCAAGTGATTACACTGTCCCCGGACAGTGTGAGGAGATCCCTTGGCAGGATCAATGCAAGCAAAGCTCTAGATTCTGACAACATACCTGGTCGCGTACTGAGAGCCTGTGCAGAGGAACTAACAGGTTTCTTCATGGACATCTTCAACATCTCACTGAGACAGGCTGTTGTCCCCATGTGCTTCAAAGCCACCACCATCATTCCAGTCCCCAAGAAGTTGTCTCCCTCCTGCTAAAATGACTACCGTCTGGTTCCACTCACTCCCATCATCATGAAGTGCTCCGAGCGGGTGGTCATGCAGCACATCAGGTCTGTCCTGCCCCCCTCCCTGGACCTGTTCCTGTTTGCATATCAGTCCAATCACTCAACCAATGATGTCATGTCTACTGCCCTCCACTCAGCCCTCACACGTCTGGACAAAAAGGACTCCTACGTCAGAATGCTGTTCATAAACTTTAGTTCAGCATTCAACACAATCATCCCCCAACAGCTCATTCACAAACTGGACCAGCTGGGGATCAACACTTCACTGTGTAACTGGCTGTTGGACTTCATGACAGAGAGACCACAGGTAGTACGGGTTGGCAGTAACACATCCAGCACCATCACTCTGAGCACAAGGGCACCCTAAGGATGTATGCTGAGCACCCTCCTCTTCACTCTGCTGACCCATGACTGTACACTGACACACAGCTCCATCCTCTTCATCAAGTTTGTGGACGACGCAACTCTGGTGGGTCTCATCAACAGCAGAGACAAGACAAACTACAGGAGCCAGGTGAGCCACCTGGCCATGTGATGCAGAGACAACAATCTCTCTCTGAACATGGAGAAGATGAAGGAGTTTGTTGTGGACTTCAGAAGAGCGCACACCCAGCATGCTCCCCTGACCATCAATGGTGCTGCTGTGGAGAGGGTGAACAGCACCAAGTTCCTCAGTGTGCTTATCACAGAGGATCTCTCCTGGACCACCAACACTGTGTCACTGGCCAAGAAAGCTCGGCAGCATCTCTACTTCCTCCGCAAACTGAGAAGAGCCAAAGCCCCAGCCCCCATCATGTGTCTCTTCTACAGAGGCACCATCGAGAGCATCCTAACCAGCTGCATCACTGTGTGGTACAGTGCCTGCACTGCGTCCTGCCACAAGATCCTCCAGCACAAAGTGAGAACAGCTGAGAAGATAGTCAGTGCCTTTCTCCCCTCCCTTGAGGTCATCTACAGCACCTGCTTCACCCGCAAAGACCTCTGCATTGCAGGTGATTCCACCCACCTATCACACAGCTTCTTCAGTCTGCTGCCATCAGGGAGGAGACTGCGGAGTCTCCGGGCAAGGACCAGCAGACTCAAGGACAGCTTCATCCACCAGCCTGTCAGGAAGCTCAACTCTCTCCCTGCTCTGCCCTGTCTCCCCCTTCTGACCCCCCCCCCCCCCCCCCCACACACACACACACAAATCCTGGACTCTAACCCCACCCTCCCACCACCCATCCCCAACAACTGAACTCTGCCATCCCCAGGTACTGTTCACTCCCATACACACACACACACACACACACACACACACACACACACACACACAAACACACACACACACACACACACACACACACACACACACACACACACACTGTTTTCAGGATCTTCAAACTGTACTCTGTCATCCAGGAACTGCTCACTCCAACACAAGCACAAACACTGATCTCAGGGCTGCACTAGTCACTTTATGCAGCAATGGACTGCTCTCCTTGCACTACATGCCGCTTAAACTAGATGCCGCTATGTTCCCTGATATGTGCCTTAAGTTACTACATGCTGTCTTAATTGTTGTCGTATTTAGCTATTTTGCACACCCTGAGTATTTTTAGTTTGTTTCTTGTTGGTGGGTTGGTTTTCTTTCCACTGATGTTTGATGTTTAACGTTTAATGTTTGGTGTTAGATGTGATAGTTTATATTCATATTTCTTACTTAGTTTTTACCTTGTTGCATCATGGATCTCAAGAGTAATGTAATTTCAATCCTCTATGTGTTGTACATATGGCAGAATTGAGGATAAAGTTGACTTTGACTTTGAGTAATATAAACTCCAAAGGGATACCATAACAGTACCTTTATTATCTCTGCCAAGGAGGTTATGTAATTGGGGTGGTTTGTCTGTCTGTTTGTCTGTCTGTCTGTTAGCAGGATTACACAAAAACTACTGTACGGATTTTGGTGAAAATTTCACCAGAGGTAGCTCGTGGACCAAGGATGAACCCATTGAATTTTGGTGATGATCTGAGAGTGCTTACCTCCACCAAGGACTTTGTGTGTATTTGTGCAGCAAGATTACAAAGAAACTACTGGATGGATTTGGATGAAATTTTCACCAGAGGTGGTCCTTGGCCTAGAGAGAAACTCATAACATTTTGGTGATAATCCAAGAATTTATACCTCCGCCAAGGCTCTTATCTTTTCACAGTGTGTTAGCAAGAATCCTCCAAAACAACAATACTGGATAGACTTTGATGCTGTCACGAGGCTGAGCACGGTGTGTCACCGGACTCAGGCTCTTAATTTATATCTGAGTATTTTCTGTATTTTTCCAGTGTTGTGTGTTATTTTCCTGTGTGTTGATTTAAGATGTGTTCTTGGTGGTTAATTGTTATGTTAGTTATTCATGTCATTATTATTATTATTATTATTATTATTATTATTATTAATGATAATAATAATAATAATAATAATAATAATAATAATAATAATAATAATAATAATAATATTTTGTCAATTTCTGTAGCTTAGGATTTATATTTTGTTTCTTTGTGACATGAGTTCTTTACCTCCTCTTCCAGACACTCCCACCCTGTCATCATCTCGCATGGGCTGTGTATTTTGTTTCTGTTCACTAGCCGTCTCAGCTGGGAGCTGTTTTGTAATTAGGTCAACCTGCTCTCTCATGTGACCCACACCTGCTATCATTTCTGTTCAATTGTTTCTGGCCTTATTTAAGGGCAGTTATTTCTCTCCCTTATTGCTGGAGCCAAAAGAATCATTTGCGTCAGAACCCTGTCCCCGTTCTGCTGTTTGTTACCCATGTGTATCCTGTTTTCTCCCTGCTGTTTGTAAGTTTTGTTTTATGCACTATTTGGATTTTTTTCTTTGTGCACTGTGTGGACTTTTGTGTTGTTTTTCAATAAGTATCACAAACTGCAGTTCAGCGTTTGGGTCTCTCCTCTCTGCCCGAGGGGCAATTCGTGAAAGATGCAATTTTCAACACAGCTGACTTGTGGTCTACACATGAACCCATTACATTTTGGAGGTGATCCATGAGGGAGCCTTAGTGGAGGAATGTGCTCTCTGAGTGCATTTCTAGTTACATATTAGTTTGGGTTGATATTGAAGTACTGACCTAAGCTTTAAGGTTTTTTTGTCCTAAATTTTGGAGGTTTACAGAATATACAGTCTAAGCTGGCAAGGTCCATTTGTGCCTCTATTTATCATTCAAGAATCAGAAAAAAATTGGATAAGAAGGCTTATTTATTTATTACAATACATATAATAAAAACAGTAACAACAGAAACAAGTTTAAATCTAATGCCCACTGATAGTTAATACTGTTGTTTATACAGATACATTTCAAAAGAATGGTGTGTTTTCAATCTTTTAAGGGACTGAAGAGGCTATAGAATCCTAAATTCACATAGGTCAGCATATTAGTTTTATTTATTTATTTAAGTTACATTTTTCCTAACTGCACTGAAAATGGGGTCATTGATGAAAGTTGTTAGAAGGTTCTTGAGATTGTATAAAAGAAAATATCACCTACAACGAGGCTGTCCTCCAACAAAATCTATTAGTAACTAGAGGGCACTCAGAGAGTGCACACCTCTGCCAAGGCTGTTGTTCACCCAGTGCATATCGGCCTCAGGCAAAATTCTTGGTGGAGATAAAAATCCATCCAGTAGTTTTTGTGTAATCCTGCTAAGCCATTGCTAGGACACTGAGCCTTGATGGAGGTATGCATTCATGGATCACCTCCAAAATGTAATGGGTTCCTCTCTAGCCCAAGGACCATCTCTGGTGAAAATTTCATCCAAATCCATTCAGTAGTTTCTGTATAATCCTGCTGCACAAATACACACAAGGCCCTTGGTGGAGGTATGTACTCTCAGATCATCACCAAACTCTAATCATGTGCTCCCCGTGCCATTACACACCTTTCCTGAAAATTTCATCAAAACCTTTCAGAACTTTTTGAGTATTGTGGTTAACAGACAGACAGACAGTCAGACAAACCAACGCTGGCGAAAACATTACCTCCTTGGCGGAGGTAAAAAAGCCACCTCCACCGGTTGTAAAAATACATTCAATTCAACTTTATTTATATAGCGCCATTTCACAACAACAATTATCTCATAGCACTTTCAACTGTAGGGGAAACCCCCACAACTGCAGAAAGACCCCAGCAATCAGGCGATCCCCTGTGAGCAAGCACTTGGTGATGGTGGAGAGGAAAAACTCCCTTTTAACAGGAAGAAACCTGCAGAACCAGGCTCAGGGAGGGGCAGTTATCTGCCGCGACTGGCTCGGGGGTGAGGGGATAGAGAAGCAGATGAAAAGAACAGACATATAGAGAGCAAACAGCATGACAGGGATTCAATTTATGGGAGAGAACAAACAGATGTTAATGACCAGCAAAAATATTTCATTGAGAGTGAAGAAAGGAGTGAAGCGCAGTGCATTGTTGGAGGTCCCCCAGCTGTCTAAACCTATTAGCAGCATAACTAAGGGAGAGTTCAGGGGCACATGATCCCTCTCTAATTATAGGTTATATCAAAAAGGAAGGTTTTAACCCTATTCTTAAAAACAGAGCTCGAGTGTGACTCCCGAATCCAGATTGGCAGCTGGTTCCACAGGAGAGGAGCTTGATAACTGAAGGCTCTGCCTCCCATTGTACTTTTGGAGATTCTAGGTATTACAAGTAATCCTGCATTTTGGGAGCATAGTGCTCTATTAGGATGATGGGGTAGTATCAGATCTTTTAAATAAAAAGGGGCCTGATTATTTAGAGCTTTGTAAGTGTTAAATACCGGTTTAACAGAGAGCTGAAGAGGGCCAAATCTCTATACTCAGAGAGACTCCAGCAGCAGTTCACTGCTAATGATTCGGCTTCCGTGTGGAGAGGACTGAGGCAGATCACCAACTATCGGCCTCAGGCTCCTAAAGGTCAGGATGACAAAGCCCTTTGTCAGAGACTGTCCCAACACTATGCCCGTTTTGACACCTCGTCATCTGTGTCCAACTCCCCCTCTCCCTCCAGCTCCACAGCCTCCACATTCCCTACTTCATTTAAGGCACCCCCCCCCCTCCTCCCCCCCTCCCCTTATCATCAGTGAGCAGGATGTGCTCAAACAGTTCTCCAGACTGAACCCGCGCAAGGCCCCCGGCCCAGATGGCGTGTCTCCCTCCACCCTGAGACTCTGTGCGAAACAGCTGGCTCCTGTATTCACAGACATTTTTAACACCTCCCTTAAGTTATGCCACGTGCCATCCTGCCTCAAATCCTCCACCATCATCCCTGTCCCCAAGAAGCCACGGATCACTGGACTTAATGACTACAGACCTGTAGCGCTCACCTCTGTAGTCATGAAGTCCTTTGAGCGCCTGGTCCTGTCCCACCTCAAGTCCATCACCACCCCTCTCCTGGACCCGCTGCAGTTTGCCTACCGAGCCAACAGGTCTGTAGACGATGCAGTCAACCTGGCCCTCCACTCCATCCTGCAGCACCTGGACTCCCCGGGAACCTACGCCAGGATCCTGTTTGTGGACTTCAGCTCCGCATTCAACACCATCCGCCCCGCTCTGCTCCGGGACAAGCTGTCCCTGCTCAACGTGCCTGACTCCCTCTGCAGGTGGATCATCGACTTCCTGACGGACCGGAGGCAGCATGTGCGGCTGGGAAAGACTGTCTCAGACTATACTAGCATCAGCACCGGATCACCCCAGGGCTGTGTACTTTCCCCCCTACTCTTCTCCCTTTACACCAACTCCTGCACCTCCAGCCACCAGTCTGTCAAGTTGATCAAGTTTGCGGACGACACCACCCTCATCGGGCTCATCTCCAACGGCGACGAGTCCGCCTACAGGAGAGAGGTGGCCCAGCTGGCGTCCTGGTGCAGCAATAACAACCTGCAGCTGAACGCTCTGAAGACAGTGGAGATGATTGTAGACTTCAGGAAAGTCACTACTCCTCTGCCCCCCCTCACCCTCTCAGGCTCTCCCATCACCACTGCTGATTCCTTCCGCTTCCTAGGCACTACCATCACCAGGGACCTCAAATGGGAGCTGACCATCAGCTCACTCATCAAAAAAGCCCAGCAGAGGATGTTCTTCCTGCGGCAGCTGAGGAAGCTCAAGCTACCCACCAAGATGTTAGTGCAGTTCTACACAGCCATCATCGAGTCCATCCTCACCACCTCCATAACCGTGTGGTACGCAGGAGCCACTGCCAGGGACAGACTAAGGCTGCAGCGCGTCGTGCGCACTGCTGAGAAGGTGATCGGCTGCAAGCTCCCATCTCTCCAGGATCTGTACATCTCCAGGACCCGGAGGCGTGCTGGCCGGATCATAGCCGATCCCTCACACCCTGGTCACGTACTGTTTGCCCCCCTCCCCTCTGGTAGAAGACTTCGGTCCATCCAGACTAAAACCTCCCGTCACATGAACAGCTTCTTCCCCTCTGCCATTAGACTGCTGAACACTAAGTGACTCTCGTGCACCATGTACAGCAGCTCAACCAGACTCATGTCAATCATCACTGTTTTCTTCCTGCATTACCGACTGCACTATATAGTTCTCCACAGTATCTGCTGCTGGCTAATATATATTTTAACTGTTGACCAGTATCACTTAATCTTATCCTACACTTTATTACATGTATAGTTTATTTCTCTTATCTTATCATGTTTAATGTTGCAGCATTGTACCGAGACAAATTCCTAGTTTGTGTACTACATGAACAATGGCAATAAACCTGATTCTGATTCTGATTCTGATTCTGAGGAAGGATTTTAAACTTAATTCTAAATTCTATGGGAAGCCAATGAAGGGAAGCCAGAACCGGAGAGATATGATCTCTCTTTCTACTACCTATTAAAACTCTTGCTGCAGCATTTTGGATCAGCTGAAGACTTTTTAAAGATGTTTTAGGACAACCTGATAATAAAGAGTTACAATAATGTAATCTAGAGCTAACAAAAGCGTGGATTAGTTTCTCAGCATCACTTTGAGACAAGAGGCTCCTAATTTTGGCAGTAATACGCAAATGATAGAAAGCAGTATTAGAAACAAGTTTAATATGTAGATTAAAAAACAGATCTTGATCAAAAATAACTCCAAGGTTCCTCACAGAACTATTAAGAGAAAGAGTAACCACATCCAATCTAAGAGTTTGATTTGGAAAGGTATTTCTTAGATTTTTTGGACCAACTAGAATGAGTTCAGTCTTATCTGAATTTAATAGCAGGAAATTACAAGTCATCCAAGCTTTGATTTCCTTAAGGCAAGCCTCTAACTTGACTGATTACTATCATCTGGCTTCATTGACAGGTATAATTGTGTGTCATCTGCATAAAAAAGAAAATGTATACAATGATTTCTAATAATGTTGCCTAGCGGAAGCATATATAAACTAAAAAGAATAGGCCTAGCATAGATCCCTGTGGAGCTCCATGACTGAGCTTTGAGTTGGAAGAAAACTCATGATTGACATGAACAAGCTAGAACCTATTGGATAAATAAGAACTAAACCATTGCAATGAAGTTCCATTAAGTCCAACATGGTTTTCTAATCTATCAAGTAAAATATTCAATTCAATTCCATTCAACTTTATTTATATAGTGCCATTTCACAACAACAGTCATCTCATAGCACTATCAACTGAAGGGGGAACCCCCACAGTTGCAGAAAGACCCCAGCAATCAGGCGATCCCCTGTGAGCAAGCACTTGGCGACGGTGGAGAGGAAAAACTCCCTTTTAACAGGAAGAAACCTCCAGCAGAACCAGGCTCAGGGAGGGGCAGTCATCTGCTGCGACTGGCTGGGGGGTGAGGGGATAGAGAAGAAGAAAAGAACAGACATGTAGAGAGCAAACAGCACGATGGGGACTCAATCTATGGGAGAGAACAAACATGTTAATGACCAGCAAAAAAAATATTTCATTGAGAGTGAGGAAAGGAGTGAGGCCCAGTGCATTACTGGAGGTCCCCCGGCTGACTAAACCTATTAGCAGCATAACTAAGGGAGGGTTCAGAAACACATGATCCCTCCCTAATTGTAGGCTATATCAAAAAGGTAGGTTTTAGCCCTATTCTTAAAAACAGACATCGAGTCTGACTCCCGAATCCAGATTGGCAGCTGATTCCACAGGAGAGGAGCTTGATAACTGAAGGCTCTGCCTCCCATTGTACTTTTGGAGATTCTAGGTGTTACAAGTAATCCTGCATTTTGGGAGCGTAGTGCTCTGTTAGGATAATACAGTAGTATCAGATCTTTTAAATAAAAAGGAGCCTGATTGTTTAGAGCTTTGTAAGTAAGAAGAAGGATTTTAATCTTAATCCTAAACTCTATGGGAAGCCAATGAAGGGAGGCCAGAACCGGAGAGATATGATCTCTCTTTCTAGTACCTGTTAAAACTCTTGCTGCAGCATTTTGGATCAGCTGAAGACTTTTTAAAGATGTTTTAGGACAGCCTGATAATAAAGAATTACAATAATCTAATCTCGAGCTAGCAAAAGCGTGGATCAGTTTCTCAGCATCACTCTGAGACAAGATGGTCCTAATCTTGGCAATATTACGCAAATGATAGAAGGCAGTCTTAGAAACAAATTTAATATGTGAATTGAAGGACAAATTCTGATCAAAAATAACTCTAAGGTTCCTCACAGAGCTATTAAGAGAAAGAGTAACCGCATCCAAACTGAAAGTTTGATTTGGAAAGGAATTTCTAAGGTTTTTTTGGACCAACAAGAATGACTTCAGTCTTATCTGAATTTAATAGCAGGAAATTACAAGTCATCCAAGCTTTGATTTCCTTAAGACAGGCTTCTAACTTGGCTAATTGATTACTATCATCTGGCTTCATTGACAGGTATAATTGTGTCATCTGCATAACAATGAAAATGTATACAGTGCTTTCTAATAATGTTGCCTAACGGAAGCATATATAAACTAAAAAGAGTAGGGCCTAGCACAGATCCCTGTGGAACTCCATGACTAAGCTTTGAGTTGAAAGAAAACTCATTATTTACATGAACAAACTGGAACCTATCAGATAAATAAGATCTAAACCACTGCAACGAAGTTCCATTAAGTCCAACATAGTGTTCTAATCTATCAAGTAGAATATTATGATCGATAGTATCAAAAGCTGCACTAAGGTCTAAAAGGACAAGTACAGAAACTAGTCCAATATCAGATGCAATGAGGAGGTCGTTAGTGACCTTTGCTAAGGCTGTTTCAGTACTATGATGGATTCTAAACCCAGATTGAAACTCTTCAAGTAAACCATTTCCCTGCAGGTGGTCAAATAATTGCGTAGCAACAACTCTTTCTAAGATTTTTGAAATGAAAGGGAGATTAGAGATTGGTCTATAGTTAGCTAAAGCTCCTGGATCTAGCGTTGGCTTTTTGAGTAAGGGTTTAATTACAGCCGTTTTAAAAGCCTGCGGTACATGGCCTAAAGTTAATGAAGAATTGATTATATGAAGAATAAAGCTACCAATAAGTGGAAAGACTTCTTTAAATAACCTGGTAGGAATAGGGTCTAAAAGACAAGTTGAAGGTTTGGATGAGGAAACTATTTTGTCTAACTCACAAAGGTCGATTGGAGTAAACTCATCAAGACAGACATCAATAGAAGGAGTTGTAGTAGTTACAGTATTTAAGTTAACTGTGGGAAGAGTCTGATTGATTTTATCTCTGATGGATGAAATTTTATTATTGAAAAAGTTCATAAAGTTCTGACTAGTAAGCTCTAAGGGAATGCTAGGATTGACAGAGTCCTGACTCTTTGTCAACCTGGCTACAGTACTGAAAAGAAACCTGGGATTATAAGATAAGATAAGATAAGATAAGCCTTTATTAGTCCCACAACGGGGAAATTCCAGGATTGCAACAGCACAGGGATAGCAACACTCAGAGCAACAATCAGAAGGCAAGAAAAAAAAAACAAAAAAACAAAAAAACAAGCAAGCAAGAGCAGCTAATATACATATGTACATATTACTATAAAATATATATATACACACACACACACAGACACACAGTGCAGAGCATTGTAGCTGGATGGAATAAATATATGAATATATGAACACAGTGCAGAGCATTGTAGCTAGATGGAATAAATATGTAAATATATAAACACCCACAGTACGGAGCATTGCAGCTAGGTGGAATAAATATGCAAGTATATAAACACACACAGTGCGGAGCAATGTAGCTAGATGGAATAATATGTAGATATATAAAAACACAGTGCGGAGCATTGTAGCTAGATGGAATAAATATATAGATATATAAATATAAATATAAACACACCCAGTGCTGAGCATTGTAGCTAGATGGAATAAATATGTAAATATATAAACACACACAGTGCAGAGCATTGTTGCTAGGTGGGATGAAACAGCATAACCGTCTATTTAGTTATCCTACATGGTATGATTATGTGCCCATACATATTCTCACCCTCCATAGCGACCGGTATGTTCCTAGTTGTATGCCGGAGAGGACCATTGTGTAAGTCTATTGCATCTTTTGCATTCAAAAAAACTATTAGTTTGTTACGTCTTTTTGCTATCTCTGCGAGCAGCCCTGCTTAGGTTGTACAGTCTGACAGCCGTTGGTAGGAAGGACCTACGAAACCTCTCAGTTGTGCACCTGGGATGATGTAGTCTGCTGCTAAATGAGCTCCTCAGTGCATCCAGTATGTCCTGCATAGGGTGGAACTCGGACTCCAGCAGAGATGACAGTTTAGCCACCGTCCTTCTCTCTCCTATCTCCTCCATCGGATCAAGGCGCTGCCCCAGGACAGAGCTAGCTTTCTTAATCAGTTTGTTCAGTCTCTTCCTATCGGCTGCAGTAATGCCACTGCCCCAGCAGACCACTCCAAAAGTGATGGCTGATGCCACCACCGTGTCATAGAATGACTTCAGCAGCGCCCCTTGTACACCAAAAGACCTGAGTCTCCTCAGCAGGAACAGCCTGCGCTGTCCCTTCTTGTAGAGTGCGTCAGTATTGTGTGACCAGTCTAGTTTATTGTTCAGATGAATACCCAGGTACTTATAGGATGTCACCATCTCGATGTCTGTTCCCTGTATATTTACTGGTGCTGTGAGGGGCTGCCCATGCCTGCGGCAGTCCACCACCAGCTCCTTAGTTTTCCTCGCGTTGATCTGGAGGCAGTTCCGATGGCACCAGTCCACAAAGTCCACCGTTATTCTTGTTCTCTTCTATTAATGCAGAGTAATAACTTGTTCTAGCTTTTCTAAGAGATTTTTTTATAAATTAAAAGATGATTTCTCCAAGCTAAATAGATTTCATCTAAATTCGTGGAGCACCATTTTCTTTCTACTTGACGAGTCTTCTGTTTTAAGCTACGGGTTTCTGTGTTGAACCAAGGAGTTAGAAATCTCTGATTAGACTTTTTCTTTTTTAAGGGGGCCACCAAGTCTAGAGTCTGATGCAGAGAAGCTGAAACACTATCCACCATGTTATCAATTACAGAAGGAGCAAGCTGTCTATAGCTTATTTCCGTTGTGTTGACACATGTCATAGAGGAAACAATCTGCATAAACTTGGTAACAGCATCATCTGAGAGGCATCTACTATAATAATATTTTTCTTTAGGAGCCAAATAGTCAGAAATAGTAAAATCAAAGGTTAACAGACAATGGTCTGACAGTGCAGGGTTATGAGAAGACACTACAAGATTTTCTATTTCTATGCCATATGTCAGAACAAGGTCCAATGTATGGTGGAGGTAATGAGTAGAATTTCCTACTTTCTGAGAAAACCCAATCGAGTCTAATATTGAATTAAATGCCACATTAAGGCAGTCACTATCTACATCCACATGTATATTAAAGTCCCCTACTATAATTATTCTATCAGATTTCAGCACTAAATCAGCTAAGAAATCAGCAAATTCGGATAAAAATTCTGAGTAGGTTGATGGGGGACGATAAACTATGGCAAATAAAATTGGGTTTAACCTAAAATTGCTAAAGTGCCCAGTACTGAGGACCAGGCCCTCAAAGGAATTATAACATGTTTTTTGCTTTACATTAACTAGTAATTTGGAATGATAAATTGTTGCTACTCCTCCTCCACGACCAGAACTTCTGGGATTTTGACAGTTTAAATAACCAGAGGGAGTTGATTCATTTAAACCAACATACTCCTCTTGCCCTAACCAAGTCTCTGTAAGGGAAATTAAATCAATCTGATGATCAATTAACAGATCATGGACTAACAGAGACTTGGGAGTTAGAGACCTAATATTTAATAAACCACATTTAATTTTTAAATTTTGAGGAGGAACAGAGGCCAAATCATTCAATTTAGAGGCTTTATGTTTCATTTGAGTTTTACTAAAATTTTGCTTAATCACTTTGGGATGCTTATACATTATATTTTTATTTACTTTGGAGGGAGCAGACAACGATTCTCTGATGGGGAAGACAGGGGCTAAGTTGAGGGGTGGTGGATGAAGAGGAGCTGCAGAGAGGCGTGTAAGACTGCGACTCTGCTTCCTGGTCCCAACTCTGAGTAGTCAGGGTTTTGGAAATTTGGATAAAAAAGATGCCAGATTGTTAGATAAATGAGAAGCACCATCCAAAGTGGGATGAATGCTGTCTCGTCTCATAAGACCAGGTTTTCCCCAAAAAGAGCTCCAATTGTCAATGTAGCCCACGTCATTTTTAGGACACCACACAGACAGCCAGCGGTTCAAGGATGACGAGCGGCTAAACATGTCATCACTGGACAGATTGGGGAGGGGCCCAGAGAATACTACAGTGGCAGACATCGTTTTTGCAAAGTCACACACCGATTCTATATTAAGTTTCGTGACTTCCGACTGCCGGAGACGGATGTCATTAATGCCGGCGTGAATAACAATTGTGGAATATTTACAGTTACTTTTAGCCAGCATTTTCAGATTTGACTCGATGTCGCCTGCTCTGGCCCCAGGAATGCATTGGACTATGGCCGCTGGAGTCTCTAGGTTCACGTTTCTGACTACAGAGTCGCCAATGATCAGAGTTTTTTCCTCAGCGGGTATGTCGCTGAGCGGGGAAAAACGATTAGAAACGTGAACAGGTTGGTGGTGTACCGGGGCTTTGCGACTAGGCTTCCTTCTCACCGTCACCCACCCAGTCTCCTCGCTGCTGAGGAGAGCCGGGGGACCGCTAACGGGGTTAGCTATGCTAGCTAGCTCTGCTGCAGCTAATGGGCGTCCGTCAAGAGTAACTGGCGCAGACGGTGTTTCAATGCAGCGGAGCCGGGATTCCAAATCAGACAACCTCGCCTCGAGCGCCTCAAAAAGACAACATTTATTACATTTACCGTTATCGCTAAAAGAGGCAGAGGTGTAGCTAAACATCTGACAGAGAGAGCACACCAGAGGAGGAGAGGAAAGGGAGCTAGCAGCCATAGCTAGTGGCTGGAGAGCAAACCACACAGGCAGACAGCAAAACAGGAAGTGACGATCTCACCCAATAAAATATCATGATCGATAGTATCAAAAGCTGCACTAAGGTCTAAAAGGACAAGTACAGAAACAAGTCCATTATCAGATGTGATAAGGAGGTCATTAGTGACCTTCACTAAAGCTGTTTCAGTACTATGATAACCCAGATTGAAACTCTTCAAATAAACCATTTCCCTGCAAATTGTCAAATAATTGTGTAGCAACAACTCTTTCTAAGATTTTTGAAATGAAAGGCAGATTAGAGATTGGTCTATAGTTAGCTAAAACTCCTGGATCCAGCATTGGCTTTTTAAGTAAGGGTTTAATTACAGCAGTTTTAAAAGCCTGTGGTACATGGCCTAATGTACAACATTAACTGTATAGTCAAGGGTTAGAGACCTTATTTGTTTAATAGTGGTAGGTGATGATTAAAAATTTTAATTGCAATTATTGCACTCCGGTCAATTTCCCTAAAAACGCCAAAAAATAACATGCCCAAAGTAAATCGAAAGCTGTTCTTCAACCTTTTGCAGCATCTTCATGGGGTTGGTCTCATTTAAAAGAAAACACTTTGAATTTTTTGGCAAAACAGTCATAAACTCTCTAAGTGCTCCGGCCACTGAGTTACAGTCATCTAAACATAGTGAACTTGAAGAAAATAAATTTGGCCTGGGTGTTTTTTTTGGATACAAATGCTTGCAAATAACACACAGCTTCAGATCCGGGCTGGAAAATGCAACAGAAATGTAGAACCAAGTGTTATCCAGCTGAGGTCAAAATTTTGTAACAATACCACAAAAAATGAATATATTACACAGCTTTTTCCTCAGGTAGTTCCCAGGCATTTTTAAACTGTGCCAAATTGTGCCAAATGGCAGAGTTTGGAAAAACGTCTGTAACTTTTGAATGATTCAATACAGAAGCTTCATCTGAGGCTCTAATGAAAGGTGACACTCAGGGCTCTGTGTGTGTGGGGGGGGGGTTGCCCCCCCCTCGCTACAGAGGACGGACATCTGCCATCGCTACATGACGGAATAGTCATGTGGCGACCGCGGCGCAGTCACCGCGGCCCCCCCCCCCTCGCTACAGAAGAGTAGCGGGGGGGGGGGGGCCTTCACGGTCCAGACGCGGCGAACGAACCGTGTACCGCGGCGCACGGACTTCGGACTTCGTGCGCCGCACAGTTGTAATTTACCGATCGGTCAAAAGTCATTTTTTGATTACAATTTTCAGGGATAAAGAATAATTTAGCTTATAACACTTACCTCTTCACAGCAGCGTCCTGGCGAACTCCTGGCGTCTCTTCCTCATTGTCAGACGAACGCAACGCTGGTCCCTTGTTACGGACTCGTGGTGCTGGTCAACCCTGTCAAAACATAATTCCATTATTGCGGTTTTGCGCTTCCATGATTGCGGTTTTGGCGAATGATTTACGACCTTCGTCGTCGGCCTCCGTTGGTCTATGATGACCATGGAAGAGAATCCTAAACGTATACTCTGGTGGAATAAAAAAAAAAAAAAAAAACCACCACCTGTGGCTGCAGCAGTCAGTCTCTCTTCACCCAGCCTAAGACAAAACAGCTTGCAAACTTCTGTGCTTCAATTGGCTGGCTGCATTCATAGCGTTGGTAGGCGGGTCCTTCTTGCTAGGTTTTCAGTCATTGGTTCTTCAAGGTTTCAGAAACCCAATTCAAGGCTCTTACTATTCGAATGAGAGGTCAATCATATCTGATCTGTTCGCGGCTGTGTCTGTAATGGAAGAACTTTTTTTTTTTTTTCAGTGCGCACTTGGACGCAGCACCCTCGTGCGTCCTAGAGCGCACGAGGGCGCTCTCGTGCGCCCTCGTGTGCTCTGGGACGCAGAGACGTGCCCGTCCACAGTACACCGGAGTGCAAGAGGTTAATCTACACAAAATCTCGCAGTTATTCTTAGTTAATGGCAATGAAATGCATTGATGTTTTTTGCCTGTGTTTTTACCTATATTTGTATGTTTTGTGCTGTATGTTGTGTTGTATGTTTTTTTGCCTGTGGGGTGGCTGTGGCGCAGGTGTCGTGTGGCTGACTACTGATCAGAGGGTCAGGGGTTTGATTCCCGCTCTGTCTGCAGTCTGCGTGTCGAAGTGTCCTTGAGCAAGACACTGAACCCCCAGTTGCTCCTGGTAGGTCAGGCCAGCACCGGTGTATGGCAGCTATGCTGCCATCAGTGTGTGTGTGAATGGGTGGATAGCAGGATTTGTAAAGCGCTTTGGTCATCTAGACATGAGAATAAAAACACTATATAAGTGAATGCAAGTAAATCTGTTTTAACTTCAGTGGATCACAGTCTTAGCTGTCTGATGGAAAGTGACTGTTATCACGTCTTCAGTCTTTAACTGCGTATCTGGCAATCAGTCGGTTTAATTCTTGCTGTGTCATAAACTGTCCAGATGCATGCTTGCGCTTGAAATCTAGCTGTGGCTACTGAGACAAGAGTATTTCCACTTTACATCCTGCCATAGCTGTGGCATAGATCTACTAACACGGTGCTGTTAGCATAGCTAGCCATTACTTAGCACAAGCTTTGTTGGAGCTTTGTTGCTGTTTTTAAGCTCTTCTCAAGACTGCAGTAGGAGTCAACTGGCAGTTTAGCTTGCAACCCGCTAATATGCTTTTGTCCTGAACCGCAGCAAAGGAAGAATAATCTATTTCCACAAAAACAAAGTAACTTCATCTCTTCCTCTGCTCAGTAGTGAAGACTCGGCTCTCTGCAACAGGTCACGTCAACTGACGGCTATAGTATCTCACAAAAGTGAGTACACCCCTCACATTTTTGTCAATATTTTATTATATCTTTTCATGGGACAACACTGAAGATATGACACTTTGATACAATGTAAAGTAGTTAGTGTACGGCTTGTATAACAGTGTAAATTTGCTGTCCCCTCAATATAAGTCAACACACAGCCATTAATGTCTAAACTGCTGACAAGAAAAGTGAGTACACCCCTAAGTGCACTTTTGTGAGATACTGTACATTTCAGCTACGGTAGGGTCAGTTTGTATATTCATTTATTTGCCCTAAAAAATCTACAAAATATCTATCCATATTAATAAAACAAGTAACAAGTAACATCTGAATAAATTTCAGTAACTGTAAAGCATTACTGAATTTTTAAACAGTAATTTTGTTACACAGCATGTTACTGCAAAAGTAGTGGTGTTACTTTCTAACACTGGGCGAATGCGACGGCCGAAGCGGGATTATGTTATGGGTCCATCTGTCTGTCTGTCTGTCTGCCCCACTTTTGCGAAATCAACTCCTACAGATTTGATCCAATTGTTTTGAAACTTGGGGCTATGGTTTGATATATTGAGGATGCAAATATTGCAATTTGGTTGTGACTGGATGATTTTTGCAGGAATTGTAGCCCCTGACCTATGATCCCCTGTTTCACCTCACTTCATAGACAGTAACTGTCTTGGGAAATCAACTCCTCCTACAGTTTTGTTCTGATTGTTTTGAAACTTGATACCATGGTTTGGTGCGCATATTGCAATTTGATTCTCATTGGATGACCTTGAGGTCAAAGGTCAAATTTCCCTAAATCTTCTAAACACAATAACTACTAAAGAAATGATGTAGGCTTTTCAAATTGATGCAGTAGTTGTATCTAAGACACATCTTGGATGATTTACATCCTGACCTAACTATGGGTTTGGGGCCAAGGGGTCATAGGTCAAAGTTCAAAGTTAACATTGAAGTTGCACTACATTAAATGCTACATTTACTATTACTGTAAAACGAGTAAAGCTAGGGCAACCAAACCTGGTATACAGGTTCACCTTAGCATCCTGACCTCTGACTATGGGTTTGCGGCCAAAAGGTCAGAGGTCAAGGTTAACATTCCCATGCCTTATTACTGTACAATGAGTAAAGCTAGGGTCACCAAACTTGGTACACAGGTTCACCGTGTGACCCTGAAGTGACACAATGATTTTGGGATTGCAAGGGGAAAGGGCAACATCATAATGACTTATAAACTATATCTCAACAACAAAGAAAGCTAGGGTCACCAAACCTGGTACACAGGTTCACTCTGAGACCAGGACCTCTGACTACAGGTTTGGGGTCAAAAGGTCAAAGGTCAAGGTTGCCATTCCCTATGATTTCTTACTATAGAACGTGTAAAGCTCTCTAAGGTCACCAAACTTGCTACACGGTTTCACCTCGGGATCCTGCCCTACATCAATGGGTTGTAATTCTTTGTTGTATATTTGTGGGTGATGGGCTTATCATAATTTGGTTCTGCCACAGTAATTATATTGAAAAGCTGAAAACTGCTCTCCATCAGTAAGTATTGGGATCTTCAAAGAAAATGGAGGCGGGGGATCTTAAACTCGCCTCAGTGTGCTCTTGTCTTTTGAGCTGCATCCTACATGGATGATTGCTTCACTCCTTGTCTATCATGGTACAAGAGCTGAAACTGCTGCAGGCTATATCTGACACCTCACACACAAGTAACTGGGTGCTTGTTGGAATTATAATTGTACTGATTACTTTATAGACTAACTGAGATAAGTTTAGACAATTTCCTTGCTGTGTAAAAGAATTAATTCAGCTGAAATGTTAAAAGAGGTCATATTTGTGTCTGTTCTCAAGTAATGGGGTTGGTGAATTTATTCAAAAGGTGTTTGTGTCCATGTGTGAATGTTTGTGTGTATGTTAAAAATTGCACTACTGTGTTATCTGGAATAGAAATATTGCTCTTCTCCATCTTTTTCCCCCTTTTTCATCATTTTTGCTCATTGCACCTCTCTTTGTCCGCTTTTCCTCCTCTGACTGTCTCTTACAGTAGATTCAAACTAAAAGATTTGTTTAGTCTTTACCATGAGTGTAATAAGGAATGGAAAAGACAAAGCTTCTTCTTATCTCTCTGTAGTGGCACAATCAAGTCCTCACCTCTTCACTTCTTCTTTCTACTGAGACTGTATACTTTTCTTTAAGCCGAATATAATCTGTGATCCTCTATGACTCTCACTTTCATTTCCTCAGCTTCTTAGTTAATGAGGATGCTTGTTTAACCAAAAACAGAAAGGTCTTTCTCACTTTCCAAGTTTCTTTCTCTCTCCCACTCTAGTTCTGCTTTTTTCTTTTCCGCTCTCTTCTGTGTGACACATTTCCCATCAGTGAGATTGAACAGATGAGGGAGAGTTTCATAACATAATCTGCCACAGTTCACTTCTTATCTCACGCCCTTTGTTTTCTCTGTCTGCCACAGACTCCTGTTCTCATGTTGCTCTAGCTAACCCTTTCCCATGCACAATTGTTTTCTTACTGTGTTGTACTGTATGTGCTGTGGCATCTTTCACATGCGTACCTCATTGTCTGCCTGTTTTCATAACTTAAAATCAGAGGTGACATGACAGTAGGGGCCACTCAAGACCACTCAAAGCACTTAAACAGTACATTAACCCTCTATTTTACTGTCTTAATTAGAGATGGATCCCAAGAGCCATTTTACAATCACCAACTAACCTAACATGCATGTCTTTCTATTGTGGGAGGGGGCCAAAGCACCCAGGGTGAACTCAACAACAAGTTCAAGGAGAACATCCAGACTCCACACAGAAAAGGCTCCTATCCCTGCCAGCCTGGGGATTTGAATCAGGAGCCTTGCAGTGAGGCAACAGTGCTAACATCAGTGCTAACCTCATGCCCCAGTATTGCAATACCGATGAGAATTGTCCTTCACGTATTTCTTGACAATGGATTTCAAGATAAAGACAGACTTATAAACATAAGTTAGATTGGTACCTAGTTTGTTTTTGTTTCAAAAAATGTCTTTTTTAATTTTAAATTAGGGCTGTGATATTTGACATGTTGATGGACTGGCGATCTGTCCAGGGTGTACCCTGCCTCTCGCCCAAAGATGCTGGGATAGGCTCCAGCCCCCCTGTGACCTGAAAAGGATTAAGCGGAAGAAGATGAATGAATGAATGAATGAATGAATGAATTTTTTCAGTTAGTGTGGGTTGATTAATGCTTTTAAAAAAATGTTGTAGTTGGGTCATTCCCAGAGGCAGTTTTGACTGGTTTGTCTCTGCAGCTGGCTTACCTTAAAAGAAGAGTAGTTCTTGGTTTTCAGGCAATAAATTCATAAAGTTTGTGCAACACTAAACTGATCCTCTGTGCGCTACCTCATCCTGCGCACACACCCTGCTTCAAGCTTGGTTTGATGCTCATTGATTGTTGCTACTTACTCAATAGTATGAGAATAGGTGACGTTTGTGTCAAAGTGAGCAGAGAAAAACACCAACATGTCTAACTTACCATTAAGGTCAGGATTAGGCATGTTCTCTGGAAATCAGTGAAGAATTACTCTGCTTGTTTGTACTTTCAAGACTGAGATAATTAGGAAAATTAAAGTAGAGGAAATAACATCCTCTCTGACCATTTCAGAATAAAACAGGAGCTAAAAAAACCCCAACAAAATTAAAAATGGTAGTTTGAAAACTAATTGGAACCCCTCTATCAGTATTTTTGTTGAAAATTAGGGTCACAAGTATATTTCATGAATAAAATGCAATTAAAAGTTGCTAAAGTATACTTCTTTTTCATTGATTTTTCTCTCATGTTTGTTAATTAGCACAGCCCAATTGTAAATACAGATTTACTGACATTTACAGTACTTATGATATACATCATCTAGGGAAAAAAAAACAAAAACAAGCTAATGAAAAATGGAAAGCAAACTGGCAACACTCAATGCCATATTGGGTTTCACGCAGTGATGTCAAGTGATACATCATTTGTAAATTTGTCTTTCACTGAGTTTTTTTTAACCAAAGGAAACTCAAAGATGAGTTCCCCCTTGGCCGTCTTCACCATCAGCAGAGCTGTCAAGAGTCAGTGGGAACAGAACCACCATCAAAACTACTAATGGACAACACCACCCTCCCCGTACCATCTGTGCTGTTCTAACATTGCAGCTAACACAAAATAATAATTTTGGCGCCACAGTATGCCATGAGAGATTATTCTGCCAAACTCGTAAGCATACAGAGAGCACTATTCATTTCATTCATGTTGGAGTTCAAAATAAAGATGGCTTTAATTTGAATCTATGATAATAATTTGAAGTGGTGGCTGATGGATGAGCATGAAAACCTTTTAGGCCTCTTAGCATTAAGATCATTACATTTTAAATTCTTAGACACTGAGCTGATGGTTTTAAGTCTGAGCAGCTTACAAGTACAAACAAAATACCACTCGTATGCCATTGTTTTCATCTTAGTGAAGCCTGTAAAAAAAAGTGCAAATCTATTTTTGGTTGAATTGCTTTTTTTGTAATTTGATTTGATAATACCAACACTTAGTGGGTCACAGTGACATGCAGAGTTCACCTTTGTGATGTTTCACACTGTTATGTAATTTCTCCATTACCTCCTTACCCTTTCCTCAGTCTAATCCTCTCCATTTCCACCCCATGTCTGTCTCTCCATCTCCTTTTTTTTTGCCCACAGCGAGACACTGGCCTAGTTTAGTAGTGCAGAAGGTTTGTTATTACCACCCCCTAAACAAAACGGTTATAATGAGAAATCATATGAGGAGCACAGGCCCGTTCACAATCTGTGCACATAACATTAGAGTGACACATACTGTAAAAAACAGTTCCATAGTCTAAGAACAGATGCTCTGATGATCCCATGTACTGTCCAAGTATATGGTGGAACATGGACAAAAACAAAACACCCACACGCATACAGTATACATGGTGCTTTGCCTGCTTTACTGCCAATTTAAACTCTTTGGAATATACAGTATCCCCACAGTTTACTTTTATAAAATCATTGCAGCTCACTGACTCAATATCTATAACTGTATATTTGTGCTAGGCAAGCATTATCTTTTTTCATCGAGACTTCCAGCTAAATGATCATATTGCAGTGTTTCCCCTAGGTTTACAGCCTTGTGGTGGTGGGGGGGGGGGGGGCAGCATGAAGGTTGACAATGACACACTCTTAAAGGAATCACGGTGTTCTAGCACTACACAGAAAAATAAAATTGAATAAAAGTAGTGCATTGCCCATAGAATGCAAGTGTTTCTATCTGAAACAGGTATCCCAGTTAGGCTTTACAGGCCCAAATGCCACAAGCTTGGCACACCAATCTTTGGGCAGTTTCACCCGTTCCTCTTTGCAGCGCCTCTCAAGTTCCATCAGACTGGATGGGAAGCGCTGGTACACAAACGTTTTCAGATCTCTTCAGAGATGTTCAATCGGATTCAAGTCTGGGTTCTGGCTGGGCCACTCAAGGACATTCACAGAGTTGTCCTGAAGCCACTCCTTTGATATCTTGGCTATGTGCTTAGGGTCCTTGTCCTGCTGAAAGATGAGCCATTGTCCCAGTCACCATACGCCTGGCGTTCACGCCAAAGAGTCCAATCTTTGTCTCATCAGACCAGAGAATTTTCTTTCTCATGGTCTGAGAGTCCTTCAGGTACCTTTTGGCAAACTCTATGTGACTTTTACTAAGGAGTGACTTCCGTCTGGCCACTCTACTATACAGGCCTGATTGGGCCTCACTGGGCCTCACTCCTTTCCTCACTCTCTATGAATTTTTTTTTTTTTTGCTGGTCATTAACATTTGTTTGTTCTCTCCCATAGATTGAGTCCCCATCATGCTGTTTGCTCTCTACATGTCTGTTCTTTTCTTCTTCTCTATCCCCTCACCCCCCAGCCAGTCGCAGCAGATGACTGCCCCTCCCTGAGCCTGGTTCTGCTGGAGGTTTCTTCCTGTTAAAAGGGAGTTTTTCCTCTCCACCGTCGCCAAGTGCTTGCTCACAGGGGATCGCCCGATTGCTGGTGTCTTTCTGCAGTTGTGGGGGTCCCCCCTACAGTTGATAGTGCTATGAGATGACTGTTGTTGTGAAATGGTGCTATATAAATAAAGTTGAATTGAATTGAATTGAATTGATTGGTGGATTGCTGCAGAGATGGTTGTCCTCCTGAACGGTTCTCCTCTCTCCAAAGAGGAACGCTGGAGCACTGACAGAGTGACCATCGAGTTCGTGGTCACCTCCCTGACTAAGGCCCTTCTCCCCCGATCGTTCATTTTAGACGGACGACCAGCTCTAGGAAGAGTCCTGGTGGTTCTGAACTTCTTCCATTTACGGATGATGGAGGCCACTGTGCTCAGTGGGACCTTCAAAGCACCAGAAATTTTTTCTGTACCCTTCCCTAGATTTGTGCCTCGAGACAATCCTGTCTCGGAGGTCTACAGACATTCCTTTGACATCATGCTTGGTTTGTGCTCTGACATGCACTGTCAACTGTGGGACCTTATATAGACGGGTGTGTGCCTTTCCAGATCATGTCCAATCATCTGAATTTACCACAGGTGGACTCCAATTAAGCTGTAGAAACATCTCAAGGATGATCATTGGAAACAGGATGCACCTGAAATCAATTTTGAGCTTCATGGCAAAGGTTGTGAATACTTATGTACATGTGATTTCTTCATTTTTTTAATTTTTAATAAATTTGCAAAAATCTCAAAAACACTTTTTCATGTTGTCATTATGGGGTATTGTGTGTAGAATTTTGAGGAAAAAAAGGAATTTAATCTATTGTGGAATAAGGCTGTAACATAACAAAATGTGGAAACAGTGAAGCGCTGTGAATACTTTCCGGATGCACTGTATGTAGGCAATCACACACTTTAGACTTTGACAAATATAAAAGGGAATGAAGGGACTGAAAGGCACTAAGATTTATTTGATTGTGTGAATATTAATTATACAATACCTAATTACTGAAAATGAATGGGACATCCAATATTAGTGACTGTTTCAGATCCCTTGTTTATTTGTTTGTCAGATCACTTATTTGTCTGATCTTTTATCACTTATATTCATAATAGCGTATCTTGCACTTTGGGGACTGGGATTTGTTCAGTCATCATTATAATTATTTTAGTTTATGTCACTGTTCAGTGATGGAGTTCAGTGTAATCCTGGATTTCTTCTATGCATCATCAGTAAACTCATGCAGTGCTATAAAAGGACATGTTTACGAGTATTTGAGACCCATTGTAGTACATCATTTTATATTTTAGCAATATTTTGTTATTAAAAGGTTTTTAAAACTGTAATCAATCAAATTAACTACAAAACACCCAACATTATTATACACAGCAGAAGGACCTGTTTGACTGCAACCGTTGCATCAGTGTTGCCCATTTGTCAGTAAATATTTAACTAAAAATTATTTATTTTGTTATTTGGGTGTTTTTGTGTCCTGTTTGGTCATTAAGTCATTCCGGCCATTCCACTCCACAATCTTGGCGGTATTATAATTAAGTTTTTTAATTTTTTAAATGTCTGTTTAGATAGGTGGATTGGGGGGTATTAGGTACAGATATACAGTATGTGGCATTTTATCTTTTTCTTTTGTATCGACTCTGAAAAAGATCTTGGTCAGTCTTTGCCATTAACGCTATTTTGTGTGAATATACATGTACCCTTTTACAAATCTGCCCAGATCTCCTGACCTTTGACCTTGAGCACAACTGGATGCACACACATTTGAGTATCATTGTGAGGGAGGGTTGCACACTGGAGCAATTGCCCAGGAGGAGTGGCAGTTCCTGTGAAATGTGGACAGATGGACGAACAAACAGATCAATGCATGATGGACACAGCATTAGCTCTTTAGAATTGAAGAAAGCCTAATGTTAAAGTAAGTGAAAACATTTCCTGGAACCACCCTCTTGATTTGGAGCCATTCCAAAGTCTAATGGGCTCTTATGTGACCCAAACTCCACACTCAGAGCAAATGTCACTGAAATCAACTCAGTTTTGTTTGTTTTTTTAAAAATCTTGCTAACAGGCAAAAAGACAAAACTAACCTCCTTGGGGGAAATATATACTAAACACAATGTGAGTGTTGTGAGTAAAGCTGAGGAAGATCACTAAGTGCAGCATTCAGTTCAACTTTATAAAGGCCTAATCACAATAAAAGGTCATCTTAATTGTATATTGCTAAGATAAAGGGATGGGTGGTGCTTGGATATGGATTCTTATTGGTACTGCTTAATGATAACATAATACAGTGCAGTGAAAAACTATTTGCTCCTTCCTGATTTCTTATATTCTTGCATATTTGTCAGATGTTTCAGATCATCAAGCAAATCTTAATATTAGGCAAAGATAACCCAAGTAAATACACAATGCAGTTTTTAAAATAATTATTTAATTTGTTAAAGGAAAACAGCTATCCAAACCTACCTGGCCCTATGTGAAAAAGTAAGAGTCAAGACAATCAAGAGACTGGGCAAAAATGGCATTCATGGGAGAGTTTGAGGGCAGTGGTGGCCTAATGGTTAGGGAAGTGGATCGATGACTGGAGGGTCGCTGATTCAACCCCTGGATTGGCAGGATCAGATCTGGGAGGGGACAGATAACATAGCAGTGTTTAACCCCACTGTGGTGCCCTTGAGCAAAGACCTTAACTCCAGCTGCCCCAGTGGAGCTGCACAGTGGCCACAGGTCAGTCTGTGGTTTTACTGGGCAGCTTCCTGGTTTGAATATGTATCTGTGTGAGTGAGAACAGGGTGTCCTTGAAAAAGAGAGGTTGCCTCTCAATGGACCTTGCCAATCTGGATTTGGGAGTCAGACTCGATCTCTGTTTTTAAGAACAGGGTTAAAACCTTCATTTTTGATATAGCCTATAGTTAGGGAGGGATCAGGTGCCCCTGAACCCTCCCTTAGTTATGCTGCTAATAGGTTTAGACAGCTGGAGGCCCTCCAACAGTGCACTGGGCTTCATTCCTTTCTTCACTGTCAACAAAATATTTTTGTTGGTCATTAACATCTGTTTGTTCTCTCACATAGATTGAGTCCCCATTGTGCTGTTTGCGCTCTCCATGTTTGTTCTTTTCATCTTCTTCTCTACCCCCCCCCCCCCCCACCCCCAGCCAGCTGCAGCAGATGACTGCCCCTCCCTGAGCCTGGTTCTGCTGGAGGTTTCTTCCTTCTAAAAGGGAGTTTTTCCTCTCCACCGTCACCAAGTGCTTGCTCACAGGGGATCGCCTGATTGCTGGGGTCTTTCTGCAATTGTGGGGGTTTCCGCTACAGTTGAAAGTGCTATACAATGACTGCTGTTGTGAAATGGCGCTATATAAATAAAGTTGAATTGAATTGAATTGAACCTTCCCTGTATAAATAAACGTTAAATAAAAATTAAAAATATTCCAAGGCAAAAACCATTCCTGACCAAAAATGCTGTAATTGCTGTAAATGCTGTAATTGATGGAGCATTGAATTCTGCTCTCTACCAGAAAATCTTGAAGGAGAATGTCAGGCCATCAGTTCGTGACCTCAAGTTCTTACCCTCCAATATGGCTGAATTAAAACAATGCTGCAAAGAGGAGTGGGAAAAATTCCTCAACAGCGATATAATAGACTCATTGCCAGTTATCGCAAATGCTAATAACTGGCACAACCAGTTATTAGGTTTAAGGGGCAATTACTTATTCACATAGGGCCAGGTAGGTTTGTATAAGTTTTTTTTTTTCCCTTAATAAATGAAACAATCATTTAAATGCTGCATTTTGTATTTACTTGGGTTTTCTTTATTTAATATTCAAATTTATTTGATGATCTGAAACATTTAATTAGCGTGACAAATATGCAAAAATATAAGAAATCGGAAAGAGGGCAAATACTTTTCCACAGCAATGTACATAACAGCAATACCCATACATTTTTTTTAATAATCCTTTACTGTGTAGGTGTGAGGCACTGTAACTTTAATGTCTGCAGCTGTGCTGTGTTGAAACATATTTGAACTATGAGAAACATAATAGACGGTTCATTTAGTTAGCTTGACACATATCCCTCACTAGACCACACAAATGCATCCATTGAACTTAACCCTTATTTTGACCTCATCCCACTCCAGTGAGGCCAGTAACACTGTCTCATACTGTTATATGATATTAAAAAAAGTGGGAGATATTTATACTGGCTTTAAAATTGATTTAAATCTGATCTCCTTTATAAGGTTAACTGCTAAACTGCTAGCAGGTACAAGGCTACTGTTAGGGGTCAGTCTATTGACTCCAATAAAAGCAAGAACTCCAAATACTGTCCAGAGGGGCAGAAGGAGACAACTTCTTGGAGAGAGTGGCCAAACTCAGTATCAGACATTCAGACAGAAACATGGCAACTAACCTCCTTTACACTACAGTAGGTGTATTCATGTATTCATGCAGAAGTCACATACACCACCATGTGTCACTGTACTGTGTCAACCTGTGTTGAGTATTAGTGGATCCAGGTCTGTTACAGTTAGATGCTGTCCTTGAGGCTGATCTATGAAACCATCCATCTGTGGCTCCAGACAGTCATTGCCATCTCATTTATTATTAACCGTGACTCATGGCCTGGAGTTACAGCTGAGTCATTGCTAATAAAATGAATCAATAAACTGTTTACCACTTCAGCTTGATAGAAAAGTGGCTGGTAAGTTAAAAAAAAGAAAATGGCAGGAACTATAGAAAATGTTTGGTCAGTCCCTGGCAAAGGAATACTGTATGACTAATACTGGGGACAGCTCTTGCATTTCCATCTTCATCATTAAGTTTGCATCCAACATGTAGTAGTAGTAGTAGATTAGTTTATTTGACAGGGACAGTGCAATAAACATAGACAATTAATCAAAGACAATCAATCTGATGTGTTGCACATAGAGTGTATAGCTATTAGCTAATTTGCAACTCTTGTCCCTGGATGGGCTTTAGAAAAAAGAATCAAGATAAAAAATATACACAATAACCACATACATCAATGCAGAAAAATTATAAATACACAATTATAAATATTATAAATATTATAAATACACAAATATAACAGCCTGACTCACATTTAACATAAATATTATAAATATTATAAATACACAAATATAACAGCCTGACTCACATTTAACACATATAACATAACTCACATTTGCCTATTTCAGGCCTTCCTCCCTCCGTCACTCACTATAAACAAACACATTTATTCCTTCCCTTCATTCACTCTCACTTTGCAGACAATTAATTCATACATGAGTACATTCTTGTTTATTTTTCAGCCAGTTTTTAACATTTTTAGTGAATGTTTTAAAGTCCGTTATTATTTTAATTTCATTTGGCATTGTGTTCCAGATGTGACTGCCCTTTATAGAGAAAGCTGTTTGTCCAAATGTGGTTCTGCGGTGGAATATTTTACAGTTATTGTTAACAGAACTCCTGGTGGCTCTGCTGCTGTCCTGTCTTTGGACAAAACCAGCAAGTGGCTCGGGTGCTGATTTATGGAAACATTTGAACGTTAATTTCAGAAGACAGAGGTCAATGAAGCTCTCAAAACTCAATAGGTTGTATTTTTTTAAAACATTACAGTGATGCCACCTAATGGGCTTTTTGTCCAAGATTTTTAGGGTTTGATTATATAATGAACCTATATGTCTTATTGTGGAAGGGGCTGCTTGAGCCCAGACTGTCAAACAGTATGATATATGAGAAAAAACCATAGAATGCATATACAGTGCAGCTGCTTCGTAAGGTATGTAATATCTAATTAATTTAAAGCAGTTCAGATTTTTTTTTACTGTTTTTGAAATTTTCTTTATATGAAGATTAAATTTGAGTTGAGGATCTAGTACAATGCCAAGGTATTTGAATTCTGTAGCTAAACTGATGTCATGATCATGTATATTAACTTTAAAATGTTGCAGGTTACATTTTTTGATTGAAAAGCACATTGAGACTGTTTTCTGAAGGTTCAGCAATAGATGGTTCTTGAGGAGCCACTCTTGGACATCAACCATACTTGTAGACAGTACATCTGCAGCCTGTGCTGGAGTCTTGGCAGCTGTGTAAATAACTGCATCATCTGCATAAAGTTGGCATGTTGCAGCTGAGCAGTGTAACGGCAGGTCATTAATAAAAATGCTGAAAAGTAAAGGACCAAGAATGGACCCTTGTGGGATACCCATGCGGTTGTTTAAAAATGAGGATTTATCCTGGTGAACTTTTACACACTGTTCTCTATTCTGGAGATAAGATGCAAACCATTCTAATGTATTTGGGGAGAAGTTAAAAGATACCATTTTGGATAAAAGCAAACTGTGGTTTACAGTATCGAAAGCCTTTTTGAGATCTAGAAAAACAGCTCCTACCACATTACCCCTGTCCAAGGACTGTTTGACGTTTTCAATAAGGCAACAATTTGCTGTTTCTGTAGAGTATCCTGGTCTAAAACCAAATTGATGTGGATGAAGAAGTTGATTGTCTTGTAAGTAGTCTATCAGCTGTGTAGCTACAACTTTTTCAAGAACCTTAGATAGGACTGGTAAGATAGAGATTGGGCGGTAATTGCATATATCGTCTTTACTGCCTGATTTATGAACTGGTATGACGACAGCTTTTTTCCAGCCAGATGGAAATGTACTAGACCTAATGGAGAGATTAATGAGATGAGTCAGTGGTTTGATTAATATTTTGCTGTGCATTTTGAGAAAGGAGGTGCTCATATTGTAGATATCATTAGTTTTTGAGTTTGACAGTGTTTTAACAATACCAGCAATTAACTTCTCATTTACCTCATCGATGTGAAAAGTATCTGTTGGAAGTATGGAATTTGTGTTGTTGAGCACATTTGGCAGCACAAAAATTTTTGTTAAGTCTTCCACAGAGCCCACAAAGTGTGAATTAAATTCATTTGCCAAAGTAGCCTTGTCACTGACGGTCTTGCCATTGATTCTAAGTTCCTTTACCCCCTTCTGATCGTTTTTTTTATTAGTTAAGTTATTTAAATGCCTCCATAGGGAACTGTTGTTACCCTTTGCATGATCTATCAGTTTATTGTAATAAGATATTTTTGATTTTCGCAGCTCATGTACCACTTTATTTCTTAAACTTCTGTACACAAGGTGATCATTTTGTAGTTTGGAGGTTAGTGATGTTTTCAGTGCATAGTCTCGCCTCTTCATAAGTTTTCTTATTTCATTATTTAACCATGGTAGGCTAATCTTCTGTTGTCTACTTTTAATTTGCTTTGAAAATTTTTCTATAGACTTTGTGATTGTTGCAGTTATAAAATTACAACAATCATCTACTTCACATGTTGACATGAGCTGCTCCCAATTTTGATTCTCTAAGTAATGTTCAAACTCCTCATTTTTTGATTTGGGGATAATAAAATTTGATTTGTCAATATCGACTCCCCCAAAATACTGTAGTCGCTTTTTAGTAAGTTTCCTGACAGCAAGAACCATGTTATGATCTGAGAGACCAGTTACAAGATTATAGGTTCTGGTTATTCGTTCTGGTTTATTAGTAAATACCATGTCAATAAGTGTTCTGGATTGTTTGGTTATCCTGGTGGGTCCTTTGATGATTTGCTGGTAATTAAATTTAGTCATGAGGCTTTTCAGTTTTTGTTTGTCTTTTTTATCAGACCAGTTGATATTAAAGTCACCATGAATTATTGTTTCTCTGTTCTTCTCAAGTTGTTTAACCAGATCACTTAATTCATTATAAAAGGAAGAATTGTGTGACGGTGGGTTGTACACTACTGCAATGTTGAAATTCATTACCGGAGAGAGACATACATTAACAGCTAAACATTCAAGTGAAGTATTCAAATCAACCAGTTGACATTTATATTTGTCTTTGATGTAAATTAAAACACCTCCTCCCCTCCCTACCTTCCTGTCTTTTCTAAAACACTGGTAGCCCACAATATCGATCATATTAGTGTCTATGTTACTGTGTAGCCAGCTTTCTGAGAGACAAAGGTAGTCCAGATTTGAGTCCAACAGCAACACCGAAATCTCATCTCTTTTGGGGATTATGCTCCGTATGTTTAAATGTCCGCCGAGGATCCCCTTTGGTTTAGCCTTGGTGTCCCAAAGAACTCGTGCATGATTAACAGTTTGGAAAAATAAATGTTGTTTTTGCTTTTGTACAGCTCGGTTTTGTGCTAACCCAGTGGTCTGCTGTTTAATAGTGGCAGGTCCAGGGTTAAGGTGAATATCTCCTGCCAGAAGTAGCAGAACTAACAGAACTTTAACTGTATATCCTCTGCCATATTGTGATTTTTGCTTAACAGCCATGTTTGCCTTAATTTGGAAGTTTTTGCTCAGGGCTTTTAAAGACCACATAGAGTGTAGGGTGAGATGTCCAAGCCCAAATCCATACAGATAAAACTTTTTAACTTCACCTTTGGTTGAGTTTGTCGGAAAATCCTTCTTGTTGCAGGTCCAGACACACAAAGACAAAACGAAGAGGAAGTAGAGAAGTAGAGAAGGCTTATTAGTGGTGCCCATCAGCCCACTTTTTAATCCGGTGGCCGCCATCTTCAGTCTTTCTTGGAAAGAAGGAAAAAGAAAATCTGTGGATAGTAAAATAAATTCTGCTTATATCGCCAGAATCTGATCCGATCGTCCTCGAATCCAGCTGGGCCTCAGCTAGCCAACTAGCCCCTTCCGTTGCTGGTCTCGTTGCTCATAGTCGCCGTAACTGGTCTCCCGTCCCGCTCCTCCAACCGAGTCTCGTCACACACCGCCGCTGCCACCGAGCTCCGCTGAGGTCACGGTAAGTCCTCCGCTAGGCACCGCCACCTACCGTTGTCTGCCTGGGTGAAATCTCTGCTGAGCCCCGTCAACAAATAGCCGCTTGCCTGGTAGTATCTCCGCTGGGCCTCGCAGCTGGGCTTCGATTCAGGCTGGTGTAAGGTGGAATGACTGGCGCCAGCATTAAGCTAACTAGCGTTAGCTTAGCAATCGCTTCGGGTAGTCTCGTCGCACACCGCCGCTGCAGTCACGGTAAGTCCTCCGCTGGGCACCGCCGCCTACCGCCGTCTGCCTGGGTGAAATCTCTGCTGAGCCCCGTCAAACAAATAGCCGCCTGCCTGGTAGTATCTCCGCTGGGCCTCGCAGCTGGGCTTTGATTCAGGCTGGTGTTAGGTGGAATGGCTGGCGCCAGCATTAAGCTAACTAGCGTTAGCTTATCAATCGCTTCAGGTAGGGCACATCAGTGAATCACAAGGAAGCGCTGGAATCGCTGGTCAGTTTACTCACAGTGGCCGGATAAAAGCGATCAAAGGGGTAATCCACCGGAGGTATATCCGATCGCTGTAGGTTAGATTTTTAGAGACTGGCGCCAGCATTAAGCTAACTAGCGTTAGCTTAGCAATCGCTTCAGGTAGCATTAAGCTAACTAGTGTTAGCTTAGCAATCGCTTCAGGAAGGCGCAGGAAGTCGCTGGAGAAAGGCGATTAAAGGGCAATCCAACGGAGGTGGCAATTCAGCCCGCGCGTGTTCGCCACGAGCGCCGATCGCTGCAGGCCAGCCACTTTTAATGGCAAAATCAGTGACTTTGTCTCAGCACTGAAAAAGTGTGACCATCCCGGTCGCCATCTTGAGACCTTTCAGATGAGTGGGCATGTTGATAATGCATTCATTTCTTTGCAAATGAACTTTATTTAAATAGTGCCTAATCACAACAAAAAGTCATCTCAAGGCACTAGATGCATAAGTAATTCAGAGAAAACCCCAATAATCCAAACTCCAACTATGAGCAAGCGCTAGGTGACAGTATTAGGGAAAAATTCATAAAAGAGGAGCCTGATAATTGAATGTGGTTCCTCCCATTGTGTCATGATCTGGACAGGGTCACAGATCCTGTCCATGCTTTGTGTTCTTTTTGGACTCATTATTATTATTATCAGTGTCATTTTCATTCATGATTATCGTTTCTGTATGGACTCTTATTTTGATAGTACTCTTTGTTTACTTCCGCTTTAGCATTGCACATTTTCCGTTCTGCTCCTTCTGACATTGTTATTCATTCACAGCTGCCCCTTGTTTTGCTAATCATGTTTTCCCTATATATGTTGGCTGCAGGCATTAATCCCTGCGGTGTCCTTATGTTAACTTCACATGTATCCTCGCCTCTTTGTTGGAATTATTATTTTCTTCACTCCCTTGGATTACCACTGCCTTTGTTACCCGCCATCATTGGCTTACCTTTTGTGTTTCCAGCCCTCGAGCTGAGTCTTATCTTTTGTTAATAAATCCCCAAACTAGCATCACAGCATTTGGGTCCTCTTCGCTGCACAGCCCGGGCTCAAATCCCTGACAGATTGTGCTTTTAGAGACCCTAGTGATTACGAGAAGTCCTGCATTCTGAGAATGTAATGTTCTGTTTGGAAAATAACATACGATCAAGTGTTTAAGACATTGTTGGATTGTTTTTGTTGACAAATATGGAGAATGGCTAGCCCGGCTCAGTGTCAGTGCAGCAGAAGCCATACTATAATTCTGGTGAAGAGGAATGATTTGATAGAATTTCAAAATTAAGAAATAGTCAAACAGTTTTTAGGATGTCAATAGTTAGGCTATAATATGGTCATTCCCGAGTTTTATAAATCATGCAGCATTTCATAGCAACTTTTACATTTGTCTGAAAACATGAGTACAGTATTAGAATATGCATAAGCCCGGAAGCTGAGAAGACAGTTTGTTCTTTTAAGTGTTAAAGCCCACATACAAAAATGTCCTGCTTCTTCTCAGCCTGTCAAGGTTATGATGAATCGGGGGAAAAGTGCCGTTCTTCACAATGTTAAAGTCAATATTTAATGCAAATAACTATTTTGTTTTCTCTGTGCCCCTGAAGCAACCTCAGGGTGTGGTAAAAGTAGTCTTGCTTTCAGAGGCTGACAAGACAGCGATTTCACATCACACTTTACAGTCAACAGAAATAGCTTTGCTTTGGTATTAAAAAATAAATCATTCAAAATCATAGTACAAAATTACAGCTGAACCGATGGATGTGTCACTGGAGTGTCTTCATAACGCCAGGCTGTCATTGTTCTTAAAGGCAACACAGGTTTTTAAAAGAACAATGCCAGCTTTAGTTATTCTAGTAGAAGTGGCTGACAATTTATTGAATATCCAGCTCACTACTTTTCTCTCTGGATTTTATTCACATGAGGTTATTGTTCCCATCAATTCTGAACCTTGCTGTAAATGTCTATAAATGTCTGCTCCTGTTTATGTGTCTTTGTATCTGCACAGTGGAACCTCATATCCTTCTTTGTGTTAAGCTCTGCTGAGCACAGTTGGCTTTGGTTGATTTGATATGTAGTATATTTGAAGCCAAACACTGCAGAGTACCCTTAGTATACTTATCAATATCATAAATGGTGTTCCCTGCAGAATCCCTGTTGTATAATGGGTTTTCTTCAGGCTTTTTTTTTCTCAGCCATGTATAGTGGCTAACCTTTTGGAATAAATCTTCAATTTTCAAACATGGTAAATCATATCCCACTTTGTTAATGTTCTAAAATTTCAATTTAAAAAGAATGCAGTTTTCTATAATAAATAATTGATATTTTCAAAACACTGTATGAAGAAATACTTATATGCACACTGTATTCTCTTTTTTGCTCATTTTTTTCTCTCTATCTTCTTCCCCTGCTTTTTTTTTTTTTTTAGCATGGTGATTTTCCTTCAGGCGTACAGAATGAAATCCTCAACATTGCAAGATACAAATGGTCTGGAATATTCATGACTTACACATGAATATTGATTTTGTGCACATTGCTCAACTGAATTCTTTCATGGAAATGCACCCTACATATGAAGTGCAAACAGGAGTCTCTTTGATTCAGTTTTAGTCTTGTAAAACAAAATTGTTGGTCTTTACATGAAGTATGGTCAGGGCTTTGACAATGAACTTTAGTCAAATCGTCATAATCCCCTATACTTGGTAGTTGATGGGCTTAAACAAAAACACTTAATAGTAATAAATATCCTAAACAAAACCTGCCTCATGTAGATTTAAACATGATGCAGCATGTGCTGATGGGGTTGTGTCTATCAAGCAGTTTTATTAAGGTTTGCATTCACTCCTTTCTTGCTGATTGACCTGTCTTATCTGATACAACCAAGCCATCCATCTGTCTGTCCGTCTGTCCTTTTACAGCCATGTAATGATATGCTGCAAGCAAACACCCTTGACCAAAAGTGTTATCCACACTTAACAGAGACATTATGTCTGTTCAGTACAATAATGCATATGGCATTGCTGCTGTTCTCCATATTAAGTGTGACATTAAAGAGAGTTGGTCAAGTGATTATTACTGAGTCAGTTTCGCTTGATACTTTAGAAGCTATTTTTTTTCTGACTGCATAGACCTTCACTGTAGTGCAGCATGATAATTTTTAAAAATAAAAAAAAAAGTGAAGGTGAAATGAGGTAATGCTGTGGCTCTGCATCCATTGGTCTGTTGGTCATTTCACAGAAATCATTACAGCTCTTGAGCATTTGTGTCAAATCTCACCAAACTTATGCACAGTTATCCTCAATTGGGGTTGCATTGGGATTGTGCTGAAGGTCAGGGTTAAAGGTCAGGAGATCTGGACAACTATGTGATTGATGAGGAAAAAAATTGCAGATTTAAAAGAAAAATGTGCCATATTGGTGTAAGTTTGCATAGAAAAAAGGATTAAATTTATCACAAAAACTTACTCATTTGTAGGGGGGGGAAAAAGTGCAAAATAGCACGTGCAAAATCACAAATTTGCCAGGAAAAGTTTTCAAATTTATCAGAAAAAGTTCTAAATTTCCAAGAAAAATGTAGCAAGTTTACAAGAAAAACCTCACCAATTGGTAAACTTTTTTTGAGGAAATAAGTCAAAAAATTTATACAAATATGCAGCATTTGCTGTTCTAAATTTTCTTGTGAATTTATATCTTCTTTCTTGGAAATGTATTTTTTCCTCATTCATTAGTTGTTGTTTTTTTCTTCTTCATAAAACTGTAATCTTTTTCTTGTAAATTTGGGACTTATGGTAAATATATGACTTTTTTAATTCAAATGAACATGTTTTTCATATTTTTGCACCCTTTTTCATGCAAATTTGGACCTGATTTAATAAACTATTACCAAATAAACTATTGTATTTATAAAGAGGTAATACTTGTGCTTTTGTCACTTTTGATTTGAGGAGGAAGTAATTAATGTTGATTTTGCTCCACCAGACTTTCTTTGACAGAGACACCACTGGTCAGTTCAACTTTCAGTTGCTCTAGGCTATACACATGTATTTATAGAGAGGCAAGATCTTTGTAACCTCAGGTTGGTTTCATAAGGCCATAATAAGCTACTCAGCCACTGACTCTCAGGTTTCTTTAAGTGCCATCAAATATCATTATTCCTTTAACAAAATCTGTGGCTCTTCATCCCCATATCTCATATCATCTTCTTGTTATCAATTCTCACTCACCATTTGCCATTTTTCTTCCGTTAAATTCTTTTCATGTATAGTATCAAAATCCCTGTGTCTTCCTCTCCAACATATTTTATTTATCACTGTTTCCTGGGCTCGTGTGTAATCAAGAAGTGAAAGTGCTTTGGCAGCTCCAGCATTCAGACATTGTTGCTATGGCAGCACTTGTGGGGAGGCTTTGGTCAGAGGATCATGGCAGCTCTTGTGCGCTAGTATCTTCTGTGTGGACCAGTAACTACCCCCACAACATATGGATGTATTGTATTGATTCTGAGGTTGTTTGTTCATGTTGAGTGACCGAACATGAATCGATGTGATTTCAGATACAAAAACCTCCATGATATTCTAGTTAGACAGAAATCATTGAACACATTCTTGGCTTATCTGATGGAAACATGCATCCCTTCACAAGGTGTCAGTAAGGGTCTCCACATGATTTTGATGAGATCTCACCTCCCTAATACAGTCTCCTATATACAAACAAACAATGAGTCCATTACCATTTACCAACACAAAATGTGTTTTTACTTTTTACCTGGAAGCAATGCCTCTCATCTGGCTAATCTGCTGGAAATTAATAAAAAGAGGAAGGGAAAAATAACTAGAAATCTGACAGCATGTATGCCCCCCCCCCCCCACACACACACACAACAACAATAATCTGGTGATTCACCAGGGTGCAGAAGACATTTCTAAACTGTTCAATAATGTGTCCATGAAACTGAGTTAAATGATTCAGCCTTTCTCCATTATTGTTGGTCCATTCTCATGTCATTGTAAGTGCGTCATCAAAGATAAAGACTAATGATTAATGTGGATTTTCTGCCAGAATATCCTGATAAACCAGTGGTCTACTATATTTAATTTAAAATTTGTGATAAAAAAAAAGACTGGGTACTTAAAACTGTAACCAATACTGCAGGGAGACAATGAAACATCGTATGCTCTGCAAGTGAGATTAAATTATTGATCAGCACATGCGATATTTAAATTACACAGTCGTCATGAGTGAAAATAATCCTCTCTGATTAGAGCTCTGATTTAGCCAGAGCACTGCACAATCATTTTCAGGCACAATCAGATGATGAGCTATGTTTTAAACTCCACCTACGTTCCAAACCAGTTCATCAGTTGGTCCAGAAATTGAAAGATATATGGTATATTCAATTTTATATTGATTAATTTCACTCTACATCTTTAGATTCTCCAAATCTTTGAACAAAACATTTTTTTTTATCAATTATTCAGTGGATCCTCAAGTTATTTTGGCTGCATTAATTTAAATTAGGTAAGGGTATGCATTAATTGAAGCTAGACAGAGGTGTAGTATTCGGTACCATTTTTGTACAAGCGAAAGCTGCTTTCTACATGGATTTAGGTAACTCTGAAATGAATGGTAGCTTTAGAATAGTCATTTTTTCTACAATGTCCATCTGTCCTGAAGCTTTTATATGGATCCCTTGGCTATTTTAAGATCTTATGTCTGAACATTTCACACAGGCCCCACAAGTCTGATCAATTCAGACAAGAAGCAGACAGCGCCTCTCGATTCTCTGAGGCAATGGTGGACTAAAAACAGTAGTTTATGTCATAGTCTATTGCTAAGGGATTACTGGGACAATCAGGGATTATATATCTGGAATTTTCCCATTGTGGGACTAATAAAGGCTTATTTTATCTTATTTTTTTCTAGAGTCTGGCTTTTGTCAATAATTTTTTTGGTCTTGGTTGCATGTTGGCCTTTTATACTTAAAGTAGCATTATTTCAGCTTTTATTTATTAGTTCTTTGTCTTTCTTATTTCAGACAGGGATAAGAAGAAGATGTTTTTACCTTTATATGTTTCAGCTGGCATCTGCAGTCTTCCTCAGAAGTGTCAGCTGATCACTGTGAAGTGTCATTTATCAGCTGTTTTTCCTAGGCAGGGCCAGCCCAGCAGAAGTGTCAGATCCACTGGGCTGGCCATACCCCCCGCCATCCGATGGTCTCTGGAGAACGTAGTCCCAGGTGTGGGAAAGCATAAATTCTCCCCATCCTAATTCATGCTATCTTTGCCCCGCTTCCTGATTTCTATGGCTTCCTTGATCCAACGTTTGTCTATTACTCTCCAAGCCAATGATTTTTGCATTGTCCCAGTCCATGATGTGATTGTTTCTTTTGCAGTGATCTGATATTGCTGATTTTAGTGTTGCTTGTTCTGCCTTTGCTTTTTCCGATCTTGTGGATCGTCCTTGTGTTTCCTTCTCACATTCCTTCTGGTGTTCTTTTTCCCTTGTGGTGAATGATCTTCCAGTTTCTCCAATGTAAGTCTTGTTACATGACGCCTAGGAAAAACAGCTGATAAATGACACTTCACAGCGATCAGGTGACACTTCTGAGGAAGACTGCAGACGGCAGTCGAAACATGTAAAGGTAAAAACATCTCCTTCTTATCCCTGTCTGAAATAAGAAAAACAAAAAACGAATAACTGAAAAAGAAGACAGAATAAACCTACTCAAACTACTACGTGGAAGTTATGGACAAAACTGTGTCAAAGCTTTCCGCTGGCTGGAGAAGCTGGACAAAACATGAGCACGATACAGAAACCACCTTACATTCAAACTCCGGTGCAGAGAGGAGGATATTACACCAGCAAGCCTCAACATAAAAAAATTCTGATCCCAACCAAAAATGCAGAAAAAATAATAAACAAAGCACGGAAAGACCTGATGAAAGAAAGGATAAGAGTGACAACGAACAAAGTTGACAGAATCAACAGCCAGATAAAGGAGGAAATGGGCATTTTTAAGGAACACTACCTGACCAACCAGGAGACGCAGGAGCAGATAAAAGTACACTTAAAACACACACACATACAGGAATTTACCATAACAAAAAACCTCCAAATAAAGAAATTAAAGAAGCTCACAGAAAGAAAAAATGGGAAAAGACAAACACAGATGGAAACGAATGATAAATGGGTCAAAAACTTATCACAACATACACTCACGGACACCAATAAAAAAGTTCTGAGCAGAGGACTAAATTTTGCCATCACACCAACCAAAATACCCCATGAAGAATTCATCCTAGCAACAGAATTTGCATGTGAAAAAATCCAGGACCAAGGAGAAAAAGCAACACTACGGAACGCAGTCGCAGGAATTCTCAAAACAGCAAAATTACCACAGAACAACATCACAAAAGAAGAAGAAAAAGCAATAAACTCACTTAAAAAAGATAAAACGATCACAATCGTCCCATCAGATAAGGGCAGAACGACGGTAGTAATGGACACAGAAACAAATGAAAAACAGATGGAAACCATGTTGGTAGACAGCAGCACATATGAAATCATAAGAACAAACTCCACAGAAGAAAAGAAAAAATGTTACCCCCCCAAACCCCTATTAGAAAGCAAAAAAATAACGAAGGATGCATACAAACACCTGATACCCACAGCCAGCATCAACCCCCGAATCTATGGAACCCCAAAAACACATAAGAAGGACTTCCCACTGTGACCAATAATAGACAGCATCGGATCAGTCACATATAATTTATCAAAAACCCTGGCTGAAATCATCAAACCTGTCCTTGGACTATCAGAATACTACTGCAAAAACTCAAAAGAACTGGCACAAGAACTCAGAAACATGAAAATACAATCAGATGAGATCCTCATTTCACATATCATTTTGCTATTCACAAAGACCCCTGTTGATGTCACACTACACATTGTGCAAGAACGCCTCAGAAATAAAAGAACCCTCAAAAGACGCACAAACCTTACAGTTGACGACATATCTGGACTATGACAATCTGTTGCAAAATCCACCTATTTTCAATACAAAGAAAAAATATACAGACAAAAGAGGGATTTGCAATGGGAGACCCACTATCAGCCATTATGAGCAGCTTTTTCATGGAGGATCTGGAACAGAAAAGCCATCAACACAGCACCCATACAATGCCAACCCACCCTCTGGAAGAGATACAGTCGTGAAAAAATTAGGACACCACATTAAATAGTCAGTTCTTTATTAATAAATGTGCACATATCTATGTCTAACCTTGTTTTTGTTTTTATTTGCATTTTTAACATTGATTTTAGCCATTTTAAGTGGGAATGAATGTGGGGGTGTCCTAAAAAAGATGGAGGGAGTGTCCTAATTTATTCCTCACTATTTGTTTAGAATTACATTTTATAGAAAATTTGAAAAAGGTCTTTAATTAATTTTTAATTGTTTGGTTGTATTACATGAATCTCCCAGTATTTTTAACATTGATATTAAATATCCATATGTCCAAATATGTTAAAAACACACACACACACACACACACACACACACACACACACACACACACACACACACACAGGCTCATACAGGGTGTCCTGATTTTTTCACATGACTGTATGTGGATGACATATTGGAGAAAATTTAAAAAAAAAAGGACACACGCAAGAACTGTCAGACCATCTGAACAGCACAAACAGCACTGGGAACATAAAATTCACACACAAAGAGGAAGAAAATGGGACCATAGTCTTTCTGGACATGAAAATCCATCACAATGATGGTAAATGGCATTCACTTATATAGTGCTTTTATTCTCATCTATTGATGACCAAAGCGCTTTACAGATCCTGCTATCCACCCATTCACACACATTCACACACATTTTACCATTTATCATTTACAGTGATGACGGCAGTATAAAAATCTCAGTTTACAGGAAACCAGCCTGTTTTGTCTGGAAATAGGACAGCAGAGGCAGGAGTTGAACCGAACACAGACTTTATTACAAGATACAACAGATGATATATGTGTTGTATTAATATGGTAACAAGCTAACTTATAACTGACATAGACTGTGACTGTGACAGAGGCGGAACACCCACCATCACGCCTGCTGCCAGGGCCGCCGCAGCAGAGTCGCCAGAGTCCTGGGCGGTGGTGGAGCTCGAGCTCAGGCAAGTGCTCTTTCTTGTTTTCACTTTCTGTGTCCTAGAGAAATCTTGCCTGGCTCTTGGTGGGGAGGTCCAGGTGCAGCTGTCAGCTGCACCTGAGCTCTCCTCGCCGGGCTCCACTGCTGCCGGTGACTCTGACCCATTGTGTGTCTGTGTCCCACCTGAGCCTTCTCCTGAGGTCACCATGGGTTGTCCATTTCTGCCAGAGGTCTCTGTGGGTGCTCCACCTCTGCCACAGGTCTCCATGGGTGCTACGCCCCAGTCCGGGGCCACCGCAGGTGCTGCCCTTCTGTTTGAGGCCGCTTTGGGTGGTGCGCCCCAGTCTGAGGCCGCTGTGGGTACTGTGTCCCCAGTACGGGGCCGCTGTGGGTGCTGCACCCCCAGTCTCGGGCTGCCGTGGGTGCTGTGCCCCAGTCCAGGGCCTCCATGGGTGCTGTGCCCCTTCTCACTTCCGCCTCCAAAGAGAGCAGACGCCTTTTTGCTTCTCTCTTGCTTCTGACTTTTTTCCTTCCCCCCCAACTAACTGGATCCCAGCTTGCTGTCGTCTGTCTGCGTTTTTACTGCTGATTATCGAAAGAAATTATGGAATTGATAAGCTGGGCTTTGAACACAATTGACACTATCTTTTCAACGAGGAAAAGTGCCCCGGGGGAGGTTGTTTGCCCAGCAGGAACGGCTCCAGCGGGCTATTTACGGGAGACAAGTAACTGGAAGCTCTTGTGCCTGACTGATCTTTTTATCGAAGATGTAGAAGATCTTTACGTCTTCGCTGTAATGGTGATTGGGATCGTTCTGATTGGATCTGGAATCGTCCTGGTGTACCGCAAATTGTTGAAGATGGATAAAACCTATCAAAATGCTGGCCAGGCGAGGTATATCCATCAAATTGAAAAAATGGAAATGACCCTCATAGCGACAAATGGAGAACTGTCTCGGAAGGTGGATTACATCATGGTTTCGCTTAAGGACATCCAAGATAGATTCAACACCCAGCAATGAAGGATTATGTACTGAATCTGCAAGAGAATATAAAGTTATTCTCTGTGTTCAGTACCATTCGGCTTCATCCGGCTCCCTCACAAAAAATCCTCTTGATAATCTGCAGTCTTTGTTTCAAAACATTGAGCTCAAGGCCTTGGACAGGCAGTTGCTTGGCCAAGGACAAAAAACTGCCAGCAGTTAGACACAACATCTCCTGCCAAAGAGTCCTTGTTGTTCTTACTGATACAACACTCACGCTTCAATATTACAATCATATTGATCCACACAACTGACGATAAAGATGACTCACACACTGCTCTCTCTGTGTCTTGTGAACTTTTTGGTCTGCTGATTGTGCATTGAGGGCTTTTTTTTTCTTTGTAATCATAATATTGATCATATGTGACCACTATTCTGAGTCAATGATTTTTTTGCTCCTTCCTATTGTATTATTCTTATGCCACCTGTACCCTCCTGTTGGCAGGCGTGTTTCAGATGCCGCCGTGTCACCGGAAATGCAGGTTCATTTTCAGCGTCAAGTCAAATCCCTCGTATGTTATCAGTGATCTGTTATCAGCGATCTGTTATCAGTATCTGTTAATGTACTTGGCAATAAATCTTTTCTGAGTTCTGAGTTCTGAGTTCTGAGTCCTGGGGCCTCTGTGGGTGCCTCGCTGGTCAATCACCTCCTTGGCCTGGTTCTCTCACGGTTTAGCCTGTTTGCCATGGGCGCCATGCTCCGGTCGGGGGTCGCCGTGGGTGCTGCACCCCCTCCATCCGGGCCCTCCATGGGTGCTGCTCCCCCTCCATCCGAGGTCTCCGTGGGTGCTGCTCCCCCTCCGTCTGAGGTCTCTGTGAGTACTGCTCCCCCTCCATCCGAGGCCTCCGTGGGTGCTGCTCCCCCTCCGTCTGGGGCTTCCGTGGGTGCTGCGCTCCAGTTTGGGGCCTCCATGAGTGCCACATTCCAGTCCAGGGCCTCTGCAGAGGCTGCCTCAGCTGCCACCCCAGGCAGGGTCAAGTTGTGACCTGAGATCTGTTTGCCCAGGGATGTGGGAAGGCCACCTGACGAGTTTCATCTGCTTGGGCAGGTTTAGAATCCTGGGAGACCACTTGACAGGCTATGCCAGCTGCTCTGGTGGCCCAAGGACTCTGGGAGGCCTCCGGACGTGTACCACCGCCTGATCTGGTGGCCTTGGGACTTTGGTAGGCCACCTGAACTGCCTCGTCCACCTTTCCAGGGGTCCTTGAGCCCGGGTCACCATAATTGTTCAGGTTGTGGGTCATGAGATGAAAAGAGAGACAAGAGGAGGAAACGCGGAAAGCATGGAGGCATAAAATTAAGCCTGAGGAGGCGTCAGCTTAACCGCATTCCTCTTCCTTCCATTATTATGGGGAACATACAATCCCTGAGAAATGAAGTGGATGAAATTCAAGGGAATGTACAATATCAGAAGGACTTCAAGAACTGCTGTGTCATGGCCTACACGGAGACGTGGCTTATGGCGCATGACCGGGATGCGGACCTGTATATTGACGGCTTTGGAGCCCCACTTCGCTCGGATCGGCAGGAAGAGGTAACGGGGAAACGTCAGGGGGGCGGCATATGTTTATACATTAATAAACAGTACTGTACATCTCTCACGGTCAGAGAGCGCATCTGTACACCCGATGTGGAGCTTCTGTCTGTATCGCTATGCCCCTTTTATCTGCCCTGCGAGTTCCCCCAACTTTTTATAACAACTGTGTACATTCACCCGAGGGCAGATGCTGCCTCCGCCTCCAGCACCGTCTTTCATGTGGTACAGAGGTTGCAGTCGATTTCCCCAGATGCTCCAAATTTTATCCTTGGGGATTTTAACCATGTTTCTTTAAAGAAGACACTTAAAAACTTTTATCAGTATGTCTCCTGCCCAACCAGGCGAAAAAAGACATTGGACCTGTTCTACGGCTCCATTGAGAGGGCCTATAAATCACTTCCCCTTCCTCCTTTAGGATCCTCAGATCACAACTGTGTACATTTGCTGCTCACATATAAAACTGCTCTCAGAAGAGGCAAGGCGAAGACCAGAGACATAGACGTGTGGACACAGGATTCAGTGCACTGCCTCCAGGAATGCTTTAACTGTACGGACTGGGAGGTGTTCACACTGGCCCGCGGAGAAGATTTGGACTCTTTGGTGGACGTCACATGCTCATACATGGCTTTCTGTGGGAGACATGATCGTTCCACGTAAACGTGTCAAAATATATCCCAACAACAAGCCATGGGTTACAAAATCAGTTAAATCCTGCTTACAGAGGAAAGCACTTGCCTTTAAACAGGCGGTTGTTTCTGAGCTACAGGTTGCCACAAAAGAGCTGAAGGCTGAAATTTTAAGAGCAAAACAGAATTATAAATCAGAATTGGAAAGCAAGATGGCAACAAAGAAGCTTGGTTCAGCCTGGGCCAGTATGAAAACTATTGCAGGCCTTCAGAGCACAGAACGCAGTAATCGTGTGTTTTTAGATGGTTTTAATTCAGACACAGAGCTGGCTAATGCTCTTAATTGTTTTTATGGTCGTTTTGATTCCTTTGATTTTAGCACAGAAGCCCAAGATTTGAAACAGAAACTCAAAGACAATCAGTACTTTAATATTGAGGTGCAGGATATTAAAAGGGCTATCTGTGCTGTAAAAGTGAACAAAAGTCAGGGTCCTGATAATATATGTGGGCACTTGGTAAAGTCCTGTGCACATGAATTGAGTCCTGTATTTCACTACATTTTCAATAAGTCCTTACAGACACAACATGTGCCTAAGATCTGGAAAAATGCTGTGGATGTCCCTGTTCCAAAATCCAGCTGTCCTAAAACAGTAAATGATTTTAGACCAGTTGCTTTGACTTCACTTTTAATGAAAATTTTTGAAAAACTGGTCAGATTTGAGGTGCTAAAGCAGACTGAGCATGCACTGGATCCTCTGCAGTTTGCCTATAGGCCTCACAGAGGAGTGGAGGATGCCACTGTCACTCTGTTTAATATGGTTTTTGAGCATCTGGATTTTAATGGGACACATGCCAGGCTTTTATTTGTGGACTTTTCTTCCGCCTTTAATACAATCCAACCTCATATTTTAGTTGAAAGGCTCCTGCAACAATTTGATTTGAGTAATAATCTGATGGGCTGGATTCTGGATTTTTTAAACCAATAGGACACAGAGAGTAAGGGTCAATGGTACATTGTCTGACCAAAAGTGCTCTTCTACTGGCTCTCCGCAGGGGTGTGTGTTGTCACCACTACTCTTCATCCTGTACACAAACATGTGTCGGAGCAGACATGACAACAGACACATTATAAAGTATGCTGATGACTCGGTTATTGTCAGTCTCCTCCAGGATGGTGAGAGTGGCCACGGCCCAGTAGTTGATGATTTTATTCACTGGTGTGAGGATTCCTACCTGCAGCTGAATACGACAAAAACTAAAGATATGATTATTGACTTTAGGAGGAAAACTCCCAGACACGAAGTCACTGTACTAAAAGGCCAGACCACTGAATGTGTACAATCCTACAAATATCTTGGGACGATTATTGATAGTAATTTAAACTTTGAAGAGAACTGTGAAAGGGTGTGCAAAAAGGGTCAGCTATGGGGTACCCCCCCACAGCAGCCACGGACAAACACAGCGCTTGACTAGAGCAATTAACAGGACAGTGAGATGTGTGTGTTGAGATCAATAGGCAGCCTTCCTGTGCTTAGTTCAGGCACCAGCATCCTGTGGATATGTATGATGCAAATGCAAACATTCATGCTTCCTGCTCGCATTGTGGTACAAATGTCACATGTCTGAATGCATTTCCTTTGATGATAAAATGCCTTTGATGTATTGTCCGTTGCTGGGTATTTAAGTGGCTGAATTCATATGTTCACTCTCTGTTCTTCCTCTTTCTGCTTCTGACTACAGCTCATGAGAGCCTGAGAGCTTCGCTCCAGCATGCTTATGCAGCAGCTGGGGTGAGCTCCGTGATGGCGATGATTTGATCAATAAACTTCATTAAAACTCCAGTCGCCGTGCCTTATTATAACATCGCCACACAGCAACATTTGCATTGTTTAAGGAAACTTGCACTCTTCCAAACTGACCGAACCATAATGACAGTGTTTTATCGGGCTTTTATTGAATCTGTTTTATCCTTTTCTTTAGTGTCATGGTTTGGTCAGATAAAACTGAAACAGAGGAAATCCTTGGATCAGGTAGTTAGATGGTCCAGTCGTTTGCTGGGTGAGTCACAGCTGAGCATGACATCCCTGTACACCAGACAGGTACAGAGGATGGCTACCTCCATTTTAAATGATGACTCCCACCCTTTGCACTGCAACTTTCAGCTTCTTCCCTCCAGATGGAGGTTTGCTGTCCCAAAAAGTAAAACCCAGCACTACAAAAACAGCTTTGTTCCTGCTGCTATCAAAGAGTTGAACAAGTTGTAACAATATATTGCACATAATTTAGTTGCCTATTTATTAATTTCATTTTTATTTACTTATTTTTGTAGGTTTTTTATTATGGGTTCTAAATCTTTTATTGGGTTTTAGACTTTTGAGTTTTTAACCTCTTTGACTAGTCTTTAACTTTTTAATATGACCCTTCTCTCTTATCTCTTTGTTTTTTCTCTTATCTCTTTGTCTTATGTCCTGATTGATGGAGCCTTGAGTATTTTTATCATGTTTATAGTCAGCTTCATGTGTGCCTGTGTTTGTGTTTATGTTGAATGTAATTGTGGTTTGTAAATATGGATGTCACCTGACTGCAAAACAAATCTACCTACGGGTACAAATAAAGTAACCTGAACCTGAGTGTTTTCTTTTTGGGTATTCTGTTTTGTCTCGGTCCCTCCATGCCTGAGTTCCCCCTCCACCCCCTCCCGGGGTGGGTTGTTTTTCTTGTGGGGGGGGGGGGGGTCTTCTCTGTGGGGAAGGGGTGGTGGTGTTGTTTTGTTTGATGTTGCCCTGCGGTGTCTGGGATCCACCATGCCCAGTCTTCAGTTAAGTTTAGTCTTTGTTTGTCTGTTTGTTTCTTTGTTTATCCTGTCCAGTTATTGTGTTATTTTGTATTTGTAGTAATGTGTACATTTTTGGGGTTGTGTTGTTGGTGTTTCATTATGGTTTCCGGTTTGTGTTCTATTTTGACAGCGCTGTGCAGCTTCCGGTTGTCAAACTGTTCGGAGCTGCACAGCTATCATTCATTCTTTTATTTTCTCCACTCATGTATCCACATCTGCTGCCCATCAAGAGATGGTATTTAAGGGCACAACAACCTTTTTCCATTGTTGTGCCCTACTGTGACATCCTCAGATGTTTGTCAGGTATCTGAGTGCGTTGTCGGCCGTAGCTGTCGAGGAGATTGCGTTGAGCTCCGACCAGGTAAACCATCCTTTTCCCTCAATTCCCTCAGCCATGAGCCCCGCTGCTTCTTGGGTGTGCGCCGGCTGAATCTGTCTCTGCTCCCCGGCGTCTCTGAGCGCCCCAGCCGCTATTTCTCCAGGCTGAGCTGCTCCCTCTTGTGAGCTTCGCTCTCCTCTGGTACCTGTATTTCCTTCTTTATTTACAAGTGTGTATTGCATGTCATGTTCGTATTTTCCTTTAATAAATGTTGCAACTCACAGACGGAGCTTGGTGTCTCATGATGCCCGTGAAACGGACGTTTTATGACAAGGACAGCTCACAAGATCACAAAAAGAAAAGGCAGAACAAGCAACATTAAAATCAGTAATATCAGATCACTGCAAAAGAAACAATCACATCGTGGACTGGGACAATGCAAAAATCATTGGTTTGGAGAGTAACAGACAAACGTTGGATCAACGTTGGCCACTGAGATTTGTTCACGTGCCCTCTTCGGACGTGATGAGTCATAATGCTTCCTTTGTTGTACTGGGCTGGATCAGAGTGATGGACCCATGTTTTTCCCTGCATGATTAGTCTGTTACAGACGTCCTCCTGGTTTTCTTGACACATAGCCAAAAGAGCCTGTGAGCCCATGACTCATTCCTGCCTCTGGAAAGGTGTGAGCAACCGGTGAATCCATCGTGCAGACAACTTCCGCATGCGCTAATAGTCACAGATGATTTTTTCCCCACAGATCCAACACTGATCTTCACATCTTGGGCTAGTTGGTTATGCGACAATCCTACAAAATGGTGGCCTTTTCTTGCCGGATGCTGTCTTCATCAATGACACACTGTGGTCACCCAGGAATGGGTACTGTTGCCGCCAATGTCTGACCACACTTGAACTGTGGATGTCGGTGTTTGACTATGTCAGATGATGGGGGATCATCCCCATTAGTCCCGTTCATCTCATTGAACATCTTCCGTGGTGTGCAGCCTCTCAAGTACAGGAACCTGATGTATTCAACTGGCTCCATTATCACACCCTAATCCATCTAGGTACCTGCAAAAGAGAAATTCTTAGGAGCTCAGAGCTGCAAATTACCACGTGACCTATAGTTATATGTATTAGCACACATGTGCAATTTCAGCCTCCTACAATAACCAGAGGTGGGTCAGGGGAAATCTTTTCATGAACCACCCTCATATTTTTAGCTATTTAGACATTTGGTGTTTATACTGTAAATCTATTTTTGCCACTGTATTGCATTATTCCTCAAGCTGTGATCTCTGACGTTTCACTTCCCTCAATGACTGTTATCCTCACTGCCCTTTGTAATTTGCTCACATGATCCAGTTCCCCATGGCCCCACTTCAAATCAAATTTTCTTCCATCTTTCCACTGCTATTTAAGTCACATCTAAGTGTTTCTTTTTACAGAAAAAAGGACCTCCAAGTTGTGGCTGTAACTGCATTTGAGTTTCAATCAGTGGGTGGAAACTCCCTCGATCAACTGTACAACCACATTCCCTGGCCTTCCGCCCAGTCACTTAGGTTACATAAAATAAAGTATGTTAGTAGTGGCGATATAGTGGTCCGTTGGCCTTGGATGCTCTGCTCCATTTAGCCCCGGACCTCTGGGCTCCTCAGTCATGCTCCGCTGCATCACTTCGTCTTCCTATGAGGCATCCAAGAAATGGATATGATGTCATGCATGAGCAGCCACACATGACAACAGTCTAAACATGCCATACTGGCAAACAGAGACAGATGCAGACACACAGAAAAGGTCAAAAAGGACAAAGAAAAGAGGGGATAAAGGGGGAAAAAAAAGCTAAAAAGATCTTGAGAAGTGCAAGATGATAAAGCATGAATTATAGATCAAACCCGAGAGATGTGGTTGGAACATTCTCCCCCTACTATCGCCTTTGTTTTTCTATCTCTGGATGTGTTTAAAAGTTGGGTTTTTTTGCAGCCTGAAACATCGTGATAATTCAGTGCATCCAAGGTGACGTGTGTTTCAACATCTGCAACTTCATCTCTGTTCTTTTAAGAAGATTGTGGAGGAATCACAGATCAAACGCAGCCTCTCATCCGTCCTGTCTCTGCCGTCTCTTTCACTAACCCTGTCCTCCCCTTCTCTCCTCTATTTTTTGCTTTTCCCCTCTCATCTTCTTAATTTATTTATATCTCCCTACATTTTTTGTGTCCTACTTGAGCAGCAAATAGCAGCTCAAGATGTGGGAATAAAAGGAAGATTGTCTCAAGGCCAAGTCAGTCAAACACTTTAAAAATGTAAATACAGAAATGCTGCAAGTGAAGGTACACACTTATAAGTACCGATCCTTAAACCCTGCAAGGAGTGAATAAGCATCATTTTGCTCAACAGTGCTTCACACCACTTCTTTTAGCAGGTTCCTTTTTTTTGACTGCTGAGAAATCATCTGTTCCGCTCAGACATACACACGGGGAAGCTCTCGGAGGAGCTTCGTCCGTCAGCAAGTTGTGTTTGTCTCATCCCTAAGCCCTGTGTGAAGTGGAGAGGAAAGAGTGTTTTGCTCACAGCTTCAGCCTCTCAGCACTACACTGACTGCACTCCAGGGAGCGGGCCTGGACAGGAGGGAAGTGTAACATCGGTAAAGACTGATGAACAGCGCGTGATACAGGGAGAGGCGAGAAAGAGGCAAACGGAAGGAAATTAGAACACAAGAACAAATTTCAAGGTGTGTGGAGGGATTAGAGGATACAAAATAAAGGAGGATGGGGAAAACTTTGGAGAGCAAAGATAAAACTAAAGCAGACATAGAGGGAGCAACAGGTTTCAAGAGATTATCGTTTACGGAGGGAAATTGCTGTGAACCATTTTCAGCTGAATACGTCTGAGGATAAATAACAGCACTTTTTATGAATTCTAAAATGGTCTTCTGTTGTAAGACTCTATGGGTCTTGAGTCTGTTTGATTTGAAGGTTTGAATGAAGATACAAGGCAGATTAATGTGAGCACAGTTCCAGTTGAATTGTTGTTAATATTGTCAGTATAGTGTATTCCTTTTGCACAGCTAATAAAGCTCTTTTTTCAGTACGTACCATTTTTGGCTTTTACAACAGGTACACTGTTATTGTACAGCAAAAGGAATGTTCTATCAGCCTTCTGGGATGCATCCATTACTTTCTCATATTTGTTGTGTATCTATGTGATTTACTTCCATTTCAGCTAATGATTGCTGGTGTGTAATGCTACCTGTTTACAGCATAGAGGGAAGATAAAAGCTGGATGTCACCCCAATTAGAGCACCCTAATAGCACACATTATTAACCCATTGGCGGGCCATCTGGAAACTCTAGTGCTGCATTGTTAGGTAATGATAGCCAAGGTGGTTGCACGATGCATCCAGAAAGAGAAAGCATATTACGCCAGTTTTAGAAATCGCTGCACTGGCTCCCTGTGAGTTATAGAATCAATTTTAAAGTTCTTTTATTAGTTTATAAAACTCTTAATGGTCTTGGTCCTTCTTATTTATTTGATTTGCTTTTACTATATCGTCCCTAACAGACCCTGAGGTCCTCTGGTACTGGCCTTTTAATGATACCTAAAGTTAGGATACAAACCCACGATGAGGCATTGTTCGAGTTTTTTGACCCACATTTGTGGAACGGCCTGCCAGTGGACCTCAGGGCTGCAGAGAGCACTGATATTTTTAAAAGGAGGCTCAAGACCCATCTTTTTAGTTTAGCATTTAACTAATTTTATTATTCATGTTTATGTAGTTATTTAGCTATTTTATTTATTTATATAATTTATTTTTATAATTTATTTATATAATTTATATTTATTTATTTATTTATTTATTTATTTATATATCTTTATATTTTTAGATTATTTCAATTCAGTTTTGCACTAATATATATATATATATATATATATATATATATATATATTGCTGCACGGTGGCGCAGTGGTTAGCACTGCGGCAGCACAGTTTACCCTTGGCCAGGGGATTGTGGGGATCGTGGGATCGTGGGTTCGATCCCAGCCCCCAACCAACAGTGATCTGTGTGGAGTTTGCATGTTCTCCCCGTGTTGCGTGGGTTTACTCCGGGATTTCTCCGGTTTCCTCCCACATGCCAAAAAAAAACATGCATGTTAGGTTAATTGGCTGTTCTAAATTGTCCCTAGATATCTGTTTCCTATAGGCCCTTAGAATAGAGGGTTAGTATTAATGAAAGCGCTTTGAGTGGTCTTTGTGACTAGAAAAGCGCTATATAAGTGCAGGTTAGTTAGTAGTTAGATATAGTATATACAGTATATAGTCAGTCTGCGTGGGTTTACTCCGGGATTTCTCCGGTTTCCTCCCACAGGCCAAAAACATGCAGGTTAGGTTAATTGGAGACTCTAAAATGGCCCTAGGTGTGAATGTGTGTGTGAATGGTAAAGGGATTGCGCCATACCGTGGCTGCTTCATCCATCCAGGTGGATGCCCTCAATTTCCCCTCTGGGGATCAATACAGTATACAAAACACAAAAAGTCCAGGGCGATATGGGACCCACGGATGACTTGGCACCGGTAGGGGATAGAGGAGTCCGGCTGGAGGGGAAGAGTCTGCCTTGTTCGCAGCACAGGTGTGACAGGCCTTGACATACTCCCGCACATCCTTCCTGAGCGTGGGCCACCAAAATGCTCGTCTCAGCAGCTCTATAATCCGAGAAATTCCTTGGTGGCAGGCAAAGAAGCTAGTGTGCCGCCACTTAATCACATCACTGTGCAACGTGGATGGCACATATAGCTAGTCGGACAGACCTCCCTTCGGGATGGGTCGGAAGACTGGGCCCGCGGGGACCCTCTGCTTGATCTCCCACGAGAGCACCCTGACCGGTTGGCTAGCCCCCTCGAGCCAGTGTCTCCACTCCTCCAACTTAATGGCCAACAGTTCGCAGTCCCCAACAGTGTAATTCCTCTCGGCTGGCGTCAGCCGCCAGGAGAAATATGCGCACGGATGGAGCTTCTGGTCAGAGCTGGAGCGCTGGGAGAGGACAGCACCCACCCCTGAATCAGAAGCATCTACCTCGACCACAAACTGCACCAGGGGATCCACCTGCGCCAGGACATGTGCGTCGGTGAAGAGGCCTGTCAAGGTCACAAAAGCTTGTTCAGCGACTTTGGATCACTTGAACAGGCTTTTCGTCGACGTCAACTGTGTCAGCGGTTGCAGCACCTTACTGTAATTGCGGCTAAATCAGCAGTAGAAGTTGGCAAAGCCCAGATAGTGTTGGAGATGCTTCCTGGACTGGGAGTAGGCCAGTCTACAACTGCCTTGATTTTCATCGGATCAGCCTTTAACACGCCTTCAGCAATGATGAACCCCAGGAAAGAAGTTGAGTGAGTGGTGAATTTGCACTTCTCTGCTTTCACAAAAAGCTGATTCTCCAGTAGTCGCTGCAGGACAGACCGAACATGGACTACGTGCTCCTCCAGAGTGCGGGAAAAAATCAGAATGTCGTCCAAATAAACAAATACAAACTGGTTCACCATGTCTCGCAAGACATCATTGATTAACCGCTGGAAGACAGAAGGGGCGTTGGTCAGCCCGATAGCATGACCAAATACTCAAATTGGCCAAGAGGTGTTTTAAATACTGTCTTCCACTCATCTCCCTCAAAAATATGGGCCAAGTGGTACGCATTACAGAGGTCGAGTTTGGTGAAACAACGCACCCGTCGGAGAAGCTCCAACGCTGAGTTAATAAGGGACAGCGGATATTTATCCTTACGGGTAATCGATTTAACTTCTCGGTAATCAGTAGATAGCTGCAATTTGCCGTCCTTTTTCCCTACAAAAAGTAACCCAGTGCTGAGAGGGGCGGATGACTAGCAAATAAGGCCAGCGCTGAGGGAGTCTTTTATGTAAGTCTCCATTGCCTCCCTCTCCGGCCCAGATAAGCTGTAGAGCCAGCTGGATGGCAGCCGTGTGCCCGGGAAGCGATCGATAGCACAGTCGTAGGCCTGATGAGGTGGTAAAGATAGGCCCCTAGACTTGCTAAAGACCTCCCCTAAGTCATGATAGACCTCGGGCATGGAGCTGAGATCCGCCGGCTCAGCCGGAGGGGAGGAGATCAGGAGTGAGGGCGAGCATGTGGCCGAGCAGAGACACAATGAGAGACAAAAAGAGCTCCAGGACGAAATGGAGCCCTGGCTCCAATTTATAGAGTTATGGATCTGGAGCCACGGATACCCCAGAAACATGGGGGTAGTAGATCGAGGTAACACATAGAACTGGACAGTCTCCCAGTGATTACCAAGAAAAATGACTGAAATGGGCTCAGTTTGCTTCTGCCTCATACCGCTGACATTCAAGGGCATCGGGAGGTTCCTGGTGGGAATCTGAAATATTTGGACAAGTGTCAGCTGAATGAAATTCTGCTCTGCTCCTGAATCAATCAGGGTGGTGGTTTTGAACTCAGCCCCTGGTGACTGAATGAGGGCCAGGAGTTCAAAACGATTGGGAGGATTTTACGGAGACCCTCCCGCCAAACCCCCCACGGTTATTGATGGGCCGGATCTTTTGGGTTTAACTGGGCATTTCGATATTACGTGGTCAGTGGACCCGCAATACATGCATGACCCCACACTCTCTCGATGCCGGCGCTCCTCCAGAGTCAGATGGGACCTACCGAAGGCCATCAGCTTGGAGGGTGCCAACGGAGCTGCACCGGGGGGTTGGGGGGTGGGGGTGAAGCAAATGGAGGAACAGTGGCCCTTTGCTCCCTTGCACGCTCCCTAAACTGGTTATCCAAAGCCACTACCTGCTCAATAAGCTCATCCAGAGAGGAGGGGGACACACAGATAGCCAGCTTGTCGCAGAGATGCGCATTCAGACCCCAGAGGAAGGCACTGCGTAGAGCAATGTCGTTCCATCTGAAGTCTGCTGCAATGACCCAGAACTCGACGGAGAAATCGGCTACAGCCCAATCTCCTTGCCAGAGTCCCATCAGCTGGCTAACGATGTTCCCCTCGCTGTCCGTATGGTTGAAAGCCTCAGAGAATTCCTGCACAAATCGCTCGTACGTGTATAGGGGCCCGTCCAGGCTGCTCAAGATGGACTGCGCCCACTTGAGCGCCCAGTCCTGCAACAACAAGGTCATGAAATGGATCTTAGCCGAACTGTGCCTATAGTGTCCCTCCACCCGTTGGAAATAAAGCCAGCAGTGGAGCAGGAACCCTTTGCATCCCCCCACCTTCCCCCCATAGGGGCAGGCGAAGGAACAGAACGTTCCTGCGAATGGAGGAAGCTGCTTGAGCAGCAGGTGTAGGGGGAGGCGCCACACCAGGAAGCTGACACAAATGCTTAGTAACGGTCGCCAATTGCTGGGTAATGGTTTGGAGTTGTTCAAAGAGAAACATGACCTGGTGTTCAGTGGCATCCAAATACGAGAGTGCCGACTGTTCACCTGGTGAAGTGTCTGCTGAGCCTTGACCTTGGCTGGACCGTTCTGTCATAATTCAACCCAAGAGAGAGGCCCAAACGCTGAGCAACCACATCAAACGAACATTCTGACTCAGATGGGAAAAGTTTACACAACTTTAATGAAAATACAAAACCAAAAATACACAAACCTAAATTCAGTTCAATTCAATTCAGTTCAATTCAACTTTATTTATATAGCGCCATTTCACAACAACAGTCATCTCATAGCACTTTCAACTGTAGGGGAGCCCCCACAGTTGCAGAAAGACCCCAGCAATCAGGCGATCCCCTGTGAGCAAGCGCTTGGCGACGGTGGAGAGGAAAAACTCCCTTTTAACAGGAAGGAACCTCCAGCAGAACCAGGCTCAGGGAGGGGCAGTCATCTGCTGTGACTGGCTGGGGGGTGAGGGGGTAGAGAATAAAGTGCATAACTAAGGAAAAGCACAAACTTAAACACACACTTAAATTTACACACAAAAACAGGTGCCCGCAGCCTGGGGGAAGAGAGCAGAGAGAGAAGGTTAGGGGCGAGAATATCCACAAGAGGAGAGTAAGAAAGGAGAACACTCTTACTTCAATGAGCAGAGGAGCCCGGCAGGGAACTCCTGCGGGGGACCAGGGGATGACAGGGGGAAGACAGATGACCTGGGTGGAACGTCCGGTGTCTTCGGGTCAGGTGAGCATGACCAGCCCCGAAGTACACACCGCTGAGGTGGCAGCAAATCTGAGGAGAGGAAGAAGACATGGGGTAAATGCAGGTCAACCAAAAATCCAATAACAAGTGAGCTTGATAGGGCAGCGATACCCAACGGTCCAGCGGTACTGTATCCACACACTGGACCTTAAACACGTTGAGGCGCCAGAGGGCAGCAGGTGCAGAGAATCAAGCACGTGTGATGATTACTCCAAAGCCGGGAAAACAGGAACAGGAGGGGAGGGGAAGCACGCTCGCCTGATCATCACAAATTTGGATTCTTGAGGTTCTGGATGGATTCAATCCTGATTCAGTCCAATCTGATTCGATAATCTCCCTCAAGGAAATTGCCATTATAATAATATGTTATTACAACTATTTTACTTGCATAGGAAAAAAAAAATTCTCGGACCCAATGCTGTTAATTGTACTAGGAATACTCTAACTTGGTTAATGAAATACATATAATATCACATTAAGAACTGGCCCAAAATCAGTTATAATGATGTACTTCTTGACTTGTGATTTGGCAGGGTGCTAGCTCATGCTAGCTAGTGCTTTCTTTGGTGCGGGGCATGTGTGGTGTCAGTTGTTGCTCTGTATGTCCGGTTGTCAACCACTGGGGTGGCTCTCTCCTCCGGCTTCAGTGGGGCTTCAACCCAGTGTGTTGCTTCTTTGTGCAGGTTCAAGATTGCCATTTCGCTGGGGTGTTTGGTTGTCAGTGGAGTGTGGCTTGGTTCTGGCATGTTTGTGGGACTTGGGAGACCATCATTTTTGGCATTGCTGTGCGTGCTTGTGTACTTGCATGTGGGGGTTACAGTGGCCTCCCTTGTTTTTTGGCCACTCTGGGAGGTGGACGCTGGCTTCACCATGGATTCAATTCAATTCAACTTGATTTATATAGCGCCATTTCACAACAACAGTCATCTCATAGCACTTTCAAACTGTAGGGGAAAACTTCACAATTGGAGAAAGACCCCAGCAATCAGATGATCCCCTGTGAGCAAGGACTTGGTGACGGTGGAGAGGGAAAAAACTCCCTTTAAGTGGGAAGAAAGCTCCAGCAGAACCAGGTTCAGGGAGGGGCAGTCATCTGCTGTGACTGGCTGGGGGGTGAGGGGATAGTGAAGAAGAAAAAAAAGAACAGACTTGTCGAGAGCAAACAACAAGACGGGGACTCAAGAGAACAAGCGGATGTTAATGACCAGCAAAAATATTATATTGAAAGTGAAGAAAGGAGTGAAGCCCAGTGCATTGTTGGAGGTCCTCCAGCTGTCTAAACCTATTAGCAGCATAACTTCAGGGTTCAGGGTCACCTGATCCCAGCCTAACTATAGGCTTTGTTAAAAAGGAAGGTTTTAACCCTATTCTTAAAAGCAGGGATTGAGTCTGACTCCTGAATCCAGATTGGCAAATTTTCTGGTGCAGTATGCTTCTGGTTGAATACTTTTGCTGGCGTTGTATTGGTTTCTGTGATTTGTAGTGTTTCCATGATGTTTCATCTCCACTTTGCTAGGTGCCTACTAAAACACAGTATCATCACCAGAATGGTACAGCATGATATGGAACATCTATGTACTGTACAGCACATGTTCCATATAAGGACTGCACATGTCTTGCACGGAACATGCTCTGTAAATCGACCACACGTTTCTCACACATGATGGTCCTGCTACTGCTGTTCTGCCTACTGTCAGTTCTATGTCAACAGCTACAGTCCACACATAGCATGTTCCGTACATCTACTGCACATGTCCGTCCTACTACCGGTGTGTCAGTTTAACTGGCATGGAAGATTAACTGATGAGGACAAAAAGATGTGCATATGTTTCGCTATTAAAACATCTTTTTCACATAACTAAGTAGCTGCTATTAGATTAACTGAAGACAGCCACCGCAGGTCAGACAAACGGATACTACTACTTTTAGAAGCTAAATGTTAGTTCATAAGTTAGCTCATAATTTTGACCAACTCCAGCCAAAACGACAAAACCCACTCACCTTGCCTTCCTAGGATCTCTGCGATGTGCTCGGAACTTGGCACAGCCTCACACTTGGTCTTTCTCCAAGTCAACAGTGACGGCTCATAGTCCACCTGTCTGTACACCAGCCGGGCAGTAGTATCACTTGGAGGAGTGCGCCGCCGAGCACCATGGTGTCATCCCACTCATCATTGAGTCTGGGTCCTGCTTCTTGATTGAAGGTAATTTGTCATCATTACACTGTCTAGAGTCATTATCAAGAGTTTCACTTTAAGTTTCAGAGGTTTTCACACTTTTTCACTCCCATTGCGTAAGTAAACAAACGACAGCCATGTTACATACATACAGAACATATATTCAGGACACAGTAGACAGGACCGCTAGCAGGATGCCCCTTACGGAACTTTGCAGTTTGTACGGAACATGTATGGAAGGCACTTAAGACTGACAGCAGGCTGGAACAGTAGCAGGATGTCCTGAACGGAACGTTCCATGAGTGACCTGTACTGAACATTCCATATAGTTCCATACCGTTCCATGTTTTAGGAATGTTTTAGGAATCTCCTCTTCGTTGTCTTTGCAGTTCTTGGGTCCAGGGTGCTGTCTACCTTTGTGCTTGCTGGAGTCATCGGTGGCTGTGGTGGTCCATGCCCAGTCAACGCAGGGCTCTCGCGTGGATGTTGGGTCACATGGGAGTTCTTGCAAGTTTCAAGCAAGAAAAAAGCATTATACTAAAAGATCAAATCAATATTGATGTATTCAAACATGAATTGATTCAAATCGGAGAATCAATCTTTTGAACCCACCCCTACTGACGTGTGTACAAAATATCATAAGCTTTTGGACATGTTAAAGTGCCTGAAGAGTTAATTCATTTGAGAGAACCCCCCCCCCCCAAAAAAAAAAAACAGCAGTTTAAACACCCCAAATTAAGTTTAATTACATTTAAAGGAATCAGCTTTGTTCTGCTATCATTGGGTGAAACCTGCAAACAACAACAAAAAAAAAGATTTTTCCCAATCTGCGTGTTCATATTTAACTTAGCCTTTAACAACGGATTCTAATATCACACTTAGGTTTAAACTGTTTTTGACACTTTCTTTGGTGTCTATGCAGTCTTAAAGTAGGCGCCCAGCTTATATTCCGCACTTTGCAATGCACCTGTTCATGTAGAGATGAAAATTAAATGTGAGAAAAGCAATGCACTGAGCCACTAGGGTGATGCTGTGGTTAAAGATGCTCCAGAGAGATAGCAGGCAAAATAGAATGAAGGTGTAAAGCTGTAAATGTATGTGTGTAGAAACAAGTTGATCGACAGCTACATTAAACGCTGTTTATCTTGTCTTGTTAAAACCACTGAACCGTGAGATAAACACCCTATCCAAACCCTTTTTAATAACACTTACATAGTCACTTGATTCTTCCTTATAGTCACTTAAAGCAGCAATCTATCAAAGTTATGACAAGAGCCTAAGGACATATTTAAAGGAGTTGGTTTAAGATTGATGTGGGAGAAAAAAAACACGAAACTTTAATAACAATGCATATCCCCTAATGAAAATATGCCAAAAATCATTCAGTAGTATGTATTTGTTTAATCATACTTTTTTTTGCCACTTTACGCAAACTTGAATTGTGCAGTAGTCTTCTCTGAGAAATAGTCTTTTATTGGCTGTTTAACAACTTTTGAGTTGTATCAGATCAGTTTATACCAACAGGGTAAAGCTCCAAATTGCCAATCGGTGCATCTCGCAAAACAAGTTTTGCCGAGCAATATTCAAAATAAAAACATGTTCCAATGAATATTGCCTTTTATTGTGTATCGGATACTATTCTGTTTATCTTCTTTATGGCATTTACGCTTTTGTGATCTCTCCAAACATTACACTGGGAATGGTTGTGTTTGGTTCAGATAATCACAGTTTGTATATAAACCCTCCACAGTCAGTCAAGAGAGAATGATGCTCAGAAAATAAGCCGCTGAAAGCCAGAATTCATAGCACCTGCCAAAATAATCAGAGCGTTGGCTCAGATCAACAACATTAACAGATATTGTGCTTTATTGTAATTTCTGTCCAAATGAGATAGTCAAACTGCAATAGATTCTTTTATAATACCTGGGAATTCTTGCCAGGGGAGCTGCTTAGGTTTAGAACCACCATCTGCACCATTTTGTCTCTGAATAATGCATGCAGTATACAGTGCAGCACTACACTTAAAGGCATCTAAAGGGGAGAAGGTCCTTGTCTGATTGTGGAAAGAACTGCCGCCTGCCTGAATCAACTGCCAATTACAGTACACACAGATTGTGGGCACAGTGCAGATCTGCCCGGCCCTTCATGTGGACGGCATGTGAGTCAAGCATTTCGCAGGTGATGCGATTCAAAGTGACAGCTTCATATGCAGCTAAGCGCAATAAGTCCGAGCAAATTAATTTACATTTGGACTGACAGTCACCCTTGTGCGGGAGTTATGTTTATGATGTTGTGTAGAAGAGATACGGACCCTTTCCAAGCTTGACACCTGTCCCTGTTAATGTTCTCTGGGTGCTGTTAGAATTCAGGGAAAAGAGTTATGTCATCGTTCTTAAAGCCTCAGTAGGTAATCCAGTCTCAAAACAATTAGCCTCCTACAGCTGCACAAATGTGGAGCTGCTGCTGATTGGACAACATGGCATTTAAACAATAAATTGTGATTTATTATTTTTTTTTCTGAAAACACTGAAGGGGAAAAACAAAACAAAACAAAACACTATTTGCTAGGGCTGGGCAATATGACCTTAAATCAGCATCATGGTTTATTTACCCTTTCAGGTCAGTTTTATTTTCAGTTTTTTTTCCTCTTCCTTTCTTCTCCCTTAAAGTTCACTGACAAGGCTCATAATTAAGCAATATTACACAACAGGCCTATTATCATTTCACACACAAATTAAACATTGTCCAGTGCAGAAGTCAGTGCTTTTACATACCATGTAGGTCATGTGATTCACCACGGAGGCCTTAGCTTAACTATGATCGTCCGTTTTTCTGGCAGAAAATAAAAACGGTGGCTATAACACAGATAGCCATCAGAGGAAAACTGCAGCTTAGCTTCAGGCATCTATCTACATGCTAGTATCCATGTACCTTGCTCATTTTTTCTTGGCATCTTCAGATGAAATAAAGAGTCAATCCTCACACACTATGTGGACGGAGATCACATTTGTTTTCGTTACAAGCCGTTTCACTTTTTTCTGCTGCTTTTCCAGAGTGTAGAGGTATGTGCACATGCACGTACTGTAAATCCGGAGACATGTCTTAAAGGGAAAGTACAGAAAAAGGTCTTTATACACACGCACACATCATGGAGAGCCCCCCCCCCAAAAAAAAGTAAATGAACAAGATTAGGTCCATTTGCACCCCGAATTTCAATTTTTGGCTCTGTTCTGTTTATCACCCAGCCCTACTATGAGCTATTGCTTAATTTGTTTTTGTTTGACTTCAATAACAGCTGTTTTAAATATAGTTAAACAGTCACACCACAGAGTTCCCAGGATGCATTGCAAAGCATTTTATGTAGTGAATAGGAAGTGGAGTAACCACTGACCCCGTGGACACGTGCAATGAATGCACAGCTGGAGTATGGAGAGGTGGGCAGGTGAAGACTCTCCATCATTTCATCTGATGTGAATTAAATGGTTAGTAGATGTTCTTTCAGTTTTGTGAACACGCCACACAGGATGGATTTTATTTATTTGGTCCAAGGCACTTTGGTTATTGATATCTGCATGTGAAGGAAGGTAGTGAAGAAAGATAAATAAAGAGAAGACTTTGATTACTGATTACTGACATTTGTCTGAATGTAAGGAGAAATTCAACACGATTATTAACTGTATCTAGAACAAATTATTTAGCAGGTCTTTCATGAAGCCAAAGAGGTATGCTTATTCTGCTGAAATGGTAACTACCTCCAGTTTTTTAAAGACCGCTGATCACATGCATGTTTCCATAGCAACAGTGAGGATCAATATGATCATGTACTCTGACAAACAGCATTTCTGTCATACAATATAAAGAGGTTGGGCTGATAGTGTGATATAGTGTGTGTAAGAGTTACTTTGTGCCAAAATTTTACTATTTAAAATCTGGTTTTCTGCATTCATAAAAAAAACAACAAAAAAAAACAAAAACATTTTTTGCAGTTCTTTAAAACCTTGTTTTACAGACAAAATAAGTGCTTTAGTTTTTTGGAAAAGGAAATGTATAATGCTCACTATATAACATAGTTAACAAGTTTTAAAGTTAAATTTATTTAAAAACAAGAACAAAAAAGTGGACTGTATATCTTGGATTATTATAATTTGATGGACTGTGACTATGTCTGCACTATAAGGTGGTCATCACAAAACAGAGAGAGAATATCTGCTCATTTTAACCTGATTTAAAGTAAATTGCAGACATGACAGGTTGCAATATGTTAAATGAACAATTTGGACTGAATTAAATAATTTGACATCAGATGATTCTTTCACCTCTGATAAGAAAGCATAAATCTATTACATGGAAATAGAAAAGGGTAAAATCTGTAAAGTATTGTAGCATTAGCATTTATAAGAAGAAATGCTAGTATAAGTTCCTAACATAACAGTGATACTTTTGGCAGCATGGTGGTGCAGTGGTGAGCGCTGTTGCCTAACAGCTAGAAGGTTCCAGGTTCAAATCCCCAGGCTGGCAGGGGTAGGAACCTTTCTGTGTGGAGTTTGCATGTTCTCCCTGTGCTGTGTGGGTTTCCTCCCACAATCCAAAGACATGCATGTTTGGTTAATTGGTTGTTCTAGTAATTGTCCCTACATATCTGTCTCCTATAGGCCTTTAGAATAGAGGGTTAGTACTAGTGAAGCACTTTGAGACTAGAAAAGCACTATATAAGTGCAGGCCCTTAATTCTTTCCCTTGCTCAACACAAAGTTAACACTGACTTTCAATCACATAATTCCACAGTGGATCCTATATAGCACTCACTCTCAAATTTCATGTTATCGAAGACAGGAGCAGCCTGTGGAATACCTATCACGTTATTCTGCTTTGTGCTATAGACAACCTCTTAGTGTGTAACACAATAATCAATTGACAGATGATGACAAGTTTTAACTATCACATGTCTGAGCAAGGGACCCACTGAAAAATGCTTCCAATATACATAGTAGGGCCTAAAGGAGTTCAGCAGTGACACTCAGTTGCAACTAACTGTAGTATATCAATATATAACAAAATCTGCTATTGCAGGTGTTTTAATTCCTCTCCTCTCCAGTGCATACTTCCACCGCTCCAGGTTCTCTTCCACCTGCTCCCTACTTTCACTGCAGCTCGCATTGTCGTCACATCACTGCGAACATCATGGTCCACGGTCACTCATACAGCACACCTCACCACCATCTCACTGTCCTCATGCATGTCCTGCACCACCCTCACATACTTCTCTGCCACTCCTGACTTCCTCATACAGTACCACACTTCCTCTCTTGGCACCCTGTCATATGCTTTCTCCAGATCGAACCCCCCCCCCCCCCCAACACAATGGCTTAATCCCTTCATAAGGTATTTAATTTAAAAAATTCCTTTCAGTACTTGAATGAGCATAAATGAGATCTTTCCATTTGCTAAGTGAGAGTACTGCTGAAAGTGTACCTAAAATGTAGCTGCAGGCATTTGCTCGGATTAAGCTATATGATGGATCAAGTTGAAAGTCCCATTTGACAGTTAGCTCATTCAGCATCATGCTTATGTACAATCAGTAATTTATGAGATGAAAGTTGAAAAAATATTTTGTGCTTCAAGAGCTAAAAGTTGGAGACACATTTAGAGCTACTGTACCTGTTGGCTTGTTATTTCTCACTCAGCTTGAACTATCTCTCTTCTGCAGCTTTTTCTAAATGACAAATATATGTTGTCATGTATTTGGTGGATGCAAATCATGGATAAGATGGAAAAAAAAAGTTTTATTCTGTCCTACATTTTTTTTTTAAATAACAAATGGATTTGTGAAATGAATCATGCACTTTCCCTCTGAGACAGGTGTTCTGCATGTCCCATATTCCTCATTATGTAATCATATCCCTTAACACACACATGCACACATGCTGTGTTTTTCCTAACTCTCTCATATGAACTTTCTGGGTTTCACTATGTGGAGCACCAAATGAGATCATGTCTCATGTGGTGGGGATATGCCTTCGATGAAAAAAAGGAAGACAATCTATTGAAAAGCAGGGTTTAACAACTGGCTGAATGGATATACAGCGGGGAAAATAAGTATTGAACACATCAACACTTTTCTCATTAAACATACAGTATTTCTGATGGAGCCACTGACCTGAGATTTTCACCAGATATCAGTAACAATCCAACTAATCCATACATACAAATAAATCAAGGCAACTCTGTTCACAAAACAAGTTATATTTAATAAAGTGGAATGACACAGGGAATAAGTTTTGAACACATGAAGAAAAACTGCAAAAAAGGCATAGAAAGCCAAGAAACCAGCTGAAATCCATCAGAATATAAGATGCCATCCTATCCCCCATCAGGGTAAATTAATTTCAGCTGGTTAAGTCCTGACTGTCACCATGGGTTGAGATGCCGTCTCAGCACTCAGCCCATGTTTTCCCTCATCCCTGCTTCCCATTGAGCAGCGTCTCAGCTGGCCCCCAGCTGGCAGCATTATGGTCAGCTGGGGCCAATTAGTCTTCATCAGCTGGGGCGCTGCCAATGAGGATAAATAGGAGCAGCCTCGATGACTCGGGGCTGCGACATAAACACATTGCTAAGCTGAAGCCCCTTCGTCTGGTGTCAGCTTATACTCCTCTTGCAGCATTCCTGTGTTTGTATCCCGCTGTGAGTATGTACGTCTTGCTACCTCCACGTCCGGTACGAGCTGCTTACCTCTGCGCTGTGCAACCTGTGAATGTACGTCTGCATGAGTATCTGTGCTCTCCTCATCCCTTCCCCTTTACCCTGAATAAAATATCACGACTCACTGGCTTGCCCCTGGCTCTGATTGCCCGGCTCCCTAGAGCCGGATATGACAGTATGTCGCAGCCAGAAGAGTTGCCGGCGGCCGTGAGTCACTGTGGAAATGTACCTTTCTGTCCGGGTGTCAGCGCTGCTAGCATGCCGTTTCCCAGGAGTCACTTCCGGCGCCAGGGCGACGGGCTGAGGTCCATCTCGGAGGCAGTCGACGGGACGTTCTTCACCCTGCACGACGCCTCCAACGCGAGACGCTGGCATCCGGGCCGTGCTGAGGAACTCCTGGACTGTCACCCTCACTCTCTGTACCATCTGGAGGACAGTGCCAGGATAAACGCTGCAGGTACACAGCGAGAGAAGCTCCACGGGGTGGATGGAAATCCCGGCAGGGAGTCGAAGTGGGCGACGTCTTTCCCCGCTTCGGAGTCCCGTTCCTGCCGCTATTCCAGTCCGGGAGTTCGCGCCAACCAGAGGACTTCCCCCGACCTGCGCCACGTCACTCGGGATTCCCTTCAAGGAGCCGCAGCTGACAGCAGTTATGTCCGGGGTCGAGTGGCTGTCGCGAGCTCTACTGTGTTTCCTGTCACCACCTTCAGGCATGTGGCGGCGGCAGTGAGATTGATGGAGAGGACTTCAGGGCTACGAAGCTTTCCCGTGCTCGACGCCTTCCTCGTCTCGATCTCCGATCTGGAGCGGCGAATCCTGGGTTTCCCCCTCGCTTCGTCCCCTGGGAGTAGTCGTCATCACATCGCCGAGTCACCTCTGCACGAACCTCGTCCGGATCCAGTTCTGGGTCATCGTCAGGACCGTTCCTCCCACGCAGCTGTCATCCCTTCGCCTCGTCTGTGTGGAGATTCTACAGCCTCGTCCCCTGAGCCTCGTTCCCCCGCTGTCATTCCTGGACATTCGGGCTGGCTCACCCCGGCTGTTTCCCCCTCCTCCTCGACGCGCTTCCTGACCGCTGTGTGTGCCTGGAATCCCGGCCTGGTGAGCTCTCTGCTGGAGACAACGCGAGCGACCCTCAGACGAATTCCCGGGGGGTCCTCCGTTATCGCCGGGCGGGGAGAGGAAGAAGCAGAATCCACTACAGCAGGCGATACTCAACCTCCAGGGGGCAGGCAAGTCATTGTTTTTTCACACCTGCTTAATGATTTGCTCTGTCACATCCCTGGAGGAGAAGTTCAGGGTTCGCAGCTCCCTGAACTCTCCCCACCTGCTGTAACCTGTATGCCTAATCCCGCATCCTCTGTGTCTCTCTCCGCCGAGCGGTCCCCGGCTCCGGGTCAACGTGGTGGGATATGGAGAGGGCCTGTGGTTCCGCAGCTACATTGCGGACGGAGGAGGGGGACTGACTGCTGCGTGGAGTCTACGCCGACGACTGAGCGTCCCCGGGTCTCCACGGAGGAGCGGTTCGGTCCGGCGGGACGAGATTCTTCTGGCTTCACGCCGAGTGGATCGTCGGCGGGGTTACCTGAGCTGGAGGGATCTCAAGCTGCGCTGACCATCGTGCTGGCTGCGGGGCCCGACGCGGCTAGATGGGAGCCTGACAACGACCTCCTGACGACGGATCCTGGATCTTCGCAGTCCTGGACGGCGTCAGAACCCGAGATCAGGCGAGTGCTCTCCTTTCTTTTCTCTCTTTTTATCCCCGAGCACTTCAGCCTATCTCCAGGGGAGACGAGCCGGGTGCAGCCGTCCGCTGCGTCTGAGCTCGTCTCGCCGGGTTCTGGCGCTGCCGGTGATCCTGATCCCGGTTCTGTTTTCTCTTCTGAGCCTTCTTCCAGGGTCACCGGCAAGGAGTTGCTGTTCCTCGTGGTGCTGGAGGGTCCGGGTTCAACGTTGGAGGTCGGTTCTGGTGCAGTATTCAACGTGGGTTCGCCCGAGACCCAGTCGGGGTCCAACGTGGGTTCGCCTGAGGCCCGATCGGGGTCCGACGTGGGTGCTGCCGCAGTATTGTCCAGGTCCGGTGAGGAGGTGGCCGTTTTCCTGCGGCCTGACGCCCGCCGCCCTCGTCATCGGCTCTCCCCTGAGCCTCTTCCACCGGGATCCGCTCTGATCCTTCGCCCGTCTCAACGGTCCTGGTGGTTGAGTGATGCGGGTCGACGACCCGACCCACAGAACTTTCGGTTCGGTGATCTGGTTCCCCCCACTGGTCTGTTTCCCTCTGGGCAGCCTGGTTCGGCTGCCGGTGGACTGGATTCCTGGGATCTGGGTCCAGAGTTCGCCGTCCGAACACTTCTCTTCCCCTGATTCGCCAGCTGGACAATGGGCGGGGAGATCTCCGGAGCCATCTCGGCTATTTTTGGACTCTGCCTGCCATTCACCTCGGGTGTCACTTTCTTTCATCGTTATTAAGGTCACTTGGGTGTAGTATTTTTGTCCTGTTGGTGGATTCGTATTTATAGTGCTGTGTGTTTTCCATCGCTCATGCTCAACATTTTACTTTTTGTACTATGTGTTTAGTCCCGTTTTTGCATTGTAGAGTTATGTTTTGTTTTCCGTAACACCATGCTCTGCAGTTATCCATTTATTCCAGTCACTTTCATTTCTTTAGGTGACTGGGTATTTATATATTCGTGTGTGTGGGTTTTTCTTTGCCTGCACTCAGTATTTCTTTTTTGTCCTGTTGGTTCATTATAGAGTCATGTGCCTTGTTTTCCATAACACCATGCTCTATAATTGTCCTTTGTTCCAGTCACCCTCACTTTTCTTGGTGACTGTGTGTATGTACTTAAATTAGCGCTGTGTATAGGTTCCCCTTTATTTAACCGTACTCAGCATTTTTTGCCCTGTACCTTTTTGGTGGTTCTCTTTTCCTTGCTCTGGGTCACGCATGGTTGGTACTCTCTGGGTAGTGTGTAACCGGCGTGCTGACCCAGTTCTTCTCCCCATCTGTACCTGGGTTAATTATTCTGTTTTGTCAGTATTGTATTTGGGTTTTTCTTTCCCGCTACCCTACATTGCCCCATTGGTGTTGTCCTTCCCTTGGCTTCTTCTCCTCCGGTCCGCCTCCCTTCCTCCCACCCTAGGTGGGGGGGGGGGGGGGGCTGGGATGTTCCTGGTCGTTCAGGAGCCCGACCTTGAGGGAGGGGCTCTGTCACCATGGGTTGAGATGCCGTCTCAGCACTCAGCCCATGTTTTCCCTCATCCCTGCTTCCCATTGAGCAGCGTCTCAGCTGGCCCCCAGCTGGCAGCATTATGGTCAGCTGGGGCCAATTAGTCTTCATCAGCTGGGGCGCTGCCAATGAGGATAAATAGGAGCAGCCTCGATGACTCGGGGCTGCGACATAAACACATTGCTAAGCTGAAGCCCCTTCGTCTGGTGTCAGCTTATACTCCTCTTGCAGCATTCCTGTGTTTGTATCCCGCTGTGAGTATGTACGTCTTGCTACCCCCACGTCCGGTACGAGCTGCTTACCTCTGCGCTGTGCAACCTGTGAATGTACGTCTGCATGAGTATCTGTGCTCTCCTCATCCCTTCCCCTTTACCCTGAATAAAATATCACGACTCACTGGCTTGCCCCTGGCTCTGATTGCCCGGCTCCCTAGAGCCGGATATGACACTGACTGACAACCTTTGGAAAGGTCTGTGAATGTCAGATTGTCACACCACAAAGAACTCAGGATGGGTAAGAGCAAAGAGCTCTCTCTAGACCTTTGCAACCTTATTGTTGCAAAACATAATGATGGCATTGGTTACAGGTGCATTTCTAAATTGCTGAATGTTCCAGTGAGCACTGTTGGAGCCATCATTCAGAAGTGGAAAGACCATCATTTTACCATAAACTGGCCATGACCAGGAGCTGATCAGATTTCTGACAGAGGAGTCAAAAGAATTATCACAAGAGTTATCCAAAAGCCAAAGACCACTCGTGGGGAGCTCCAGAAAGACCTGGAGTTAGCAGTTACTGCTGTTTCAAAGAAAACCGTAAGTAATGCACTCAGCCAAAATGGGATCTATGCCTGCTCACCTCACAAGACTCCATTGCTGAAGAAAAAGCATGTTGAAACTCATTTAAAGTTTGCTGCAGAACATTTGGGCAAGCCAGTAAAATTCTGGGAGAATATAGTCTGGTCAGATGAGACCAAAATTGAACTTTTTGGATGCCACAACACACATCATGTTTGGAGGAGAAATTGCGCTGCACATCAGCCCAAAAACACCATGCCAACAGTGAAGTTTGGAGGTGAGAGCATCATGGTGTGGGGGTGTTTTTCAGCACATGGTAGAGGAAGACTTCATATAATCGAAGGAAAAATGAATGGACAAATGTGCAGAGACATCTTTGATAAGAACCTGTTGACATCTGCCGAGATGCTGAAGAAGCAACGAGGGTGGACATTTCAGCAAGACAATGATCCCAAACACACAGCCAAGGAAACTCTCAACTGGCTCCAGAGAAGGAAAATAAAGCTGCTAGAATGGCCCAGTCAGTCACCTGACCTGAATCTGAAAATCTGTGGAACAAACTGAAGATCAGAGTTCATAGAAGACACTAATGGAACCTTCAAGATTTGAAGACAGTTTGTGTGGAAGAATGGGCTAAAATCACTACTGAGCAATGCCTGTGGCTAGTTTCTTTATACAGGATGCATCTGGAAGCTATTATTACCAACAAAGGCTTTTTTACAAAATATTAAATGAATTTCACCAAGTGTGTTCAATACTTATTCCCTGTGTCATTCCACTTTATTAAATATAACTTGTTTTCTGAACACAGTTGCCTTGATTTCTTTGTATGTATGGATTACTTGGGTTGCTATTGATATCTGGTGAAAATCTCAGGTCAGTGGCTCCATCAGAAATACTGTATGTTTAATGAGAAAAATGTTGACGTGTTCACTACTTACAGTATTTTCTCCACTGTATTTGATCCATTAGAAAGCAGTAAGCATATACAATACTGTGCAGGTGATAGGGTCACAATGTACTAGCAATGTTGCTGGTGAAACTCGTTTATAACCTTTCTTGGCAGCTGTAGGAGGCCTTTCTCAGCAGCATTAATCATTTTGGTGTGGGTTTTTCTTTTAATATGTCACTCTCTAGTTTTAGTTCTGCCTGGGTTTGTTGCCTCCCTTTGGCTTCTGCGGTCTCACTGACTGATTCCTGTGTCTGATTGAACTGGCACTCCTCAGTCTCCACCTATCAAGCTGAAGTTCCAAACACCAGCTGAACAGTTAATCAGGATGGCTGTGCTTTAATGCCAGCAGTTTGCCTCTTGTCCCCTTTTTCTGTGAGCAATTTTGAAGGGTGATTTATTCAGTGTTGTTTTTACCTGACTGAATGCCCTTCTCTGCATCTCATTTGCATGGTAAAGTGATATACTGTTATTTGTGTGTACATTTGGTCTTGAACTGTAGTGCACACTTGTTAGGAACTCTCTTAACACCCTTATTAATGATTGCTCTGGAATCATTTCCGCCTAGATATCTGTTATCATAACAACAACAAAAAAAAAAAAATACAGGCAGTAAGCTTACTTACAACTTTTGATGGATTAAGTAATGAGAACAATTTCACAAAACTCTGCCTCTGCTGTTACTTTTTAGCACCAGTCGAAAACAAAATGAGAGATATGCCTGAATTGTATTTAAGAAACAGAAAGTATTTTTTTCTTCTTTCTGCTGCTCACTTTAGCAGATGCCTCCATATCATCCTGTCCCTTGCATCTTGTTCTGTAACACCAACCCTCTCCATGTCCTCCTTCACTGCATCCATGAGTCTTCTCTGTGGCCGTTCTCTTTCCTCCTGCCTCACAGCTCCATTTTCAACCTTCTCTTGTAGTCTAGCTGCTATCCATCATTCATAAATCACCCCTGACACTCATTTCCACCCACTTCAGCCTACCTGCACTCTTTTTGTCATCTCTCGTATGCACTAATTGCTTTGAATGGTTGACCCTCAGTATTTAAACTCATCTACCTTCACTCTACTCCTTGAATCTTCACCATTTCACCTGCCTCCTTCTCATTCACACATGTATTCTGTCTTGCATCTGCTGGCTTTCATTCCTCATCTCTCTACTGCATACCTCCACTGCTACAGGTTCTCTTCCACCTGCTCCCTACTCTGACTACAGTTCACAGTGTCGTCTGTGAACGTCATAGTCTATGAACATCATAATAGAAAGTAATTAACCCCTTGCACTCTGGGCAATTTTCCTAAAAATGCCCCCAAAAAACGTGCCCAAAGTAAATCAAAAGCTGTTATTCAACCCTTTGCAGCATCTTCATGGGGTTGGTCTCATTTAAAAGAAAACACTTTGAATTTTTTGGCAAAAAAAACATAATCTCTCTACGTGCTCCGGCCACTGAGTTACAGTCATCTAAACATACTGAACTTGAAGAAAATAAATTTGGACACGGTGTTTTTTTTGATACAAATGCTTGCAAATAACACACAGCTGTCCGATCCGGCTGGAAAATGCAACAGAAATGTAGAACCAAGTGTTATCAAGCTGAGATCCAAATTTGGTAACAATACCACAAAAAATGAATATTTTACACAGCTTTGTTCTCAGGCTGTTCCCAGGCGTTTTGGAACTGTGCCAAATTGTGCTAAATGGCACAGTTTGGAAAAACATCTGTAACTTTTGAATAATTCAATGTAGAATCTTCATTTTGGGCTCTAATGAAAGGTCACATTCAGGGCTGTGTCTGTGTATGTGTGGGGGCCCGCTACAAAAGACGGAGTTCGGCCCTCGCTACATGACGGATTACACTCCTTGCATGTTTTCACAGTGGCTACCCCCCCCCCCTCGCTACTGTGTGTGTGTGGGGGGGTTTGTCCCCCCCCCCTCGCTACAGAAGACGGCCATCGCTACTTGACGGAATAGACTCATATGCTTCCCCCCGCGGACCGGGGGGCGTTCGGACTGTGAACGCCCCCCCCCGCTCCTCTTCTGCAGCGGGGGGGGAGGGCATTCACGGTCCGAACACGGCAAATGAACCGTTTATCGCGGCGCACGCACTTCGTACTTCGTGCGCCGTACGGTTGTAATTTACCGATCGGTCAAAAGTCATTTTTGGATTACAGTTTTCAGGGAGAAATAATAATTTAGCTTATAACACCTTACCTCTTCACAGCAGCAGAGTCCTGGCGAACTTCTCTTCCCCATTGTCAGACGAACGCGACGCTGGTCCGCTCGTGGATCCCGATCAAAACATAATTCCAATATTGCGGTTTTGGTGAATGATTTACGACCTTTGTCGTCGGCCTCCGTCGGTCTATGATGACGGAAATGTGTCATCCTAAACGTCCTAAACATCCTAAACATCCTAAAATCCTAAACGTCTATTCTGCTGGAATGAGTGCAGGTCCCACTTGTGGGTGTTCTCCATGCTGCTGGGTGAGCCTGGGTCTGTAGCAGGTTCGTCCAGCGTCCTTTGTTTTCATCTGCTGCAACAGTAAATATCTCTTCACCCAGCCCAAATTTCTGCGCTTCAATTGGCTCCTGCATTCACAGTAGGCGGGTCCTCCTTCCTAGGTTTTCATTCATTGGCTCTTCATGGTTTCAGAAACCCAATTCAAGGCTCTTATTAGTCGAATGAGAGGTCAATCAGATGAACTAATCTGTTCGTGGCTGTGTCTGCAGGTTTTTTTTTCAGTGGCACTTGGACGCCAACACCACCTACATCACCACAATCTGGACTATGCGTCCGAGTGCGCACGAGGGCGCACTCCTGCGCCCTCGTGCGTCCTAGGACACAGAGACTTGCCCGCCCGTGGAACAACGGAGTGCAAGTGCAAGCAAAAAGACGTAACAAACTAATAGTTTTTTTGAATGCAAAAGATGCAATAGACTTACACAATGGTCCTCTCCGGCATACAACTAGGAACATACCGGTCGCTATGGAGGGTGAGAATATGTATGGGCACATAATCATACCATGTAGGATAACTAAGTAGACGGTTATGCTGTTTCATCCCACCTAGCAACAATGCTCTGCACTGTGTGTGTTTATATATTTACATATTTATTCCATCTAGCTACAATGCTCAGCACTGGGTGTGTTTATATTTATATATCTATATATTTATTCCATCTTGCTACAATGCTCCGCACTGTGTTTTTATATATCTACATATTATTCCATCTAGCTCCATTGCTCCGCACTGTGTGTGTTTATATACTTGCATATTTATTCCACCTAGCTGCAATGCTCCGTACTGTGGGTGTTTATATATTTACATATTTATTCCATCTAGCTACAATGCTCTGCACTGTGTGTTCATATATTCATATATTTATTCCATCCAGCTACAATGCTCTGCACTGTGTGTCTGTGTGTGTGTGTGTGTATATATATATATTTTATAGTAATATGTACATATGTATATTAGCTGCTCTTGCTTGCTTGTTTTTTTTCTTGCCTTCTGATTGTTGCTCTGAGTGTTGCTATCCCTGTGCTGTTGCAATCCTGGAATTTCCCTGTTGTGGGACTAATAAAGGCTTATCTTATCTTATCTTATCTTAAGTGGTTAACTAATTAGGGCTGCCACTATCGATTATTTTACAAATCGGGTAATCTGTCACTCTAATCAATCATTTAATCGAGTGATCAAATACTTTTTTTGTCTTGAAGAAACTTGCATTGACCAACATGTGTAGAACTTTCTTTCCTAAAGAGCAGTAGTAATTGTACCAAACACTCAATAACACAGATACACATTTATTGCAATGTTTATTGCATATAACCCCATTTGCAGTTTCATGAACATTTCTCAGCATTCACCCCTCCATGTGACACTAGCTTGATTTTTTCTTGATTTTCAACAACATTCCTCAGAAAAGTGGGCAAATCCAAAAATTACCATGTTCGTCCGCACCCTAAATTGTGGAAATGGTCCCCAAGGTATCAGCTAGGGAATGGGCTCCATTAAGGTACAGAACCATTGCTGACCTTGTCTGGTACATATAACTGTACTTTTTAACAAGATTAAGGCACAGAGCTCCTGCTAACTTGGGTGTGTCAGCCAGTGGTTCAACAATCAATTTTATTAGTGCCTTACGGGCAATCACTCTATACCAGGGGTCGGGAACCTTTTTGGCTGAGAGAGCCATGAACACCACATATTTTTAAATGTAATTCCGTGAGAGCCATACAATATGTTTAAAACTAAAAATACAAGTAAATGTGTGCATTTTATGTAATTTCAACACTTTTAAAGTACAGTAAGTCTCTGAATTCTTTTTAATAACATTGTTATGCTGTTGCTAATCAATGATGAGTATTTCTTACCATTAATGCGACTTCTGGTGCTGCATGGTTTTGCTGATGGCTTTGTAGTCTGGTTGATACGTGGTGAGGTTAAGCTTCATGCAGGCGTTGAGACTTCCATCCGTTAAACGTGATCATAGGTTGGTCTTAATGTTCTTTAGATGTGAGAAAGACTGCTCACATGCATATGTAGAGCCAAACATTGTCAGTACAGCAATACTCACACGCTGCAGTGTGTGGTATGTGACAGGAAGCGCATTCCAAGTTTTGACAATCAGCTGGTCTGCGGGCTGAAGTTTTTTCATTTCTGCCCACTTGTGTTGGCTCGCCAACTCTGCTTGCTGTCGTGCAAGTCTTTCCAAATCTTTATTCAGTGACTTGAACTTATTCACCCACATGTCTGAGGCCTTCAGGTCAGCAGCTTGTAGCTCAAAATCTCTGACGGAGACACCGGGGATGTAACTTAGGTCAGCGCTGTCCACTGCACACTCGTGTGGATGGGTGATGAACTTAAAAAGACGAGTGCGCTCGCGAAATTCTCCAAAGCGCGCTTTGAATGACTGCAGGCGATTAGATGTGAAGCCTGTTAGCTGCTGAAGATCAAGATGTTGAGCAGGGTCACTTGCTGTGCATGCATCTTTAAACTCTCCCAGTTTTTCAAAGTGTAGTAAACGACCTGTTTCAATGTCGGCGATGAAGAGTTCTAGCTTGTTTTCAAATGCAAACACTGCTTGTTGCAGGGATAAGATTGTATTTCCAACGCCTTGCATTTTCACATTGAGCTGGTTTAGATGTTCAGTCATGTCCACGAGATAGTAGAACTTCAGGAGCCATTCAGTGTCAGCTAACTCGGGATGCTCGACATTTTTCATTTTAAGAAAAGTCCGGATTTCGCTCAGACAAGCCGCAAAACGGCTGAGCACCTTCCCCCTTGACAACCAACGCACGTTGCTGTGCAGAAGCAGACCAGGATAATTATTCCCAACTTCATCCAGCAGTGTTTTAAACTGGCGATCATTTAAAGCTCGGGCAACAATAAAGTTGACCACCCGAACGACCAGCGACATCACCTCACCAAGCTGCTCGCCACACATCTGAGCACAAAGCGCCTCCTGATGTAGGATGCAGTGAAAACTTAGGATGCGTCTCTTTTCATGTTCACGAAGAAGCACTACGAATCCTCTGTTTTTCCCCACCATGCACGGAGCACCATCAGTGCACACCGAAACAAGTTTATCCATCGGTAGATTTTTTTCTTTAGCGAACTCAGTGAAGGACTTGAATAAATCCTCCCCTCTTGTTGTCCCTTTCATAGGCAAAACAGCAAGACTTTCCTCATGTAGTGTGTCACCGACAACATACCTTGCAATCATGCTGAACTGGGATAAATTGCTTATGTCTGTTGACTCATCCAAAGCGAGAGAAAAAAAACGGTGCCGCATTTATGTCCTTCACTTGCGTTGCCTCAATTTGATTTGACATCATGATGGTACGATCGTGAACAGTTCTTGCCGACAGAGGCATGTCTTTTATCCGTTTAATTATCTTGTCTTTATCCGAAAAGTCGTCAAAAAGTTCATTGGCAACATCAAGCATGAATGCTTTGGCATACTCCCCATCTGTAAATGGCTTTCCGTTTCTCACAATTGCTAAAGCGCCAGCAAAGCTAGCGGAATTCCAGTCACCTTGTTGGGTCCAAACACGGAGTTGCTGCTGACTAGCTTGCACTCTTGATAGTAGCTCTTGACATGCTTTCTTCCTGCTGTCCCCCGCAGGATATTTCGATGCAAATGTAGTATGGCGTGTGTCGAAGTGCCACTTTATATTTGACCGTTTCATAGATGCAATTTTATCATTGCATATTAGACACACTGCAGAACCTGCTCTTTCCACAAAGGCAAATTCCTCTGTCCATTCCTGCTGAAAAGTACGATACTCCTCGTCTCTTTTTCTTTTAGCCATCTTCTCAAAAGGGTTTCTAAAATTAGTTAGCTGACAACGTGATTAAAACGAGGGAAGTTTACTCACGACAAGCCGTTGTGCGGACCCTTTTGCACATGCGCACATCGGTCGCTGATCTGGATCAGTATTGGCTGAGCCTGGAGTACCCGGATGTGCAGCGGCTTCCGGGATATTCAAATTTAAATTCAAACGTTTATTTCAAACTCAGGGTTCATATTAAATGCAGAACTGAAACGAGTAGAAAATAAATAAATAAATGCTTAAATTCAGCGGGCCGTCTTATGTGATCTGAGCTCGTAATGGCCGATGATTCTAAAACTATGCGATCTGGATCAATATTGGCTGAGCCTGGAGTACCCGGATGTGCAGCGGCTTCCAGGATATTCAAATTTAAATTCAAACGTTTATTTCAAACTCAGGGTTCATATTAAATGCAGAACTGAAACGAGTAGAAAATAAATAAATAAATGCTTAAATTCAGCGGGCCGTCTCGTGTGATCTGAGCTTGTAATGGCCGATGATTCTAAAACTATGCGATCTGGATCAATATTGGCTGAGCCTGGAGTACCTGGATGTGCAGCGGCTTTTGGGATATTCAAATTCAAATTCAAACGTTTATTTCAAACTCAGGGTTCATATTAAATGCAGAACTGAAACGAGTAGAAAATAAATGAATAAATGCTTAAATTCAGCGGGCCGTCTCGTGTGATCTGAGCTCGTAATGGCCGCAACCTGGCTCAAACCATGGCTCAAACCTGTAGCCACGTTGGACGAATTCTTCCTCAGAGTCCGACAATTCAGCCATAATAGAATAAAAACACTCACAACAGCACATGCCTGCAGTCGTATTTGCATATTTCTCTGGTGGTATATGGCTGGCAATAATTATTTAACCAAATAACAAATACTTTTGAATGCGTTTAGACGACCACCACAGGTACCCTTTAAAGATTTGTCTGCGAGCCAGATGCAGCCATCAAAAGAGCCACATCTGGCTCGCGAGCCATAGGTTCCCGACCCCTGCTCTATACAATTCATAACTGAAGTAGCTTGGTTTGATTCACCACATCCACTGTAAAGAATCTTGAGGAAAAAAGCAAGGTAAAGAAGGTACAAATTTGTGCAACCAGACAAGCCCTGTATTCTGACTTTTGTGTGTACTGTATATATTTTTTCATAAAATAACTAAAGGATAAAACACTTGGTCTAATATTGCCTATACTTGAGTTATTTGTAAATAGGAGGTTTATGGTACTTTAGCTTGCCACACCTTTAAAGCAACACTGTGCTAGATTTTCACCTTAAAATAATGTTTCTAAAATTATTTTGACGGTACATCAACCTCTGACTGGGTGAATGTCACTTCCCCATAGCCTAAGGGGGCCCACTTTGCCTGCAACGGCTCCATTCTTGGTAGGAACACTGAAAAGACTACAACTACGGCAAGTATGACCTCAGTCCCAACAGCCAATCACAGGGCACGACTTAAGCCACCAACAACAAAGCACTCTGTGATTGGCTGTTGGGACTGAGGTGATTGTATCCATAGTTGTAGTCTTTTCAATGTTTGTACCTAGAACAAGAACGATACATTGTGCTGCTTTAAATAAGTAATTTTGTAATATATCGGTGGTCAGAATTTCTGTTTGTTGACAGATTGTTTACCAATTTGTCTGATACCCAGCTAACCCTTCACAGTTTCATGAAGCTTTTTTTTTCTTTATGTACTATTCCATCATAAGAGGCCACTTTTTCCCACCGTACCTTACATATTATATCTCCATTTCTGTCTAATAAGAGGAGACAATATCCTAATAGTCATCAGATATGTGATAATGTACCATTTTTCACCAGACTGAGGTGTTACAGATTTCTGCAGTAATAAGTAGATTAAAAGAGAAGGTGGACCTGATTTTCTGTCAGCACCTCTGGGGAGCATGGACCAGAATAAACCTAAATGAGTTCAATTCTTTCTCAGAATTAGATTGGAGAATTTGGAGCACATGAAAGAAAGAAATCTGGGCTGTTCTTCTTACAAGGGGGAGATTTGCTTTGTTGTTCTTGGGATAGGATGGTAAAAAGAGAGAGTTGGGAAATAAAGATGTGAAGCAGGAGTATATCTGGTGCTCAGGAACATTTTGATTGTGTGTGCATTCCAACTGTCATTTACGTAGCTTGTACATGTACTCAAGTGCACAGTTGTCTGGGAACATCTGTCTGTTTCAGTGTACATATGCAATGTGTGTGCGTAATTGTGAGTTTGTTTTTCCCAGCTGCTGAGCCGGCAAGAGGACAATGTCTGTCATGATGCAACAGGCGGTTAATCCTCTCCTTATGTAAACGCTTGACTGCTATTCAAATGACATGCAGATGGGTTAGGGAGCTTAGGTTTTGGCAGGATACCGTCACAACAAGGAATGTCTGTGAAGACAATATGCCGTCAGCATTTGTGTGACTAATGCTGCACCTTGGGGCTAAAATGGGGGCTGTCAAGGTTTGAGGGGAGATTGGCAGGTGCACACAGTGTACAGTAGGTAGCATCCAAATCCCGATGACCTCAAAGCCTCACAAAAGGAGGATGACTAAGTGCAGATGCAGCAGGCTAAAAGGAGATATTTTGAGACATATATTAACATGAGAAAACGTAGCTGGCTCTAGAAACGATGGTGGAACAAGTCCAGAAGAAAGCTGATGGGTTCAGTAAAACTGGAAACCATGCAGTTACAAAGTATTTCTTCCATACATCCTGTAACCAAAAGATTGCAACATTATGTTTACATACTGTAGAAATGTATGTTTTTAATTAATTTTGTTGAACACTTCTAACATTTTTCCAAATAAAATATTTTTTCTTCTTCTTTACAGGCCTCCCAGTCAAAGGAACAGCTTTTGGAGGCAGTCACAACCAACACTAAAGGGAGAAGCATGGAGACTAGATGTATCACCTTATATTGCAGTCCAACAAGATACAGTATAACTTGGGTTCCCTGCTAATCATCATAATGCTGATATTCACATTTTGAAACCTTCACCCCTTCTGACACTCCCAACCTAGGCCTGACTCCTTGTTGGAAACCCTTCCAAGAACTTGTTGCGCTCATTTCCCCCGTATACACACATTCCTTTTCCTACACCCTTCACATCTTTTTTGTAATCAGAGCATCCACTATTTCACCCCCCCCCCCCCCACTGCAATCATGCTGGGTGCTTCCACTTCCTCAGCTCTGCTTTTTCTTCTCATTCCCTCCCTCCTGTTCTTCTCATATTTCCCCACTGTGGCCAAGGGGGACTGTTGGCTCATTGAGGGGGACAAAGGGTATGTTTGGCTGGCCATATGCAGCCAGAACCAACCTCCATATGAGACTATACCACAGCACATCAACAACACAGTCCAGGACTTGAGACTGAACGAGAACAAGCTGAAAGCCGTGCTCTTCAGTTCCATGTACCGATTCACCAACTTGACTGACCTCAATCTGACCAAGAATGAGATCAACTACATTGAGGATGGAGCCTTTGCAGCACAAGCCAATTTACAGGTAATAAATGATGAATGTTCAAAGATTTGAGTTCATTATCAAAATAAATCCAGCAATTCATTAAACTTTAGTTTGACATTAACATGATAACTTTGGCTATAACAGGGATAATTTGGATGTATTGTGAAAAGGGACTCCTATAACATTACAGTGGATGTTATTATATTTTTCAGTCAGACCTTTCATTGTTTGTGTTTTTGCTCAATACCCCTAAATGAGGCAGTATTTACTTAAACTGTATTAGGGTTGTGTGAAGCCATGCTCCACAGCAGTGTCTTAGTAAACCCTATGCAGGCACTATAATACTAAATATCCAAATATTTAAATAAAACCCCAATTCCAGTGATGTTGGGAAGTTGTATAAAATGTAAATAAAAACAAAAAACAATCATTTAAACATACTTTTCATCCTATATTCAATTGAATTCACTACAAATACAGGATATTTAACGTTCAAACTGATAAACTTTATTATTTTGTTGCAAATATTCACTCATTTTGAATTTGATGCCTGCAACACATTGCAAAAAAGCTGGGACAGGAGCAGGAAAAGATTGGGAAAGCTGAACAATTCTCAAAAGACACCTTTCTGGAACATTCCACAGGTGAACAGGTTAACTGGAAACAGGTGAGTGTCATGATTGGGTATAAAAGGAGCATCCCTGCAAGGCTCAGTCATTCATATGCACTGCCTGCACCACTTTGTGAACAACTGCATGCGCAAAAACTTTAAGTAGTAATGGCCAAATGAGTCTTTTTGGAGGACTTGATGCCTTTCATCAAAATGGTTCACATAGGCAAGGCCTCATGTAGGACTTCATTTTCTCTACCAGGCCATCTAGTGGACAAAATGTATACAACATGATGATTTTTACAAGGGTATTGTTGGTTTAATGTGTATTTTTTCAATTTCAATAAATGCTGTCTTTTAACCCCTTGCAATCTGGTCAATTTCCCTAAAAACGCCAAAAAAATAACGTACCCAAAGTAAATCAAAAGCTGTTCTTCAACCCTTTGCAGCATCTTCATGGGGTTGGTCTCAGTTAAAAGAAAACACTTTGAATTTTTTGGCAAAACAGTCATAATCTCTCTAAGTGCTCCGGCCACTGAGTAACAGTCATCTAAACATATTGAACTTGAAGAAAATAAATTTCGCGTGGGTGTTTTTTTGGATACAAATGCTTGCAAATAACACACAGCTGTCAGATCCGGGCTGGAACATGCAACAGAAATGTAGAACCAAGTGTTATCCAGCTGAGGTCAAAATTTTGTAACAATGCCACAAAAAATGAATATATTACACAGCTTTCTTCACAGGTTGTTCCCAGGCGTTTTTGAACTGTGCCAAATTGTGCCAAATGGCACAGTTTGGAAAAACGTCTGTAACTTTTGAATGATTCAATATAGAAGCTTGATGTTGGGCTCTAATGAAAGGTGACACTCAGGGCTGTGTGTGTGTGTGTGGGGGGGGGGTTGTTTATTCATTCATGAATGAATGAATGAACAAACAAGCCCCCCCACACAAAGAAGCATGCCATGAAAAAAATGTGTGGCTTTTTTTACAAGAAAAAATAACCTACAGTGCACTAAAAATTATACTAAAATATCGGTAATGTAGAAGATAACAACTCCCACCCCACCCCCGCTACAGAGGACTGGCATCGCCCGGTGCGCTGCGGTCACGGTGCGCAGCGGTCACGGTACGCAGCGGTCTACTACGCACAGTTGTACTAAAATATCTGCAATAATATCTGCAATCCGCTACAGAAGAGTAGTGGGCGGAGGGGGCGTTCACGGTCCGGACGCGGCGCACGAACCGTGTACCGCAGCGCACGGAGTCCGGTTCGTGCGCCGTGGTCTACTACGCACAGTTGTAATTTACCGATCGGTCAAAAGTCATTTTTGATTACAATTTTCAGGGATAAAGAATAATTTAGCTTATAACACTTACCTGTCCACAACAGCAGTGTTGCTGGCGAACTTCTCTTGTCAGACGAACATGACGCTGGTCCGCTTGTTACGGACTTGTGGTTCTGGTCATGCGACCCGGTCAAACCATAATTCCATTTTTGTGGTTTTGCGGTTCCATGATTGCGGTTTTGGCGAACGATTTTTCAAAACAAATAAGAACAGTAGTAAGAAAAAAAAGACTGGCGAACGCGTGTGTGTCACCCAGCGGCTAAAAACAAAACAGATTTTGCAAGGGAGGCACGCTTTCGAACTACTGTGCTTCAATTGGCTCGCTGTATTCGCAGCCGTTGGTAGGCGGGTCCTTCTTGCTAGGTTTTCAGACATTGGTTCTTCAAGGTTTCAGAAACCCAATTCAAGGCTCTTATTAGTCGAATGAGAGGTCAATCACATCTAAACCAATCAAAGCACTCCTTTGGCTTTCTGTTTGCGGCTGTGTCTGTAGTGGAAGAACGGAAATGCAGCTTTTTTTTTTTTTTCAGTGCCTCCTAGGACACACAGAGTGCCCGCCCGCGGTACACCGAAGTGCAAGAGGTTAAGAAATATCAATGATCATAAGGCAGAAAAATAATAAAACTGAGGTGACTACAGTGAATGTGCTTGTGCTATTTATCCATTTTTTTTTAAGAAATAATAACTTTTCAACAGTCATGCTGTCTTTCTCAGTACATTCATCTCTGTCCTTATTGTCATGCAGGGCACAATAGTGCCTCAGCATAATGATGTGTTATTGTTGTTTCCAAGCTCTTTCGAACACAACAGACACTTCACTGTGCAAATAAAAACAAATTATTAGAATGGCCCAGCTGGGATTTGAACCCCAGCTTCCCATTTGCAAGAAATATATTTTACCTCTAAGCTGTTACTTAGTCATGAGTAGTTGAGGCTTTCTTGAACACTTGAGACTTTCATCAAAATGGTTCACAGACGAGACCTCATATGGAACTTCATTTGCTCTACTAGGCCATGTAGTCAGCAAAGTATACAGCATGCAGATTTTTACAATGTGTATTTTTCAATTTCAATAAATGTGCTGTCTTTTAAGAAATATCAATGATCATCAGGGAAAAAATAAAACTGGGGTGACTCCAGTGAATGTGTCTGTGTTACTTCGTGTGCTTGTACTACTTATCCATTTTTATTAAGAAATAATAAATTTTCAACAGTCTTATACTGTCCCAGTATATTTAACTCTGGCCTGATTGTCATGCTGGGCACAATAGCAATAGTGCCTCAGCATAACGATGCGTAATAATGATCCAAGCGCTTCCTTGCAAATAAAAATGAAATTGAAAGAACAGCACAGCTGGGATTCAAACCCAGGTCTCCCACTTGAAAAGCAGATATACTACTGCTAAGCCATCACCTCAGTTGCAGTAAAAAGCCACTATTTGTCAAAAATACATCAATGGGAGAAACAAGCTCAAGTGTTTTTGGTGCTGGTTCCATCTGAAAATTGACTGTGACAAATCCCTTACACAGTCAAACATGACAAAACAAAACATGAGGGACGGGGATTTCCACTGGGTAGCGCTGCTCATTTTTTTTCTCCTGACCCAGTTACATGGTCCGACGTTAACACATACGTCTCAAGTCATGCCTCGAAACACGCCTCACCAAATATTTCCTGGATAAGATCAAATCACCGGTGCCTGCCTGCCCATCACTAACTTTAAGAATGTTTCTCAACGTCCAATTCCAAGGAATTAAGGGATTTCATCATCTACAGTCCATAATAACATCAAAACATTCAGAGAATCTGGAGAAATTTCTGCATGTAAACGGCAAGACCAAAAACCATCATTGGCCTTCAATCCCTCAGGGAGATTAAACACCAATATCATTCTGTAAAGGATATTACCACATGAACTCAGGAACATTTCCATCAGTTCATCAGTTAACACAGTTCATCACTACATCTACAAGAGCAAGTTAAAACTCTACCTTGAAAAACAAAAGCCATATACCAACAACACCCAGAAACACTCTGGGCCCGATCTCATTTAAAAAGGACTGATACAAAGTGGAAAAGTGTGCTTTGGTCTGACGAGTCCACATTTCAAATTGATTTTGGAAATCATGGACGTCGTGTCCTCTGGGCTAAATAGGAAAAGGACTGTCCAGATTGTTATCAGCACAAAGTTCAAAAGCCAGCATCTGTGATGGTATGTGGGTGTGTTAGTGCGTGTGACGGCCCCCTCCATGAGTAATTGGTCAGTAGTGCAAGTCCTGACGCCAAGAAGTACGCCTCCGCTGCTAGCCAAGAGCTAGTTCAGTGGTAGAGTAGGAGGCTTTCAGATCATGGTGTTATAGGTTCAAACCTTGGCCTGGGATGTAGGTGTATGTCTGCCTTGCCTGTGTGCAGAAGAGACTATGGAGGTGTATGTCTTACCTTGCCTAAGGGTGAAAATGACTAGAGCAGGCCACCTTGATGTAAGGGTTGAAACAGACTTGGAGATTCCAGGCTGAATAGGCAGTTCTGGCCTTGGCCCAGAAAGTGGGGATTTGCCCGGGTTCTAACACATGGACCACTTCCTTAACAGGGGAGATATGACAGCCCCCCACCCCCATGAGTAATTGGTCAGTGGTGCAGGCCCTGACCCCATGCAGTATGCCTCTGCTGCTAGTGAGGAGTTCCTCTTTGGTTCTAGTGGTAGAGTAGGAGGTTTTCAGATCATGGTGTCATGGGTTCAAATCCCAGCCTGGGATATAGGTGAATATCTACCCTACCCAAAGAAGGGGTGAAAATGACCAGGTTCATCCACCTTGGCTTAGGAGCTGAGACAGACTTGAAAATCCCTGGCTGAATAGGCAATTCTGTCCCTGGCCCAGAAAGTGGGCTGTGACAGTGCCCATGGCATAGGTAACTTGCACATCTGTGAAGGCACCATTAATTTGGAACAGTACATACAGGTTTTGGAGCAACATATGCTGCCATCCAAGCAATGTCTTTTTCAGGGACGTCCCTGCTTGTTTCAATAAGACAATGCCAGGCCACATTCTGCACATGTTACAACAGTGTGGTTTTGTAGTAAAACAGTGCAGGTACTAGACTGGCCTGCCTGCAGTCCAGACCTGTGTCCCACAGAAAATGTGTAACGCATTATGTAGTGCAAAATATGACAATGGAGACTGCCGAGCAACTAAAGTTGGGAATGGAAAAGAACTCCACCTACAATGCTTCAACAATTAGTGTCCTCAGTTCCTAAACACTTATTGAGTGTTGTGAAAAGAAAAGGGGATGTAACGCAGTGGTAAACATGCCCCTGTTCCAGCTTATTTGGAACGTGCTCCAGGCATCAAATTCATTGTATTTTGTTTTATTTACATTTTATACAATGTTCCAACTTCACCGGAATTGGGGTTGTACAGTAACCACTGGAAACAAAACGCCATACAAAAGCATGCATTGATAGAATATGACTAAAGATTTTGAGGCCCTGGGAGTACTAATGGGATCAATACAGTGCTGTGAAAAATTATTTGAACCTTCCTGATTTCTTACGTTTTTGCAGACTGTAAAGAATTTTTCTGTAAAATAACGGTAAAATGCTGGCAGCAGAGTATGTATAGTATTATATATAGTATTACTGTGAAATGACTTTACAGCTTATTACTGTATAAATGAAAAACTGTATATTTCTGTATTTTTTTTAATTTACAGTAAAGTACTGGCTGCAGAGATGTCAGCATTATACTGTAATTTTACAGTATTCTTACTGTTACCTACATATTCACAGCCTATTACAGTAAAACTAAAATGCAGTATATTTCTGTGACTATTCTAATTTACAGTAACATTCTGGGGTTACTTTAAATTTTCACTGTTTACTGTAGACAGGCATATTAGCAGTTTAGAACATCTAAAATCCCAATATTTAATGCACTTAAAATTAGCATTGTTCTGTTGACTCCAAACAGGTGTTTAAACCTACTAAATAATGAACAACTTACAAAGGGATTTAATGGCACAAATATTTATTTAAACAGGCAGTATCAACATGAATACTGCTACTGTAAAAAAACAAAAAACAAAACAACAATAGCAGTAATTATAAAAAATATAAACTGTTAGATGTCCCAAATACACAAGCCAAAGAGATTCTGAAAACAAACAACAAAAAAAACCAAACAGTTGCAATGGCAATAAACTAAAATTCTGCATGGCAGAGAACTTACCAAACATGAAAACACAGCAAAAGCTGTAACTGTTTCAATAGTGTTGTCTGTCAAAGACAGATGAACATCACCTTGCTGGTCATTGTTCCTCTCCCTGGCTTTATTCCAGTGTTGCCACTCTAAAATAACAATAAACAAAATAATCAAAATAACTTAGCGGTGTACAATAACATTACATGCTTATGAAGTTGATAATATCAAAGTCTCTTATGGTTTGTCAGAACAGCATGTGAAGTTAAGATGAAGATACAAGAGAGAGCTCACTGACCTTTTCAAACATCGTCGGCCTCCGTCGGTCTATTATGACCATGGAAGAGAATCCTAAACGTCTACTCTGCTGGAACAGCACCACCTGTGGCTGAACAGGCCGATGCGTGAATGACAGTCCCTGTCACACAGGTCACACTTGTGGGTGGTCTCCGTGCTGCTGGGTCTGTGGCGGTTCTTCCTGCGGGTCCTTTTTTCATCTGCTGCAGCAGTCAGTCTCTCTTCACCCGCCTTGAGCTGTCTGGTCAGGGTGCCTCTCCATTTGGAGCGGTCCGTTGCAAGGTCCTCCCAGCGCTCTGTGTTGATCTCCAGGGCCTTCATGTCTCTCTTGCAGACGTCTCTAAAGCGCAGCTGTGGGCGGCCAACGTCTCTCCTGCCAATTGCAAGTTCTCCGTAGAGGACGTCTTTGGGGATTCTGCCATCCTCCATACGGTGAACGTGGCCTAGCCAGCGGAGCCTGCGCTGCCTGAGTAGAGTGAACATGGAGGGAAGGCCAGCGCGGGACAGAACTTCTGTGTTGGGCACTTTGTCCTGCCAGGATATGTCCAGGATATGACAAATGCAGCGCAAGTGTAAGGAGTTCAGTCTCTTTTCCTGCCGGGCGTATGTTGTCCACGTCTCACTCCCATAGGAACGGAGAGGAGGAGGGAATGGATGCATCGCAGTAGTGCAGCTGTGATATGATAACACTGCTTTACAGTCTACATTCAACTTGTTTCATTTATTTATTTTGGTAAAATCCTCCCATACTTTGGAAACTTTTGGCCTTCTTCGTGATTTTCTCTCTGTGTCACCATGATGTGTTCCTCTTCTTCTTTGCTGGAACAGTTAAACTGAACGGCATGCACATAAACGTTAAAATTAAATGACTCGTTGACAATAAAAATCTGCATTGACAAATTTTTATGATCAACGTTATCGACAACATTGACTAATTGTTGCAGTCCTACTTATTCTATAAATTTTTATACACATGAAGAGAGTCATTCTCCATGTAGGTGGCCATGTTGGTTTTCCAAATATTTATGTCAAACTTTAATTTTATAAAAGACTTCTCCATGTTCTCCTACGTGCTTTGGAAGAGGGTGATGACTGATAAAATGTGCATTGATTGCATTTTCAAATCTGACTGCTAGATTTGCTGAATTATACACACTGCCTCTTTAATAAATGAAATCATCATTAAAAAACTGCATTTTGTATTTACTCGGGTTACCTTTGTCTAATATTAAGATTTGTTTGATGATCTGAAACATTTAAGTGTGACAAATATGCATAAATATAAGAAAATTATGACTGGCGCCTAGCGGCTGCCCCGGCCTTGGATGCGCTCTGCAGAGCGTGCCCAAATGCCAAGTCACGTTTCGTTACCTTACATGTGTAATGACAATAAAGTTGAATCTCATCTCATCTCATCTCAAATCAGGAAGGGGTAAATATTTTTTCCACAGCACTGTATATATTCCTTAAATACAATGAAATGATATTTTTCAACAGGAAACTAAACCACATAAAGACATACTTAATAAAGCCCTTAAACCAAACCTCACCCCGACACTTTCTTAATCTTAACGATCCACTTACTCTCACAGGGAGAACTAATTTTTTTTTTTTTTTTCATTTTACTTTTCACACAGGCTTTATAGAATTTGTCACATTTCCTGTGGATTTAAATTGCTTTAGTTGTTCTTTATTGCCTTAGTCTGTCTCTGAGATAATGAGGTCGAGACCAGGTCTCTGTGAAGGTCATGCCATATGTTGAGATTATTCTCCCTCAGAAGTACAATCTGGAGGTCGTTTGCAGAAATGACCTACAGATCTGTCGTCACTGTATGCTTAAAGGTGGTGGTTTGTAATTAATAAAGACCAAATCCGACTATTCTTTTTATTGACATAAATGTGTCTTATTTGAAAAGTGTATGAGCCCATATCTGACAGGTACCTTATAAAAACAAAAGTAAAGTAAGTGAAAGAGAAATTCAAAAGAGAAAAAAGTACCAGACCCAATTTGAGGCCTCCACCACTGCATGTGCAGTATATCTTGTTTAATGGATGCTTCCTAGATAATCTAGGCCCATGAAGGAGAATCACTGGGAATTCTTTGTATAATGTGAATATTTCTATGAATACAAGCCCACACCATGAAAAATATTGTTAATATTTTAATGCTACATTGTGCTTTTCTCAGGTTCTTCAGCTGGGCTACAACAAACTGACAAACTTGACTGAGGGTATGTTGAGAGGACTCGGACGAATGCAATGCCTCTTCCTCCAGCACAACCTCATTGAGGTAATTGCCAGCAATGCATTCTGGGAGTGCCCCAGCCTCAGCAGCATTGACCTGTCATCCAATAAACTCGCCCGTATCGACCCATCCACATTCATAGACCTCAGACGGCTAATGGTGTGCGAACTGGCAGCAAATCCTTTCCACTGCGGCTGTGATCTTTTCGACTTCCTAACATGGCTGGAGTTGTTCAACAATGCTTCACACACCTATGACCGCCTTCAGTGCGAGACTCCCCGGGAAATGTTTGGTTATCCGTTGCTGAGTCCTACTACTGCGGGTCATGCTGGTCGGAATGCTAAAAATATTTTGCATCACCACTGTCGAGGTGGCGTGAGGATTCCCGGGATGACTTCCCTCCCACCAGATCTGGATGGTCCTTCTGGGATTGGGCCAGAGATGTTTGGTGGAGTAGGGCCGTACCACCAGCCCACCACATCATCCTCATCTACTGAAGATAGCTTCAGTCCCAGCATTAAAGTTCATCATGTATCTTTGTCGTCTGCCTCTCTCTTTGTAAAGATCCCAAGTCCCTACAGCAAAATGTACATTCTAACACAATACAACCAGTCCTTTGTGTCTGATGTCATGAATTTGAAAAACAGGAAGGAGATGATTACCCTCAAGAAGTTAAAGCCACATACCAATTACACTTTTTGTGTAGCATCCATTCGTAATTCTCAACGCTACAACCACACCTGCACCCAATTTTCCACCAGGGGCCAAAATCAAGATAACTTGCTCCCGACATCTTCCACCACTACTCACTATATAATGACTATAGTAGGATGTCTCTTTGGCATGCTTATTGTTTTAGGCCTTGTCTACTATTGTCTACGTAAGAAACGGATGCATGACGAGAAAAAGAAGTCCGTCTGTGTTAAGAAAACTATACTAGAAATGCGCTATGGACCAGAGGTGGCAGCAGCTGTGGCCAATGATCCATCGGCAGTCCACAAACTTCAGGATCAGTCCAGGGAGCACCACCAGTATCAGCACCATCATGGAGGAAAACTTCCTATGTCTACGTCCTCGAGCTCGGGAATGCTCCACTCAGCCAACATCACCTCATCAAGGCTGTCTTCTATCCCACAAGTGGAAAAGATGGCCACTGCCTTTTCGGAGGCTATGGGTGCAAACAAAGGAAATTATATGGATATAAGAACTGGGGGGGCAGGGATGGAGAGGTTAGGAGATGGTTTGCACAGAGGCATAAGAGGGGAAGACTTGAAAGATGACGATGGGACTGAGCTTGGTGATGACTCAGATGATGATGGACATGGTTCCGCGTCAGAGATTTCCACCATCGCCATGGAGGTAGACAAGGTGAACCAAATTATTAACAACTGCATTGATGCACTCAAGCTGGATGCAGCAGCCGTCGCTGCATCAGGGTCCAATAACCCTACAGCCTCCTCAAATCCCACTTCTCCACCACCCACCAGCACCTCTTCCCTTACTCATGGCATAATTCCTCTCTCTCAAGGAGCACCGGAGACAGGACAGTCCACTGCACCCAACAAAATACCCCCTCCACCTCCACTTCCAGCCTTGAATGCACCTCTTTCTGAACGCCCAGGGATAAGTGGTGGTGGCTTTGTGGTCACTCCTCCCTACAGGCCCCCTCCCCCCGCCACAGCTGTGCGTCCCATCCAGCGTCAAATGAGCGCAGACGCAGCAGTGGTTATGGGAAACTCTGTCAAGAAACAGTGCAGCACCACATCATGTGGCTCCGTGGGTCGAGACAGGGAGCGGGGAGGAGCCAGAGTGTATAGTCTGGACGTTCCTGAGCCAAGGAGCCCTGATGGCTGTAACCAGCAATCGCATCAGTATCCAGACCGGGCTAGTCCTGTGGGCTGTGGGGAGCCCCTCGAGAGGTTGCCTTTAGTGGGGAGTGGGAGTTGTGGCGGAGGGGGTGGTGGTGGTTGCGACAGTGGTGGTGTTGGTGCCCAACATCAGGACAACCAGAAGCAACACCATTACCATCAGCAGCAGAAAATACAGCAGCAGCAGCAGCAGCAGCAGCAGCTGGAGGTGCAGCAGGACTACCACTGCTCGGAGCACCGCCACTCCGTCCCAGCTCTCTACTATGAAGGGTCCCATCAGGGCTCCCCAGCCCAGAGAGTTTCTTTCCTGAAGCCCCTGACACGCTCCCGTAGGGACGCAGCTTCTTACTCCCAGCTCTCCCCTGCCCGCCACCATTCCAGTTATTCCGGCTATTCCTCAAGCCCAGAGTACTCAGAGAGCTCTTTGCGGATCTGGGAGCGTTTCCGCCCCTACCGGAAAGGCCAGCGTGACGAATCCTGTTATGTGACGGCTGGAAATGCTCTCCGAAAAAAGGTGAAGTTTGCTAAAGGAGAGGACCTGCATGACATTCTTGATTACTGGAAGGGCGTGTCAGCACAGCAAAAGCTGTGACTTGCTCCTAGAGATAAGCATAGTGGGAAGTTGAAACAGCTTTTACTCATGAGCCATGGGCAAGAGAAACCATCTTAGCTCAATGAGGAGAAAAATGTAGGACAAAATTCTGCCTTTTTTCTTATTCCTTCTTTTTTTTCTTCTGGCATGCTAGGTGTATAAATTATTGTGCAAAAAGCGAGGACTGTGTAACTGTGCCTGAGATCCAAGAGTTATTACGGTGGTTTATTTTACACTTCATTGTAGCACCTTCTGAGGAGTGTCTGTGGGTTTCATTTTTAGTACAAGAAGCAAATGCCAGCTGTTTAACTCAGTACACTTTGAGTGATCACATTTCATGATCCTGTGGACCATCTCTATGAGTGCCATGTTGTAAACTGTGGGTAGTCACAGACAGTAAATGTTGACACCCCCCCAAGATGCAACTTGTTTCTTGGTTTGTATTGAGTGCTGTATCAATTTGCATGATTCCACCTGGATATGTTTATATTTCCTCATAAACTAAAACTATGACGGGGTGGGATCTGTTCAATGCCACGACTGACAGCGCGTGGATCAGTGAGAGGAGTTGTCAGACATAGGCAATAATTTCATATTCTGGTATACACCTTCAGGCTGAGACTATTGCATTTCAAGGGCATCCGTTACACAGAAAGGCAAGAGGAAATGTAAAGAAATGAACATGAGGACAATAAGAGGAGATGGCTCTGCTTCATTCAGTGAATTGAGAGTGATCTGTCATATTGGCATCCATCCATCCTTAGTGGCATTTATTGATCAGAATAGGGGCTCTAGTTTAAAAGAGTAAGAAGGGCAGATTAACATTCCCTTAGATGCTTCTTACCTGATGACGATGTGCGATGAGATATTTTTAAGTATGTCAATAATAGAACAAAAAAGTGATGGATGTGCTAACACAATCTTGTGTAACCCATATGTGACATACACCAAGAGAAAGTGAAAGCATTTGGAGAAATGATCAGATAATTTCCTGCAATTTCAATGAATGTAAGAAGTTTATGGAAAAAAAAAATCTGTTTTCACCGTGGTACATTCCAATTTCTCCAACATTAAAAGTGAGCGAGGCGCAGAGGGAAGGAACACTTCTGATTACTGCCAACATGTTCTCTTCTGCAAATGAACCTTGTTGTTGTCAGTAGCTGGTATCTAACAACCAGGTTGTGAAAGGCATGCCCATGTGCTCTCGATGCCTCATGATTGCGCTGGTTCATGGCTCTGTGGTACACAGTGGTCATCGTAAGCGGGTGTTGGCATGCCATGTCAGATACTATTATATGTACTCGAGGTGACTTCAATCTGTAGCTTCCCTTAATCTGTGCAGTGGTTGGGGTGTCTGGAGTCTGAACAACAGGAGTTCAGTCAGGACCACTGTGTGTATGGTTACTCATCTGCTGTAACTTCACTTTAGCGGTTTTTACTTGACCCGGGACCGTGTTCGAACAGCAGTCCCAATGTTCGCAACGTGTAAGAGAACTGCCTACTGGAATTATACAGAACTTTTGTGGCCTGCCTGATTTAACACTGTTCAGAATCATTATCAGTGACATGGGCGTACTCATGTGCAGCGTTCAAACATGTGCCAGTGTCTTTTCTTGCTCTCCGCCCCGTCTCTTGCCATCACAGACATCTTATAGCCATCAAATAGATAGTATCACTGAGCCTTTTCTTGCCTTTTTGTAAAATAATCTAGTTGTGATTTTTCCTAAAAGATAACGCTTTTGTCTGGTATCCTGACAAAAAGCCAGCTGCTTACTTCAGTAAATACTGGGTGGCAGTTCAAATTTCACTTCAGCGGCTAAAATGCCAGTCAGAGACATGTACCCTAAAATGTGAAAACTCCACTGCCGCTCATTGTTTTATATCAATATTTTCTTTAATTATCATTTCGGTTCCATTATCAAGACAATTTCCATCTTTATTGTGATCCTTCCTGTGTTCATTCTGAGATCTACTGTAGGTATGGTGTGAGCAGCACACTTACTGTAACACCTGCTCTTTTTTTTTAGGAATTTTGGAATTTGTGATATTTGTAAGCAGGATTTGGGTGTATATACCACTTATCAACTCTGGTCATCTACTTGTTTTTATTTCCTTTAATTTTTAGCACAAATCTGGATCTTCTAAGTAAATGCGGGTTGATTAGGACAGATATCCAAAAGTATGTTAATGTATCTTCATATAATTTCTTCTGTGATTTTCCCTCCTTCCTTTCTTCATTATTTTCTGTGAAACATTTCATCCCTCTGTCCTTTCCCTGTTTTATAAAGATGTGTGGATATGGTGTTCTGTGTTTGACTGTGAGTGTTGGGTCCACATGGTGTTTTCTCTAATACCCCCTTTACACTTGGGTTCAGACAGTTGAGAAATCTTTGAGTGATGACAAAATGGCCAGATCTTCAAACAAACTTTTGGTGTCCTCTCAGCGATTGCCAAGGTCTCTCAATGATCTTTCAAGGATCTTCAGTGATCTGTATGGTTGTCAGTTTTGACTCATTCCAAAACAGCCTCTCAATGACCACCAAAGGGAAGTGTCTCTCATCAATTTCCTCAATCTCCCAGTGATCTCTTAGCAATCTTTCAGTGAACTCTATCAGTCTTTCATCTATTGCTCATCCATCCCTCACTGATCTCTTACCCATCTCTACTTTTGGGGTGGATAAATTTGGCATTCATTGAACGATCGCTAAGAAATTATTGAAAGATCACTAGCAATCAATGGAAGATCATTGAGCGCTCCTTGAGCTCTCATCAATCTCCCAATGATCTCTCAATGATTTTTCAATGAACGCTAAATTTTTCCACCCCAAAGGTAGAGGTGGCTGCGAAATCAGTGAGGGATCACTGCGCATTTGATGAAAGACCAATAGAGTCCATTGAAATACCACTGAGAGATCATTGGGAGAGCAAAGAGATTGTTGAGTGCTCCTTGAGAGATTGCTTTCCTTTGGTGATCATTGACCATTGTATCTCACAGAATGGTGAATGCTGGTGAATGTAGCGATTTTTGGGTTTTGTCAGGGTTTTTAAAAGGTTGCCAAATAGTTCACAAACAGTTGTTAAAGGTGGACTGTGTAGGAACTGCAGGTGATTACTGGCAACACCAGATGGCAGTAATAAGATAAGATAAGATAAGATAAGATAAGATAAGCCTTTATTAGTCCCACAATGGGGAAATTCCAGGATTGCAACAGCACAGGGATAGCAACACTCAGAGCAATAATTAAGAAGATACGGAAGATATAAATAAGAGCAGTGGATATACATACATACACATCAATATATAAATATATATACAAAGTGTGGAGCATTGTAGCAAGATGGAATAAACAGCATAACCGTCTACTCAGTTATCCTACATAGTATGAATATGTACCCATTAGGGATGGGCATAATTAACCGATTAACCGATAATTGATCATTAAGAATTTCACCGAGGAAGTTCATTTTCGTCGACAAACCGTTTTTTTTTTTAAACAGTCCGAATGTAGGTTATTAGGCCTAGTGCACGGCCGTCCTCAAACAATGCAATGCATTTAACTGTGCCACTGGCAAAATTTGGGCACCAGGGGGCAACATTACACCATCGCCATACCCTGTGGGACCATTTTAATTTAAAAAATGACCAGGTGTACTGCAATCACTGCAATGCAGCATACAAAAGAAAAAAGTAAAAGAAAGAAATATATGTTCCGTTATGTGTCCTGTATGTGTCTCCCATTGTTGTCTGGCTTGCAACTTGAAGCCTCCCTCGTTTGCGCAATGCGCATGTGTTCACGTTTTACTGCAAACTTGTCTTGTTAATAAATTCATCCTCGAAGAAAAACACTCTGTATTTTTTTTATTATTATTCTCAATACATAAGAGTACAGTGATCCCTCACTTATCGCGTCACCCATAAATAATACGTACGTTCATTCTCTCTCTCTCATATGATACGTGTGTGTGTGTGTGTGTAAGTGTACATACATACGTAGATGTAAATAAAGTGTACATAAATATGTTTTTAGTACTCTTTTATTCTTATAACAAGATACGTAACTCAAGATAAAGATGATTTACTGCACAGGTTAATGAGAGCTTTACTGCTCCTCAGGTGCTAGAGGCGCAGGATCGTCGAGGGAAGCTGCAGGAGGCGGCGTAGTGGCTCGACGGGAAGACTATTTCGCACAAAATGGCACAAGAGAACAGCAAAAAGTTCCATGCGGCTAGACTAAGCAACACGAGCGATAAACAGCAATGAATGCGGTCTTCGTTTGCTGGGTGGCCACTCGGCAGGGAGAGAAGCTGGGTAAAACGTCTCGGCCAATCAGCTTGCGGGGTGAAACGTCTCGGCCAATCAGCTTGCGAGATTCCCGAGCCGAGCCAACACGAGAACAGCGAACAGAGAGGTGGATTTGAGTTGTGCGGCTCTCCGTGTTGATACCTGATGTTCTAATGTAGTCTACCTGCCTTGTTACCTACCTAAAAATGTTAATGATTAACCGATTATTAATCATTAATTCTCCCTACGATCGGTGAAGAAAATTTCACCGAATGCCCATCCCTAGTACCCATACATATTGTCACCCTCCATAGCGACCGATACCGTCCTAGTTGTATATACTGGAGGGGACCATTGTGTAAGTCTATTGCGTCTTTTGCATTCAGTACTATTAGGTCGTCACGTTTTTTTGCTATCTCTGCGAGCAGCCCTGCTTAGGTTATACAGTCTGACTGCCGTAGGTAGGAAGGACCTGCGAAACCTCTCGGTTGCGCACCTAGGATGATGTAGTCTGCTGCTAAATGAACTCCTCAGTGCGTTCAGTATGTCCTGCATAGGGTGGGACTCGGACTCCAGCAGAGATGACAGTTTAGCCACCATCCTTCTCTTTCCTATCTCCTCCACTGGGTCAGGGCACTGCCCCAGGACAGAACTAGCTTTCTTGATCAGTTTGTTCAGACTCTTCCTATCGGCTGCTGTAATGCCACTTTCCCAGCAGACCACTCCAAAAGTGATGGCTGATGCCACCACCGTGTCGTAGAATGTCTTCAGCAGCACCCCTTGTACACCAAAAGACCTGAGTCTCCTCAGTAGGAACAGCCTGCGCTGTCCCTTCTTGTAGAGTGCGTCGGTATTGTGTGACCAGTCTAGTTTATTGTTCAGATGACCACCCAGGTACTTGTAGGATGTCACCATCTCGATGTCTGTTCCCTGTATGTTTACTGGTGCTGTGAGGGCTTGTCCTTGCCTGCGGCAGTCCACCACCAGCTCCTTAGTTTTCCCACCCCCTCCTTCATCCACTAGGCCGAAATAAATTTGATAACATTTTTTTTTGTTGTTTTTTTTTTTACTGATGACTCATGATGACTTCTTCAGGTTTGTCTAGTCCAAGTGAACCAGTAATTAATTAGTGTCATTACTTGTTCTGTCCTACTCTAGAAGTTACCGGTATTAAGTTACAACACAGGATTATTGACTGAGCTGAAAGCTTGCTTATACTCACCCTGATGGTGTAAAGTGGTATTTATCACTTTATCAGCCTGGCAAACATCATAAATGAATTCAGAGTTCTGCAATATTATATTTTGCATGAGAGCAAAAGAGATGCTTCTTTAGACTGTAATTATATTTTAGGTATTTCTGGAATATTTGAAAGAAGATAATACTGCATTTTCTACTTTTAAAGTCTCAAACAGTTTTTTTGTCACAAAAAAAAAAATTAAAACGTTTAAATTTTGGGGGGAAATGTATTTTTCCCCACACAATTGCAATCGGTTGTAACTCATGTCGCTAAAATTCTTTTTGGTTTGTCAATTAGTGAATACTGTCAGCTGTTTAAGACCCTTTACAATAAAACTCTTGGTGACCTTAAAAACTGTATGCAAACTGTTTTGCAACCTTTTACAAACCCTGACAAAAGCCAAAAAGCTTGGCGTTCTTAAACGTTCCTCAGCATTTGCTGCACTGTGAGATACTAGTTTGATTTTCACTGACATTTGTCAGAAAAGTTGGCAAATTCCAAAATTGCCACGTTCATCAACAATCACCTCTCTGTGAGATACTGCCCTCATTGATCTTCAATGATCTCTATGGTTGCCAAGAAAAACTCAGTCCAAAGTAATCGCTCAACAATCACTAAAGGGAAGCAATCTCTCAACAATTTCTTTGGCGTCTGTTGAAAGATCATCGAGATCATTGAGAACTCAAGGAGGGTTCAAAGATCTCCCAATGATCTCTTAGTGGTCTTTCAATGAACACATAACTTTGAAATCCTGAGAGATTGTTATGGACTGACTCAAAACAATCGCTCAACTGTGGCAACTATGGAGATCACTGGAAGATTACTGAGAGATATTGGCAATCGTTGAGAGATTATTGCACGATTGTTGAGAGATCTGTTTTTTTTTTCATCTTTCAATGATCTCTCATTGATCTCCACCCCTGTGTAATGGGAGTAGAAGAGCACTGGAAACCTCTGAAATATATATATATCATCATAGCAGTTTGTCGGGGGCAACAATGACTGTTTCATTTAGGTCTGATCAGATTCCTCCACGCAGCTCTGTCCTTCGCCTTCCGCTGCCAGGAATTCCTGACCTTGTTAACCCGGGCGACGTCCGAGCCGGTATGAGTTGCTTTCTGACTGACCATTTCATGAAACTGCTTGCAAAGTATTTGAGTACCGCTTGCTTCTGCTGGACTGGCGGCACATTCTTGACAGATAGAGGTATTCTCAGTGGCAAGGACAGGCCAAGACAAATTGACTTCAGTATCTGTTGCAGTGACTGACCAGATGATAGGTTTGTTTATCTCTGCTCTTTGTGTAGTGCATGTCACGATGCACCGACTGGCAAAAGTCCACCACAGACCTTGTGACAGATGTGGTTATCTGCCAGGATTTCCAGTTTCACCCCATGTAACTGGGAGTGGTCCACCACAGACCTATGACAGATATTGTTTTTAGTTCTGCCAGGATGCCCAGTTTCACCCTCCATGCCCTCAGAAGGGCAGGGTTGCCGGTTGAGTAGCCAATGGCCCGACCTATGAGACAGGTAGTACCGGTTTTCATGGTTATCCGGTAGCAAGCAAACCAGTGCCTGACCTGACATATTGATGATGATGATATATATATACTGTATATATATACATATACACACACACACACACACACACACATGATATATATATATATATATATATATATATATATATATATATATATATATATATATATATATATATATATATATATATATATATATATATATGGGTACACACACACACACATAAATATATATATATACACACACACACACACACACATATATACTGTATATCCCTATATATAGAGGTCCCTCTATATATCCCTCAATGACCTCTCAAGGATCTTTAAAAGATCTCTGTAGATCACCATGAAAATCGTACAATGATCTCCCAAACATTTATACAGAAACAGCTTTTTTAAGGCTTTAGGAGATCATTGAGGGATTGGGTCAATTTTTGATCTCTCAGTGGTCACCCAACTATCACCGTCTGTGTAAAGGGGCCCTTAATGTCTATATATCTGGGATGCACCACCTCATCTGCCTTTTTTTCTATGGGAACAAGCGTCACAGTCTTGGACATTCTTTCTCATGTGTATGTAGTTATCTGAAGTAGCAATGTGTTGAAGTTGCCTATATGTAATCATGCTATTTTATTCCACAGAAGGAACTTTTTTCATTCAACCCCACCAGATCCTCAACTGCCATATGAAGTTTACAGAAATGCATCGATGCAAATGCTATGAACATTTTTGAGATGGTTACTTTACCTGTCGTTTATGGTCATCAGCCTGAGAAAAATATATATATATATATATAATGTGAAAACTGTTTTATTTGCTGACTTTTATTTCAGTGTATCTTATATTGCAATCACCGTGTTAACACACCAGTACGTATTTTCAGGAAATAGATTTTCAGGATAGCTGTCAAGTGCTCTTCTGCTCTTTTTTCATGCTTTTGTTTTGATTAGATGTTCATAACCCATTACAGAGAGCCATCGAAGAACACTTTTCCCCGAGGCTCATATGAAAACTACTGCTGTTTCTCTTCACTGATTGTTTTAAAGCTCCTGCCAAATTAGTGACTACAGTTGTGCAGAGTGAGAGAGAGAGAGAGAGAGAGAGAGAGAGAGAGAGAGAGAGAGAGAGTGTGTAGGGGGTATTTTATGTAATGTTTAAATGTGATAAGGGTGGTAGTGTTGGAATGAAATACTTAACCGCTGAATAATGACAAACAACGCAGTAGAAACAGGAAAGAAAGGAGGAATGGGAGCTGCAAGTAAGGGTGGGCAGAATGGCCCAAAAATCATATATTTCTGTGAATTTTCACAATAACAATGTTTTTGATAATATCACAAAATGCTAATATTGCCTTTTGAAACATTATTTGCACTTCACATACTCGGTAATGACCAAAAAAAAAAATCAGTTTACATCACAGTTGCTGAGACATCCACTTGGGCTTTTTGGCTGTCTTCACATTGAACTATGGGTTTTTTGTTGTTTTTTTTTTTTACCTAAAGTGACCAGAGCAGGAAAAAAAAAAAATAAAGCTATGTACACTGGAAATTTCACAGCAGAGCAGAGTAAATAGTTGATAGGTGGAAAATTTGCGGACTGATTTTCCTCCCATTTTCACATCACAGCAGTGTGAAACAGCTTTCAAAAAACCCAAGCATTTTTACAGTGGATCCTCCTTCACTTAACTTCCCATGACAGAGCAGGTGTTGTCTTTAGTTTCGCTTTGCTGCACACATAACGTCATGACTTCATTACGCAGTCAATCAGAATATCACAATATCTTTGATATTTACTTTGATTTTACAGCAGCATTATGTGACTGGTACAATATGGCACACCCATAGCTGCAGGCCTATATGACAACTTTCAGTACACATGGGAAAAAAGGTAAGAAAACAACATTAAAATTTATATTAATAAAAACTATTCTGTTAAGTAATATAAATTAATTTTTCAAACAAGGCTTCAAGTATTTCTCAAAATACTAACACAGCATTGAACCATTTGACTCTATCCCTGAAGCCTACCTGCAACAAAAGCACAGATCCAGTCCTCCTCCTTATCAGTCCACCTTCCCTCTGAAACCCTGGGGGATGCCATGCATGGAAATGGATGCTTCTTTTCTAGCATTATTGATGCTGTTTGTCTCAGAGTCCATGGCAAGCCAGACATGAGAAAGCCGTGTAATGTGCTATTAATGTTTCACTCGTCCCTTCATGAGCCCATGTCAAATGCTGCTACAAAATCATAGGCGCTTTTGGTTTCTAACATGCATCTACTCTCTTACCGACTCTATAATGTTTTATATCTGGTCAAATCAGAAGAAATCTCTCATCTTAACTAAGGAATCAATATTCAAAAGGAAAGTGTGCTTATTTATAGGAAACTGCCATATTGTGCATTTCCCATGGATTCATTTTAGGGTTTGATATCTTCAGGGGTATGTTTAATGACTAAAACCCATTTCTATGTTTTACATTTCCTCAAAAAAAAAAATAAAATCTTGAGGCCTTTGATGGGTAAAAGTTTTTTGTGACACACAGTAAAGCCATTCGCAATGATTAACTCATTAAGCTAACCTTAACAGCTAAGTTGTAATGTCACAGCAGCTATCCAAACACCAGGAGGAAGCTTCAGTTCCAACAGTATCAATAATACCCCCAGTACTATACAACCATCTCTAGCAAACAAAGCCAAATCCACATCCTCTCTCCTTTATATAGCACATCCATCTGTGCTAAGCTAATAGATAGCTTTAGTATGATGTCGTATTATGGCAGCCATATTGGAGGTGAAGCCGCAGCTCCATTTAGCAGAAAGTGTTGTAAATGTGGTGAACAACTGTGCTATCATGCTTGTACGAACACTGGTGTGACAAAGTGTTGTTTTATTGATAACTTGACTTAGTACACATTTATATAAATGCGCATACTCCATCAGGCTAGTATGGGTATCGAAAAGTTAGCTAACTGTCTTCGTTTTCATTTACAATGGACTAACCACTCTTTTTCATGTTTTAAGTCAAATACCAATCGGACTCATCAATAGTCTCTTAATTTGTTGAAACAAATGGTTTTAAAAATTGCTGATATGTTCATTCAACCCACAGAAATCTGACCACTACTACTACTTTTTAACGCTAAATATTAGCTCATAATTTTGACTAACCCCAGCCAAAAAGACAAAACCCACTCACCCTGCCTCCCTACAATCTCCGCGACATACTTGGAGCTCAGTACGGCCACACACTCGATCGTGTTCATACTCGACTCAGCCTGATAGCCCACCTCTCCATACTCCACGCTGGCGGTAGCATTGCCGGGAAGAGTGCATCACCGACCACCAAAGAATTCTGAGTGCCATTCTTGTCCAGACTCCCAGAGGCCAAATGATGCTGTCCAGACTGCAGCAGTCTACCAGAATTCCAAAGGAAAAGATGTGTCCACAGATGAATTTAAAGAGGTCATTGCCTGCACTTTTTCCACATTTTAATAGCTCACACGTGTAGTGAAGTGTTTGTGACACATCTTGTTCACATTTTCTATATTTACCTCCGCCAAAGGGGGAGGTTATGTGATCATCGGCGTTGGTTTGTCTGTCTGTCTGTCTGTTTGTTTGTTTGTTTGTTAGCAAGATAACTCAAAAAGTTATGGACAGATTTTCATGAAATTTTCACAGATTGTCAGAAATGGGGTATCCTACAGATGATTAGATTTTGGTGGTGATCTGGATCACCGTCCACAAGAAAACCGCCATTACGCAAAATGCCATTTTCATGAATAACTACTAAACCACTAATCCTATCATTGTCAATCCAATTGCTTGTCATATGTTTTCATGGTCAAGGAATCTGAAAACGTACACACAAACACTGTATGGGGGAAACTGTGGCGCTAAACTGCCATTACGGAAAATGCCATTTTCGTCAATAACTACTGAACCACTAATCCTATCATTGTCAATCCAGTTGCTAGTCATATGTTTTCATGGTCAAGGAATTGGAAAACGTACACACAAACACTGTATGGGGGGAAATGTGGCGCTAAACCGCCATTACGGAAAATGCAATTCTCATCAATAACTACTGAACCACTAATCCTATCATTGTGAATCCAATTGCTACTCATATGTTTTCATGGTCAAGGAATCTGAAAACGTACACACAAGCACTGTATGGAGGGAACTGTGGCGCTTGGCGGAGGTCTGCGCTCTCCGAGTGCTTTTCTAGTTTTTAAATTATTGAAGCAAATTCCATCCATCCATCCATCTTATACCGCTTTTCCGGAGGTCCGGGTCGCGGAGGCAGCAGCTCAAGCAGAGAAGCCCAGACTTCCCTCTCCCCAGCCACCTGCTCCAGCTCTTCAGAGAGGATACCAAGGCTTTCCCAGACCAGCTGGGAGACATAGTCTCTCCACCGAGTCCTGGGTCTGCCCCGGGGTCTCCTCCCAGTGGGACGTGCCTGAAACACCTCAAGTGGGAGGCGTCCAGGAGGCATCCTAATCAGATGCCCATACCACCTCAACTGACTCCTTTCAATGTGGAGGAGCAGCGGTTCTACTCTGAGCCTCTCCCGGATGACTGAGCTCCTCACCCTATCTCTGAGGGTGAGTCCAGCAATCCTATGGAGAAAACTCATTTCAGCCGCTTGTATCCGCGATCTCGTTCTTTCGGTCATTACCCAAAGCTCGTGACCATAGGTGAGAGTAGGAACGTAGATTGACTGGTAAATCGACAGCTTTGCCTTAGAACTAAGCTCCCTCTTCACCACAACAGACCGGTACAACGAAGCAAATTTGTTTTGTATTTTCCCTGGCTTTCTTGAAACACTCTGATTTCAGGCCTATCACTTTAAGAAACATCCTTCACCTATTCAACTCTGCTCTCCCTCTTATGTCAGTTATCCATTAGCTGACTAGCTTCTAGCATTCAGCTTTTAGCGTCCTTCTATTTCGGATGAACAATGCTGGTTGACTGATACATAGTCGACAGCGCAGTGTGCGCCCCTCAGCCCACATCCCCAACAACTTTGCCGTGTCTCCACAGTAAATCACTAGTACTGCGTGTCGGGCGGTCCCCCGGTTGCCGCAACAGACCCGGCCTGGGATTAGAGGCTGCCGGCTAGAGGCCGAGCCAAAGTAAAGCTTGGTGAGCCATGCAGCCAAGCCATGGGATTTCAAAGGGCAGTGTCCCGCTCTGTGGGAGTCCACTTCCGGGGCCAGCTGGGGGATGCCCCGTCACGAGGTGGCTACCCTATGCTGCCCGTGAGAGCAGAGTCATGTGGAGTCCCAGAGGACAGTGGGGGAGCTGGCCGTGAGAGCCAGCAGCCTCTGATCAGATTGGTTGCAGCGACTGGTGTGTCATGCTGGCCATCCGCTGCGGAATCATGACGAAACCACTGGGTGATGGGCCGGAATGATGTGAAACACGCCGCCGACTGTGGATCGGTGAACCAGGTGGTAACACAGTTTGTCTGGCTGGGCAGTGTCTAGTCTGATGAGGTGGTTAGTGATACAGGAGCTCCACAGGGGACCGTGCTTTCTCCTTTTCTCTTCACCTTATACACCACCAACTTTCAGTATAACACCGAGTCATGCCACCTGCAGAAATTCTCTGATGACTCAGCTGTTGTTGGTTGTATAAGAGGGGGAGAGGAGGGGGAGTACAGGGCACTGGTAGACAGATTTGTGGGGTGGACAGAGCAGAATCACCTGAGGTTGAATGTCAGCAAGACCAGAGAGATGGTGATTGACTTCAGGAAGAAGAGGATGTCTTCACAGCCATTGCGGATTGGGGGGGAAGGGGGTTGTGGAGGTAGTGGAGGACTGCAAATACCTTGATGTCATGATCAGCAATGGACTGGACTGCAAATCTAAAACTGATGCTGCATATAAGAAGGGGATGAGCAGATTCTACTTTCTGAGGAAGCTGAGATCCTTCAACGTGTGCAAGAGGATGCTGGAGCTTTTCTACCAGGCCGCTGTCGCCAGCGCCATCTTCTTTGCTGCTCTCTGTTGGGGTAGCAGTATCAGAGCCAGCAACACCAACAGACTTGACAAGATTATCAAGAGGGCTGGCTGTGTAATTGGTCTCAGGCTGGAGATCTTTGAGACTGTGGTGGAGAGGACACTGAACAAACTGCGATCCATCATGGACAACTCTGATCACCCCCTCCACCACAAACTGGACAGACAGCGGAGCATTTTCTCCAGCAGACTGCTACAGTTCCGCTGCCGAATGGTCAGGTACAGGAAATCTTTTCTGCCACATGCCATTTCACTGTACAATAACGCACTCTGATCTTGAATTCTGGTCATAACTATGCTGCCATACTGCACTTTGCAGTCTAATTGGTACCTCACATTTCACCCTGCACCTGATAGTCCTGCATTGTGCAGCGGGTATGATTCATGTATCTATACACGTCACCATCTATTCATCTACGATGTATATAAGTTATTTAGGCAGTTTTACTTTCCAAGGGTAATCCTTTTGTCTTTTATGCTGTGTGTGTTTCTGTCGTTTTGGTCGTCCACTGTCATGCTGCTGTTACACTGTAATTTCCCAGTTTGGGATCAATAAAGTACATCTATCTATCTATCTGGGATTACTACTTGAGTGACTAAGATCTGAAGAAAATAACAATGTAAGCTGTGCTTAAAACCACCTTTAGCCTCCCCCCTCCCATCTACATATGACAGACAGCTAGGCAGGCCAATAATCAAGCAGAGGGTGGATGTTTAGGACAGCGGCGGGTTGGCTTTTTCTAATCATGACGTTGTGGAGGAACGAATAAGTTCAGGCGTGACACGGCAAGCTGAAGGTTTCAGAATTTTATTCCTCCATCATCATGAGACACACTGTAGCGCTGTGCGCTGTGCTGTGTGTGTGTGTGCGTGCGTGTGTGCGCGCGTGTGTGTGCTCTGTGTGCTGCATGAGGCATGTAAAGTCAGCTCTTTTATACAGACAAGAGAGAATGCATGGCACATTTGCATATTGATATACATATCACTCAATACATATCAATGGCGTGATTAACTGGTGCCGGACTTCCTCTCCTTAATCCGGGGATGTATAACAATAGTCATTGTTCTGGTTGTCCCCCTAGGGGTTCTCTGTCCATATGCAAATTGTTCTGCTTCTTGTTGCCTAGCTGAGTGTGATGGCTGAATGTCCATGTAGATTGTGGTGGGTAACCACAGGGCTCTCCCCCAGAGCACTCAGCAGGGGTTGTGACCCCCCCCCCCCCCCAGTCGTTTGGCTCCAGCTCCGGTAGAACTGTCGAAGGGCATGTCAGTCCATGAGGGGGATGGGGGAGGGGTGGAAAGGGCAGTGTGCTCCGCTCCGAGCTCCAGCACGTTGAACGGCTGTGGATCGTGGGCGCACAGGCCGGTGTGTTTCGTGCATAATAGAACAAGATGGCGATCAGCCAGCTTAGGGAGTGAGGTGCGGGAAAAGCTCTGTGCAGAAAGAGGGGGAGGGGGTGGGAGTAAGTGAGTGCCAGCCTGGGACGTCAAAGGTGTCTAGGCTGCGCAAAAATTGCGTGTGGATCCGCGATGGTGAGGGACTTTCCCGTTAAGATGGCGGAGATCTACAGCGGCTGTGAAAAAAACATTTTGTCTGACTCCTCCCGCAGCTCGATCCAACGAGGATGTGGGGAAAGCAAGCGGCCAAATTCCCCAAGGATGCACAGTGGCTGTGATAAACTGAAGCTGTGTCAGGGACTCAGCAGTTTGGCTTTAGGTGCGGGAAGCAGCCCTAAAGTCATCGGGGAAAGTAATTGGCTAAATTCCCATTGTGCGCCGTGGCTGAGAAACCCATACAAAGTCCTGTGTGCGGGCCGCTCCAGGTGCGCGAGTAGCCCTGAAGGTTCTGAGGGTGGCGATTGGCCATTTTTCTCAGACATGTGCAGCGGCAGAGTACGGTGTATTAGTCTGTGGAGCCGGTTTGTCCCTGGTGCATGGCGCGTGCCTGGCGCAGTGACCACGTAGCTGGCAGTTGCGCTGTCCTCGTAATCCTGCAGAGTGCGTGCAGGGCTTCTGTGCGTGGGAGGTCCGCTGTCCGGAGTTTAGTCAGAGTTGGGGAGCTTGGTGGAAATCAGCGCAGTCGGCGTCGATGATTGTCCCCATTCAGGCTGCTTCCTTCGTTTGCTTGTGTCATTCATGGTGCGTTTTGGTCCAAGCGCTGCGCTCAGGAGCACGCTCCGGTGAGGATTAAGATGTTGCAGGCATTCTCTGGTCCTCTGGGATCCACAGCGCGGTGAGAGGGAGCAGACGGTCATTCTTCCTCATCAGGTCACCAGTGTGGAGGTAAGAGATCAGGCGAGGGGTGCACCATGACGCGTGCTGAGGCTTCCTGTCCGGGTCATCTCCGGGGTGTTCGCCTCGTGTTCCATTCTTCGTCTAGGGTCACCAGTGTGGAGGAACGAATAAGTTCAGGCGAGACGCGACGTGCTGAAGGTTTCAGAGTTTTATTCCTCCATCATCATGAGACACACTGTAGCGCTGTGCACTGTGCTGTGTGTGTGTGTGTGCGCGTGTGTGTGCTCTGTGTGCTGCATGAGGCATGTAAAGTCAGCTCTTTTATACAGACAAGAGAGAATGCATGGCACATTTGCATATTGATATACTGTACATATCACTCAATACATATCAATGGCGTGATTAACTGGCGCCGGACTTCCTCTCCTTAATCCGGGGATGTATAACAATAGTCATTGTTCTGGTTGTCCCCCTAGGGGCTCTCTGTCTGTATGCAAATTGTTCTGCTTCTTGCCGCCTAGCTGAGTGTGATGGCTGAATGTCCATGTAGATTGTGGTGGGTAACCACAATGTATACAATTTACCCGGAAGAGTCAAAAACGTTTCTGGTGTTTCTGGGAGAGAAAAACAAGATAAATTCTGTGTGTTTTTTCTAAGAGAACTGACTGTTTTTATTTATTTTTTTTTTTATCATTACATGACCAGTTAACTCATTTCAGACAGTTAAAGCCTACAAACACACCATTTTTCAGTCAATGTCCCCTTTAACATGCTTAAAATTAAAAGTCGATGTGTGCTTGTACTTTTTGCAGCATGTTATCATTATGGACAGTGACACTGATTTGGGATCAAGTAAAGGCCTAGACCTACTCTGTAAGAACAGAGAAATTTGTTCTCTCTCCCATGGCTGCAAGAACAAAATGACATCATTACCTCCGCCAGGCCAAAAAGGCCAGGAGGAGGTTATGTTTTTGCCGGGGTTTGTCTGTGTGTTTGTTTGTCTGTCTGTCTGTCTGTTTGTCTGTTGGTTAGCAAGATAACTCAAAAAATCTTGGACGGATTTCCATGAAACTTTCAGGCGTTGTTGGAAATGGTACAAGGAAGAACTGATTAAATTTTGGGGGTGATCCGGTTCACTGTCTGGATACAGGAATTTTTTAAAGCATTTTTCATTCAACACTGTGACATACAGCCATTTTCAACATGTGCGCAGGCGCAATGGAGGGCGCTGGTCGTCGTGTCTGCAACACAAACTCTGCGTTCTTCAACGTTTTAGGCACAAAAGGACGCGGAAAACACTGCTGGCCTGGGCCCGCCACCGTGCAACTGCAAAACCTCACACGGGCAGCTGTCCGCCGACGGATTCTTTGCCACAAATTCCCCGGCCAGCCATAGGAGCTGCGCATTTGGCAGAAATTCACCGGCCAGCCATAGGCGCTGCGCAAAAACGAGCTCTCTGCCGGCGAAGCTTCTACATTGTCGTTTGCCGCGGAGCGCAACCCCCCAAAAAATAATATTGTAGCGAACTCAATATGAGCACCCTACTTGGCTTGCCAAGTGGGTTGACCCTATTGGCGACACAGGTAGAGTGCGGGACTCCGGAGCGGGAGGTGTGAGTTCGAACCTCCCGGTGGGACGTCGACCAGCACGTTACAATATAATATAAAACCCACGGCAACCTGTCTACCCAATTTGCATCCGTCAGTGGAGGAGATGGACACAACAGCAACACTTCAGTTTATTACCTCCACCAAGGAGGCAATGCTTTTACTACTGAACCACTAATCCTAACACTATCAGATTGATTGTCATTGATTCATTGTGTGTTTATTGCACTGTCCCTGTCAAATAAACAAATAACCATTGTGAATCCAATTGCTAGTCATATGTTTACATGCTCAAGGAATCTGAAAACGTACACACAAACACTGTATGGGGGGAATTATGCCACTTGGCGGAGGTCTGCGCTCTCCGAGTGTTTTTCTAGTTTTGTTCTTGCAGCCCTGCTTTGGGAGTTCTCACAGCTTGTTCCTGACACATCATCGTGGCAGAACTTTTTTCTTGTGTGGTGTCCAAAAATTATTGTGTGATTGGTCAGAAATGTGAATTTCCCAGGAGTTCTGCAGTTGAGTTTCTTGTGAAGTATGAAATGTCCTGGCCAGAAAGAACTTTGTTCTTGTCAACTCAAGAAAAAGAACAAAATTCTCTGTTCTTGCGAAGTATGTGAAGGTCTTAAGGGTCCTGTTTCTTGATTAAAGATAATTTGTCATCAGAACACTGTTTAGAGTCGTTACCAAGAGTTTCACTTTAAGTTCTGGAGGTTTTCACACTTTTTCGCTCCATTGCACAAACGCCTAGTATCACCTCCAATATGGCCACCGCTAGAAGTCACATGATTGAAATCTATCTATAGCAGCTTCAGCAACTCAAACCTCAGATCATTCAGAATCACCAATAAAATGTTTTCAAAATATACTTACAGTTAGGATGTGGGTAGCATCCCTAACAGGTAACTTCCCTGTCCAACCCAAACTTTGTTTTAATAAAGTTGTTGGTGCTAACATTAGCTCTGATGCTAATAGGCTACTCAGATCCTCAGGCTGTGAATGGATGCTCTGTGGGGTCTTATTGCTCCATGTTTTGAAGGGAGAGGGGGTGAAAAATGCAGGAAACATTCAGAATCATGGCTGTAGACTTGATTGAGAATATTTTAGTATATTAATGCCACACATGTGACCCACCGCGGGGGTATTTTTTTAAGGTTAAAACCCATGAAAATGCCATTTTGTACAATATGGGCCCTTAAAAACTAATATTAAAATGAGTCAAATACTTTGAATCATATAAAGTTTCACTTTACTATGTACTCTTCATCCTTAAAACAATCCAAATCATGTGATTTGAGGAACTGACAATAATTTGAGAATATTCAGATGTAGTCATAAACAAAGTAATAGCCAGGAATTTATGCACTGCAAAATGAGCATATAGTGTATTAGAGTGATTTTTAAGTCTTTTGCTCCGTTAACTTTTGTCTCCCTTTTCTTCAATTTCCCCACTCAACATAAGCACCCACAACAACAGCAGCTGGCAAAAACACGATATGAAAACATGAATCACAGGTTTTAAGAAGCAAAAATGACTCGCTTCCTGAAAGGCAGGTAATAGGCAAGGTCTTCAGAGGAGAGGGCAATAAACAGGATTATGAATGAACACGGGCAGACATCTAGGATAGAAAAGATGCAGAAGCATGGCCACGGTGAGACTCACCATGCATGAATCAGTGGATGACTTCAAATGAAACGTAACACAAACTCATATCCGAGTGTGTGCGCATAACATAACCATGGAAACACTACCCCCCCAAAAAAGCTTCATTTCTTTGGACTGACAGCAAACATAATGACAACTGACATGCACACACTGATGCAGAATTTTAAACATTTTCATTTGATGCACCTGGCTAATAGCCTATTCAAATGATTAGCTTATTTTATGGGTGATTAGCCTTTTTGGATTTTGTGCCAAATTGGACAGGAAACCCTGTCTTTTGTTTTTTTCCACTGCAGCCACATGTGATGAAAGTAAATGCACAACATTTTTTTTATGTTTAACTAATGTGAAATCCTATTTTTCTAAGTAGTGGAAAGGGAATATGTTTATGGCGAATGAAATCTGTCAGTGTGATCAATTTCTTTCTCTTTTTTAAATGTTTTTGCTGAACTCCCATTGTGAAATCCTGAAGGTTTTGTTTTTAATTTTTTAAGGAAATAATATCTTCATCTGAGTGTATAAGACATGCATATTTGGTGGACATGATGATAGAGTTTCTGAGCAGAAGAGCACTTGGAAATCTTGTAATTAAGTCAAACTGGCTGAGGATTGCCTCCTGTTGGACCCATTTTCCAAAGACAGACAAAGGACTAATAGAATCTGTGAAATACCTGTGAATTTTGTATACTAGATTAAAGAAGAAAATATACTAACGTTAAAAAATGCTTCTATGGATGTTTTATAACCCAGCCTGATCTCTTGATATGTCTGTGTGTATTTTATAATTTAAGTTGGTTGTTTGTCTTTATTTTATTTTTGCTTTGGGTTGTTTTTTTGGGGGGTCAAGGGTGTGATTATTGGGAATCAAGGGACTGATTTTTTAAATATATTTGCAGTGATATATGTTATAAAGGTTTAAGAACAGAGAAAGCTTAACATAGTGTACTACATAAAAGAAACATTGTTATATTTGCATGATTCCCTGTATTTTTGAGACAAAAATATATTGTTGTGTACAATGAGTGGTACATTGAGAACAAATACTGTAGGGGCTGAAATACTGTAATGTTGTGTACCTTTGATTTGAACATTTTTTTTTCTCTTTAATGTTATAGCTACATCCTTTTCTACTGGTTTTCATTTGGCCAGTTAAATTATGCAGAGTTGTCTCTGTAGTTATGTTTTCCATTTCGCCACGAGTTCCAGAACTGTTTTAGTAAAAGAAGGGTCAAAAATGTGGATGGCTGCTTGTTTACATCCATCCACACTTTATTCTTCTAATTCCAAAGATTTGTCTGCATGTAAAGAGATCTTCTTTAGCTGGATCATGGCACAATACATGGCTTTCAGTCATACAGCGGAGAAAATAAGTATTAAACACGTCAACATTTTTCTCATTAAACATATTTCTGATTGAGTCACTGACCTGAGATTTTCACCAGATATCAGTAACAAACCAACTAATCCATACATACAAGGAAATCAAGGCAGCTGTGTTCACAAAACAAATTACATTTAATAAAGTGGAATGGCACAGGGAATAAGTATTGAACACATGAAGAAAAAGAGGTGCAAAAATGCATAAAAAGCCAAGAAACCAGCTGAAATCCATCAGAATTTAAGAAGCCACCCCGTCCTTCGTCAGTGCAAATTAATTTCAGCTGGTCAAGTCCTGACTGATAGCCTTTAAAAAGGTCTATGAATATCAGATTGTCACACCACAAAGAACTCATGGTGGATAGAAGCAAACAGTTCTCTCTAGACCCTCACAACCTTATTGTTGCAAAACATAATGATGGCATTGGTTACAAATGCATTTCTAAACTGCTAAATGTTCCAGTGAGCACTGGTGGAGGCATCATTCTGAAGTGGAAAGAACATCATTTTACCATAAACTGTCCACGACTAGGAGCACCTAGCAAGATTTCTGATAGAAGAGTCAAAAGAATTATCAGAAGAATTATCCAACAGCCGAAGCCCACTTTTGGAGAGCTCCAGAAAGACCTGGAGTTAGCAGGTACTGCTGTTTCAAAGAAAACAATAAGTAATGCATTCAACCAACATGGGCTCTATGCCCGCTCACCTTGCAAGACTCCATTACTGAAATAAAAGCATGTTGAAGCTCATTTAAATTTGCTGCACAGTATTTGGGTAAGCCAGCAAACTACTGGGATAATATAGTCTGGTCAGATGAGACCAAAATTGAACTTTTTGGATGCCACAACACACATCATGTTTGGAGGAGAAATGGCACTGCACATCCCATCATGATGTGGGGGTGTTTTTCAGCACATGGTACAGGTAGACTTAATATAATTGAAGGAAAGATGGATGGACAAATGTACAGAGACATCCTTGATAAGAACCTGTTGCCATTTGCCAAGATGCTGAAGATGGAACGAGGGTGGACATTTCTGCAAGACAATGATCGCAAACACACAGCCAAGGAAACTCTCAGCTGGCTCCAGAGAAGGAAAATAAAGCTGCTAGAATGGCCCAGTCAGTCACCTTATCTGAATCCAATTGAAAATCTATGGAATGAACTGAAGATCAGAGTTCATAGAAGACACCCATAGAACCTTCAAGATTTGACAGTTTGTGTGGAAGAATGGACTAAAATCACTCCTGAGCAATACCTGTACCTAGTTTCTCCATGCAGGAAGCGTCTGGGAGCTGTTATTACCAACAAAGGTTTTTCTACTAAATATTAAATGAATTTCACCAAGAGTGTTCAATACTTATTCCCTGTGTGATTCCACTTTATTAAATATAACTTGCTTTGTGAACACAGTTGCCTTGATTTCTTTGTATGTATGGATTAGTTGGATTGTTACTGATATCTGGTGAAAATCTCAGGTCAGTGGCTCCATCAGAAATATGTTTAATGAGAAATTGTTGACGTGTTCAATACTTATTTCCCCCACTATATTTCAATTTAATGTTCAAAGAAGAGTGTGTGGAAATGACACAAGCACACAGTGAATAGACTCGCCCTAATCTCAGTTCATCAGTTAGAAGTCAGTGGCAAATTAATGCAGAATCAGCAGCCTCAGCCTACTTGCTGTTAGCTAAATGAATGATTTTCATTCTTTTTCCTCTGGTCTCGGGGGCTGCTGGCTTTCTATGCCAACTACTTGATTAAATTCACCTTTATATCAATCCAGATGATTGTTTTTTTAAAAAATCAGACTTTGACAACACAAGTATTTATCTGTTTACTGCCGAATAGGTTTTTGCACAGAAACAGATTGTGTCGACACAATTCAAAGCATGCAGGAAAAATGTACAAAACTGAAAGTGAAATCCATGCAATTATGAAACTGTAGGGGGGAAAAACAGAAATGGGAGAGTGAAAATCATTTATATTTAGGGAGTTGCTTTTGATTTGCTTGAATACAACAAAGCTAGTTACATTTTACTTAAAGATGAAAATTTAAAAAAAAAAATGTTCTAAAGGACAAAGTGCAGCCCTGGAGGAAGGAGAATGATTTTTGTACACTTCATTTGGTACCATCCTATCACATGGTTTTAACACCTACTGCTGCTCTGCTGATACATTAGTTACAGCTACAGAGTTCACACAGTGACAGCAAGCCATAAATCATGGCCATGTTTACTTTGCGCAGTGATAAAACCCAGACTCCCCAGCTGAGATACTTATTGCTCATTTTGCGGACCAGTTTTTGCCAACACCTTACGAAGCCTCCATGTCGATGACAAAGAGAAAATGAAATGCATTAACCTTTGGCTCCGTCTGGGCTTCGGCTTGTACTCATGGCCATGCTGTCTTAGCCAGGAAGTTTGAAGAGGTATGTTTTGACTGGGCAAAAAACTGCAGCATAATCAGAAAAAGAGTGTTGCTTTTGACTAGAACTGGATGCTGATACCCATGCAACAATTTCTAACACCTTACACCAATCACACACTCAAAGTTGGAATGATAGGCCTTGTCAGTGCCAGAGATGGAAAACTTCACAAATGACTTCTGGCCCACCCTCAAGTCAGTGAACAATTAAATGCCTACTGGAAGATCCTGAGCATTGATATATTTGCCTCAAAGCAGCTAATGATACAGAAACATCTGTGTTAAATAGAAATGATTTAACTATTTAATGTACACTGTGACATGAAAGAAGATAAAATTGATATTTAAACATTTGCGGTTTCCTTAGAGTGTGTATTTTCATCATAGTGTATTTCGCACATTTTTGTAGTTTCTCTCTTAAGTGAGATGAGAGGGATTTTACTGCATTCAAGTTTCTACAAGCTAAAACTACATATAAATAGCATGAATAGCCCTTAAAAACAACAGTATTTATGATCGCAATGGTGTAATATACAGTATAACTACTGAGCTGAGGCACAACTACAATATATGTGATTCATGTAAGGTCAGGGGCCAAGCAAATTCAAACAAATATATGATCATAGTTTCTGTATTGATGTATTTGTAAAAACAAAAACAAAAAAAAGTGAAATATATGGCTCCTGTAGTTATCAACAAGTCTTTTGGTCTTTCAAAAGAATATTTGAAAAGATCCATCGCTGGATGAGAATTCCTGCCACAGTAGTTTGTTCAAATCTATGAGGTGCCTCTCCCCCCTGGTTTTATCTCTGCAGCTTATGATGTTTGGAGACCAGAAGGGAAAGACCGTGCAAAGGTTTGGATTGAAAGGAACAAATTTTGGCTATTTGCTTTTGTTAATTATTTGTTGCTGGTATTGACATTTTCCCTATGGAATTTCTGTACAAAAGATCTATTTCTATATTTGCAATAAATTTGTAACTTAAAAAAACACTACTGACAAACATGTTTTCATTCTTTGACTTAGATATAATTGACATATAGAACTGTGTGGAGTTTGCATGTTTTCTCCGTGTCTGTGTGGGTTTTCTCCAGGTACTCCAGTTTCCTCCCACAGTCCAAAGACATGCAGGTTAGGGTAATTGGTATCAGCTGGGGATTTTAAATTGTCCTTAGGTATGAATGTGAGAGTGAATGGTTGTCTGTCTGTCTGTGTTGGCCCTGTGATGGACTGGTGATCTGTCCAGGGTGTACCCTGCTTCTCGCCCAAAGACACTGGGACAGGCTCCAGTCCCCCGACGACCCAAAAAGGATTAAGCAGTAGAGGATGGATGGATGGAACTGTCCATCCATTTAAAAATGTGCAGCAAGTCCCCCAATGTGTACACTTAAAGTACCAAGAGGTTAAATTCCTTCCCTCGCCATATAATCAAAAAACACGATGGTGTCACCACCTTCACTGTGTGTCACAGCACTTCACTGTTTCAAAAGCAGTCAATCTGAGTATGGATGTGGGAGTGGATTTGTAGTTCACTACTAGGTTGCTGAGTCGCTTCTTTTGTTTATTAAGTACACATTTATACATGCTTAAGACTACAGTAATAGTTTCAGAATGCCACTAAAACTGGTTAAGGTTAAAGAAAAGATAAGCATTATGGTTAAAAGATGGTGAGGATCTATTTTCAACACATTACACCTTTAACCCTCCACCTTCTTAATTTATGTTATTACTTTCACAACAAGTAGAGTTTTTTTTCTCAAATATGTACCTACAAGGCCAGACTCCTCAAAGTCTGGATCAAGGCCCAGAACTGGACCCAACCACGAATCAGTCCAGGCCCAAACATGTGCCGCATTAAGTTACAGTATGTGTAATTCGCTATGCTTGCCAACTTTGCTGCACTGCCAAAGTGACTAAACGTCAACATTGTGTATGTGCACTGAGCGACACCTCCCTTGTGCGTGCACATGCCCGTCATAGTGCAATGTAATGTACTTTATTTATACAGCCCTGTACAACAACCCGTAGTGACCAAGGTGCTTTACAGAAGACTGAACCACACTAGAGACACACACAACATAAAAAACACAGTTACATAAACAAAGGGATAAGCATAAATAAGTAAAAATAAAAGTAAATCAAAAAAGATAAAAAGAATAAGTGTCACTACACTACTGGGTATAAATATGTTTTTGTTAGGATTTGTGGCATATGACCCAAAAGCAGACATGGAAGGAAACGATACAGGAGGTGAACAATAATCTTTATTACAATAAATGTGCAGAGTAAATGTGCAATGATAATATCCACAAGGATCTGGCTACTGGCTCCTACAGGGAAGAGCGGCTGGGGGCAGGCAAAGAACCTCCACGCTGTGGAGCGGGTTGCCAGAGATGAAAGTGCTGAGGTGCTGCTGGGGGCATCTGGGGGTATGCTGGAGACAGGCTAGCTAGGCCTGAGTGCTGGGGAGAGGGAGTGAGGAGCAGTGAAGACAGACGGTGGTAAGTCTACTTACTTGGGGAATGGTGATGTGCATAATCTAGGAATATCCAAATCCAATCCATGAAGCAAAATCATGAGTTGAGGAAGGTAGAGGGTCGAGCATGGCAGACAGAACACAAGGTAGGCTAGCAGTCCGAATGTTAGGCAGTCTCAGGGTTTAGGGCAAGCAAAGGTCAAAAACACAGCAAGGCAAAAAATACAGAGCCCAGGCAGGATACAGGCTGTAGGCAGGTTGATGCAACCAGGCAGAGTGAAAGGAGAGTGTTCTATTTAAAGGGCTCCTCTAATTAGCAGCAGGTGATGAGCAAGGCTGCAGGGAATGAGCCTAAACAGAGGGAGAGAGAGATGCAGGGATACAGAGTACAGAGAGGAACCATTACAGTTTTAAGTTTTGATTTAAAAAGATCCAGGTCAGAGATAATTATAAACAGAGATAGAGATATAAGATAAAGATAGAGATAGAGATATAATAGAGATAATCAGAGATTATGCCTAAATCAGGGGGAGATTATTCCAGAGCCTGGGGGCGACATCTGAAAAGGCACCATCACCCTAGTGTTTATACCTTGACCAGGGCACATCAAGCAAAAGCTGACAGGATGACCTCAAAGCTCTGACTTGATCTGACATAATGCACGGCTCAGGAGACGCACACACACAGGCTTAGAGTAGTTCAAAGAGTTTATTAACAGCAGGGGTGAATGAGTGCGTGTCTGCGGGAAGTAAATGTGTTGGTGATGGTGTCTGCTCCAGGCACAGAGGCAGGTGACCGTACAGCCGAGCAACCCTATGGAGAGAGCACAGGGAGAGGGTGACGGGCATACACCAACACAGGAGGGATTTATGGCGAGAGAAGGACTTACTTGGTGGGTCAGGACAGCTGGCACAACAAGGGGGCGAAGCCCGGAAGACAGCCACCTGGAGAGCTCCGTACAGCAGCGAGGATTGGGCGATGGAGAGGAGATGTCCGCCGCTAGGGAATCCACCTGTGCACAGGGGAGAAGACTGAAGAAGACAGGTAAGCGATCTTCTTACCAAAATAGTGATGCTGAAGAGAGGTATGCTCACAACGGTGAGGGACGAAGTCTGACGGCTTCAGGCCGAGCCTCCGGGCGAGACGGCCTTTATCCCTCGCCGCTGATGATTGTCAGGTGCGTGAGCAGGTGGCGCCGCTGATGAATGGCGCGGCGTGACAGTACTCCCCCCTCTAGCAGCGCCTCCTGGCGATGGCTTATCCGGGTGCGCTCGGTGGAAGTCCGCGATGAGCGATGGGTCCAACACAAACGACGGGGGCACCCATTGTCGATGCTCGGGCCCATAGCCCTCCCAGTCCACCAAGTATTGCAACCCACGACCTCGGCGCCGGGAGTCCAGGATGGAGGAGACGGACCAGGCCGGATGGCCACCAATCATCCGGGGCGCGGGTTGCGCTGCAGGAGGAGGGCAAAGGGGGTCAGTGACTGCCAGTTTCACCTTCGACACATGGAAAGTGGGATGGATGCGGAGGGAGGGGGGAATAGCCACGCGCACAGCCACCGGGTTGATGATCCGGGTGATGGGAAAGGGACCCATGAATCGCTGTGCCAGCTTCCTCCTCTCGCCTTTTAATGTGACGTCCTGGGTAGACACATACACGAGTTGCCCAACTCTGTACGCCGGGGCAGGTCTTCTGTGCCGGTCCGCCACGGTCCTGTTGCGCTCCGCTGTGCGTAAAAGCGCATGACGCGCGGTAGCCCAGGTGGAGCGGAACTGCCTAAGGTGCGCCCTAACAGAGGGGACAGTTACCTCGTTCTCCTGCGCTGGAAACAGCGGGGGGTCGTAACCCAGGGACGCCTTGAAGGGGGACATCCCCGTTGCAGAAGAGCGGGCGGTGTTGTGGGCATACTCCACCCAGGCGAGATGGTTGCTCCAGGACGTCGGCTTGGATCTAGTAACACAGCGGAGCGCAGCCTCCAGCTCCTGATTGGTCCTCTCACACTGCCCGTTAGACTGGGGGTGATGGCCGGAGGAGAGGCTCACCTTGGCTCCGATGGCGTTACAAAAAGATCTCCAAACCTCGGATGAAAATTGGGGACCCCGGTCCGAGACCACGTCCACCGGAATCCCGTGCAGCCTGACCACGTGTTGGACGAGGAGGCCCGCCGTCTCCAGGGCAGTAGGGAGACCTCGCAGGGGGATGAAGTGCGCCGCCTTGGAGAAACGGTCCACGATGGTCAGGACGGTGTCAAAGGAGTTGGAAACGGGGAGTCCGGTGACGAAATCCAGTGCGATGTGCGACCAGGGCCTGCCGGGGACGGGCAGAGGCTGGAGCAGACCCGCTGGGGGGGCATTTCCCGACTTGCTGGTGGCACAGATTGGGCAAGCCCGGGCGTAGCGGGCTGCATCCCTCCGCAGGCCCAGCCACCAAAAGGACCGTTGGAGGAGGCTGATCATCCGAGAGGTGCCGGGATGACAGGTGAGCCGGGAGGTGTGGAGCCAGTGGATGACCTCTCCTCGGACCGCAGATGGGACGAACAGTCTTCCCTCCGGTCCGCCGCCAGGATCAGGTTCCACCTCCTGCGCCTTCCGGATCTTGTCTTCAATGTCCCAAGAAATGGCACCGAGGATGCACGACCTGGGCAGGATAGTGTGGGGCGTCTCCTCAGCCTCCACGGGGGTGAACTGCCTAGAGAGGGCGTCAGGCAGGCCGTTTTTGGAGCCCGGCCTGAAGGTGATCGAGAAGCGGAACCTGGCGAAGAACAAAGACCAGCGCGCCTGGCGGGCATTCAGGCGCTTGGCAGATCGCAAGTATTCTAAATTCTTGTGGTCCGTCAGGACCACAAACGGCAGGTCCGCCCCCTCTAGCCAGTGGCGCCACTCCTGTAAGGCGAGTTTAATGGCCAGGAGCTCTCTGTCCCCCACATCGTAGTTCCTCTCCGCCGGGGACAGGCGCCGGGAGAAGAAGGCGCACGGTCGCTTGGCGCCATCGTCCGGTGATCGTTGGGATAACACTGCTCCCACTCCCGTGTCCGATGCGTCCACCTCCACAATGCACTGCAGCGCGGGGTCGACCTGGCGAAGGACCCGGGAGGAGGAGAACTCCGCCTTCAGCGCCTTAAAGGCAGCATCGACCTCTTCAGTCCACCGGAACGGGACCTTCGGGGACGTGAGGCGGGTCAGCGGTCCGACAATCCAGCTGAAATTCGGGACAAAGCGGCGGTAAAAATTGGCGAAGCCAACAAACTGTTGCACCTGCTTCCGGGATGCGGGAGTAGGCCCCTCCACCACCGCCTTCACCTTCACTGGGTCTGGGAGCACCTGGTCCTGGGCGATGATGAATCCCAGGAAGGATGTGGTCCTAGCGTAGAACTCGCATTTCTCAGCCTTCACGTACAGACGATTCTCCAGCAGTCTTCGGAGGACCCGCCTCACATGGACCTGGTGCTCATCTCTGGACCTGGAGAAGATCAGAATGTCGTCCAGGTAGACGAACACGAAAAGGCCGATGAAATCCCGGAGGACGTCATTGATGAGGCGCTGAAAGACGGCAGGAGCGTTGGTCAACCCGAACGGCATGACGAGATACTCAAAGTGGCCGTTCGGGGTACGGAAGGCTGTTTTCCATTCATCTCCCTCCCGGATCCGGACGAGGTGGTAAGCGCTGCGTAGATCCAGCTTGGTAAACCAGGTCGCCCCCTGGAGGGAGTGGAAAGCAGTGTCCATGAGGGGCAGGGTGTAACGGTCCCTCTCAGTGATGTCATTAAGCGCTCGGTAGTCTATGCAGGGACGGAGGGAACCGTCCTTTTTCCCGACAAAGAAAAACCCTGCCCCCACGGGTGACGACGATGGGCGAATAATCCCAGCGCTCAGTGATTCCTTTAGGTACGTATTCATTGTCTCCCTCTCCGGCGCCGACAGGCTGTAGAGCCGACCAGATGGCAGGGGAGCCCCCTGGCGGAGATTGATGGCACAGTCATATGGTCGATGCGGGGGAAGAGACATAGCTTTCGATTTACTAAATACCATACCCAGGTCGTGAAATTCTGGAGGCACCAGTGACAGGTCCGGAGGTGCTGTATCCGCCACAGGGGGAGCCGCGGACGGGGAGCAGGCAGCGGACTGAAGGCAGGTGCCCATACAGAAGGTACTCCATGCCGATACCCCAGCGGACCTCCAGTCCAGGACAGGGTTGTGGAGGCGTAGCCAGGGATACCCCAGGATGACGGGCGACACAGAGTTGGGCAGGACGTAAAATACCATCTCCTCCCGGTGGTTCCCTGAGATGATGACTGGGACAGGCATGGTTTGGTGAGAAACTCTCCCAAGGGAGGCACGGGAGAGATGGACCAGGGAGATGGGGTGTTTTAATGCCTGACAGCGGATGCCCAATCGGGTTGCCAGGCCTTGTGAAATGAAGCTGCCCTCTGCACCCGAATCCACCAGTGCGTGGGTGAGGTGCCCAGTGGGATTGTGGCAAAAACGGATGGGCACCTTTAATTGAGTGAGGGGACTTTGCCGATTGACGTCCGCGAGGCCCCCTACAGTGACTCGCGGACCCCGCCGTTTGGCTTTTGTGGGCAAAGCTCTACCGTGTGTTGACTGTCTCCGCAATACATGCAGAGACCCAACTCACGGCGGCGCTGTCTCTCTGCCGAGGAGAGCTTTGCCCAGCCCGTCACCATCGGCTCCGACTCCTCGGGGCACGATGGTGGCGGCGTCGCCAGGGGGCGAGCTTGGGGCAGGCGTAGCGGGACTCCTCGAGGGCGAGAAGCAGACGGCCTCCGTCCTGAGGAGCGCTCGCGCAGCCTGTTGTCCAAGCTGATTGCCAATGAGGTTAGCTCCGCTAACGTTCCGGGGATATCCCGTCCAGCCAGTTCATCCCTCAGATCACTATTGAGGCTGCGGAGAAACAGGCTGCAGAGGGAGCGCTCCTCCCAGCCCAGTTCCTCCGCCGCTACCCGGTATTCGATGGCATAATCCGCGGCCGACCGGTTTCCCTGCTGGAGAGCGAGAAGCCGATCGACCTGGACCGCCTCGGAACGGGAGTGATCAAACACCTCCAGGAAGCGCCTCACGAACTCGGCATAGGTGAGGGTGGCATAACTGGGTCTCGCCATAATAGCGTAGGCCCAAGTTAAAGCGCGCCCCTCCAGGAGGTTCCCTCTGTAGCCGATTCGGCTGTGATCTGAGGGAAAGTCTCCGGGCACACGGTCAAACACGGACTCGCACTGCATCACAAACCCCCGCGCTCCGCCGAGCTTCCCGCTAAAGCGGGCGGGGGTCGGAATTGGTGTGAGTCGGGCCGGTGCCACTGGAGCTGGCTGGACGGCCACCGGAACAGCAGGAGCTGCGCCACCCTGAGGAGCCGGGGGGAATGGCTGCTGGGGGTCCAGGCGGTCCAATCGGCCAGTGATAATTACCAATTGATTCAGGATGACCTGCTGTTGATAAGCAATTTGATCCACTCTAGCCTCGAGAGTGGTAAGCCGGTGTGCGAGCCCGCCGTCCGCCGAGCCGCTCTGCTGAAGCCGTACTGACATAATGCACGGCTCAGGAGACGCACACACACAGGCTTAGAGTAGTTCAAAGAGTTTATTAACAGCAGGGGTGAATGAGTGCGTGTCTGCGGGAAGTAAATGTGTTGGTGATGGTGTCTGCTCCAGGCACAGAGGCAGGTGACCGTACAGCCGAGCAACCCTATGGAGAGAGCACAGGGAGAGGGTGACAGGCATACACCAACACAGGAGGGATTTATGGCGAGAGAAGGACTTACTTGGTGGGTCAGGACAGCTGGCACAACAAGGGGGCGAAGCCCGGAAGACAGCCACCTGGAGAGCTCCGTACAGCAGCGAGGATTGGGCGATGGAGAGGAGATGTCCGCCGCTGGGGAATCCACCTGTGCACAGGGGAGAAGACTGAAGAAGACAGGTAAGCGATCTTCTTACCAAAATAGTGATGCTGAAGAGAGGTATGCTCACAACGGTGAGGGACGAAGTCTGACGGCTTCAGGCCGAGCCTCCGGGCGAGACGGCCTTTATCCCTCGCCGCTGATGATTGTCAGGTGCGTGAGCAGGTGGCGCCGCTGATGAATGGCGCGGCGTGACATGATCATGGAAAGTTAAAACCTCAGATAAATAAGCTGGAGCAAGGCCATTAAGAGGTTTAAAAACAAAGTTTAAAATTAATGCTAAAATGTACTGGTAGCCAATAGAGTGAAAAGAGAATAAGTGTAATTAGGGCTGTTGCGGTAGAGGAATTTCCCCTGCGGTGACGGTGGACAGCTCAACACTGCGGTATGCGGTATTATTGCAAATGTTTTTAGGACCCTGTGGACTCGTAATTTAAACACATAACTTATGTGGGAATTGAGGGAAGCTGTAAGAGTCTCGCTGCAGCTCCACTCTCAACACAGGGGACTATGCTCTCTCCTTTTCTTTTTACCTTATACACCACTGACTTTCAGCACAACACAGAGTCATGCCACCTGCAGAAATTTTCTGACGACTCAGCTGTTGTGGGGTGTATAAGAGGAGGAGAGGAGGGGGAGTACAGGAAACTGGTAGACAGATTTGTGGAGTGGACGGAGCAGAATCACCTGAGGTTGAATGTCAGCAAGACCAGGGAGATGGTGATTGACTTCAGGAAGAGGAAGACGCCTTCTCAGCCACTGCAGATTGGGGGGGGGGGGATGTGGAAGTGGTTGAGGACTACACATATCTGGGTGTCAGGATCAGCAGCGGGTTGGACTGGAGATCCAACACCGTTGCTGCGCACAAGAAGGGGATGAGCAGACTACTTCCTGAGGAAGCTGAGATCCTTCAACGTGTGCAGCAGGATGTTGGAGCTTTTCTACCAGACCGTTGTCGCTAGTGCCATCTTCTTTGCTGATGTCTGTTGGGGTAGCAGTATTAGGGCCAGAGACACCAACAGACTTGACAGGATTATCAAGAGGGCTGGATCTGTAATTGGTCTCAGGCCGAAGACCTTTGAGACAGTGGTGGAGAGGAGAACACTAAATAAACTGCGATCCATCTCCAATCCATGTCCAACCTCCTCAGTAGGAATAGCCTGCGCTGTCTCTTCTTGTAGAGTGCATCGGTATTGTGTGACCAGTCTAGTTTATTGTTCAGATGAACACCCAGGTACTTGTAGGATGTCACCATCTCAATGTCTGTTCCCTGTATGTTTACTGGTGCTGTGAGGGGTTGTCCTTGCCTGCAGCAGTCCACCACCAACTCCTTAGTTTTCCTCGCGTTGATCTGGAGACAGTTCCGATGGCACCAGTCCACGAAGTCCTGGATAAGTCCTCTGTACTCAGCTTCATCTCCGTTGGAGATGAGGCTGACGATTGCAGAGTCATCAGAGAACTTCTGTAGATGGCAGTGTGTTGTGCTGTGTGAGAAATCCGCAGTATAAAGGGTGAACAGGAAGGGAGCCAAAACCGTTCCCTGGGGGCCCCCCATGCTACCGATGATCGTGTCAGACACACAATCCCGGGTTCTCACAAACTGTGGCCGGTTCGTGAGGTAGTCCAGGATCCATGATGACAGGTGCTGGTCCACCCCTGCGCACAACAGCTTGTCCTTCAGGATCATCGGTTGGATGGTGTTGAAAGCACTGGAGAAGTCAAAGAACATGATCCTCATGATTTCCAGGCGAAAAAAGACATTGGACCTGTGCTATGGATCCATAGAGAGGGCCTATAAATCACTCCCCCTTCCTCCTGTAGGATCCTCAGATCACAACTGTGTACATTTGCTGCCCACATATAAAACTGCTCTCAGAAGAGGCAAGGTGGAGATGAGAGACATTGATGTATGGACAGAAGATTCAGTGCACAGCCTCCAGGAATGCTTTAACTGTACAGACTGGGAGATGTTCACACTGGCCTGCGGGGATGATTTGGACTCTTTGGTGGACGTCACATGCTCATACATGGCTTTCTGTAAAAATAAGATCATTCCACGTAAACGTGTCAAAATATATCCCAACAACAAACCATGGGTTACAAAATCAGTTAAATCCTGCTTACAGAGGAAAGCACTTGCCTTTAAACAGGGGACTGTTTCTGAGCTACAGGTTGCCACAAAAGAGCTGAAGTCCGAAATTTTAAGAGCAAAACAGAATTATAAATCAGAATTGGAAAGCAAGATGGCAGTAAAGAAACTTGGTTCAGCCTGGGCCAGTATGAAAACTATTGCAGGCCTTCAGAGCACAGAGCACAGTAATCGTGTGTTTTTAGATGGTTTTAATTCAGACACAGAGCTGGCTAATGCTCTTAATTGTTTTTAGGGTCGTTTTGACTCCTTTGATTTTAGCACAGAAACCCAAGATTTGAAACAGAAACTCAAAGACAATCAGCACTTTAATATTGAGGTGCAGGATGTTAAAAGGGAGTTCTGCGCTGTAAAAGTGAACAAAAGTCAGGGCCCTGATAATATATGTGGGCGCTTGGTAAAGTCCTGTGCACATGAACTGAGTCCTATATTTCATTACATTTTCAATAATTCCTTACAGACACAACATGTGCCTAAGATCTGGAAAGAAGCTGTGGTTGTTCCCATTCCAAAATCCAGCTGTCCTAAAACGGTAAACGACTTTAGACCAGTTGCTTTGACTTCAATTTTAATGAAAATTTTTGAAAAACTGGTCAGATGTGAGGTCCTAAAGCAGACTGAGCATGCATTGGATCCTCTGCAGTTTGCATATAGGCCTCACAGAGGAGTGGAGGATGCCACTGTCACTCTGTTTAACATGCTTTTTAAACATCTGGATTTTAATGGGAAACACACCAGACTTTTATTTGTGGACTTTTCCTCCACCTTTAATACAATCCAACCTCATATCTTAGTTGATAGGCTCCTGCAACAATTTGATTTGAGCAATAATCTGGTGGGTTGGATTCTGGATTTCTTAACCAACAGGACACAGAGAGTAAGGGTCAATGGTACATTGTCTGACCTAAAGTGCTCTTCTACTGGCTCTCCTCAGGGGTGTGTGTTGTCACCATTACTCTTCATCCTGTACGCAAACATGTGTCGGAGCAGACATGACAACAGACACATTATAAAGTATGCTGATGACTCAGTTATTGTCAGTCTCCTCCAGGATGGTGAGAGTGGCCACGGCCCAGTAGTTGATGATTTTGTTCACTGGTGTGAGGATTCCTACCTGCAGCTGGATACGACAAAAACTAAAGACATGATTATTGACTTTAGGAGGAAAAATCCCAGGCACAAAGTCACCGTACTAAAAGGCCAGACCACCGAATGTGTACAATCCTACAAATATCTTGGGACGATTATTGATAGTAATTTAAACTTTGAAGAGAACTGTGAAAGGGTGTGCAAAAAGGGTCAGCAACATTTGTATTGCTTGAGAAAACTTGCACGCTTCCAAATTGACCGAACCATAATGACAGTGTTTTATCTGGCTTTTATTGAATCTGTTTTATCCTTTTCTTTAGTGTCATGGTTTGGTCAGATAAAACTGAAACAGAGGAAATCCTTGGATCAGGTAGTTAGATGGTCCAGTCGTTTGCTTGGTGAGCCACAGCTGAGTCTGACATCCCTGTACAGCAGACAAGTACAGAGGATGGCTACCTCCATTTTAAATGATGACTCCCACCTTTGCATTGCCACTTTCAGCTTCTTCCCTCAAGACGGAGGTTTGCTGTCCCAAAAAGTAGAAACCAGCGCTACAAAAACAGCTTTGTTCCTGCTGCTGTCAAAGAGTTGAACAAGCTGTAACAATATATTGCACATAATTTAGGTACCTATTTATTAACTCCATTTTATATTTACTTATTTTTGTAGGATGTTACTTGGGTTCCAAATATTTTATTGGGTTTTAGACCTTTGAGTTTTTAACCTCTTTGACTAGTTTTTAACTTTTAATATGACCTTTATCTCTTATCTCTGGTTTTTCTCCCATCTCTTTGTCTTTATACCCTGATTGATGGAGCCTTGAGTATTTTTATCATGTTTATAGTCAGCTTCATATGTGCCTGTGTTTGTGTCTATGTTGAATGTAATTTGTGGCTTGTAAATATGGATGTCACCAGACTGCAAAACAAATCTACCTACGGGTACAAATAAAGTAACCTGAACCTGAACCTGAACCTCACCGCATTCCCGGGCTTCTCCAGGTGGGACAGAGAACGGTGAAGGAGGAAGATCACTGCATCCTCCACCCCAATGCCAGGCGAACTGGAGTGGATCCATCGCTGATCCCACCAGGGGGTGGAGGTGAGCAAGGAGCAGTCTCTCCAGGGTCTTCATCATGTGAGACGTCAGGGCCACTGGTCTGTAGCTGTTAAGGTCTTTGGGGTGGGAAGTCTTTGGTACAGGTACCACACAAGTTGTTTTCCACAACTGTGGTACCCTCCCCAGCTTCAGGCTCAGGTTGAAGATGTGCTCCACAATCCCACACAGCTGGTCTGCACAGGACTTGAGGAGCTTCGCGCTGATGCCGTCCGGTCCCGAGGCCTTCCTCACCTTGATCTTCCTCAGCTCCGTCCTCACCTGGGTCTTAGTGAGGGTCAGGTTGGGGGGTTGTGTGCTGGGAGTCAGGGGGTGTTGGTGGAGTGGGGTGTGGACAGCAGGTCTCGATGACTTTAGAGGCAGCAGTGGTTGTTGTGCAGTCGGGGGGGAGGGCGGTTGGTCAAACCTACTAAAAAACAGGTTCAGATTGTTTGCCCACTCCCTGCTCCCCGTGGCCTGGGAGGAGGTATTCTGGAGCCCAGAGATGGTTTTAAGGTTTCTCCAGACCCCACCGATGTCGCTCTGTTGCAGCTTGTCCTCCATCTTCTTCCTGAAGCTGTCCTTGCCTTCTCTGATCTTCCTCCTCAGCTCCCTCTGTACGGACTTCAGCATCTCCCTGTTCCCCGAACTGAAGTTCCTTTTCTTCTCTCTCAGAAGTGTTTTTATCTCAGCGTTGATTCAGGGTTTGTTGTTCGAGCAACACCGTATGGTCTTGGTGGGTATGGTGTTGTCCATACAGAAGCTGATGTAGTCCGTGATGGTGTGAGTGAGGCCATCGATGTCCTCACCATGTGGATCGCAGAGCCCCTCCCAGGCAGTGGCTTCAAATCATTCCGTTAGAGCGTCCATTGCCTCCTCAGACCATAATTTCACTGTGCGCATGACCGGAGGTTGTCTGTGTGCTAGGGGTTTGTACATCGGCAGGAGATGAACCAAGTTGTGATCCGATCTCCCGAGTGGGGGGAGTGGTGATGAGGTGTACACCTCCTTATTATTTGCATAGAATAAGTCCAGTGTTTTATTGTCTCTAGTGTGACATGTGACATACTGGGTGAACGTGGGTAGAATGGAGGACAGTGAAATATGGTTGAAATCACCTGAAATGAGGAGGAGAGCATCTGGGTGTTCAGTCAGCAGCCTGCCAGTTACTGAGTGGATGATGTCACACGCTGTCCCAGTGTTCGCTGTCGGATTTGCATAAATAACAATGCAGATCACCTGTGAGTATTCCCTTGGGAGATACACTACCGTTCAAAAGTTTGGGGTCACCCAGACAATTATTTTGTGTTTTCCATGAAAAGTCACACTTATTTACCACCATGAGTTGTAAAATGAATACAAAATATAGTCAAGACATTGACAAGGTTAGAAATAATGATTTGTATTTGAAATAATAATTTTTTCCAGATACTCAACCTGCTCAAAGGAAGGTCAGTTTTATAGCTTCTCTAACCAGCTAAACTGTTTTCAGCTGTGCTAACATGATTGCACAAGGGTTTTCTAATCCTCCATTAGCCTTCTGACGCAATGAGCAAACACATTGTACCATTAGAACACTGGAGTGATAGTTGCTGGAAATGGGCCTCTATACACCTATGTAGACATTGCACCAAAAACCAGACATTTGCAGCTAGAATAGTCATTTACCACATTAGCAATGTATATTAGATATTAGAGTGTATTTCTGATTAGTTTAAAGTTATCTTCATTGAAAAAAAACAGTGCTTTTCTTTCAAAAATAAGGAAATTTCTAAGTGACCCCAAACTTTTGAACGGTAGTGTAGGTAGGCCTCATGCTAACAGCTAGCAACTCAATGTCTTTGTTGCAGTGTCGTTGTTTAACCGTGATATGTCCCGGTCTGCACTAGCTGTTATTTGACATAATTCTCGACCCAGGAAACATGCACGCAGGCTCAGGTAGATTTGAAAGCTTTATTCAACCAGGGAAACGTGTTTGGATGTGTGTATGTAATATGGTAATGTATTGTGGGTGGTAGATGAGGACAGGAACAGAGCAGCACGCCATGTGGCCAGGCAACCCTATGGGAGAGACACAAACAGGGAGTGAGCTGGGCAAACCACACGGGAGAGTGATGCAGAGATGTGCTTACTTGCAGAGATATATTTGGCTGGCGTTGGTGAGGATTCCAAGCCTGGGAGACAGTGCCCGGCTGTGCATCCAACGAGGTGTGGAGATGTGGGGAGGAGATGATGGCGAAGGAGAGGATTTCCGCCGCCAGGGAATCCACCTGTGTACAGGGGAAGGCTGAGAGAACAGGTGAGTAATAAGACAGCTTACGTGTCGCAGCGATGAGTAGCAGGCCTGAAGAAAGGATTCTGCTGAGGGATTGAGCGCGTTGTAAGACAGACGGCTCCAGGCCGATGCTCAGGGCGAGGTAGAATAAATAGCTCAGCGTAAATGAGGAGCAGGTGTGCGCGCAGCTTAGGTGGATGCCTGAGAGCAGCAAGTGATGACAGTACTCCTCCCCCTAACAGCGCCTCCTGGCGCTGGTTTACCCGGGTGCGCCCGATGGAACTCCGTGATGAGATCTCAATCCAACACCCAGGATCTCCACTCTGGGCCATATCCCTCCCAATCCACCAGGTACTGCAGCCCACGACCTCGGCGCTGGGAGTCCAGGATGGAAGCAACACCCCACGCCGGGTGACCATCGATCATCATGGGAGCGGGTGGCGACCTAGGAGGAGGACAGAGTGGATCGGAGACAACAGGCTTGACTTTGGAAACAAGGAAAGTGGGACACACACGGAGGGAGCGGGGGGAGGGCCAAATGCACAGCCACCGGGTTGACAATCTTGGTAATAGCGAAGGGACCGAGAAACCGTGGAGCCAGCTTCCTCTTCTCGGCCTTGAGATTGACGTCCTGCGAAGAAAGCCAGACCTGTTGACCCACCTGATAACTAGGAGCCGGCCTCCTGTGGTGGTTGGCAGTGGTGCTGTTGCGCGCCGCCGTGCGTAAAAGCGCCTCTCTCGCCCTGGTCCACAAACTCCGGCAGCGTCTCAAATGTGCCTGAATGGAGGGAACAGCCAACTCACCCTCCTGTTCGGGGAACAAAGGGGGATGGTACCCCAATGATGCCTTGAAGGGGGACATACCAGTGGCCGAAGATCGTGCCGTGTTGTGGGCGTACTCCACCCAAGCCAAGTAGGAGCTCCAGGAGGATGCGTTGGAGGAGGTCACGCAGCGCAGGGCAGCCTCCAGCTCCTGATTGGTACGTTCGCACTGTCCGTTGGACTGGGGATGATGACCAGAGGAAAGACTCACCGTGGCCCCCAGGGCGTTACAGAAGCACCTCCATACTTGGGATACAAACTGAGGCCCACGATCTGATATGACGTCCAAAGGAATCCTGTGCAGTCTGACCACATGTTGGACGAGGAGATCAGCCGTCTCACGTGCCGAGGGAAGACCCCGGAGCGGCACAAAGTGGGTGGCCTTAGAGAACCGATCCACAATCGTCAAAACCGTGTCATAGGTGTTAGAGACAGGTAGACCAGTGATGAAGTTGAGAGCGATGTGCGACCAGGGCCTGCCTGGGACCGGCAGGGGCTGGAGTAGACCCGCTGGTGGAGAGTTCTGAGACTTGCCATTGGCAAACTGGGGGCAGGCCCGGACGTAGTTGGCGGCATCCTTTTGGAGACCCGGCCACCAGAAGGAGCGTTGAAGAAGGTCCACCAGTCGGGAGACGCCAGGGTGACAAGAGAGCCTGGACGTGTGGACCCAGTGAATAACCTCCCCCCGAACAGCTGAAGGAACGTAGAGTCTGCCCTCCGGACCACCGCCAGAATCAGGTTCCGCCTCCTGCGCCTTACGGATCTTGTCCCTGATGGACCAGGAGACCGCCCCCACGACGCACGAGCTGGGAAGGATGGTGTGGGCTGACTCCTCTGGGGCCTCAGGAGCGAACTGTCTTGACAAGGCGTCAGGCAACCCATTCTTTGAGCCTGGACGGTAGGTGATGGTAAACTGGAATCGAGCGAAGAATAGAGACCAGCGTGCCTGGCGGGCATTCAGATGCCGTACTGACCTCAAATACTCAAGATTCTTGTGGTCCGTCCAGACCACAAAAGGCTGAGCTGCCCCCTCCAGCCAGTGACACCACTCCTGCAGCGCGAGCTTGACAGCAAGGAGTTCTCTGTCGCCGACGTCATAATTACGCTCGGCCGCTGACAACCGTCCTGAGAAGAAGGCACAGGGCCGCTTGATACCATCCACTGGAGAACGCTGGGAGAGCACCGTCCCCACCCCTGTGTCAGACGCATCAACCTCCACCAAGCACTGCAGCGCGGGATCAACCTGGGTTAGGATCCGGGAGGATGAGAACTCCGTCTTGAGGGTCTTGAAAGCGGTAGCTGCCTCCTCGGACCACTGGAAGGGCACCTTAGAGGAAGTGAGGCGTGTCAGGGGAGTAACAATGGCGCCGAAGTTGGGGACAAAGCGACGGTAGAAATTGGCGAAGCTGATGAACTGTTGCACCTGTTTCCTGGAGGTAGGCGTGGGCCACTCGACCACCGCTTTAACCTTAGCGGGGTCGGGGAGGATCTGATTGTGGGAGATGACAAATCCCAGGAAAGAGGTGGTCTTGGCATAGAATTCGCATTTCTCCACCTTGATGTAGAGCCTGTTCTCCAGCAACCACTGCAGGACCCACCTCACATGAACCTGGTGCTCCTCCCGTGACCTGGAGAAGATGAGTATATCATCCAGGTAGACGAAGACAAAGACCCCCAGGAAATCTCGTAGGACGTCATTAATGAGTCGCTGAAAGACGGCAGGAGCGTTGGTGAGCTCAAACGGCATCACTAAGTACTCGAAGTGGCCGCTGGGCATCCTAAAGGCCGTCTTCCACTCATCGCCTTCCCGGATCCGAACGAGATGGTAAGCGCTGCGGAGATCTAATTTAGTGAACCAGGTCACCCCCTGGAAGGAGTGGAAGGCGGTGTCCATCAGAGGCAGAGTGTAGCGGTCCTTAATCGTGATGTCATTGAGAGCTCTGAAATCAATGCAGGGGCGAAGGGAGCCATCCTTCTTGGAGACAAAGAAGAAGCCTGCACCGAGCGGAGATGAGGAGGGGCGGATGATCCCAGCACTGAGCGACTCCTTGATGTAAGAATCCATTGCCTCTCGTTCAGGAGCTGAAAAGCTGTAAAGGCGGCCGGATGGTAAGGGTGCCCCCGGGCAGAGGTTGATGGCGCAGTCATACGGCCGGTGAGGGGGAAGAGACATGGCTTTGGACTTGCTGAATGCCATCCCCAAGTTGTGAAACTCCTGGGGCACCAGGGTGAGGTCCGGAGGCTCGGAGACTGGTGCTGGCGGAGGTGAGGATGGAGCACAAGCCGCAGACTGGAGACAGGTGCTCAGGCAGAAGGAGCTCCACAAAAGGACATTGCCAGACCTCCAATTGAGGACGGGGTTGTGCAGGCGCAGCCATAGGTAGCCCAGGATGACACGGTCCGAAGAGGAAGACAAGACGTATAGGGTTAGGTCCTCACGGTGGTTGCCTGAGATTATTATGGGCACCGGCTTGGTGCGATGCATTACTACCCCCAAGGGAGAGCGAGAGAGGGTGACCAGATTTAGGGGAATTGACAATGGCTGACAGGGTATGCCCAAACGGGTTGCCAGGCTCTTGGAAATGAAATTTTGCTCTGCCCCTGAGTCCACCAGTGCATGAGTGAGGTGCCCGATGGAATTATGGCAGAATCTGATGGGCAGAATGCAACTAGAGAGGGGATTTGACCGGTTAGAGTCCGCGAGGCCCCCTACAGTGACTCGCGGACCCACCCGTTTGGCTTGACCGGGCACTGCTCCATGGTATGCTGGTCGTCTCCGCAATACATGCAGAGACCCAGTTCCCGCCGGCGTTGTCTCTCCACAAGAGGGAGCCTGGTGCGCCCGATCGACATGGCCTCTGACTCATTGGCGGACTCCGGAGCGGGTAACGCCAGGGGGCGAGACTGAGGAGAGCGGGCCGAAGATCTGCACAAGCGGCTGACTGACTTCCGCTCCGCAGCCCGCTATCGCAGCCTGTTGTCCAAACTAATCGTTAGAGAGATTAGTTCGGACAGCCGCCCTGGGAGATCCTGACTGGCCAATTCGTCCTGCAGACCTGAATTGAGGCTACGGAGGAAGATGCTGCAGAGAGAAGCCTCTCCCCAACCAACCTCCTCCGCTGCCACCCGGAAGTCAACAGCGTGATCCGCCGCCGACCGGCTTCCCTGTTGAAGGCTAAGGAGCCGATCGGCGAGGACGCTGTCATGACACGAGTGATCAAACACCTCTAGGAAGTCTTGCACGAACCGGTCATAGGAGATGGTCGTGTAGCTGGGCTTCGACATGACGGCGTAAGCCCAAGCTAACGCTCGCCCCTCCAGGAGATTAGCCATGTAGCCGATTCGGCTATGGTCAGAGGGAAAATCCCCGGGAACGCGCAAGAACACCGACTCACATTGTAAAATAAACCCCCGTGCCCCACTGAGCTTCCCGTTGAAGCGAGCGGGGGTTGGGATAGGTGTGAGCCGGGTCAGCACTCCCGAGCTGGGTTGGCCAGCCGTGGAAGTGGCCGAAGCCGAGCCGCCTTGATGAGCCGGGGGGAACGCCTGATGGGGGTCAAGACGGTCTAACCAGTGAGTAATTATAGTTAACTGGTTGAATATGACCTGTTGTTGATGCGCTATCATATCCACCCGAGCCTCGAGGGTGGAAAAACGGTGTGCGAGCCCACTGCCCGCTGGGCCACCTTGCTGGAGCCGTACTGACATAATTCTCAGTCCAGGAAACACGCACGCAGGCTCAGGTAGATTTGAAAGCTTTATTCAACCAGGGAAACGTGTTTGGATGCGTGTATGTGATATGGTAATGTATTGTGGGTGGTAGATGAGGACAGGAACAGAGCAGCACGCCGTGTGGCCAGGCAACCCTATGGGAGAGACACAAACAGGGAGTGAGCTGGGCAAACCACACGGGAGAGTGATGCAGAGATGTGCTTACTTGCAGAGATATATTTGGCTGGCGTTGGTGAGGATTCCAAGCCTGGGAGACAGCGCCCTGCTGTGCATCCAACGAGGTGTGGAGATGTGGGGAGGAGATGATGGCGAAGGAGAGGATTTCCGCCGCCAGGGAATCCACCTGTGCACAGGGTAAGGCTGAGAGAACAGGTGAGTAATAAGACAGCTTACGTGTCGCAGCGATGAGTAGCAGGCATGAAGAAAGGATTCTGCTGAGGGATTGAGCACGTTGTAAGACAGACGGCTCCAGGCCGATGCTCAGGGCGAGGTGGAATAAATAGCTCAGCGTAAACGAGGAGCAGGTGTGCGCGCAGCTTAGGTGGATGCCTGAGAGCGGCGAGTGATGACATTATTGACATACATTATCACTCCCCCGCCCTTTGCCTTCCCACTGTCTGGTGTCCGGGTCTGCCCGTATTGCGTGGAAACCCTCCAGTACGATGTTAGCATCTGTTGCTAGTTCTGTTAGCCACATCTCGGTAAACAACATCAAACTACTCTCTCTGAAGACGCTCTCGTAGCGGGAGATAGCTGCTAGCTCGTCAGTCTTATTGAGTAGTGATCGTACATTCCCCATAATAACGGATGGGAGGACGGGTCTGTACCTTATATTCCTCGCCCACCGTCTTATTCCAGCTTGACATCCACGCCATTTCCGTCTTATTTCTCCCGGAATGTTGAGTTTTTGCGTTAGCATCGTGGGCCGGTTAAGTGCTAACAGCTGGTCTCTATTGTACTGCCTCCTGCAAGAAACAGTGGCTCCGTCCGCTGGCTCAGGAGACATTTAGGCGATCTACGTGTCCGGATGGAATAAAGGTGACGCTGGATCAGAAAGATTAGCAAGAGAGCCAGATAGTAAATAGAAATAAGAAGAAATTGATCCGCTGTTGCAAAAAGGCAGCCTACTCGTGTCGCGCAGGAAGTGAATCTATCTATCTATCTATCTATCTATCTATCTATCTATCTATCTATCTATCTATCTATCTATCTATCTATCTATCTATCTATCTATCTATCTATCTATCTATCTATCTATCTATCTAACTTTATGTGCGTGTGTGACAACTGTGCAGAGCTCCCGTCTTCTTACAGGCATGAACTGCTGATTCTGTTAAAAAAAAACAAAAAACAAAAAAAAAACTTGGTGATTTTCATAAAGCAATGGTGGTAACTACGGGGTGTGTGGACTGGAGACTGCAGCGACATTCTGCTTATTTAAGCAGGACAATCTCCATACAGAACCCTGCGTGGCTCTTGTCTCCATGATTTTTGCTGCTGTGATTTTTGCCACTGTCCAAAAAATCCTGTTAAAACAGGTTGCTCTCGGAGCTCATACACAGGAGCATACACAGTCAGGATCATACACCTTCCACTCAGAAGGAAATAACACGCTTTGTGCCCTTTCAGTGCTCACTGTCACGGCTGTATTTAACAAGGAGTCCAAATGCTTTCACCACTAACTGCCTGCTGGAGTCCGTCTGGAGAGAGTGCCCCAAACGGTGCTGTCACTGTCAGCGGCGGCAGCACCGTGTGCTGTGGAAGCTTCTAGAGTACCGGGTGCAAACATGCTGTTGGCAATAAAAATACACTTCATTTAACAATTTATTTAATAATCAATGGAGGCACACAAGTGAACAACGAGATATAGCCACACACAAAAAAAAGTGAACCACCAGCCACCTGCAACCCCACACATGTGAATGTGCCTGTCACCAGTGTGCGCACACCCGCTACTACTGGTGGTGCAACTACGTGCACCAGCTGCCACCATCAATGAGACTCTGCCCCTAAAGCTAGCTCCAGCAAAAAAAGGAAGGTTGATGAGGAAAACCGAGAACACAAAGAGGAACGGACAGAAAAACACGTGACACAGACTAAGCATGGCCACCCTGAACAGCACCATCCACTGGGGGGGATGGTGATTGCATGATTACCCCTGCTGTAAGGCCTAATTCCTGCTGATAAAAATGCCTTAAATTGTCAGTTTCTGTCGGAGGGCAGGCTTAAAAGGCATACAGTGTGCATACTGTATGCCAGAGATAAGCAACCATGTGCCATTGAGTGCCAATACACAGCAAGTTTCTTTCCATCTTATATGGTGGCCCTGAAGCACAAATCACAACAGCAAGTAACAAAACACAACAATGAAAGAAAAACAATATCACAATAGAGAAAGCAAAAAAGTAAAAGAGAAACAGCAATAAAAGAGAAAACACAATGGCACTAAATCAAACTGGAAAAGGTAAAAGCCTAATATTGACAACGATCATTGCTGATCGAATAAACTCTTGGCCCTTTTCCACTAGTGTCAGTTTGGCCCAGTTCGGTATGGTACGGTACTCTTTGTAGGCTTTTCCATTAGGGACTGCAACAGTTACAGTCCCAATTTTTCAGACCTGCTGGAGAGGGGTTCCAAGCGTACTGTACCGACTCGAAAATGTGACGTTGTGGGAAGCCACTCAGTAGTTTTCCCTCAGACTGAAGAGATGGCAGATTAAAGGTGCTAGGGGACAAGGGGAATTGTCATGGGGGGTTGATATGCAAATACAGCACCTCGGGTAGCGGAGGAGGGTTAATATAAAAGAGAGTGCCTGCAACCTGTGTTTGGATTCTGGTGGATGTGAGAGGAAGAGAATAAAGTTTCATCTGCTCTGAACGCACGGCCTGATTATTCATCTCTCCACAACGTAAAAACACTGCGGGCCACTGATTGGTCCGGGTGTAACGTCATGAGAGCGGCGTTTGAGGCTGAGTTTACAGAATTGCAAGCCGCCATTTGCAACGATTCATCCGTGAGCCAGCCAGTGAGCAAGCGATATAAAAAACAATGATAGAATGGCTTCACAGAAATCAACACTGCGGTCCAGCAGTTTTCTGTGCCTTTTGGCTGATGACAGAATCCAGAGGGAAGTAGACAGAGCCACCCAAAATGAATCTATTGTGGAGAGTGTAAATAACGAGACTGACTCCTGCTACATCACCATAATCTCCATAGCCATTGTCCTTCTCTGTTTACCCTCTGCATCCAATCTGAGATGATTAACCCAGTCTCTACACCGTTCCCCCCAGAATCTCAGACCGAGTTTCAGCCCTCACGTCCTTTTGGCTTCAGTCTCCTCCCATATCTGCTGTAACGGGGGTTTACCACCTCTGCGGCGCTGCTGTGCGGGCGGGGGGCTTCTGGGGGCGTGTCTGTCTGCGGGTGGGCCATGGCGAGGGGGGTGAAACCTTCGACTTACCCGTGTGGCTGCTCTGATGAATCGTTTACCTGGGGAGTTCTCAGTGGGGGTCTTCCGCACCGAGGGGCCTGAGCCAACAGCACTTGCTCATTCGCCACCACAAAGGCGGGCTTAAGTCTGTCTATGCATATTTTCTCCTGACGACCCCCCAAGTCTAACAAAAAATGTTTGTCCCTGTTTCCAGCACTCTGAAAGGGCCATCATAGGGTGGGTGCAATGGAGGGTGGTGGCCATCGTGCCTGACAAACACGAACGCCGCGTTCTTCAAAGTTTTTGGCACAAAAGCGCGTGGAAAACAGCGGTGGGCCGGGCCCGGCAGTGTGCCTGTATCTGCACTATGCTGCAAACGCTGAGACGGGCAGTTGTCCGGCGCGGGATTATCTTGTAAAAATTCCCCGGGCAGCCGCAGTGGCTGAGAAAAAACAAGCTCCGCCGGGGAAGCCTCCAAATCCTCTTTTGGTGCGGAATGCAACCCCAATAAAACCCACGACAACCGGTCTACAAAATTTGAATCCGTCAGCGAAGCCCTGAGCACTGCTTTCAGTGACCTGTGAAAACGCTTGCATAACCCATTGGCTTGTGGGTTGTACGCGGTTGTGCGATGAATTGCAACACCCAGGCTATGGGCCATTGCGGACCAGAGGTCTGAAACAAACTGAGGGCCCTTATCGAATGTGATGTCTGACGGGATTCCAAAACGTGCCACCCATGTCGTCAAAAAAGCGCACGCCACGTCCGCAGACGTGGTTGCTGCCAGCGGTACTGCTTCTGGCCAGCGTGTGGTGCGGTCCACCCCTGCGACGGCGAGAGGGGGCCCACGAGGTCCACGTGAACATGGTCGAACCTCTTCGCCGGGATACGAAATGGCTCCAAAGGAGCCTTCGTGTGTCTGTGTACTTTGGCTCGTTGGCACGCTACACAGGCTGCAGCCCTCTCCAGCCTTAACCCTGTTGGTCCAGACTGGAGCGCGCGCACGTCCGTATCACCAATCTGCTCTGCGGCCATGGCTGTATAATCCATCCCCACGCAGACCGGGGCCACTACTGCGCGCGAGAGGCAGTCCGCTATCACATTCAGTTTACCCGACACATGCTGAATATCGGTCGTAAACTCCGTGATCGCGGCCAGCTGTCTCTGCTGCCAGCCCGACCATGGTTCCGAAACCTTGGCCATCGCGAACGTTAGCGGCTTGTGGTCCACGAACCCGGTGAAGCTGCGCCCTTCCAGCCAGGACTGGAAGTGGCGTATGGCCAGGTGGAGAGCCAGCAACTCTCTGTCGAACGTGCTGTATTTACGCTCACTGTTGCGCAAAGCCCTGCTGAAAAAGGCGAGCGGCTGCCAGGAACCGGCGACATGTTGCTCCACGACGGCCCCTATGGCCGCGACCGAGGCGTCGGTAGTGAGCGTTATCCGGGCCGCCGGGTCCGGGTGCGCCAACAGTGCGGCGTTTGCCAGGGCTGTTTTAACCTCAGAGAATGCCTGCTCTCGCTCCGGAGTCCATTCGACTCTGTCCGCGGGCTTCCGTTTCTTGAGCGCGGCGTACAATGACGGCATGAGTTGAGCTGCGTAGGGGAGGAACCGGATAGAAAAGTTAACCATCCCCAAAAACTCTTGCAGCGCCCTGACCGTCTGAGGCCGGGGAAAATTCGCCACGGTACGCACTTTGTCGGGCAAGGGTATCGCTCCCTCCGGTGAGACGCAGTGCCCCAAAAAATCAATCCCCATCACGCCGAACTGGCATTTCGCCGGGTTGATTATTAACCCGTGCTCCTCCAACCTCCGGAAAACCGTCCTGAGGTGGGTTACGTGTTCGTCCTTGGACGCACTGGCCACCAGGATATCATCCAGGTAGACAAACACAAACGGGAGATTGCGCAACACCGCATCCATCATGCGTTGGAATGTCTGTGCCGCTCCTTTTAATCCGAAGGGCATGCGTAAAAACTCAAACAAGCCAAACAGAGTTATTACCGCTGTTTTAGGTATGTCCTCCGCGCGCACTGGGACCTGGTGGTAACCACGGACCAGGTCTATTTTAGAAAAAATGCGTGCTCCGGCGAGGTGAACGGAAAAATCCTGAATATGGGGAATCGGGTAGTGGTCGTGCGCTGCGGCGTTATTCAATCTGCGGAAATCTCCGCACGATCGCCACGATCCCTCGGACTTAGGGACCATTTGTAGCGGGGATGCCCATGGGCTGTTCGATCGCCTGATGATGTCCAACCTTTCCAGGTTGGCATACTCCTCGCGTGCTATGGCCAGTTTAGCTGCGTCCAAGCGCTGAGGTCGTGCGAAAATGGGCGGCCCAGTGGTGGTGATAAAGTGTTCCACCCCGTGTTTAGCGATGGCCGCCGAAAACGTCGGGACCGTGAGTGCTGGAAACTGAGTGAGCAGAGTGTGGAACTTACCGCCCGGAGCTGTGACGTTGGCTTGCATTATTGGCCCGGCCCCTCGAGCTGTACAGGGGAGAGAATCAAAAAACAGTGCATTAACCAGACACCTGTTAGCAACATCGACTAGTAACCCATGTGCACACAGAAAATCAGCTCTCAGGATTGGGAAACTCAGTGCCACTATGACAAAAGTCCACTCATACATACAGCCGTGTAGGGATAAAGTCAGTGTTCTCTCATCAAAAGTCTTAATGCCCGAACCATTTACTGCTACCAACCTGGGGCCGCTAGGTCCTGTTAGCCGGTCGGCGTAGGACGGCAGGGTGATGCTCCTCTGGGCTCCGGTGTCTATGAGGAACCGTCTCCCTGAGCGCAAGTCCGTCACATAGAGCAGCTTGTTCTCTTCACCGGCGGTCGCAGCTGCTACCGACTGCCGGCCTTGGCGTTTCCTGAGCACTTGAATTGGCACGGTGGCGCACATCTTCGTGCGTTCTCTCCAAAGCGGCGGTGGTAGAAGCAGAGCGTGTCTTTCTGGCGCCTCCTGGCCTCCGCTGCCGCTACTGTCGCCAGCTCCTCGCCTCCGCTGGTCGTCTCGCTGGGTTCCGACGCCGCCACGTTCACTGTGAGGGCTCTGGTGGTGAGGATGATCCGATCTGCCTCCTGGGCTAGCACACAGTAGTCACGCGTGGCCAGCAACAGCGAATTGGCAAGAACCGCTCTCACCTCTGTTGTGAGGTTCCGGAGGAAAAGGTGGGCAAACAGAAAATGCCCGTCGTCCATGCCCATTAACGCCAACATCTTCTCCATCAGTTCAACCGCCGAACCATCTCCTATCTCGGAGCGCCTCAGGAGCCTCTCTGCCCTCTCACAGTCCGAGAGAGTGTAGCGCCGGGTCAGCGCGGCCTTGAGAGTCCCATATTTGTCGTGGGCTGGAGGCTGTTGGAGCAGGCTCGCTACTTGCTGAGATGTGTGAGCATCCAGCGCTGCAACCGCATAGTAATATTTGGTGTCGTCTGCCGTTATTCCCCGGAGGGCGAACTGAGCCTCGGTGTGGTGGAACCAAGACTGCGGGTTGTGCAGCCAAAAGTCCGGTAGTTTGACCGAAACAGCGCACGCGTTGCCGGTGCTTCCTGTCCGAGCCGACTCCGGGGTTCTTGCCTCGTGTTCCATATTTCGTCAAGGGGTCACCAGTGTGGAGAGTGTAAATAACGAGACTGATTTATGCAGCAGATGATTTTATTCACTCTCACATCAGTCATACACAGAAAAGAATGTCTCAATACACCATGGGTTCTCCTTTTATACCAACCGCCCATCTCACATCTGCATGACATCTCACATCACAATACATTCACCCCTTCTCCCCCAAGCTCCTTCCTGCTACATCACCATAATCTCCATAGCCATTGTCCTTCTCTGTTTACCCTCTGCATCCAGTCTGAGATGATTAACCCAGTCTCTACACTATGGCCGTGGGAGCACCCAACTTCAGCAGTTAAAAGCCGTGATATTTGGATATAGAGGATGGTGAGTGATGTGATATGATGTGATATTATGCATCTTTTACATTATTTATCCCAGCAGTGGAAAGTTCACTTTGAACAGACAACAATGTTGTTTCTTGGGTGCAAACAAAGAGCTAGCTAGATAGCCATCAATGCTAACTCCATGCTCCATGCTGTTGACAATCCATCCATCCATCCATCCATCTTCTTCCGCTTAATCCTTTTCGGGTCGCGAGGGGTCTGGAGCCTATCCCAGCATCTTTGGGCGAGAGGCAGGGTACACCCTGGACAGATCGCCAGTCCATCGCAGGGCCAACACAGAGAGACAGACAACCATTCACTCTCACAGTCATACCTAAGGACAATTTAGAATCCTCAGTTTGATGCCAATTAACCTAACTTGCATGTTTTTGGCATGTGGGAGGAAACCGGAGAAATCCCGGAGTAAACCCACGCAGACATGGGGAGAACATGCAAACTCCACACAGATCACTGTTGGTCGGGGGCTGGGATTGAACCCAGGATCCCCCGGCCAAGGGTGAGTTGCTGTGCTGCCGCAGTGCTAACCACTCTGCCACCGCGCTGCCCTTGCTGTTGACAATATCTGATGAAATAAGCTAGTTGTAATCCTGGTTAAAAAGGTGGGTTTTTACATGTTGCACTTTCGTGCTGTGCATGTACTTAAGTTGTGTGTATTTTCATTGTAGAGTCCGACCAGTATCTGCTGTGACAACGTTCAGCACAACACAGCAATGTGTTATGAGTGGTGAGTTGCTGTTATTTATACTCAAATTCTTTGCTTTTTAAGAAACAATATAGGTAAAATGCCAAAATTAAAGTAGCACAATTTCCACTTAATATGAAAGGGACTGAACTGAGATTTATTTGATAATGTGAATATTAATTACTGAATAATTTAAAATGAATGGCACATCCAATATTAGCCACTGTAAAATAAACTGCTTGTTTATTTATTTATTTATTTTTAAATCAGATCACTTGTGTGATGCTTTGAGTTATATCCATAAGAGTGTATCTTGCACTTTGGGGAATGGCAGTTGTTCAGTCACCATTATAATTTAGTTTATATGTGTAGTTTATAGTCTATTGTCAATAAACTCATGCAGTAACAGGACACATTACAAATATTTGAAACCCACTGTAGTGTATCCTTTTATATTTTAGCAATACGAGTACAAAACACCGCCTACACATGAAGCAAGGGCGACACAGCGGTGGCTAAACTTTTATTGATAAAAATTACATATTTTGACTGAGCAACTCCATACTTGGGGATGCACACCCACAGTTAAAGTACTAGATTCCTGTCATGAACCGAGCTGGAGATTCTCCCGAGCTCGGCTTCATGGCTGTTTGTCTGTTCCTTATTATCTGTGCTTTATGTTATCTTTTGAGTTCCATATTGTGTTTCATTGTTTAGCCATGTTCTGTTGTATTGTTGGTGCTTATTATTTGCTCTTGGGCATTTGATTATCTTTTGAGTCAATTGTATTATTCCTTAGTGTGCGTTTGGTTTTGTTTTTATTCATTTTGTGTCTGACAGCCACGCCTCCCTCTCCTATCTACTACTGGCAGGTGATTCCAATCTGTCATTGTCTGCTCCTCTCCCTGCTCAGGTCCACACACCCACTCTCACACACACACATGAACGCATACACGTGCATATGCACTCACACCTGCACTCACTCAGCTCACACACACCCACTCACACTGGCAGTCACTCTGGTCATTATGTCATGTGTTATTTAAGCTCTGTCTCCCCACTGGCAGTCGCCGGATTATTGTATTGTCCATTTGCACAGCCACCTGTATTGTCCTCAGCTTGTCTCCACTGTTACTTGGATTGACTCGGACTGCTCCAGCACTGTGAGTACAGTCTTGTTCCCCCTGCTTCCAGTTACGTCTGGAGCACATTGGGTATTCTCTTTTGCCTCCCCCGCTATCTGTTACGCCAGTAGCGCCTTGAGTCCTATTCTCCATTTGGTACACACCAGCGAGCTGTAGAGTGTCCTTGCAGTCATCCCTGTATGTCTTGTTTGTTTGTTTCGACTGCTATCTCACGTTTTTGTTCAATAAACGCACACAACATCCTCCTGCGTTTGGGTTTCAGTCTCTCCTGCCTCAGATAGGCAGGAAAACATGACAGATTCCATTCAACTGAAGGTATCAACTCATTCTGATTGCTTAGGGCACAGTAAAAACAAATGATTTTAAACATAACCCAGCCCTTGTAAAACCTACTTTACTGAAGCGCAGCTACATGAAAAGTGTGGTAAAATACAACAAAAAAGTACTTTACTGTCACATTCTACCACTGGCTTTTAACAACAAGTTTATTTCTCAAATATGTTTTAAACTTGCTTTAATTAGCCACCACCCATTTCTGTCTTTCGTCTAGGCAAGAGGAAAACGATCCAATCCAAACTGGATCTTGCGTCGCAACGGGTGGCCGGCATGTGTGACCCAGTCTCTCCACAAGTCTCTTTTAACATGTGCACATGTAAAACAAAACTATGACTAATTTTGATGAAACTTGTAATAAACCAGTGACCGTCGACATCATGATTGTGTTTTGGCTGTTATTACCAATTTTTTTTCCAGACCTTTCCCCAAACATGCATTGGAAGACTATGCCATTGGAATGTGTTATGGAGTCTAATAATTACTTAGACATACTTTAAAAGTCAATAGGTCAAGCTCAAGGTTTACAGTCATGTGAAATAATTAGGACACCATGAAATAGTCGGTTTGTGGAGGAACAAAATAAGTTCAGGCGAGACACGGCGAACTGAAGATTTAAGAGTTTTATTCCTCCATCATCTTGAGACACACTGCAGTGTTGTGTGCTGTGTGTGCGCTCTCCCCTGAGGCATGTAAAGTCAGCTCTTTTATACAGTGATACAAACAGAGAATGCATGGCATATTAGCGTATCAATTGTCATCTAATAAATATCGGTCAATACACATGACTAACATGACATTGGTTGGCTCGAGGACGCATGCATACAGTCCCGTCTGACTGCTCCCTGTGGTTCCCTGTCCGCATGTAAATTGTCCTCTGCTTCTTCCAGCCCTGCTGCTGGGTGTGAAGAAAGCTCCAGAAGAATGTCCCAGAGGAATGTCTCCCTGCTGTGTTTAGTGTCACCACACCAGGCCCTCCCTGAACCGGAGTGGTGGCTCAGTTGGTAGAGCATCCGCCCCACACCCGGGAGGCAGGGGTTCAAATCCCGGCCGGGTTATACCAAAGACCATCTAAAAATGGTGCTTTCTGCCTTCTAGCGTGGTGCTCCGCATAATGGAATGGGGAAAGTAAAGTTACACACAGAGCTACCAGAGGACTGACCCCCCGCTGTAGCTTTCACTACTTACAGTAGCTGTGTGGCCTAGGGTCAGAGAAACGGAGTTAGGCGCCACCCATATACACCTTCAGGTGTGAAGGGATTAACTAACTAACTAACACCAGGCCCTCCCCAGAAAGGGCTGTGACCACCCACCCCACCCCCGTAGTTTGGCTCCAGCTCCAGTAGAACTGTTGGAGGACATGTCAGTCCGTGGGGAGACAGGGGAGGGGTGGAAAGGGCAGTGTTCTCCGCTCAGAGTTCCAGCACACTGAACGGCCGTGGATCGTGGGCACACGGGCCGGTGTGCAGTCGTGCGTAATGGAACCAGACGGCGATCGGCCGGCTTTGGGAGTGAGGTGCGGGAAAAGCTCTGTGCAGGAGGAGGTTGAGGGTGTGGGAATAAGCGAGTGCCGGCCAGGGACGTGGTGTCTGGGCCATGCAAATTTGCGTGTGGATCTGCGATGGTGAGGAACTTTTCCCATTAAACGTGGCGGAGATCCACAGCGGCTGTGAAAAAATTACATCTCTGACTTCTCTCGTGTTTTGGTCCAGCAAGGATGTAGGGAAGGGGAGCGGCCAAATTCCCCAAGGATGCGTAGTGGCTGTGATAAACTGAAGCTGTGTCAGGGACTCTGCAGTTTGGCTTTAGGTGCGGGAAACAGCCCTAAAGTCATCGGGGAAAGCAATCGGCCAAATTACCCTTGTGTGCGGTGGCTGGAAACCCATACAAAGTCCTGTGTGGGGGCTACACATCTGCTTCAGGTGCGCGAGCAGCCCTGAAGGTTCCGAGGGTGGCGATCGGCCGTTTTTCTCGGGCATGTGCAACAGCAGAGGACGAATGTATCAGTCTGTGGAGCTGGTTTTGTCCTGTGCGTGGCACGCACTTGGCGCAGTGACCACATAGCTGAAAGTTGTGCAGAAGGTCCATTGTCGAGAGTTGAGTCAGGGTCAGGGAGCTTGATGGAAATCAGCACAGTCGGTGTTGATGACTGTCCCCGTTCAGGCTGCTTCCTTCGTTCGCTCGTGTTGATCATGGTGCTGGAAAAAGATCAGGCGAGGGTCGCACCATGACACGTGCTGAGGCTTCCCGTCAGGGTCATCTTCGGGGTGTTCGCCTCGTGTTCCATTCTTCGTCAAGGGTCACCAGTGTGGAGGAACAAAATAAGTTCAGGCAAGACACGGCGAGCTTAAGGTTTAAGAGTTTTATTCCTCCATCATCATAAGATACACTGCAGCACTGTGTGCTGTGTGTGCACTCTCCCCTGAGGCATGTAAAGTCAGCTCTTTTATACAGTGATACAGACAGAGAATGCATGGCACATTAGCGTATCAATTGTCATCTAATACACATCGGTCAATACACATGATTAGCATGACATTGGTTGGCTCGAGGACGCATGCATACAGTCCCGTCTGACTGCTTCCTGTGGTTCCCTGTCCACATGTAAATTGTCCTCTGCTTCTTCCAGCCCTGCTGCTGGGTGTGAAGAAAGCTCCAGAAGAATGTCCCAGAGGAATGTCTCCCTGCTGTGTTTAGTGTTACCACAGGTTCCGTATTAAGAAATGTTCATATCTATGTCTAACCCTGGTTATGGTTTTGTTTGTAAAAAAATATTTACTTTAGCCATTTTAAGTGGGAATGAATGTGGGGGTGTCCAAAAAAGCTGGGGGGGGGGTCCTAATTTTTTTCCTCACTGTTAACAATTACATTTTACAGAAAATTTGGAAAAAGTCTTCATTTTTAATTGTTTAGTTGTATTACATGAATCTCCCAGTATTTGTAACAGTGATATTAAATATCCACATGTCAAAATTCCTCACCAAAAAAACACACAGGCTAATACAGCGTGTCCAAATTTTTTCATATGATAGGTTTTGGGAGCAGTTTTGGACCAACAAAATCTTGTGATGTAGTGTATCCTGACATTGCGGTTACAAAATATTTAGATACATTATGGAAATTCATTCATTCATTCATCCATTCATTCATCTTATTCCGCTTAATCCTTTTCGGGTCGCGGGGGGACTGGAGCCTATCCCAGCATCTTTGGGCGAGAGGCAATTCAGCCGTGCAATATTTTCATGTTATCTGTGTGTAATGGTAAATAATGACGGTTCTTTCTCAACCAGAAGTCTATTTTTCCACACTGGAAAATTGCCAGGAATGCTAAGGGGTATGAAAAGGTTTACAAAACATTTAAGTTTTTCAGTATAATGTGATAAAGTTACATGGGATTTAACTTGTTTCAACACAATGCATAATTCTGTTAACACACTTGCATCACACCAAAAGTGATATATGTAACTGCTGGATTATTCGTAGATGACTTCCCCTGTCTTTTGGCATTTAATCACTCTTACATTCGTAATTAACCCTTATAAGCAACAGAGAGGACATATCTGAAAAGGGTTCAAAAAAATTGATTTTAATAATACAACAGTTGGACATGTGTAGGCACATGAATGGGAAGGCACTCAGTATTTAGTCTGGGCCATATTAGCATCTGTATTTTCTAATAATGGGTTAGGGCAGGGGTGTCCAATCATGTGCCATGGAGGGCCAAGACTCTGCAGGCTTTACCTACAACCAGTGTCTTCAACAGCAGATTCCACTGAATTTCTTTCCACTGACTGCTGATCAGTGAAAACACCTGCTGAAGAGACTGGGTAGAAAAGAGAACCTGCAGGGTCTTGGCCCTCCATGGCACATGATTGGACACCCCTGAGTTAGGGTTTAACCTCTTGCGCTCCGTTGTCCCAAAGGTGGGCAAGTCTCTGCGTCCTAGAGCGCACGAGAGCCCACGAGGGCGCTCTCATGCGCTCTAGGATGCATGATGGAGATTGTGATGTAGGTGGTGTATGGCGTCCAAACGTGCACTGAAAATAAAAACTGCAGACACAGCCGTGAACAGATTAGTTCATCTGATTGACCTCTCATTCGACTAGTAAGAGCCTTGAATTGGGTTTCTGAAACCTTGAAGAACCAATGACTGAAAACTTGGCAAGAAGGACCCGCCTACCAACGCAGCGAGCCAATTGAAGCACAGAAGTTCGCTGAGCTGTTTTGTCTACAAAGGCTGGGTGAAGAGAGACTGCTTCAGCAGCCACAGGCAGTGCTTTATTATTATTTTTTTTTTATTCCAGCAGAGTGTTTAGGATTCTCTTATATGGTCATCATAGACCGACGGAGGCCGATGACGAAGGTCGTAAATCATTCGCCAAAACCGCAATCATGGAATTATGTTTTGAGCTGGTTGCGAGACCAGAACCATGAGCGGACCAGCGTCGCGTTTGTCTGACAATGAGGAAGAGAAGTTGGCCAGGACAATGTGGCTGTGAAGAGGCAAGGTGTTATAAGCCAAATTATTTTTTATCCCTGAAAATTGTAATCAAAAATGACTTTTGACCGATCGGTAAATTACAACTGTGTGGCGCACGATGTCCGAAGTGCGTGCGCCGCGTTACACGGTTCGTTTGTCGCCTCTGGACCGTGAACCCGCCCCCCGCCGCTACGATTCTGTAGCAGGGGGGTGGGGGGAGCCGCGGTGACAGCGTTGCTGTGGAAACATGCCAAATCCGAGTGTAATCCGTCATGTACCGAGGGCCGATCTCCGTCCTCTGTAGCGGGGTGGGGGTGGGGGGACAACCCCCCCCCCCACACACACACACAGACACAGCCCTGAATGTGACCTTTCAGTTGAGCCCAAGATGAAGCTTCTATGTTGAATCATTCAAAAGTTACAGACGTTTTTCCAAACTGTGCCATTTGGCACAATTTGGCACAGTTCCAAAATGCCTGGGAACAGCCTGAGAACAAAGCTGTGTAATATATTCATTTTTTCTGGTATTGTTACAAAATTTGGACCTCAGCTGGATAACACTTGGTTCTACATTTCTGTTGCATTTTCCAGCCCGGATCTGAAGCTGTGTGTTATTTGCAAGCATTTGTATCCAAAAAAACACCCAGGCCAAATTTATTTTCTTCAAGTTCACTATGTTTAGATGACTGTAACTCAGTGGCTGGAGCACTTAGAGAGATCATGTTTTTTTTGCCAAAAAATTCAAAGTGTTTTCTTTTAAATGAGACCAACCCCATGAAGATGCTGCAAAGGGTTGAATAACAGCTTTTGATTTACTTTGGGCACATTATTTTTTGGCGTTTTTAGGAAAATTGACCGAGTGCAAGAGGTTAATGTGATTTAACATTTTAGCACAAACTGGTTTATGGCTAAGAATTCTGTTGGCAGACTTACACCAAACCAAAAGTGATTTCTCAAACTGCTGGATTGTTCTTAGACAGCTTTTCCAGTCTTTTAGTATTTAATTTGTGTCACTTGGTGGTAACCTTCACACATAAAAGTGGAGACATCTGCAAAACGTATAAAGGTTTATTGTCAAAATTCCCAGTGCAATACTAAATGAATACATGTATAGTTCACCGTGGATGCAGAGAATATATATTTATACAGTATCTACATGTAGTCAGCAATACTCGATATGATGTATATACAGTAAATCTATGTATTTCTCAATGTAACCTTATGACTGCACTGTTTTAATTGCTTTTAATCTTACTGTAGATCCAGTTTGTTTTGGCTTACAATGCATCATAATTGTTAAATATATCTTATTATGCCTAACTCAGTACTGTTTACCTGTTGAAATATGTATTTTATGGCTAATATAACCCCATAACTACAACCACTGAGCGTTTGTGAAGCCGGGGTGACATCTCATTACTGGGAGCCTGTGTTCAACGCCCAGACCGATGGTTTGAAGCGATAATTTTGCCACAAGAGAGCCATCTGAAACACACACACACAGAGAAATACTTATTTTAGTACCTAATAGCGATAGCTTGCCAACATTGCAACGTAGCACGGCGAACTTAACACTAGAAGTCCCAGAGAGGTGCCATTTGGCCTTTTTGGCTAGAAAACCCATAGGGGGACCATCAAGTGGCCACAAGAGGGCTAATGTCTGGGTCTTTTAAAGCAAAGTAGCATTAGCAATCATTAGCTTACTGTCATATGTGATGTAGTTCGTATCCTCATGTCTTCCGCTTTATACTACTCTATATGGTTTCCTAAACGCTCCAGTACTTTTCCAGAGTGTGTCCTCTCGCCACCTATGGCCTTCTGCTCTTTTTCTGCCTTTACTCTGGCAAAAAAATCAGAGACCGCAGTCACCTTGTATCCTGCCATCTTGTGTTTTGATACTTGTTGATTGTGTGTGCCATGTTTTACATCATGGAGGGTTGCGCCGCCTTCCTGTAACAAATCCCACCCACATCAAGCGGTACTCTGGTGTTGTGGAAACACAAGCGGGCCAAACTGCACCGTACTGTACCGTACTGTACTGGGACAAACTGACACTAGTGGAAAAGAGCCAAAACTGTCTTAGAAAGCAGAGGGTACTTGTGTCCTTTAATCAGCCATGAGCCATGTCACTAGCAGATGTATCTTTCCTGGACTGACCTAATATTGTTGAGTTTTCTCTTTTGCTGTGTAAGTTAGTATGTTTTGGCATTCACTGCCTACCCTGCTTTATGCTATCTTGTTTATGTGTTACTGCATCAGTTTAACTTATCTATTGAAAGAAACTGCAATAGTCCCTTTGCAAACACACATACACACACCACTGGTCATCTCGCAATCAAATCCTTGCAGCATTTTGTGGGCCCACAGGCACAGATGTCACAGATGGGCATTTAAAGAGTGGAAAAAATTGAAAGTTGATGACTCATGAAAACAACAAGACTGTGAACCTCAATCGTTGTTCCACTGAGAGTCATATTTTAAGGCTAATGCGAGCAAATGCTTAGGTGAAAATTAAATTTTAGTAAGAAGAGTAGCCAAAGGTGTCATGAGCCGAGCACTGGAGGTTTCTGTCATGCTCGGTCTCATGGCTTTTTCTTTATATTTATATATTTGTTGTATTTTGTGCTTTTTGGGTTTCTGTAATTTGTGTGCTGTCTGCTATTTTCTTGTTTATGTTTTTGTTTTGTTACACTTTTATTTTGTATTAATTTACAATTATATTTTAGTCTGCTTTGGTTGATATTTTATTCTTTACATCTTTACTGTTCTTTCGCTGGTTGACAGCTGTCAGTGGCATGGGGCTCCGTGTGGGTGTTGCCCTGTCAGCTGTCAGCTTTCATTATGCTCCCCGCTGGTCCTAATTATGTATCGTTTCCTCCTGCCCGCTCATGTGACCCATACCTATCATTGATTATGTAAATTGTTTTTGACCCTATTTAAGGGCGGGCAGTTATTTTCATTTGTTGTCGCCACAGTCTTGTTGAGTTTCTCCTCATCTCCACCAGAGCCCTGCCTTGCTCTGGAGCGCTTCCTCCATAAGTTTACTTGTTGTTTGTATTTTGGTGTTAGAGCACTGTGTGGACTTTATGTTATTTTCAATAAATTTCACAAACTCACAGTTCAGTGTGTGGGTCTCGCCTCTCTGCCCCAAAGGGCAATTCATGACAAAAGGTCTGGACTAAATGGTTCTCAGCACTGTTTTGGGGGGTGGAAGAAACGAAGAACTGCCAACCAAGAGGTTGTCTCGGTCTGGATCAAACTGATCCTTGATCTGTTTGTTGAAAACAATTTTCAGAAAGGTTTGGACCAAATGCAGGAAGTTAAGGCAGCTGATATGAGGGAAAATGTACAGTGGTAGCACTCAGAAAGAGGAAATATGGTTGTTAGTGGCATGAATAATCACTTGAAAAATAATTTTAAAAAAAATGCGCCAGATATTTTCAAAGAGGATGCAATAGAATTTTTGGAAAAAAAAAATGATGACCAATGCAACCTGAAAATCAAAAGGGCTGGTGAGAAGGACATGAAAACCTGGATATCAGCCTCATGAAACTAGTTCACCAACTAATATGGAGTCTTCCCCTGTTTCATCTTAAAGTGCAGTTACTGATGTGCCCAGAGCTGCAGAAAGCACTTTAGAGGGTGAGTAGCATGTTTGCTAACTACTCGTCTGTACTAGCAACAAAAACGCTTACAAGATATGACAACAAGGCGCTGTCATGACAATGAGACATACTGTAGAGGCATCACTGTAAAGTTTAGGGAAAGTGATGTGAGGGGTTGTTTAGTTCGGTGGGCAGTGGTAGCCTAATGGTTAGGGAAGTGGACTGGTGAGCAGAGGGTTGCAGGTTCGATCCCTGGACTAGCACAATTAGATCTGGGAGGGGCAGATAACATAGCAGTGTTTTCCCCACCCTCCTTAACACACTGTGGTGCCCTTGAGCAAGGCCCTTAACTCCAACTGCTCCAGTGGAGCTGCTCAGTGGCCACAGGTCAGTTTGTGATTGTACTGGGCAGCTTCCAGGTGTAACTGTGTGAGCAGGGTGTCCTTGAAAAAGAGAGGTTTCCTCTCAATGGAACTACTCTGTATAAATAAAGGTTAAATAAAATGTTGACAAAAGAGCACTGTGAAATCAAACCAAGCTGGACTATCCAGTGTAACAAAAATATAAACCTTGGTCCAGACTTTGGTGTGGACTTTCAAGCATGAAAACAGCCTTAAAGTGCCTGTTTGTGTAAGAAGTGTTTCATTCAAATATTGTTGGCCTTGGAGCTATTAGAGATTTTTAAAAAGAGCAGATAGAGACTTTTTTTGGAAAGGGTCAGGGCAAAGAAGAAATAGTGTGTACATGCATCTTAACATTCTAAAATAATTTGTTGGGTCATATGTTTACAGAGGAAAACTTTAAACCTGTCTTTACTTAGAAATATTTGTATTAATGGACTCTGGCAGGAGTTAACATAGCTTTTCTGGGTAGCATTACCCTATATCAGGCCACATGTGGCCCAGAATCAACCTCCAAGTGGCCCCAGCCACGCCAAGGAAACATAAATTTAAGAAAAAAATATGAAGGAATGACGGTCCACAAGCATGCACACGAACAACACGCGTGACCGTCATCCGCACTAAGTTCAGAAGCGCCCCGGACACATGAGCGTTCCAGTCAGCAAGCCAGGCAGAGTGTCTTTCTAGCGTTGCTGTCTGAGAGAAGCATGAGCTTATTAAAGTACTTTAAATGTGGAAAAAAGCAAAAGAATATGTAAGCAGCGGAAGCATTTATGGTGGTTTTAACCCACTGGTAACGGCAACAATAATGAAGAGTCGCTTAGCAAACAGGTGTAGTTAAGCTTCATACTATATGCAGGGAAAGGCAAGAGTGACTGACTTCACCAGCTACTACAATATCCATAAGATGACCCAAATTCATGAAGTCACTGACTTTAACCCATCAACAGCCTTCAGACAAACTAAACCTGCCAACTTCTGGATTTCAAAATAAGGGAGGTTTTTCCTGCTGTCTGGGTGGTGAGGAGATTTCTAAAAATATATAGAAATATTTTAATAGTTATAATAAATAACTGCATCTTTTGTCATTTAAGTTAATTTATTTAATTAAAGATAATGTTATCAATTTTTTTTCTTTGAAATCAGAGTTAAATTATTGGTCTGCTCTGGCTCTGCAAAATTATGGTCAAAAGTGTAAACTGTATAAGGAAAAAAAGTCAAAATTTTACTACAATATGTTTCAAATTTATTTAAAAAATCAGTAATTTTATTTAAAAAATAAACAAATTAGCCATAACAAATCCACAAATTTATAATAAAGTCCCAAATGTACAAGAAAAGTCAATTTTACAAGAGTAAATAACAAATTTGTGGAAAATGGTTTCAATTTTAGATAAATTTACAGAGAAAAGTAGAAAATTATAAGAAAATTGTTTTAAATTTTGGAGAAAAACCTCAAACCTTAAAGACTGAAGTCATTACTCAAGTTTTTAAGTGGGTGCTTTTTGCATCCTTAACTCTACTTGCAATTTTTGGTTGACTGATTATGTGTGTGCGATGGAATATGTGTCACGGGGCTGAGCGTGGTGTGTCACCGTGCTCAGGCTCCTAAATTATGTCTGAGTATTTCCTGCATTTTTCCAGTGCTGTTTGTTATTTTCTTGTGTGATGGTTTAAGATTTGTTTAGTTGTCAGTTGTTCTGTTATGTTATTCATGTCCTTATTATTATTATTATTATTATTATTATTATTATTATTATTATTATTATTATTATGTCAGTTTCTGTAGCTTAGTGTTTATATTTTGTTTCTCTGTGACATGAGTTCTCTACTTCCTCTTCCAGACACTCCCACCTTGTCATCATGTAGCATTCAGCTCACTAGTTGTCCCAGCTGTGAGCTGTCTAGTAATTAGGTCAACCTGCTGGCTCATGTGACCCACACCTGTTATCATTTGTTTCCGGCCCTATTTAAGGACTGTTATTTCTCTCCCTCTTGGCTGGAGTGTAAAGAGTGTCGCGTCAGAACCCTACTCCCATCCTGAAGTTTATTCCTGCGTTCATCCTGTCTACTCCTTTGTCGACTCAGTTCATAAGTTTGCTTTGTGCACCATTTTGATTTTGTGTTTGTGCACTTTTTGGACTTTTTGTGTTTCTTCAATAAATATCACAAACTACAGTCCAGCATTTGGGTCTCTGCTCCTGCCTCAAGGGACAAATCATGACAATATGTAGTTATAAAAAGAGGTTCCTATTCACACATGGTGATTTAAAAGAAAATAAACCACAGTGGTGGATGTGCAATGTTTGTTAAAGTTATCAATCTGTTCGGGGGGGGGGGGTGCGGTTGTGCACTGAAGTTTGACAGTTAATTTTTTATTCAGCTAAATGCACTTTGTGATGTGTCAAGGTCAGTTATGACCAGGATGTTGTATATTTTATTTCAAAAGGGAAACAAATGTTAATGCTAACAGTGCACATTGAGTTTTTATGCACTTTGAGATATGCCTGAGTAAGATATGACCAAAATGGTTAGTCACAGAATGTTTTTCCTTCTGTACATGTCTTGATTTCAAATTGTGACCCAAATGATTTTGTAACTGAATAGCCCTGCCCTATATCATAAAAAGGAAACCTGCCATAGGTTACTCCCCATCGTAGATCACAGACATAGACATATACCATGTCAGTGTCAGTGATTTGACAGAATCAAATATTGTTTGCTATGAAGCTACTCTTAGAGATATGACTGCCTCCAAAGTGTCGGGCTGTCCTTCTCACTCAAAACCTATAAGTAAATAACTTAAATATTTTGTGAGAGAGGCTGAGTAACAGGAGGATAACAGGAGGTTGTCTCAGCTGTTAGTTTTGATATGCATGATATTTACTGTTGTCCTGTTTTTTGTACAAATGCCAGTTCTTATGAACAAGACTATTAATGGATATGCAGCGGGGAAAATAAGTATTGAATGTCAACATTTTTCTCATTAAACATATTTCTGATGGAGCCATTCCACTTTATTAACTATAACTTGTTTTGTGAACACAGTTGCCTTGATTTCCTTGTATGTATGGATTAACAAGGTCAGGAGTCCCTGGCAGCATGGAAGGCAAATTGCAGAGCTGCATGGAAGAATCTGATCAGACCTAAATGAAACAGTCATTGTCGCCCGCGACAGACTGCTATGATGATGATGTTGATGATGGATTACTTGGGTTGTTTCTGATATCTGGTGAAAATCTCAGGTTAATGGCTCAATCAGAAATATGTTTAATGAGAAAAAATTTGATGTGTTCAATACCCATTTTCTCTGCTGTAACAAGTATAGCCACAGGATTAGCCATTATTGCTAGCTTAGCCAGTTGTCATTACTTTTGATTAGCCTTCACTGCAATTCTCCAGGGAGAAAAAATGTCCTCATTTTAAAGCAAGGGGTTTGAAAACAGCCATTTTTATTGAGCTGGAAAACAACAGAAATTATTTTTGACCTTTAACTTCTTCTCCACCACAGCATTCTGGTTTTTGTTTTTTTTTTTGGTTTTTAGTTTCCAGCTAGCACTATGCTCACATTATAATTTGATGGCAGAAAGGAGTTGGACTATAGATGATAAAAAGTCTTCTTGATGGCTGAAAACTACATGTCAATGAGGATGTCAAAACTTAAAATGAATCCATAGAAATGGCATTAAATAGGGCTTTTAAATCTTTTGGTCATTTCTGGAGCTCCCAGTACTTTCCTGGGGGCCCTCGCTGCCCCCCTAGCCCCCTTACCCACTTTCACTCTCATTTTCTGTACCCATGTTGTTCTAACCTTATGATATTAACAGTGGATTAGAAAGGGACATCCCTTACCTGTGCAAAGTAGTAGTGCAGTCTCTATGAGCAGTGCAGATTGTAAAGTGTAACAGTAAAACATAGGAAGGACCTGCAAAACCTCTCCCTTGAGCACTTTGGATGTAACAGCTTGGGGGGGGGGGGTACTCAGACTCCATCAGAGGTTATAGCATAGCCACCATCTTCCTCTCTCCCATCGCCTCCATTGGGTCGAGGTGGCACCCGAGAATGGAGCTGGCCTTCTTGATTAGCCTCTTCAGTCTCTTCCTGTTGGCTGCTGTGATGCTGCTGTCCCAGCAAACCGCTCAATACAAGACAGCTGATTTCACCACAGAGTTGTAGAAGTATGAGGGACCACTTACAGAATATGCAGTCCAGATCAGCTTCTCCCCCGCCCCCAAAAAAGCAATTTTTTTTTTCCTAAATGAATGAAAAACTGATATCTGGGATCTGACCTGCTGAGGATAGCTGTTACAATGGTAGGGGAGACCCTGTTAGGAAACCCATGTCCCCTTAATGCATATTAGACTATAAAGACAGGATCTCATGATTCTGAGCGCGGGCCAGAACCGTGCTCGAATCTTAAGGTTTTGCTGGTATTTTTCTGTATATGTATATGTTGTTGATTTTCTTCCATTTTGGTTTGTGCTTTTATTTTGACAGCGCTGTTTAGTTACTTCCTCCTGTCAAATCTGTTTGTGGCCTGTCACAGCTCTTTAGTTGTTCTTAATTATGTTCTCACTCACGCATCCACAGCTGTTCCACATTTTGGGTTCTCCCCAGCACCCAGCTGCCTATTTAAGGTCACTTGCATGTTTCATTTCTCGCAACGACCTTCTCTGTGCTCTGACAGGAATTCCCCATTTGATTCCTGTTTATTCTGCTCAGTCTCAGCCTCGCCTGTCTACTGTAAGTTACCCTTCGTGGTTATTTTGTGTCTTTTGTAAATTATTCTTCGTGGCTTCTATTTTATGTTTTTTATCATTTAATGTGCAAACTCCCAGCAGGCGATTGGTGCCCTATTTCTGCCTGGAAAAGGCCGTTTATGACAGAAGATCACTGCAAGTAGGTGCCAGCGGCTGTGGGTTTGCCTTTTTTTCCCTTTTCCATCGCTCTATTTTTCCCTTTTTTCCACTCATGTATGTCCCCAGTGCGCCGAGACTCAGCTTCCAGAAGGAGGTTGGCAGCCGGTGGCCCCAGCGTGGATGAACAGTGGGCAGCTCAATTCAGCCAGAGCTATGTGGCTGAGGCTCTCGCCTCTCATGGCCTGAAGAAGGTCCTGGAGAATGTGGTGGCAGCGGTCGGGATTGTGGAGGCGTATCCTGGGTTAAGGAACTATCCTGAGTTTGAGGAACTGTTGTCAATCGTCTCCACTCTCCAGCTGTCATTCCCTGGGTTGGCAATAGGCTCGTCACCAGCCCGTAGACGCCACCTCCCGGCACAGACCTCCACTCCTTCCCGAGACACGGCCGTACCAAAGCGGATGGAGGAGAGTCACCGGGCCCAGTCACCGCAAACCTCCCGCCAGCCACAGGCCGCTGGAAGAACTCTTCCATCTTGCAGCCAGCAGTTTCCTCATCACCGGGTCAAAGAGGTACCACAGCAGCTTCCACCTCTAGGTTTTCCTCTTCAGCTGTCTCGTCAGCTTCCTCTCCCTGGGTCGTCGCTGCTGTTTCCCCCTTCTCCACGGCACCTCCTCTCACTGCTGACAGTCTGGCTGTCTCTCCCCCAGTTTCGCCTGTCATCAAGGCTGCAGGGGCGGCTCTTCCATGTTCTCCAGGGGGGCCACTACTACCGCAGCCACAGAGAGGGATGATACTGGGCCTGCTGCAGCAGAAACTACAGTGCTCCGGGAACTCAGGCAAGTGTTTTTTCATCCCTTATCACCATCATATGAATTACCTTTCTTGATTCCTGAGGGTGAGGCTCAGTCATTGCAGCCCACTGAGTCCTCAGCACCTGCTGCAGCTGTAAAAACTTCATCTGCTCTCTTTGTATATCCTCCTATGCCCCCTGAGTGTCTGCCAGTTCCAGGATTAAGCCGCCGGACGAAGGAGGAGCTTGCGGCCCTGGGGAACCTGGTTCCAGTCCCACAGCCATGGTCTGGATGGAGGGAGAGCACTGCCGGCAATCTGGAGCCTGCGTGACGAGTGAGCATCCCCGGGCTTCAGCTGTGCAGGATTAAGCGCCAGCAGGGAGCAGACCTCCTGTCGCCATGCAGGGTAAGCCACCTGTGTGGGTCACATCGCTGGGAGGTCCAGGGACTGCATTGACCATCATGCCTGCTGCTGGGGCCACCACAGCATAGTCCGAGCTGGACCTCCAGAGGGCCAGGCCTTAGATATCATTGTCTGGATCGATGCAGTCCTGGAAGGCAGTGGAGCTTGAGCTCAGGCAAGTGCTCTCCTTTGTTTTCATTGTTTCTGTGTTGGAGAGATCTTGCCTGGCTCTTGGGGGGGAAGAGCCAGGTGCAGCCATCAGCTGTGCCAGAGCTCACCTAGCCGAGCTCCATTGCCACCGGTGACCCTGACCATGTTCGTCTTTCTTTCCTGTCCAAGCCTTTCCCCAGGGTCACCAAGGAACATCCAGCAATGCCAGAGGTCTCCGTGGATTTGGGCTCGCCACCTGAGGTCTTCGTGGGTTCAGCTCCTCTTGCTGAGGTTGTTGCGGGTGCTCTGTCCCAGCCCGAAACCTCCATGGGTGCTGCTCCCCCTCCGGACGAGGTCATCACGGGTGCTCTGTCCCAGCCCAGGACCTCCGAGGGTGCAGTTCTGTCCCAGTCTACGTCCACCAAGGCTGCAGCTCTGTCCCAGTCCGGGTCCACTGAGGGTGCAGCTCTGTCCCAGTCCGGGTCCACCGAGGGTGCAGCTTTGCTCCAGTTCGGAGCTACCGCAGGTGCAGCTTTGCTCCAGGCTGGAGCCACCACAGGTGCCACTACGCCTCAGTGCAGGGCCACCAAGGGTGCCACTACGCCTCAGTCCGGGGCCACCGGGGGTGCTGCGCCTATGCCCAAGGTCACTGCAGGTCCTCTCTCTACTTCTGGTTCCGTTGTGGTTTGTTCTTCACCATCCCCTTCGTCAGGTGCCCATCTCCTGGTTTCAGGGGTCTGTGGTAAGCACGGATTCCAACTGCCGCCTCCGGGGGGAGGTGTGTGGTGCTCTGTGGCCCGTTGGCCTAGAGATGCGGGGAGACTGCCTGACGAACTCTTTGGGTTGCTTGAGTGGCTTCAGAATTCTGGAAGGCCACCCAGTGAACTCTTTCCTCCATTTTGCTGGCTCGGGAGACCTGGTAGACCACCCGACCTTTTCCACCTTATGGTTGGGAGGAGCTGGGACTTTGGAAGACTGCCTGAACTGTTCCCTCGGTCACCCAGTATTGCAGGTTCCCTTAGCACCTTATTTGGTTGTGTTGGGGGTTATGTGTGTTTTTGTTTTGTGTCTCTCCCTCCAGGCCTGGATCTCCACACCACCCTCCCAGGGTCTGTGTTTGGGGTTATTCCTGTTGGGTAAGTTACCCTTCGTGGTTATTTTGTGTCTTCTGTAAGTTACCCTTCGTGGCTTCTATTTTATGTTCTTCATCATTAAATGTGCAAACTCGCAGCAGGCGATTGGTGCCTTATTTCTGCCCGGAAAGTGCCGTTTATGACACAGGAAGTCTGTCTACAGTTTAGAAAATCTAGTCACTGCCTTAACTAGTTTACTGTGTATTTATTGACCAAATGTGGACTTGATTAAAATAAATGGATTTTTATAAAATAATCTAATTGTTGTTGATCATTATCGTTGATAATTACCTTGAGTATATAATACTGTGCTCTGCAAGGGACTTTGGAGAAAAGTAAAAAAAGACCTAAATGTATACGCCTAAAATGCAAAACTTTTTTTTTTTTTTTACCAGTGTAGTGTTTTCGGCTGGTTTGGAATCAAATGTCACCCTTTTTTCTTGAAGAGAAAGTCTTGGAATTCAGACCCTTGTCGTAAAATCCCCTTTCCAAAACACACAAGAAAGCCAGAGCTTTGAAGCCTGTGCCATCGGCCATAATGTGGATAAGTAACTCTCTGCTCAGGATCTGGAGCCATTTCCCTTCACATCCATTTGCCAAAAGAATGTCAAAGTGACACTTTTACAATCTGATGTTCCACAGACTCTTCACCGGCTTTTCTGATCAGACTTTGAATGATAAACAAATATTATTTGAATTTTACACCCTGACCAGATGTCAAATTCCTTTCTCTCTGTATAAACTGAAACGCTGACCAATGTGACCAGCATCCAGCATCTACATTGTGACCTGAAGGAGCAATGGCCAGTATCAAACCGTTTTGTGGCTTTCCTCTCCAGTTCACCAATGAACATCCATCTGAACTGAGGTTGGTATCCAAAAGACCTGCTACCACCAATCAGGAACAATCTGACTCTGCTGTGCTTAAAGGTCTGTTGTCCAGATTAAGCTTAATTCTTCAGCATATTCCTTTTATAAGCTCTAGAAACCTAACATCTTCAAACTCCTTTCAGAACTTCAAATACATTTATCTTTTCATTAATCACTGTTCCTTTTCAGAGTTACACATTTTTTCCTTTTTATAAACTAACTTTTATCATCACTTTCTTCATAAAATTGCATCCAGTTTTCCTAACCATTCTGTTTTACAGCTATTTTATGTGTTTGTTTGTTTTTTCATTTTCCATTACAGTTCCAATTTAAGCTATGTTTTTCTTTGGCTCCACAAATGTTTGATAATACACTTTCAACTTTATTCAATTCAATTCAACTTTATTTATATAGCGCCATTTCACAACAACAGTCATCTCATAGCACTATCAACTGTAGGGAGGACCCCCACAGTTGCAGAAAGACCCCAGCAATCAGGCGATCCCCTGTGAGCAAGCACTTGGCGACGGTGGAGAGGAAAAACTCCCTTTTAACAGGAAGAAACCTCCAGCAGAACCAGGCTCAGGGAGGGGCAGTCATCTGCTGCGACTGGCTGGGGGGTGAGGGGACAGAGAAGAAGAAAAGAACAGACATGTAGAGAGCAAACAGCACGATGGGGACTCAATCTATGGGAGAGAACAAACAAATGTTAATGACCGGCAAAAAAAAAATATTTCATAGAGAGTGAGGAAAGGAGTGAGGCCCAGTGCATTACTGGAGGTCCCCCGGCTGACTAAACCTATTAGCAGCATAACTAAGGGAGGGTTCAGAAACACATGATCCCTCCCTAATTGTAGGCTATATCAAAAAGGTAGGTTTTAGCCCTATTCTTAAAAACAGAGATCGAGTCGGACTCCCGAATCCAGATTGGCAGCTGATTCCACAGGAGAGGAGCTTGATAACTGAAGGCTCTGCCTCCCATTGTACTTTTGGAGATTCTAGGTATTACAAGTAAACCTGCATTTTGGGAGCGTAGTGCTCTGTTAGGATGATACGGTAGTATCAGATCTTTTAAATAAAAAGGAGCCTGATTGTTTAGAGCTTTGTAAGTAAGAAGAAGGATTTTAAACTTAATTCTAAACTCTATGGGAAGCCAATGAAGGGAGGCCAGAACCGGAGAGATATGATCTCTCTTTCTAGTACCTGTTAAAACTCTTGCTGCAGCATTTTGGATCAGCTGAAGACTTTTTAAAGATGTTTTAGGACAGCCTGATAATAAAGAATTACAATAATCTAATCTCGAGCTAACAAAAGCGTGGATCAGCTTCTCAGCATCACTCTGAGACAAGATGCTCCTAATCTTGGCAATATTACGCAAATGATAGAAGGCAGTCTTAGAAACAAATTTAATATGTGAATTGAAGGACAAATCCTGATCAAAAATAACTCCAAGGTTCCTCACAGAGCTATTAAGAGAAAGAGTAACTGCATCCAAACTGAAAGTTTGATTTGGAAAGGAATTTCTAAGGTTTTTTGGACCAACAAGAATGACTTCAGTCTTATCTGAATTTAATAGCAGGAAATTACAAGTCATCCAAGCTTTGATTTCCTTAAGACAGGCTTCTAACTTGGCTAATTGATTACTATCATCTGGCTTCATTGACAGGTATAATTGTGTGTCATCTGCATAACAGTGAAAATGTATACAGTGCTTTCTAATAATGTTGCCTAACGGAAGCATATATAAACTAAAAAGAGTAGGGCCTAGCACAGATCCCTGTGGAACTCCATGACTAAGCTTTGAGCTGAGAGAAAACTCATCATTTACATGAACAAACTGGAACCTATCAGATAAATAAGATCTAAACCACTGCAACGAAGTTCCATTAAGTCCAACATAGTGTTCTAATCTATCAAGTAGAATATTATGATCAATAGTATCAAAAGCTGCACTAAGATCTAAAAGGACAAGTACAGAAACTAGTCCATTATCAGATGCAATGAGGAGGTCGTTAGTGACCTTCGCTAAGGCTGTTTCAGTGCTATGATGGATTCTAAACCCAGATTGAAACTCCTCAAATAAACCATTTCCCTGCAGGTGGTCAAATAATTGCGTAGCAACAACTCTTTCTAAGATTTTTGAAATGAAAGGGAGATTAGAGATTGGTCTATAGTTAGCTAAAGCTCCTGGATCTAGCGTTGGCTTTTTGAGTAAGGGTTTAATTACAGCCGTTTTAAAAGCCTGCGGTACATGGCCTAAAGTTAATGAAGAATTGATTATATGAAGAATAAAGCTACCAATAAGTGGGAAGACTTCTTTAAATAACCTGGTAGGAATAGGGTCTAAAAGACAAGTTGAAGGTTTGGATGAGGAAACTATTTTGTCTAACTCACAAAGGTCGATTGGAGTAAACTCATCAAGACAGACATCAATAGAAGGAGTTGTAGTAGTTACAGTATTTAAGTTAACTGTGGGAAGAATCTGATTGATTTTATCTCTGATGGATGAAATTTTATTATTGAAAAAGTTCATAAAGTCCTGACTAGTAAGCTCTAAGGGGATGCTAGGATTGACAGAGTCCTGACTCTTTGTCAACCTGGCTACAGTACTGAAAAGAAACCTGGGATTATTCTTGTTCTCTTCTATTAATGCAGAGTAATAACTCGTTCTAGCTTTTCTAAGAGATTTTTTATAAATTAAAAGATGATTTCTCCAAGCTAAATAGATTTCATCTAAATTAGTAGAGCGCCATTTTCTTTCTAATTGACGATTCTTCTGTTTTAAGCTACGAGTTTCTGTGTTGAACCAAGGAGTTAAAAATCTCTGATTAGACTTTTTCTTTTTTAAGGGGGCCACCAAGTCTAGAGCCTGATGCAGAGAAGCTGAAACACTATCCACCATGTTATCAATTACAGAAGGAGCAAGCTGTCTATAGCTTATTTCCGTTGTGTTGACACATGGCATAGAGGAAACAATCTGCATAAATTTGGAAACAGCATCATCTGAGAGGCATCTACTGTGATAATATTTTTCTTTAGGAGCCAAATAGTCAGAAATAGTAAAATCAAAGGTTAACAGACAATGGTCTGACAGTACAGGGTTATGAGGAGACACTACAAGATTTTCTATTTCTATGCCATATGTCAGAACAAGGTCCAATGTATGGTGGAGGTAATGAGTAGAATTTCCTACTTTCTGAGAAAACCCAATCGAGTCTAATATTGAATTGAAAGCCACATTAAGGCAGTCACTATCTACATCCACATGTATATTAAAGTCCCCTACTATAATTATTCTATCAGATTTCAGCACTAAATCAGCTAAGAAATCAGGAAATTCGGATAAAAATTCTGAATAGGTTGATGGGGGACGATAAACTATGGCAAATAAAATTGGGTTTAACCTGGAATTGCTAAAGTGCCCAACACTGAGGACCAGGCCCTCAAAGGAATTATAACATGTTTTTTGCTTTACATTAACTAGTAATTTGGAATGGTAAATTGATGCTACTCCTCCTCCACGACCAGAACTTCTGGGATTTTGACAGTTTAAATAACCAGAGGGAGTTGATTCATTTAAACCAACATAATCCTCTTGCCCTAACCAAGTCTCTGTAAGGGAAATTAAATCAATCTGATGATCAATTAACAGATCATGGACTAACAGAGACTTGGGAGTTAGAGACCTAATATTTAATAAACCACATTTAATTTTTAAATTATGAGGAGGAACAGAGGCCAAATCATTCAATTTAGAGGCTTTATGTTTAATTTGAGTTTTACCAATAATTTGCTTTATCACTTTGGGATGCTTATACATTATATTTTTATTTACTTTGGAGGGAGCAGACAACGATTCTCTGATGGGGAAGACAGGGGCTAAGCTGAGGGGTGGCGGATGAAGAGGAGCTGCAGAGAGGCGTGTAAGACTGAGACTCTGCTTCCTGGTCCCAACTCTGAATAGTCATGGTTTTGGAAATTTGGATAAAAAAGATGCCAGATTGTTAGATAAATGAGAAGCACCATCCAAAGTGGGATGAATGCTGTCTCGTCTCATAAGACCAGGTTTTCCCCAAAAAGAGCTCCAATTGTCAATGTAGCCCACGTCATTTTTAGGACACCACACAGACAGCCAGCGGTTCAAGGATGACGAGCGGCTAAACATGTCATCACTGGTCAGATTGGGGAGGGGCCCAGAGAATACTACAGTGGCAGACATCGTTTTTGCAAAGTCACACACCGATTCTATATTAAGTTTCGTGACTTCCGACTGCCGGAGACGGATGTCATTAATGCCGGCGTGAATAACAATTGTGGAATATTTACAGTTACTTTTAGCCAGCATTTTCAAATTTGACTCGATGTCGCCTGCTCTGGCCCCAGGAATGCATGTGACTATGGCCGCTGGAGTCTCTAGGTTCACGTTTCTGACTACAGAGTCGCCAATGATCAGAGTTTTTTCCTCAGCAGGTGTGTCGCTGAGCGGGGAAAAACGATTAGAAACGTGAACAGGTTGGTGGTGAACCGGGGCTTTGCGACTAGGCTTCCTTCTCACCGTCACCCACCCAGTCTCCTCGCTGCTGAGGAGAGCCGGGGAACCGGTGACAGGGGGACCTAAGCTAGCTAGCTCCGCTGCAGCTAATGGGCGTCTGTCGAGATTAACTGGCGCAGACGGTGTTTCAATGCAGCGGAGCCGGGATTCCAAATCAGACAACCTCGCCTCGAGCGCCTCAAAAAGACAACATTTATTACATTTACCATTATCACTAAAAGAGGCAGAGGTGTAGCTAAACATCTGACAGAGAGAGCACACCAGAGGAGGAGAGGAAAGAGAGCTAGTAGCCATAGCTAGTGGCTCGAGAGCTGGAGAGCAAACCACACAGGCAGACAGCAAAACAGGAAGTGACGATACGTTACCACAAGGAAGTGACGATCCTGATCGATCCTGATACCATCACTTTATGCTCAGCAATCCATTAACAGTTTATTGTGCTCATGATACATGTTGAATTTCTCTGTCTTAAAGTCATCTGAATGTGTTCATCTATCCTGAAATTTCTTATTAAACTGTTAAAAAGGCATATTGGAGTTATTGTTTAGTTAATTTCATGTCCATCTTCTTGATTAAAAGTGGAAAGAACTCAGGATTTGAGACTGATTTATTGCTGGTACAAATATTGACTTATTAATAAAATTGTCCATTCTTTCTGGACTGGTGCCCCAACGAGTTTAAGTGTGCTGGTAATGAAGAGGAATCTTCATTCCCACCCACATACATATTTAAAATATTTGTGCCTCCATAACTGCTACACTAGTGTCCTAAAATCTTAGAGTGTAAAATATCCCTAGTGAATCTGCTTCTATGTCTATGTTGTTCTTTTCCATGTTAATCACTTTCTTTTTTGTTACTCAATTCTGCCTTTTCATTCTAATGTTTACCTTCCTTCACCACTTCATCCACTTTTCAGTATTGCCTCAGTGTCCCTGCTGAGCATCATTTAAGCCAGACTTGACAACCATAAAACCACTTCATATAGTTCAAAATGTACAGTCGTGTGAAAAAGATAGGACACCCTGTATAAGCCGTGTGTTTTATTTTTAACATATTTGGACATATGGATATTTAATATCAATGTTAAAAGTATTAAGAGATTCACATAATACAACTAAACAATTAAAAATTAATTAAAGGCTTTTTTTAAAATTTTCTGTAAAATGTAATTCTAAACAAATAGTGAGGAATAAATTAGGACCCCCCTTCCCCCATCTTTTTAGGACACCCCACACATTAATTCCCACTTAAAAGGGCTAAAATAAATACAAAAAATGCAAATAAAAGAAAAAACAAGGTTAGACATAGATATGTGAACATTTCTTAATAGAGAACTGAATATTTAAAGGGGTGTCTAAATTGTTTCACGACCGTACATACATCTGAACCAGTAGTATTAAGCTTTTTTTAACCTCAGGATTAGGTGGGATGTCTACCCATTCTTCACCTTAGCAACATTTCATCCTGCCAAATATCTTTGCGCACTGACATTTTTCTGTTGCTACTATTTGTAGTGTCTGTCTTTGAGATGTATGCTTTCAGCATTTATTTAAAAAAAAAAAGCAAATGAAAATAAAATAAAAGTTGTGAAATACTTAAAATAAAGAGAAATTAAATGACCTCTGCCATTTTCAAGCAACTTCAAATTATAGCTAAATTATGTTTGACTCACTTTGTAGAACACATTATTTGCCACCCACCCACACATGCTGCAGTCACAAGAAGCCATCCACAAGAATGAGTGCATCATGAGTAATGTATTTATGAATCAAGAAAAAGACTTTACCTTACCTTAACATTTGAGAGGATAAAAGGAAGCAAGTGAATACTAGCATATGAATCATTGCATGCATTACATGTTACAGCAATCAATAAAATTTAATGGTGAAGTACAATTTATGAAAAATGTAAATGTGATTAATCATTTGAAATGCTAGTTAAATGTGATTAGTCCTGGGATTTTTTTTCTATATAATTTATAGTGCTGTCCAGCGATTAAAATATTTAATCATAATTAATCACACGATCTCATAGTTAACTCATGATTAATCACATTTTAGTTGCGTATTTTTGTCTCATGAAAAACCATTGTAATTCTCTTAACAGCACAAAAAGTGAGTGGGCTTGCTTTGTACAAATGTTTTTTATTATTATTATCATTGCAAAGCATCCATATCTTCCGTATTAGACCGAGAAAACAAAACAGGACATATTACTCTGAAAATAAAAAAATGTTTTCTTTTTTTCCTTTTCATTAGTTTAGTAACCCTGCCACTGATATCTGCGATAAAAAAAGATACATACAAATAAAAAATATATAGGCACAAAAGCAGCCCCTTAAATACAAAATGAAAACAAGAGGAGAGTGTCCCCTGAGAGGAGTAGTACAGTCTAATGACTGTATAGTAGCCCAACTGCTGCAGTTTTAAACTTACCAACACAGCCTCTTGAACATGAACATAATGTAACTGCTAGCACGTAACAGGTGAGTCAACCTAAAGGCCTACTTTCTGTCTTTGAGCCAGTTGCTCAAACAGACAAGCCTATTGACATTTTCAGACAACAGGGAAGATCGTTTTTTCTGAACGACATGTCCAGACAGTGAAAACAATCGTTCACATGGTACTGACGTGGCAGGCGTTGCTAAGTATTTGCATGCAAGGGAGGCCATCTCACTGTGTGACGCTTTATGTGTGGACCACCATTCCTGTGGAGAGTCTTCAATGCCAATCATAGGTTCTGCCTTGTAGCGCTCAATGCAGCGTTCCACGGTGTCCTCCTCTTCATCTGAGGAAGATTCTTGTGCAAACATGAGAGCTGGCTTCTTCTTCTCTGGCTCAGGCATGCTTTGGTCATCCAGTGCTGCTGGTCTCCCCTTCTCCTGCTGCTGGAGTAAGGCACGGATGGAATCCCACACGACAACCCGGTCAGGTTTGCTCAGACACTTGAGGTCCTTAAACCTTGAAATGAAATAATAAAAAATATCAACGTTATTGCCATACAAGCAAAGGCACTAGTAAAACAAAACATTGACCTAATCTCTATTCCAGATTCAGAAGAAAAAAATGGATATTGAAGAGAACCAACCCACAAAACAAAGTGGTGCTTAAGACAAACAAAATACTGAGAAGAATGTAGAATGAATATCTTACCTTGGGTCGAGTGCTGTAGCAACCCTGAGCCATGCGATGTTCAACTTCTCTTTGCGACCTTCCATATCCGCTGAAAAGGTTTCCTTGAACTTGATCAAGTACGCTGGGTCGTCCTCAGTGACTTCCATTACTCGGGACAGGTGGCATAATGCTGGCATCACCACAGAGCAAGAAACAAACTTCTCTCCACCCAGAAGATCTGTCACATATCTGCAACAATATACAAAAGCTCTTTCACAAAACTCTGTCACACACATACGGACACCTGATAGATAACCTACAGTTACAGTGATGGGAGGGGATATGAGGAATCACATGTGTTCCTGCGCGCACACACACACACACTCATTACCCATTTACAGTGCTGTGCGGGACAAACACACACAGTTGAAGGGAGAGAGGTGATACCGACAGACAGACATTAGGGCCTGTGTCCACCAAATGCGTTTTTAGGGCGGAAAGTGCTGAAAACCTAGCCTCTTGGGCGCTTCCTGGCCTTCTCTGTTGTTAAGTTACACAGGGAATCATAGCTATTGAAACAGTCACTGATTATGTCAAAATACAGAAAAAATATACAGATAATCACGAGCTACACTTTGAGTAAAATGAAGCAAATAAACAGTCTACACATAGAGATGGCCCATCTAAAACATGCCACAGGGTGGTATTTTACGTTGGGTGAGACAGGTGCTAATGTTTCTGTCTTGACACAGATCTACTTTAATTGTTAAAGAATCAGATATAGGCTACAAGACATAATTAGGCCTACCTGCAATGCTCCAACGCAGCTTCGAGCTTCTTTGTTTTCTCCAGCTCCGTTGCTGTTGGCATGGTGACTTTGGTTGAGTGTAGGGCCAGGGCAGCTGTCAGAGGTTCAATATTCCGGTTGACACGCTTTATCATTTCAAGGGTACTATTCCATCTTGTTGCTACCTCCTGCATGAGCGCTTCTTCTTTCTGGTTGTGTGCGATTTGCTGCCGCTCGAGTTCCAGGGCATTCGTTGGGCTGTGTTTAAAGTGTCCCACAAGTTTTCTGCATTTTGCCAATGCGCTGTCGAATGGGCTATTGTGCAGAGAAACCGTGACTGCTCGGTGCACGCTGTGTGCGATGCACGGCAGGTGTTCAAAGGGGAGCTCTCTGGCTGCAGCCATCATATTGCGTGCACTATCCGTGGTCAGTGAAACAACTTTCTTTTCGATGCCCCACTCTCTGGCTACATTCATGAAGTGCTCTGCAACATTATCAGCGAAGTGCCTCTCTTTTGTCTTCATAACAGTCAAAGCATGGGACTGAAGTTTCCACTGTGGGGTGAAATAATGTGCTGTGACCCCGATGTAGTTGTCATTGCCAAGTGACGTCCAGTAATCTCCCGTTAGCGCGACTATTTCTGTCTGCCCCAATGCCTGTTGTAACTGGGACTTCTCCGTTTCAAACAACGTTTCTATCTGGCGTGTGATAGTAGCTCTGGAAGGAGTTTCGTAGGTCCAGTTGTTGGATGCGATGCGAATTATCTCGGCCAGACCTTCATCCTCCACAATACTAACGGGCCTGCATGCCGTAGCCACCCACTTAGCTATGGCAGCTGTTAGCTTCATTTTAGTAGCAGCATCCATGGGCCGCTGTCGGAAGGCATCCAAACTTGTTTGGTTCTGACGCGGAGGAGGCGAAGCTACATCACTGGTGTGTTTGGCCATCAAATGGTATTTTAAACTGGATGTGCTTCGATGGTAGCTAAGTTCACATCGACAATAAGTGCAAATAACTTTAGTTTTATCGATCGAACCATCCTTTCCTATTTTAAATGTAAACTTTCCGTTCAGAAGTGTCCCTGGTGCGTCCATTACTGTGGCTGACTAGTGCCGCCAGTGCCGCGCGCTTTAGTCGTTGGGTTCTTCTTTGTTTGATGTTTGAAATCATATCCTTCGTTCCGCCACCATGTGTACATGCGTGGTATTACAGCCAGTACACTGTGCTTATGAAAAACTACGGTCACAGCATTAATCTCACGTTAAAAAAAATCTCGCCATTAAAAAGGCGCTTGAGTTAACGCGATAATAACGCGATATTTTGACAGCACTAATATTTTACCTTGAACTGGTCATTTTTCAAGTTTTTGATACCCTTATTAACATGGGAGTGGACAAATATGCTTGTTTTCTGCAACTGCAGGTTTATTATTTCAACATGTCAACATAATGACAAATACTTCCCAGAATATTCTTCGCATACTATACTGTACCTTGCTTGTGCAAAACAGATGGGTGGGGGATACTAATAATAATGGACTGCATTTATACTTAAGCAATATTACATGAAACAAAGTACGGTATCATGAATATATTGATGTCTGACATAACGCACGGCTCAGGAGACGTACACACACAGGCTCAGAGAAGTTCAAATAGTTTATTAGCAACAGGAGTGAATGGATGTGTGTCTGCGGGATGTAAATGTATTGGTGGCGGCGTCTGCTTCGGGCACAGAGGCAGGAGACCGTACAGCCGGCAACCCCATGGGAAAGAGCACAAGGAGAAGGGTGACGGGCACACACCAACACAGGAGGAGAATGAGCGAGTGAGGAGCTTACTTGAGAGAGACAGATGACTGGCACCACAAGGACGGGACCTGGTAGACAGCCACCTGCAGGGCTCGGTGCAGCAGCGAGGAATGGCGAGGGAGAGGTGTTGTCCGCCGCCGAGGAATCCACCTGTGCACAGGGGAGCAGACTGGGAAAGAAAGGAGGTAAGGACTTCTTACCCAAAATGGTTACGCTGAAGTAGAGGTTTGACTCACGATGATGAGTGGCGAAGTCTGACGGCTTCAGGCCGAAGCTCAGGGCGAGGCGGCTTATATCCCTCGCCGCTGATGACGAGCAGGTGTGCGAGCAGGTGGCGCCGCTAATGAGCGGCGCGGCGTGACAGTACTCCCCCCTCTAGCAGTGCCTCCTGGCGATGGCTTCTCTGGGTGCGCTCGGTGGAAGTCAGCGATGAACGATGGGTCCAACACGAATGACGAGGGTACCCACTGTCGATGCTCGGGCCCATAGCCCTCCCAGTCCACCAAGTACTGCAACCCACGACCCCGGCGCCGGGAGTCCAGGATGGAGGCGACGGACCAGGCCAGATGGCCCTCAATCATCCGGGGCGCGGGTTGCGCAGCAGGAGGAGGGCAAAGGGGGTCGGAGACTGCCAGCTTCACCTTGGACACGTGGAAGGTGGGATGGATGCAGAGGGAGGGGGGAATAGCCACACGCACAGCTACCGGGTTGATGATCCGGGTGATGGGGTAGGGTCCCATAAAGCGCTGTGCCAGCTTCCTCCTCTCGCCTTTCAATGTCACGTCCTGGGTTGACACGTAGACTCGTTGCCCAACTCTGTACGCCGGGGCAGGTCTTCTGTGCCGGTCCGCCACAGTTCTGTTGCGCTCCGCCGTGCGTAAAAGCGCATTACGCGCTGATGCCCAGATGGAGCGGAACTGCCTGAGATGCGCCCTAACTGAAGGGACATTTACCTCACTCTCCTGCGCCGGGAACAGCGGGGGGTCATAACCCAGGGACGCCTTGAAGGGGGACATCCCTGTAGCAGAAGAGCGAGCGGTGTTGTGGGCGTATTCAACCCAGGCAAGATGGTTACTCCAGGACGTGGGTTTGGATGCTGTTACACAGCGGAGCTCAGCCTCCAGCTCCTGGTTGGTCCGCTCACACTGCCCGTTGGATTGGGGGTGATGGCCGGAGGAGAGGCTCACCTTGGCTCCGATGGCGTTACAAAACGATCTCCAAACCTCAGAGGAAAATTGGGGCCCCCGGTCTGAGACCACATCCACCGGAATCCCGTGCAGCCTGACCACGTGTTGGATGAGGAGATCCGCCGTCTCCAGGGCAGTTGGAAGACCTCGTAGGGGAATGAAGTGCACAGCCTTGGAGAAGCAGTCCACGATGGTCAGGATGGTGTCGTAGGAATTAGAGACTGGGAGTCCGGTGATGAAATCCAAAGCGATGTGCGACCAGGGCCTGCCAGGGATGGGCAGGGGCTGGAGCAGACCCGCTGGAGGGGCGTTTCCCGACTTGTTGGTGGCACAAATTGGACAAGCCCGGGCGTAGCGGGCCGCATCCCTCCGCAGGCCCGGCCACCAAAAGGACCGCTGGAGGAGGTCTATCATCCGGGAGGAGCCAGGGTGACAGGTGAGCTTGGAGGTGTGTAGCCAGTGGATGACCTCTCCTCGAACCACAGATGGCACGAACAGCCTCCCCTCCGGTCCGCCGCCAGGGTCAGGTTCCACTTCCTGCGCCTTCCGGATCTTGCCCTCAATGTTCCAGGAGATGGCTCCCACGACGCACGACCTGGGCAGGATGGTGTGGAGCGTGTCCTCCGACTCCTCGGGGGCGAACTGCCTAGAGAGGGCGTCGGGCAGGCCGTTCTTGGAGCCAGGCCTGAAGGTGATGGAAAACTGGAACCTGGCGAAGAACAAGGACCAGCGCGCCTGGCGGGCGTTCAGGCGCTTGGCAGATCGAAGGTACTCCAAGTTCTTGTGGTCCGTCAGGACCACGAACGGCAGGTCCGCCCCCTCTAGCCAGTGGCGCCATTCTTGCAGCGCGAGCTTGATGGCTAGGAGCTCTCTGTCCCCCACGTCGTAGTTTCTCTCCGCCGGGGACAAGCGCCGGGAGAAGAAGGCGCAGGGCCGTTTGGCGCCGTCGTCTGGCGACCGCTGAGATAGCACCGCCCCCACTCCCGTGTCCGAGGCGTCCACCTCCACGATGCACTGCAGCGTGGGGTCGACCTGGAGAAGGACACGGGAGGAGGAGAACTCTGCCTTCAGCGCCTGAAAAGCAGCTGCGGCCTCTTCGGTCCACCGGAACGGGACCTTAGGGGACGTGAGGCGGGTCAGTGGTCCAACGATGGAGCTGAAGTTAGGGACAAAGCGGCGGTAGAAGTTCGCGAAACCAACGAACTGTTGCACCTGCTTCCTCGATGCAGGTGTAGGCCATTCTACCACCGCCTTCACCTTCTCTGGGTCTGGACGCACCTGGTCGTGTGAGATGATGAATCCCAGGAAGGATGTAGTCTTAGCATAAAATTCACACTTTTCAGCCTTCACGTATAGCCGGTTCTCCAGCAGTCTTTGGAGGACCCGCCTCACATGGACCTGGTGCTCGTCCCTGGACTTGGAGAAGATGAGTATATTGTCCAGGTAGACGAACACAAAGAGGCCGATGAAGTCCCGGAGGACGTCATTGATGAGGCGCTGAAAGACGGCAGGAGCGTTGGTCAACCCGAACGGCATTACCAGGTATTCAAAGTGGCCGTTCGGGGTACGGAAGGCTGTCTTCCACTCATCTCCCTCCCGGATCCGGACGAGGTGGTATGCGCTGCGAAGATCCAGCTTGGTGAACCAGGTCGCCCCCTGGAGGGAGTGGAAAGCAGTGTTCATGAGGGGCAGGGTGTAACGATCCTTCTCCGTGATGTCATTTAGAGCCCGGTAGTCTATGCAAGGGCGGAGGGATCCGTCCTTCTTTCCAACGAAGAAGAACCCTGCCCCCACGGGTGATGACGATGGGCGGATTATCCCCGCGCTCAGCGACTCCTTAAGGTAGGCGTTCATCGTCTCCTTCTCCGGCGCCGACAGACTGTAGAGCCGACCAGAAGGTAAGGGTGCCCCCTGGCGGAGGTTGATGGCGCAGTCATAGGGCCGATGAGGAGGGAGAGATATAGCTTTGGTCTTGCTAAATACCATACCCAGGTCGTGAAATTCCAGAGGCACCAGGGACAGGTCTGGGGGTGCAGCGTCCGTAGCGGGGGAAGAAGCGGACGGAGAGCAGGCAGCGGACTGAAGACAGGTGCCTATGCAGAACGTGCTCCATGCCGACACCCCAGCTGACTTCCAATCCAGGACAGGGTTGTGGAGGCGTAGCCAGGGATACCCCAGGATGACGGGCGACACAGAGTTGGGCAGGATGAGAAAGGTTATCTCCTCCCGGTGGTTACCAGAGATGATCACCGGGACCGGGATGGTCTGGTGCGTGACTCTCCCAAGGGAAGCATGGGAGAGGTTGACCAGGGAGATGGGGTTTTTGAGCGCCTGGCAGCGGATGCCCAATCGGGTTGCCAGGCTTTGTGAAATAAAGCTGCCTTCTGCGCCCGAATCCACCAGTGCGTGGGTGAGGTGCCCAATGGGGTTGTGGCAGAAACGGATGGGCAGCTTTAATTGAGTGAGAGTATTTAACCGGTTGACATCCGCGAGGCCCCCTAGAGTGACTCGCGGACCCCGCCGACTGGCTTTCCGTGGGCAAAGCTTCACCGTGTGTTGGTCATCTCCGCAATACATGCAGAGATCCAACTCACGGCGGCGTTGTTTCTCTGCAGGGGAAAGCTTTGTCCAGCCCGTCACCATCGGCTCCGACACCTCGGGGCACGATGGTGGCGGCGCCGCCAGGGGGCGAGCTTGGAACAGGTGCGGCGAGACTCCACGAGGGCAAGAAGAAGACGACTTCCGCCCCGAGGAGCGCTCGCGCAGCCTGTTGTCCAAACTAATCGCTAAGGATGTCAGCTCCGCTAGCGTCTCAGGAATATCCCGCCCAGCCAGTTCATCCCTCAGATCATCATTGAGGCTGCGGAGAAAAAGGCCGCAGAGGGAGCGTTCCTCCCAGCCTAATTCCTCCGCCGCTACCCGGAAGTCGACCGCGTAGTCCGCTGCCAACTGGCTTCCCTGCCGGAGGGCGAAAAGCCGATCGACCTGGACCGTCTCGGTAGGAGTATGGTCAAAGACCTCCAGGAAGCGCCTCACGAATTGGTCATATGTGAAGGCGGCATAACTGGGACTCGCCATAACGGCGTAGGTCCATGTTAAAGCTCGCCCCTCCAGGAGATTCCCGATATAACCAATTCGGCTATGATCTGAGGGAAAGTCTCCCGGCACACGGTGGAAAACGGAGTCACACTGCATAATAAACCCCCGCGCTCCGCCGAGCTTACCGCTAAAGCGGGCGGGGGTTGGAATGGGTGTGAGCCGAACCGGTGCACTCGGAGCCGCGCCACCCTGACGAGCCGGGGGGAACGGCTGCTGGGGGTCCAAGCGGCCCAACCGGTTAGTTAAATTTAATAATTGATTAAAAATCACCTGTTGCTGATAGGCTATCTGATCCACTCGAGCCTCGAGAGTGGAAAACCGGTGTGCGAGCCCGCCGTCTGCCGAGCCGCTCTGCTGAAGCCATACTGACATAACGCACGGCTCAGGAGACGTACACACACAGGCTCAGAGAAGTTCAAATAGTTTATTAGCAACAGGAGTGAATGGATGTGTGTCTGCGGGATGTAAATGTATTGGTGGCGGCGTCTGCTTCGGGCACAGAGGCAGGAGACCGTACAGCCGGCAACCCTATGGGAAAGAGCACAAGGAGAAGGGTGATGGGCACACACCAACACAGGAGGAGAATGAGCGAGTGAGGAGCTTACTTGAGAGAGACAGATGACTGGCACCACAAGGACGGGACCCAGTAGACAGCCACCTGCAGGGCTCGGTGCAGCAGCGAGGAATGGCGAGGGAGAGGCGTTGTCCGCCGCCGAGGAATCCACCTGTGCACAGGGGAGCAGACTGGGAAAGAAAGGAGGTAAGGACTTCTTACCCAAAATGTTTACGCTGAAGTAGAGGTTTGACTCACGATGATGAGTGACGAAGTCTGACGGCTTCAGGCCGAAGCTCAGGGCGAGGCGGCTTATATCCCTCGCCGCTGATGACGAGCAGGTGTGCGAGCAGGTGGCGCCGCTGATGAGCGGCGCGGCGTGACAATGTCTAGGGCCAGCCAGACTTTCCACGCTGGAGCTGCCTTTATAGGGAATGGAGACAGTGGCTAGCTGTCTCCTGTTCCTTGATGGGGAATTGGGGCTCCCATGCCAAACCTACAACACACACAGACACACACCAACAGAAAAGGGAAAAAAAACAACAGGCCTGACCGCCAGGTGTGTGAGGAGAAAACAGACCCAAATGCCGAACTCCAGTTTGCAAAGTTTCAAACTCAGGAGGTAATGAAAACACAAAGACTTTAACCTCAGAATGTGAAAATACAGACCCTATAAACTCAGGAGATAGCAACCCAAATCCTCACACCTCAGGAGGTGACATGGGAGCTTGTAGCTCAAGGAACACAGACACAGAAAATTTGGGCCCAGGGGACCCAGACGCAGAAATTTCTCGCCCAGGTGACCCAGTTGCAGAAATTTCCAGCTCAGGGGACGTAGGTGCAGACATTTCTGGTTCAGGAGACACAAATGCAGAAATTTCTGGTTCAGGAGATACAAATGCAGAAGTTTCTGGTTCAGGAGACACAAATGCAGAAATTTGTAGTTCAGGAGATACAGATACACAAGTCTTTAATTCACAAACAGATGGCAGGAGAGTTGTTACTTCTGTAGCAGGTGGCTGAGGCACAGAGCCCTCAAAAACAGCTGACAGGTGCGTGCTGGACTCAGGCGAAGTTGCACGCTTATGCTCAGGCTGAGCAGCAGGCTTAATGACAGGTGAATCTGGTGTGTGTGCCATGGAGCAGTGCATGGAGATGTGCGTAAAAGAGCCAAAGAATGTCTCACCGATGGCACCAGCTCCCATAATGCCAAAACCACAACATGCTCAGGAACAGACAATTGCTGCGCACCAATCTCAGCTACTGATGACAAAGCTGTGCTGACCCCAGAGTCCTCCAGAGCAGGTGTCATCTGCGCACTGAATACAGGAACACTAAGCAAAGGTGCGCCATCCTCAGGAACAGATGATGGATGCGCCTCGGCACTGGACTTGGGAACTGATGATGGCTCTTCTAGCGCGAAGGTGAACTCATTGGACTGCAGGAAATCATCAAGGAAGGCAGAAATCTTTTCCCTCAGATGGGGCTTGGCTGCAGCTATCCGATGAACCCGTCTCCATGCTTCATCCCGCCATACTGCGTTCTCCCATCCTTCCATCCTCAGGCAGAAGGGGTAACATTCACCGATATCCCGGGTGAGATCCCACAGCTCCAGGCAGTGGGTGACCTCCTCAAGCGTGGGGCTCGGGGAAGAGGAGAGAGAAGAGGCAGGTGAGGGGGAGGATATACCAATGGCAGCAGAGAAAACAGCAGAGACAGGTGGGGTGAATTCAGCAGCCCCCCCCCATCTGGAGCAAAGCAAGACCTCTCATTAATGGAAGTGAAAAAATGAGAATACAGTACTTGCCTTATCTTCTGCTGTGCTGCCGCTGATGAGTCAGATGACTCTCTCCGGGTGGCTGTGGAGATGGGCTGATGGAGGGTCATGGCTGTCTGAGCTGGAGCTGTGCTGGGGTGCCAGAAGGAGCGACGCTGATGCTCCTTCTGCATATCCACAGCAGTCCTATATGGAGAGACGGACCACAGGGCACAGTAGATGGGCAGGTCCTGAACCCATGGAAATACCCCCAGACGTGGAGTAAGCACACTCTTCCATGCTGCAGCTGTCCATAATTGACACTCCTCCTCTGGGTTGGAATGGCTGTGGGCCATGGCCACAAGGTCCCGCAGATGGATCATGTCATTAGTTTGGTCTCGCATCAGCAGCACACAACTGGCCATAATGAGCAAACCTAGGAGTCCGCTGGGTCCTCACGGATGGCGTCCTACTGTTATGTGTGTGTAGAGGAAGCAGACCCAAACGCTGAACTCAGGTTTGCAAAGTTTTAATTTGGCTGAACACCACCTTCAGCTCAATTCACAAATAATACTTACAAAAGAAAGGCAAAACAGGTGGACAGAAACAACTCAAACTAAATTTACCAGACTAACAGAAGCGTGGACAAATGCCAAAAATGACGAGGGTGGCGTGCACTGAAGAGAGGCAGTGCTCTTTAAATAATGGAAGGGCAGGTGAAACATAATTAAAAACAGGTGCATGCACTTAAAAAATAACCAAGCACAAATCAGGCAAGGCAAAAAGGAAACTGAGGACACTGTCAAAACAAAGGCAAACCCAACACAGGAGATCATGACAGGAAAAACCACAATAATGACAACTCAGGATAATAATAATGAAAAGAACAAGAATAAACTTAAAGCATGAGCTGGTCCTCCGACCAAGCTGACCTTGACACTGATAGATGACCCTGGGGTCATCACAATGTCCTCCATAAAGATAGGGTCTCCACTGGAAACCTGGCTACCACAAGAGCAATCACAACAAAATAAAACCATTACAATTAAATAAGGTGATAACAAAACAATAGTGGTTTTACCCAACATAAAAAACAAACAACCTGTACTATATCACCTCTGTCTTCCACACCTTCCTGGCATTGTAGTCCCATTTTCATCTCAGCAACTGGTACCTTGAAGCTCTTTAAGAGAGAGGATAGAAACTTTAAATACCAGAAAAGAAAAAAAACTCAATAACTGGGGGTTCTGTTCAGTGCATCAGCAACTACATCGTCCTTCCCTTTAAGGTGATGGATATCCAAAGAGTATGACTGCAAAAACAATGACCAGCAAATAAGTCTTCCGTTTGGGCAGTGTAAAGAGTTTAGAAATGTAAAGGAGTTGTAGTCCGTGTAAACAACCACATGTCCTGAACCATCGTGAATCTCAAACTGCTGCAATGCCCAAGTTAAGGCCAAAGGTTCTTGCACTGTCACAGAGTAACTTAATTGGTGTCTGTTGACCCTTTTAAAAAGGAAGCTCACTGGTCTGTCAATACCAATATCATCTTCTTGCAGCAACACTGCCCCTGCTCCAACATGGCTGGCATCAACCTGTAGTTGAAAAAGCTTTCTTATATTTGGAGCAGCTAAAACAGGCCTTTCAGTAATGACAAATCTGGATTTGGCAAGTCATCCTCGAAAGATTTCACAACAGATAATGTGTTACTAACACATGCTGAATGTACCCCATTTACAGTTGTACTCTGGCTCAGAGAATGGACATGATACAGTTCTGACAGATTAATATGGCATAACTATAAGTTTTTTTTTTTATTTGTAAAGGGGACCATGCATAATAATAAACTTAAGACATATAAATATGCAGCTTGCAAGATTATAGCTGAAGCTAATTTCCATCTTGTGTCTCCTGGCCAGCATATGACAGACACGTAAAACAGAAAACACAGTACAAGAACAATAAAGAACACAACAATGATAAAGTAAATGACACAATACAACAATAACAATAACAGTAGGATTGCACACTGATTGAAACAATTGATGCTATTTACAATGCTCTGGAGTAGAAATCAAGTAATTTTGAAATGATGCCATTGTTGCTGATACAAAAAATGTGTGTCAATCTCATGTTTCTTCACTTTTATATAGCCGGTGAACAAAATGGCTGTCATGATCAGGTGAGCGGGCACCCTCTCCTCTCCTGTTTCTGTTCTTCCCGGCTCTAGAGCTCATCAGCACACCTGCGTGATTGGACACACCTGCCGATTCCTGGTCTACCAGCATATAAAAAAGCCAGTGTGTGAATGCTTCCTTGCTGGACTGTTGGGTATTGCTGCCACATACACTCCCAGTTACTGTTGTTTGGCAAATCTTTATTCTCATTGTCTTATCCTCTTGTGCCTTCTTCTCCTCAGGTTTGCTGTCACTTCAGCGGTGTGTCTCCGGGGCAGCACATGCTCACCTGAATCAATCTCCTCCAAGACAACAGACTCATCCACCCAGGTCACCCATCCTTTCCTCATCTTGTCCTTTCCCAATAGTGTCCCATGCAGGAGTTCCCTGCCGAGCCCTCGGCTCATACCGTAAGCTCTTCTCTCTCGCCTTCCTCCTCTCTAGTTATCTTTATTAATTATTTCTCTGCTCCTCTCTTTCAGGTTGCATGAGGCTCCAGCATGCTCCTGCTTTGTGTGTATTTAAGTTGGTGTCTATTTTGCGTTATTCTGTAATTGTACGTATGTTTATGTTCATTAAGTTAGCTTTGAGTGTCTTTTTGTTTTCATTAAAGTTGAGTCAAATTTTCCCACTTGAGTCTGAGTGTTCATTTGGTGTGGTTGCCCTGCATTTGAGCCTTCCTAATATAAAATCATGGCACTGGTGTGTTGGCACATTTGTGCTACCTGTACGACTGGGGTGAAACTGCAAATGAAAATTGTGTGCATGCGTTAACGGCTTGGCCTGGTAGACAACAAAACTGAAGTGTATATACACAACTGCATACATGCTGGCCTCATCCATAGCAGACACACATCTCAGTGGACCAGAGCAGAGCAGAGCTTTCTGGCTTCTATGGGAAGCCAGAAAGCAGAGGTCATAACCAGAGAGATGATTTCTTTCTTTTAGCTGCTCCCTTTAACAGTCACCACAGTGTATCACCTTATATGGCAATGATTTTTAAGACAGATGCATTTCCTGACATAACCCTGTCTATTTTTCCCCATTACATTTCTGCTGAACACCAAGACAGATGGCAGGGAGTACCATTTTTATATGGCCTTTGGTATGACCCAGCCAGTACTTGAACCCATGACCTTCCGATTATGGGGCGGATGCTCTACCTCTAGGCCACAACGTTAGTGGCCTCTCTGGTAGATCTCTCTTTCTAGTGCCTGTTAAAATTGCAGCTGCAGCATTTTGGATCAACTGAAGACATTTTAGGACAACCTGATAGTTACAATAACCTCATCTAGAACTAACAAAAGCGTGGCTTAGTTTCTCAGCATCACTCTGAGATAAGATGTTCCTAATCTTGGCAATATTACACTAATGATAAAAAGCAGTCTTAAAAAAAGTTTAATATACAAATTAAAGAACAGATCTTGATCAAAAATAACTCCAAGTCCATATGACTTAAGTTTTGAATTACAATTTTATTTTCATTTATAGCAGTCAACCATCTGTAACAGTACCAGCTATGGTTTATGCTGATGTATTAGTGCTCCTTCTCCAGTTCTGTGATGTTCAGAGCAGTGGGGTGCAAAATTCCATTGTTTAATTTCAGAGGTACAGTGTCCCAGTGTATTACGGTCACATTCATGAAACCTTGTGAAAAGTTGGGCAGGTTCTTTACAGGACAATAATATAAAAAGATAACAACCTTTGGGTAGATCACAGGCAAAAACTTTCTGCTGAAATGGTTCAGCTGCCTTTTAACATTTTATGCATTGCACATGTAAACATGGCACAAAGTGTATGCACAGAAAACAAGAGAGGAAAAATCCCAGAAGGAGAAAATAAACTCTATAAATAATTTACTGACTCCATTTTTCCCTGGTAGCCTCTTTCTCTATTTAAGATACAAATGGTTTCTTTCCATCCAGCGGTTAAGGAGATGGAGGTAAAGTTGACAAAAGTGTTTAAATGTAGAGGAGGAAAACTATTTTCTCACTAATATGGTAAAGAGGAAGGAAGAAGAGGAAATGGACTGGGAAGGTTAGAACTGTAGAAACAGAAAATCCCATGTACTGTATGCTCATATTTATCAGCAGGTCATCTGGCCTATATACATGTTTTGACATCAAATGACCTCTAGTGGTCATGTGAATAATATTTTTGTTCACAAGAGAGTAGAGGGAGGACGACAAATTAACACCAGCAGATGACATGGCTCCCCAAATCATGACTGACTGTGGAAACTTCACACTGTACCTCAAATAACTTTGATTATGTACCTCTCCAGTCTTCCTCCAGACTTGGGGACGTTGATTTCCTAATGACAAAACTTGGCTTCTGATTTGGGAAGCCATGTCATCTGCTGGTGTTGGTCCAGTGTGTTTTATCAAGTCCAAAGTCAGGGCAGCCTTGTCCCAGGAAATTTCAGAGCACTTCATGCTTCCCTCTGCTGACAAGCTTTATGGAGATGCTGATTTCATTTTCCAGCAGGACTTGGCACCTTCCCACACTCTCAAGATTACCAATACTTGGTTTAATGATCATGGTATCACTATGCTAGATTGGCCAGCAAACTCGCCTGACCTAAACCCCATAGGGAACCCATGGCGTATTGTCAAGAGGACAATACGCCATAAGATGAGCGACACCAGACCCAACAATGCAGATGAGCTGAAGTCCACTGTCAAAGTAAGCTGGGCTTCCATAACACGTCAGCAGTGCCACAGGCTGATTGCCTCCATGCCAGGCTGCTGTGATGCAGTAACTCATGCAAAAGGGGAAACGATCAAGTATCAAGTTTGTACATGGACATACTTTTCATTAGGTCAACATTTCTATTAAAATCCACTTTTTAACAATGATCTTATGTAATATTCAAATTTTTTTTGAGAAACTGAATTTTGGGTTTTCATTAGCTGTAAACCATAGTCATCAAAATTAAAAGAAATGAACAGTTGAAATATATCACTCTGAGTAATGAATCTCTACAATTTGAGTTTCACTTTTTGAATTGACTGGCAGTAACTGGAGTCGTGGCTCAGTTGGTAGAGCACCTGCCCCACACCCGTGAAGCCTGGGTTCAAATCCTGGCTGGGTCATGCTAAAGACCATATGAAAAAGCAGAGCTTCCTGTTGCCCAGCTTGGTGCTCAGAAATAATAGAGGAGGGAAATTTGTGGCAGCACCTTGCATAGCAGTGACCCCTCTAGATGTGATTTACATTGTAGATAAGAGAAATGTAATTTCATTCTACTGTACATGATGGACTGAATGACAATAAAGTTGGCATTAACTTTTCTAATTTACTGAAATACACACGTATAATCACTTTTTTCCTGTTTCTTACTTGTGGCTGAAATTCCAGACATCTGTGCAAATAGAAAACTTTTGCCCAGCATACATACTGTACTTCTAAAATTAGTAAGGAGATTATTTTCCCCAAAGGAATGGCTAGAACACTTTTCATTTTATTTTATTTCATCCAATTAACTGTATACCATGTTCTTGATACATGCATTTTCACTATCTCAGAAATCAATTGCATTCAGAGGAACAGTGAGGGATGGGAAATGTGTGGTCCAGTTTATAAACAGGAATAGCCAGAGCACATTTCCAGACTCTCTTTCTGATAGGTTTGCACCAAGTTTGTAGTTGAAAAAGTGTCTCTGATGTGGAAGAGTTTGAAAGAGAAGTGCAATGCAGAACGCCTGTGTCACTTCTGCATATTAGAAAATTATTCAGAAGTAGGTATCAATACGTTTGTCAGTTTCAGAAAGTTACTGCTTGGATGTTTCATTAAAGCTATCCTTAAAACACCTACTGTATTTGGACAGACCATGAATTGATATTAGCTTTAAATATCAAATACTTAATGTTAAATGGCAAATAGAGACTAATTCTCTAGTATCATGACTCAAGTTATGCATGAGATTACATTTTCAATCATGTGGGACTAATAAAACTTTGGGTCCAGATTATTGTGGTATTGTCGCTCACCAAGTGAAATTAATGTTATGCAAATCCCCATTAACATTTGAAATAAAGCCCTTCACCTCTTCAACCTGTAGTGTGACCTTGAGTTCCAATTCATTAAAATCATTCTATGCTGAAGAAAACATTGTTTCAACTGCTAGATCTGGCTTAACTGCTGCTCTCATCCAAGGAACAGAGCTGTAACCCTATCCATCGGCCATAAAGTGGAAGATAATCTTTTTCTCCAAGACTCTCTGGCAAAGGAATGTTCTAATTGACAGTTTTATGATCGACATAGTCCAGACAAGTGGGGAAGCCAAGACTTTCCAGTGTACAACCAGCCAGTTTCACAGTGCCATCTGGTGGACGAATCAGGAATATTTAACTTTTTCCTTTGCAGTGGAATTTATGCCTTATGGACTATGAACTAACTCATATTCTTTCTCTTAAGACAGTATCTGCCAACAAAGACCTGGTTGAACTCTGGGATGGACAATATGGGTTTCAAATGCTTATTGATATGATTTGACTTGATATGATTGTGATATGTTCTGCTATTTTCAGGAAGAAATTAATGTTTGCATGCTTATCACAAATTAATTGCAGTAGATGTAGATGCATTTTATGCTCCTTTATTGAGTAGAATATCTTAGTCACTAAAGTTTAAGGAATTTATGCTTTATTCAGCAACATGTGTCTTAAAATGGGGTCTCACTTCTCAGGTCAAATGTCTCTTCCCCTCCTCATTCTTCAGGAGACCATAGCTCCACTTTAACTGACCAATAGAGTTCAAAGCTTCATTGCATTTCCCTTTTTAGGTTGAGTTTATGATCCTTGTTGGAAGAAGCTCAAATATAATTGGGCCACCTCAGGTCTCATGAAGTTTGGGACCACCCTGCAACACTAGAGAAAACTTAAGTTTTATTGCTCATTGTTGAATCTGTTCTGGGGCATTGGTCAAGCTGTGAGCAACTTTCTCTGCTCCTACAATTTTTCTCCTATCTTTTTAAGAAGGGCCCAGAGCCTGTCATGCTCTGTGTAAATCCTGTTTCTTTTCTTTAAAATTCATTTTTCTTATTTTATTCTTCTTTTCTTTAAATCGTCATGCAAGAAGATTTTGCTTAATTTTTTTAAGCTTAAACCAACTCATTTAAACCACCAACATCAGAAGAAATGAGTTTGTGATGTAATTTGACTTTCTGATGAGACTTTGCACAATAAACCAATTCCTTCTTCAGTGCATAAGAGAGGACCTCGCTCGGGAGGAGGCCATAACAGTGGTAAGGAGTCTGTCTACCAGCCTCTCAACAGAACCCCTCCTGGTCCAGCTGAACAGAAAGTGGACTGCCTGCTACCCACGGGGACGCAAAGTTTCTGCGGCTGACGATCTGTTATGTAATTTACACTTGTCTTCAGAATATTCCTGGTATAAGTTCTTTGAACCAAATTTTATGCTAACATCCATCAGAATCTCAAAATAAGATAAGATAAGATAAGATAAGCCTTTATTAGTCCCACAACGGGGAAATTCCAGGATTGCAACAGCACAGGGATAGCAACACTCAGAGCAACAATCAGAAGGCAAGGAAAAAAAAAAAAGCAAGCAAGCAAGAGCAGCTAATATACATATGTACATATTACTATAAATATATATATATATACACACAGACACACAGTGTAGAGCATTGTAGCTGGATGGGATAAATATATGAGTATATAAACACAGTACGGAGCATTGCAGCTAGATGGAATAAATATGTAAATATATAAACACAGTGCGGAGCAATGTAGCTAGATGGAATAATATGTAGATATATAAACACACAGTACGGAGCATTGCAGCTAGGTGGAAAAAATAAGTAAATATATAAACACACAAATACATGTCATCTTTCATTAATTTACGTTCTTTTTCAGAGTAAAATAAATTTTCTAAATTTTTATAAATTTAACATTTTCTTCATAAAATTGCATCCACTTTTCCTAACCAATGCTATTTCATGGTTTTCCAATTTCCAGTAAGCTGACAAATTAAACTATGCTTCATGTGGTTCCACAAATGCTTGATTCATAAGTAACTTAGTAACAGTCTATGATGCCCATGATACATGTTAATTCTCTGTTTTAAAGTTATCCATATATGTTAACCTATTCTGACATTTCTTATTAAATCATTGAAAGACATATGGGAGTTATTGTTTGATTTCATGTCCATCTTCATGATCATCAGAGACAAGAACTCACACAAGGGTTTATCATGAGACTGATCAAATATTTTCAATAGAATTATTAAGGCTTAACTTACCAATTGCTAAATTCTTAAGCTTAAGTCTTTCTTCATAAGATTTTCCACCTCTATAAAACGTGGATAGTGCCCTAACGAGGAACTGAGTATGATGAAAGTAAATCTTCATTCCTACTCACATTCATATTTACATTAATACGTGTACCAACATTAAATTACCTATAAAACCCTTTAATTTCACTACAAACCACAACCAGTCTGTTAAAGTTTTGCTTGTAGAGTTGATGAACAGTTTCTGGCTGTGATATTCTTCCAGCACCGTCAGCTACTGCTTGTAAGGATTTAAAAGCTTTCTGTGGCACCATGTAATTAATGTGAATATTCTGTGTCATCCAAGCTCCCATATTAAAAGCATGTCAGGAATCACCCTGTGTGATTATAAAACTATTAACCCTCATCTGAACGCCTTTTCATCCCTACTTTCCGCCCTCTTTCTATTTTTTCAAACTTGCCATCCCTTAATCCTTTCTTATCTCTCTTTAGTTCATCTCTATTTACATGGTCTTCTCTTATGTGTTCAGCTGCTAAGGAAAGTGCTTCTAATGTAGGACCCATTTTGTCAGTGGCTTCATATAAATCTTGCTGTGTCAAGAATGAAGGTCGATAACACATCAGCCTCAAAATTTGAAATGAAAATTTATGCCTTGGGATCCTTCAAGCAGAGTCTGAGGAAAAGGGAGTTTGCTCACCCAGTGATCGAGGTCACTGAAGAACTCTTCACTGGTGGGGACCTGGGTGTGGATGATGGTTCCCCAGGAATGTCTTTGAATGTTGTAGGGCTGGCCTGGTTGACATGCCTCGACAGCATCATAGACTTTGGGTACAGTGCCACATATACCTCCTTTACACAGGGATGGAGATCATTGAGAGATTGTTGAGTGAAATTGACAGATCTCTTAATGATCTTTCAAAGATTCCATCCATCCATTCATCCATTTTCTACAGCTGTTCTGGGGATCCGGGTCGTGGAGGCAGCAATCCAAGCAGAGAAGCCCAGACTTCCTTCTCCTCAGCCAGCTCTTCAGAGGGGACACCAAGGCATTCGTAGGCTAGCTGGGAGACTAAAGGCTGTATTACAATGATGGGATAGTTTAGTCAGTTGTCAGTGATGCAGAATGCGTTTATGGACATTTCATGAACGTTTCACTGGCGCATGACACAAAGAGGCTGGTTTAATCATTCAGAGCTGTGTTTTGGATAATCCAATCCAAAGCGCTCCTTCCCATCCCTTAAATGCACAGAGGTGCATTATCTAAAGCAAACTGTGATCATGATGGTTTAAGATGGGTTTTGCGCTGACCAAAGCTAATATGTGTGAGCCAAAATGCATGTGATAGTAATTCTGCTTGGTAATAAAGAAGACATCAATCACAGTTGATGTCCAGTCAGTTTAAGAACAAACAGTAAAGAATGGGCTGAAAAATCAGCTGAATGGTTTAATGTTTTTTGTAAATAATAATGTAACCTTGCCTTATTTTTTAGGATGGCAATTTATCATCTGTCCAGAGACTGAGGATGAAAAGTAGCCATTTTGGCTAATTCTGGTGCATTTTTCAGTAATATGAATTAATGTACAATGGCCGTGTCAAATAAACCAGTAAATAAAACTAAATAAATAAATAAATATAGTGCATACGGATGCAACATACAGACATGAATGGGTTTGAAACTTCAGGAAAAGAGGATGATGCTTCTGCAAACTTCCATGAATTTTCATGGGCAGATGGAGGAAAGGAGGTGGTCTGGTGCGGTTTCTCGTCCGCCGCTGGCCCCCACCACAAAGCGAGCCTGCTCTCGACAGCCTTTGCCAGGGGCTGATGGGTGGCTGTCGGGGAGCTTGCTGGGCTAGAAAGATGCACAGCTGAGGCAGATGTGGACGCTTCTCCTGCCTCTGTGGGGAGTTTAAGTGAAAAGTAAAATGCTGCACACTCCTTGTTCATTCAGAGGGGAATTTTCAAACTATAGGCCTATTTCACTATTGCTGCAATTTTCAAAGATACTCGAAAAAATATTCTGTAAGAGAATTGACAAATTTATAATGAAGAATAATTTATTGTGTGAGCAAAAATATGGGTTCAGACACAAGAGGACAACTGCATTTGCTTTAATGGAATTTATAGAAAAAATATCAACTGTTGTAGAAAATAAAAGAGTATTCAGTTGGGGTATTCCTGTATCTTAAAAAAGCATTTGATACAGTGGATCATAAATAATTGTTAAAGAAACTACAAAATTATGGTATTAATTAATCTCTGATCTTCCTCCTCAGCTCCCTCTGTATGGACTTAAGTAACTGCATAACCACTGTCCTGGTTATGCAGTTACTTAAAGAACAGATATAAGATAAGATAAGATAAACCTTTATTAGTCCCACAATGGGGAAATTCCAGGATTGCAACACACAGAGCACAGGGATAGCAACACTCAGAGCAATAATTAAGAAGATACGGAAGATATAAATAAGAGCAGTGGATATACATACATACACATAAATATATAAATATATATTCAAAGTGTGGAGCATTGTAGCTAGATGGAATGAACAGCATAACCGTTTACTTAGTTATCCTACATAGTATGAATATGTACCCATACATATTGTCACCCTCCGTAGCGACCGATAGTGTCCTAGTTGTATATACTGGAGGGGACCATTGTGTAAGTCTATTGCGCCTTTTGCATTCAGTACTATTAGGTCATCACGTTTTTTTGCTATGTCTGTGAGCAGCCCTGCTTAGGTTATACAGTCTGACAGCCATAGGTAGGAAGGACCTGCGAAACCTCTCGGTTGCGCACCTAGGATGATGTAGTCTACTGCTAAATGAGCTCCTCAGTGCGTTCAGTATGTCCTGCATAGGGTGGGACTCGGACTCCAGCAGAGATGACAGTTTAGCCACCATCCTTCTCTCTCCTATCTCCTCCACTGGGTCAGGGCGCTGCCCCAGGACAGAGCTAGCTTTCTTGATCAGTTTGTTCAGTCTCTTCCTATCGGCTGCTGTAATGCCACTGCCCCAGCAGACCACTCCAAAAGTGATGGCTGATGCCACCACCGTGTCGTAGAATGTCTTCAGCAGCGCCCCTTGTACACCAAAAGACCTGAGTCTCCTCAGTAGGAACATCCTGTGCTGTCCCTTCTTGTAGAGTGCGTCGGTATTGTGTGACCAGTCTATTTTATTGTTCAGATGAACACCCAGGTACTTGTAGGATGTCACCATCTCGATGTCTGTTCCCTGTATGTTTACTGGTGCTGTGAGGGGTTGTCCTTGCCTGCGGCAGTCCACCACCAGCTACTTAGTTTTCCTCGCATTGATCTGGAGGCAGTTCCGATGGCACCAGTCCACGAAGTCCTGGATAAGTCCTCTGTACTCAGCTTCATCTCCATTGGAGATGAGGCAGACGATCGCAGAGTCGTCAGAGAACTTCTGTAGATGGCAGTGTGTTGTGTTGTGTGAGAAGTCCGCAGTATAAAGGGTGAACAGGAAGAGAGCCAAAACCATACCCTGGGGGGCCCCCGTGCTACCGATGATTGTGTCGGACACACAGTCCCGGGTTCTCACAAACTGTGGCCGGTTAGTGAGGTAGTCCAGGATCCATGATGACAGGTGCTGGTCCACCCCTGCGCACAGCAGCTTGTCCTTCAGGATCATCGGTTGGATGGTGTTGAAAGCACTGGAGAAGTCAAAGAACATGATCCTCACCGCATTCCCGGGCTGAGAACGGTGAAGGAGGAAGATCACTGCATCCTCCACCCCAATGCCATGCTGGTAGGTGAACTGGAGTGGATCCATCGCTGGTCCCACCAGGGGGCGAAGGTGAGCAAGGAGCAGTCTCTCCAGGGTCTTCATCATGTGGGACATCAGGGCCACTGGTCTGTAGCTGTTCAGGTCTTTGGAGCGGGAGGTCTTTGGTACAGGTACCACACAAGATGTTTTCCACAACTGTGGTACCCTCCTCAGCTTCAGGCTCAGGTTGAAGATGAGCTCCACAATCCCACACAGCTGATCTGCACAGGACTTGTGGAGCTTTGCGCTGATGCCGTCCGGTCCCAACACCTTCCTCGCCTTGATCTTTCTCAGCTCCATCCTCACCTGGGTCTTAGTGAGGGTCAGGTTGGGGGGGCTGTGTGTTGGGAGTGGGGGGTGTTGGTGGAGTGGGGTGTGGGCAGCAAGACTCGATGTCTTTAGAGGCAGCAGTGGTTGTTGTGCAGTCGGGGGGGGGGGAGGGCGGTTGGTCAAACCTATTAAAAAACAGGTTCAGATTGTTCACCCACTCCCTGCCCCCCATGGCCTGGGAGGAGGTATTCTGGAGCCCAGAGATAGTTTTAAGGTTTCTCCAGACCCCACCGATGTCGCTCTGTTGCAGCTTGTCCTCCATCTTCTTCCTGAAGCTGTCCTTGCCTTCTCTGATCTTCCTCCTCAGCTCCCTCTGTACGGACTTCAGCATCTCCCTGTTCCCCGACCTGAAGATCCTCTTCTTCTCTCTCAGGAGTGTTTTTATCTCAGGTTTTTTTTTTTTTTTCTTACTTATTTGTACCCGTAGGTAGACTTGGTTTGCAGTCTGGTGACAAGCCACCGGCTACTGGTCGCTGCGTGCGCGAGCGCCCTAAACCTACATGTTTTTGGTGTGCGGGAGGAAACCGGAAAAATCCCGGAGTAAATCCGTGCAACACGGGGAGAACATGCAAACTCCACACAGCTCACTGTTGGTCGGGGGCTGGGATCGAACCCACGATCTCATGATCCCCGCGATCCCCCGACCGAGGGTAAAACTGTGCTGCCACAGTGCTAAACCACTGCGCCACCGTGCAGGGTTGATCCAGGGTTTGTTGTTCGAGCAACACCGTATGGTCTTGGTGGGTACGGTGTTGTCCACACAGAAGCTGATGTAGTCCGTGTTGGTGTGAGTGAGGCCATCGATGTCCTCACCATGTGGATTGCAGAGCTGCTCCCAAGCAGTGGTTTCAAAGCAGTCCTTTAGAGCGTCCATTGCCTCCTCAGACCATAACTTCACTGTGCGCATGACCGGAGGTTGTCTGTGCACTAGGGGTTTGTACACCAGCAGGAGATGAACCAAGTTGTGATCCGATCTCCCGAGTGGGGGGAGTGGTGATGAGGTGTATGCCTCCTTAGTGTTTGCGTAGAATAAGTCCAGTGTTTTATTGTCTCTAGTGTTGCATGTGACATACTGGTTGAACGTGGGTAGAATGGGAGACAGTGAAATATGGTTGAAATCGCCTGAGATGAGGAGAAGAGCATCTGGGTGTTCTGTCTGCAGCCTGCCAGTTACTGAGTGGATGACGTCACGCACTGTCCCAGCGTTCGCCGTCGGATTTGCATAAATAACAATGCAGATCACGTGTGAGTATTCCCTCGGGAGATAGGTAGGCCGCATGCTAACAGCTAGCAACTCGATGTCTTTGGTACAGTGCTGTTCAGTACATATATATATATATCAGTATGTATGTGTTGGTAGCAAAAACTTGCAGTTACTGAAGGTTACTTGCGGAGTCCCACAGGGTTCAGTTTTGGGGCCATTGTTGTTCAAAATGTATATAAATGATATATGTAAAGTTTTGGAAAAAATGGATTTAATATTGTTTGCAGATGACACAAATTTATTATGCAGTGGAAGCAATTTGGAACAACTTTTGGATACTCTCGGAAAGGAATTAGGAAAGCTTAAACTGTGGTTTGAGTCAAACAAATTAATGCTCAATTTAAGTAAGACAAAATTTATAATTTTTTACAACCATCACAACATCATCATCATCATAGCAGTCTGTCGTGGGCGACAATGACTGTAGTGTTGAAACGAGCTGGTCTACCATCAATGGAAGACTTGCTAATACAGATGAACCTGAGATGGCTCGGACATGTTGAGAGGATGGACCACCAGCGTCTCCCTCGGCAGTTACTCTACTCACCATCACAGCAACTCAGTACCTAAACTCAGTGTAAATGGTGTAGAGATTGAAAGGGTATCCAAAATTAAATTTCTTGGAGTAATAATTGATAATCAACTGTGTTGGAAGTCACATATTAATTATATTAAAGGTAAAATATCCAAATTCTGCTTTCCCTGAACCTTCAGCACCACTGTTGTCTTTTTGTTCAGTGGACTCCTCCTCCTCATCTTTTTCTTCATCCAAAGCCTCTTTGCACGTCTCATCCTCCACCTCTCCCTCCCTCTCTTGCCTTGGCTGCATCGTCTCCTGTGGCGATGACTGGGAGGCTGTGGGTGCAGGAGGAGCGGGGTGGAGGGTGGGGTTGCTGCTGGAGTTCTGCGGCTGTGTGGCAGACACAGGAACGTTAAGGCCTGGAGTGAGAAGCATCCCTGGGTAAAGCATACTGGAGAGTAACAAGGGGTTGAGAGAAAGAGGCTGGCTGGAGGCTGCGGTGGCAGCTGAAGCACTTTGTGTGACAGAAGAAGCAGTGCTGGAAGTAGAGGAAGGAGTCACGTCCGAGCCCTCTGTCCTTTCTCCTTTGGTGTCTGAGGTATGAGAGGGGGCGTTAGCGGCAGACGGCTCACCCGCTCCACCGCTCAGGATTCCCTTTGTCTTCTCTTTGGGGCCTCCTGTACCTTCCTGAGCAGGATTCCCAATCAAGCTGCTCATGCCAAGCAGGTTTGGCAGTACTGGCATACCAGAGAGCATCATGGGAAACATGGCAGCTAAGTTACTTGCAGCCAGGTTGCTAGCATCGGATGGCAACCCCATCAGGCCTGCAGTTAGCTGCAGAGACTGTAGACTCTGGAAGTTTTGTTGGAAGGCCTGCAGATTGGTGAGGTCCATTCCAGAGAGGAGGCCGTTGGTCAGCAGGGGGTTCAAACCCAAGGCAGAGGCTGCCGGAGTGGATGTTGCTTTGGCTGCTGCTGCTGCAGCTGCTGCTGCTGCTTTGGCCAGGGGATTCTTGGGTCGTCGTCCACGCCGGCTCACCTCCTCAGGGGACGATGGGTCCCGTCAGTATCCGGTCAAACATGTTCTCAGGAAGGTACCCTGACTGTTTCACAACATCAGCCCATTCAGGTGGGACTCCATATTCGGGGTTTTCCTGGAGGAAGCGGCGCAGATCCTTGAGAGGGGGGGCAAAAGCTCCGCCAACCTTTCGTGCATTTCGTGCAAATCAATAGCAGTACTACACAGAGTGAAATACTTGCTGAATCAACCCACACTATATACTTTGTATCATTCATTAATACTCCCATACATGACATATTGTACTGAAGTATGGGGAAATGCATATAAAACAAACATACCCAGTCTATGCTTCAGAAGAGAGCTATTAGAATAATAAACAAAGCTGCTTACAGGGAACCAACAAACCCACTTTTTCCTAAATTAAAAGCTCTCAAGTTGAAAGATCTGGTTGATTTTAAAACTGCAGTAATAACATTTAAAGTGAAGAATCTATCACTGCCCGCAAATATCCAAAAGTTGTTCCAAATAAGGGAGAAACAATATCATTTCAGAGGAATATGTCTATTTCAAAAACCTTCAGTGAGAACTACCACCAAGCAACACTGTGTCTCAGCGCAAGGAGTCAAACTGTGGAACGCTTTTGGACCTCAATTAAAATCATGTACAACGCTTGGACAATTTAAACAAAAACTGAAGGAAGAAATACTCCAAACATACAGTACATACAAAATGACATGTAAAATCACATAAGGATTATCATATCCAGTCTGTGTTGTACTGTTGCTTAGTTTTGTTTTGTCACATTTTGTCTTAGCTTTGTTCTGATTTGTAATCACTTTTATTTTATTTTATTTTTGAATTCTTAGATGGAACATGGGTGGGCAATATAAGCAGCGGCTTCAGCCATCACCCATTTTGGATAACTTATGTTGAATTGTATAATCCGAGGAGTTATTGTTTAATTTGACCTTGATGGATTTTTCCCCCTTATTATATTATTCTGTTCCTTTCTTTTAATCTTTTAATCTAATCTATCCGAAATAAAGATTCATTCGTCATCATTTATTCCCCTGAAAATATACACATTAATGCCTAATAAGTCCGCGATGAAAATAAAAATCCCCCCCCCCCCCCGTGCGTAACGCATCACACTGGAACACACTGGCACACATGCTCCATGTTCATTTATTCATTCACCTAAAAAAATCCTACACTAATGCCTAATCTATAGATTGCAATAGTATCTCTGTAATTAAAATGGGAGTGTGGATTGACTTAAAAAAAAACAAAAAACTAGTGTGTGCTCATCATATACAGTTAGGCCCAAAAATATTTGGACAGTGACACAAGTTTTGTTATTTTAGCTGTTTACGAAAACATATTCAGGATAAAATTATATAATCAATTTGGGCTTAAAGTGCAGACTCTCAGCTGTAATTTGAGAGTATTCACATCCATATTGGAGCAAGGGTTTAGGAATTACAGCTCTTTAATACGTAGCTGCCTCTTTTTAAAGGGACCAAAAGTAATTGGACAATTGACTCAGAGCGCTGCAAAAAAGAAAAAAAATAACAAGGCTGCATGGGCTCTTCACTCGTTAACCTGTCATCAATTAAGCAGTTAAAAGGTCTGGAGTTGATTCCAGGTGTGGCATTTGCATTTGGAAGCTGTTGCTGTGAACACACAACATGCGGTCAAAGGAGATCTCATTGGAGGTGAAACAGACCATCCTGAGGCAAAAAAAAAAAAGAAGAAATCCATCAGAGAGATAGCAGAAATGTTAGGAGTGGCCAGATCAACAGTTTGGTACATTCTGAGAAAAAAAGAGTGCACTGGTGAGCTTGGGAACTCAAAAAGGCCTGGACGTCCACGGAAGACAACAGTGGTGGATGATCACAGAATCCTTTCCATGGTGAAGAACAACCCCTTCACAACATCCACCCAAGTGAAGAACACTCTCCAGGAAGTAGGTGTATCAGTATCTAAGTCTACCATAAAGAGAAGACTTCATGAGAGTAAATACAAAGGATTCACCGCAAGGTGCAAACCATGAATCAGCCTCAAAAATAGAAAGGCCAGAATTGACTTTGCCAAAAAACACCTGAAGAAACCAGCCCAGTTCTGGAACAGCATTCTTTGGACAGATGAGACTAAGATCAACCTGTACCAGAATGATGGGAAGAAGAAAGTTTGGAGAAGAATTGGAACAGCTCATGATCCAAAGCACTACATCTTCTGTAAAACATGGTGGAGGCAGTGTGATGGCATGGGCATGCATGGCTTCCAATGGCACTGGGTCACTTGTGTTTATTAATGATGTGACAAAAGACAGAAGCAGCCGGATGAATTCTGAAGTGTACAGGGATAGACTTTCTGCTCAGATTCAGCCAAATGCAGCAAAGTTGATTGGACAGCACTTCACCAATGATCCAAAACATACTGCAAAAGCAACCCAGGAGTTTTTTAAAGCAACGAAGTGGAATATTCTGCAATGGCCGAGTCAATCACCAGATCTCAACCCAATCGAGCATGCATTTCACTTGCTCAAGACAAAATTTAAGGCAGAAAGACCCACAAACAAGCAACAACTGCAGACAGCTGCAGTAAAGGCCTGGCAAAGCGTCACAAAGGAGGAAACCCAGCGTTTGGTGATGTCCATGGGTTTCAGACTTCAGGTAGTCATTGCCTGCAAAAAGATTTTCAACAAAATATTGAAAAGTAACATTTTACTTAGGGTTATGTTTATTTGTCCAATTACTTTTGAGCCCCTGAAATGAGGAGCGTTTGTATAAAAATAGCTACAATTCCTACATGTTTAATCATATATTTTTGTTCAACCCCTTGAATTAAACCTTAAAGTCTGCACTTCACTTCCGTTGTAGTTGTTTCATTTCAAATCCAATGTGGTGGCATGCAGAGTCCAAATCATGAAGATTGTGTCACTGTCCAAATATTTCTGGGCCTAACTGTAACTGTGTGTGTTTATATATTTATATATTTATATGTACATATGTACTGTATACTCGCCGCTCTTGTTTTTTCTTGTCTTCTGATTGTTGCTCTGAGTGTTGCTATCCCTGTGCTGTTGCAATCCTGGAATTTCCCCATTGTGGAACTAATAAAGGCTTATCTTATCTTATCTTATCTTATATAATTAAAATGAAGGATGATTATATGATGACTGTTCTCTCCATTAAAATAACAGAATAAAACCAGCGGATGTGGTTTCCTCATGAGCTCCGGTGCTGCGTGATTTCAAAACATGCCGCTGAAATGTCATTAAACAATGCGCTTCTCATGATAGACCTCCTTTTTCCTGATCAAAAGCGGATTCTCATGGAATGCACTATAATAGTTATTCGCATTAGAATGCGCACCGCCACACCGCTTTGAAATAAGGCGCCTCCTCCAAGCACATAGGGGGCACACTGTCTACTGGTAATCTGATGGTGTGACACAAGGTGTAAAAAACAGACAATGCGCTGACAGAAACTAATAAAAATACTGGCATACAGCGGAAAGTCTGTCGGAAAAGTACACAGATGACCCTCAAAATAGGACCCATAGTCTCTCCAGCATGTCCTGGGTCTGCCCCAGGGTCTTCTCCCAATGGGGCGTGCCCGAAACACCCCAAGTGGGAGAGATCCAGAAGGCATCCTAATTAGATGCCCATACCACCTCAGCTGGCTCCTTTCGATGTAGAGGAGCGGCAGCTCTACTCTGAGCCTCTCCCGGATAACGGATCTCCTCACCCTATCTCTAAGGGTGAGTCCACCAATCCCACGGAGAAAGGATCTACAGCTTTTCTGTCACCAAAAAATTTTGAAAAAAAGTTTGATTTTTTGCCGAATGTATTTTTCCGCAAATATTTGGAAAATAGTTGTAAATGTTTGCAAATGGTTGCAATGTGTGTTGCTAATGTTCTTTTTGGTTCACCTAGTAGTGAACACAAGTAACTGAACCCCTTGTCTGTGGAGAATTTATGGCAGGAAACGTAAAATTTGACCTTGTCTGTATCTTAGTAATTCTAACAAATACAGGAACAGTGTAAATTGGAAAAACATTGCAAATGACCCAGAGTTTATGACTGGAGAAATTTCATCCATGAATCTTGCAAAATTTTGCATAATGTGACCTAATTTGCATATTGCGACTATCAAAATTTCAAATGCCTGTATCTTGGAAATTATAACAGATACAGACAGACTGCAAATTGGAAAATAAAATCTCTCAAAAGTTCCCAGGCATCATTGTTGGTACTTACTGTGCCATTTCTCCCATTGAAACCAATCATTCTGTCACAATGTTCTGCCATGAAGCGCGTGCACGTGCGCCGGCACCGCGGTGGGTTTTGGATTATTTGTCCACATCCAAAACCACTTGTCCATGTGGCTACTGTGCCATTTGGCACTCCACTTAACACAGAAAAATGCAAATCATAACGCTGTCAGTCTTCCACCATCAGACAATTACTTTCACTTTTGATTTTAGATCCACACAGTCAGAGGCTTGTAATCCGATTCGTAATCTTCCTCAGTGGATAAAGGGTCTTCTTCTGAACTGAGATCTGCCAAAAAAATTGCATAGCCTTCCCTCTGGTACATGCACGCTTGGCTGTGTGCTCGCCATCACGTGGATGAAAAAGCTCCCAGTCCAGACGGGAATTACTGCGAACTTTGCATTTGGGGAATATCTGGGTTTGGTGCTAGGAGGAAAGCTATACCGGTCTGCCATCCTGTGGTGTAAAAAGGTTTGTACATCGGGGACTGTGTTTAAAAGTATGGGTCAGTTTAGAGAGATAAGCTCACGGGTGCAGATCGGCGACCTACACAAGTAAGTAGTTTTAAGACCCTTTATGACAAAACTGTTGGTGAGCTTAAAAACTGTGTATAAACTGTTTTACAAGCTCTTACAAACTCTGACAAAACCCCCCAAAATGCAGCATTCATGAAAGTTCCTCAGTGTAACCCAGTGTTAAAAACGTGGATGGAATTATAAATGTTGATACCGCTTTAAGAAGAAGGGGGGACATTCATTTCACAATGGGAGTAGATAGTTTAACGTGAATTAAATTATAAATATTGATACCGCTTTTAGAAAAGAAAAACACCCATTTCACAATGGGAATACATAATTTGAATATGAATATTTAAATAAATATATATTCATAAATAGTTAGGAACATTTTCTAGAAGGTTCTGATAAAGTTCCTAGTGTTGTGTGTTGATATTTTGAGTAACCAATGGTTGTGCCATTGCTGGGTCACGCCACCCAATGGGTTAAGCGCTTTCTCCCTGGGTCTGGGATGACTTGCATTTTTGGCTCAGTCACGCCAGACGCCGAAAGACACAGACCAGAGAGAGCGACTGTCCTTGGTGATATGGCGACACTAGCGTGCTGATAGCAGCCTTTACCTGGATAAAACCCTTGAAATTGGTAAGCCTAAACCAAAATGAGAAATGAGACATTGCGCTATTGGCAAATTCTAATGCCCCGTCTATTAAATTTTAAGATTGGGATCCAAAGGCTGTCAGCGCCGTTGAGCGCAGGAACCCCATTGACGCACGAGCCACTTAGCATGGTGAGTGCTATCTATTCATTGTGTATGTGGATGCTAACCGCTAGCTTAAAAACGCTAGCCGCTGATGCTAAATTTGTCTAGTTTTTTCATCAGAAAAAGCTATTTTTCAAGGCTGTAACAGTTAGCAAAGGTCCCAGTTCCCTTGCCATTAATTGGTACTTAATGGTGAAAGTTATATCTGTTATTTGTATGTGTTTTAAAGTGTGAAAATGGTGATAAATTGTTGTGCTAGCTTAACGTGCTAAACCTCCGATGCTAAATCTGGCTAGGATTTACACAGAAGGAGGTTGTGTTCAGAGCTGTAATGGTTAGCAGAAGGATCCATTTCACTTGCCATTGAATGTATTTAGTAGTGAATATTACATCCATGGTTTAGAGATGTTTTGAAAATGTTGTTTGTGTACAACCCAGAAATATTTTGTAATAAGCTTAGAGCAATAGCTTATTTGTTGTTGTTCTGACCTATTTTATAGGTCAGGTTCTTTTTTTTTTTTTCCTTTGGACTGGTTTGACCCGAGCGTGGATCTCCAAATCTGGATGGCGAGCCGAAGCCCGAGTCCTAGAAACTGCTAGAGGTGACTCCACTAGTCACCTGGAAAGGACCATAAAAGGACTGAACACATTGTAAATATACGTATATCTGGAGTATTTTGTTTTTATTTTTTCTATTTTATTGCGCTGTGTATTTATTTATATGTACATATTTGTAAATAATACACATAGTTGTAAGTTTCATATACGGCTGTGTATGTGTCATCTGTTGTTGCACCTCCCAGGCTCCTACGGACCCAGAGTCGGTCTGACCTGGCCCAATTATCCCTTTTCCCTCAGGTAGTAAAGTTAAGGTAAATACATTGCCATAACACACTACTACCAAAAAGGGTACTACACCTAAAGTGAGTAGGTGTTAGTTAGTAAGGGTTACACATAAAAATCTGGCGAGCGCAGGCGTTAGTGGGTGTTACCCCCAATTACCCTGTTACCCAATCCCATAGTGGTATACCCAGTGGTATATTATTGTTACAAAATTTGGCGAGCGCAGCCAGGAGCCTGGAGCATTGCACAACAGATGAGGATTCTGTTTTGACCCCTGACTAAACAGTTTATATACTGCCAAAATGGATTTTGTGGAAAAACATGGTGTTAAAATCCCTAATGCAGTCATTGTCAGTGGTGTTGTTGATAAAGAGAAAGACACAGTCATTTTTGAGTTTCTAGAGCAACATGGCACTATCCGTAGGGTGCTCAGTATTAATGATAACTCATCTGACTTTGACAAAAGTCATATTGTAGAGTTCAAGTCTGGATTAACCATTGAAGCATTAGCACCTACGTTGCCGTGCTCCTTTCCATCCACTGACAATCCTGAGGTTAAATACTGCATTCAAGCTCTTACTGATGTCTACACTAAAACTGTAGGGGACAGTGTTACTGAGGCTTATCTTAGCAATCTGAGGGGTTTAGCTAAGTTAAGCAGAAAAGGTTTTGAAGAGGTGTTGCGGGAGGTTATGTCCACAGTAGGGAAGTCTACTGAAGCTGCTGAGACAGCTGAAACGGTCTTTGCTGACGTTGATCCTGCTTTCCCTACTGTAGAACCCACACAAAGTGGAGTCTCTCCTCCACTCCAAGTTGAAGTGCCTCACACCTCTAAAACCACTCAAGCACTCTTCCAAAGCCCTCTTAGACCAAACTTGACACCTCAGATGTTGAGTCCAGCCGATTGTAACCCACCCGAGGTTCAGAAAATCGTAGTTGAGCATGTCATTAAAAATGCAGAGAAGCCGTCAAACGCCCATTCCTCTTGGAGAATCAGAACTTTCTCTGGCAAAATGCCAAGACCATATACTTAAGCTGATTATGAAACATGGCGTTCACATGTTGACCTGATGATGGAAGATACTTCTTTGTCTGACTTGGAAAAATCTCGCAAGATCTTTGAAAGTCTTCTTGCTCCTGCATCTGATGTTATTCGCTCTCTTGGGTCTGAAGCCACCTCTGCCGACTATCTTAAGCTGTTGGACTCAGCTTTCGGGACTGTTGAAGATGGTGAGGAACTGCTTGTGCGATCCATGAACACTTTTCAAGATTATGGAGAAAAACCCTCTGCATATCTGCATCGTTTACAGGTGGCGCTCAATCTCACAGTGCGTAGAGGCGGTCTAGAGCCACAAGAAGTGAACAAATAGCTTCTCAGGCAGTTTAACAGAGGCTGTTGGGATGATAATCTGCTAAAGGAGCTACAGCTGGAACTAAAAGATAAACATCCACCTGAGTATGCCGAATTATTGCTTCACCTTCGCACTGTTGAAAACAGACAAGAAGTTAAAAACACCCGCATGAAAAAACACTTGGGCACCACAAAACCAAAAGCAGCCTCCTGCGAACAAACAGTCGCCGAAACAAGTACAAATAGTGAAGTGGAGTCAGACAGTCTGAAAGAACTGAAAAAGCAAGTCGCTGATCTAAAAAGCCAATTAGCTGCTGTTGTGAAACAAAAGAAGCAAGCACCACCAAAGAAAGACCCAACTAAGAAATTTGGAAATAAAAAACCTGACCATGCCAAACCTGAAAACTTACCTTCATCCAGCTGTCCCAATACTAGGCCCAAACCATGGTATTGCTTCCGCTGTGGCGAAGATGGGCATATTGTAGCCACTTGTGAGTCAGAGCCAAACCCTGCACTTGTAGCTGCAAAACGCAAAGAACTAAGAGTAAAAAGACAGATTTGGGACAGTCGGAACCCCCAATCTTCTTTAAAACTGAAGTCTACCCCTGTTGCGGGACAAACTGAGGCTAGTTCAGAGATGACCCGTCCCAAACCAAAAGTTCCATTCAAGACACGTGCTAAACTGAAGTCACACTCCAAAACAGACCCCTTTAACTTTCCTAATGGTCTAATTGGTACAAAAAGTACAGCACAAGTGAAAGTGAATGGCTGTACTGTGAGCTGTTTGTTAGATACAGGCTCCCAGGTGACTACTGTCCCTGAGTCCTATTACAGACAGTACTTATCCAACCATGAGATTAAGCCACTTTTTGAGCTGTTAGAAGTGGAGGGAGCTAATGGTCAGAGTGCCAAATGGTTTTAGCTAGCTAATGGTCAGAGCCGAAGTGCCAACACTTGCCTTAGTGGTTCCTGATGTACGTGCAGCTGATCAGTCCTTAGTGTTAATAGGGACAAACACATTAGATGTACTTTACAAGCTGTACTCTGATGCATGTTCTGAACTGCAGCCAACCATGTCACTTGGTTATAAGGCAGCGTTAAAAGTCCTTGAGTTACGGCACAGACAGTCCAAAGACGCTAGCCTTGGTTTAGTGACTATGCGCAATAAAGAGCCACAGTTAGTTCCTGCAGGCCAAACAGTTGTTCTAGATGGCGCTGTAGCTGTGTCAGCCGGCAACAGTGAAAAATCTGTCTTGTTAGAACACCCGTTAATGTCAGCCTTACCTGGTGGTATCCTAGTAAAATCATGTCTCATAGACTTACCTGAAAGAGCACCTTACCTTGTTCCAGTTATACTGACCAATGAATCAGAACATGACGTGACAATCCCTCAGAAGTGTGTCATTGGAGAAATTTGTGCATATCAACGAGTCCTATCACAAGAACACACCGTGAAAGTTACAAAGTCCAAAACTGAACAAAAGTCCACTCTGAAGTTCAACTTTGACTCTTTCCCCATTAGCGCTGAATGGAAAGAGCGCCTAACAGAAAAACTCAGTCAAATGCCCGAAGTATTTGCTCAAAACGATCTTGACTTTGGCAAAACGGATCAAGTGAAACACACAATCAAATTATCAGATGAAATACCGTTCAAACACAGAGCACGTCCCATACATCCAAATGACCTGGAAGCGGTCCGTAAGCATCTCAAAGAACTCCAACAAGCAGGCGTGATAAGAGAGTCCAATTCCCCATTTTCTTCGCCTATTGTAGTGGTGCAAAAGAAAAATGGCGATGACCACCTTTGTATTGATTACAGGAAGCTTAACATGCAGACTGTAAAAGATGCTTACGCTCTCCCCAACTTGGAGGAAACGTTTTCCACCTTGACCGGTTCGCAGTGGTTCTCCGTCCTCGGTTTAAAGTTGGGGTACTACCAAATTGAGGTAGAGGAGCTGGACAAACCAAAGACGGCGTTCGTATGTCCCATGGGCTTTTGGGAATTCAATAGAATGCCCCAAGGCATTACAAACGCCCCCAGCACGTTCCAGCGCCTCATGGAGAAATGTATGGGCAACATGAATCTGCATGAGGTGATTATGTTCCTCGATGACATCATTGTATTCTCCAAGACGCCCGAAGAACATGAGGTTCACTTAATGAAAGTTCTTAATCACCTAAAAGAGTACGGGCTTAAACTCTCCCCTGAGAAATGCAGATTTTTTCAAACTTCTGTCAGATACCTCGGTCACATTGTGTCCAGTAAAGGAGTTGAGACCGACCCCGAAAAAGTGAAAGCCCTAAGTACCTGGCCTGTGCCCCGTGATCTCAAACAGCTCCGCTCGTTCTTAGGCTTTTCAGGGTACTATAGGCGGTTCATTAAGAACTATTCCAGCATCGTTAAGCCCCTCACTGACTTGACAGCAGGCTACCCTCCTTTGCGAAAAAGCCCAAAGCCCAAAGCTAAGCCTGCCCAGTACCACAACCCAAAGACACAGTTTGGCGAGCGATGGACTTCTTCCTGTGATCTTGCATTCAAAACCCTCATTGAAAAGCTCAGTACTGCACCTGTCCTGGGTTTCGCTGACCCTCAGTTGCCATATACACTCCATACTGACATCAGCACTACAGGGCTTGGCGCTGCCCTCTATCAAGAGCAGGAGGGCCAGACTAGGGTCATAGCTTATGCAAGCCGGGGGTTGTCTAGAAGTGAGTCCCGTTACCCTGTCCATAAATTGGAATTTTTGGCTCTAAAGTAGGCAGTAACGGAGAAGTTCGCAGACTATTTATATGGCAATCATTTTACTGTCGTGACAGACAGTAACCCCCTGACGTACATTTTGACTACTGCTAAGATGGATGCCATGAGCTATAGGTGGCTAGCTGCTCTGTTGACGTTTAACTTTAAGCTCCAATACAGAGCAGGCAAGCTTAACTCAGATGCAGATGGCCTCTCTAGACGGCCACATGGCGAGTTACTTGATGACACAGTGTCTCAAAAGGAGCTTGACCGCATACAGCAGTTCACTCAAACTCACTTGTCTCTTCCTGAGAACAGTTTAAGTTCTGAGGTAGTGTCTGCTATATGTGAAAAACACCTTGTCTGTAGCTCTCCAGACAACACCTTCCCTTTGGTTCACTCATTAACCTTCTCTGTAGCCGCCATTCCAGATGGCTACACCGATGAAGATGGCTGTGGTGTCTTCCAGTTGTATCCCACATGACTCCTGAACAGATCAAAAACGAACAAAGAACTGACCCCTGTTTAAGAGAAGTGATTGCACAAATTGAAACTGGGCTAAAAGTTCCACCAACTGTACGAACTGAGCTTCCTGACATCAACTTGTTACTCCGAGAGCTCAGTTGACTTGAAATGTGCAATAACATCCTTTACCACACTCGTCAAGATGGAGGAAATGTTACTCACCAGCTCGTCTTACCTGAACAGCTCTGCGATTCAGTCTTTCAAAGCCTCCACTGTGACATGGGCCATTTAGGCACAGAGCGTACTTTGGATCTTGCCAGAACAAGGTTCTATTGGCCTCGCATGGCAGCAGATATTGAAAAGAAGATCAAGACATGTAATCGCTGCGTAAGACGTAAAACCGCTCCAGAATGAGCTGCTCCGTTAGTCAACATCAAGTCCACCCGACCGCTTGAACTCGTCTGTATGGATTTCCTGTCCGTTGAGCCCGATCAAAGTAACAGGAAGGATGTGCTCGTGTTAACTGATCATTTCACGAAATACGCTATAGCCATCCCTACCAGCAATCAGAAAGCTCAGACCGTTGCAAAGGCACTTTGGGACAACTTTATAGTCCACTACGGGATACCCGAACGGTTACATAGTAATCAGGATCCCGATTTTGAGTCCCATATCATAAAGGAACTTTGCAAAATCATGGGCATTCACAAAATCCGGACGACACCCTATCATCCCAGAGGTAACCCGGTAGAACGTTTCAATAGAACGTTATTGAGCATGCTGGGTACTCTGGAGGAAAAGAACAAAACTCATTGGCACAACTATGTAAAACCACTTGCACATGCGTACAGTTGTACGAAGAATGACACTACTGGTTTTGCCCCGTATGAGTTAATGTTCGGTCGTCAGCCGAGATTGCCCATCGACCTTGCATTTGGGCTCCCGTTACACAACAAAAGTTACAAGTCACATTCCCAGTACATTGAAAAACTGAAGACAACTCTACAAGAAAGCTACAAACTAGCAACGGAAAATGCTAACAAGATGGCTGAAAGAAACAAAACAAGATTTGATATGCGAGTGAAACCCTCAAAACTAGAACCAGACGACAGAGTTTTGGTACGTGCAGTCTGCCTCAAAGGCAAGCACAAACTAGCAGACAGGTGGGAAGCTGAAATCCACATTGTGGTGAGCCAAGCAGGTGACTTGCCTGTTTACACTATAAAACCTGAGACAAAAGATGGTCCTGTTCGCACCATTCACCGCGACCTCTTGCTTCCCTGTGGTTTTCTTGCCCCTGTTGAAGAAGAACCTGTCCAACCAAAACGTGTCCGCAAACCTAAGACAAGACAATCACCTGAACAAAGTGAGGAATGTGAGAATTCAGAACCGGAAAATGAAGATGTCTATTGGTACAGAGAAGAACCAATCCAAAGACCCATAAAGCTCACTCGAGTTTATGAAATTCCCCATCCAAAGACATTCTTTAAAGGAGACATTCCTGCTGAAACTCACTTACCTGAGAATGACAACCAAATAGAAAATGTCACTTCACCTGGATGTGACAACTTGCCTGGAAATGACAATTCACCTGGATGTGACAACTTACCGAATGATGGAAACCTGGAGGAAACTGAAACAAATGTGGAACCATCGAACAATGAGAATGGAACTGAAAGTGAAACCAACTTACCTGATAAAGGTACCTGTGATGAACCTGTGGAAGAAAAAGAACCTGAAAAAGAAGTCCCACAGACTGTGAGATGCTCCGAGAGGACAACCTCCCAGCCAGAAAGACTACAGTATAGTCAGTTAGGAAACCCTCTCCTAACTGTTGCCCAGTCCCTGTTTCAAGGATTAAACCTGGCTTTTACCAGAGCCTTAACAGAGACAGATCCTAAGATTATTCAAACCTGGCTTTTACCAGAGCCTTAACAGAGTCAGATCTTAGGAATATTCCCATGAACACTAGTTATCCCGTCATTACTATTTAGCTAATCCCATGCAAAGGGACTTGCATGATTCTAAGGGGGGATAGTGTAACCCAGTGTTAAAAACGTGGATGGAATTATAAATGTCGATACTGCTTTAAGAAGAAGGGGGGGCATTCATTTCACAATGTGAGTAGATAGTTTAACGTGAATTATAAATATTGATACCGCTTTTAGAAAAGAAAAACACCCATTTCACAATGGGAATACACAATTTGAATATGAATATTTAAATAAATATATATTCATAAATAGTTAGGAACATTTTCTAGAAGGTTCTGATAAAGTTCCTAGTGTTGTGTGTTGATATTTTGAGTAACCAATGGCTGTGCCATTGCTGGGTCACGCCACCCAATGGGTTAAGCGCTCTCTCCCTGGGTCTGGGATGACTTGCATTTTTGGCTCAGTCACGCCAGACGCCGAAAGACACAGACCAGAGAGAGAGACTGTCCTTGGTGATATGGCGACACTAGCGTGCTGGTAGCAGCCTTTACCTGGATAAAACCCTTGAAATTGGTAAGCCTAAACCAAAATGAGAAATGAGACATTGCGGTATTGCCAAATTCTAATGCCCCGTCTATTAAATTTTAAGATTGGGATCCAAAGGCTGTCAACGCCGTTGAGCGCGGGAACCCCATTGACGCATGAGTCACTTAGCATGGTGAGTGCTATCTATTCATTGTGTATGTGGATGCTAACCGCTAGCTTAAAAACGCTAGCCGCCGATGCTAAATTTGGTTAGTTTTTTCATCAGAAAAAGCTATTTTTCAAGGCTGTAACAGTTAGCAAAGGTCCCAGTTCCCTTGCCATTAATTGGTACTTAATGGTGAAAGTTATATCTGTGATTTATATGTGTTTTAAAGTGCGGAAATGGTGATAAATTGTTGTGCTAGCTTAACATGCTAAACCTCTGATGCTAAATCTGGCTAGGATTTACACAGAAGGAGGTTGTGTTCAGAGCTGTAATGGTTAGCAGAAGGATCCATTTCACTTGCCATTGAATGTATTTAGTAGTGAATATTACATCCATGGTTTAGAGATGTTTTTAAAATATTGTTTGTGCACGACTCAGAAATATTTTGTAATAAGCTTAGAGCAATAGCTTATTGTTGTTGTTCTGACCTATTTTATAGGTCAGGTTCTTTTTTTTTTTTTTTTCCCTTTGGACTGGTTTGACCCGAGCGTGGATCTCCAAATCTGGATGGCGAGCCGAAGCCCGATTCCTAGAAACTGCTAGAGGTGACTCCACTAGTCACCTGGAAAGGACCAAAAAAGGACTGAACACATTGTAAATATATATTTGGAGTATTTTGTTTTTATTTTTTCTATTTTATCGCGCTGTGTATTTATTTATATGTGTGGAGAGCGTGAAATAAGAAGGCTGAATTTATTTCTCAATTCAGATTTATTGAAGATCTCACATCTCCAGCATTCTTCAAACAGAAAAAGAGAGCGAACTCCCCCAAACCCCCACTTTTATACCTGGGACATCAAAGAACAGAATCACATTGTCGCCAAATCCCCCATTGACAATAATTCTCCCCCCGAGTCCCTTCGTCGTCCGTCTGACCCCAGGAGGTCAGGAAATCCTCTCAGAGTCCTCATCACGGCACCTCCACCTCCTGCTGTTATCCTCAGGAGGTCCAGACGTATTGTTCCTTCAAAGACGTGAGGTCACAAAACACATGCAGTCCTAAGCATCTCACCCCTGTGCTTATGCATATGCAGTCAAAATATGTGAGCCACATAACCCCCCCCCCCCAAACGTCGAAGAATGAAACAATACAGCATAGTCCACACAACATGATAAAACCACACATTAGTCCGTACGCCGTCTGGGCTTCAAACGTCTTCCAAACTTGCTGTAAGCGGGCTTCGCAGCCCCTGCGGTGCCGTCTTGCAGTGAATCTGCTAAGTGAGGATGAGAATCGTTATTTGATCCCTGCGGGGGCTCCAGGACATGCTTCCTGGGGGGTCTGCCACGTCGAGGAGCCCTCGCCACCCGTACAGACTCGTCGTTCATCACAAAAGCAGGCTTTAGTCTGTCTGTACTGATTGTTTCCCTTCTGTCCCCCAAATCTAGCACAAAATGCTTATCACCTGTTTCCAGCACCCTATATGGGCCATCGTAGGGTGGGCGCAGGGCTGGGCGCATAGCCTCGTGCCTGACAAAAACAAATTCGGCATTTTTTAAAGCTTTGGGAACAAAAACACGCGGAAAAGTGTGATGAACGGGGCCCGGAAGCATGTCTGCTCCCGTGCCGATCAGTGACCACTGAGCCGGGGGACGCCCCGGCGCCGGATGATCTGGTAGAAACTCACCTGGCAGCCGGAGAGGCTGCGCAAAAACCAACTCCGCTGGGGAGGCCTTTAAGTCCTCTTTGGGTGCAGAACGCAACCCCAATAAAACCCATGGTAGTCTGTTTACCCAATTTGCATCCGTAAGCGACGCTCTGAGGGCTGCCTTCAATGATCTATGAAAACGCTCGCATAAACCATTAGCCTGGGGGTGGTAAGCGGCAGTGCGGTGAATTGTCGCACCCAAGCTGTTGGCCATCGCTGACCAAAGCTCAGACACAAATTGAGGCCCCCTGTCGGACGTAATATCCGACGGACCCCGAAACGCGCTATCCAAGCTGTCAAAAATGCGCGGGCCACTTCTGCAGCCGTGGTCGATGCCAGTGGGACCACTTCCGGCCAACGCGTGGTTCGGTCCACCATTGTCAAAAGATGTGTGAACCCCTGCGATGACGGTAAGGGGCCCACGAGGTCGACATGTACATGATCAAATCTCTTGGCCGGGATGTGAAACGGCTCTAAAGGGGCTTTTGTGTGCTTGTGAATTTTGGCCCACTGGCAAGCCACACAGGCTCTTACCCACTCTTTCACGTGCTTGCACAGGCTCGGCCAAACAAACTTTTCTGCTACCATTTTCACAGACGCGCGCACCCTCGGGTGTGCCAGGGAGTGAAACAAGTCAAAAACACGGCGGCGCCAAGCAGCCAGCACCACCGGGCACGGTCGCCCGGTAGAGACATCGCAGATTAGGGGGGGCATACCATTTTGTAAGCTCCTGCTCTCCAGCCTTAACCCTGTTGGTCCAGACTGGAGCGTGCGCACGTCCGCATCTCTACCCTGATCCGCTGCCATGGCCGCATAATCTATCCCCACGTGAACTGGGGCTGCGTGCGCTTCCGCGTTGTTATTCTGCTCTGCGGCTGCAGTAGTATAATCTACCTCTGCGCGGACTGGTGCTGTTACCGCGTGAGAGAGGCAGTCTGCTACTACGTTGAGTTTACCCGCTACGTGTTGAATATCAGTAGTAAACTCCGAAATTGCGGCTAGCTGCCTCTGCTGCCGGCCCGACCAAGGCTCCGAAATTTTGGCCATCGTAAAAGTAAGCGGCTTGTGGTCGACAAACGCGGTGAAACGCCGGCCTTCTAGCCAGAATTGGAAGTGGCGAATGGCTAAGTGGAGCGCTAACAGCTCCCTGTCAAATGCGCTGTATTTTCGCTCGGCTTCGCACAAGGATCTGCTGAAAAAGGCCAGCGGCTGCCAAACCCCAGCAACGTGCTGCTCCACAACCGCCCCTATGGCCAAATCTGGCACGTCAGTGGTGAGTGCTATGCGGGCCGTTGGGTCTGGGTGAGCCAACAACGCAGTGTCTGCCAGGGCTTTTTTTACCTCCGCGAATGCGCGCTCCCGCTCCGGGGACCATTTGATTGCATTGGAGGGTTTTTGCTTTTTAAGCACGGCATATAGTGGCCGCATGAGCTGCGCTGCGTGGGGAAGGAAACGGTTATAAAAATTCACCATTCCTAAAAACTCCTGTAATGCTTTGACCGTTTGAGGCCGGGGAAAATCTGCCACTGCGCGCACTTTGTCCGGTAGCGGAACCGCCCCTTCTGGGGAGACGCGGTGCCCCAAAAAATCGATCTGTGCCACCCCGAACTGGCACTTAGCTGGATTGATATATTAACCCGTGCTCTCCCAACCTCCGAAAAACTGCTGTGAGGTGCTTTTCGTGTTCCTCTCGGATGTGCTGGCGACCAAAATGTCGTCCAGGTAGACGAACACAAAAGGGAGATCGCGTAACACGGCATCCATCATGCGTTGGAAGGTTTGCGCGGCGCCTTTGAGGCCAAACGGCATGCGTAAAAATTCAAAAAGTCCGAACGGGGTTATCACCGCTGTTTTGGGAATATCCTCGGCACGCACTGGGACTTGATGATACCCGCGGACCAAGTCTATTTTAGAAAAAACGCGCGCCCTCGCCAGATGCACCGACAAAATCCTGAATGTGTGGGATTGGGTAGCGGCCGTGCGCTGTGGCATTGTTTAACCTGCGGAAATCACCGCAAGGTCTCCACGAGCTGTCAGCTTTAGGGACCATATGCAGTGGGGAGGCCCATGGGCTGTTTGAACAGCGGATGATGCCCAGCCTTTCCAGGTTGGCGAACTCCTCGCGCGCTATGGACAGTTTAGCTGCATCCAAGCGCCGAGCTTTCGCGAAGACGGGGGGGCCAGTTGTGGTGATAAAGTGCTCCACCCCGTGTTTCGCAACTGTTGCCGAAAAGGTGGGAACTGTGAGTGCTGGAAACTGGGTGAGGAGTGTGTGAAACTCACCGCCTGCTGTGGCGACGTTGGTCTGTGCTGGTGGCGGGGACTCTCGAGCTGCACAAGGAATGGAATAAAAAGAGAGTGCATTAACCAGGCGCCTATTGGCGAGATCAACTAACAACCCATGTGAGCACAGAAAATCAGCGCTTAACATGTTGAAACTCACCGCCGCTATAATAAAAGTCCATTCATAAGTGCGGCCGTGCAAGGACAGAAGCAGAGTCCTTTCGCCGAAGGTCTTAATGCTCGAGCCGTTCGCCGCCATCGCCCCGTCACCACGGGGACCTGCCAGCCGGTCAGCGTAGGTTGGGGTGATGAAACTGACTTGGGCGCCCATGTCCACGAGGAAGTGCCACCCAGAGTGCGCATCCGTGAGGTAGAGCAGCTTGTTTCGCTCGCCGAGGGCCGATGCTGCTAATGACTCCCGGTCCTGGCGTTTCCCGAGCTCTTGAACTGGCACAGCGGTACACACTTGCGCGCCCTCTCTGCGAAACGCCGATGGTAAAAGCAGAGGTCGTCTCCTCCGCTGCGTCGGGACCTCGCTGCTGCCATTGTGGGTGGGACCGATTCCGCCGCCTCTGGCCCACCGCTGCTCCCGGCCGCAGCGCCGAGGTCTGCCGCTGCTGCGGTGGCTGCCTGCTCCTCGCAGGAGTCGAGGATCCGCTGCGCTTCTCGGGCCAGCGCTCGGAAGTCCCGCTGGGTCACGAAATGCGTGCCTGCCAGGGTTGCCCTCGTCTGCGAGGGAAGGGTTCTCAGGAAGATGTGTGTGAAGAGGAAATCATCGTTATCTGTGCCTCTCAGCTGGAGCGTGTCTTCCATCACGTCGACAGGCCTGCGTCCTCCCAAGTCGTGTAGGGCTAGGAGCCTCCTAGCCCTCGCCTCGGCTGAGGGCGTGAAACACTGGATGAGGGCAGCTTTCAGCCCGCTGTATTTGTCGCCAGCGGGCGGTTGCTGCACCAGGCTCCGCACGTATCGGGCTGTGCGGTTGTCGAGCTTGGCTATGATGTGGTAGAATTTGGTGTCATCCGCTGTTATTCCCCCGAGTGCGAACTGGGCTTCGGCCAGGCGGAACCACGAGTCCGGGTTGTCCTGCCAGAACTCTGGGAGCTTGATCGAGACCGTGCTTGCTCGGGCGGTCCCTGACGAGTCTGGTTCAGGGGAATTGCTTCTGGACATCGCACGTCTTAGGTCACCAATGTGGAGAGCGTGAAATAAGGAGGCTGAATTTATTTCTCAATTCAGATTTATTGAAGATCTCACATCTCCAGCATTCTCCAAACAGAAAAAGAGAGCGAACTCCCCCAAACCCCCACTTTTATAACTGAGACATCAAAGAACAGAATCACATTGTCGCCAAACCCCCCATTGACAATAATTCTCCCCCCCCGAGTCCCTTCGTCGTCCGTCTGACTCCAGGAGGTCAGGAAGTTCTCTCAGAGTCCTCATCACGGCACCTCCACCTCCTGCTGTTATCCTCAGGAGGTCCAGACGTATTGTTCCTTCAAAGACGTGAGGTCACAAAACACATGCAGTCCTAAGCATCTCACCCCTGTGCTTATACATATGCAGTCAAAATATGTGAGCCACAATATGTACATATTTGTAAATAATATACATAGTTGTAAGTTCCATATACGGCTGTGTATGTGTCATCTGTTGTTGCACCTCCCAGGCTCCTACGAACCCAGAGTCGGTCTGACCTGGCCCAATTATCCCTTTTCCCTCAGGTAGTAAAGTTAAGGTAAATACATTGCCATAACACACCACTACCAAAAAGGGTGAGTAGGTGTTAGTTAGTAAGGGTTACACATAAAAATCTGGCGAGCGCAGGTGTTAGTGGGTGTTACCCCCAATTACCCTGTTACCCATTCCCAATGTTATTATACCCTGTGTTAAAGATATATTATATTACATCAGCATCTGCTACTCCGTGATATACTAGCTTGATTTTCATCAAGATTTGTTAGAAAAATGGGGAATCCAAAAATTGCCATGTTTGTCAACATTCGCCACTTTGTGAGATACTGCCCTCATTAATCTTTAATGATCTCCAGAGCCGCCAAGAAGACTCAGTCCACAACAATCGGCTAGTGATTACCAAAGGGAAGCAATCTCTCAACAATCTGTTTGGTGTTCATTGAAAGATCCCAGAGCTCATTGAGCACTCAAGGAGGGCTCAGGGACCTCCCAATGATCTCTCAGCGATTATTCAATGAAAGCATAATTTTTCCAACCCAAAAGTGGCTGAGAGATCAACGAGGGATCATTGAGCCTTTGATGAAAGACCAATAGAGTTCACTGCAAGATCCCTGAGAGATTATTGGGAGATGGATGAGATCACTGTGCCATGGAGGCAACCGTGAGGAAACTGTGGCAACCGTGGAGATCAGTGGAAGATCTTGGTGATCGCTGAGAAACAATTAAAAGATCATTGAGAAATCTGGCCATTTTTCCATCTTTCAGCAATCTCTCAAAGATCTCCATCCCTGTGTAAAGGGTGTTGAAGAACACTAGAAATCTCTTTAAAAAATTATCTATCTATCTATCTGTCTATCTATCTATACATCCATACACACACACACACATATATATGTGTGTGTATATACTGTATATATATATATATTTTATAGTAATATGTACATATGTATATTAGCTGCTCTTGCTTGCTTGTTTTTTCTTGCCTTCTGATTGTTGCTCTGAGTGTTGCTATCCCTGTGCTGTTGCAATCCTGGAATTTCCCCGTTGTGGGACTAATAAAGGCTTATCTTATCTTATCTTATCTTATCTTATCTTATATATATATATATATATATATACAGTATATATATATACAGTATATATATATATATAAACAAACAAACAAATTTAAATATTAGACAAAGATAACACAAGTAAACACAAAATGTCAGTTTTTAAATGAAGGTGTTTATTATTAAGGGAAAAAAAATATCCAAATCTACATGGCCCTGTGTGAAAAAGTGATTGCCCGTAAACCTAATAACTGGTTGGGTCACCCTTAGCAGCAACAACTGCAATCAAGCATTTGTGATAACTGGCAGTATGTCTTTTACAGCTCTGTGGAGGGATTTTGGCCCACTCATCTTTGCAGAATTGTTGTAATTCAGCCGCACTGGAGGGTTTTCAAGCATGAACCACCTTTTTAAGGTTATACCATAGCATCTCAATCGAATTCAGGTCAGGACTTTGACTAGGCCACTCCAAAGTCTTCATTTTGTTTTTCTTAAGCCATTCAGAGGTGGACTTGCTGGTGTGTTTTGGATCATTGTCCTGCTGGAGAACCCAAGTGCGCTTCAGCTTGAGCTCACAAACAGATGGCTGGATGTTCTCCTTCATAATTCTTTGGTGGACAGCAGTTCATGGTTCCATTTACCACAGCAAGTCTTCCAGGTACTGAAGCAGTAAAACAGCCACAGACCATCACACTACCACCATTATATTTTACTGTTGGTTTGATGTTCCTTTTCTGAAATGCTATGTTACTTTTACGCCAGATGTAATGGGTCACACACCGTCATGGGCAGCGAGAGCGCGCCCCTCCCGTTCCGTCTCACCTTTGTGAATTCATCACTCCACCTGAGGCAGAAGACACACCTGCACCCACTCATCAGCCAGCGTACTTAAGGAGGCTCTCTCCGCGCATTCTACACTGGCTCAGCTGGGTATACTGCCTGATCAAGACAAGCAGATTTGATATATCGCTAGTTTAGACACGCTATCTAATCTTGCTTTCTCCTCCTTCTCAGGTTGCTGCCATCATGCAGGTGTGTTTCCAGGGCTGCACGCACTCTCCTGCCACATCTCCACAAATCCCTCGGGTTTCAACCTCCACCCGGTCAGACACCATCAGCTCATTTCCCCTCCCTACTGGTTCGTCTATTCCCCGCTGGAGTCCTGCCAGTCCTTCCTCAGAACCCCAAGTAAATGGCAATTTGGCTCGCTCATTTCCCCTTACTCCATTCCTCCTCTAACTGCTCTCAACTTCTCTCCTCAGGTGATTCCTCTGGCGAGTTGCTGTTTCTCTAGCAGAGTGGTCTTTTTCTATTTAATAAATTGTCAAACGTGCCCCCTTGTGTGGTCCCTTCCTGTGCTGTTACATCGTGCACTTAAGCTGTCAATTTATAACTATGACACACAGTTCCAGAAAGTTCAACTTTTGTCTTGTCAGTCCACAGAGTATTTTCCCAAAAGTCTTGGGGATCATCAAAATGTTTTTTGGCAAAACTGAGACAAGCCTTTATGTTCTTTTTGCTCAGCAGTGTTTTTCGTCTTGGAACTCTGCCACGCAGGACATTTTTCCCCATTCTCTTTCTTATGGTGGATTCATGAACACTGATCTTAACTGAGGCAAGTTGTCATGATGCCGAGCGCAGGTCTGTGCCATGCTCGGGTCTATTGGTTACTACTCATTTTCTGTATATGTATTGTTCTTGATTTTCTTCCATTTGTTTTGTGCTTTTATTTTGACAGCGCAGTCTTGTGATTTTCTCCTGTCAAATCTTTTTGCGGGTTGACACAGCTGTTTAGTTATCATTTATTACTTCTCACTCATGCATCCACATCTGATTCTCATTTTGGTTTTCCCCCATTACTATTTAAGCTTGCTCGTGGGGTTAATTCCTCACAGCGACCTCGCCTTGTGTAGACAGGAATTCCCTCGTCTGATTCCTGTTCTTACTCCCTGCTTTGTACTCTGCCTCATCAGTATAACTGTAAGTTACCTTTCATGGTTTACCTTTGTTGCACTTTTCTGTAGTCACCTTTCGTGGTCCTCGTTAATTGCCTTTTTGTAAGTCACCCTTCGTGGCTGTTATTTGTGTTCTCCTCATTAAATGTGCAAACTCACAGCAGGTGAGTGGCACCTTATTCCTGCCCTTAAAGGGCCAAACATGACAGTAGTTCGCCGCCAGTAGGTGCCAGCGGCTGTGTGTTTGCCTTTTCTTTTTTGTTTTTCATTCACTTTTTTCGTGGCCGGAGGGAGAGCTGTCAGTATGTCCCCAGCACGCTGAGACTTAGCTTCCCAAAGGAGGTTGGCAGCTGGGGGCCCCAACGTGGATGAACAGTGGGCAGCTGATTTCATCCGGAGCTATGTTGCTGAAGCCCTCGCTTCCTGCGGGCCGAAGAAGGTTCTGGAGAAGGTGGTGGCAGCGGTCGGGATTGTGGAGGCACATCCCGGTTTAGGGAATTATCCTGAGCTCACGGAACTGTTGTCTACCATCTCTGCTCTTCAGCAGTGATTCCCTGGTTTGGCGATAGGCTCGTCTTCAGCCCGTAGACGCCGCCTCCCAGCACAGACCTCCACTCCTCCCCAAGATACGGCTGTACCGAATCAGATGGAGAAGAGTCACCGGGTCCAGAAGCCGCAACTCTCCCGCCGTTACCACAGGCTGCCAGAGGAAATTTCCTTCCTCTCAGCCAGCTGCGTCCTCATCACCGTGTCAAGAAGGAACTACAGCAGCATCTGCCTCTAGGTTATCCTCGCCGGCTGTTTCATCAGCCTTCTCTTCCTGGGTCATCACTGTTCCCTTCTCCACCACAGTGTCTCCTCCCACTGCTGAGATTCCGATCGTCTCCTCCCCGGCTCCGCCTGCCACCGTGCCTGCAGGGCCAGCTCCACGTTCCTCTGAAGGGCCCACAACAACTGCAGTCACGGAGAGAGCTGATTCCACACCGGCTGCAGCAGAAGACATCAGGACCCGGCAACACAGGCAAGTGTTTTAATTCTCCAACATTACCACATGAATTGTCTTGCCTAAATCCCAGGGGTGAGGCTCAGTTATTGCAGTCCACTGAGTCCTCACCGCCTGCTGTAGCCACAAAGACTTCACTTGCTCTCTCTGTGTCTCCTCCAATGCCCCCTGAGTGTCCACCGGTTCTGGGATTAAGCCGCCAGACGGACGAGGAGCCTGCGGCCCTGGAAAACCTGGTTCCAGGCCCACAGCCATGGTCCAGACAGAGGGAGAGGGCTGCCTGCAATCCGGAGCCTGCGCCGCCGAGTGAGCGTTCCCGGGCTTCAACTGTGAAGGACTCAGCACCAACAGGGAAGGGATCTCCTGACGCCACGCCAGGCGAGCCACCTGCGTGGGTCACATTGCTGGGGGGTTCCAGGCGGGACTGCATTGTCCATCATGCCTGCTGCTAGGGCCGATACAGCAGAGTCCGAGCTGGACCTCCAGAGGACCAGGCCCAGGTGGTAGAGCTCGACCTCAGGCAAGTACTCTCCTTTGTTTTTGTTGTTTCTGTATTGAAGAGATCTTGCCTGGATCATGGTGGGGAGAGCCAGGTGCAGCCATCAGCTGTGCCTGAGCTTGCCTTGCCAGATTCCACTGCCACCGGTGACCCTGACCCTGTTCCTCTTCCTTTTCTATCTGAGCTTTCCCCCAGGGTCACCAAGGATCATCCAGCTATGCCAGAGGTCTCCGTGGGTTTGGGCCCACCGCCTGAGGTCTTCGTGGGTCCAGCTGCCCCTGCTGAGGTCGTTATGGGCGCTCCGTCCCAGCCTGGGACCTCCAAGGGTGCAGCTCCTCCTCAGTCCAGGTCTCTGTGGGTGCTATGTCCCAGTCAGGGACCATTGTGGGTGCTGCGTCCCAGCTTGAATCCAACATGGGTGCTGCTTCCCACTATGTGCCCACTGTGGGCGCTACGATCCAGTCCGGGATGCAGCTCTGGCCCAGTCCTGGTCCACCGTGGGTGCAGTTCTGGCCCAGTCTGGGTCCACTGTAGGTACAGCTCTGACCCAGTCCGGATTCCCTATGGGTGCAGCTCTGGCCCAGTCCTGGTCCACCGTGGGTGCAGCTCTGGCCCAGTCCGGGTCCGCCGTGGGTACAGCTCTGACCCAGTCCGGGTTCCCAATGGGTGCAGCTCTGGCCCAGTCTGGGGCCACCGACGGTGCCGTTACGCCTCAGTCCTGGGCCGCCAATGGTGTTGCTATGCCTCAGTCCGGGGCCACTGAGGGTGCCGCTACACCTCAGTCCAGGGCCACCGAGGGTGCCACTATGCCTTAGTCCGGGGCCACCGAGGGTGGTGCTTTGTCCCAGTCAGGGGCCACCGGGAGTGCTGCACCTATGCCCTAGGCTGCTACATATCCTTTGTCTACATCCGGGTCTGTCATGGTTTTTCCTCTGTCATCTCTTTCATCAGGTGCCAATCTCTTGGTTCCATGGGTCTGCAGTAAGCACTGGTTCCAACTGCCGCCTCCAGGGGTAGGTGTGTGGTTCCCCGGGATCCGCTGGCCCAGAGATGCAGGGAGACCGCCCTACGAACCCTCTCGTTTACTTGGGTGGCTTCGGAATCCTGGAAGACCACTCAATGGATGCGCTTCTCCATTTTTGTGGCTTGGAAGGCCTGGTAGGCCTTTTCCACCTGATGGTCGGGTGGAGCCAGGACTCTGGAAGACCTGGATAAACAACTGTCCCCTTGTTTATCAAGTATTACCTAGTCATCTTAGCACCTTATCTTGTCAGTGTGGTGGGTCATGTGTGTTTTGGTTTGTTTTTTGTGTCTCTCCCTTCTGACCTGGATCCCCCCACCACCCTCCCAGGGTTGATTTGAGGTTTTTCCTGTTGGGGGGGGGGGGACCTTCCTTCTTTTTGATGTTATGGTGGGGTGTCTTGGAGCCACCCCTTAAGGGAGGTGCACTGTCATGATGCCGAGCACAGGTCTGTGCCGCGCTTGGGTCTTTTTGGTTAGTACTCATTATCTGGGAGCTGAGGAGGAAGATCAGAGAAGGCAAGGACAGCTTCAGGAAGAAGATGGAGGACAAGCTGCAACACAGCGACATCGGCGGGGTCTGGAGAAACCTTAAAACCATCTCTGGGCTCCAGAATACCTCCCCCAAGGCCATGGGGGGCAGGGAGTGGGCGAACAATCTGAACCTGTTTTTTAATAGGTTTGACCAATCGCCCTCCCCCCGACTGCACAACAACCACTGCTGCCTCTGAAGTCACCGAGACCTGCTGTCCACACCCCACTCCACCAACATCCCCCGACTCCTAGCACACAGCCCCCCAACCTGACCCTCACTAAGACCCAGGTGAGGACGGAGCTTAGGAAGATCAAGGGGCGGAAGGCCTCGGGACCGGACGGCATCAGCGCGAAGCTCCTCAAGTCCTGTGCAGACCAGCTGTGTGGGATTGTGGAGCACATCTTCAACCTGAGCCTGAAGCTGGGGAGGGTACCACAGTTGTGGAAAACATCTTGTGTGGTACCTGTACCAAAGACTTCCCACCCCAAAGATCTGAACAGCTACAGACCAGTGGCCCTGACGTCTCACATGATGAAGACCCTGGAGAGACTGCTCCTTGCTCATCTCCGCCCCCTGGTGGGACCAGCGACGGATCCACTTCAGTTCGCCAACCAGCATGGCATTGGGGTGGAGGATGCAGTGATCTTCCTCCTTCACCGTTCTCTGTCCCACCTGGAGAAGCCCGGGAATGCGGTGAGGATCATGTTCTTTGACTTCTCCAGTGCTTTCAACACCATTCAACCGATGATCCTGAAGGACAAGCTGCTGTGCGCAGGGGTGGACCAGCACCTGTCATCATGGATCCTGGACTACCTCACTAACCGGCCACAGTTTGTGAGAACCCGAGATTGTGTGTCTGACATGATCATCAGTAGCACGGGGGCCCCCCAGGGAACAGTTTTGGCTCCCTTCCTGTTCACCCTTTATACTGCGGATTTCTCACACAACACAACACACTGCCATCTACAGAAGTTCTCTGACTACTCTGCGATCGTTGGCCTCATCTCCAACGGAGATGAAGCTGAGTACAGAGGACTTATCCAGGACTTTGTGGACTGGTGCCATTGGAACTGCCTCCAGATCAACGTGAGGAAAACTAAGGAGCTGGTGGTGGACTGCCACAGGCAAGGACAACCTCTCACAGCACCAGTAAACATACAGGGAACAGACATTGAGATGGTGACATCCTACAGGTACCTTGGTGTTCATCTGAACAATAAACTAGACTGGTCACATAATACCGACGCACTCTACAAGAAGGGACAGTGCAGGCTGTTCCTACTGAGGAGACTCAGGTCTTTTGGTGTACAAGGGGTGCTGCTGAAGACATTCTACGACACGGTGGTGGCATCAGCCATCACTTTTGGAGTGGTCTGCTGGGGTAACGGCATTACAGCAGCCGATAGGAAGAGACTGAACAAACAGATCAAGAAAGCTAGATCTGTCCTGGGGCAACGCCTTGACTCAGTGGAGGACATAGGAGAGAGAAGGATGGTGGCTAAACTGTCATCTCTGCTGGAGTCCGAGTCCCACCCTATGCAGGACATATTGAACGCACTGAGGAGCTCATTTAGCAGTAGACTACATCATCCTAGGTGCGCAACCGAGAGGTTTCGCAGGTCCTTCTTACCTACGGCTGTCAGACTGTATAACCTAGGGAGGGCTGCTCGCAGAGATAGCAAAAAAAAACAAAACGTGACGACCTAATAGTATTGAATGCAAAAGACGCAACAGACTTACACAATGGTCCCCTCCAGTATACAACTAGGATAATATCAGTCGTTATGGAGGGTGACAGTATGTATGGGTACATAGTCATACTATGTAGGATAACTAAGTAGACAGTCATGCTGTTTATTCCATCTTGCTACAATGCTCCGCACTTTGTTTATTTATATATTTATGTGTATGTATGTATATCCATTGCTCTTATTTATATTTTCCGTATCTTCTTAATTATTGCTCTGAGTGTTGCTATCCCTGTGCTGTTGCAATCCTGGAATTTCTCCACTGTGGGACTAATAAAGGCTTATCTTATCTTGTCTTATCTTATTTGTATATGTATTGTTCTTGATTTTCGTCCATTTGGTTTGTGCTTTTATTTTGACAGCCCAGTCTTGTGATTTCCTCCTGTCAAATCTTTTTGCGGGTTGTCACAGCTGTTTAGCTATCTTTAATTACATACTTCTCACTCATGCATCCACACCTGATTCTCATTTTGGTTTTCCCCCATTATTATTTAATATTCCTCACGGCGACCTCGCCTTGTGCAGACAGGAATTCCCCCATCTGATTCCTGTTCTTACTCTCTGCTTTGTACTCTGCCTCATCAGTATAACTGTAAGTTACCTTTCATGGTTTACTTTTGTTGCATTTTTCTGTAATGGTCCTCGTTAATTGCCTTTTTGTAAGTCGCCCTTCGTGGCTGTTATTTGTGTTCTCCTTGTTAAATGTGCAAACTCACAGCAGGTGGGTGGTGCCTTATTCCTGCCCTGAAAGGGCCAACCATGACACAGGTGAGGCCTATAGGTCTTTGGATGTTGTTGTGGAGTCTTTTGTGACCTCTTGGATGAGTAATCGCTGCGCTCTTGAGGTAATTTTGGTCGGCCGGCCACTCCTGGCAAAGTTCACCACTGTTCCATGTTTTTGCCATTTGTGGATAATGACTCTCACTGTGGTTTGCTGGAGTCCCAAAGATCTAGAAATGGCTTTATAACCTTTTCCAGACTGATAGATCTCAATTACTTTGTTTCTCATTTATTCCCGAATTTCTTTAGATTACAGCATGACCTCTGGCTTTTGAGGATATTTTGGTCTACTTCACTTTGTCAGGAAAGGTCCTATTTAAGTGATTTGTTGATTGAGAACAGGTGTGGCAGTAATCAGACATGGGTGTTAGTTTAGTTAATCCCTTCACACCTGAAGGTGTATATGGGCGGCGCCTATCTCCGTTTCTCTGACCCTAGGCCACACAGCTACTGTAAGTAGTGAAAGTTACAGCGGGGGATCAGTCCTCTGGTAGCTCTGTGTGTAACTTTACTTTCCCCATTCCATTATGCGGAGCACCACGCTAGAAGTCAGAAAGCACCATTTTTATTTGGTCTTTGGTATGACCCGGCCGGGATTTGAACCCCTGCCTCCCGGGTGTGGGGCGGATGCTCTACCAACTGAGCCACCACTCCGGTTCAGACATGGGTGTGACTAGAGAAATTAAGCTTTCCAAAGATGTGATAAACCACAGTTACTTTATGTTTTTGTTTTTTTTGTTGTTTTTTTTTGGGGGGGGGGTCACTTTTTCACGCGTTCACGCGTTCAAATTCAATTCAGTTCAACTTTATTTATGTATATAGCACCATTTCACAACAACAGTCATCTCATAGAACTTTCAACTGTAGGGGAAACCCCCACAGTTGCAGAAAGACCCCAGCAATCAGGCGATACCCTGTGAGCAAGCGCTTGGTGACAGTGGAGAGGAAAAACTCCCTTTTAACAGGAAGAAACCTCCAGCAGAACCAGGCTAAGGGAGGGGCAGTCATCTGCTGCGACTGGCTGGGGGGTGAGGGGATAGAGAAGATGAAAAGAACAGACATGTAGAGAGCAAACAGCACAATGGGGACTCAGTCTATGGGAGAGAACAAACAGATGTTAATGACCAGCAAAAAAAAAAAAAAAAATCATTGAGAGTGAAGAAAGAAGTGAAACCCAGTGCATTATTGGAGGTCCCCTGGCTGTCCAAACCTATTAGCAGCATAACTAAGGGAGGGTTCAGAGGCACATGATCCCTCCCTAATTGTAGGCTATATCAAAAAAGAAGGTTTTAACCCTATTCTTAAAAACAGAGATCGAGTCTGCCTCCCAAATCCAGATTGGCAGCTGGTTCCACAGAAGAGGAGTTTGAAAACTAAAGGTTCTGCCTCTCATTGTACTTTTGGAGATTCAAGGTATTACAAGTAATCCTGCATTTTGGGAACGTAGTGCTCTGTTAGGATAATAGGGTAGTATCAGATTTTTTAAATAAAAAGGGGCCTGATTGTTTAGAGCTTTGTAAGTAAGAAGAAGGATTTTAAACTTAATTCTAAACTCTATGGGAAGCCAATGAAGGGAGGCCAGAGCCGAAGAGATATGATCTCTCTTTCTAGTACCTGTTAAAACTGTTGCAGCAGCATTTTGGATCAACTGAAGACTTTTTAAAGATGTTTTAGGACAACCTGATAATAAAGAGTTACAATAATCTAATCTAAAGCTGACAAAGGCATGGATCAGTTTCTCAGCATCACTCTGAGACAAGATGCTCCTAATCTTGGCAATATTATGCAAATGATAGAAGGCAGTCTTAGAAACGAATTTAATATGTGAATTGAAAGACAGCTCTCGATCAAAAATAACTCCAAGGTTCCTCACAGAGCTATTAAGAGAAAGAGTAACCGCATCCAAAGTAAAAGTTTGATTTGGAAAGGCATTTCTAAGGTTTTTTGGACCAACAAGAATGACTTCAGTCTTATCTGAATTTAATAGCAGGAAATTACAAGTCATTCAAGCTTTGATTTCCTTAAGACAGGCTTCTAACTTGGCTAATTGATTGCTATCATCTGGCTTCATTGACAGGTATAATTGTGTGTCATCTGCATAACAATGAAAATGTGTACAGTGCTTTCTAATATTGTTGCCTAACGGAAGCATATATAAACTAAAAAGAGTAGGGCCTAGCACAGATCCCTGTGGAACTCCATGACTGAGCTTTGAGTTGAAAGAAAACTCATTATTGACATAAACAAACTGGAATCTATCAGATAAATAAGATCTAAACCACTGCAACAAAGTTCCATTAAGTCCAACATAGTGTTCAAATCTATCAAGTAGAATATTATGATCGATAGTATCAAAAGCTGCACTAAGGTCTAAAAGGACAAGTAAAGAAACAAGTCCATTATCAATTCAATTCAATTCAATTCAGCTTTATTTATATAGCGCCACATCACAACAAAAGTCATTTCATAGCGCTATTATCAGATGCGATAAAGAGGTCATTAGTGACTTTCACTAAGGCTGTTTCAGTACTATGATGGATTCTAAACCCAGATTGAAACTCTTCAAGCAAACCATTTCCCTGCAAGTGGTCAAATAATTGCATAGCAACAGCTCTTCCTAAGATTTTTGAAATGAAAGGGAGATTAGAGATTGGTCTATAGTTAGCCCTTGTATTATGTTAAGGGTCAATTTGACCCATTTCGGTTTTTGTGTTGACCAAAGTACGGGTTATCCTTTCTTTTTTCTTCATGAAATTTTGTGAGTTTTCCTCATCTAGGGTCATGAACTGGTGTGTAAAATCTGGACACTTTGATGTGTAGTGGAATGTATGTGTGGAGTTAGTATACAAAGATGATGTTGTGGGTCATTTTGACCCGGACACTTTTATGTGGGTAAGTAGCTGTACAGATCCAAAATAAACATGCCACTTTGATGTACTTTATTTTGACTGCCCAGTTAATTGTATTTTGACTGCCAGAGACCCAGGTGTGGGTCGAGGAGGGACTTTCTCTCCCTTGTCCTTGTCACTTTTCTCATGCCATCTCTTTGACAAACACAACAAAAATGAGCTCCAGAAGGTTTACAGCTGAAGAAGCTTCATCACATATTTTGAACTGGGATAGTGATGCAGAGGAAGAGATTTCAGAGACCGAGGACAATGTAATTGATGACCCAGATTGTCAATTTTCCGACGATGAGGAGGATTCAGAGGACGAGCCTGCCGTTGTGTCTCCATCGGATGAAAGCCAAGGAATGCAGCAATCATCATCCACAAAGGGGACATGGGCATCTAAAGATGGTAATATAAAATGGTCAACATCACCACACCAAAGCTGAGGTAGACTGTTATCTTCCAATGTCATCAAAATGACTCCCGGTCCTACAAGATTTGCTGTCACACGAGTTGATGATATTCAATCAGCATTTCAGCTCTTCATATCCCCACCAATAGAGAAGATTATACTGGAAATGACCAACTTGGAGGGGAGGCGTGTATTTCAGGAGAAATGGAAGCCACTGGATCAGACTGACTTGCATGCTTACATTGGAATTCTGGTATTAGCTGGAGTATACAGGTCAAAGGGAGAAGCAACTGCAAGTCTATGGGATGAAGAGTATGGAAGGCCAATCTTTCGAGCAACAATGTCTCTGGAGACATTCCACATGATATCTCGTGTGATCCGATTTGACAACCGTGACACCAGAGCTGGTCGACGTGAAAGAGACAAACTAGCTGCGTTTAGAGATGTATGGGATAAATGGGTTGAAATTCTACCTTTGTTGTACAATCCTGGTCCCCATGTTACTATAGATGAGCGCCTTGTACCATTCAGGGGGCACTTTCCTTTCAGACAGTACATGCCCAACAAGCCTGCCAAGTATAGCATCAAAATGTGGGTAGCCTGTGATGCAAAATCTAGCTATGCATGAAATATGCAAGTGTATACTGGAAAGCTACCTGGAGGAGCATCTGAGAAGAATCAGGGGATGTGTGTGGTGCTGGAGATGAGTGAAGGGTTGCAAGGTCATAACATCACATGTGACAACTTCTTTACATCCTACCACCTTAGAGAAGAACTTGAGAAGAGAAAGCTGACTATGTTGGGAACAGTCAGAAGAAATAAGCCAGAACTTCCCAGTGAAATTCAGAAGATGCGGGGCAGACCTCTGCATTTCTCAATATTTGTTTTCACTGAGAAAGCAGCAGTTGTTTCATACTGCCCAAAGAGAAACAAGAATGTTCTTGTAATGAACACAATGCACACAGATGCATCTCTGAGCACAAGAGAAGACATGAAGCCACAAATGATCCTGGACTACAACTCCACCAAAGGAGGAGTTGACAATCTGGACAAAGTCATGGCAACATACAGCTGCCAGTGCAAGACTGCCCGTTGGCCCTTGGTGATTTTCTACAATATTGTCGATGTGTCTGCTTACAATGCCTATGTCCTGTGGACTGAAATCAACCAGCAATGGAATGCCGGCAAATTGTACCGACGTCGGCTTTTCCTGGAAGAACTCGGCAAAGCACTTGTCATTCCCAAGATCCAGAGGCGAGCCAGGCCAGCTCGATCCCCAGCAGCTGCAGCTGTCATTGAAAAGGTCAAGGTCAGGTCATCCAACCAATCTGCAATGGATCCAGTGGACACAGGTGTAAAGAAACGGAAAAGATGCCAGGTCTGCCCCTCCCAAGAGGACAGTAAAACAAGTACGTCTTGTGTGAAATGCAAGAATTACATCTGCAGAAAGCACACAGTTACGTGCATTCTGTCCATCATGTGGAGAGCATTGAAAATGTTGAACATTGAAAATGTGTGAAAAAGGGGCAAGTTAAATGAAGAAAAAAAATGCAGAGGGAAAAACTTGCACAATGTGGTCTATATTAACCATATATTCCATAACCTACATATGTTGAAGCATGTGGAAATGTTTGGTGATTACATATGTAAAGGACTTCACACCTCTGAAAGGACAAAGGGCTTTCACCCGCCGAGTGAAGAACAAAGACGTTCCCGGACGCGGCGGAGGAGACCGGAGGAGCCACCCTCACCCCCTAAGGCGAGGAGAGGAAATACCAAGACAATGGGGGGATTAAGATAATGAGGGATGTCAGCCTTTGTTATGCATGTCTTTTGTTGTGTGCCAGTACAAAGTCAGTGAGCTGGAGACTTTCTGCCTCTTTTCCCTTCTGCCACTCTCTGCACCAGATGAGACTTGTTAGAAGAGCTGAATATTAAAACTTTGCTTATAAACCAAATCGCCTCTTCATTTCCAAGCTCCTCTACACTGGTGACCTTGACGCGAGTATGGACCGGAGGCGTTCCCCCGCAAGCGACTCATCCGTGGCGACTCAGGCAGACGCCTGTGGCCACGCAGACGAGGGAACAGATGGACAACTGTTCCCCCTGGCAGAAGAGATTGAGAGGGCTCAACCGAGCACCAGCACCGCCGTGAGAGCCGAGGCAGGGCACTCTCACCCGGCGGGCACAGCAGTGATGGTGTGCACAAATGCCGTCGCTGTCAAGCTGCCAGACTTCTGGCAAGAAGACCCCGCCTCTTGGTTTCAGCAGGCTGAAGCCCAGTTCACACTGGCGGGCATCACGGCTGATGATACCAAATTTTATCATATCGTCTCCAAACTCGACGCCGCCACTTCGAAGTGTGTGCGGAGCATGATCCGGCTTCCACCGGCCCGGGCAAATATGAGACGCTCAAAGCAACCATCGTGGCGAACTACGTCCCATCAGCGGAAGAGAAAGCCGAGAAGATCCTGGCGGTCTACGGCCACAGAGGGTGCAAACCTAAAGCCCTCATGGAGGATTTGCTACAGCTCAAAGAAGAGGACAATGACAACTTCCTCTTCCAGTTTATTTTCCTCAGCACACTGCCGCCACACATGAGAGGGACAATCCCCAGCATGAAGTGCAACAACCACCAAGACTTCCGCATGCTGGCCAATGAAGCTCATCGGCTCGTCAACGCCTGCAAGGAGCTGACACCCACAGCAGCATCCGCAGACCTCAAAGCTGACGCCCCGAGCCACGAGGAACCGCAACCCACAGAGCAGAACCAGCCCACGGTGACAGCGACACGGCCAAGACGTAACAGTCAGAGCGACGTCTGTTATTATCACCACCGCTTCGCTGAGAAGGCCCACAAATGCGTTCCCCCCTGCAAATCTGCGATTTCGGGAAAACGCCAAAGCCGAGAGCCGTTAACAGCAGCGGTTCTCGGCGAGAAAAACAAGCTGTTGTACGTGACGGATGGACACACAGGCAAGCAGTTCCTCATCGACACAGGAGCCCAGCTGAGTTTCGTCATGCCCTCCCACGCAGATCGAGCCACGGGCACCCGGGGCAACGGAGCCGTGGCAGCCAACGGCTCTAGCATCGACACATTCGGCGAAAAGAGCCTGCACCTCCTCATCCACGGCCGCAGCTACAGATGGACATTTGTTGTAGCGGCGGTGAGTTTTAACTTATTAGGCACAGATTTTTTGTGTGCACATGGGTTATTAGTGGATCTAGCAAATAGGCGCCTGGTTAATGCACTGTCCTTTGCTTCTATTCCATGCTCGGCCCGAGTTTCTCCACCACCTGTGCAGGCCAACGTCACCACGGCAGGAGGTAAGTTTGAGCAACTCCTCACCCAATTTCCAGCACTCACAATTCCCAAATTCTCAGCCACTGTGGCTAAACACGGGGTTGAACACTTCATTCCCACAATGGGACCTCCCGTTTTTGCCAAAGCTCGCCGCTTAGACGCGGCCAAGCTCAACACAGCACGGGACGAATTTACAACTCTTGAAAAATTGGGCATTGTTAGACGCTCGAAGAGCCCCTGGGCCTCACCACTTCACATGGTTCCGAAATCCGACGGTTCTTGGAGACCGTGCGGAGATTACCACAGATTAAACAATGCTACAGCGCATGACCGTTACCCAATCCACATCTAGCGGGTGCACACATTTTTTCAAAAATAGACTTAGTCCGCGGTTATCACCAAGTCCCAGTCCGAGCAGAAGACGTTCCTAAAACAGCGGTAATAACCCCTTTCGGCCTTTTTGAATTCCTGCGAATGCCTTTCGGCCTCAAAGGCGCTGCTCAAACTTTTCAACGAATGATGGACGCGGTCCTACGCGACCTTCCTTTTGTTTTTGTCTACCTCGACGACATGCTGGTAGCCAGCTCGTCTGAGGAAGAACACGAGCAGCACCTCACTACGGTTTTTCAGAGGCTGGAAGAGCACGGGCTAATAATCAATCCAGCCAAATGCAAATTCGGCGTGTCACAAATTGATTTTTTAGGACACAAAGTCTCTCCGAAGGGGGCAGTTCCACTTCCAGACAAAGTTCACGCGATAGAAAATTTCCCACGGCCACAAACGGTCAAATCGCTACAGGAATTTTTAGGGATGGTTAATTTTTACAACCACTTCCTCCCCCACGCAGCTCAGCTCATGCAGCCCCTATATGACGCGCTCAAAAAAAAGAAAGCTTCCAACGCGGTCGAATGGACCCCGGAGCGCGAACGCGCTTTCGTGGAAGTAAAAAGCGCCCTAGCTAACGCCACATTGTTAGTTCACCCAGATCCCTCGGCCCGCATCGCACTAACCACAGATGCTTCAGACCTAGCTATAGGGGCAGTTGTAGAACAACTTGTCAGCGGGGTCTGGCAACCTTTAGCATTCTTTAGCAAATCGCTAAACCAAACTGAACGTAAATACAGCACTTTTAACAGAGAGCTGCTGGCGCTTCATTTATCCATCCGCCACTTCCAGTTCTGGTTAGAAGGGCGGAGTTTCACGGCTTTTGTAGACCATAAACCGCTCACATTTGCTATGGCTAAAGTTTCAGAACCATGGTCAGGCAGGCAACAAAGACAGCTAGCTGCGATTTCAGAGTTCACCACAGACATTCGACACGTGGCAGGCAAACTTAACGTAGTAGCGGACTGTCTCTCTCGCGCTGTGACACCACCAGAGCGCGGGGAGACAGATTATACTGCCTCAGCAGCAGAACTCTTCACTAAAGCAGACACATACGCAGCACCTATCCATGCAGGGATAGATTATGCAGCCATGGCAGAGGAACAGAGCAGTGACGCGGTCGTGCGCGCGCTCCTGTCTGGACCAACAGGGTTAAGGCTGGAGAAAAAGGGTTTACGTGACGGCGTGCCCCCCCTAATATGCGATGTTTCAACCGGCTGACCTCGCCCGTTAGTACCAGCTACATGGCGCCGCCGCATTTTCGACGCAATTCACTCCCTCGCGCACCCAGGTGTGCGCGACTCGGTTAAAATGGTCGCCGAAAAGTTTGTGTGGCCAGGCCTGCGCAAAAACGTAAAAGAATGGGCAAAAACTTGCATTTCTTGTCAACGCGCCAAAATACACAGACACACAAAAGCCCCTCTGGAGCCTTTTCCAATCCCTGCTAGAAGGTTCGACCACATTCATGTCGACCTCGTGGGGCCACTACCTTCCTCCCAGGGTTTCACACACCTGTTAACAATGATAGACCGCACCACACGCTGGCCAGAGGCAGTCCCTCTAGCGGCAACCACAGCGGAGGAAGTCGCTTGCGTTTTTTTGACAAACTGGGTGGCACGTTTCGGCGTCCCATCGGACATCACGTCCAATAGGGGGCCTCAATTTGTCTCAGAGCTCTGGTCAGCCATGTCCAACAGCTTAGGGGCAACAATTCACCGCACCACCGCTTATCACCCTCAGGCTAATGGGTTATGCGAGCGTTTTCACAGGTCTTTAAAGGCTGCCTTCAGAGCCTCACTAACGGACACAAATTGGGTAAATAAACTTCCCTGGGTTTTATTGGGGTTGCGTGCTGCACCTAAAGAGGATCTAGACGCCTCTCCAGCAGAATTAGTCTTTGCACAACCTCTCAGGCTCCCAGGTGAATTTTTACCAGAGAACCCAGAGCCAGGGCACCTTCCAGTCCCAAGGTTTTTAGGCAACAACGGACCGAACTCTCTCCCCGGTCCAGCTCATCACTCCTTCCCACGGGTTTTTGTCCCTCAGGCTTTAAAAAACGCTGAGTTTGTTTTTGTTAAGCATGAAGCTTTAAAACCTACCTTTTGCCCAAAATACGATGGGCCATACAGAGTGCTGAAACATGGTGATAAACACTTTGTGCTTGATTTTGGGGACAGAAAAGAAACAGTCAGCATTGACAGACTTAAACCTGCCTTCTTGTTGAAAGACGAGCCTGCACAGTTGGCGAGAGCACCTCGGCGGGGTAGACCCCCCAAGAGAAAAGACTCAGCCCCCCAGCAGGGAACAGTTAACCTCTCTCCTTCCCACACTGCAGATCCCTCTCAAGAAGGTCCCAGCAGGGCGCCTAAACCAACCTACAGCAGTTTTGGGAGAAGATTAAAACCCAGACAGCACAGGGACTGATACAAACCACTCCACAATTTTCCACTAATTGTGCTGCAACAGTTTAGGACTGACTTATGATTTTACTATGCTGTTATAATTACCACTGAACTCTCTTAGGAGCATGGCTGCTAGAAAGTTTCTTCCGTGGCAACAGATGTAACACTTAGTATGTCATAATAACTATCTTAGACTGTGAACCTTCCTGTTGTCTTTTCTTAGTTGTTTGGGGGGCCTGTGGTCTATATTAACCATATATTCCATAACCTACATATGTTGAAGCATGTGGAAATGTTTGGTGATTACATATGTAAAGGACTTCACACCTCTGAAAGGACAAAGGGCTCTCACCCGCCGAGTGAAGAACAAAGACGTTCCCGGACGCGGCGGAGGAGACCAGAGGAGACCGGAGGAGCCACCCTCACCCCCTAAGGCGAGGAGAGGAAATACCAAGACAATGGGGGGATTAAGATAATGAGGGATGTCAGCCTTTGTTATGCATGTCTTTTGTTGTGTGCCAGTACAAAGTCAGTGAGCTGGAGACTTTCTGCCTCTTTTCCCTTCTGCCACTCTCTGCACCAGATGAGACTTGTTAGAAGAGCTGAATATTAAAACTTTGCTTATAAACCAAATCGCCTCTTCATTTCCAAGCTCCTCTACACACAAAATAGTTCTTAAATATAGTGTTGAAGTTAAAAATGTATTGTTATGTCTCTTTTATAAATGCTTATATAATCTAAAATAAAGTTGTTATTGGTTTAACCTGTTTTTTGACAGTTTTGAGTGGATTTACACAGTACGGGTCAAAATGACCCACAACATAATCAATGTAATTTTTTTTCAACATAATACAAGGGTTAGTTAAAACTCCTGGATCCAGCGTTGGCTTTTTGAGTAAGGGTGTAGTTACAGCAGTTTTAAAAGCCTGCAACGCATGGCCTAAAGTTAGTGAAGAATTGATTATTTGAAGAATAAAGCAATGCCATGTAGGGTTGGATTTTTTTTTTACCCTTAATAACAAACACCTTCATTTAAAAACTGCATTTTGTGTTTACTTGTGTTATCTTTGTCTAATATTTAAATTTGTTTGATGATCTGAAACATTTAAGTGTGATAAACATACAAAAAATGAGAAATCCGTAAAGGGGCAAACACTTTTTCACACCACTGTATATCTATCTATCTATCTATCTATCTATCTATCTATCTATCTATCTATCTATCTATAGTGGGGCAAAAAAGTATTTAGTCAGCCACCAATTGTGCAAGTTCTCCCACTTAAAAGATGAGAGAGGTCTCCAATTTTCATCATAGGTATATCTCAACTATGAGAGACAAAATGAGAAAAAAAAATCCAGAAAATCACATTGAAGGATTTTTAATGAATTAATTGGTAAATTCCTCGGTAAAATAAGTATTTGGTCAATAACAAAAGTTAATCTCAATACTTTGTTATATACCCTTTGTTGGCAATGACAGAGGTCAAACGTTTTCTGTAAGTCTTCACAAGGTTTTCACACACTGTTGCTGGTATTTTGGCCCATTCCTCCATGCAGATCTTCTCTAGAGCAGTGATGTTTTGGGGCTGTCACTGGGCAACACGGACTTTCAACTCCCTCCAAAGATTTTCTATGGGGTTGAGATCTGGAGACTGGCTAGGCCACTCCAGGACCTTGAAATGCTTCTTACGAAGCCACTCCTTCGTTGCCCGGGCAGTGTGTTTGGGATCATTGTCATGCTGAAAGACCCAGCCACGTTTCGTCTTCAATGCCCTTGCTGGTGGAAGGAGGTTTTCACTCAAAATCTCACGATACATGGCCCCATTCATTCTTTCTTTTACATGGATCAGTCGTCCTGTACGGTGGTGCAGTGGTTAGCACTGTTGCCTTACAGCTAGAAGGTTCCTGGTTCGAATCCCCAGGCTGGCAGGGGTTGGAACCTTTCTGTGTGGAGTTTGCATGTTCTCCCTGTGCAATCAATCCAATCCAAAGACATGCATGTTAGGTTAATTGGTTGTTCTAAATTGTCCCTAGATATCTGTTTCCTATATGCCCTTAGAATAGAGGGTTAGTACTAGTGAAAGTGCTTTGAGTGGTCTGTGTGACTAGAAAAGCGCTATATAAGTGCAGGTTAGTTAGTTAGTTAGTAGCTAGTCCTGGTCCCTTTGCAGAAAAACAGCCCCAAAGCATGATGTTTCCACCCCCATGCTTCACAGTAGGTATGGTGTTCTTTCTCCTCCAAACACGACAAGTTGAGTTTTTACAATAAAGTTCTATTTTGGTTTCATCTGACCATATGACATTCTCCCAATCTTCTCCTGGATCATCCAAATGCTCTCTAGCAAACTTCAGACGTGCCTGGACATGTACTGGCTTAAGCAGGGGGACACGTCTGGCACTGCAGGATTTGAGTCCCTGGCGGCGTAGTGTGTTACTGATGGTAGCCTTTGTTACTTTGGTCCCAGCTCTCTGCAGGTCATTCACTAGGTCCCCCCATGTGGTTCTGGGATTTTTGCTCACCGTTCTTGTGATCATTTTGACCCCATGGGGTGAGATCTTGCGTGGAGCCCTAGATCGAGGGAGATTATCAGTGGTCTTGTATGTCTTCCATTTTCTAATAATTGCTCCCACAGTTGATTTCTTCACACCAAGCTGCTTACCTATTGCAGATTCAGTCTTCCCAGCCTGGTGCAGGTCTACAATTTTGTTTCTGGTGTCCTTTGACAGCTCTTTGGTCTTGGCCATAGTGGAGTTTGGAGTCTGACTGTTTGAGGTTGTGGACAGGTGTCTTTTATACTGATAAAGAGTTCAAACAGGTGCCATTAATACAGGTAATGAGTGGAGGAAGAAGTTACAGGTCTGTGAGAGCCAGAAATCTTGCTTGTTTGTAGGTGACCAAATACTTATTTTACCGAGGAATTTACCAATTAATTCATTAAAAATCCTTCAATGTGATTTTCTGGATTTTTTTTTTCTCATTTTGTCTCTCATAGTTGAGGTATACCTATGATGAAAATTGGAGACCTCTCTCATCTTTTAAGTGGGAGAACTTGCACAATTGGTGGCTGACTAAATACTTTTTTGCCCCACTGTGCGTATATGTATATATATATACTGTATATATATATACATATATATACAGTACATGTATATCTATATACATGTACAATTCCACAATTGTTATTCACGCTGGCATTAATGACATCCGTCTCCGGCAGTCGGAAGTCACGAAACTTAATATAGAATCGGTGTTTGACTTTGCAAAAACGATGTCTGCCACTGTAGTATTCTCTGGGCCCCTCCCCAATCTGACCAGTGATGACATGTTTAGCTGCTCGTCATCCTTGAACCGCTGGCTGTCTGTGTGGTGTCCTAAAAATGACGTGGGCTACATTGACAATTGGAGCTCTTTTTGGGGAAAACCTGGTCTTATGAGACGAGACAGCATTCATCCCACTTTGGATGGTGTGTCTCATTTATCTAAAAAATCTGGCATCTTTTTTATCCAAATTTCCAAAACCATGACTACTCAGAGTTGGGACCAGGAAGCTGAGTCTCAGTCTTACACGCCTCTCTGCAGCTCCTCTTCATCCGCCACCCCTCAACTTAGCCCCTGACTTCCCCATCAGAGAATCGTTGTCTGCTCCCTCCAAAGTAAATAAAAATATAATGTATAAGCATCTCAAAGTGATAAAGCAAAATATTGGTAAAACTCAAACATAAAGCTTCTAAATTGAATGATTTGGCCTCTGTTCCTCCTCATAATTTAAAAATTAAATGTGGTTTATTAAATATTAGGTCTCTAACTCCCAAGTCTCTGTTAGTCCATGATTTGTTAATTGATCATCAGGTTGATTTAATTTCCCTTACAGAGACTTGGTTAGGGCAAGAGGATTATGTTGGTTTAAATGAATCAACTCCCTCTGGTTATTTAAACTGTCAAAATCCCAGAAGTTCTGGTCGTGGAGGAGGAGTAGCAACAATTTACCATTCCAAATTACTAGTTAATGTAAAGCAAAAAAACATGTTATAATTCCTTTGAGGGCCTGGTCCTCAGTGTTGGGCACTTTAGCAATTTTAGGTTAAACCCAATTTTATTTGCCATAGTTTATCGTCCCCCATCAACCTACTCAGAATTTTTATCCGAATTTGCTGATTTCTTAGCTGATTTAGTGCTGAAATCTGATAGAATAATTATAGTAGGGGACTTTAATATACATGTGGATGTAGATAGTGACTGCCTTAATGTGGCATTCAATTCAATATTAGACTCGATTGGGTTTTCTCAGAAAGTAGGAAATTCTACTCATTACCTCCACCATACATTGGACCTTGTTCTGACATATGGCATAGAAATAGAAAATCTTGTAGTGTCTCCTCATAACCCTGTACTGTCAGACCATTGTCTGTTAACCTTTGATTTTACTATTTCTGACTATTTGGCTCCTAAAGAAAAATATTATTACAGTAGATGCCTCTCAGATGATGCTGTTTCCAAATTTATGCAGATTGTTTCCTCTATGCCATGTGTCAACACAATGGAAATAAGCTATAGACAGCTTGCTCCTTCTGTAATTGATAACATGGTGGATAGTGTTTCAGCTTCTCTGCATCAGACTCTAGACTTGGTGGCCCCCTTAAAAAAGAAAAAGTCTAATCAGAGATTTCTAACTCCTTGGTTCAACACAGAAACTCATACCTTAAAACAGAAGACTTGTCAATTAGAAAGAAAATGGCGCTCTACTAATTTAGATGAAATCTATTTAGCTTGGAGAAATCATCTTTTAATTTATAAAAAATCTCTTAGAAAAGCTAGAACGAGTTATTACTCTGCATTAATAGAAGAGAACAAGAATAATCCCAGGTTTCTTTTCAGTACTGTAGCCAGGTTGACAAAGAGTCAGGACTCTGTCAATCCTAGCATTCCCTTAGAGCTTACTAGTCAGGACTTTATGAACTTTTTCAATAATAAAATTTCATCCATCAGAGATAAAATCAATCAGATTCTTCCCACAGTTAACTTAAATACTGTAACTACTACAACTCCTTCTATTGATGTCTGTCTTGATGAGTTTACTCCAATCGACCTTTGTGAGTTAGACAAAATAGTTTCCTCATCCAAACCTTCAACTTGTCTTTTAGACCCTATTCCTACCAGGTTATTTAAAGAAGTCTTCCCACTTATTGGTAGCTTTATTCTTCATATAATCAATTCTTCATTAACTTTAGGCCATGTACCGCAGGCTTTTAAAACGGCTGTAATTAAACCCTTACTCAAAAAGCCAATGCTAGATCCAGGAGCTTTAGCTAACTATAGACCAATCTCTAATCTCCCTTTCATTTCAAAAATCTTAGAAAGAGTTGTTGCTACGCAATTATTTGACCACCTGCAGGGAAATGGTTTCCTTGAAGAGTTTCAATCTGGGTTTAGAATCCATCATAGTACTGAAACAGCCTTAGCGAAGGTCACTAACGACCTCCTCATTGCATCTGATAATGGACTAGTTTCTGTACTTGTCCTTTTAGACCTTAGTGCAGCTTTTGATACTATCGATCATAATATTCTACTTGATAGATTAGAACACTATGCTGGACTTAATGGAACTTCGTTGCAATGGTTTAGATCTTATTTATCTGATAGGTTCCAGTTTGTTCATGTAAATAATGAGTTTTCTTTCAACTCAAAGCTTAGTCATGGAGTTCCACAGGGATCTGTGCTAGGCCCTACTCTTTTTAGTTTATATATGCTTCCGTTAGGCAACATTATTAGAAAGCACTGTATACATTTTCATTGTTATGCTGATGACACGCAATTATACCTGTCAATGAAGCCAGATGATAGTAATCAATTAGCCAAGTTAGAAGCCTGTCTTAAGGAAATCAAAGCTTGGATGACTTGTAATT